>CM060902.1:520609516-521947433 GCA_030737815.1 Allium fistulosum
TGGATACAGATATTTAGTGATTCTCAACTAATGGTAAACCAAGTGAAATAGGAATATCAAACAAAGGATCCTAAGTTATCCTTATACGTAAAAAAGATACTGAGAATGCTTACTTTGTTCGAAGACTTTTCAATACACCAAGTCCCGAGAGCAGAAAACTCAGAATCAGACTCTCTAGCAAAATTGGCAAGCTCAAAGGGAGCCCCAGAGACACGTATTGTTCCAGTGGGATATTAGGAAATTCCAAGTATTGAAGAGGAGGCATTCGAATAAGGGAAAGAAATGTTAGTTTTGACAAGGTCTCAAGCAAAAACTCAAGGGGAAGAAAGAAGAGAAAGTGGTAAGGAAATATTAGACAAAAGGGTCGACCAACCTAGTCCAAATAACGTATATGATGACACATGGATGTCACCCATTGTGGAATACCTTGTTAAAGGAACACTCCCATCAGACAAAGGTGAGGCAAGAAAAATCAAGAGACAGGCTCCAACCTTCATAATAATGGATGGAATCCTTTATAAAAAAGGATATGCTCTTCCCTACCTAAAATGTGTGAGCATGAATGATGGGATAAAATTAATGGCTAAAGCACACGATGGGTTTTGCGTAGATCATTCAAATGGGAAAAAATTGGCAAAGAAATAACGAGGCAAGGATTTTACTGGCCGCATATGGTAAGCCAAGCCATCGAATATGTGAAAAAATGCGAAAAGTGTCAGAAATATTCAAAGATTCCCAGACTGTCCCCAAGTCAATTGACTCCAATTACAAGTCCATGGCCCTTTGATGTATGGAGAATAGACCTAATCGGCTCTTTGCCAATCTCAAAAGGAGGGGCAATGTACGTTGTTGTTGACATCAATTATTTCACCAAATGGGTTGAAGTGGAGCCGCTCCGAAGATTACTTCTAAGAAGGTACTCAGATTTGTTATCAAGAACATCATAACCAGGTTTGGAATTCCCTAGAAGTTAATTTTTGATAATGGGACACAATTCGAGAGTGAAGAATTCTCCCCCTTTGCCACAAGAATGCAATCAATAAAAGTTTTTCATTAGTCGCACATCCAAAAGCAAATGGGGCAGTTGAGGCCGCGGACAAAACCTTAAAGATGATTTTGAAAAAGCGGCTAAATAAAGCAAAAGGAAATTGGGTAGTAGAACTGCCGCTTGTGTTATGGGCCTATCGAACATCTACCAAAATAGCAACCAGACATACTCCCTACTCTTTGACATATGGGTGAGAGGCAATGTTGCCAATCGAGATTGAGATACCCTCACATCGAAGAATCGCCTACGCATTCGATAAGAATCAAGAGCAGAAAAAAGAGTCCTTGGATTTAATACATGAATTGAGAGATGAAGCAGCGGTAAGAACCGCAGAATATCAAAGAAGGATCTCAAAATACTACAACTCAAAAGTGAGGAATCGATCATTTAACTTAGGAGATTTAGTACTTCGAAGAGTGATGGAAAATACCAAAAACCCCGCAGATGGATCCTTGGGGCCGAATTGGGAAGGACCATTAATCGTTACAAAGTAATCCCGCTGGGAGCTTACAAATTATGCCGATCAGATGGCAATATGGTTCCAAGAACATGAAATGCCGAACATTTAAGGCTATATTTTCCAAATATGAATGAATAAAGCATCTCTTTCTTCAAAAAGAAAATCTACATGGTTGGGAGTGAAATGTTCCTTATATTTGGATACTACCTAAGATGGTAGAAAGCCTCTGTCTGTGCCAAGATGGTCAGGGTAGAGCACCTCCTGGAGGGAGGGAGGTTAAGCCTTTAGCCACGCCATAAGATGGCTAGGTTAAAGCACCAGACAAGCCCTTGGCCTCGCCTCTGGTCAGGTCAAGGCACCTCCTGATGGAGGATGGAGTAAGCCTTTATCCGTGCCATGAGATGGTCAGGGTAAAGCACCGAACAAGCCCTTATCCGCTCCACGTTATGGCCAGGGTAAGGCACCTCTTGGAGGGAGGACGGAGTAAGCCTTTATCCACGCCATAAGATGGCCAGGGTAAAGCACCAAACAAGCCCCTGTCCATGCCAGAAAAGGGCCAGGGCAGGGTACCTCCTAGAGGGAGGTCAGGTAAGCCCTTGGTTCCAGTCTCTAAGATGAGCTAACCAAGAGCACCGGAAAACAATGGACAAAGATTTCCAAGCCGAAGAAGAGGCCCATCAAACAATGGACTATGGACTAAGACGTCCACGCCCAAGAAGAGGCCCATCAAATAATAGACTAAGACGTCCAAGTCTGAGAAGAGGCTCATCAAATAATGGACTGAGATGTCTAAGCTCGAGAAGAGGCTCATCAAATAATGGACTGAGACGTCCAAGCCCGAGAGATGGCTCATCAAATAATGGACTGAGATGTCCAAGCCTGAGAAACGGCATATCCGATTATGGTCTGAGACTTCCAAGCTCAAAAGGCAGCTAATCAGTTTATTTCTATATAAATAAGTCCTGAAGGGTTCATGTATCAAAGGAGTAGAACATAACTCCACTTATTAATACCCGAATCTGGGTTTCGGACTTCTGTTTCTAGACATCATCTATTAAATAACAGAATATGGGTTTCGAGACTCTCACATCTGAATTTCATGAATTAATACCCGAATATGGGTTTCAGGACATTCATTTCAGGACTTCACTTACTAATACCCGAATCTGGGTTCCCGGTCTTTACCAATTACTAACTATCTATATTATACCTGAATCTGGGTATTGGGACGTTATTAATCACCTACAGTTTTTATACTCGAATCTGGAATTCAAGACTATTATTTGATTTTGCCTTAATTCCCTAATCTGGGTTTGTGGCTCTTATTATAAAGATAATTCCTATGGATCTTTGGTTGTCTAGCATATGCCCTAATCTGGGCAAAGGGTTTATATCTTGGCAACAATTACTATGGATGTCTACTTACACAACATATGCCCTAATCTAGGCTAAAGGTTCCTTTACAAAGATAACTGTCCAACATATGCCTTGATCTGAGCTCAGATTTCGATATGAAGACAATATTTACTAATTTCTATGTAATTTATCATAAAAGTCCGAATCTAAGTTTAGAAACGCCCCACGGAGAGTTATACTTTGGATATGATTATTTGGATTCTGGATACCTCATTACCAACTACCAAACTTCTCAAAGTAATACCCTAATCTGGGTTAAATTTCATTATTTCTTAATCCCAAGCTGGGGATATGATGTAATAGAATTGAGATTGCTACACACAACCGAAAATTTTGAGTTGATATTTTTAATGTCTAATTTGGAGTTGATGTATTATAACTCTAAATGATGCTCACTAACATCCGAACAAAGGCTTCAGGATCATTTATATTCATGGAAAAGTCTCCAGATACATGTTAGGGGGGATGAGCTACAAAGGCCTATTTTCTGATAATAACTTGATATCCTTATTTGCAGCTATTGGCTGTTGCCCACAAGGAGTTCGTAGACTTTGCCTTTGATAATAAATTGAAGATTCTAGAGGTGTAGTGAAGAGGAATTGATCTTTTCTTGTTGTAGAGCTTCTCAATTGTTGTTTTTGAAGTTAAAGGTGAGTTTTTGAACTCACATCTATGTCTATAGCTTTCATTGTTGTTAGGTATGAATTCCTAACATCTATTTCATGTCTAAATGCTTTTGAATTGAATTGGTTTGGTGAATTTTCCAATTTTTGGTATTTTGAAGTCAAAATCTATGAAATCCTACTATGGATTTTTGGACGTGTTGTTTGGAGTTTATTGATGAGTCTATAGGGCTGGGTTGTCGCTTGGCATAAATCCCTAGCCATCGTCCCTCATTCGATCACTTCCAAGTTGAATTGGCCATTAATGGCCTAGGCTAATTTTTGCCCTGAGCTTCAGCTCAAACGTCTGGTAAACGCTCAGACGTCTGGGTAGTCGAAATAAAAAAATTCCAGACTTACAGCTCAGACGTTTAAGGTTATTCCCAAACGTTTGGGCGATCTGGAAAAAAATTTCCAGACATTCAGCTCAGACGTATGGGAAAACCAATAGACGTTTGTCGTTGTTAAATTCAGGGAAATTGCCTATTTTTATGTGGCTTTCCATTTATATCGATTTTTGGTTGATCCGATTAGTTGTTATAACTATTTATCGACTTTGATGACTTCTTTTCTGGATTTTTGGGAATATCCATTTGATGGATTTGATATCGATTTTTATGGTTTTAATTCATGTCGTCGAATGTGAATTTTTGGTGATAGATTGTTTTTACAATCGTTTCCATGGTTTGTCACTTTAAAATACAAAGGTTTCTATACTAGTAGTAAATACTCAAACTCTTTCGCAAAAATGATTTTAACAATTGCTTTTAATACAAAGTTCGCTTTTAAAACTGTTTTCAATTCTATTAGTATATACAAACCTTTACCTCATTCATATGAGAAATCTAATTAAACAACTTAGCAAAACAAGTGGTATGAAACGCTTGCGTTTACTTCGTCGATTAATTCTTGGACTTGTTCGATTGAACTCTTATGACAATTTTTGAGTGGAAATCTACAATCTGTTCGTAAATTTTTAAGTTAAGCTAGTGGTTATGGGACATGAAGCTAAACTCATTTATTTACTAGCTTAGTGTAATTTACACTTCTTACTGATCAATGATGACCATTTTATGGTTTAGACTAGCGATATGCAATGTCTCTTTGTCCGCGTAGGGGACTATACCCCGTATTATGGAGCTTCGTCTCATTTATACGGGCTAGCGACCCCTGGTCTTTTGATTGTTCGTGGAGCAATCGACTCAACGAGTTCGGAGCATGGGGCGTATCTTTTTAGATGCGTCGATATTCGGCTCAATAAATATGTGCATGGGGTGTATCTTTTTAGGTGCGTTGATGTTCGCCTGTGCACGGGGCGTATCTTTTTAGGTGCGTCGATGTTCAGCTTATCAGTCCCCAAGGGGGGACTGTACCCCGTATTTTTATGGGATAGTGTCCCGTTTGTGATACACGTGTTTGGTGAGTTTTCTTGCTCCCGTTTATGATAGGCCTCCCCCTTTTATGTTTTCTGGATTTCTAATTATTGACATCTAGAATTTGTGTTTCACCAATTTTTGTGATTTGTATTGATAAGCGATATCAATATTTGTGGTTTGGTGAATAAAAATAAAGAATATGACATTGTTTTTGGTGTTTGAGAAGATTTGAGATATTGTATGATTTTTGTTGTCATCATATATATTTGTTATATCTCTTATCCTATCTCATCTTACTTGATAATTATAGATAGACTGATCCGTTTATTATTTTTCTTCTTAAATAATACTCGGGTCATACCGAGGTGTTTCAGGTGCTTCCACTTGACTGCTTAGCAGGGACTAGCTTCTGACTTTTGGATAACTACTTTAGCTTAGTAGTTTTTGTTTTATACATTCGAGATAGAGACTCCTTGATGTTTACATATTATTTTGTCTAGCACTTGTACCTATTCTTTTGTGATGTAGTGGATCTTGTATGACCATTACTTTAATGTACACTTATATGTGTTATATTCATATCTGTTTCCGCTTTAGTGATATGAATATCTATGACTGATTTATGTTATGCTTATTTTATATTTGTTTCCGAAGACCACATAGCCACTGTATAGTAGCTTTGATTTTGTATTTGATATGTCAAATTTCCTCTTAAAATGAAATGCATGACATACTATTTGACATATCGGTACTCGCACAAAGCAATTACACAGATGATCGCTCCTCAACGGCCTTATTCTTCGTACTAATTGACGGCATTACCCAGTAGTGTCCTTGCTTAGTGCGAGTATAGAGGTGGGGCATCACAGCTGGACAAAGTACGATCAGATGCATTGAAAGAAGAGATCGACATACTCCTAGAGAATGGATTTATCCAAGAGATAAACTATCCGAAGTGGTTAGCTAACCCAGTCCTGGTAAAGAAATCAAATGGGAAATGGAGAACTTGTATTGACTACACAGACTTAAATAAGGCATGCCGAAAGGATTGCTTCCCATTTCCACGAATAGATCAGTTAGTAGACGCAACAAGCGGAAACAAGTTGTTATCTCTTATGGATGCCTATTCAGGATACGACCAAATACCAATGTTTAAGCCAGATGAGGAACATACCAGCTTTATAACCGAGTGGGGAATCTACTGCTACAAGGCAATGTCATTTGGGCTCAAGAATGCAGGGGTAACATATCAAAGATTGGTTAACCAAATGTTTAAAGAACAAATTGGTCAAAACATGAAGGTTTATGTGGATGATATGTTGGTGAAGTCCGGGAAGCCGGAGAATCATCTTAAAGATCTGGTGGAAATATTCTGGATATTGTGAAATATCACATGAAACTGAACCCACAAAACCGTTCTTTTGAAGTCCATTATGGGAAGTTTCTAGGCTACCTTGTGAGTGCCCAAGGCATCGAAGCAAGTCCTGATCAAATTCGGACCATTAAGGACATGGTCGAACCTAAAACCAGCAAATAGGTGATGAGTTTGAACGGAATGGTAGCTGCCCTATGCAGATTCATTTCTAAAACCACTGATAAGTGTATGCTCTTCTTTGATGTGATCAAGAAGAAGAAGAACTTCGAATGGGTAGAGGATTGCAGGAAAGCCTTTCAAGAATTAAAGAGCCATTTGGAAAAACCTCCAATACTATCAAGTCCCGAGAATGGGGAAACCTTGTACCTATATATGGCAGTTTCAAAGCATGTCGTTAGTTCAACGCTGATTAGAGAAGAAAATAGGGCACAACTGCTAGTATATTATGTAAGTAGGTGGTTAAAGGATGCAGAGATTCGATACCCAGTTATAGAAAAGTTATCCTATTGCTTAATTCTCACAGCTCGAAAGCTTAGAGCTTACTTTCAGGCACATTCGATAAGAGTATTGACCAATTTCCCCCTAAAGAAAGCCTTTAGTAAACCAGAAACTTCAGGAAGATTGGTAAAACGAGGGATCAAACTTAGTCAATATGACATAGAGTTCCAACCACGAGCCTTAATCAAGGGACGAGCATTAGCGAACTTTGTTAATGAGTGCACTAGCTTCATTAAGGAGCAACTAGAGCAGGAGAAAGATCAGAAGCCCATATGGCAATTATTTGTTTATGGTGCATCAAATGAACAAGGGGCTGGAGAAAGATATGTAATCATAACACCAGATGGACACCGTTTGCATTGCACCACGAAATTGGGATTCCCCGCAACAAATAATGTGGCAGAATATGAATCTATGGTAGCGGGATTAACCTTGGCATTAGAACTAAAATTTCCATGGATACAGATATTTAGTGATTCTCAACTAATGGTAAACCAAGTGAAATAGGAATATCAAACAAAGGATCCTAAGTTATCCTTATACGTAAAAAAGATACTGAGAATGCTTACTTTGTTCGAAGACTTTTCAATACACCAAGTCCCGAGAGCAGAAAACTCAGAATCAGACTCTCTAGCAAAATTGGCAAGCTCAAAGGGAGCCCCAAAGACACGTATTGTTCCAGTGGGATATTAGGAAATTCCAAGTATTGAAGAGGAGGCATTCGAATAAGGGAAAGAAATGTTAGTTTTGACAAGGTCTCAAGCAAAAACTCAAGGGGAAGAAAGAAGAGAAAGTGGTAAGGAAATATTAGACAAAAGGGTCGACCAACCTAGTCCAAATAACGTATATGATGACACATGGATGTCACCCATTGTGGAATACCTTGTTAAAGGAACACTCCCATCAGACAAAGGTGAGGCAAGAAAAATCAAGAGACAGGCTCCAACCTTCATAATAATGGATGGAATCCTTTATAAAAAAGGATATGCTCTTCCCTACCTAAAATGTGTGAGCATGAATGATGGGATAAAATTAATGGCTAAAGCACACGATGGGTTTTGCGTAGATCATTCAAATGGGAAAAAATTGGCAAAGAAATAACGAGGCAAGGATTTTACTGGCCGCATATGGTAAGCCAAGCCATCGAATATGTGAAAAGATGCGAAAAGTGTCAGAAATATTCAAAGATTCCCAGACTGTCCCCAAGTCAATTGACTCCAATTACAAGTCCATGGCCCTTTGATGTATGGAGAATAGACCTAATCGGCTCTTTGCCAATCTCAAAAGGAGGGGCAATGTACGTTGTTGTTGACATTAATTATTTCACCAAATGGGTTGAAGTGGAGCCGCTCCGAAGATTACTTCTAAGAAGGTACTCAGATTTGTTATCAAGAACATCATAACCAGGTTTGGAATTCCCTAGAAGTTAATTTCTGATAATGGGACACAATTCGAGAGTGAAGAATTCTCCCCCTTTGCCACAAGAATGCAATCAATAAAAGTTTTTCATTAGTCGCACATCCAAAAGCAAATGGGGCAGTTGAGGGTGCGGACAAAACCTTAAAGATGATTTTGAAAAAGCGGCTAAATAAAGCAAAAGGAAATTGGGTAGCAGAACTGCCGCTTGTGTTATGGGCCTATCGAACATCTACCAAAATAGCAACCAGACATACTCCCTACTCTTTGACATATGGGTGAGAGGCAATGTTGCCAATTGAGATTGAGATACCCTCACATCGAAGAATCGCCTACGCATTCGATAAGAATCAAGAGCAGAAAAAAGAGTCCTTGGATTTAATACATGAATTGAGAGATGAAGCAGCGGTAAGAACCGCAGAATATCAAAGAAGGATCTCAAAATACTACAACTCAAAAGTGAGGAATCGATCATTTAACTTAGGAGATTTAGTACTTCGAAGAGTGATGGCAAATACCAAAAACCCCGCAGATGGATCCTTGGGGCCGAATTGGGAAGGACCATTAATCGTTACAAAGTAATCCCGCTGGGAGCTTACAAATTATGCCGATCAGATGGCAATATGGTTCCAAGAACATGAAATGCCGAACATTTAAGGCTAAATTTTCCAAATATGAATGAATAAAGCATCTCTTTCTTCAAAAAGAAAATCTACATGGTTGGGAGTGAAATGTTCCTTATATTTGGATACTACCTAAGATGGTAGAAAGCCTCTGTCTGTGCCAAGATGGTCAGGGTAGAGCACCTCCTGGAGGGAGGGAGGTTAAGCCTTTAGCCATGCCATAAGATGGCTAGGTTAAAGCACCAGACAAGCCCTTGGCCTCGCCTCTGGTCAGGTCAAGGCACCTCCTGATGGAGGATGGAGTAAGCCTTTATCCGTGCCATGAGATGGTCAGGGTAAAGCACCGAACAAGCCCTTATCCGCTCCACGTTATGGCCAGGGTAAGGCACCTCTTGGAGGGAGGACGGAGTAAGCCTTTATCCACGCCATAAGATGGCCAGGGTAAAGCACCAAACAAGCCCCTGTCCATGCCAGAAAAGGGCCAGGGCAGGGTACCTCCTAGAGGGAGGTCGGGTAAGTCCTTGGTTCTAGTCTCTAAGATGAGCTAACCAAGAGCACCAGACAACAATGGACAAAGATTTCCAGGCCGAAGAAGAGGCCCATCAAACAATGGACTATGGACTAAGACGTCCAGGCCCAAGAAGAGGCCCATCAAATAATAGACTAAGACGTCCAAGTCTGAGAAGAGGCTCATCAAATAATGGACTGAGATGTCTAAGCTCGAGAAGAGGCTCATCAAATAATGGACTGAGACGTCCAAGCCCGAGAGATGGCTCATCAAATAATGGACTGAGATGTCCAAGCCTGAGAAACGGCATATCCGATTATGGTCTGAGACTTCCAAGCTCAAAAGGCAGCTAATCAGTTTATTTCTATATAAATAAGTCCTGAAGGGTTCATGTATCAAAGGAGTAGAACATAACTCCACTTATTAATACCCGAATCTGGGTTTCAGACTTCTGTTTCTAGACATCATCTATTAAATAACAGAATATGGGTTTCGAGACTCTCACATCTGAATTTCATGAATTAATACCCAAATCTGGGTTTCAGGACATTCATTTCAGGACTTCACTTACTAATACCCGAATCTGGGTTCCCGGTCTTTACCAATTACTAACTATCTATATTATACCTGAATCTGGGTATTGGGACGTTATTAATCACCTACAGTTTTTATACTCGAATCTGGAATTCAAGACTATTATTTGATTTTGCCTTAATTCCCTAATCTGGGTTTGTGGCTCTTATTATAAAGATAATTCCCATGGATCTTTGGTTGTCTAGCATATGCCCTAATCTGGGCAAAGGGTTTATATCTTGGCAACAATTACTATGGATGTCTACTTACACAACATATGCCCTAATCTAGGCTAAAGGTTCCTTTACAAAGATAACTGTCCAACATATGCCTTGATCTGAGCTCAGATTTCGATATGAAGACAATATTTACTAATTTCTATGTAATTTATCATAAAAGTCCGAATCTAAGTTTAGAAACGCCCCACGGAGAGTTATACTTTGGATATGATTATTTGGATTCTGGATACCTCATTACCAACTACCAAACTTCTCAAAGTAATACCCTAATCTGGGTTAAATTTCATTATTTCTTAATCCCAAGCTGGGGATATGATGTAATAGAATTGAGATTGCTACACACAACCGAAAATTTTGAGTTGATATTTTTAATGTCTAATTTGGAGTTGATGTATTATAACTCTAAATGATGCTCACTAACATCCGAACAAAGGCTTCAGGATCATTTATATTCATGGAAAAGTCTCCAGATACATGTTAGGGGGGATGAGCTACAAAGGCCTATTTTCTGATAATAACTTGATATCCTTATTTGCAGCTATTGGCTGTTGCCCACAAGGAGTTCGTAGACTTCATCTATGATGTGCATTAGTAGCTACTTATTACAAATTTCATATCCGTTGAATCCGGATTATAATCAACTAACCGTCCGAATAGGAAAGCATTAATACTCTAATTTATTATTAAACATGCATAAAAGTATGATGAAGAGCTAACAACAGCAAATATCACTTACTTTGAATTTTGCAGGAAAAATAAAGTTATAAAGAATAAGAAAGCTTTGAAATTTTTGTCCTGAAGAATAAAATCTTCTTCCATACAAGGGGGGAGGGCAAAATGTTAGCCATAAAGTCTACTCAATGGCAGAAGTATGAAAGAAGGCTAATAAGAGTGAGGTTCCAATGAAGTAACAAGCATAGGTTTCGCAAGGGTCATAAAAAGATGTTTGGAAAGCTTTAAGAAGGTTTCGAAGGGGTCGAAGGCACCAGCTACTTGTATAGAATGAAGGCTTTCGACTCAGATGGAAACAGGCATACCCTTCCTCCACTTTAAACCTTTTGACATAGATGAACAAGCAAGGATAACTTCGGAACCCCTTTCGAAGGCAATGGATGGTAATCTCTCACTTATGAGCCAAACCTTTTGGAACTAGAGGTTTTGCACCTATCATAACCCTTTCGAAAGCATATACAAGCCTTTTGAATCGGTCGAGGCGAATAATATTAAGGAGAGGTTCCGCTTTAGCTCTTAGGTATGCATTCAAAGGCTACTCAACATCGTCAAAACCAATGGTACTTAAATCTCTTCAAAACCAATACAGACAATCTATCGACGGAGTCGGAAGCTTCAATCTTAACAATAAGATAACATGAAGGAGAAGGCGCATTTGGAAACCTTTCAACGACATCGAAAGGTGAAGAAAGCAGTATACAGGGGTCAACAGATGCGAAAGGTCGGTAAAGAACCCTTTTGACTTAGTCGAATGGTCCGAGGAAAGATAAAGGAGGCAAAGAGTAAATAAGAAAGAACAAGAAGATGCCTTTCGACATCGTTGAAAGGTGTCATGGCCTTTCAACCTAGTCGAAAGGCTTGAAGCGACATATAAAGAGGGGTCCTTTTGACAAAGTCGAAAGCACAAGCGCGGAAGGGGGCTGATTTGCACCTATAAATAAGACCTAAGGGGTCCATTTTTGGGGAATTCATTACTTCTACTCTACTCTCTTAATTGCAATTAAATCTGATAAATCCCTAAATCAAATTGGGGGAAAAAGCTCTATTTCTTGTAACTTATTTTGGTTTGTTAATAAAGAAGGGATGGCTTATTCAACAAGGAGTCTGATGATGAGGAAGATAATTTAGATCATTAGCTAGTCTAATGATCAATTGCACATGATTCTAACCTTTTCTCTTAATCTCCTTTTGTCTATGCAATGTATAGGATCGACTTGGGAATCTCTGGTCGAGACACGCCATCATCGAAACCTACATTTGACACCAAAAATAAGAAAGATGATGGGGTTTCGATCATGATGAATTATGAAATTGGGAACACTAGGTCGATCTTATACAAGGAAATTAGAGTAAATCTTAGACGGTTATAAGCTAGAACCGTTTCGAAAAGGTGGAACCCCTTTCGACACAATCGAAAGGGGTATTTCGAAGAGGATTCCAGTTTATGATTGACTAACAGCTATTAAGAGAGGAACTCATTCGAAAGGGTCTATCTACTGATATATCTACAACTCTTTCGAAAGTGTGCCAAATCAACAGTGGCGAAACCATGGAGTCAAAAGCAAATGTGACTTATTAATATAATATTCGTCTCTTTCGATATGATCGAAAGGTCCCAAAAGGTACCTATCGACATGATCGAAAGGAATGAAAAGTTAAAGGGATCAATTGCTTTCAACCCACTTAAACAAAAGGATTCAAACAGATGCTATCTCTCTAGATTAATTCTATGAATCCTTTCAACTAAGTCAACACAGTCGAAAGGTGAAAATGGCTCTTTAAACCCATCTGATCAAGCTAACCAGGTCAAAAGGATGTACAATCTTCTTAAAACCCTTTTGTTATGGCAATCTGGTCGTAAGGTATACTTCAAAAGATGTGATCCTCTCATCAACATGGATTCGTTTGAGTTTAACTACCTTTCGTGTGGCATCGAGAATGTTGACAAGATTTCTTGTTAACATTAGTTATTTAATCCAACTTTTCATCTCTATTTAAATCATTTTCTTCCAGAAAAACTCAATTTTGATTCATCTTTCATCTTCTTCCATTTTAAACATTTCCTTTCATAAAAATGAGCTCTCTGCATCAAAAAATTCATGAAAAATTTGAAGAAACGGTTAAATCTTTCAAAGATGTTCTCTTTTTCATTCTCGGAAATTAAAGGCATTTGGAATTAAGCCAAATGCAAATGATAAAGGAACAAGAGAAACCCGGAATGCTCAAACTCCAAGGCAAATGCAGAACATGAAGATTGGGATGTCATAAAAACAAATCCAATCTTTGGATCCAAAAAATGGGTTGAAGTTACAAAGAAAATCTAGTATTTTTATTTTTTTATAATTTATGTTTTAAAACTTATATATTTAAATTTGATTGGTTTGTAAATAATATAGTTTGGTTTTGATTGATATAGCTTTGTAATATTAGATTTGAGTGATTTGCATTGTATGGTTCGAATTGGATTGTTTAATGGTTTGATTTATTAATCAAATTTGTTTTATCTTATTTAAATGTCTTTGAGATTTAGTGTTTAATTATTGATTTTGACACCTTAATTCATATGTATATCATATTTGGGGGGACTATTGTTTTCACCCATTTTTGTTGATGACAAAGGGGGAGAAAAATATAAAATATAACACATGCATATATTAAGGGGGAGTTTTTTAACTCAAGGGGAGTTATATTATATATATATATATATGTGAATATTTACATGGTTCTCATCATCAAAAAGGGGGAGATTGTTTATACCTCAAACATTGATTTTGAAGACAACAACCATATAGGTATAGATACTAATGTTTTGCCAAGTTGTATAGTATATATTGCAGAATACTACATAGGCACAGAATGATTAAACTTGAAGGCTGATCAATATAAAGACCAAGAATGAAGGTTTAGAGATGATGATCAAGGCTCGTGAGTTTAGAGACAAAAGACTTGAAGAGTTCAAGACTCTAATGTTATTAAAACAAATTGTTAAAGTCTCTGATATCAAATTATGATCTTTACCACAAATTTCTAATCTTTAATATTTTAATCAAAATAAATTTTTTTATATTCAAAATATATTTTTATAAATATGTAAAAAAATAATTTATGTGTATAAAGTATTTAAAAATTATGTTTAAAAATTATTTTACAAAAATCTAGAAGTTTGAAAACAATTTAAAAGAAAAATCATTTTTCAAAATTAACAAGGGTAGGCTAACATACCCTCCTAGATATGTCAGCATAGTGACCGTTGGTTTCTTTTTTAATTTTTAAAAAGAAGTGTCTTTTGGACACATCTCTTCATAAATGGATACTTTTATTCATTCACTATATAAAGAGGAATTCAAACGAATTTTTTACCAAAATTTTCTTACTTACCGCTTATTCCTTACTCTCTTTTTAAAAACTACTTTCTATATTCTTCAAAATCCATATAGAAGCAATCCATACTCTACTATATTTATTCTTTACAAACTATCTACTATTTTGGAAGCATTCTCTCTACAAACTCAAAGATCAAACCGCTATGAGAAAGGCTATAGGATATCTTGTATCCTAAGTACAATTGTTTGTATTTGGAAATCAACAATTCTACTCTTATTTATCTGGGTGTGCTTGTTGCCCATTCAAATCATGTAAGTGTGCTTAGTAGCTTGTCTAAATCTAGTGGGTGATCCTGTTTCCTAGTAAATCAAGAGGGTTTGCCTCGAACGCGTAAGGCAAGAGGGTGTGTCTTGAAGCCTTGAAATCAGGATTGTATTCTGCTTTGCTTGCTACTTGGTTAAAGTAGGCGATTGAAAAGAAAGCTGTGCAATATTGTACGGGACTGAATATAGGATTAGTTAATTTAAACTAGTATAAAATCCCTAGTGTTATACCTCTTTACTTTGTATTATTTCTTTTATTGATTATATAGATCCGCGTTAATAATCTATGATTTGATTTAAAACATGAAACAAATTTACAAATATTCATAAAAGTTTTAGGACACTATTCACCCCCCTCTAGTGTTAAAATAGCCTTAAGATATGTTGCACGTATCCCACATTTGGTATTAGAGCATTAGGTTTTCAAAAGATTCGTAATTTGATTTTTTTTAAAGTACAAATGGCTAATACTATTAGTACACATTTAACACTTTGTAGAAGGACAATCAACTGTCAGACCCCTACTATTTAATGGAAGTAATTACACTTATTAGTCATGTAGGATGGAGAACTATTTATAGTATAATGGTTTATATATTTGGAATATTACACAAAATGAGTACACTGAACCTTAAACTGAACACTTGACATGGACATCAGACCAAAATACACAAGAACTTAATAATTCTAAGGCCATGAATATTTTATTCAATTCATTAAATAAGCATGAATTCAATCGAGCTTCTATTTGTAAGTCTGTAACAACCCGGAAAATTAAACTATAATAATTAATTAATGAATAAATGAAATAATAAAATAACTTTGTGAAATTATCAGAATTGAGCCACGGGAGTTGCACCATTGTGTTCATGATAATTTTTTGGTCAATTTCCATATATAGAACGTCAGAAACCGAGCTAATATGAGCAAGATATGAGACAAATAAGAAAAAAATATATTGGCTAGGTCGACCTAACCTCATCCTAGGTCAACCAGCCGGTCGACCTGGGTATAGGGGTCGTCGACCCACCTTAGAAATTGGATGAAGGAAACTTCCTTCATCCATTAACGTTTATTAGCCTATTTTCGACGTGTTTTGCATTGTTTAACTCAATCTGGTCCTTCCGTTCTTGCATCCGATGGCTCTTATTCAACCTATGACGTGGTTGCATCATATTCAATCTCCAAATCCAACGGTCTAAGATCCACTTCTACTCCTACAAATAAACCCCTAGACCTAACACTTTTTCTCATTCTAGGTTTTTCCAATTGGGTTCACCTTTCTAGGAAGGACCCTAAACGGAATAATTTTTCCAAAAGAGAAAATCGCTATAAATTAAATTATTTTACAACTCCAAGTGGATCCGGGAAGACCAAAGGAAGAACTTAGGACCGGAGGTGAGTGATTGTAATTATTTTAAGATTTCTTTAAGTAATTTAAAATAATAGGGTTTCCAATAGTTGTAGTTTTATTACGATTTTTGGAATAGCCTTTTTCAGTAATTTATTTACAGTTTTTAGAATTAATTTCAGTCTATTTCCTTTAAGCTATTATTTTCAGTAATTTTAGTTTATTTCTGTTAATTATAGCTTTTCTGTTTATTTACAGTATTTTAGTTTATTTACTGTTATTTATGTGTTATTTACATCTTCTTCCTACGCCTTGGATTTTCTTCTATTTTCAGTTTTCTTTTATTTCTCCTTCTTCTTCGCGTATGGATTAGAAAGAATTAATGCGAAATTGATTTAAAGAATTCTGAAATAATGAAAGATAAGATGTAAATTATAATGACTGTAATAAAATGGAATTAAGACTGAAATTATGCCTAATTATGATATTAATTGGACTGAATTAAAGAGATTGGCCTATTTATAATTATGAGACGTAAATTATAAAGACTGTAATATACATGGAATTGGACTGAAATTATGCTTAATTATGATTAGAATTGGACTAATTAATTGGCTTAGTTATAACGTAGAATTGTAACTAAAAGATGAAAGAAGCTTATTTTCACACTTAAACCTTGGGTGAAGTAATGAGCATGATTATAACGTAGGTTATAATAAGAAAAAGAATATAATGAGGCTTATTTTTAGACTTGGGATAAATTAATAAGCGTAGAAAGTAAAGATGATAATAAAGGCTTATTTAAATAATTTATCTAAGTTAATAAGCAAAGATGAAAGTAGGACCTGTACCAAATAGCATTCCCTATTAGACGAAACGGTGGTCTCACATTAGCCTGAAGCGAGACGAGGGCACGCTTATGCCAAGAATGGTAATAATTGGTCAAATAGAAGTCCAAATCACGGGGGATTTGGATAAGGGGCGCGACTAGATATTGGTTGGATGAAGGGCCAGTACCAATAGCATTACCCCTATTTTCTATGGAGACACGGTGATCTCACGATAGTCTGAAGTGGGATGAGGGGCACGCTTAAGCTGGATGTTGAGGTAATAAGAAGACCCAATAGGTGGAGCAAAAGGTAGCATGGGCATGGTGGTAGTTACGTGTGCGACTTCCATTCGGGTGCTCAGTAATAGCTATGAGTTCCAAGCGCTTAGTATAGGTGTCTTTCGTAGACACCATTGCCTTCTGTGCAGGGAGCTATATATGTCGTCCGGATCCACAGTGGTTTCTCTATGCATCTTTCATAGAGACCATTGGCTGCTGTGTAGGGAGTAATATAGTGGTCAGTCCGCAATAAGATCTATTACTTTTATTTCCTTTGTTTCCTTTGTTTATGCTAGAACTGTTACTTCCGTAATATAGTGGTCAGTCCGCAATAAGATCTATTACTTCTATTTCCTTTGTTTCCTCTTATTTATGCTAGAACTGTTATAGAGTCTATTACTTTTACTTTGTTTAAAGACTCTAGTAAAAACTATCATTCACCAAACTTTTAGTCTGACCCACTCCTCTATTTTCCCCTTTTCCCTCCATAGGTAATCAAAGGAGAAGTCGGTAGATTGATGTTGCTTGGAGTTTTCTCAGTGAAGTTCTCTACTATGTATTTCTTTTATTTTAGATTTAGTTCTTTTTGTGTACTGGCTTATTATGAGGGATATTATGTACTCTGATTTTGAGACTATGAACTTTTATTTCATAAGACATGATGGGTTTTGATATATGGATGTTGTATTTGGTATTTGACTTATTTATGAAGAAATTATGAAATTTTTTATTTCAAATAAGTTATTTTAAGTTTTCGCTATTTTTGTCTTGTGAATCTTAGTCTCTGTTAGCTTTAGTTATACCTACAACGCACCATGCCTTTTAATGTGTCCTTTTGGGTATGTTAAGGGGTGTGGGGTGTTTCAAAGTCTACATATGAAATCGGAAGAACAATGCAAGTTGCACATAAGGGTACTAGTAGAGTAAAACAGAAAAAAAATTCCCATGCCAACTAATCAGTTTCAATTGTTTAAAATGAAACCAAATGAGTCTATTTTTGATATGTATTCCAAATTTCAAGATATAGTTCATTCATTAGCATCGTTAGGTAAAAAATTCTAAAAAAGATTAAGTTTGAAAATTATTAACTCATTATCTTCGGAATGTGATCAAAAGACATTAGTAATAGAAGAAGTCAATCATATTAGTATTTTGAAAATTGAAGAGTTAATTGGTAATCTAATGTTCAATAAAGCATAGTTGCAGGGTAGGAAGGAAAACAAGGCAACCAAAAAAATCAATTGCATTCAATGCTACAATTGACGATCAAAATTCAAACGAGGACGATAATGATGATGAGATTGCTCTTATGACTCGAAATTTCAGAAAATTCCTAAAGTACAGAAAGATGAATGACTTTGATAGACCTAAAAGCAAAAAATCTAAAAACGGGATTGTGATTAGATGTTAAAACTTAGATAAACCTAGTCATCTGCAAAGAGTCTATCCATATCAGAAGAATCAAAGATCATGCCGATTGCTGATTCATCCAAAAAGAGAAAGAGGGCATACACTGCAATTCTGGATAATTCCGGTACTACATCAAATGACAATGTACCAGATACGGAAATGATCAACATGTGTTTCAAAACGATGGAAGACTAATCAAAAGAGACAAAGGAGATGGCAAAATCAGTAACTTTTATATTTAATTTTTTTATTTCATTTATTTGGAATTATTGAATTTAGGAATAAATACAGATTAATAATAATAATGAGTTTATATAACTATATATATAGGAATTTATTGACTTAGTTTAAGTTTAAAATTTTCGGCACATATGTCGACATATGTCATGTGGGCATGTCGACATACCTGGAAGATAATTGGAGAATCTTTCAAATTTAAATTTTTGAATTTCGCACTCTTTTGCATTAATTTCAAAAACTAAAAAGGCATCTTTTCAACTAAAAAATGTCAGTTCACTCTCAATTGAGAAACTCATTCATATCCCTTCATTCACTCACACTTTATTTCAAAATTCAAAATCATTCTCCACTCTCCTACCTTCCAAACTGCTCAAAATATCTTCCTCAAACCAACCTTCTTCATCCAAAGCCATTAAGCTTAACAAAAGATCAAAAGTCAACTTTATAATGATCGAGAGTCCAGTGAAACATATATTGAGCATGCTACTTATGGAAAAATATTCTTTGAGAAGGTTTGCAAATTTTAATGAATTTTCTTCTTATTGTTTACAAGATCTTGCTTTAGACAATGGTATTTTTGGTTTAATCGATTTACCTCAAAATAATTTTTATTATTATCCCGATTTTTTCAAAATGTTTTATGATAATTTAAATGGAGAACTTTTTAAAGGAGAAGAAGGTCAAATTTAGATTAGTGTAAAAGACACTACCATTGTTTTGGATTGCGAAATTTTAAGACAAAATATTGGTTATAAAAGTAGTGGAAATGACCTCTCCACTTTTGAAACTGATTATGGTAATAGAGAACTTATGCATGATTTATTTTCTAATGATGAAAAGTATGGTTTTAAAGGCAAGAATATCAGGCCTAAAGCAACACTAATAAGTCTTATTTTATAATAAAATATTACACCGAGGATGGGAAATTACAACAACCTGACTCAAAAAGTTTTCAAAGCTCCTTTTGCTATTTTTGGAAAATGTAATATAAATTAGGCTCAAGGGATTTTGGATGACTTTGTTCAAAAGAAAATCTCTAGGCTTGAGAACACACTTTACCATGGTGTGTATCTTATTAGAATTTTCAATTATTTTAGTATCGATCTAAGAGGTGAAAACATTTTGCTTCATAAAGTTTTCGACAAAACCAACCTCACACTTATGCACATTCCTCTTAAATTTGAACCCTATAAACCTCTTTCCAAAAAGAAAGAGAGATTGGCAAGGGAAGAAGAGAAAAAGATTCTTCAAGAAGAAGAAGAAATCGATGGTATGAAAATTAAAGAGGACGAAGAATAAGAAGTGAAAGAGGAGGAAATAAACACTTCCCTAGAAAGTTTTGACATACCTTCTCGCTATTCTAACAAAGATATTCTCAAGAACCAAGAAAAGCTTCTCAACAACCGAAATAAGCTTAAAAACTCCTTTAGTAAAAAGTTCACTTCTCTCTCTAACAAAGTGGATAAATAATTTCGGAAGATCATTAGGAAGCTTAGTGGAAACTCTTCATCATCTTTTTAGGTCTTCATCTACCTTTTTACCCCCTTGTATTTTTCTCTAGTTTTATTTCATGTTATTTTCATTCGTGTATATCTCTATTTTGATTAATGAAATTTACTTCTTGTTGTTCAGTTACGTCATCTTAGTCTTTACCAATCATTAAAATAAAATAGTATTAAGTAAAAAAAATTAGAACAAAAACATAAATGTGCATATTAAGGCACATATGGCGACATACCCTACATAAATGTGTTGATATACTAGCCACTTTTTAAAGATATAAAATTTCAAAATTTTGTAACTACTTTTCAATTAGTTATTTAATTCGACTTTTCATGTCTATTTAAATCAGTTTCTTCTAGAAAAACACAAACATTGATTCATCTTTGATCTCCTTCCATTCTAAACATTTCCTTCAATACAAACGAGTTCTCCACATAAAAAACTTTGTGAAATCTTAGAAGAAACACTTAAATTCTTCAAAGGTGTTCTCTCTTTCATTCTTCGAACTTAAAGGCATTTGGAATTAAGACAAATACAAATGATAAAGGAACAAGAGAAACACTTTGATGATCTTAGATGGTTAATTTCCTTTCTTATCAAAGATGATTAAAAAACAGCTTGGAATGCTCAAACTGCAACGCAAACGCAAAACAAGATGATTGGGATGTCATCAAAACAAATCCAATCTTTAGATCCGAAGGATGGGTCGAAGTTCCAAGGAAAATCTAGTATTTTTATTTGTTTATAATTTATGTTGTAAAATTGATATATTTAAACTTGATTGATTTGAAAATAAGATATAGTTTGGTTTGGATTGATATAACTTTATAATATTTGATTTGGTTTGATTCGGATTGTACGGTTCAAATTTAGGGATTGTTTGATTTATTAATCAAATTTATTTTGTCTTATTTAAATGTTTTCAAGATTTAGTATTTAAATATTGATTTTGACTCTATAATTCATAAGTATATCACATTTAGGAGGAGTATTGTTTTTCATCCTTTTTTGTTGATGACAAAGGAGGAGAAAAATGTAAAATATAACACATGCATATGTTAAGGGGGAGTTATATTATATTTTATATACATGAATATTTACATGGGTGTCACATCAAAAAGGGGGAGATTGTTAATACCATAGACATTGATTTTGATGACAACAACCATATAAATATAGATGCTAATGTTTTATCAAGTTGTATAGTATATATTGCAGAATATTACACAGGTGCAAAATGATTAAAATTGAAGACTGATCAATATAAAGACCAAGAATGAAGGTTTAGAGATGGTGATAAAGGCTCGTGAGCTTAGGGACAAAAGACTTGAAGAGCTCAAGACTCTAGTGTTTAGTATGAGTCATTAGAACAAATCGTTGAAGTCCCTGATTGCAGATTATGATCTTTTTCACAAATTTCCAATCTTTAATATTTTAATCAAAATAAATTACTTTAAATTCTAAATATATTTTACAAATATTTTAGAAAAAGTTTTATGTGTTCAAAGTATTTAAAAGTTATGTTTAAAAATTATTTTACAAAAATATGGAAGTTTGAAAATAATTTAAAAGAAAATTTATTTTTCAAAATTAACAAGAGTATGTTGACATACCCCTCCTAGATGTATCGACATTGTGATCGTTGTATGCCTTTTACTTTTTGAAAAGAAGTGTCTTTTGGATGCAACTCTTCATTAGTAAATACTTCTGTTCATTCACTGAATAAAGAGGTGTGCAAACAAATTTTTAACTAACTTTTCTTACTTTCTTCCTACTCCATACTCTCTTGAAATATTTTTAAAAAACTAGTTTCTAAATTCTTCAAAATCTACATAAAATTAATCCATACTCTACTATATTCATTCTCTACAAATTTTCTACTATTTTAGAAGCATTCTCTCTACAAACTCAAAGATCAAACCGCTGTTAGAAAGGCTATAGGATATCTTGTATCCCAAGTACAATCGTTTCTATTTGAAAATCAACAACTCTACTATTATTTGTTTAGGAGTGCTTGTTATCCATTCAAATCAAGTAGGTGTGCTTAGTAGCACGTCTAAATCTAGTAGGTGATCTTGTTATCTAGTAAATCAAGAGAGTTTTCCCGAACTCGTAAGACATGAGGGTGTGTCTCAAAGCCTTGAAATCAAGATTGTATTCTAATTTTCTTGCTACCTGGTTAAAGTAAGGGATTGAAAAGAAAGCTATACAGTATTATACAGGACTAGATATAGGATTGGTTAATTCGAACCAGTATAAAATTCCAGGTGTCATCTCTCTTATTTTACTTTTTTATTATTGCTTTTATATTTCTATGACTTCTTGGTTTTTTAGATCTATGTTGATAATTTGTGATTCAATTTATAACTTGAAACAAATTTAAAAAGATTCATAAAAGTTATAAAACATTATTCACCTCCCTCTGGGGTTAAAATAGCTTTAAAATCCATTACACCATAACCCACAAACAAAATATAATAAGCAATAATTCCAAGACATAGATGTTAGTTATGAAAAGTCACCAAAATGCTGCTTGGGTTCCAAATCAGCATCCAACATCCGCCCAACACAATGCTGCCATCGACATCACCGCCAGTCATCCAGATATCATCGCTTCTACACCATGCTCATTGTCTGCGTCGTTCACTGCCTGAGCCACCTTCAACATCCAATAGCCACCACAACTTCCTCCTTCATTTGCTTGATGTCCACCTTCATCTACTACATCATGAATCCTCAAATCGCCACCAAACTCGCATGCACACGTTATGGCCAACAAACACGTGACCTCAAGTCCCTTCGACCTCGCCCAACCGCCTGCGGCTTCGCTATCGTGCCTCCTTCCTGCTCACGTCATTCGCTTGCTCGGACCCAAACGCTTTAATGCACGACCATTTTTTCTTCCTATCACGATTTGATTTTTTTAAAGAATAATCTGGAGAATGGGTTTAGGGCAAATAAAAGGAACGGGTGGAAGTATGGGCTTGGGCTTGATTTAATTAACACACACACACACACACACACACACACACACACACATATATATATATATATCTTTTCCTTTCTTTTTAAATAGCCCTTTTTATTAATTTGTAAATAGCGTTCAATTTAATTTAAATTCATTTATACTTCATTTTACACAATACATTTCGATAACCACACAATTTCTTTCAATTCAGTGCTTGTTTATTTTCTATTAACTATTCATTGTATTAGCATAAAATAAATAACTTTATTTACACTTTAAAAACATTTTATATTTAATTAAACATTTTATTCGATTTCAATAAATTATCCAAAAAGAATTTTATTACTTTAATTCAAATTATCAAAACAAAAATCTTTTATTAATAACCTTCAATTAAATAAATTTTTACTTTCAAAAATAATAATTACCAAATATCGAATTCAAATAATTTATTATAATTTAAATTTATTTAATTTACGCTGTAGAAAGCAGGGTTGTTACAGACTTCCCTCTTATGAAAATTGCATCCTGGCAATTTCTTATAGGGTGGCGTCAAAACCAACTCAAACTCTAAATTTTCTTCGTATCTACAATCTTCTATCAACTTACACAATCCTCTACGTGGCTTTCTCTCCTTCTCTTATCGTATGCTACAATTTAAATAGACTAATTTAACGACTTTCTATTATCACATACGATAAAATTTGTGAAAATATTCTATGTGTCAGATTTTTCAAAAAATTTCGGTAGTCTCCTTTGTATGGAGTGAATTCCAAAAAAAAAATCAAAATACAATATATCATATATATAAATATATTCCATTCAATAAGGCATCCTAAAACATGGAGAAATAATATAATATCACATCATATATCGCAAAAACGTACCTTTTTGTTTGCATTTTAAGCAAGTTGGCTTATTATGCGAGCAAAAGCTAGTTATTGTCGCCATTTAATCTTGTTATGCTCCATAAGTACCTTTGCTCAACTCAATATAATCGTTAGTGACATATGAAGAGTTATAAGAAATATGCATTCATTAAAAGTAGAAGCAACATCACTTTATTATTTAAACCACTTTCTAACAAAATTTTAAAGGTTAAAACGACTAAATTAAGCAAGGTCTCTAAGAATGAATTGTTGCTTAGTGAATTAACTTTCCAAAACAATTTTTGGATTGCAAAAATATGGACTATAGCTCGAGTTATGGAGGATTTCTAAATATAAGCAAATAGAGTTTTTCAATATATACTTAGGCCCACTTCAGTAAATAGAAATATTAGCTTAGAAAACGTCAAAATTTGACGAAATGCTTAACATAAAAGTTATTTCTTAGGTTCTTAGCTTTCCAAAAGGGGAAAATCATCAAAATCGGTCAAACCATTTGAAAGTTATGATCAATTGAAATCGGTATTGTTTGTATAAAGTTTGCCTTTTGGGCCGACAAAGTACTTTCTGTTTAATTCATGTTTAAATTATGGCTAGTTTCAAAATTTAGCATTGCATTCCAAAGAAAAACGGTCCACTAACAACATAGCTTTCCAATGAAAAATTGACGAAAACAAATCAAAGGTTCAAAATTTATGATTAAATCATATCATTGTTTTATCAAAAATCTTCTATGCATGGCCAATATAATTGAATTAAATTTAAAACCATTAAAGTATACTAACTACTAGTTTGATTAATAATAATGCTTAATAAAATAAAAATAATAGAATATGAATCTCATTATTCATTTCATTATTATTTTATGGATTAAAATTTCTTTTTCTAAAATCTAACATTTCATACAAAATTCAAAAGTGACAAAAAGTTTCATTTCAAATTATCAACATTGTTTGAATTAATATTTTAATCATTTAAAAACCTTGGCCAGCATATTCATTCACTTTTTTTTAAATTTAAATTTCAATTCGTCCTTTTATTCCATTATCACTTCATAGCTGAAAAGCTTACTCTTTAAATTTATTTTATCGGTACTTACATAAACGGTCTCTTTCTAAACTCATATATACATTTCTCATTATATATATATATATATTTCTACAAAATACATTTTAAATACTTAACAGTCTTCCATATTTTATTAACAATTCTTTATTATAAAGTAGATAACATACATATTTTAATTTTATTTTTCTCTTTTGAAAATTTATTTTAAATCAAAACAAGTCAATTATATATATATACATATATATATATATAGATAATTCTTCCAATTCAATCTTAAACAAATATAAATTTATAAACAATTATAATTCATAAACTAATGAATATTCAAATATACAATATTGTCGCGCTATAAAACTTAGTGATTCGTTTTGTCAATTAGCTACAATATTGACTATATAGGATAATATATCAATATTGTCTCGCTAATGATCTCAACTTCACACTAATATCCAATGGCTATATACGTTGATAAAAAACATATAATCTTGAAAAATAATTTTTAAATTTTCTAAAATAATATATTACTTTATAAAATAATGCAAAATTTTAAGAAAAATATTTCATATACTATTTCCAAAATATTGCGTCGGACTGCCTCGTATAAGTATTTAGGAATCCTATCGATAACGCTGATCAGATGTATCGACCCGAACTCTTAAATAACTCTACGGACAAACTAACACCATAATAAACTACTAAAATATTTCCAACCGCTATATAAATATTATTTTTATTTTATTAAATCATATGCTTATTTGAAATAAAATACTAAATTTCAAAATTCATATATACATTCAATTCAGCAATCATTAATACAAATCATCACACATCCATAATATAAATCAAATATTCAATAAATTTAATTTCTCATTCCACATCTTTAATTATATTACATCGTTTCACTGTTACTATTATTATTATTTTTTAAACTGATTTACTATCCCCTAACGGTTCAGATTTGGACAAACCCCTAGCTTTCGTTAATATTTAGCTCTGTCTAGATTCAAGTAGGTTTTTAATTATTTGAGTGATAACTCCTACTCAATTATCACATTATAGACCAGGCCAAATGAAAAAAAATACAACCGAACATACATCAAACAAACAAACAAACAAATAAATGCCTTCAGCGGAAAGCTATCTTTCAACATTCGTTTTGCACTCCGATCTGTATTTGATTAGGCTACTCTATTCAAAGCCATACAAAGTTTTATTCACCTTCACCAATGCTGACACTACTGGTCTGACTAACAATCACTTAATTTTCTACCACCATCAAAAACTTAAATTCCATATAGAGAAAATTATACTAAAGAGATAGGGATAGGAATAATAATATTATATATATATATAATAGGAAAAATAGCAAGTATGTCTCCAAATGATTACCCCGGTAATCATTGTATACTTCTACTATCCTTTAATATATAGTAACTACCAACACACCCAAGGCGACAGGGACTCTAAGTCTCTCTAAGGTCTTGACTTGTTTCTCTTATATATGATGTATTGTTCTGAACCTGCTCTAAGACCAAAATGAAACACCCACCTCTATACCCATCCTATCCACGAGTATTACTGAGTACTACTGTAAGATAATATGGAGAATGAGGCTATATATGGTACACACGTGAATATTACCTTAGGCTACCATGCATTTAAACATCGAATAAATAACTCAATTACATATATAGCATCGAACAAAGCAATAAACATATATGCCTCCAGGATAGAACAATACACAATATATAGTAAATATTAGAGATCACAGAGTGAAATCACAGCGATAAAATATATAACATAAAGTATACAACATATTTCCAATAAACATCATAATGATATACACATAAGAGACTATACAATATACGATGATAATCTACAAAGCTGAATATTTAGTCTCTTCAATGTCCAGAAAACACAAGTAGGTCTCATTGTCCTTGGACCTAAAAATGTCTTGGATTGACCCGAGTATTACGTAATAACACACGGGTCAAACTATATCTTAATTAAGGAGTTGTACATACATACATACATACATACATACATACATACATACATACATATATATGTATATATATATATATGAAAAGTGTATGCATGGAATGATAACAATAGTACGAAGCATGCATAAATATGTCATCACCCAAATAAAGTCACGCTAGTCAATAAAGCACAGAATCAATTAATTGGGTGAATCTTCCATATCCAAAAATCATCATCAAACTCCAAAAATCATCAAATATGAGATATCATCAAGTATAGTTAGGCTAGCACATGACAATGCCTAGGTATATCTCCCAATCTCAAGTAATTGAATACAAATATTAATATGAAATATAGACCATCTACCTAAAAAGTCATATACAATAAAAGGTACGAGAATCCACTATACTTTGGACACCTATCCAGATATAATTTCATCTCCACATAAAGGAATAAATCATAATATATCATGACGGGAAAAGACTCTACGATAGACATAAAGTCCCAAGTAGAGTTATATACATCAATATGTTGGTCACCTTACCTTGGGTTGCCTAACCCATATCTATACTTAAATGAGGTGTATCAACAATATATGCCAATCTACCACACCGTTAGAACTAGAAAAGAGATTGATGGTCATATGCCCTCTCTAGGAGCACCTAACCAGATCCGCTTCTATAGTCTTTAGTTACCTCGACGGACATCGTGATACATATCCACTAATGGTATGTCTATGTGTAGCCGCAGTTACGATCTTGCTTTGCCCCTATAGATAACAGACTACTGGCCTATGCGACACAAGAGGCTATAAGACACCTACCCTATGGTTCATTTAACCCAAACCTCATGATACGCATCAAATATAATATCCAATAAAGGTGTCATAGATTTGGGGCATGACCCTAAAATTAGGCTACTAGGGTGAATTTTATCCATCTAGTCCTCTCCCGCCAATAATCTAGGAGTACATCATGATAGTGGCACACAATATCAATATATATAATGACACCTACCCTGTCATACCTATGAGCATAACCTCACGTGAGTACAATCTTAAAATATTGTTCCCGTCACGTACTTCATCCACTTATAATTAATAACCGAATAAATATCACTATGGCGTCCCATATCACCGTGTGATACTCAATCATTTATACACTGCTTATAAACTCCACTCAATATCCATAATATTATATATAATAAGTCCAAAGATTAACCGAATAAATATTACAAAAAGTCCCATACTAGACTGTATTATAACTCCGTTTATTCAGATTTCTCGTCACACAAAATGAAATATCACAAAATCAAATTGAAGGATGTCATCACCGTATGTAATCACATAAAAATCAATTAATCAAATCAATATCTAATGGTGAATCATTTATAGCAACAAAAATCAATGTGGCAGAAATAAGAAATTATAAAAATGTGGTAAAATTTCATTTAAACAAATATGTAAATAAACATCTTATACTCTTAGTTATGCTTATTGA
Source organism: Allium fistulosum (assembly GCA_030737815.1). NCBI lineage: Eukaryota > Viridiplantae > Streptophyta > Magnoliopsida > Asparagales > Amaryllidaceae > Allium > Allium fistulosum. The sequence continues at coordinate 520,638,107 of CM060902.1, forward strand.
TTATAAAAATAAATTTTAAAATTCTTATAATATTAAACAAAAAATATTTCTTATTTTCAATAATTATATAAACTTTTAAATAATTATTTAAAACCAGTCATAGCTTCCTTTCAGTAAATAAATAATTTTAAATAAAACTTTCTTTCAATAAATTTTATATTCAAGAACTAATAAAACTAGTAAAACATTTATGTGTTAAATAACTTCACACCATTTATATAGTTCCAAAAATAAAGATTTAAGACTATAATTTATTTTCAAATCTTTGTTTATATATATAAAACATTCATAATAACTTTAAATGTAGCTTATAGAGATTACCATAATTAAATTCTATTTTGAAATAAATTTATAAACTTCCAAAATAAATTATAATTATTTCAAACCACAGAATATAATTCAAAATCTTCACTCTATAATAAACTAATTAGAATTAAAACATTTTCTTCTTAATTATACCATATTCGAAATTCTCATATTATAAAAAGAGTTATTTATTTATTCAGAACATATCCAAAATCATTTAATTATTTCCTAAAAAGAGTTATATACTTTTGTGAGATTTGAAGCTCTTTCAGAAATATTAAATAACCTTTAATAAAAATTTCTTTAAAATAATATAATCATTTCCATAATATATTTATAAAATAGCATTAGATTCTATTTTTCTTTTAAAACAATACCAAACGTATAATATATCATAATATTGATTTTAAAAGTGTTTTATAACCAAAAGAAAATTATACCATATTTATAATTAAAAATATATAAGTAAATATGAAAATAGCTAAATTGAATAAAATTTAGTAAAATATTTATAAAATACCTTTACTAAAATTTCAAACCCTTAAATAATTTTTCAAAATATTTCAAACATCTTTTTAAATCAAGAAGGTAAATAAATATCTAAATATATAAATTATGGAGTAAAATTACTCCATGAACTTATCAACCAAACATCTATAAATATACCACCTGAACCGAGTCGAGTTTCGTCGAACTCTAGTCTTCCTTAAAATATAGACATCGACACTCAAATATATATATATATATATACAGTTTAATCCACAATTGGATTGAATTCCATTTGTAAATTGTCACTTGCAATCCCCATGACTAATCAACATTCTAAACATCAATCAATATCAAACAATCTAATTCAACTATGAATTTCAAATAATAAACAGGAAGAATATATAATAAGCGTTGATTAATATACGTTGGAATGAATTATGAAAACTCACCAAAACGGTGCTTGAGTTCTAAATCATCATCTAACATCCGCTCAGCACAACGCCGCCATCGACGTCACCACCAGTCGTCCAGATATCTTCGCTTCTACACCACGCTTATTGCTTATGCCGCTCGCTGCCTGAGCCACCTCCAACATCCAGTAGCCACCACTACTCTCTCCTTCATTTGCTTGATGTAAACCTTTAGCCGCTACATCATGAATCTCCAAATCGCCACCAAACCCGCACGCATACATTGTAGCCAACGAACATGCGACCCCAAGACACATCGACCTCGTCCCAGCCGCTTGCGGCTTCACCGCCATGCCTCCTTCATGCTTGCGTTGTTTGCCTACCTAGGCCCAAGCACCTTTGTGCGTAGCTATTTTTTTCTTTCGATCACGATTTGATTTTTTTTAGAGAATAATCTTGAGAGGGGTTTAGGGCAAATAAAAGAAACGGGTGGAAGTATGGGCTTAGACTTGATTTCTTTGGGCTTGATTTAATATATATATATATGTATGTATGTGTAACGACCCAGAATTTTGGACCATTCGCGTCCATTATAAGTGTATAGGTAGACACTCATGCCGGAGTTGAATTGCTCAAAATACCGCGTTGTTAATTTAAATTTGGCAAAACTGAACATATACAGTAAATAAATATAATCACAGATCACAGACACAGAGTAATAATTGCAGCGGAAATAAAAGAGATAGTAGTTCATGAAGCTACTATATGAATATATAAAATACATCAGAGTTTACAACAGAAGAGTAACATGATACATCAGATACAAATCAGAATACAACACTGGGATCATCGAATATCTGAAATCTGGATAGATTGCTGGATCTCCAAGCGAAGCTCCAACTCCAAAGGTGAGTCTCGAAAGCTGGTACACTCAGTCTGACCCGAGCGTAAAGCAAAACACAAGACACTCGAGTCAGGATTAACATTCTTATATTAATAAATCCAACTCAAGTGAAATAGCAATTGAAATACAAGTAACTCAAAGGATGTTTGGAATAACCATCCTTTAAGGATCCGTTAAACTATCTACTAGGTAGTAATGTACGCTAAGTAGATAATGTCTATCAGTAATATAAAGATATCAAAGTAGGGTTAAGCAGGGCCCATACACCTCTTAACCTGTTTATTCCCTGTTGGGTGAATCCTTACCCGGAAGACCTCGAGACCCAGAGACGTGATTCATTCGGCAGCTCTCCCCCGAGTCCATTCGGCATGACCCATTCGGCAGCTCTCCCCCGAGTCCATTCGGCATAACCCATTCGGCAGCCCTCCCTCGTGTCCATTCGGTAGACCTTCATCCGGCAACTGCCACCGGTCCAACCTCACCACTCCACACTTCACCGGATGAAGCCCAACCAGACCAACTCCATACTTCACCGAACCAAGAGAATACCGAACCAGACTGCCAGGCCAGATCACTTCAGCCCAGGCCCACCAGCAGCTGTATACATCCAAGACCCCTGCCCCCAACCTCACTCTATAAATAGAGAGGCAGGGGTACAACAATGGGGGACAAGTTTGAGAGCTCAAGCACGGAGAGAACTTTCAAACAACTTTCTATTACTTGTATCAAAGCTTTGTACTTGTAATCAAAACAAGAGAAGAGAAATAACATATAAAGTGGACGTAGGCACATTCTGGCTGAACCACTATAAATCTGCGTGTCTTTTTACAGTTTAGCCCCTGCTTTTCATATATTTGCATAAATCACCCAAATCACTAAGAATAACATAAGATCTACTAAATCATACAACTTTGAGGTGTTTGTCCATTTTTTGTGCAAACATTTTTGGTGCTTTCATTGAGAGCTAGAAGCTCGAAGCTTCAGCTTCATCCGCTTAACAAGTTTTCCTAACACCATCGTCCGCCGCTTGGAAAACATGCCTCCCAAACAGAGAAAAGATGTTAACAAAGGAAAAAACATCGCATCCAGCAGCCTTCCTGATCCAGCTGCCACAAATCAAGTGAACCGTCCTCCTCCAGCAACGGCAACAAATGAAGGACAGGCTAACCCAGCCACTCCTGCCACAGAACAGCCTGCAGCAATTACTAGGGCAGATTTGGACAGAGTTGTTGTTGAAGTAACTAACCGCTTCACGTCCCAGCAGGAAGCCTTGGTAGACCATCTCATGTCACGCTTGAGGGACGCTGAAGAATCCAACCGCAACACTGAATCATGGGGCGAGTCCCAATCTGGAGGATCTCAGAGACAGCAAAGATCTTCCTTCTTCGAAGGAGCTAACGGCAGGGGTAGCCATGGTAGGAGCCGAGACCGAGCTCAGCCCGAAGTTAGGCCTGAGGAAGCGTTTGGTGCCGAACCCAACGCGGAAGGTACCGGGCGGAGGTCAACTGCAGCTGAGCCGGTCATGCTGCCTAACCACAGGAACACCAATGAACGGGGCCGAGCTAGAGTTCAGCCCGAAGTTGGACCCGAGGAAGTGCTTAGATCAGAACCCAACAGGGGAAGATCAAGGCAAGGGCCAACTGTAGCTGACCCAAGCATGCTCCCAGAAGATCAAAGGCAGCCACTGGAAAATACGAGGAATGATAGACGATACCATCCCTACAGGTTGTCTGGTCGGAGTCAACCCCACAGAACGGAACCAAACTCATTTCTGTCCGCTCCAAATTCTGATGAAAGGATGGCACGCTTATTCAGAGAGTGTGTCCAACGGGAGCAAAGAGATCGAGGGATAGGCGCTAGGGTAACCAGCCCTTTCGCCCGCAATATCGAAATTGCTATCACCCCCCGAGAATGGAAGATGCCAACAATGGAACCCTACAAAGGAACCTCCGATCCCGTTGTACACTTACAGAGGTACACGCAGCATATGCTCATGAGTGGAGCAACAGAGGGAGTGCTGTGCAAATGCTTCCCGCTCTTCTTAGCAGATCTTGCTACCTCCTGGTTCTGTCATCTACCCCAAGGATCCATCAGCTCATGGGAAATGTTGAAAGAAAAATTCATCAGTCAGTTCCGCATTCATGTGGAGCAACCTAAGGACGCTTATTCCTTATCCAGCGTCAAACAGAAACCTGGAGAAAAGCTGCAACAATACCTAACCAGATTCAACGCCGCAGCAGCCGCAGTTCAAGATGCCGATGAGAAGCTTATCCTAATGGCCCTCTGCAGTGGGGTGCATCCGGACACTAAATTTGCTAGGAGATTGACAAAAGAAAAACCAGCTACTTTACCCGATTTCTTCCATGAAGCCGGGAAATACATGAGGCTTGAGGATGCTGCCATCGAGGGGCAGTCAGGACAGCAAAGTAAGACGACCCATGGCAATGCCCCTGCTGTGGCAAGGGACGTTCGAAGAAATGATTCCAGAGACAATGCTGGGGGCAAGAAAGTAGAGAAACGCCTATATCGGCCAGGACCAAGATTCGACTCTTACACCCCTTTGAACGAGACCGTCGAAAACATCTTCCTTGCCACCCAAGGCGAAGTTAGATACAAACGCCCACCATACAAGAAGGAATCAGATAGCGCACAGAAATCTGGAAAATTCTGCCGCTTCCACGAATCCCACGGACATGATACCAACGAATGCCATCATCTCCGAGATCTGATTGAGGAACACATCAGAAGAAAGAAACTGGAACGCTATGTAAAAAGTCAAGGCAGGACTCCAGATCCTGCCAATGAAAACCCAAGGCTACCCTCACCAGGGACCGGCAGAGGCGACCGCAACGCTAGCAGCTCTAGTCAAGAGAAGATAGTGGTCCATACCATCTCAGGAGGTCCACACATCGCAGACAGAAGTTGGAAAGAGATGGAAAGATATGGGAAGTCGCTCAGAGACAATAGAGACTGTGTCAATACGGTTATAGAAGAGCGCCACCCAAAGCGGAAAGAAAGTGATGACATCACATTCAGTAAACGCGACCTAGAAGGAAGACAGTACCCTCACATGGATCCCATGGTTATCTCTGCCCGACTCGGTCCCGCCGAAGTTTACCGAATCCTGGTAGACACTGGAAGCTCTGTAAATATCCTGTTCAAACACGCATTCGACAAAATGAGGTTGTCAATGAAGGACGTATCTCCCTGCGATAAACCGCTACACGGTTTCACTGGAGATGCGAAAATGCCCATCGGGCAGCTGGACCTCTTCGTTGAAATCGGAAGCCATCCCCGCTCCGTTGTAAGGAAACAGACGTTTGTGCTGATAGAAAACCATTCGGCCTACAACGCCTTCCTAGGAAGACCAGCCCTATCTGACTTCCAGATTGTCCTAGCCCCGTGGTGCCTAAAAATGAAATTTCCAACAGACAGTGGGGTAGGGGAAGTGGAAGGAGACCAAGATATTGCACGAGACTGCTATGTAACCGAACTTCGCAACAACCACAGGAGAGGTAAAGGGAAAGGTGTAGAGATTGCTCTCTGCACAAAAAGCCTTGAAGCATAGCAACTAAAGAAAGCCCCTCCTCTTCGATACACCAGCGACCCTTTCAATGAATTAGACCCGAGGGACAAAGAGGAGGAGGCCACCGCCGAGCCTGCAGAGGCTATGGAGTTTATATCTGTAGACAAGCACGACTCAAGTAGGCTACTGAAAATTGGGTCGCAATTGAAAACCGAATTGAAGGAACAACTCGTTGATTTTCTCCGCCACAACTTAGATGTATTCGCTTGGTCACACGCTGACATGACCGGAATCTCCCCCAACATAGCGTGCCACGTATTAAAAATTGATCCTACCAAGGCACCCGTAAAACAAAAGAAGAGAAGTATGGGGGCAGAGCGATCAGCAGCCCTCGATGAAGAAGTAAAGAATCTACTCGCCAATGACTTCATACGAGAAGCTATTTACCCAGAATGGATCGCCAACCCGGTACTAGTAAAGAAGGCTAATGGGAAGTGGCGGACCTGCATTGACTTCTCCAACCTAAATGACGCCTGCCCAAAGGATTGCTTCCCGCTTCCCAGAATCGACCAACTTGTAGACAGCACAGCCGGGCACGAACTCCTGTCTTTTATGGATGCATACTCAGGATATAACCAAATTCCTATGCATGCTCCCGACCAAGATCACACTAGTTTCATCACCGACCGGGGTTTGTACTGCTACAAAGTGATGCCCTTCGGACTTAAAAACGCAGGAGCCACCTACCAGCGCCTCGTCAACAAGATGTTCGCAGGGCTAATAGGACAAACAATGGAAGTATATGTAGACGACATGCTGGTAAAATCACGGAAAGCCAAAGATCACGTAAGCCACCTGGGCGAGATGTTCCAGGTACTTCGACAGTATGGAATGAAGTTGAATCCACTAAAGTGCTCCTTCGGAGTGTCATCAGGAAAATTCTTAGGATTCATCGTCCATGCCCGAGGGATAGAAGCAAACCCTGAACAAGTCCGAGCATTAAGAGACATCAAGATACCTTCCACCCGAAAGGAAATGCAAAGCCTAAATGGAAAAGTGGCTGCCCTAAGCCGATTCATCTCCAAAGCAACGGACAAGTGCGTCCCCTTTTTCGAAGCTCTAAAGAAAGATAAAGGAAAGTTCGAATGGACGGACGAATGCTTGACCGCTTTCCTTAACCTAATCGAACACCTCCAGAAACCACCAGTACTCTCGACCCCAAGCGAAGGCGAAGAATTATACCTATACCTTGCCGTGTCATCTCACGCTCTAAGCGCTGCCTTGGTAAGAGAAGATAACCGTACGCAACGACCAGTTTACTTCGTCAGTAAAAGGTTTACTGGGGCAGAAGTCAGATATCCTAAGCTCGAAAAGTTGGCATACTGTTTACTAATCACTTCACGAAAGCTACGTCATTACTTCCAATCCCATTCCATCAAGGTTCTAACCAATCAACCACTGAGGCAGGTACTCCATCGTCCCGACACTTCCGGGCGACTACTTAAATGGTGTATTGAGCTGAGTCAATATGATATCACCTATCACCCTCGCACCGCCATCAAGGGACAAGCCATGGCTGATTTCATTGCAGAATTCACTACCAACGAGGATAAGGAGCAACTGGAAATAACAGAAGATATCAAGTGGAATCTCTTTGTGGACGGTGCATCTAACGAACAAGGCTCGGGGGCAGGTGTGGTAATCATCACTCCCAGGGGAAATAAACTGCACTATGCTATAAGGTTGGAGTTCACTGCCACCAACAACGATGCAGAATACGAAGCAGTAATAGCCGGATTAGAAATTGCTATCGAGATCGGAGCCAATTCTTTGTGTCTTCACAGCGATTCTCAGCTTATTGTTAATCAAATACTAGGGGAATTCCAAGCTCGAGAAGAACGACTCATAGCATATCTAAAGAAGACCAAGTTACTTCTCAGCCGATTGGACCACTACTTAGTCAAACACATCCCTCGGGAAGAGAACCAAGAGGCCGACGAATTGGCAAAGCAAGCAAGTATGAGAGACGTCGCCATCTTCGGGGCAGTAACTGTCTCAAAGCAAATGATCCCGAGTTTTGAACAAGTGAATCTGATAGCTGCAACCGAAGAAGCAACTTGGATAACTCCCATCCGAGACTACCTACAAAATGGCACACTACCCGACGGGCGTAACGAAGTCAAGAAAATCTTGAGGAAAGCGTCCCGCTACACAATACAAGGAGACATCCTCTATCGGCGTGGGTTCTCTAACCCATTATTAAGGTGTGTCGCCGGAAGGGAAGCCAAGGAAATCTTATCCAACATTCATCAAGGAAGCTGCGGAGATCACACCGGAGGGCAAACATTAGCAAAAAAGATACTCCGATACGGATATTTCTGGCCCACCTTAAGCAAGGACGCCTTAGATTTCGTCAAGAAGTGTGACAGATGCCAAAAGTTTGCTAAGGTCCCTCGGCTACCAACAACCGAGATTACCCAGATGACCAGCCCTTGGCCCTTTGCAGTATGGGGAATTGACTTAATCGGTGAACTGCCAATGGGTCGAGGCGGCGCCAAATATGCTATAGTAGCAGTCGACTATTTCACCAAATGGGTGGAAGCAGAACCTCTAAATAAAGTATCTTCAGCGAAAGTTATCAACTTCTTAATCAAAAATGTTCTGTGCAGGTACGGAGTCCCACTAAAAATCATATCAGACAATGGACTTCAGTTTGACAGCGAGGAATTCGCCAACTGGTGCCAAGAACACGGAATTCGCAAAAGCTTCTCATCCGTAGCATATCCCCAAGCAAACGGACAAGTCGAAGCAGTCAACAAAATTCTGAAAACTCTGATCAAAAAGAAGCTCGAAAAGTCAAAGGGCGCTTGGGTGGATGAACTCCCTACGGCACTATGGGCCTACCGCACATCTTTCAGAACATCAACAGGGCACACTCCTTTCTCTTTGGCATACGGATCGGAGGCTATGCTCCCAGTTGAAACCATTGTGCCTTCCCACCGTAGGATCCACTATAACCCAGAAGAAAACGAAGAGCTCCTCAACATGTCTTTGGATCTAGTCGAGGAGAGAAGGAATGATGCAGTCCTAAAAACAGCAGCCCACAAGCAAAAGGTGGCAGCACAATACAACTCCAAAGTCAAGCATCGTGCCTTACGAGAAGGGGATCTTGTCCTCAAGCGAATCTTCCCTCGCCCCGGAGCACTAGACCCAATCTGGGATGGACCATATGTAATTCATAAAGATCTCCACAACGGAGCCTATATTTTGTCAACAGTGGACGGGGAGGTGTTCCAGAGGGCATGGAACATCCAACACCTCCGTCGATACTTTTCTTAACTTGTATTGCCCATATGAAGTGAATTAACGAAGAGAATCAGTGGACGTAGGCATTTTTTCGTGCCGAACCACTTTAAAAAAGCCTTGTCTCTTTTTAACTTGTTCCTTTGTATCTTGGCTGCTTGTTAACTTTATCCTTTTCTGTTGAACAAAATCCTGAGCATATAGCATTTCTATTCAAAGCACTCCACAATGCAACTCCACGTGGACAAGCCCCAACAGGTACTATGCGAATCTATGCCCTCGCCAATGAGACACTTTTGCTCCAGCATCCCTCTGCTGCGGGTTAACTCATTGCTCGCGACGGCCCTTAAAGCCAACTGTAATGAGCCGATTATAAGCCACCGAGAAGGCCGACTATAGCCGAGGCAGCTCATTACGGCGTTAGGCTCGCCGGCGACTGTGAACCGATTATAAGCCCCAACATAAGGTGTGGCCAGCCAGGGGCAGTTCACAGTTGACGATCGGCACCCACGCTAGCCGGCCACAGTAAGTCGAATAATACCCATGAGTACGGGCCATAATGGCCCGGGTAGTTACTGTGCGCGATCTCGGCTCCGGTGTGTCTTAAGTGCGGCTGTGGTAAAAAAGAATTAACTCCCCGCGGAGGCGTAAGATGGGTGACAAATGTCTCCAAGACCCACAGCTAGGGAAAGTGACTACAAAACCCGTTTGCCACGAACTTAAGCACATCGAAGGCCTTCCGTGACTGGAAGTTTTACTATTTCACATATTTCAATTTTACTTAAAAAACTTTCCTCCTATCCTCTATAACAAACCATAAAGTACAGGATGCAGGGTAAGAGGTACCCGCCAATGGATGCAGAGATTCACAATCAGATGGCGGGGCAGTCAACTGCTCTCCATGCTTGGTCATATAAGATATTCGAAACTGCCATTTACAAACAGAACATGAAAGGCGGTATTTTCTTCCTTTATGTACAAATGCATGACTATAATTTGATTTTTCCACACCACACGCTAACATTGCAAGTCATGAGATTATGATTTAAAACCAGAATCTGACATCAAACACAATTTAATTACAAGAATACACATAGCTACATTTCTCATACGATATGTCGAAATAGCAACAAATATTCAAGAAATGACAAAATCAACTTGAGCTAAAAAATTACACGTCAAGAATAATGTTATTACAAGTAGCAAGAATTACAACTTGGAAGTTACCCTACTGTCTTAAGACTAACAGATACAACAATGCCAAGCCTACAAAAAGAATTTTTCAGGTTCAGTCATGGAGCTGGTTGCGTCGAAGTCTTGTCCTTGTTCTTTTGCCCGCCTGTCCGGTCATAAAAAGGGTTCATTAGTGATGAGTAACCAAGTTAACAGAAAGACTAGAAAGGAAGACTTACCAGTACTAGCTTCTTGACCATCCTGGTCGTCATCTTCTACCTGCACACCCGCCTCTTCAGCAGCAAGCAGCCGCATACCCTCCTTTACCGCCACTTTCTCCTCCTTGGTGAACTGGGCCGTGACCACATCCATACTGAAGACCGTTCCACCCTCTTTATCTGCATCAGCCTTAGCCTCCTCCAAGGCCCGAAGATATATCTTGGCCATGACTCTGGGATAATCATCCATCCAAGAGAGGCTACCCTGCTTCCAAGTCCGGAAATACATGTCCTGGAGCATGTCATCCATCATTCCTTCGTTCTCCTCAAACTCCCTCATCCGGGCATCGGAGGCCGACAACCTTTCCACGGCAGCATCTCTCTCCAGTCTGTATCTCGAGCAATCAGCTTGAAGGGACCTCCGCATCACCGCCATCTCTTCCCTCAACTTAGCTTGAGCAAGCTCGGCAGCCTCAAGCTTCTCGGACAATTCCTCCACCTGCTCGAGATCCGCTCTCCGAACCTCATCCACCGTGGTAATAGCCATATCAATCCGCTCTTTGCAAGCAGCTTCCATTTTCCGCAATTCGGCCCGACTAGCCTCTTCCATGGTTCTCCTTAATCGCCCAGTGGCAGCCTCATGCTGAGAAATCTGGATAGCCTGATCCGCAAGCTGCTTGGCCTGATCCGAGACCACCAATCGAAGTCGGATATTGGCGCTCCCTATCTCCTCTCCGGCCTTAACCAGCCGAGCGTGATGCCCCATCAGCTTCTTGGCCTCCTCCGCCACCCGATCAATGTTGGCCTTGGCCTCGTCTCCCATAGTGACTATACGAGTGGTGAGTAGATCGAGGTCTAAGGACTTGGCTTCGTCAAGTACTCGTACCATGGGGTTACGGGGGAGAAGGTGTTCACCAGTAACTTCGTCAAAATTAATATCCTGAGAACCCGGATCCAGATCAGGATGACCGGCAAATGGATTACGGGCCAGATCGGGACGGTCGATATGAACAACAGAAGGGTTTCCGGATGGGTGTGGAGAAGATACAAACTCGCTGCCCTCCTCAGTAATATCATAAATAGGCTGAGCCGGAGGCTGAGAACCGAGCGAAGTTTCGGATAAAGGATGCCTCCTCTTCCTCTGCTGAATACCCTCTTCGATGACCCCAAGAAGAGGGCGGTACCCGACTACATCCCCGGAGCGTTGGGCTGAGGGCTTCGGCTTAGCAGAAATTTTGGAAAGTTTATATTGCTCGAGCCTGTGTCGAAGGTCTGAAGCTTTGGGCGTCTTGCCTGCTCCTGATATAAAGAACAAGTGTCATAATCTTACATTACAATATGATTCAAGGAACGCGGTAAAATGCAAGATTAGAAAAGGAAAAGAAACACAGCTGTGGTTGTACAAACCCTGGGGAGGAGTGGGATACTGCAATAAGTCCCGGATTTCATTCCAGGACGGGAGCGGGTCATAAAATATTCCTAAGTCCCTATCATTAGTGAAGCATGCAGGGGTCAAGAGTTCACCTTGAGTTGTCAGAGCCACCTTGGCCGGAATAGTCGGAGAAGACTCACTTGCACCAGTCCCGGTTTTGTCCGCCTCCCCGGTCTTCTCTACCAAAGCCGGATCATCACCCAACTCCTCGAAAGCCTGACGGAGAGCATCGTCCGTCCACTCTTGCATCTCGCCTACTTGCCCAGAAGACAAAGCCCTGGAACCATCACCACCCTGTCCATCGCCACCCTCGTCACCAAGACGCTCAACGTCACTCCCGCCCTCCGCCTCACCTCTTTCCTCCTCCGCGTCTATCTCCCCCTGAGTAAGTGGACAATTGCTGGGAGAAGGACCGTCTGACCTCTTAAGTTTCTTACCTCCAACGGCTGGAGGTTTCGTGAATGGTTTTCTCTTTCCACCCTCTGCCGCAACGCCTCCCTTGGCCTGAGCAGCCGCCCTCTCTTCCGCCGTTTCCCTCAACTTAACTACAGACTGCTGCGGAAGGATCAAGTTGTATTCTAGAAGGATCGCATTTCTAATCAAGTAAGCAGATGATCTGTATTTCCCAAGAATGCCTTCTATCTCCGCCGCCGTCTGAACCAGGCGGTCAGTTTCCACAACAGGAAAGCCACCTGTCGCTAGCAAAAATGAGAAAGTATGAGAAGAAGCATCACAATCAGGATAGAAATTATAAGTAAAAGCATCAACTTACATCCAGAGGTAAAGCGCCGGATAGAGACGGAGTCGTCCCTAACAAAGAACCATTCTTTCTTGAACATGCTGAATTTGGAATAAAGGTCCAGGACCGGCTTGAAGGTCACAGCAGATTCCAAGTTAATATATGGGGACCCCTTCTTGTAGCCCCTTAAGTTGTACAAGTACCGGATCTCCCGGTTGGAGGGAGCGCGACCATACTTCCTCCGAAAAATAACGAAAAGGCTCACCAGTATGGCGTAAGAGTTGGGCTGAAGCTGAAATGGGGCCACCTTCAGGTACGTGAGGAAGCTAACTATCCAAGCATTGAGAGGCGGGATAGCACCACACATGCAATGGTACCTGCTATAAGCGAAGTATCCTTCGGGAGGACTGTATGGCATGACTCCTGGACCCGGCAGCAGCATGAGGGCTCTATCAATCCCAAAAGAACGAGATATAACATCGAGTTGCTCCTCTTTGAGAAGGCTAGGAAAGCAGTCAGGCGGGGAATCCAGCAACTCCTGGGGACCATATCCATCCACTAATGATCTCGGGGCGGGCCCATGACGCTCCGATCCTGATTGAGCTGGGGGCACAGCCGATGACTCTCCTTCACCCACGGATCGCTTCTTGTCTGATCGAGTTTCTACTTTGCGAGACATTATCTACAATACCGGAAAAACACATTTAGAACAGAGGATATAAACAAGTATATGACTTCATTCGGTAAAAACATATTCAGTATCATTTTCATTCGGTGGTTCAAGTATGGGTTCATTCGGTGTCTCGAGTGTAAGCAAAGAAAGTTCAAAGTGCTCAAACTCCCATCGTCATTCGGTAAAGACAATGGAAATTCTCGAACTCTCAAGGTCCATTCGGTGGTTCAAGTATGGGTTCATTCGGTGTCTCCCGTTCTCGTCCGGTAATACGAGAATAAGATCTCATTCGGCAGAATAAAATCTCACCTGATTCGGCAATGATAAGGGTCTAGTTCGGAAAAAATGGGAGTCAAGTGGTTCGGCTATCTCGAAAAGTGAAGAAACAATAGTAGAGTGGCGCCCTTATTTATAAGCGAAGCACATCGACCGGACCAACTGGCTCGGCGCAACCAAGACCGAACGAAGGAAGACAAAGCACGACATATGTTAGACATATGCCCTACTTTGGGGGGCAAATGTTGGGTGAATCCTTACCCGGAAGACCTCGAGACCCAGAGACGTGATTCATTCGGCAGCTCTCCCCCGAGTCCATTCGGCATGACCCATTCGGCAGCTCTCCCCCGAGTCCATTCGGCATAACCCATTCGGCAGCCCTCCCTCGTGTCCATTCGGTAGACCTTCATCCGGCAACTGCCACCGGTCCAACCTCACCACTCCACACTTCACCGGATGAAGCCCAACCAGACCAACTCCATACTTCACCGAACCAAGAGAATACCGAACCAGACTGCCAGGCCAGATCACTTCAGCCCAGGCCCACCAGCAGCTGTATACATCCAAGACCCCTGCCCCCAACCTCACTCTATAAATAGAGAGGCAGGGGTACAACAATGGGGGACAAGTTTGAGAGCTCAAGCACGGAGAGAACTTTCAAACAACTTTCTATTACTTGTATCAAAGCTTTGTACTTGTAATCAAAACAAGAGAAGAGAAATAACATATAAAGTGGACGTAGGCACATTCTGGCTGAACCACTATAAATCTGCGTGTCTTTTTACAGTTTAGCCCCTGCTTTTCATATATTTGCATAAATCACCCAAATCACTAAGAATAACATAAGATCTACTAAATCATACAACTTTGAGGTGTTTGTCCATTTTTTGTGCAAACATTCCCAAAAGCATATACAAGACCGTAGTTTCCCCAAAACCGGAAGTCACCAGAGGGCAATCCATATACTAAAGGTACAAATCAAAATCGTAGTGGTCGCGAATAGGATAATCAGTATGACAAGGTACATGAGGCGATACCAACTAGGATACTAGTAGTTGCGTGATCCGGACTGATGTTGGGCATAGCAGCTACTACCCCAACACCGCGAACAACACTCCCAAATCAAGGGGTGCACCCAAATCGAATCACAAAAGTAATAGATATGGTATCGAAGAAGTGTGTCCGCTAGAGATGGCGATCCTCAATGGCCCGGCGCGGCTCCTGTTTTAGTCATGTCAAGGGTCATCCAAAATCGTTCTCTTTCTTCAGTCAACGCGTTCATCAAAACCATCCACTTCGTTCTGGATCAACACTCCGCGTATAGTTATTAAAGTGGTTTCGGTTCAGATAGAGAGTATATCCATTACCGATCCCGGTCTCTTTAATAACTTTCGTGATTATTACACCGATTGGTCGTTTATATATTTCAAAAACCAAATCAATTTCAATTTCAAATAGAATTCGTAAACCAGCGTTTCATTTGTCTTTCAAACCATTTCCATAAATTTACATTTCAAAACTTCCAAATTACACTTTCAAAATCTTATAATTCAATTTCAATTTCTATTTAGAACAATTCAAATATTGATCCAAATTCGTATATCAGTTTCATTTCAAAATCATTTAAATTAATTTAATTTAACATTCAAATCAATTTACATTCATTTATCGATTCCATTCAATATTCGTTAAGTAAATTTGTTATTCAAAACAATTTCCATTAAATTTCCAATTCATTAAATCCATTCTTAAGTTCAACTTCATTAAATCAAAACTTACAATTTTGAATTAAATTAAATTCATCAAATCAAATTCTTTAAACTTCAAGTCTTACATTAATTTCAATAAATCGTATTTTATTTCTTGTTAAGAAATTCATTTTCAGTTATTTACTTACTTAAATAAATTTCCAAAACTTAATAAATAAAGAAACCCAAATTCTTTTATTAATAAAGTTCAAATTTCACTTATTCAAAGTCCAATTCCTCTTATCAAAGAATTCAATTTTTATTCAATTATCAAATGATTCAATCTTATTCAATTATTAAATAATTCAAAACTTAATTATTAAATAATTTCAAATTTTAATAATTTCAAACTTAATTATAATTTCAAACTTAATTCAATCATTTCTCAAATTAAACAACCTTCTTTCATCAATTTCTTTATTAATATTTCATTTCAGATTATTAAATATTCACGTTTAAATTTCATTAAATTCAATTTCCAACTTCGTTTCAAAACCATATTATTTATTCAAATAAAATCTTCATTTTATTTTTAAATCAAATTATGGACCAATCGGGTTTTTATTTAATTTTCTATATCCAAGGTCAAAGTTCAATTTGGGTATTTATCATTTCAACCCGATTCCAATTCAATTCAAAATCAAAGCATAGTAAAGGGAACTTGCAGTGTGATAACTGGGATGGTGTCAAAGTAAATAAACAAGCAATAACATCAAACAATAACGATCCAATAATCAATTCAAATAATCCCGAAATAACCGTATTAATTCGCATTGTTATTTGTACGAATTAATATAATTATTTCTAGAATCTACACTATCATTTCATGTAGATTAAAGATTATTACATTACGGTTTTCACTTATCTTCTATTACAATTTCATCCATCATCAATTTAACAACATACATTCAGTGGTTCAAGATGTAATTAAACAAATCATACGTGTCAATAAATTTAACAGTTAAAAGGGGTCATATTATACAAATGTCATTTAATCAATTTAACACATGTATCAAATCTAACTATCCTACGTCAATTTCAATTTCAAATTATTCACTTACATCATTAACAATTTAACGTCCAATATAAACATCAAACAATCAATCATTTAACAACCAAACTGGATTATCATTGCATATATAACAGATAATGGTGTCAAATGTCACAGGTGAACTGATACAGTTAATAGTGTAAATATTTAACAGCAGCATATTTCAATTGTCGTTTCAATCGAAATCAAATTTAATAAATAAAAGAACGTTAATCGTGAGTGAGTGCTCACCTTTCGAGGCTAGAGAGATTAGACGATGGATTGAGCTACGAATTCCAAAGCAAAGCTAAATGGACACGATTCGATGAAAAACAGGCACAACGGACAAAGCTGATAAATAGTAGTTTACGAAGTCAATCAGAACGGCATCGATGAAGATAGATGGTATGAATGAACTTATATATAACTATATATACTATTTATATACAAATCATATTTAAATTTCAAACACATAATAAATTAAATATGTATATGCATTCAAAATTATTGTTTTAAATTGACCACATATCAAAAGCATTTATACAAAATATAGTAACCTTTATATTCATAAAACAAGCAGATCCTATACAAACCTGGCTTTATAATAACAACAAAACCCAACAGTATATATATATACTTCATACAGAACCCATTACAAAATCAACACATATTATAAAATAATACAACTTATAACCTGATATAAAATAGATAACTGGTCATATTTTATAATGTATAATAGCTTGATTTGTATAAATTGTATACCCTTTATAAAACTAACATAACACTAATATATAACTTATTCACACAGTTCAGATATATACAATACTATATTTATTATATTAATATTTAAGTTCTCTCAGTTAAAATAGCAAATTTACACTACACATACCTTCAAATATAACATAACCATAAATGTGAAAAATATATGTTTGTACAAACTACATCTACACCTTCGAAATCTGAACTTAGATTCAACGTACACTTATATAATATATATATACACTATAAGCAATAACAGGCCACCTTACTTAAATATTTGCAAAATCTAATATAAATATATGCAAACAGCGAATGTAGTATAAACTGACACACCTATGACAACCGAAATGTATACTTTGGACATACACAAAATATTGACATATAAGCATATATACATACATAAAAAGGTTATAACATTTTATATAAACTTTTATATACGATATCATATTATATATATAAAACTAATATATATCTAGATATATATATTTTAACTCACACATATACCTTAAACATAATATACGTAGACATCTCAGGTATATAAAACTGCAAAGTTGTAAACAGTTACATATTTTAAACTCACTTTCACACATATGCACGCAACCAAATATAAAGTACTGTTACATAAATATGGTGGAAACAACTTTATATATGTATTTATGGATCATGTACAGCAGCTTGTTAGATAAAGTAAACTATTATAACTTTACTTTTAAAACTCAACAGACTAAAACCTTTAACATAAGTTATTATGAACAAAACAGAAACCAAATATAATACAAACATTAATCCAAATATATAGTATATATATTTACCTTTCTATAAAGGACAAGAAGGCTGCAGGCTCGAGTATACGAAGATGCGACACGGAAGGTAGGCAGTCGAGGAAACAAGGCCGAAGAGGTCAAGGAAATGGATCCGGGTCTCGGTGCTGCTCACGACCGGAGCAAGGCCTAGGCTCGAGGAGGTGGAAGGGCAGATCTGGAAACAAGGGGGTGGCTCCGCTGGATGGGCCGTGTGCTAGGAGGAACGGTGTGTGGAAGGTGCGGGCTGTGTTTATGAGGCGCGACAGTAGGCTGTCTTCACGGCAGTGGAAGAGGTAGATGAATGGTGATGAGTTGCGGGTGAATGGTGGACGAACTGGAAGCAAGGGGAGCTGAGAGTTTGTGGTGGTGGAGAGAGAAAAGTGGCTGCGTGGTTGCTTGGGTGAAGGTAGGGGCGCTGTCGCAATGAGGTGGCCGAAGTGGTGAGCTTTGGTGGCGAGGAGGACAAAGGGAAGAGTGGGTTCGGTTGTGGAGTTTGGGTCAGGCGGGTATGGGATGAGCACGAGCAAGTTAGGATGGGAGCAGCTAGGCACCAGGCAAAACACAAAGCAAGAACAGTTTTATTTTCTTCCAAAATGAAGATGTACAGAGAAAAAAAAAAGAAAGAGTAGTAGGTGCAGAGAATTAAACTGAAAGTTTTGAATTTTGAGCAAAAGAATGAGTACCATCGGAATAGAAATAGTCAATAATAAATACCTTGGAATAATAAAAGATAGGACCAGAATTCAAGAATAATAAAAGCTAATGACCGTTGGGTTAATACCCGGTGGGGATTGAATAGCCGCAAGAAATCAAAAAGCACGAGACGGGTACCGATACGGTAGGCGTTACGCAAAGTGCAACGTACAACGAAACTCCGAATTTGACAATCGAATATACCATAGAGATCTGCACGACGAGACGATCAAAACGGTATATAGAAATCAGTGGTACGATCATCCGATAAAAATCGATATCGGCACCAGAATACTGCTATTTTCCGGAAAATAAGAACGACGGAGCCAAAGATGTCCGAATTTGGAAAAACGACAAACTGAAATCTTGCTCAGAAGATGGTTTAGAATTTTTCTATGTAAAAATATTTAGGTTTCAGAAACATTTTATTTTCACTGCTTTTTAACTGATTAAATTGAAGTGAATTTACGCGCGAAATAAATTTTCATATTTTCGGACGAAAATTTACCAGTTGCTATGTTTAATTAGACGTATTCCAAATATTAAATTTTATTTCAAAATTTTATCGTTTAAAATTTCACAAAATTTCAACAAATTACGTTATTAAAACGGTTAAAATTTACGGGTCGTTACATTCTCCCCCACTCAAAACTTTTCGTCCCCGAAAAGGAACGAGGTAGGAGAATAGAAACAACCAGAAAGAAAACAGATTTGAAGTACAAAATAACAATTAATTTAAACCATATAAATTCAAATTTAAATTAATTGATATTCAATAATTGATTTAATCCATTTGATTTCACTGAAATAAACCTCAACTATTTCTAAATTCATTATCTTATTATCCCATTTTCTTCAATTTACAATTCTAAAACCATAAATTTTGAATAGTCTTTTATTATAGTCATATTTTCTTCAACAGTTTTAAATTCTTCTTTGTTCCAAATTTATTCTACTTAATATATCTAATCACATATATTTAACCCATATAAATTAATTTAAACATAAAAGTTTCAATTTAAATTAATTTACATCTATTAATTTCTTTTAAATTCAAGGTATTTCCATATGTTGATCAAATTTCAATTTATTAATTCTTCCAAAACAAATTATTTCATTTTTAACTGAGTTATATTTATTGTCTTATCTAATTCTATTAACATCTTTATAATCAAAATTCAGTGTATAACATTTATTATAAACACTCAAATTTATTTATAAATTCAATTTATCTTATATATTATCCAATTACATATTCAACTTCTGAATGAGTTAGGTAAGTTGTATTAGAATGCAGTTGAACAATATACAAATAAAATTTTCCCAATTCAATTATTCAAGTTTAAATATTTATTCCAAATTTTGGTTTTATTTATAAATTAAAAATCATCTTTTAACAACATTTAAGAATTAGATTTCCGATTAACTTTAAACAGTTTAGAGATATATATAATATATTTATATCAAACCAAATTAAATTTTAAAATAAGATACCTATATATAGATAAATCAAATTATACTGAAGAAATTTAAATCAAAATATTTTTCAAAACAAAACCGTAGTAAAGCTACAGAATAGTATCTCCACTTCGAAACTCGAAAATGAATGTCGATGATGCGGCCGCCATCACCGAAATTATTTTCCAGCGACAAAGAGAAGAGCATTGATTTCACTATTTTAAAATTCTTTGAAATCGGTTTCTATTTGAAAATACTTTCAATCATATATACTTTAAAATTTTAAAACCAAAATTCGAAATCACCGGAAACTAAATTCTCAAATTTCTGAATTAAATTCATTTCAAATTCCAAATAAATTTATAAACCGTATTTATAAATTTATTTAGAACAATAAATGGTAATCAAATATTATCATTTCAAACAAACAATTTAATTTGCCTATTAAATTCCAGAAAAAATTTTCTTATATTTTCACAATATAATCAAACAAATTTATTTCATTTTCCAAATTTGAAAATAATATTGTGTCAGTTTGCTCTGTTCAAGTGTTTTGGAAATCCTATCGATAGCGTTGATCAGACGAATCGATCGGAAACCCAAATCAACATCAACAACTCAAACAACACAATATATTTTAAAACAATTTAAATATAATTTTATAAATACAATTCCTCATTCGAGGATACAAGAACAGATTTCAAAACATGTATAGAGATTCAAATTTGATGGAAATCAAATCAAAGAGAATTTTGATTCGAAAATAAGTTTGAAACAGAAGATAAGATGATTCGATTACCACAATCAGGAGATGGATGAGTTTATTTAATTCACGGGCAACCTTAACCAGGTCGTCCGTAATTTCAAGAATAAGATCGATGCTGAATTCCGAGGTAAATCAATACTGGATCTCAAGAGATAGAATTCAGGTATAGCATGGAATAGATAGCATCGTAAACCAAGGATACAGATTTCTCCGGTAAATCGATGCCTATTATAAAGGAGTTTAATCCTTTACGAATCATTCGAAGATTGGCGAGACCGCCGATCTATTATAGATAACATTCAAAATGGAGTTATGGGGTGCTCCAGAATTGAAAGAAGACGAATAGCGAAGGACACGAATGAATTTTTGGAACCGCAGTGAATGTTCCAAAATTCAAAGGAATCGAGTCAAAAGGAAGAGATTGAAACTCGAATGAGAGTGATTCTGTAAATACATTTACCCTATATGTTGAGTTCTGCCTAGAGCTACCAAAGCTCTGATACCAACTGTAACGACCCAGAATTTTGGACCATTCGCGTCCATTATAAGTGTATAGGTAGACACTCATGCCGGAGTTGAATTGCTCAAAATACCGCGTTGTTAATTTAAATTTGGCAAAACTGAACATATACAGTAAATAAATATAATCACAGATCACAGACACAGAGTAATAATTGCAGCGGAAATAAAAGAGATAGTAGTTCATGAAGCTACTATATGAATATATAAAATACATCAGAGTTTACAACAGAAGAGTAACATGATACATCAGATACAAATCAGAATACAACACTGGGATCATCGAATATCTGAAATCTGGATAGATTGCTGGATCTCCAAGCGAAGCTCCAACTCCAAAGGTGAGTCTCGAAAGCTGGTACACTCAGTCTGACCCGAGCGTAAAGCAAAACACAAGACACTCGAGTCAGGATTAACATTCTTATATTAATAAATCCAACTCAAGTGAAATAGCAATTGAAATACAAGTAACTCAAAGGATGTTTGGAATAACCATCCTTTAAGGATCCGTTAAACTATCTACTAGGTAGTAATGTACGCTAAGTAGATAATGTCTATCAGTAATATAAAGATATCAAAGTAGGGTTAAGCAGGGCCCATACACCTCTTAACCTGTTTATTCCCAAAAGCATATACAAGACCGTAGTTTCCCCAAAACCGGAAGTCACCAGAGGGCAATCCATATACTAAAGGTACAAACCAAAATCGTAGTGGTCGCGAATAGGATAATCAGTATGACAAGGTACATGAGGCGATACCAACTAGGATACTAGTAGTTGCATGATCCGGACTGATGTTGGGCATAGCAGCTACTACCCCAACACCGCGAACAACACTCCCAAATCAAGGGGTGCACCCAAATCGAATCACGAAAGTAATAGATATGGTATCGAAGAAGTGTGTCCGCTAGAGATGGCGATCCTCAATGGCCCGGCGCGGCTCCTATTTTAGTCATGTCAAGGGTCATCCAAAATCGTTCTCTTTCTTCAGTCAACGCGTTCATCAAAACCATCCACTTCGTTCTGGATCAACACTCCGCGTATAGTTATTAAAGTGGTTTCGGTTCAGATAGAGAGTATATCCATTACCGATCCCGGTCTCTTTAATAACTTTCGTGATTATTACACCGATTGGTCGTTTATATATTTCAAAAACCAAATCAATTTCAATTCAAATAGAATTCGTAAACCAACGTTTCATTTGTCTTTCAAACCATTTCCATAAATTTACATTTCAAAACTTCCAAATTACACTTTCAAAATCTTATAATTCAATTTCAATTTCTATTTAGAACAATTCAAATATTGATCCAAATTCGTATATCAGTTTCATTTCAAAATCATTTAAATTAATTTAATTTAACATTCAAATCAATTTACATTCATTTATCGATTCCATTCAATATTCGTTAAGTAAATTTGTTATTCAAAACAATTTCCATTAAATTTCCAATTCATTAAATCCATTCTTAAGTTCAACTTCATTAAATCAAAACTTACAATTTTGAATTAAATTAAATTCATCAAATCAAATTCTTTAAACTTCAAGTCTTACATTAATTTCAATAAATCGTATTTTATTTCTTGTTAAGAAATTCAATTTCAGTTATTTACTTACTTAAATAAATTTCCAAAACTTAATAAATAAAGAAACCCAAATTCTTTTATTAATAAAGTTCAAATTTCACTTATTCAAAGTCCAATTCCTCTTATCAAAGAATTCAATTTTTATTCAATTATCAAATGATTCAATCTTATTCAATTATTAAATAATTCAAAACTTAATTATTAAATAATTTCAAATTTTAATAATTTCAAACTTAATTATAATTTCAAACTTAATTCAATCATTTCTCAAATTAAACAACCTTCTTTCATCAATTTCTTTATTAATATTTCATTTCAGATTATTAAATATTCACGTTTAAATTTCATTAAATTCAATTTCCAACTTCGTTTCAAAACCATATTATTTATTCAAATAAAATCTTCATTTTATTTTTAAATCAAATTATGGACCAATCGGATTTTTATTTAATTTTCTATATCCAAGGTCAAAGTTCAATTTGGGTATTTATCATTTCAACCCGATTCCAATTCAATTCAAAATCAAAGCATAGTAAAGGGAACTTGCAGTGTGATAACTGGGATGGTGTCAAAGTAAATAAACAAGCAATAACATCAAACAATAACGATCCAATAATCAATTCAAATAATCCCGAAATAACCGTATTAATTCGCATTGTTATTTGTACGAATTAATATAATTATTTCTAGAATCTACACTATCATTTCATGTAGATTAAAGATTATTACATTACGGTTTTCACTTATCTTCTATTACAATTTCATCCATCATCAATTTAACAACATACATTCAGTGGTTCAAGATGTAATTAAACAAATCATACGTGTCAATAAATTTAACAGTTAAAAGGGGTCATATTATACAAATGTCATTTAATCAATTTAACACATGTATCAAATCTAACTATCCTACGTCAATTTCAATTTCAAATTATTCACTTACATCATTAACAATTTAACGTCCAATATAAACATCAAACAATCAATCATTTAACAACCAAACTGGATTATCATTGCATATATAACAGATAATGGTGTCAAATGTCACAGGTGAACTGATACAGTTAATAGTGTAAATATTTAACAGCAGCATATTTCAATTGTCGTTTCAATCGAAATCAAATTTAATAAATAAAAGAACGTTAATCGTGAGTGAGTGCTCACCTTTCGAGGCTAGAGAGATTAGACGATGGATTGAGCTACGAATTCCAAAGCAAAGCTAAATGGACACGATTCGATGAAAAACAGGCACAACGGACAAAGCTGATAAATAGTAGTTTACGAAGTCAATCAGAACGGCATCGATGAAGATAGATGGTATGAATGAACTTATATGTAACTATATATACTATTTATATACAAATCATATTTAAATTTCAAACACATAATAAATTAAATATGTATATGCATTCAAAGTTATTGTTTTAAATTGACCACATATCAAAAGCATTTATACAAAATATAGTAACCTTTATATTCATAAAACAAGCAGATCCTATACAAACCTGGCTTTATAATAACAACAAAACCCAACAGTATATATATATACTTCATACAGAACCCATTACAAAATCAACACATATTATAAAATAATACAACTTATAACCTGATATAAAATAGATAACTGGTCATACTTTATAATGTATAATAGCTTGATTTGTATAAATTGTATACCCTTTATAAAACTAACATAACACTAATATATAACTTATTCACACAGTTCAGATATATACAATACTATATTTATTATATTAATATTTAAGTTCTCTCAGTTAAAATAGCAAATTTACACTACACATACCTTCAAATATAACGTAACCATAAATGTGAAAAATATATGTTTGTACAAACTACATCTACACCTTCGAAATCTGAACTTAGATTCAACGTACACTTATATAATATATATATACACTATAAGCAATAACAAGCCACCTTACTTAAATATTTGCAAAATCTAATATAAATATATGCAAACAGCGAATGTAGTATAAACTGACACACCTATGACAACCGAAATGTATACTTTGGACATACACAAAATATTGACATATAAGCATATATACATACATAAAAAGGTTATAACATTTTATATAAACTTTTATATACGATATCATATTATATATATAAAACTAATATATATCTAGATATATATATTTTAACTCACACATATACCTTAAACATAATATACGTAGACATCTCAGGTATATAAAACTGCAAAGTTGTAAACAATTACATATTTTAAACTCACTTTCACACATATGCACGCAACCAAATATAAAGTACTGTTACATAAATATGGTGGAAACAACTTTATATATGTATGTATGGATCATGTACAGCAGCTTGTTAGATAAAGTAAACTATTATAACTTTACTTTTAAAACTCAACAGACTAAAACCTTTAACATAAGTTATTATGAACAAAACAGAAACCAAATCTAATACAAACATTAATCCAAATATATAGTATATATATTTACCTTTCTATAAAGGACAAGAAGGCTGCAGGCTCGAGTATACGAAGATGCGACACGGAAGGTAGGCAGTCGAGGAAACAAGGCCGAAGAGGTCAAGGAAATGGATCCGGGTCTCGGTGCTGCTCACGACCGAAGCAAGGCCTAGGCTCGAGGAGGTGGAAGGGCAGATCTGGAAACAAGGGGGTGGCTCCGCTGGATGGGCCGTGTGCTAGGAGGAACGGTGTGTGGAAGGTGCGGGCTGTGTTTATGAGGCGCGACAGTAGGCTGTCTTCACGGCAGTGGAAGAGGTAGATGAACGGTGATGAGTTGCGGGTGAATGGTGGACGAACTGGAAGCAAGGGGAGCTGAGAGTTTGTGGTGGTGGAGAGAGAAAAGTGGCTGCGTGGTTGCTTGGGTGAAGGTAGGGGCGCTGTCGCAATGAGGTGGCCGAAGTGGTGAGCTTTGGTGGCGAGGAGGACAGAGGGAAGAGTGGGTTCGGTTGTGGAGTTTGGGTCAGGCGGGTATGGGATGAGCACGAGCAAGTTAGGATGGGAGCAGCTAGGCACCAGGCAAAACACAAAGCAAGAACAGTTTTATTTTCTTCCAAAATGAAGATGTACAGAGAAAAAAAAAAGAGTAGTAGGTGCAGAGAATTAAACTGAAAGTTTTGAATTTTGAGCAAAAGAATGAGTACCATCGGAATAGAAATAGTCAATAATAAATACCTTGGAATAATAAAAGATAGGACCAGAATTCAAGAATAATAAAAGCTAATGACCGTTGGGTTAATACCCGGTGGGGATTGAATAGCCGCAAGAAATCAAAAAGCACGAGACGGGTACCGATACGGTAGGCGTTACGCAAAGTGCAACGTACAACGAAACTCCGAATTTGACAATCGAATATACCGTAGAGATCTGCACGACGAGACGATCAAAACGGTATATAGAAATCAGTGGTACGATCATCCGATAAAAATCGATATCGGCACCAGAATACTGCTATTTTCCGGAAAATAAGAACGACGGAGCCAAAGATGTCCGAATTTGGAAAAACGACAAACTGAAATCTTGCTCAGAAGATGGTTTAGAATTTTTCTATGTAAAAATATTTAGGTTTCAGAAACATTTTATTTTCACTGCTTTTTAACTGATTAAATTGAAGTGAATTTACGCGCGAAATAAATTTTCATATTTTCGGACGAAAATTTACCAGTTGCTATGTTTAATTAGACGTATTCCAAATATTAAATTTTATTTCAAAATTTTATCGTTTAAAATTTCACAAAATTTCAACAAATTACGTTATTAAAACGGTTAAAATTTACGGGTCGTTACAGTATGTTTTCCTTTCTTTTTAAATAACCCTTTCTATTAATTTGTAAATAGATTTCAATTTAATTTAAATTGATTTATACTTCATTTTACGCAATATATTTTGATAACCACATAATTTCTTTCAATTTGATACTTTTTTAACTTTTATTTAATTATTTATTGTATTAGCAAAAAATAAATAAATTTATTTACACTTAAAAAATAGGGGGAATTAATTTAAAGGACAAAAATTTGTATATTTTTAGGCTCAAGGACACGACCTCAATGTTTTAACAACAAGGACAAACATTCTCCTAAAAATTATTCATAAGGACAAACATTCTTTCAAAATTATTCATAAGGACAAACATTTTTTCAAAACTGCTACCGAACTAAAAACTGATACCTAAAAACTACTACCGATAACTACAAACTGATACCTAAAAACTTAAAAACTGATACTTAAAGAAAGTTGTCCTTCAGGCTAAAATAATGAAGGTCAGTCCTTGAGGCTAAAATGCTGAGAAATTTTGTCCTTGACAATAATTTCCTGTAAAAAATATTATATATTTAATTAATGTATTTTATTTGATTTCAATAAATTATCCAAAAAGAATTTTATTACTTTTATTTAATTTATTAACAAAAATCTTTTGTTAATAGCCTTCAATTAAATAAATATTTACTTTCAAAAGTAATAATTACCAAATATCGAATTCAAACAATTTTATTTTAATTTAAATTTATTTAATTTACGATGTAAAAAGCAAGGTTGTTACAAAGTAATGATTTTAGAAATTAGATTTGCGCAAGAATCTTGCGATTTATGTAGTTCTTCTTCCAAAATAATTTGTTCATCCTTAAGCATGTTAATTTCTGATTCAGCCCTATTCAATTTTCCAATAGTGTATGTTTTAGTTTTATTGAGAGCTTTTAATTTATCAAGTAATTCTAGGTTTATCTAAGTATATTATCATAAGGAATTTCGAAACTTACATCATTACTTATGGACATGAAGCATACTATGACAACTTGCCCTTTGGCAGTCAATAGTCCAAATGATAGATTATTAGTGAGGTTTTATTCTAAAAAAATATGATACAAAAGAAAAAATTATAGAATATCACAGCAGAATAAAGATATAATAAAATAATAGTAATTGGACTTTAAAAATAAATAGCATGGTGGAAATACAAATGTTTACTAATCAAGAACAACAGAATATAGGGAAATAACTGAAGTCTTTGTTAGAAAATAAATTTGCTAACCCCAAAAGTGTTTAGAAAACTTTGTTATTCAAGATGAGGCCCTAAAGATGCTCATTGAAGTTAACAATGTAGCAAGAGTTTTTGTACACATTCTTGATGTTGTAGACATAGTCAAAGTCATATATGCAATACGAGTTCAAGTTTGAAGTCTCTGAGTCAAAGTCAATTATTCAATGATAATTTTGAAATCACAATGGTTCATATATGCGATGTCATAAGTACATTTAAGTCAAAAGTACAAACCGGTTAGACATATGTTATCCTATGTCCTTATTTTATATTCAAGATCCTATGTGTACAATGTTCCAAAATTATAATATGCTCTAAAATCACCAATATGATTTAGGGTTTACAATGTAAGAAATGAGAGAGAAGAAAAATTTAGTCCCTACACAAGGCCCCTAGGGTCGTATTTATAGGGGTGAATAGCCACCATTTCGCCTTTTAACTCTCTTCGGCAAGCTTGACTTTGTCAACAGCGTTGACAATGACTTCGGCGGCCTTCACGTTACTTGTAATCAAAAAGCTTAAGTAAGCATCAAATTCTTCAACTTAGTTGCGGAAATTTTTATTCTCCAGTACCGATTCAAAGATAAGGCACGATTTTTATTCTATTTACTTACAAGCACAATTTCCATGCTAAAATCATAATTAGGGTTTCATTATTATCAAATTAGTCATTGAATTCATATGTTGGCTTGATTAATCCTAGTTTCATTGTTAATTACGACGGTTGATTCTTTGAATTTTTAATCAATGATTTTGATTTGGGGGTTTAGGGTTTTGGCCACATATTGGGTCCATACCTGCTTCCACTTTGATTGGTTCTTGTATTGTTCTCTCCTGTACCATTATGGGATCTGAAGTGGGCCGTTTGAGTTGCTAATAGTTAATCCAATAGTGTAACATCTTTGCGTTGTATCAATCAATGTAGATTTTGATATGTAGTAGGCTTGTTAGTTGATAAAATGACTCGACTATGTCCCTTTTCTTATTGACTTTGATTCTCATAGATGTAGTTGTGAGCCTCAAAGTCGATATGACCTCTTCTAATTCTGTTATTCTTGTTTGCTAAAAGTTTTAGTATTTCAAGAATAAATTGAAACATGACAATAACAAGATTATTCAATAAAAATCCTACATCATCGACAACATTGAACTTTAGTTTCAATAAGGTACGACGAGCCTTATCGCGGCAGTCAACACTATTAAGGGTCTCATTGTTTAACTAACGGAATTAAAGTCATTTCATACCTCTTCAATTAAGACGAAGAGAGGTTATTCTTAGTTGTGTGTAACATCCCCCAACTTGGAGGCCCAAAACTAATGGCTACGGATGCTGCAGTCATCCATAGTTATTAATCCTCGGTGACAAAATACAGCAATATTAGATACATTGATACACAAAAACACAAGAATATGGAAAAAAATTTAAACAACAAATAAACCCCACATTCCATTTCAAAATATTCAAATTGATTATATAATCCTAGTTCGCAGACCACGTTCAGATAACATATAATTATTACAAAATATGCCAAGAGCGACATATGAAGATGCCCCTTGGTTGATCAGAATATATAATAAGGCAAGAAAACAATTTTTCCTTTACAATCAAAACATACAACGGAAATAAAAGAATTCTAATAATAAGCTTGCCTCCTACACGTCCTTGGAAGCTTTATTCGTCTAAAAGAACACGTAGAAACCTTAACTCTCAACCTACTCAAAATCGACTGAGTGCCCGAGTGTTTAAGGGGAAAACAAAAACTTCGAGTCAGGCATAAAGCCTGGTATGAATAATCATTTACCATCTCAAACCATTTGGATATCTAGTGAGACCATGCCATTAAGCGGAACGGGTTTTCCCCTCACTAGTATCCTAAAACATCTGTAAAACTATAAACTGTGCTCCTGCATCCACAATGGTTTAAAACATAATATTTCAAAATATTATAATGATATGCAGAACGAGTGAATCAAATTTGGATTACCCATCCCCATTCATTCTGACTACCTGTCTCAATTATAGTTTCTAGGGTTACTATTAACCTGTTAAATGTTTATGGACTATCTGTCCAATTTCATTTTTTCATGGGATCACTAAGAACCTATTCGTAACTCCAATATCTTTTCTCTTATACTAGTTTTCATGGGCTAACTGGGAACCTAATGACTAACGGTCAATATCTTAATCCGGATATAGATTTCGTGGTCCAACTACAAACCTACAGGCTCCTCCCAGTATCAAATCATAGTTTTCATGGGCTGATTATGAACCTATTGGACTCTGCCAATATCTTTTGTTATACACAGTTTTCATGGGCTTACTGTGAATCTATTGGCCCCTCCCAATATCTTTAATTAAGATTTTAACATTTCTTAAGTTATATTCACTACTGGGTCAACCTAACTGGTTATTCTTCCCTTCCCCAAAGTACTGTTATGGTTTAATTACAATGTGAATAAGTATATGAAGAAGTAGTACTTCTAAAATCTTTAGCTATGCCATGGTATTTCCTTTTTAAAAGTGGGAGTGGGTTATTTGTTTTGAAACTTTAAAAAATCACCTTCGAAACATCTGGATGACCTCCTTTGAAAGCATAAACTTCTTCTCAAAACATAATAAACATACCTTTCGAAGTCCTTGTTAAATATTCACTTTTGAAACCAATGGTACCTTTCGATGGTATCAAAACATTCTTTAAAACATAGCTTCGAAACAAATAAAAGTACCCTTTCGAAAGCATTGGGTTTACTGTTTAAAAACATTCTTTGGGTCAAAATGATTATATACGAAAGCACCTCTTTCGAAACCAATTATAAAATTGTTTTGGGGAAAAAGTTGATGGTGTCGGAACCTTCTAGTCGAAAGCAACCACCTTTTAAATTAAAACATCAAAGGATAGAGTCGAAACCCCCTTTCGACTTCATTGCCTTCGAAACCCCCAACCCTTTGAAAGCATAAGGAAAGAGGCTTAGTTTAAGTTAAAACAAAGAGAACCCTTCGACAACATAGATGGCTTCAATACAATCGAAAGGAGAAAATTTGCGGTTGGGATTAGACTTGGTCGAAACCAATCCTTTTTTAAACTCTTTTTTAAGGAGAAAGGTACCCCTTCAAATGCTAATACTTCAACATAATTAAGCAACCTTCCCCAAAAGCTATTTGTATAAACCTTTTCGAAAGCATATGTTTCGACTGTGTCGAAGCTTTAAGTAAAACAAAGTAAGAACTTAGCTTTTGAAACTGAATATGGTTTCGACCCTAACGAAAGCATTGCTTTGACACCCTACCTTCTGCTATCCACTGATTCACTTTGTACTAATACCATTGATACCATGTGCATTGGTTCTGACTATGTGGGTTTCGACTGAGATGGTTTCGACTGAGATGGTGCAGTGGTAAAGGAGTCGAAAGGCATACTATTTGAGGAGAAACCTACTTTTCTAGATTAAAGGCTGAAATGTTGCAAATTTTAGTTATTACTTTATAACCGCTTGCTTATTTGTAAACATTTGATTGGTTGCTGTATAACTTTTCAAATACTTTACAATTATAACCACTGCATTTAACCAGATCTAAATCAAAGAAATTATAACGTTTAAGCCTTTCCATTAACAAAACCAGTATTTGCAAATAGGTCCCTCTCTTGAAATAATTTATTTTCCCTAATAAATCAAATGGGAAAATCCCCAAAAATCATAGAAATTCAATTTTATCATGTAATCAAACTAATTAAAATTTAAGACCCAATTTTTTCCTGAAATACTCGAAATGAATTTTAAACCCAATATTATCATATTTTCCTTTAGAAATTCATAATAAATTCTCTATAGGTGAAAAAATTCTGAAAATTAAACCCATCTCAAAAATCATGTTTTACTTAACATAAAATTTTTCCATGGCATTCTAAAATCTTAAACTCTCGGTTTTAGATCAAAACCGTGCAAATTCATATGTGAATAAATTAAAATAAATCAAACATAATATTCTTCAAGCATATCATCATCCATATCATCATAAAAACGAATTTAATCATAAATCCGAAAACATATATATAACCATAGAATAAAATAGAGATGGTATGAAATCATTATTCACCTTAGGTATGATAAGGAATTTGAGATTTGTTGTTGATTAATCCTTCGTAGCTTTAGATAAATTTTCCTCCTTTCTTCCTTGGTAATGGCCGGCTTTTAGGTTTTAGAATTGCGTTTGTGAAAATGAAAAATGGAACGTGAATGGACAAGGATGAGATGTGTATAGCCGTGTATGATAAAGAGGCTATTTTACTAATATGCCCATATGTAATTTGGTTAACCTCTAAACCAATTTAAAGCCCATTTATTTTATTATTAAGCATGGCCCTCTATATGATTTATTCAAATCTCAATCCCCTTATCATCATTATTCTATTTAATTTATCTAATTAAATTTCCTGAATAATGTTATAAAATATCAGGGATGTCAAAGGCTCCTCCCTTAAAGAATTTCGTCCTCGAAATTCAGTAAGGACTAAATACTAAACATGGCAATCATCTGTAACAACTCCTAAGAACCATACTAGTCTAACTGGCTAGCAACTATCTATATATATCTAATATAGACATACCCTCAAATCAGATCAGGATAAGTATCTCTAATCATGTCCTCTATCTCCTAGGTACAGTCCTTTTCATTGTCGCTCCACTGAAATTTCACCAACCTGACTGTCATGTTTCTCAATCTTTTCTTATCTCTAGCTACAACCCGAACTGGTTGTCTAACAAAAGTCAAGTTAGGCTCTACTACTAAGTCTTCCAACCCTGTCGATGGAATAGTAATCTTTGGATAATGCATATACTTGCGAAGATGAGACACATGAAATACATTATAGACACCTGCCAAACTGCTCGGCAACTCTACTCTGTATGCGAGCTTTCCAATTCTCTCTATAATCTGGAATGGACCTACATATCTTGGGGCTAACTTCCCTGACTTTCCAAATCATATCACACCCTTCATTGGTGATACCTTAATGAAAACCTTATCCCCAACTGAGAATTCTACGTCCTTACACCTCTTATCTGCATAACCCTTTTGTCTTGACTGAGCTTCCTTCATCCTTCCTCGGATTAACTCAATCTTTTTTGACGCCACTCTAACCAAATCTGGACCTAAGACTAATCTGTCTTTAGTCTCTAACCAACATGCAGGTGATTTGCATGGTCTTCCATACAAAGCTTCAAAAGGCGTCATTCCTATACTAGTCTGATAATTACTATTATAGGAAAACTCAACCAAATGTAGGTGATCCTCCCAAGATCCACCAAAGTCTAATACACAAGCTCTCAGTAGATCCTCGAGTACTTTGTTGACTCTCTCTGTCTGCCCATCTGTCTGAGGGTGATATGCAGTACTCATATTAAGCTTGGTACCCATCACTTCATGTAGACTCTTTCAGAATTCACTAGTGAACAAAGAATCTCTATCACTGACTATATTACTAGGAACTCCATGCAGTTTAACTATGTTCTTTAGGAACAACTTAGCTAAAACAGGTGCCGTCCTGGTTGACCTAACTAGAATGAAATGGGCACTCTTGGTCAATCTGTCCACTATAACCCATATACTTTCATTACCCCTATTTGTCCTTGGCAAGCTGTCTATAAAATCCATGGATATTGAATCCCATTTCCAAACTGGAATCTCTAAAGGCTGAAGCAACCCACTAGGTTTTTGATGCTCAACTTTCACTTGTTGACAGTTTGCACACTGCCTAACCCACAAACCAACATCCCTCTTCATGCCTTCCCAATAGAAGCTCCTCTTTATATCCCGATACATCTCGGTCCCTCGAGGATGAATTGTAAACTTGGACACCGATGACATTCTCCAAAAACTTCTTTCCTCAAATCCTCAATATTCGGAACACACAGTCGTCCCTTCATTATCAACCATCCCCTCTGGTCAATGCTAAAATCCTTTAGATCATCGATCTCAGTTCCAACCTCAACCTTTCTGATTTTCTCAGCCAACATGGGATCCTCCTTCTTCTTAAAAGCAATTTTCTCAATCAATACCTGTGGAACTTCTAAACAAGACAACCTAGCGGAACTCTGAGTAGAACCAGCAGTCGATCTTAACTGCACATCACAACTGACTAAAGCTTCTAAATCTTTCCACTCTGCCAACATAGCTAACACCACATTTTGATGTTTTCTGCTAAGAGCATCTGCCACCTTATTACCTTTTCCTAGTGTATACTCTATACCAAAATCATATGCAGCCAAAAACTCCAGCCATCTTTGCTGCCTCATATTCAACTCCTTCTAAGAGAATAAATACCGTAAAGACTAATGATCGGTATAAAGCTCAAACCTCTAATCTAGGAGATAATGTATCCATATCTTCAGTGCGAAGATCACTACCGCCAACTCCAAATCATGAGTAGGGTATCTAACTTCATGCGGTTTAAGCTGCCTAGATGCGTAGGCAATAACTTTACCATTTTGCATCAACACTGCTCCTAATCCAGTTTCACATGCATCAATATACACCACCATTTCTTGGTTTCCTTCGGGAACTACTAACACGGGTGCATTGGTCAACAAATGTTTTAACTTAAGGAATGCTTCCTCACATTTGTCGAACCAAAAAAATTTCACCTCCTTCCTGGTTAGCTTAGTTAAGGGTGCTGCTATCCACGAGAAATCCTTAACGAATCTCCAATAATAGCCAGCAAGTCAAAGAAAACTACTGATCTCAGTCACCATCTCTGGTCTCTTCCAATTATTCATGGCTTTGATCTTATCTGGATCGACTGAAAATCCTTTCTCTAAAACCACGTGACCAGGAAATTTTACCTCTTCCTTCCAAAAATGACACTTTGTAAACTTCGCCTTTAGCTGATTCTGCCTCAGCGTCTCAAGTACAACTCTAGGATGAACTTCATGCTCTCTCTCATCCTTAGAGTAGACTAGAATGTCATCTATAAACACCAGTACAAACCTATCCAAATAAGTTCGGAAAACTCGGTTCATCAAATCCACAAAGAAAGCAGGTGCATTCGTTAATCCAAATGGCATCACCAACCACTCATATGAGCCATACCTAGTTTGAAATGTTGTCAAAGGAATACTGTCCTCCATCACTCTTAACTAATAGAAACCTGTCGCCAAATCTAACTGGGAAAACACTCTGGCTCCACTCAGCTGATCAAACAGATCATCTATTCCGGGCAAAGGATACTTATTTTTAATTGTCCTTTCGTTCAACTTATGATAGTCGATACACATCCTTAACGACCCATCTGGTTTATTTATGAATACCGCAGCCGCTCCACAAGGCAAACTGCTTGGTCTAATAAAACTCCTTCCTTCTAGATCCACTAGCTGCACCTTCAATTCTTTTATCTCGGTCGGTGTCATCCTGCTAGGTGGTCTACTTGTAGGTTCAGCTCCTTGCACAAGATCTATTCTAAACTCAACAACTCTACTCGGTGGTAGTCCAGGGACTGGCTCAAAGACATTTGCAAATTCTCTTGCTACCCGAACCTGAATTAACTCATTTCCTACCTCCATAGCATTAAGTAAAGCACTAAAATTCCGGTCAGTATTCTCTACGAGATTATCACTCGGTTATGACTATCAGAGTGTCTTAATGATATCTCCCTATCCTGGAAAAATATTCTAGCCTCATACCTACCCAACCAATCCATACCCAAAATGATTCTGATTCTACGAAATCAATAACATACAAATTGCAGGTAAACTTATGACTTAAGAAGTCAAGTTCTAACTAGTCACATCTCAGCCATAGAGTTGCATACCCTCCTATTGGATTTGCAACCCTTAAGGAAGTAACAAGGTAGGTCGGTACTAAACATAATCTATCAACCAAACTGAGATATAAATGAATGTGATGCACCGTTATAAAAAAGTACCATAACTGGAATACTCTGAATCAAAAGCGTACCTTCCATCACAGTTTTTCCTTTATCTGTTGCAGTAGGCCTAGCTGGCCTAATAGCAAAGACCTTTCCTTAGTCCTCCCTAACTGGCTCTGGACACTAATTCTTGTAATGCCCAACTTGATCACATTTGAAGCATTTCACAATCTTCTTGGTTGCAGCTTTCTTTCCATTTCCTGATCGGCATTCATTCGCAAAGTGACCCTTCTTGTCAAACTTATAGCAAACTACCTCAGCCTTTGACTTCTTAGTAGTATCCCCCTTCTGGGCTTCCATCTTTTTAAAGAACTTCCTCATTTTACATTTGGAACCTTGAGTTTTGTAACGACCCATAAAATATAATGGTTTTAAAAGTATATTTAACTGGAAATTTGTGAAATTTTAAACAATAAAATTTGAAATAAAAAAATTTATTATTTGGAATACGTCTATTTAATCATAGCAACTGGTAAATTTTCATCTGATAATACTGAAGTTTATTTTTTTGTGTAATTTTATTTCAATTCAGATCAGTTAAAAATTGATGATAATAAAACGTTTTCCAAACTTGAATATTTCTATATAATAAAATTCTAAATCATCTTCTGAGTAAGTCATCATCTTTCGTTTTTTCAAAATTTTGACTTCTGTTGCTCCGTTTATCTTATTTCTGTTAGAATAGCAGCATTTCTGGTACCGGTTATCGACTTTTGATCGGATGACCGTACCACTGATATCTGTGTACCGTTTTGATCGTCTCGTCGCGCTGATCTCTACGGTATATTCAACTCTGTATTTTGAAGCCCGGTACGCGACAAAGACGATTGAACAGTCCACTGCACCGGTACCGCATTCGTGACTTTTTAATTCTCTTTACCCGTTCAAACTAAATCGTGCACTCCAAGCAACATTAAATGGCGTTAATAATTTTCTGCTAAAACATAGCTCCTGACCGTTGGAATTTCTTTTATAACTTTATTGATATTCGTTCTCCTCTCCTCTGTTCGTTTGCCAAGCAAAGAAAAAAACTTTATATTCCTAAACTTGTTCATATTTGCCTGTTTCCCTTTTTTCTTTTTTTCTGCCATTCCTTTTCTTCCCAAAACCTGTAGCCTCCGCCTTCAATACAACCCAACCACCAAACCCGATCTGCTCCTCCGTCTCTGCCCTCACCACCGAGGCCATCACCATCTTCCTCTCCTTTCTCCCCTTCCTCAACAGCCTGCGAGCAACTCCAAACACCCCACCGACCTCGCCCTCATCTCACCAGATCCACCGCCCATCCCCTCCATGTTCGACAGCCCTACCCAGCTCCTCCTCCTTAGCCTTGCCGCTCTTCAAGCCTCCGAAACCCCAACCACTCACCCCTCTCTTTCTCTCGACCTGCCACACCGCTGCCAGCTTCGCCCATCCTCCCGCAACCTCCGCCATGTCAGCACTCGGCAACACCACCACCACAAAAACCCGAACACTCCCACCTTCACCTTGTTGCCCGAGCTTTGCCATCTATCCCCTCTGTTCTCGTAAGTATATAGGCTAGATTATATAAATTTGTTTTCATGTTAGTTAGTTCAGTCACAATCAGCAAATATACATATATATAGGTTGTATAATCATATTGAGTTATATAGATTTTGACAGTATTGGCCTAAAATAGTTACTTTTATGTATAGAATCTGATTTTTAAAAACGTATTTGAGCTTCATGTTATATACGTATGTTCATATTTTTGTATAGATTTCAATATACAAGTATAATATATGTACAAGCACCTTGGTTTCCAGAAATTGTATGCAGATCTTAAATTTAATACATTTTGACATCTGGAATTAAAGATATATGTTCGTTGATAAACGCAATGTTGTAAAAGGCTGTAACATATGTAAGCTTTTACAGTTTATATATATATTAAAGTATATAAAGTTGGTTACTATATAATATATTCATCTCAGTTGTATATTTGATTTCCTGAGTTGTTTTCGAGAACTGACGCATATTAACAAGTTAAGTTTAAAATTTGTTTATTTTTAAATCTGATTTTTTGAGATATAACATATATAGGTTGTTGAGTTGTGATGTACTATAATAAGACATGTTATGTCGATTGTATTATAAACGTTTATCGTAAATTATAATAAGCCTGCATGCATATATTGTAAATATATACTTTTTGATTTATTTGTTTATATATGTTCTGAGTTGTAAAGTATTATCAGTTATATATGATAGATATTTTGTTTTAAATTATGAGTTTATAAGTATATATATAAGTGGTTACTTCAAATTTTATGATGTATATATGTTGATTTTAATATATGTGTTTTAATGTAAAACAATGGTTTTGAATTTCATATATGTTTAATTTAGTATATGATTAAATTTAGAATATGATGTTATAGGTATATAGTTATATATATAAGTTCACTTATATCAATTTTCTTCATCGATCCAGTTCTGATTTATTTCGTCTAATCCTATTTATCAGCTCTATTCGTCAAATTCGTGCCAATCTTGCTTTGCTTTGGAAGTCGTGCTTGGATTTGTAATTCATTCCATTCTCGTTTA
This sequence comes from Allium fistulosum, assembly GCA_030737815.1. Taxonomy (NCBI): domain Eukaryota; kingdom Viridiplantae; phylum Streptophyta; class Magnoliopsida; order Asparagales; family Amaryllidaceae; genus Allium; species Allium fistulosum. Next base: position 520,676,460 of record CM060902.1, read on the forward strand.
TCTCTAGCCTTGAAAGGTGAGCAATCACTCACGATTAACGTTCTTTTATTTATTAAATTTGATTTCAATTGAAACGCCAATTGAAATATGCTGTTGTAGTTATTTAAATTGTTATATATGCTATTATCTGTAACTGTTCACCTGTGGGATATGACACCATATCCTGCTGTTTATATTATATTGTTATTGATGATATATCTATGCCTGTTATATTATTTCTATATCTGTTATCACTCTGCAAGTTCCCTGTTAGTATAGAAATCACTATGGGTTGAAATGATACATACCCGAACGGACTTTAGAATAGGAGAAAATCGTTATGGGTTGAAATGATAAACCCAAGCGATTTTCATTTGAATTGAAATTGGGATTACGGGTTGAAATGATATCTACCCGTATATATTTAAACTACGGATTGAAATGATAAATATCCGTATCACTTAACCATATGATAGATATATGTATACAAACACCGTTGGTCCATATATATAAATATTTTGAAAATAAATTCTATGGATTTGGGAAGAAATATATGGTTTTAAATAAAAGTTGATTCTTAAATTATTACATATAAATAGTAACGATATATATATATATATTAAATAATGATATTTAACTTAATTAAGATGGATTTAATACATATAATAGGTTTAAGTATAAAATTTATATTTCAAAATAGATTTTTGGTAATAGTATTGAATAAGTTAAGGTTGGGAAGATAATTTGAATTTAGTTGAAATTTTATTCATTTAAAGAATTTTATTTAATTAAACCGATTTAAAACTTATTGGAATTGAGATTTAAGATATGATTTATAACTTGGGTTTGATTTAAATAATTTAATGAATATTTCTTGTTTAAATAAATTTAAGGAAATATTTAGTAAAAATGAAATTTAAGGCTAGTTAAATGATATTGAATTTATTAAATGAATATTCCCTGATTAAATAATAATAAAGTTAAATCAAGAGCTATATGAAACTGTTAAATTTAACTTTGAAATGTTGAATATTAAAGCTTTGAAATATATTGAAAATTTAAATGGTATATTTAGAACTGAATTGAATTGATGAATTGAGCTTTGAATAAATTTGAATTTGAAATTTGGGTGGATGTGAAGCAATTTGTGAGACTTAAGGAAATTATAAATACTTTACTTTTAAATTATTTAACCTATATATACTATCTTGGAAAATAGATATATTTGAAATGAAATGATATTTTGGTTTTGAAGTATAAATTAATTTGGAATGACCACGGTGTTATAGTGTATATTTCTACTTTGTAGATAGTTCAGCAGATCCTTAGAGGATGGTTATCCCAAACATCCTTTAAGTTACTTGTATTTCAGTTGATATTTCACTTGAGTTGGATTTATTAGTATAAGAATGTTAATCCTGACTCGAGTGTTTTGTGTTTTGCTTTACGCTCGGGTCAGACCGAGTGATACAACATTTGAGACTCACCTTTGGAGTTTGGAGCTTCCTTTGGAGATCCAATTATCGCCTCAGCTTTCAGCTCTTCTAGTTGATTTGTTCAGAGAAGTCATCTATTCGTACTGAAGACTTCATTGTATTTCAGATATTCTGTTGTATTTTATTTTTAACTCTGATGTTTATATAGTAGCTTCATGAACTACTATTTTATCTATTCCGCTGCGTATTATTGTATTACTCTGTGTCTGTGATTCTGTGATTGATTTATTTACTGCATATGCTGAGTTTTGCCAAATTTTAAATTAACAATCTGATATTTTGAACTATTCAAGTCAGACATGTTGAAGTGACCCACTTCTTTTTGGATTGTTATTTTTCAGTGATTTACTGTTGAGATTTTTTTTCCAAACCAAGTGATCACTTCTTTAATTTCATTTCCCCCAAGATCCAAATTCTTACCAATATAAAAATATTAGTATATAAGTCAATTCAAGTCATTTATATATATGAAGATATATAAATGTTTCCTTGCTTATCAGAGTATTAAAAATTAACAAGGAAAATTCAATCACACAATATTTCTCATTTTTCAGAGAATTGGTGTCACATAGCCATTTCTATTTTTACATTCCCCTTTTTGATCTCAAGCTTGATTAATATTAAATTCGAATATTGCCACTTATAATTTTCTTGCTTACTTCTCAAATTAATTGGTTTCTTGGTTTACAAGCCATACTTTTAAATTCCGGAATTCTTTTGTGATTTGGTACTTATCATATGAATACTGAGGTGATAAACTAGGTTGAAGTCCAAGCAGAGAAAAACAACACATGTGATCAAGGTTTAGACACAACAAGCACAAACCAATCATAACAGACAAAATGCATATTTCCTGGTTAACTGAGCAAATAGTCATCACATGAGTGATGGTGTTGTGATCTACTTTATAAATCACACAACTTCTTATATCTAGAGCTAGAAAAGTGTTGAATCTGGTGTCTTACCACTTAGTATCAATTTTGAGGCTATAGTATCAGATTTTCCCAACCTAGTATTAGATCAGTAGTTATAGTATCAGAAATTTCCTACCTAGTATCAGTTTTATAGTATCAAATTTCTCCTACTTAGTATCAGTTTTATAGTATCAGTTCTCTCCTACTTAGTATCAGTTTTATAGTATCAGATCTCTCCTACTTAGTATCAGTTTTATAGTATCAGATCTCTCCTACTTAGTATCAGTTTTATAGTATCAGATCTCTCCTACTTAGTATCAGTTTTAATTTCATAACTGAAGTGCCTCAAGACTGTCTAGAAAAACATGTTCACATATCAGATTAAATGGCATCTTCTCCTTCAGCATTATTTACTAAAACTATTTCAGAACTTGTTACTTAAGTCCACAGCTCACAAACACATATAACATTTAAGTTTCTTTTTCTTCTTACATACTATTTTCCAGATATCAAAGCAAAAGACACTCATGAAAATACTTAGAACATATTAGAGTTTGCCTAACTTAATTATTACAAAGACACTGCTACTTCTCTTAAACACTTTAAATTCCTCAAGATCTCCAAATATCCATGCAAGCAAGCAAGCAATTCATGCATCTTTCCCTGCAGCAAAACTTTGAACTGCCCCAATAAAATGAGACACCCCAAGTATTGCAAAGGCAACAAATAGGGTCAGAAATAAATTCTGGTGTGAGTGAAATCAAGTATGCAAAATATCTTGTAAATTCTTAAGGCTGTATAGAGAACTTTTCTATTAAATGCTATTCAAATCCCAATTAAAATCTGAGAATGTGTATATTTAAGTTTATCTATAAACATACACCCAAGCATTCATCCACTTACTTCATTCAGTTGTACAAGTACAAAACTCCTATGGATTAACTCCCTGAATTCCATAGCATAATTTCTCTGTATTTTTAAGTTTTATCTACAAACATACATCCAAGCATTCATCCATTCACTTCATTCAGTTGTACAAGTACAAAACTCCTATGGATTAACTCCCTGAATTCCATAGCATAATTTCTCTGTATTTTTAAGTTTTATCTACAAACATACATCCAAGCATTCATCCATTCACTTCATTCAGTTGTACAAGTACAAAACTCCTATGGATTAACTTTCTAAATTCCATAGCATAATTTCTCCTTCTCATGTTTTCATTTTGTTTGGTCTGAACTCTTGCCATTGAACACCATGTGTGCATTGCAAAGGGGCTCAGTTCTGTTAACCTTTTACACAGAGGCCTACGGGACTTAAACAAGTCATGCACATACCCATCAACCACCTGCTGATGAGTAGATCAAGGCACTACTCCTAAATTATTTTATAATTTAGAGACCATGCTTATTTATTTCTTTCTGGGGAATTTTTCTTTTGATTCCAGAGATACTCGTATTCTTTCCTTCCTTATATAGGTCAAGAATTATTAAAATCACCCAAAGATCATATCCAGACATACAAAGCATTCATGTAAAATTGCACACCTTATTTCAAAGTCATTTTTGCTTTAATCACATTTTTCTAAAACCTACTTATATTTTTATTCCTAGAAATTTTCCATTGCTTACACAAATATGAAGAAGTCATTTGCAAAACTATATTTATTCTTTTACTTTGAACATAGGGAATGGTTTTTGAGAAAAACCCATAAAAACTTATTGGTTTATGATCTGAACAAATTAGCACATATTTGTAATATTGCATTGTTCATATCATTTTTAATATAGACTAGACATAAGCATAAATCTCAATATTCACACTGCCTAATTCTTTTCTTTCATTGATACCCTATTCCACAGTAAAATATTTGATTCATTTTTCATATCAAAACTAGCATATATAAATCTATTCCTGTGATTAGTGTATTTGTTTGATTATCTATATTTTAAAACAAAAACTGAAACCATCACAACAAGTCAAAACAGATTAAAACCTCATCCAAAAACTCAACCAGAATACCATCCATGATCAACATATTTTCATCCAGAGAATAGAATCAAACAGAAAAACATAATGTAATGTTTATATAAAATAACTTGGCTGCCCTTAATCATGGGTCTTAATGCCTTACAGATCATAAGTGATTAATCACTCACCTTCCTCCTCTCTTCCCCGAGAATGCCTAAGCTTGAAAACAGGGTGAGCTCTCCTTTCTATTTTTTTTAGTGTGTTTCTGTTTTCCCTCAGAGAAAACCTCTGCTTCCCTCTTGATTTAAATCATTTTGCTAGGGTTTTACTAAAGGAAAAACCCATTTTATCCTCACATTACTCAGAGAATTATGTTTGTGTTGTTATGGCTAAATGTGCCATTTTCTCTTGATTTCTATTTCTAGTAAAAGCAGTTGCTTCTCTGCTTTTCTGTGCACATGCTATTTGCATGATCCATCTACACATCATCTTTGTATGACTCAGATACATTGTATACCTTGTTAGGCCTGAATGGTTCTCTTATATTATTTCAAACCATTTATTTCCTGATTTATTTTTAAGAAGGTATTTATGCACAATAGTACTAAACTGGTTTTCATGCAATTTAGTTATCAAAAGGACTTTATCATTTTATACTTCTTTGGCTACTCACATCTAATACATATATATTTATATATATGTGTATATATATATACAGGAGATATCTGTATATAAAATCTCACTTATATTTGATCATTTTCTTCCCATTATATTTTATTGAAAAATCTCTATCCTCTTATTTATTCATTTCACTTACTCCTAATATTATTATTGTCAGACTATATTTTCTTTTCTTAAATATTCTCATTTTAAAATTATTTTTATCTCAATAATTTGGGTCTTCACATACTCTCCTCCTAAAAGGAATTGTGTCCTACAATTATTCTCTCATACATTTCCATCCAAATGTATACAAAGCATAATTTCAATTGAATGAAATTTCAGAAACTCATTCATTCCAAATCAATCAAACATAAATAAATAATTTTAAGGTCTCATCATAATTTTAAACATACCTTTAAGTAGAAAACAGATTAGGATATTTATCCTTTATCCTCTCTTCAGCCTCCCAAGTGCAATCATTCCCATCCAAACTCCATTGGATTTTAACTAGTTTAATTATTTTATTTCTCAGTTTCTTTTCTTCTCTAGCCACAATGCCTACTGGTTCCTTTTTATAAACCAGATTTTCTTGAATTTCGACATGTGTAGGAGATTCAAGAATGGACTCTTTATCATGCACCCATTTTCTCAATTGGGATACATGAAATACATCATGTATTTTGCTCAATTCCTCTGGTAACTTCAACCTATAAGCTAAAGTCCCTATTCTTTGAACAATTTCATATGGTCCTACATACCTTGGTGACAGTTTCCCTGCTTTTCCAAATCTCAATATTTTCCTCATTGGTGAAACTTTGAGAAACACATAGTCTCCCACCTCAAATTCTACTGGCCTTCTCTTTTTATCTGCATAAGCTTTCTGTCTCTCTTGAGCTACTCTCATTCTTTGCCTCACTAATTCAATTCTTGCAGAAGTTTCTTTTACATGGTCTGGTCCAAGCAACACCCTTTCACCAGCCTCCATCCAACATGTAGGAGATAAACAAGGCTTTCCATACAAAGCCTCAAATGGAGCCATTCCTATGGTGGACTGGTAGCTATTATTATAAGCAAATTCAGCTAAATAAATATGATCTTCCCAGTTGCCTCCAAAATCAAGTATGCATGCTCTCAGCAAATCCTCTAAAACTTTATTAACAATCTCAGTTTGCCCATCTGTTTGTGGGTGGTAGGATGTGCTTATGCTTAATTCTGTCCCCATAGCTTCTTGAAAGCTACTCCAAAACCTTGAAGTAAACAAAGTATCTCTATCACTAATGATAGTCTTGGGGATGCCATGCAATCTCACTATTTCCTTCACAAATAATTGAGCTAGCTTGTGAGCATTTCTGTTTGAACTTATTGGGATAAAGTGTGCTGTCTTTGTGAGTCTATCAACCACTACCCAAATACTATCATTTCCCCTCCTTGTTCTTGGCAAACCATCCACAAAATCCATTGATATACTCTCCCATTTCCAAGTAGGCACTTCCAAAGGTTGCAATAGGCCTGAGGGTCTTTGATAGTCTGCCTTTACTTGTTGGCATGTCAAGCAATTTGCCACATATTTTGCTACTGCTCCTTTCATTCCTGGCCACCAATAATTTCTCTTGAGATCATGGTACATTTTTGTACCACCTGTGTAACGACCCCAGATTTTTATTTATTTAAATTTGATAATTAAATGAATTTTTGAATAAATTTGTAAAATTAATTAATAAAGTAATGCGAGTTTCCCCGATTCAACTCGATAAATATATATAATCATTAGGATTCGATAATTTGTAGATATGTGAATATATATGTATATTGGATTTGAAATAAAATCTTAAATAAATGGTTTAATAATAATTTGGATTTATAAATTAAATATAAGACGATAAATATTAAAGTAAAATAAATATTTAAGCTAGAAATAAATTAGTTAAAATTTAACAACATATAAAAATAGAAATTTATTTATAGTAATGAGACCCAAAGCAAGTATATTCAAGTTTGCAAAACAAAAGAAGGTAGCATTTTATATATATACAAGTATGTATACTTGTAAAATAAACAAATACAAATAAGCAATGACAAAACAAAGTTTTGTATATAAGTATGTACATTGCAAAGGAAGAAAGATAAAATAAGTTTAAACAAATAAACAAAGTAAGCAAATAAACAAAGCACAAAGGTAATATCACCAGCCTGCATAAAGTTGAACAAATCAAATTTTGATAGGGAAGTGTATAAGAAAAAGGTCAAAGGACTTAAGCAATAAATGCTAGCCATGTTTTGGTCATTCGAAATGTACATAAAATTGCTTTCAGCCTCCATACCCAAGACTTTTACCCTGTTGTACAACACATTTTTTTTATCACCACAACCCTATTATCTTCAGCCCTATACAAGAATCATATCAACCACCAGATTTTTTTTCTCTAATGCAATGTATATTCATGCGCAAGCAAAATGTAAGTATGAAGACCAAAACAAGTAAACATATATTGGACATAAAGTACTTGGCATTAAATGCTGGCAACATTTTTGTCAACTCGAAAATGTCTTCAGCCCCAAAGCAAAGAAATGTTACTGACTATGGTACAAAGATATTACTTTGCATTGTACAAATATCATCATCAACCTGTAATCTTCTTTATACATCAATCTTCCTCATTTCATTTCGTTCAAAACCAAACTTAGAAAGCCTGAAAGCAAACTATGAAAGCAAATAGCAAACCAGAGAAAAAGAAATAAACATCACCACTTACAAGAATTCAAATATCACTCAAGATCAAAAGTCAGGCAATTTGAAAACTTAGAATCATAAATCAAACTTCAACCTAATCAAGTTTGAATCTGGAAAATCAAAGCTCAGACAAAAATCAAAACAACATGCCCTATTCATCTTCCCAGACCAGGTGAGCAACTTCAAACTTTTCTAAAACCAGTTTTTCTTTTTTTTCATTGCCTGTGAATCTGTGAGCAAACTCTTAAACCCATATATATACCTTGGTTTGCATATGGTCAGTATTGGATGGTTGTTTGTGAAATGTGTTTGCATGGGTATTAGAGTTGAACCTGTTCTTCTCTGTTTTGGGTTACAGGGTGCAAAATCACCAAGAAAATTCAATATAATTTCAATAAAACATTTTTTAGCTTGGAGTTTAAAACAATACAAGTTTGTTTATACTTGAGCTAGGATCTAAAAATAATTTTAAGTAGGATAGTGATCTATAACATCTGGAAATCTGATTTTCCAGAGAAAACTCGAATATATGCAAAATTCGAATGTCACGAATTATCCATTCAAATATGTAACTTGAATCACCATTAGAGAGTAGGATTTTAAAAAGAGAATGGTGATTTTTCATTGAGTATTTTAGGAGCAGTTTTAGTTGATCGAAAATCATGTTTTAACAAATTTCTGGTAATCCAACACGATTTGGTTGTTGAATTCTTGTTTGAAGCTAGTTTATTGATCGATGACCTTGGGAAAAATACGCGGCGATTTTTTTGGTGATCGTGGCGATCAAGCGACGCGATTCTAGGGTTTGGTACCCAGATATGGTCGATGAGGTTTGAGGGGGCAATGCGTCGTCCACGAGGAATTAGGAGCTATCGCACCCGGGGGAAGAGACGCGTGGGGCGGTGATGAAGTTTCATTCGTGGTGGCAGAACGTAGGATCGTCTGAATCGATGATGGAGGGTGGTTTTGCCGATGACGGTGGGTTCCTGTTTCCAATCGTGCGTCTCAGTTTTGATTTGCTATCATTTTTGTTGATCTGGGTTATTGAGAGGGGTGGCGTAGTCGCCGATGACAAGTGGGTGGTGGCGACGTTGATCGGAAGACGTCAGAACATTTGTGCACGTGCACGCGTATACTTGTGTATCTGGGGAAGATGAAGTTTGGGGAAGAAATTGGTCTCGGGGATGGTCGCGAGAAATGATGGTTGGACTCGAAGACGATCTCAGGAAAGTTGGGTATTCGCTCGGGTTCATTTTCGGGAAGATTCACGTATAAGTAACAGTTTCAAGAATTAAACAAAATATAGTTAATAGAAGTAAGGTAGAGATGGCTTGGGAATTTCTCGGGTAAAAACGCAAATGACTCGGGTCTGTAAATATTAGTATAAACAGTTTTAAAACTTTAAACAAATCAAGTTTTATTTTGAAATAAAATTGTTAAAACCAATTCTTTTGTGAATTTTAAGCGTTTATTAAAGTCTTGAATGGGTTAAAGGGTTAAATTATTAATTAAAGATAATTACTTAATTAAAAGTAATTAATTTATGATCAAAGTGATTAATTAAAGCCTAATTGATTAATAGGGTTAATTAATTAAAGAGATTTAATTTGAGGGTAAGTAAATTAAGATTAATTAATTAAGGGAAGTAATTAAAGTTAATTAATTAAGGACAATTAAAATTAGATAATTAAATTGGTCTTACCTATGAATATTTGAATTCTATTGGATGACTTAATTGTTTGATATCCCTGATATATGATGCTTTGTGATACATCCTGATTTATGTTGTGATCTGTAATTTACTTATCTGCGATATATATATCTGTGATTTCTGTTTCTGTGATATATTACTATGTGAATATGAAACCCTTGACCCGTAAACGACATTTGAATTTCGATGCGACAGGGAGTCGGATTCCAGTTGGTTATCCGAAGCCCACATCGAATTGTAATGATGAACCCTTGTGATTGATAAATTTATTTTATCTGTGAAATTGTAAATGAAGATAAGCGTTGTGAATTATACCGCTTATCGATATTGATGTATCTGTGATGATTGATGATGTTGCACTATTGTGTGAAACCCCTGGACTACACTTTTACACACACAATTATGGATTTCACGTGGAAATCGGTTAAATCACAGATGATGTAAATTCAATGTTTTGAAATTGAAATTTTAAATTTCAATTGATTTTTGAAATTGGAAATTTGGGTTTAAAATGAAAAGCTTTTGAAATGGGATTTCAAAGATAAAAGTTATTTTGAATAACTTAATCGAGTTTTGGAAATTTAAATAATTTGATTTAAATTTGAATTCAAGTTTGAAATTGAATCCTATGATTTGAAATTAGGGATTAAAGATTTTGTATAAGTTATATATGGGTTAAACCATTTAAAGGTATTGATTTGGGAATTTGAATTTAATTCAAGGGTTTTAACTCGTGTAAATATAACTGGATTTTTCCTGAAACGAAACTATTTGTTTTCAAATAGTAAAAGCTTTCACAAAAGTAATGAACTTCCAATTTGTGTTCAAAGAATTTCAAGTTGAAATGGAAATTGAAATGTTTTGAAATTTATGAAATGAGTCTTTAATTCAAAGACCGAACGAGTTAATCCAATCTGAAATGGAATTGTTTTGAAAGCTATAAGTTAAACCTTGATTTAAAGATTTAACGAGTAAACCTATTAAAATGGAAATTGTTTTGAAATCCATGAATGAATCTTTGTGAATGGGGCGAACCTTGTGAATTGAATCTTTTTGTTTAAAAGATTAAAAGTGTGGAAATTGTTTAAACCATTGAAGGTTTTTGAATTAAATCTTTTTGTTTAAAAGATTGGAAATGGTAATTTGTTTTAACCATTCGAATGAAAAGTTTTGGGCTTTAAGCTGTGATTTAACTGAGACCCCAGTATCCATATGATTTTTAATTGCGCTCGTTATTCGGTTTAGCCGGGAAAGGACCTTTGTGTCATATAACCCATTCCGAATAGTGATACGACGATATGGATAGCATTTGAAGACCGGTGGTGAAGACCGGGTATTTGCGAGAACGATAGGATGACCTATCGATTGTCTCTGCACTGAGTCGCGCCGGTATAGAGATTCCCTAAGTGATGGGAAGTCCGATCGAGATTGTGAATACCCGGATTTGCAAGGGCTTCTTCGGAAGTGCCTTCGGTTCTGTTCGAACCCGGAACAGACTTGTATGGATGTGTGTATGACGTTACACTTTGAGATGTAAAGCTGGTTTCTATCAAATACATTTCTGTTGGTGGCGGAGAATTTATTCTCTTAGCTTAACACCCTTCTCTGAGACGTACGAGCTCAGAGGTTATGTAGTTGATGGTTACTAGTGATACATTCCCAATTTGGTAATGTGGCATACGAAGTGCTGATGATCATTTGTTGGTCAAAGCGTTGCTTTGTGAAAAAGCGTGCTTTGTGAAGAAGCGTAGTTTTGTGGACGAGACTTCGTCGAGCCTCACAACCCGGTAATGGTCGAAACAGGAATGTTGCGACAAAGGTTTGTAGGGGTAGCGCCCCTAGGGTATGTCATTTCCTTCTGGATAAAGGGTGGTATCATGGTATGGAGCCCAGATACTTAACTCATGTGGACACGGTAATTTATTACTGTATGATGTTGCTTTGTTGGTTTTCGGGATCCCGGGATAAAGGTCGGTAACGACCGGGGGATGACATGACTCGTGTGTTAGTTACCTAGTTACAGCTCGGTTAGAGCGTGAGGTAGCGTCGGCCTTTTGTTTGCAGAGATCCGGTTAGGATCCGGGGCGTCTTTCCAGAGGCGTTTCTATTTCGGTAAGGAAGTTCCTTAGCCTGATCATTTGTTGGAAATCCAAAGAAACAATACGAACCCTGTACGGTTTTTAGTTGTATTACCTGCTATGGGATGTGGCGGTAACCTGCTATTGAACGTAGTAGCTATAGTAGGCATACAACAATGGTTGTATGCTGGCTAAGATTTATATTGTATTTTCGAAAGGATTTTCACACTATGCACTAATGATAATAATATCGAATGATTTTGCGTAGTAAGCATTTTTGACTATCATAAGAAGAAATCTCCTCCAATTCTGCGATTGCATTGTGTGTGTGGTGGGAGGTCTTATGGTAGTTTCATTTTTTTAAAAGCATTGCGGGTTTGAACGGTCGAAAAGCCTTTTGTGTTTGTTTAAAGATAAACTGTTTTTGTTGCTCACACCAGTCCCATGACTGATCCGGAGTTTATTGTTCCCTTCCTAAACTCTGGGTGCCCACTATTTTCCACACGGGCAGTCTAGAGTTGGGTTTTTCAGATATTCAGGTTTAGTAGATTATCTGGAGCTAGTTCATTCATCGGAGTTGCTTATCTTGGAGTTGTGGATTCATTCTTGTCTGAAGATCATTTTGGAGTTATCATTTCTATTGATATTGTTCCGATGCTGTTGTTATCTTTTCTTTTCCGCTGCTATTTCTTGTATCATATCTCTGATGTATATTGATATTCGTTGTATCACTCTGTTGTATCATATATTATATATCAATGTATTATTCTTTTCTTCCGCTGTGTTATTTACTAAATGTTGTTATAGCTCCGGCGAATCGGATTTGAACGGTCGAATCTACGGCATTCTAGTACAATGTGAAGTACGGATGTTGATTTTCGAGCGGGCAAAACCCGAGTCGTCACATGTGGTATCAGAGCTAAGGTTGAACTTTAGCTCAGGAGTATAACACATTAAGTAGCTCATTAGAGATAGGGTGAAGTATACCCTAGAATGAGTATTCCTCAGATATCTGTCTGTATGCCTCAATAAATTCTCTTGCTATCTACTGATAGTGAGTATGAGTGCGAGAAGAGGATGAGATAGGGAACAGGGGAATACGACTATAAATGGTCGATACTCTGTAACAACAAGGAAATAATCTTTTCTCTATCAATCTCTTTTGTTCAGCATCTCTTCTCTATTCTTCGATGATTTCTGGTAGATCCAGGAAGAAGAAATTCGATGTATTTGATATGGGATGTAAACTCCGGATGGACCAAAATTGTTTGTTTGGGTGTATTGTTTGCTTTGATTGCTATGGTTGATAGGTATACTTTAGTTTTAAACTGAATATTTTGAAATAGTATCCATATATCTATCTATTCTTTGGGTCCCAATATATTCTACGAATGGTTAGTTATCACTTCGGACTAACCGATGCCACTGTATATTTCGTAGATCTGGATAACCCGAGTATTCTGTGAAAAATTCAACAGATTCGTTCTTGTATCTGTTATTGATATTCTGATTTGGTAAGCCAAATGCAGAATAAACGTTCAGTTTGATTCGATGAAACATTCTTCGTCTATCTTTGTGTCTCCTTGGTAATTTCGAGGACGAAATTCTTTTAAGGGGGGAAGTTTGTAACGACCCCAGATTTTTATTTATTTAAATTTGATAATTAAATGAATTTTTGAATAAATTTGTAAAATTAATTAATAAAGTAATGCGAGTTTCCCCGATTCAACTCGATAAATATATATAATCATTAGGATTCGATAATTTGTAGATATGTGAATATATATGTATATTGGATTTGAAATAAAATCTTAAATAAATGGTTTAATAATAATTTGGATTTATAAATTAAATATAAGACGATAAATATTAAAGTAAAATAAATATTTAAGCTAGAAATAAATTAGTTAAAATTTAACAACATATAAAAATAGAAATTTATTTATAGTAATGAGACCCAAAGCAAGTATATTCAAGTTTGCAAAACAAAAGAAGGTAGCATTTTATATATATACAAGTATGTATACTTGTAAAATAAAGAAATACAAATAAGCAATGACAAAACAAAGTTTTGTATATAAGTATGTACATTGCAAAGGAAGAAAGATAAAATAAGTTTAAACAAATAAACAAAGTAAGCAAATAAACAAAGCACAAAGGTAATATCACCAGCCTGCATAAAGTTGAACAAATCAAATTTTGATAGGGAAGTGTATAAGAAAAAGGTCAAAGGACTTAAGCAATAAATGCTAGCCATGTTTTGGTCATTCGAAATGTACATAAAATTGCTTTCAGCCTCCATACCCAAGACTTTTACCCTGTTGTACAACACATTTTTTTTATCACCACAACCCTATTATCTTCAGCCCTATACAAGAATCATATCAACCACCAGATTTTTTTTCTCTAATGCAATGTATATTCATGCGCAAGCAAAATGTAAGTATGAAGACCAAAACAAGTAAACATATATTGGACATAAAGTACTTGGCATTAAATGCTGGCAACATTTTTGTCAACTCGAAAATGTCTTCAGCCCCAAAGCAAAGAAATGTTACTGACTATGGTACAAAGATATTACTTTGCATTGTACAAATATCATCATCAACCTGTAATCTTCTTTATACATCAAGCTTCCTCATTTCATTTCGTTCAAAACCAAACTTAGAAAGCCTGAAAGCAAACTATGAAAGCAAATAGCAAACCAGAGAAAAAGAAATAAACATCACCACTTACAAGAATTCAAATATCACTCAAGATCAAAAGTCAGGCAATTTGAAAACTTAGAATCATAAATCAAACTTCAACCTAATCAAGTTTGAATCTGGAAAATCAAAGCTCAGACAAAAATCAAAACAACATGCCCTATTCATCTTCCCAGACCAGGTGAGCAACTTCAAACTTTTCTAAAACCAGTTTTTCTTTTTTTTCATTGCCTGTGAATCTGTGAGCAAACTCTTAAACCCATATATATACCTTGGTTTGCATATGGTCAGTATTGGATGGTTGTTTGTGAAATGTGTTTGCATGGGTATTAGAGTTGAACCTGTTCTTCTCTGTTTTGGGTTACAGGGTGCAAAATCACCAAGAAAATTCAATATAATTTCAATAAAACATTTTTTAGCTTGGAGTTTAAAACAATACAAGTTTGTTTATACTTGAGCTAGGATCTAAAAATAATTTTAAGTAGGATAGTGATCTATAACATCTGGAAATCTGATTTTCCAGAGAAAACTCGAATATATGCAAAATTCGAATGTCACGAATTATCCATTCAAATATGTAACTTGAATCACCATTAGAGAGTAGGATTTTAAAAAGAGAATGGTGATTTTTCATTGAGTATTTTAGGAGCAGTTTTAGTTGATCGAAAATCATGTTTTAACAAATTTCTGGTAATCCAACACGATTTGGTTGTTGAATTCTTGTTTGAAGCTAGTTTATTGATCGATGACCTTGGGAAAAATACGCGGCGATTTTTTTGGTGATCGTGGCGATCAAGCGACGCGATTCTAGGGTTTGGTACCCAGATATGGTCGATGAGGTTTGAGGGGGCAATGCGTCGTCCACGAGGAATTAGGAGCTATCGCACCCGGGGGAAGAGACGCGTGGGGCGGTGATGAAGTTTCATTCGTGGTGGCAGAACGTAGGATCGTCTGAATCGATGATGGAGGGTGGTTTTGCCGATGACGGTGGGTTCCTGTTTCCAATCGTGCGTCTCAGTTTTGATTTGCTATCATTTTTGTTGATCTGGGTTATTGAGAGGGGTGGCGTAGTCGCCGATGACAAGTGGGTGGTGGCGACGTTGATCGGAAGACGTCAGAACATTTGTGCACGTGCACGCGTATACTTGTGTATCTGGGGAAGATGAAGTTTGGGGAAGAAATTGGTCTCGGGGATGGTCGCGAGAAATGATGGTTGGACTCGAAGACGATCTCAGGAAAGTTGGGTATTCGCTCGGGTTCATTTTCGGGAAGATTCACGTATAAGTAACAGTTTCAAGAATTAAACAAAATATAGTTAATAGAAGTAAGGTAGAGATGGCTTGGGAATTTCTCGGGTAAAAACGCAAATGACTCGGGTCTGTAAATATTAGTATAAACAGTTTTAAAACTTTAAACAAATCAAGTTTTATTTTGAAATAAAATTGTTAAAACCAATTCTTTTGTGAATTTTAAGCGTTTATTAAAGTCTTGAATGGGTTAAAGGGTTAAATTATTAATTAAAGATAATTACTTAATTAAAAGTAATTAATTTATGATCAAAGTGATTAATTAAAGCCTAATTGATTAATAGGGTTAATTAATTAAAGAGATTTAATTTGAGGGTAAGTAAATTAAGATTAATTAATTAAGGGAAGTAATTAAAGTTAATTAATTAAGGACAATTAAAATTAGATAATTAAATTGGTCTTACCTATGAATATTTGAATTCTATTGGATGACTTAATTGTTTGATATCCCTGATATATGATGCTTTGTGATACATCCTGATTTATGTTGTGATCTGTAATTTACTTATCTGCGATATATATATCTGTGATTTCTGTTTCTGTGATATATTACTATGTGAATATGAAACCCTTGACCCGTAAACGACATTTGAATTTCGATGCGACAGGGAGTCGGATTCCAGTTGGTTATCCGAAGCCCACATCGAATTGTAATGATGAACCCTTGTGATTGATAAATTTATTTTATCTGTGAAATTGTAAATGAAGATAAGCGTTGTGAATTATACCGCTTATCGATATTGATGTATCTGTGATGATTGATGATGTTGCACTATTGTGTGAAACCCCTGGACTACACTTTTACACACACAATTATGGATTTCACGTGGAAATCGGTTAAATCACAGATGATGTAAATTCAATGTTTTGAAATTGAAATTTTAAATTTCAAT
Source organism: Allium fistulosum (assembly GCA_030737815.1). Taxonomy (NCBI): domain Eukaryota; kingdom Viridiplantae; phylum Streptophyta; class Magnoliopsida; order Asparagales; family Amaryllidaceae; genus Allium; species Allium fistulosum. Next base: position 520,692,908 of record CM060902.1, read on the forward strand.
TGATTTTTGAAATTGGAAATTTGGGTTTAAAATGAAAAGCTTTTGAAATGGGATTTCAAAGATAAAAGTTATTTTGAATAACTTAATCGAGTTTTGGAAATTTAAATAATTTGATTTAAATTTGAATTCAAGTTTGAAATTGAATCCTATGATTTGAAATTAGGGATTAAAGATTTTGTATAAGTTATATATGGGTTAAACCATTTAAAGGTATTGATTTGGGAATTTGAATTTAATTCAAGGGTTTTAACTCGTGTAAATATAACTGGATTTTTCCTGAAACGAAACTATTTGTTTTCAAATAGTAAAAGCTTTCACAAAAGTAATGAACTTCCAATTTGTGTTCAAAGAATTTCAAGTTGAAATGGAAATTGAAATGTTTTGAAATTTATGAAATGAGTCTTTAATTCAAAGACCGAACGAGTTAATCCAATCTGAAATGGAATTGTTTTGAAAGCTATAAGTTAAACCTTGATTTAAAGATTTAACGAGTAAACCTATTAAAATGGAAATTGTTTTGAAATCCATGAATGAATCTTTGTGAATGGGGCGAACCTTGTGAATTGAATCTTTTTGTTTAAAAGATTAAAAGTGTGGAAATTGTTTAAACCATTGAAGGTTTTTGAATTAAATCTTTTTGTTTAAAAGATTGGAAATGGTAATTTGTTTTAACCATTCGAATGAAAAGTTTTGGGCTTTAAGCTGTGATTTAACTGAGACCCCAGTATCCATATGATTTTTAATTGCGCTCGTTATTCGGTTTAGCCGGGAAAGGACCTTTGTGTCACATAACCCATTCCGAATAGTGATACGACGATATGGATAGCATTTGAAGACCGGTGGTGAAGACCGGGTATTTGCGAGAACGATAGGATGACCTATCGATTGTCTCTGCACTGAGTCGCGCCGGTATAGAGATTCCCTAAGTGATGGGAAGTCCGATCGAGATTGTGAATACCCGGATTTGCAAGGGCTTCTTCGGAAGTGCCTTCGGTTCTGTTCGAACCCGGAACAGACTTGTATGGATGTGTGTCTGACGTTACACTTTGAGATGTAAAGCTGGTTTCTATCAAATACATTTCTGTTGGTGGCGGAGAATTTATTCTCTTAGCTTAACACCCTTCTCTGAGACGTACGAGCTCAGAGGTTATGTAGTTGATGGTTACTAGTGATACATTCCCAATTTGGTAATGTGGCATACGAAGTGCTGATGATCATTTGTTGGTCAAAGCGTTGCTTTGTGAAAAAGCGTGCTTTGTGAAGAAGCGTAGTTTTGTGGACGAGACTTCGTCGAGCCTCACAACCCGGTAATGGTCGAAACAGGAATGTTGCGACAAAGGTTTGTAGGGGTAGCGCCCCTAGGGTATGTCATTTCCTTCTGGATAAAGGGTGGTATCATGGTATGGAGCCCAGATACTTAACTCATGTGGACACGGTAATTTATTACTGTATGATGTTGCTTTGTTGGTTTTCGGGATCCCGGGATAAAGGTCGGTAACGACCGGGGGATGACATGACTCGTGTGTTAGTTACCTAGTTACAGCTCGGTTAGAGCGTGAGGTAGCGTCGGCCTTTTGTTTGCAGAGATCCGGTTAGGATCCGGGGCGTCTTTCCAGAGGCGTTTCTATTTCGGTAAGGAAGTTCCTTAGCCTGATCATTTGTTGGAAATCCAAAGAAACAATACGAACCCTGTACGGTTTTTAGTTGTATTACCTGCTATGGGATGTGGCGGTAACCTGCTATTGAACGTAGTAGCTATAGTAGGCATACAACAATGGTTGTATGCTGGCTAAGATTTATATTGTATTTTCGAAAGGATTTTCACACTATGCACTAATGATAATAATATCGAATGATTTTGCGTAGTAAGCATTTTTGACTATCATAAGAAGAAATCTCCTCCAATTCTGCGATTGCATTGTGTGTGTGGTGGGAGGTCTTATGGTAGTTTCATTTTTTTAAAAGCATTGCGGGTTTGAACGGTCGAAAAGCCTTTTGTGTTTGCTTAAAGATAAACTGTTTTTGTTGCTCACACCAGTCCCATGACTGATCCGGAGTTTATTGTTCCCTTCCTAAACTCTGGGTGCCCACTATTTTCCACACGGGCAGTCTAGAGTTGGGTTTTTCAGATATTCAGGTTTAGTAGATTATCTGGAGCTAGTTCATTCATCGGAGTTGCTTATCTTGGAGTTGTGGATTCATTCTTGTCTGAAGATCATTTTGGAGTTATCATTTCTATTGATATTGTTCCGATGCTGTTGTTATCTTTTCTTTTCCGCTGCTATTTCTTGTATCATATCTCTGATGTATATTGATATTCGTTGTATCACTCTGTTGTATCATATATTATATATCAATGTATTATTCTTTTCTTCCGCTGTGTTATTTACTAAATGTTGTTATAGCTCCGGCGAATCGGATTTGAACGGTCGAATCTACGGCATTCTAGTACAATGTGAAGTACGGATGTTGATTTTCGAGCGGGCAAAACCCGAGTCGTCACAACCTGGATGGATAGTATACTTTGTTTTGTGATGCTCATCCATAACTTCTTGCTTTAGTTCCTCTACATTTGGTATGCAGAGTTTCCCCCTTTTCCTTAAGTATCCTTTACCATCTACCTCATAGTTTTCCACTGTCATGCCTTGGGATATCATGTTCTTTTTCTCCTTCAAATTTATATCTTGACTTTGCATTTGTCCTATTTTATCAACCAGTGTTGATTTTAAGGATAAGAGGCTTAATCTACCATATTCAATCATCTTACTGTGTGTCTTATCTGATACACTAGCTTCTTCTTTCACTTCCACCTCACTAAGAATTGTCAAATCCTTGAATTCTGCCATCATTAAGCTTGCCAATTTAGCTTGATGTCTACTTAATGCATCTGCTACTTTATTAGCTTTTCCAGGGGTATACAATATATCAAGATCATAGGCAGCTAGAAATTCTACCCACCTATGTTGCCTCATGTTCAAGTCTTTTTGGGAAAACAAATATTTAAGTGACTTGTGATCAGTAAACAATTCAAACTTAGCACCCAATAAATAATGTCTCCAAAGCTTCAATGCATACACCACATCAGCTAGTTCTAAGTCATGTGTAGCATACCTAGTTTCATTTGGCTTGAGTTGCCTTGATGCATAAGCTATGACTCTACCATGTTGCATAAGCACTGCCCCTAATCCAGATCCACTAGCATCTGTGTAAACTACTAATTCTTCATTACCCTCTGGCACTTGTAAAACTGGAGCTTCTACCAGTGCCTTCTTTAGTGATATAAAAGCTTGTTCACACTTCTCTGTCCACACATATGGTTGCTCCTTTTTAGTTAACTTGGTCAATGGGATAGCTATCCTTGCAAAATCTTTTATAAATCTCCTATAATAGCCTACCATTCCCAAAAATGACCTCACCTCAGTTACTGATTTGGGTCTACTCCAAGATTGCACTGCCATCACCTTATTTGGGTCTACACTAACCCCTTGTTGTGATACAATGTGCCCCAAAAATTTTACTTCCTTCTGCCAAAATGTACATTTAGAGAATTTGGCCTTTAAATCATGTGCCCTCAGTCTAGACAAAACTAGATGCAAGTGCTTTGCATGATCTTCTTCTGATTTAGAATACACTAATATGTCATCAATAAAGACAACCACAAATTTGTCTAGAAAATCTCTAAATGTTCTATTCATTAAATCTACAAAATATGATGGTGCATTTGTCAATCCAAAAGGCATCACCAAAAATTCATATAATCCATACCTTGTGTTGAAGGCAGTATACTTAATACTCTCTTCCTCCACCTTCATCTGATGAAACCCAGAGGCTAAATCTAGCCTTGAAAAGACCTTTGCTCCATTTAATTGATCGAATAGATCATCAATTCTAGGAAGTGGATATTTGTTTTTAATGGTGACTTTGTTTAATTCCCTATAATCAATGCACATTCTCAAAGTACCATCTTGCTTCTTTACAAATACAATTGGAGAACCCCAGTTTGAACTACTAGGCCTTATGAAGCCTTTCTGTTCCAGTTCTTCCAACTGATGTTTCAATTCCACAAGTTCTTTAGGACCCATTCTAGTTGGCTTCTTGATGATTGGGCTGGCTCCTGGGATTAGCCTTATTTGAAATTCTACTTGCCTATTTTCTGGAACACCTATGATGTGATGCCCCACCTCTATACCCACGCTAGCCAAGAACACTACGGTGTAGTGCTGTCAACTAGCATGGAGAATAAGGCTGTTGAGGAGCGACCATCTATGTAATTGCCTTGTGCGAGCACCGATGTAACGACCCGCCATTTTGGACCATTCGCATCCATTATAAGTGTATAGGTAGACACTCATGCCGGAGTTGAATTGCTCAAAATACCGTGTTGTTAATTTAAATTTGGCAAAACTGAACATATACAGTAAATGGATATAATCACAGATCACAGACACAGAGTAATAAATGCAGCGGAAATAAAAGAGATAGTAGTTCATGAAGCTACTATATGAATATATAAAATACATCAGAGTTTACAACAGAAGAGTAATACGATACATCAGATACAAATTAGAATACATCACTGGAATCATCGAATACTGAAAGCAGAATAGATGGCTGGATCTTCAAGCAAAGCTCCAACTCCAATGGTGAGTCTCGAATACTGGATCACTCAGTCTGACCCGAGCGTAAAGCAAAACACAAGACACTCGAGTCAGGATTAACATTCTTATATTAATAAATCCAACTCAAGTGAAATAGCAATTGAAATACAAATAACTCAAAGGATGTTTGGAATAACCATCCTTTAAGGATCCGTTAAACTATCTACTAGGTAGTAATGTACGCTAAATAGATAATGTCTATCAGTAATAATAAGATATCAAAATAGGGTTAAGCAGGGCCCATACACCTCTTAACCTGTTTAATTCCCAAAAGCATATACAAGACCGTAGTTTCCCCAAAACCGGAAGTCACCAGAGGGCAATACATATACTAAAGGTACAAATCAAAATCGTAGTGGTCGCGCATAGGATAATCAGTATGACAAGGTACATGAGGCGATACCAACTAGGATACTAGTAGTTGCCTGATCCGGACTGATGTTGGGCATAGCAGCTACTACCCCAACACCGCGAAACAACACTCCCATAATCGAGGGGTGCACCCAAATCGAATCACAAAAGTAATAGATATGGTATCGAAGAAGTGTGTCCGCTAGAGATGGCGATCCTCAATGGCCCGGCGCGGCTCCTGTTTTAGTCATGTCAAGGGTCATCCAAAATCGTTCTCTTTCTTCAGTCAACGCGTTCACCAAACCATCCACTTCATTCTGGATCAACACTCCGCGTATATTAGTTATTAAAGTGGTTTTCGGTATCGACAGAGAGTATGTCCATATCCGATCCCGGTCTCTTTAATAACTACGTATTATTACACCGATTGGTCGTTTAATATATTTCAAAAACCAAATCAATTCAATTTCAAATAGAAGTCGTAAATCAACATTTCATTTGTCTTTCAAAACCAATTTCCAAAATTTTCGTTTCAAAACTTCCAAATTTACAATTTCAAAATCTTATAATTCAATTTCAATATCTTTTTAAAACAATTCAAATATTGATTCAAGTTCGTATATAAGTTTCATTCCGAAATCATTTAAATTAATTTAACATTCAAACCAATTTAAATCCATTTATCCATTTCATTTAATATTCGTTAAGTTACTTTCCATTCAAAACAATTTCTATTAAATTTCCAATTCATTAAATCAATTCTTAAGTTCAACTTCATTTAATCAAAACTTAAAATTTTGAATTAAATTAAATTCATCAAATCGAATTCTTTAAACTTCAAGTCTTACATTAATTTCAATAAATCGCATTTTATTTCTTGTTAAGAAATTCAATTTCAGTTATTTACTTACTTAAATAAATTTCCAAAACTTAATAAATAAAGAAACCCAAATTCATTTATTAATAAAGTTCAAATTTCACTTATTCAAAAGTCCAATTTCTCTTATCAAAGAATTCAATTTTTATTCAATTATCAAATGATTCAATCTTATTCAATTATTAAATAATTCAAAACTTAATTATTAAATAATTTCAAAATTTAATAATTTCAAACTTAATTATAATTTCAAACTTAATTCAATCATTTCTCAAATTAAACAACCTTCTTTCATCAATTTCTTTATTAATATTTCATTTCCGATTATTAAATATTCACGTTTAAATTTCATTAAATTCAATTTCCAACTTCGTTTCAAAACCATATTATTTATTCAAATAAAATCTTCATTTTATTTTTAAATCAAATTATTGACCAATCGGGTTTTATTTAATTTCCTATCCCAGGTAAAAATTCAATTTGGGTATTTATCATTTCAACCCGATTCCAATTCAATTCAAAATCAAAACATATCAAAGGGAACTTGCAGTGTGATAACTGGAATGGTGTCAAAGTAAATAAACAAGCAATAACAACAATCAATATCAATCCAATAATCAATTCAAATAATCCCGAAATAACCGTATTAATCCGCATTGTTATTTGTACGAATTAATATAATTATTTCTAGAATTTACACTATCATTTCATGCAGATTAAAGATTATTACATTACAGTTTTACTTGTCATCTATTTACAATTTCATACATCATCAATTTAACATCATACATTCAGTGGTTCAAAGTATAATTAAACAAATCCTACATGTCAATAAATTCAACAGTTAAAGGGGTCATATTATACAAATGTCAGTTAATCAAATTTAACATTTAATTATCCTATATCAAGTTCAATTTCATACCATTTATCATTTTAACATTAACAATTTAACGTCCAATATAAACATCAACAATCAATCAATTATCAGCCAAACTGTATTATCATCGCATAAATAATTAACAGATAATGGTGTCAGATGTCACAGGTGAACTGATACAGGCAATAGCATATATAACAGTGTAATTAACTAACAGCAACATATTTCAATTGTCGTTTCAATTGAAATCAGATTTAATAAATAAAAGAACGTTAATCGTGAGTGAGTGCTCACCTTCCGAGGCTAGAAAAGTTTGACAACAGAACAACTACGAACTCAAGCATGAATTCCAAAGCAGGGCAAGTTTGGCACGAATTCGATAGAGCTGATAACGGGAATTGATGAAATAAATCAGAATCTGCTTGATATAGACTGAAATGAATATATATATAATATATTATTATTTTTCTTAAAACCAAAATCAATTAAAAATACACATTTAAAATTCTATCTATACCTATATACGTATTTAGACAATAAATAGTATATATACCCATATATATATGTATACTTTAAAACCTATATACATATATAAAAATTGGAATATCCATATAATTTGAAAACAAAAATCAAAATAGAGTCATTTACATATTGTTCTTAATTCTTATTTTTATCTGCAAGCTACATTACAACCTAATATATATATGCAACACAGATCTTAGAGTATATACTTCATGTAAACAAACAAAGCCTATACACATAACCCATATATAACTAACAGATTATAAATATCTCATATAACCATATGTATACTAACATATTTGTGCAGACTCGACGGACCTTTTTAAAACTGTGACATTTAAAACTATTATTCTATGTATATAAGCTAGTACGTACATAAGCAGCTTTTTATATATACAAAACGAAATCGATACTTCAAACTAAAATATAACTCAATATATATAAAAGAGAAACTGCATCAACTATTGTTCTTAAAACTATTATATTATATTGAAACTATTATCAAAACCCATTTTAAAAGATCTAAACACAACTATACAACACTGTATACTCATGCAGACAGAAAGTATAAGTTTGGATGTAAAATTTATATACAATTATATATATTCATATAAAGCAAAGAGCTGTTGAAAGAAGAATGTAAAGAATACCATAATTATTCGTATAACACATAACTATATATCATATAGCTAAGGAATATAAATACTCACATATTATATAATACAATATATGAACGTACCATACGAAAAAGGCTCGAGTTGCTGATGGATGGTCACTTGATGGTGAGAGGAAGCGGGGTGCGAGTCTGGTGAAGGTCAGGGAGTATGGAGGCAAGGGAACTACCTCGGCCAGGGTGGGTAGGCGAAGTGGGTCAGAGCTTCGAGGTGGGGCTGACGCGGCAGGTCTGGAGGTCAGAGGCTCGCATAGGGCTGCTGTCGTGGGGTTAGGGTGTTTGGCTGAGAGGTGGGTCGGGTGGAAGTTGTGGTTAGGTGAAGGGAAGAAGGTGGAAACGTGGGCTACTGGGTGGTTCGGCCATGGTTGCTGGCAGTTAGGGGATGGGATGGCGGTGGCCAGGGCGGAGGAGTGGAAGGACAAGGCGACGGGCCAGGTTGATGAACGGACGGAGAGAGGGTGGATCTGGCAGTTGCGTTTGTTTGAGGCGGAGGTGGTTCACGTGGTGGAAGGCGGAGCTTTGGAGGTGGGCGGCTCATGATGGCGTTCAAGGGGGAAGGTCCAGCGAAGTGGTGGCCGAGGGGAGCTGCTGGCGGAGGAAAGCTCGGCAAGGGAGAATGGGTAGGCGGCTGCTAAGGGGAGGTTGGGTCGAGGCCGAGGTTGGTGGGGTTGAGTGCGTTGGGAGGGTGAGCATGGCACGTTGTGCTGTGGTTGCTTGCGGAGACAGGTGGAAGAAGATGTGAAGGTGAATGCTTGGGCTGCATGGAGTTTGTTTTGGCAGTGGGTGGAATGAGCAGGCAAAAAGGAAATGACAGAGGAGGAGAAGGAAATAAAATGAACGTTTCAAATGAATGAACACATACCGACTTATGTTTATTTTCAAAACTTTTTGGAAAGATGTAAAGTTAAGCTCAGTAATCAAGACGTATTAAAGCCAAATTACTGTTTGTTTCTTTTCCGATAAGTAGATTGAAGGGTCAGAGAAACCCAACAGATTAAAATGTATACCGGTGCGATCAACCGTTTCAACAATTTCATCGCGTACCGAGTTTCCAAAATACACAAATGAATATGCTGAGGTGATCAGCACTACTAGACGATCAAAACGGTGTACAGATATCAGTGGTATGATTGAATTTATAAAATTCGAATTTTTCTACTGGCGGAAAATGCAAGAAAAACGCTGAAAAATAAGAGCGACGGAGCCAAAGATGTCCGAATTTGGAAAAACGACAAACTGACATCTTGCTCAGAAGATGTTTTAGAATTTTTCTATGTAAAAATATTTTGGTTTCGAAAACATTTTATTTTCATTACTTTTTAACTGATTGAATTGAAGTGAATTTACGCGCGAAATAAACTTTCGTATTTTCGGACGAAAATTTACCAGTCGCTATGTTTAACTAGACGTATTCCAAATATTAAATTTTTATTTCAAAATTTTATCGTTTAAAATTTCACAAAATTTCAACTAATTACGTTATTAAAACAGGTTAAATTTACGGGTCGTTACATTCTCCCCCACTCAAAACTTTTCGTCCCCGAAAAGGAACGAGGTAGGAGAATAGAAACAACCAGAAAGAAAACAGATTTGAAATACAAAATAACAATTAATTTAAACCATATAAATTCAAATTTAAATTAATTGATATTCAATAATTGATTTAATCCATTTGCTTCACTAAGATCAATCTCAACTATTTCTAAATTCATTATCTTATTATCCAATTATCTTCAATTTACAATTTTTTTTTTAAAAACCATAAATTTGAATAGTCTTTTATTATAATCTTATTTTCTTTTCAACAGATTAAATTCTTTAATTCCAAATTATTATAAATTTTATTTCACTTAATATATCTTATCACATATATTTAACCCATATAAATTGATTTAAAACATAAAAGTTTCGATTTAAATTAATTTACATCTATTAATTTCTTTTAAATTCAAGGTATTTTCATATGTTGATCAAATTTCAATTTATTAATTCTTTCAAAACAAATTTATTTCATTATTAACTGAATTTACTTATTATCTTATCTAACTCTATTAACATCTTTAATCGAAATTTTAGTGTATAACATTTATTATAAACACTCAAATTTTATTTATAACATTCAATTTATCTTATATATTATCCAATTACATATTCAACTTCTGAATGATTTAGGTAAGTTGTATTAGAATGCAGTTGAACAATATACAAACAAAATTTTCCCAATTCAATTATTCAAGTTTAAATATTTATTCCAAATTTTGGTTTTATTTATAATTGAAATCATCCTTTAACAAAATTTAAGAATTAGATTTCCGATTAACTTTAAACAATTTAGAGATATATATAATATATCTATATCAAATCAAATCAAAATTTTAAAATAATATACCTATATATATGTAAATCAAAATATACTGAAGAAATTCAAATAAATTTTTTTTTCTCAAAACAAAACCGTAGCAAAGCTACAGAATAGTTTCTCCACTTCGAAACTCGAAAATGAATGTCGATGATGCGGCCGTCATCACCGAAATTATTTTCCAGCGACAAAGAGAAGAGCACTGATTTCAACATTTTAAAATTCTTTGGAAACGATTTCTATTTGAAAATACCTTCAATAATATACATTTTAAAATTTAAAACCCAAAGCTTGAAATCACTGTAAATTAAATTCTCAAATTCTTGATTTAATTCATTTTAAATTTACAAAATCAATTTATAAACCATATTTATAAATTTATTTAGAACAATAAATGTTAATCAAATATTATCATTTCAAACAAACAATTTAATTTACCTATTAAATTCCAGAAATTTTTTACTTATATTTTCACAATATAATCAAACAAATTTATTCCATTGGCCAAATTTGAAAATGATATTGTGTCAGTTTGCTCTGTTCAAGTGTTTTGGAAATCCTATCGATAGCGTTGATCAGACGAATCGATCGGAAACCCAAATCAACATCAACAACTCAAACAACACAATATATTTTAAACATTTTAAATATTAATTTACAAATACACTTCCTCGCTCGACTATATAAGAATAGATTTTAAAGCAAAGATAGAGATTCAAATTTGATGGACTCAAATCAAAGAGAATTTTGAGTCGAAAAATAAGTTTGAAATAGAAGATAAGATAATTCAATTTCCACAATCGGGAGATGGATGAGTTTATTTAATTCACGGGCAACCTTAACCGAGTCGTCCGTAACTTCAAGAATAAGATCGATGCTGAATTCCGAGGTAAATCAACACTCGATCTCAAGAGATGGAATTCAGGTATAGCAGGGAATAGATAGCATCGTAAACCGAGGATACAGAAATCTCCGGTAAATTGATACCTATTATAAAGGAGTTTACTCCTTTACGAATCATTCGAAGATTGGCGAGACCGCCAATCTATTATAGATATCATTCAAAATGGAGTTATGGGGTGCTCCAAAATTGAAAGAAGACGAATAGTGAGGGACGCGAATGAATTTCGGAACCGAGGGAAACGTTCCAAAAATTCAAAGGAATTGAGTCAAAGGAAGAGATTGAAACTCGAATGAGAGTGACTCTGTAAATACATTTACCCTATATGTTGAGTTTTGCCTAGAGCTACCAAAGCTCTGATACCAACTGTAACGACCCGCCATTTTGGACCATTCGCATCCATTATAAGTGTATAGGTAGACACTCATGCCGGAGTTGAATTGCTCAAAATACCGTGTTGTTAATTTAAATTTGGCAAAACTGAACATATACAGTAAATGGATATAATCACAGATCACAGACACAGAGTAATAAATGCAGCGGAAATAAAAGAGATAGTAGTTCATGAAGCTACTATATGAATATATAAAATACATCAGAGTTTACAACAGAAGAGTAATACGATACATCAGATACAAATTAGAATACATCACTGGAATCATCGAATACTGAAAGCAGAATAGATGGCTGGATCTTCAAGCAAAGCTCCAACTCCAATGGTGAGTCTCGAATACTGGATCACTCAGTCTGACCCGAGCGTAAAGCAAAACACAAGACACTCGAGTCAGGATTAACATTCTTATATTAATAAATCCAACTCAAGTGAAATAGCAATTGAAATACAAATAACTCAAAGGATGTTTGGAATAACCATCCTTTAAGGATCCGTTAAACTATCTACTAGGTAGTAATGTACGCTAAATAGATAATGTCTATCAGTAATAATAAGATATCAAAATAGGGTTAAGCAGGGCCCATACACCTCTTAACCTGTTTAATTCCCAAAAGCATATACAAGACCGTAGTTTCCCCAAAACCGGAAGTCACCAAAGGGCAATACATATACTAAAGGTACAAATCAAAATCGTAGTGGTCGCGCATAGGATAATCAGTATGACAAGGTACATGAGGCGATACCAACTAGGATACTAGTAGTTGCCTGATCCGGACTGATGTTGGGCATAGCAGCTACTACCCCAACACCGCGAAACAACACTCCCATAATCGAGGGGTGCACCCAAATCGAATCACAAAAGTAATAGATATGGTATCGAAGAAGTGTGTCCGCTAGAGATGGCGATCCTCAATGGCCCGGCGCGGCTCCTGTTTTAGTCATGTCAAGGGTCATCCAAAATCGTTCTCTTTCTTCAGTCAACGCGTTCACCAAACCATCCACTTCATTCTGGATCAACACTCCGCGTATATTAGTTATTAAAGTGGTTTTCGGTATCGACAGAGAGTATGTCCATATCCGATCCCGGTCTCTTTAATAACTACGTATTATTACACCGATTGGTCGTTTAATATATTTCAAAAACCAAATCAATTCAATTTCAAATAGAAGTCGTAAATCAACATTTCATTTGTCTTTCAAAACCAATTTCCAAAATTTTCGTTTCAAAACTTCCAAATTTACAATTTCAAAATCTTATAATTCAATTTCAATATCTTTTTAAAACAATTCAAATATTGATTCAAGTTCGTATATAAGTTTCATTCCGAAATCATTTAAATTAATTTAACATTCAAACCAATTTAAATCCATTTATCCATTTCATTTAATATTCGTTAAGTTACTTTCCATTCAAAACAATTTCTATTAAATTTCCAATTCATTAAATCAATTCTTAAGTTCAACTTCATTTAATCAAAACTTAAAATTTTGAATTAAATTAAATTCATCAAATCGAATTCTTTAAACTTCAAGTCTTACATTAATTTCAATAAATCGCATTTTATTTCTTGTTAAGAAATTCAATTTCAGTTATTTACTTACTTAAATAAATTTCCAAAACTTAATAAATAAAGAAACCCAAATTCATTTATTAATAAAGTTCAAATTTCACTTATTCAAAAGTCCAATTTCTCTTATCAAAGAATTCAATTTTTATTCAATTATCAAATGATTCAATCTTATTCAATTATTAAATAATTCAAAACTTAATTATTAAATAATTTCAAAATTTAATAATTTCAAACTTAATTATAATTTCAAACTTAATTCAATCATTTCTCAAATTAAACAACCTTCTTTCATCAATTTCTTTATTAATATTTCATTTCCGATTATTAAATATTCACGTTTAAATTTCATTAAATTCAATTTCCAACTTCGTTTCAAAACCATATTATTTATTCAAATAAAATCTTCATTTTATTTTTAAATCAAATTATTGACCAATCGGGTTTTATTTAATTTCCTATCCCAGGTAAAAATTCAATTTGGGTATTTATCATTTCAACCCGATTCCAATTCCATTCAAAATCAAAACATATCAAAGGGAACTTGCAGTGTGATAACTGGAATGGTGTCAAAGTAAATAAACAAGCAATAACAACAATCAATATCAATCCAATAATCAATTCAAATAATCCCGAAATAACCGTATTAATCCGCATTGTTATTTGTACGAATTAATATAATTATTTCTAGAATTTACACTATCATTTCATGCAGATTAAAGATTATTACATTACAGTTTTACTTGTCATCTATTTACAATTTCATACATCATCAATTTAACATCATACATTCAGTGGTTCAAAGTATAATTAAACAAATCCTACATGTCAATAAATTCAACAGTTAAAGGGGTCATATTATACAAATGTCAGTTAATCAAATTTAACATTTAATTATCCTATATCAAGTTCAATTTCATACCATTTATCATTTTAACATTAACAATTTAACGTCCAATATAAACATCAACAATCAATCAATTATCAGCCAAACTGTATTATCATCGCATAAATAATTAACAGATAATGGTGTCAGATGTCACAGGTGAACTGATACAGGCAATAGCATATATAACAGTGTAATTAACTAACAGCAACATATTTCAATTGTCGTTTCAATTGAAATCAGATTTAATAAATAAAAGAACGTTAATCGTGAGTGAGTGCTCACCTTCCGAGGCTAGAAAAGTTTGACAACAGAACAACTACGAACTCAAGCATGAATTCCAAAGCAGGGCAAGTTTGGCACGAATTCGATAGAGCTGATAACGGGAATTGATGAAATAAATCAGAATCTGCTTGATATAGACTGAAATGAATATATATATAATATATTATTATTTTTCTTAAAACCAAAATCAATTAAAAATACACATTTAAAATTCTATCTATACCTATATACGTATTTAGACAATAAATAGTATATATACCCATATATATATGTATACTTTAAAACCTATATACATATATAAAAATTGGAATATCCATATAATTTGAAAACAAAAATCAAAATAGAGTCATTTACATATTGTTCTTAATTCTTATTTTTATCTGCAAGCTACATTACAACCTAATATATATATGCAACACAGATCTTAGAGTATATACTTCATGTAAACAAACAAAGCCTATACACATAACCCATATATAACTAACAGATTATAAATATCTCATATAACCATATGTATACTAACATATTTGTGCAGACTCGACGGACCTTTTTAAAACTGTGACATTTAAAACTATTATTCTATGTATATAAGCTAGTACGTACATAAGCAGCTTTTTATATATACAAAACGAAATCGATACTTCAAACTAAAATATAACTCAATATATATAAAAGAGAAACTGCATCAACTATTGTTCTTAAAACTATTATATTATATTGAAACTA
The DNA here is from genome assembly GCA_030737815.1 of Allium fistulosum. Classification (NCBI taxonomy): domain Eukaryota; kingdom Viridiplantae; phylum Streptophyta; class Magnoliopsida; order Asparagales; family Amaryllidaceae; genus Allium; species Allium fistulosum. The sequence continues at coordinate 520,707,985 of CM060902.1, forward strand.
TTATCAAAACCCATTTTAAAAGATCTAAACACAACTATACAACACTGTATACTCATGCAGACAGAAAGTATAAGTTTGGATGTAAAATTTATATACAATTATATATATTCATATAAAGCAAAGAGCTGTTGAAAGAAGAATGTAAAGAATACCATAATTATTCGTATAACACATAACTATATATCATATAGCTAAGGAATATAAATACTCACATATTATATAATACAATATATGAACGTACCATACGAAAAAGGCTCGAGTTGCTGATGGATGGTCACTTGATGGTGAGAGGAAGCGGGGTGCGAGTCTGGTGAAGGTCAGGGAGTATGGAGGCAAGGGAACTACCTCGGCCAGGGTGGGTAGGCGAAGTGGGTCAGAGCTTCGAGGTGGGGCTGACGCGGCAGGTCTGGAGGTCAGAGGCTCGCATAGGGCTGCTGTCGTGGGGTTAGGGTGTTTGGCTGAGAGGTGGGTCGGGTGGAAGTTGTGGTTAGGTGAAGGGAAGAAGGTGGAAACGTGGGCTACTGGGTGGTTCGGCCATGGTTGCTGGCAGTTAGGGGATGGGATGGCGGTGGCCAGGGCGGAGGAGTGGAAGGACAAGGCGACGGGCCAGGTTGATGAACGGACGGAGAGAGGGTGGATCTGGCAGTTGCGTTTGTTTGAGGCGGAGGTGGTTCACGTGGTGGAAGGCGGAGCTTTGGAGGTGGGCGGCTCATGATGGCGTTCAAGGGGGAAGGTCCAGCGAAGTGGTGGCCGAGGGGAGCTGCTGGCGGAGGAAAGCTCGGCAAGGGAGAATGGGTAGGCGGCTGCTAAGGGGAGGTTGGGTCGAGGCCGAGGTTGGTGGGGTTGAGTGCGTTGGGAGGGTGAGCATGGCACGTTGTGCTGTGGTTGCTTGCGGAGACAGGTGGAAGAAGATGTGAAGGTGAATGCTTGGGCTGCATGGAGTTTGTTTTGGCAGTGGGTGGAATGAGCAGGCAAAAAGGAAATGACAGAGGAGGAGAAGGAAATAAAATGAACGTTTCAAATGAATGAACACATACCGACTTATGTTTATTTTCAAAACTTTTTGGAAAGATGTAAAGTTAAGCTCAGTAATCAAGACGTATTAAAGCCAAATTACTGTTTGTTTCTTTTCCGATAAGTAGATTGAAGGGTCAGAGAAACCCAACAGATTAAAATGTATACCGGTGCGATCAACCGTTTCAACAATTTCATCGCGTACCGAGTTTCCAAAATACACAAATGAATATGCTGAGGTGATCAGCACTACTAGACGATCAAAACGGTGTACAGATATCAGTGGTATGATTGAATTTATAAAATTCGAATTTTTCTACTGGCGGAAAATGCAAGAAAAACGCTGAAAAATAAGAGCGACGGAGCCAAAGATGTCCGAATTTGGAAAAACGACAAACTGACATCTTGCTCAGAAGATGTTTTAGAATTTTTCTATGTAAAAATATTTTGGTTTCGAAAACATTTTATTTTCATTACTTTTTAACTGATTGAATTGAAGTGAATTTACGCGCGAAATAAACTTTCGTATTTTCGGACGAAAATTTACCAGTCGCTATGTTTAACTAGACGTATTCCAAATATTAAATTTTTATTTCAAAATTTTATCGTTTAAAATTTCACAAAATTTCAACTAATTACGTTATTAAAACAGGTTAAATTTACGGGTCGTTACATTCTCCCCCACTCAAAACTTTTCGTCCCCGAAAAGGAACGAGGTAGGAGAATAGAAACAACCAGAAAGAAAACAGATTTGAAATACAAAATAACAATTAATTTAAACCATATAAATTCAAATTTAAATTAATTGATATTCAATAATTGATTTAATCCATTTGCTTCACTAAGATCAATCTCAACTATTTCTAAATTCATTATCTTATTATCCAATTATCTTCAATTTACAATTTTTTTTTTAAAAACCATAAATTTGAATAGTCTTTTATTATAATCTTATTTTCTTTTCAACAGATTAAATTCTTTAATTCCAAATTATTATAAATTTTATTTCACTTAATATATCTTATCACATATATTTAACCCATATAAATTGATTTAAAACATAAAAGTTTCGATTTAAATTAATTTACATCTATTAATTTCTTTTAAATTCAAGGTATTTTCATATGTTGATCAAATTTCAATTTATTAATTCTTTCAAAACAAATTTATTTCATTATTAACTGAATTTACTTATTATCTTATCTAACTCTATTAACATCTTTAATCGAAATTTTAGTGTATAACATTTATTATAAACACTCAAATTTTATTTATAACATTCAATTTATCTTATATATTATCCAATTACATATTCAACTTCTGAATGATTTAGGTAAGTTGTATTAGAATGCAGTTGAACAATATACAAACAAAATTTTCCCAATTCAATTATTCAAGTTTAAATATTTATTCCAAATTTTGGTTTTATTTATAATTGAAATCATCCTTTAACAAAATTTAAGAATTAGATTTCCGATTAACTTTAAACAATTTAGAGATATATATAATATATCTATATCAAATCAAATCAAAATTTTAAAATAATATACCTATATATATGTAAATCAAAATATACTGAAGAAATTCAAATAAATTTTTTTTTCTCAAAACAAAACCGTAGCAAAGCTACAGAATAGTTTCTCCACTTCGAAACTCGAAAATGAATGTCGATGATGCGGCCGTCATCACCGAAATTATTTTCCAGCGACAAAGAGAAGAGCACTGATTTCAACATTTTAAAATTCTTTGGAAACGATTTCTATTTGAAAATACCTTCAATAATATACATTTTAAAATTTAAAACCCAAAGCTTGAAATCACTGTAAATTAAATTCTCAAATTCTTGATTTAATTCATTTTAAATTTACAAAATCAATTTATAAACCATATTTATAAATTTATTTAGAACAATAAATGTTAATCAAATATTATCATTTCAAACAAACAATTTAATTTACCTATTAAATTCCAGAAATTTTTTACTTATATTTTCACAATATAATCAAACAAATTTATTCCATTGGCCAAATTTGAAAATGATATTGTGTCAGTTTGCTCTGTTCAAGTGTTTTGGAAATCCTATCGATAGCGTTGATCAGACGAATCGATCGGAAACCCAAATCAACATCAACAACTCAAACAACACAATATATTTTAAACATTTTAAATATTAATTTACAAATACACTTCCTCGCTCGACTATATAAGAATAGATTTTAAAGCAAAGATAGAGATTCAAATTTGATGGACTCAAATCAAAGAGAATTTTGAGTCGAAAAATAAGTTTGAAATAGAAGATAAGATAATTCAATTTCCACAATCGGGAGATGGATGAGTTTATTTAATTCACGGGCAACCTTAACCGAGTCGTCCGTAACTTCAAGAATAAGATCGATGCTGAATTCCGAGGTAAATCAACACTCGATCTCAAGAGATGGAATTCAGGTATAGCAGGGAATAGATAGCATCGTAAACCGAGGATACAGAAATCTCCGGTAAATTGATACCTATTATAAAGGAGTTTACTCCTTTACGAATCATTCGAAGATTGGCGAGACCGCCAATCTATTATAGATATCATTCAAAATGGAGTTATGGGGTGCTCCAAAATTGAAAGAAGACGAATAGTGAGGGACGCGAATGAATTTCGGAACCGAGGGAAACGTTCCAAAAATTCAAAGGAATTGAGTCAAAGGAAGAGATTGAAACTCGAATGAGAGTGACTCTGTAAATACATTTACCCTATATGTTGAGTTTTGCCTAGAGCTACCAAAGCTCTGATACCAACTGTAACGACCCGCCATTTTGGACCATTCGCATCCATTATAAGTGTATAGGTAGACACTCATGCCGGAGTTGAATTGCTCAAAATACCGTGTTGTTAATTTAAATTTGGCAAAACTGAACATATACAGTAAATGGATATAATCACAGATCACAGACACAGAGTAATAAATGCAGCGGAAATAAAAGAGATAGTAGTTCATGAAGCTACTATATGAATATATAAAATACATCAGAGTTTACAACAGAAGAGTAATACGATACATCAGATACAAATTAGAATACATCACTGGAATCATCGAATACTGAAAGCAGAATAGATGGCTGGATCTTCAAGCAAAGCTCCAACTCCAATGGTGAGTCTCGAATACTGGATCACTCAGTCTGACCCGAGCGTAAAGCAAAACACAAGACACTCGAGTCAGGATTAACATTCTTATATTAATAAATCCAACTCAAGTGAAATAGCAATTGAAATACAAATAACTCAAAGGATGTTTGGAATAACCATCCTTTAAGGATCCGTTAAACTATCTACTAGGTAGTAATGTACGCTAAATAGATAATGTCTATCAGTAATAATAAGATATCAAAATAGGGTTAAGCAGGGCCAATACACCTCTTAACCTGTTTAATTCCCAAAAGCATATACAAGACCGTAGTTTCCCCAAAACCGGAAGTCACCAGAGGGCAATACATATACTAAAGGTACAAATCAAAATCGTAGTGGTCGCGCATAGGATAATCAGTATGACAAGGTACATGAGGCGATACCAACTAGGATACTAGTAGTTGCCTGATCCGGACTGATGTTGGGCATAGCAGCTACTACCCCAACACCGCGAAACAACACTCCCATAATCGAGGGGTGCACCCAAATCGAATCACAAAAGTAATAGATATGGTATCGAAGAAGTGTGTCCGCTAGAGATGTCGATCCTCAATGGCCCGGCGCGGCTCCTGTTTTAGTCATGTCAAGGGTCATCCAAAATCGTTCTCTTTCTTCAGTCAACGCGTTCACCAAACCATCCACTTCATTCTGGATCAACACTCCGCGTATATTAGTTATTAAAGTGGTTTTCGGTATCGACAGAGAGTATGTCCATATCCGATCCCGGTCTCTTTAATAACTACGTATTATTACACCGATTGGTCGTTTAATATATTTCAAAAACCAAATCAATTCAATTTCAAATAGAAGTCGTAAATCAACATTTCATTTGTCTTTCAAAACCAATTTCCAAAATTTTCGTTTCAAAACTTCCAAATTTACAATTTCAAAATCTTATAATTCAATTTCAATATCTTTTTAAAACAATTCAAATATTGATTCAAGTTCGTATATAAGTTTCATTCCGAAATCATTTAAATTAATTTAACATTCAAACCAATTTAAATCCATTTATCCATTTCATTTAATATTCGTTAAGTTACTTTCCATTCAAAACAATTTCTATTAAATTTCCAATTCATTAAATCAATTCTTAAGTTCAACTTCATTTAATCAAAACTTAAAATTTTGAATTAAATTAAATTCATCAAATCGAATTCTTTAAACTTCAAGTCTTACATTAATTTCAATAAATCGCATTTTATTTCTTGTTAAGAAATTCAATTTCAGTTATTTACTTACTTAAATAAATTTCCAAAACTTAATAAATAAAGAAACCCAAATTCATTTATTAATAAAGTTCAAATTTCACTTATTCAAAAGTCCAATTTCTCTTATCAAAGAATTCAATTTTTATTCAATTATCAAATGATTCAATCTTATTCAATTATTAAATAATTCAAAACTTAATTATTAAATAATTTCAAAATTTAATAATTTCAAACTTAATTATAATTTCAAACTTAATTCAATCATTTCTCAAATTAAACAACCTTCTTTCATCAATTTCTTTATTAATATTTCATTTCCGATTATTAAATATTCACGTTTAAATTTCATTAAATTCAATTTCCAACTTCGTTTCAAAACCATATTATTTATTCAAATAAAATCTTCATTTTATTTTTAAATCAAATTATTGACCAATCGGGTTTTATTTAATTTCCTATCCCAGGTAAAAATTCAATTTGGGTATTTATCATTTCAACCCGATTCCAATTCAATTCAAAATCAAAACATATCAAAGGGAACTTGCAGTGTGATAACTGGAATGGTGTCAAAGTAAATAAACAAGCAATAACAACAATCAATATCAATCCAATAATCAATTCAAATAATCCCGAAATAACCGTATTAATCCGCATTGTTATTTGTACGAATTAATATAATTATTTCTAGAATTTACACTATCATTTCATGCAGATTAAAGATTATTACATTACAGTTTTACTTGTCATCTATTTACAATTTCATACATCATCAATTTAACATCATACATTCAGTGGTTCAAAGTATAATTAAACAAATCCTACGTGTCAATAAATTCAACAGTTAAAGGGGTCATATTATACAAATGTCAGTTAATCAAATTTAACATTTAATTATCCTATATCAAGTTCAATTTCATACCATTTATCATTTTAACATTAACAATTTAACGTCCAATATAAACATCAACAATCAATCAATTATCAGCCAAACTGTATTATCATCGCATAAATAATTAACAGATAATGGTGTCAGATGTCACAGGTGAACTGATACAGGCAATAGCATATATAACAGTGTAATTAACTAACAGCAACATATTTCAATTGTCGTTTCAATTGAAATCAGATTTAATAAATAAAAGAACGTTAATCGTGAGTGAGTGCTCACCTTCCGAGGCTAGAAAAGTTTGACAACAGAACAACTACGAACTCAAGCATGAATTCCAAAGCAGGGCAAGTTTGGCACGAATTCGATAGAGCTGATAACGGGAATTGATGAAATAAATCAGAATCTGCCTGATATAGACTGAAATGAATATATATATAATATATTATTATTTTTCTTAAAACCAAAATCAATTAAAAATACACATTTAAAATTCTATCTATACCTATATACGTATTTAGACAATAAATAGTATATATACCCATATATATATGTATACTTTAAAACCTATACATATATAAAAATTGGAATATCCATATAATTTGAAAACAAAAATCAAAATAGAGTCATTTACATATTGTTCTTAATTCTTATTTTTATCTGCAAGCTACATTACAACCTAATATATATATGCAACACAGATCTTAGAGTATATACTTCATGTAAACAAACAAAGCCTATACACATAACCCATATATAACTAACAGATTATAAATATCTCATATAACCATATGTATACTAACATATTTGTGCAGACTCGACGGACCTTTTTAAAACTGTGACATTTAAAACTATTATTCTATGTATATAAGCTAGTACGTACATAAGCAGCTTTTTATATATACAAAACGAAATCGATACTTCAAACTAAAATATAACTCAATATATATAAAAGAGAAACTGCATCAACTATTGTTCTTAAAACTATTATATTATATTGAAACTATTACCAAAACCCATTTTAAAAGATCTAAACACAACTATACAACACTGTATACTCATGCAGACAGAAAGTATAAGTTTGGATGTAAAATTTATATACAATTATATATATTCATATAAAGCGAAGAGCTGTTGAAAGAAGAATGTAAAGAATACCATAATTATTCGTATAACACATAACTATATATCATATAGCTAAGGAATATAAATACTCACATATTATATAATACAATATATGAACGTACCATACGAAAAAGGCTCGAGTTGCTGATGGATGGTCACTTGATGGTGAGAGGAAGCGGGGTGCGAGTCTGGTGAAGGTCAGGGAGTATGGAGGCAAGGGAACTACCTCGGCCAGGGTGGGTAGGCGAAGTGGGTCAGAGCTTCGAGGTGGGGCTGACGCGGCAGGTCTGGAGGTCAGAGGCTCGCATGGGGCTGCTGTCGTGGGGTTAGGGTGTTTGGCTGAGAGGTGGGTCGGGTGGAAGTTGTGGTTAGGTGAAGGGAAGAAGGTGGAAACGTGGGCTACTGGGTGGTTCGGCCATGGTTGCTGGCAGTTAGGGGATGGGATGGCGGTGGCCAGGGCGGAGGAGTGGAAGGACAAGGCGACGGGCCAGGTTGATGAACGGATGGAGAGAGGGTGGATCTGGCAGTTGCGTTTGTTTGAGGCGGAGGTGGTTCACGTGGTGGAAGGCGGAGCTTTGGAGGTGGGCGGCTCATGATGGCGTTCAAGGGGGAAGGTCCAGCGAAGTGGTGGCCGAGGGGAGCTGCTGGCGGAGGAAAGCTCGGCAAGGGAGAATGGGTAGGCGGCTGCTAAGGGGAGGTTGGGTCGAGGTCGAGGTTGGTGGGGTTGAGTGCGTTGGGAGGGTGAGCATGGCACGTTGTGCTGTGGTTGCTTGCGGAGACAGGTGGAAGAAGATGTGAAGGTGAATGCTTGGGCTGCATGGAGTTTGTTTTGGCAGTGGGTGGAATGAGCAGGCAAAAAGGAAATGACAGAGGAGGAGAAGGAAATAAAATGAACGTTTCAAATGAATGAACACATACCGACTTATGTTTATTTTCAAAACTTTTTGGAAAGATGTAAAGTTAAGCTCAGTAATCAAGACGTATTAAAGCCAAATTACTGTTTGTTTCTTTTCCGATAAGTAGATTGAAGGGTCAGAGAAACCCAACAGTTTAAAATGTATACCGGTGCGATCAACCGTTTCAACAATTTCATCGCGTACCGAGTTTCCAAAATACACAAATGAATATGCTGAGGTGATCAGCACTACTAGACGATCAAAACGGTGTACAGATATCAGTGGTATGATTGAATTTATAAAATTCGAATTTTTCTACTGGCGGAAAATGCAAGAAAAACGCTGAAAAATAAGAGCGACGGAGCCAAAGATGTCCGAATTTGGAAAAACGACAAACTGACATCTTGCTCAGAAGATGTTTTAGAATTTTTCTATGTAAAAATATTTTGGTTTCGAAAACATTTTATTTTCATTACTTTTTAACTGATTGAATTGAAGTGAATTTACGCGCGAAATAAACTTTCGTATTTTCGGACGAAAATTTACCAGTCGCTATGTTTAACTAGACGTATTCCAAATATTAAATTTTTATTTCAAAATTTTATCGTTTAAAATTTCACAAAATTTCAACTAATTACGTTATTAAAACAGGTTAAATTTACGGGTCGTTACAACCGATATGTCAGATAATAAAACATTGCATTTCATTTTTAGAGGAAACCCGACATACCGATACAAACTCAAAGCTACTACACAGTGGCTATAATAGTTTAGGAGAATAGATATATAAAAATAACACAGATAACATAAATGCGGAATAAAGATGGAACGAAAAGTCTCATATATACAATAACTGATATCAGTTACAATACATTTGACACAATACAAATGATACAACTACAATTGTCGACTCAAGAAGTTATATATACAAGTACATTATCGACTAATATACATGAATACATTATCATCTTAAAACAGACACACTGACTACTACAACAAGACGAAGACCACTTCAAATGATATAAAAAGTCTTCATAGCTCTAGCAGCAACCCAAAGCTAAAAATCTACAACCTGTAAATACTCGGTCTGACCCGAGTATTACATTCAAAAGAAAATAATACTCGGATCAGTCTAATTCAAAATCAGTTATTAGAGCATAGAAGCAATAATAATCAATCTCAATATAGATGACGGTCACAGAAATCTCGTATATCCAACTCTCGATACGAGAATTGGATAACGGCAGATATAACACTAAACAGTGTTAATCCACAAAACAGAAATCCAAAGCAGTTTAAGCAATTGAAACGTCAATTTAAATATATCAATGCTAATTGGCTGCAGTACACGCTAACGTGTACTGCCTCGCCAATACAACCTACGAATTACGCAACAGGTCGATGAATTAAGGATAAAAGAAATATCGATTAAAATCTGTCAATTCTGGGTGGCTGCAGTGCACGCACGCGTGCACTGCCTCGCCACCACCGAATATAAAGTCACCACCACAATGAAACTGCAGTGGCAAACAGGTATAAGGACGAAGGCAGGCTGCAACTAAACTGCAGAAAGTCATCAACAGTTCAAGCATACACAGCAATAGAGACGAATTCGAGTACATCGTGAAGCAAAATGACAAAAATGCAAATAATACAAGGCATCAATGCAATGTATCAGATTCGAGAACAAGGCAGTGCAACAGCATAAAGCTTCAACTAAGAGAATACGAAATATGTACACATGAACAATATATGTCCAGGCTCAACAAGTCAGAGAAGGTATGCAGAGGTCGGGACAACATGGTATGTTGAAGAATAAATGAAAACTGCAACCATGATCAAGCGCAAGTGCAGTTTGTAAATGGTCAAGACATAAAACTAAGTCTCGATCATAGTTCAAATCAACTAACAGAAAACAGAGACAGCAACATCTTTGACCACTATAAAATTTAATATCCAGTCAAATGCAAGCATGGATATAAATACAACATAGTAATGTACAGACTTCGAGATGGCACCTCGCGAATACAAGGCAAGACTGCAACAAGATTGCAGCCGACACATGAAGTATACAAGTTATAGTAACAAAAGCAAATTGGACAGCAGCTACTGCACAATTGCTACTGCAAAATAGGTACAACATCATGAAGGAACCAGACCTCAAAGAAAATTAAAGAGGTCAGGTACTTTAAATCCAAAGCAATGCTCAGTGCATAAGAACAGTGGACAATGCAGGAAGATTGGAAAACGATATCAATTGCACCAGTATACTACACATACAACGTAGCAATGAGGAACATGGATGCAGATTCAAGACTGTCACAAACGAACATGGACAGTGACACAGTGAAGTACCAACATCATAAACAAACTCGAATGCTCAGAATATATCAAACGATCAGGTCAAATGGAGCAACTGTGATAAACAAAACAGTGAAGTGCAACATGCAATATGACAAGTGCTTAGTGATCGAACATAGAAATGCAACTCAGTGATGTTCAAATGACCAACACATATACAAATGAGACCAAAGAGTGATTACAACGTCTGTATAAAATCTTGAATTCATATGAAGGCAAGCATACAGGTTCAGTGAATACTATGAATGATGACCAAATTGAGCACAGATAGATATATGCTTATATATACGTATATAAACATACACATATCAGAGATTCCTGCCTTCACAGAACACAAGATTGAATACAGCAGACACATGCATATAACTCAGGAGCAAGGGACACTCAACTGACCAAAGTCAGTGAAGCTATTCATGTCACCAGTAGTCACAAGCATGAGTAATGCAACCAGGCAAACCAAATTCAACTAGAAGTGCACATATAAACACTTAAACATTCATGACTACAAAAATAGAGGCATGGATTTAAGCATGCAACAGTGGCAGGAACCACGTGCAGATATATTTAAAAGAGTGCAACATGATCAGCACCAAGGCTATAATCCATACAACACTTCAATGATCAGATTAGGACAGACCAACTAGAGAACAACCTCATACGACATGCAGACCAACTAGTTCAAAACTACAATTATTTCACTGACTCAACAAGGTAAAGGTCAGAATGAATAGACTCAAGTCCAGATGTTCAAGTGTAACAGCAAATGACATATCGAAATAGTTCAATCTCAAAACACTGACAATGGCCGAAGCCACTATTAGAATGTATAAGACAATATCAGTACAAGGCAGTAAGAAATAGACAGAGAACGAAATCAACAACATCGAAATGAGTGAACAACCCAGAATTCAACCCCAATACTCAAACGAAATCGAATAGCCAAGAAAACCTAACGTCTGAAGTATGAAATAGATGTGAGTAAACTCACCTCAGTTCGGTCGAGAGTTGAAGTTTTGAAGCTTCAATCCAGCTGAAATCATCTCGCGTGACGATGATTTGAAAACGAGATCGCGAAGCCCAGAAATTGGTTGAATTCGAGTAAACAAGTCATCGACGACTAGAAGGAGCACCCAAAGCCAAAGCAAGCAAGAATCACCTTCTCGAGCAAAGTACATACCGAAATCACAGAGGAACTCGATCCAAATTGAAGAGCCGTGAGCAAATCAAGAATATTGAAGTCTACTATCGAGCGGCGCTTCAATTTGTACAAGCCTCAATTCCAGATTCGAAGGCAACAGAGGAACGAAAGCCTTAGCAAGCATCGAAAGAACGAGCGAGGCCAAGCCCTAAATTTCTCAGATCGAAGAAAAATAATCACCGCCATTTTCTTTTCAGAGCAAAAAGGAACGAGTTAGAGAACAAAAGAAATAGGGTCGGCTGGTCTAGATGATTATCACGGCAACAATGAGTATGGGCCACAATAGTTCTCTTTAAAGCCCGTTTCCAAAATACGAAATTTTATTAAAAGAATTTCTACTCGATATAGAAACTCTACCAACCATTTTATAAAAGAATTTCAAATTGATTTTTAATTCCAATAAAAATTTACGAACGATTTAATCACCTAATGGCGATAATTAAATGCTACGAATTTGCGGGTTGTTACAGACTTCCCTCCTTAAAGAAATTGCGTCCTCGCAATCATAAGGAATAAATGGATAAAAGGTAACAACCATAAGATCATGGCAATGTTGAATGCATAAGCAAAGCAAATGCCACAGGGAAGCATTAGAATTATGGAAGTATCAGATAAAAATCAAAAGGTTCGATTGCTTAAAATCAAAAGAATCAACATCGAGGGGATCAAGGAATCAAAATCAGACGACTATCAAAAGCAAGAATCAATCGAGTTCTAGCAATTGAAAGAAAGGAATCAGAGCAGAAATCACGTACTGCACGAATTGAATGTGAGTAAATCAAATTACTCACCTGAATCGTCAGAGAAAAAGACGAAGCTCAAATCTCAAAATCGCAAATATTCAATCATCAAAAACGATAATTGAATTTTCAAATCGCAAATAGGTTTAACTATCAAAAATGATAATCAAATTTCAGAAATATCTGATTATCAAAAACGATAATCAGAAATCACAAATATTCGATTATCAAATCGAAAAAAAAAAATTTAATTATCTCAAACGATAATCAAATTTCACAAATATCTGATTATCAAAAACGATAATCAGAAATCACAAATATTCGATTATCAAATCGAAAAATATTTGATTATCTCAAACGATAATCAAATTTCACAAATATCTGGTTATCAAAAACGATAATCAGAAATCACAAATATTCGATTATCAAATCGAAAAAAATATGTAATTATCTCAAACGATAATCAAATTTCACAAATATCTGATTATCAAAAACGATAATCAGAAATCACAAATATTCGATTATCAAATCGAAAAATATTTGATTATCTCAAACGATAATCAAATTTCACAAACATCTGGTTATCAAAAACGATAATCAGAAATCATTAATATTCGATTATCAAATCGAAAAAAAAAAATTTAATTATCTCAAACGATAATCAAATTTCACAAATATCTGATTATCAAAAACGATAATCAGAAATCACAAATATTCGATTATCAAATCGAAAAATATTTGATTATCTCAAACGATAATCAAATTTCACAAATATCTGGTTATCAAAAACGATAATCAGAAATCACAAATATTCGATTATCAAATCGAAAAAAATATGTAATTATCTCAAACGATAATCAAATTTCACAAATATCTGATTATCAAAAACGATAATCAGAAATCACAAATATTCGATTATCAAATCGAAAAATATTTGATTATCTCAAACGATAATCAAATTTCACAAACATCTGGTTATCAAAAACGATAATCAGAAATCACAAATATTCGATTATCAAATCGAAAAATATTTGATTATCTCAAACGATAATCAAATTTCACAAATATCTGATTATCAAAAACGATAATCAGAAATCACAAATATTCGATTATCAAATCGAAAAAAATATTTAATTATCTCAAACGATAATCAAATTTCACAAATATCTGATTATCAAAAACGATAATCAGAAGTCGTAAATATTCAATTAACGAGTCCGGAATTAACCGAAGTAGTAAAAGTATGGTTCCATACTCCTTACTTTTGCTAAATCGTTTAAATCTCTTTATCGTTTCCTTGCAAGTGCAGAATTGTGTGTTTAAAAATAACATTTCACATTCTCAAACGGACAAGTCCGGAATTAAGCGAATCAGTAAAAGAAAGGGGTCATAGTCCTTGATTTTTCTGAAATGTTTAAATCGCTTCCTCGTTCTTTTGAAAATGTAAGCTGTAAAAATTTGAAAACAATTTTAATTTATATTTTTGAAACAACTTTTAAAAATAAAGAATTTTGAAAACACGTGATTAAATTAGCAATATCAGTATTGCGGGAGATCCGCTTGTAAATCCATTTCAAAATTGACGGTTACTGAAGTTAACACGTCAAAATCTCATCAAAATAACTGGCATCAAAATATAATACCAAATGAATTTTCATTCATCAAAAATGTCACAAGAATCTTCTCAAAGATAGAAAGGGATATCATACCCTAAACTTGTATTCATAACAAGTTAATAACACATGAATTCACCAATACACAAAAATTGACAAAACTTGTCAATAGAAATCACGAAAATTGGTGAAGCACAAATTCTAGAAATCATCACAAGAAATCCAGAAAACACATGAAGGGGGGGGGAGGCCTAGCATAAAAATGGGAGTATGAAAACTCCAAAACACCGGTATCACATGAACGAGACGCTATCTCTTGGTGGCTAACCAATAAAGTTTCACACAGGAATGGTCCAAAGACCGTGGGGCGCTACCCCACATATGTGATGGCGAAACATCACACAGAGCGGGGTCTAGTCTCCCTCGCAGACAAAGAGACATCGCATAATCGCTAGTCTAAATCATAAAAAGAAAAGGGGAAAGGCCTATCACAAAAATGGGAGTATGAAAACTCACCGACCGGTATCACATGACGAGACGCTATCTCATGGAAGCCATCCATTAAATTTTCACACAGGAATGGCCCGAAGACCGTAGGGCGCTACCCTACAACAAAGCGGGGTCTAGTCTCCCTCGCAGACAAAGAGACATCGCACAGTTGCTAGTCTAAATCACAAAAATGATCGTCATGATCATAAAGAAGTGTCAATCACACCAAGCTAGTAAATATATGAGTTTAGCTTCATGTCCCATAACCACTTGCTTAACTTAAATATTTACGAACAAGCTGTAAATCTTCACTAGGAAATTGTCACAAAAAGGGTTCAATCGAACAAGTCCAAGAGCTAACCGACGAAGTAAACGCAAGCGTTTCATACCACTTGTTTTACTAGGCCGTTTAATTCAATTTCTCATACGAGTGAAATAAAGGCTTGTATATACTAAGAGATTGGAAAATGATTTAGGAAAAGAGCTTTGTTGTAAAATAATTTTTGAAATTGTTTGGAAAAAAGGATTTTAATATTTACTACTAGTATAGAAAACCTTTATATTTTTAAAGTGACAAATCACAAAAATGATTGTAGAAACAATCAATCACAAGAATTCACATACGAAGATGTGAATGGAATCCAAAGAAATCGATACTGAATTTATTAAAATAGGAACACCCAAAAATTCCAGAAAATAGAAGTTATCAAAATCAATAAAGGTGATAACAACTAATTAGGAAAGAAGAATCGATATCAACTGGAAAAACAAAGCAAAACGAGTAGAAATGCATAATTGACTTCAACAAAAGTAAGAATCAAGTCAATGTCGAAGCCAACAGTTAATAGCCGCAGTCGGGTACAAAATGAATCAATCATCATTATCAAAGAAACCAACGGCAAACAAAATCAGAGTCTTGAAAATCAAGAAATTAGCAATTTCCCAAAAACAAGTGACCGAAGTCGAATGGAATTCAAGATGAGGAAAACACAAAATATCAAGTTCAAAATCGCTGAGATTCGAACTAGATGTGAATGAGAAATCAAAATCACTCAATTTGCAACTGGTCCAGCTATTTTTCATCACAGTGTAACAGGTACACAATGACAATCATAGCATAGAACAAAAGTGGAACAAAGTCCAAAAGTCAAAATGGCTTTAATTTGCCAAATTAAAACAAAATCAACATCGGCTAAATCAATTCAAAGCCGAAAACACAAGAATAAGCGTTAGGAATTCATACCTAACAGTCAAAAATAATCATATGTAAAGATGAGAGATAAAACATCGACAAATAGTTGTAACACATGCTCCATCTAGGTTATGTTTTATAATTGTCCTAAACCCCAGGCTCTGATACCAAGCTGTGACGCCCCACCTCTATACCCACGCTAGCCAAGAACACTACGGTGTAGTGCTGTCAACTAGCACGGAGAATAAGGCTGTTGAGGAGCGACCATCTATGTAATTGCCTTGTGCGAGCACCGATATGTCAGATAATAAAACATTGCATTTCATTTTTAGAGGAAACCCGACATACCGATACAAACTCAAAGCTACTACACAGTGGCTATAATAGTTTAGGACAATAGATATATAAAAATAACACAGATAACATAAATGCGGAATAAAGATGGAACGAAAAGTCTCATATATACAATAACTGATATCAGTTACAATACATTTGACACAATACAAATGATACAACTACAATTGTCGACTCAAGAAGTTATATATACAAGTACATTATCGACTAATATACATGAATACATTATCATCTTAAAACAGACACACTGACTACTACAACAAGACGAAGACCACTTCAAATGATATAAAAAGTCTTCATAGCTCTAGCAGCAACCCAAAGCTAAAAATCTACAACCTGTAAATACTCGGTCTGACTCGAGTATTACATTCAAAAGAAAATAATACTCGGATCAGTCTAATTCAAAATCAGTTATTAGAGCATAGAAGCAATAATAATCAATCTCAATATAGATGACGGTCACAGAAATCTCGTATATCCAACTCTCGATACGAGAATTGGATAACGGTAGATATAACACTAAACAGTGTTAATCCACAAAACAGAAATCCAAAGCAGTTTAAGCAATTGAAACGTCAATTTAAATATATCAATGCTAATTGGCTGCAGTACACGCTAACGTGTACTGCCTCGCCAATACAACCTACGAATTACGCAACAGGTCGATGAATTAAGGATAAAAGAAATATCGATTAAAATCTGTCAATTCTGGGTGGCTGCAGTGCACGCACGCGTGCACTGCCTCGCCACCACCGAATATAAAGTCACCACCACAATGAAACTGCAGTGGCAAACAGGTATAAGGACGAAGGCAGGCTGCAACTAAACTGCAGAAAGTCATCAACAGTTCAAGCATACACAGCAATAGAGACGAATTCGAGTACATCGTGAAGCAAAATGACAAAAATGCAAATAATACAAGGCATCAATGCAATGTATCAGATTCGAGAACAAGGCAGTGCAACAGCATACATCTTCAACTAAGAGAATACGAAATATGTACACATGAACAATATGTGTCCAGGCTCAACAAGTCAGAGAAGGTATGCAGAAGTCGGGACAACATGGTATGTTGAAGAATAAATGAAAACTGCAACCATGATCAAGCGCAAGTGCAGTTTGTAAATGGTCAAGACATAAAACTAAGTCTTGATCATAGTTCAAATCAACTAACAGAAAACAGAGACAGCAACATCTTTGACCACTATAAAATTTAATATCCAGTCAAATGCAAGCATGGATATAAATACAACATAGTAATGTACAGACTTCGAGATGGCACCTCACGAATACAAGGCAAGACTGCAACAAGATTGCAGCCGACACATGAAGTATACAAGTTATAGTAACAAAAGCAAATTGGACAGCAGCTACTGCACAATTGCTACTGCAAAACAGGTACAACATCATGAAGGAACCAGACCTCAAAGAAAATTAAAGAGGTCAGGCACTTTAAATCCAAAGCAATGCTCAGTGCATAAGAACAGTGGACAATGCAGGAAGATTGGAAAACGATATCAATTGCACCAGTATACTACACATACAACGTAGCAATGAGGAACATGGATGCAGATTCAAGACTGTCACAAACGAACATGGACAGTGACATAGTGAAGTACCAACATCATAAACAAACTCGAATGCTCAGAATATATCAAACGATCAGGTCAAATGGAGCAACTGTGATAAACAAAACAGTGAAGTGCAACATGTAATATGACAAGTGCTTAGTGATCGAACATAGAAATGCAACTCAGTGATGTTCAAATGACCAACACATATACAAATGAGACCAAAGAGTGATTACAACGTCTGTATAAAATCTTGAATTCATATGAAGGCAAGCATACAGGTTCAGTGAATACTATGAATGATGACCAAATTGAGCAGAGATAGATATATGCTTATATATATGTATATAAACATACACATATCAGAGATTCCTGCCTTCACAGAACACAAGATTGAATACAGCAGACACATGCATATAACTCAGGAGCAAGGGACACTCAACTGACCAAAGTCAGTGAAGCTATTCATGTCACCAGTAGTCACAAGCATGAGTAATGCAACCAGGCAAACCAAATTCAACTAGAAGTGCACATATAAACACTTAAACATTCATGACTACAAAAATAGAGGCATGGATTTAAGCATGCAACAGTGGCAGGAACCACGTGCAGATATATTTAAAAGAGTGCAACATGATCAGCACCAAGGCTATAATCCATACAACACTTCAATGATCAGATTAGGACAGACCAACTAGAGAACAACCTCATACGACATGCAGACCAACTAGTTCAAAACTACAATTATTTCACTGACTCAACAAGGTAAAGGTCAGAATGAATAGACTCAAGTCCAGATGTTCAAGTGTAACAGCAAATGACATATCGAAATAGTTCAATCTCAAAACACTGACAATGGCCGAAGCCACTATTAGAATGTATAAGACAATATCAGTACAAGGCAGTAAGAAATAGACAGAGAACGAAATCAACAACATCGAAATGAGTGAACAACCCAGAATTCAACCCCAATACTCAAACGAAATCGAATAGCCAAGAAAACCTAACATCTGAAGTATGAAATAGATGTGAGTAAACTCACCTCAGTTCGGTCGAGAGTTGAAGTTTTGAAGCTTCAATCCAGCTGAAATCATCTCGCGTGACGATGATTTGAAAACGAGATCGCGAAGCCCAGAAATTGGTTGAATTCGAGTAAACAAGTCATCGACGACTAGAAGGAGCACCCAAAGCCAAAGCAAGCAAGAATCACCTTCTCGAGCAAAGTACATACCGAAATCACAGAGGAACTCGATCCAAATTGAAGAGCCGTGAGCAAATCAAGAATATTGAAGTCTACTATCGAGCGGCGCTTCAATTTGTACAAGCCTCAATTCCAGATTCGAAGGCAACAGAGGAACGAAAGCCTTAGCAAGCATCGAAAGAACGAGCGAGGCCAAGCCCTAAATTTCTCAGATCGAAGAAAAATAATCACCGCCATTTTCTTTTCAGAGCAAAAAGGAACGAGTTAGAGAACAAAAGAAATAGGGCCGGCTGGTCTAGATGATTATCACGGCAACAATGAGTATGGGCCACAATAGTTCTCTTTAAAGCCCGTTTCCAAAATACGAAATTTTATTAAAAGAATTTCTACTCGATATAGAAACTCTACCAACCATTTTATAAAAGAATTTCAAATTGATTTTTAATTCCAATAAAAATTTACGAACGATTTAATCACCTAATGGCGATAATTAAATACTACGAATTTGCGGGTTGTTACATATGACTTCACCAAAGACATCTGGGTATTCATTTATAATTTTTATGTCCTCCAGTGTTAATTCTTTCTCAGTCATGCTACATATGTGGTTACAGTAATTGATTTTAGAAATTTCACTCATAACTATAATATTTTTACCATTTTCTGTTTTCAGAGAAATAGTAAGATTTTCTAAGTTTAAAATTGCTTTGTATTTTCTTAGCCAATCTACTCCTAGAATAATTCCTATTCCAGGATATTTTAGCACAAACAAATCAGAACTAAACATATCTCCACCTATGTTTAACTCTACTCCCAAACATTTAATCCCTAGCATGCAAGAATTACCTAGTGGGCTCTGAATAAACAAGGGATTATCAACTAAATAGCATGTGAGAGTTAATTTATTCACTATGTCTTGGGATATTAGTGAATGTGTTGCTCCAATGTCATATATAACTGAGATGGGGTGATCTTTAATTAGAAGTATACCTTCCAATTGTCCAGAACTCCCCACTGCAGTTGCTTTTGCTTTGCCCTCAAGTGCTCCTACCTTTTCTCCCTTTTTGAACTCTAGGCAGTTTCTTTTAATATGGCCTTCCTTCCCACAGTTATAGCAGCTAAACAATGCCTTCTTGGCTGCTTGACACCTATTACTCAAGTGTCCTTCTTTGCCACAATTATAACAAGTAACCTTCTTCTTAGCTTCCCCAGTGGTTGCTCCCTCCATTTTCTTATCCATATTCTTTTTGTCATAGGGATGTGCTCTATTTTTCCCCTTCTTTTGATTATTAGCCCTCATGCTCCTAAATTTTTCCCTTGCATTGTCATGTTGTTCAAAAGAAAGAGCAAGGTCTATGACTTGATCAAATGTTTTATCCTTGTATGGTAACATTGCTCTACTCAGACCTGCATTTAATCCTTGGATAAATCTTGAATTCTTTGATTCTTCATCTCCTATGAGCATAGTTCCATACTTGGACAAACTCTCAAATTTTTGAGTGTATTCAGTCACACTCATTGGTCCTTGCCTCAGCCTTATGAATTCTTCAAGCAATGTTGCCTTAGCTGTTGCTGGAACAAACCTTGCTTCAAGCATTTCCTTGAATTGATCCCATGTTATCTCATTTTCTGGCCTTCCTGTGATGATCACCTCCCACCAATCTAATGCTGCTCCTTTGAGTCTCCTAGAAGCTATCTGCCTCTTTCTTTGGTCATTAATTTGCATATCTGCAAATATCCTTTCCAAAGTTCTCAACCATGTCTGCACTCCCATAACTCCCTCAGTGCCTTCAAAATCCTTGCCTCCTAAATTTGAAAATGTCTTCAATAACTTAGCTAGTTCCTCATGAGGATTCTCTTCCCTCTGCACTGCTCCTTCTCTAAATGCCCTCACCAAATCTTGCAAGTTAACCATTGGTGTTGTATTGGAGGGTCCTGCTCCATGACTTGGTGGTCTTCCTACCATGATTCACTATTCAATTGCATAGCTAGTCAGTCATATTTCTAAATTAATTATTTTCTGAAATTTATTTCTACTGTGGATATTTATTTCTATCATTACTATATATATATTTTTTAGAATTTTATCCATACAAGAAAATTGGATAATATATTTATGCTATGTTTTAATAACATAGCTCTGATACCAACTGAAGTGACCCACTTCTTTTTGGATTGTTATTTTTCAGTTATTTACTGTTGAGATTTTTTTTTTCCAAACCAAGTGATCACTTCTTTAATTTCATTTCCCCCAAGATCCAAATTCTTACCAATATAAAAATATTAGTATATAAGTCAATTCAAGTCATTTATATATATGAAGATATATAAATGTTTCCTTGCTTATCAGAGTATTAAAAATTAACAAGGAAAATTCAATCACACAATATTTCTCATTTTTCAGAGAATTGGTGTCACATAGCCATTTCTATTTTTACATTCCCCTTTTTGATCTCAAGCTTGATTAATATTAAATTCGAATATTGCCACTTATAATTTTCTTGCTTACTTCTCAAATTAATTGGTTTCTTGGTTTACAAGCCATACTTTTAAATTCCGGAATTCTTTTGTGATTTGGTACTTATCATATGAATACTGAGGTGATAAACTAGGTTGAAGTCCAAGCAGAGAAAAACAACACATGTGATCAAGGTTTAGACACAACAAGCACAAACCAATCATAACAGACAAAATGCATATTTCCTGGTTAACTGAGCAAATAGTCATCACATGAGTGATGGTGTTGTGATCTACTTTATAAATCACACAACTTCTTATATCTAGAGCTAGAAAAGTGTTGAATCTGGTGTCTTACCACTTAGTATCAATTTTGAGGCTATAGTATCAGATTTTCCCAACCTAGTATTAGATCAGTAGTTATAGTATCAGAAATTTCCTACCTAGTATCAGTTTTATAGTATCAAATTTCTCCTACTTAGTATCAGTTTTATAGTATCAGTTCTCTCCTACTTAGTATCAGTTTTATAGTATCAGATCTCTCCTACTTAGTATCAGTTTTATAGTATCAGATCTCTCCTACTTAGTATCAGTTTTATAGTATCAGATCTCTCCTACTTAGTATCAGTTTTAATTTCATAACTGAAGTGCCTCAAGACTGTCTAGAAAAACATGTTCACATATCAGATTAAATGGCATCTTCTCCTTCAGCATTATTTACTAAAACTATTTCAGAACTTGTTACTTAAGTCCACAGCTCACAAACACATATAACATTTAAGTTTCTTTTTCTTCTTACATACTATTTTCCAGATATCAAAGCAAAAGACACTCATGAAAATACTTAGAACATATTAGAGTTTGCCTAACTTAATTATTACAAAGACACTGCTACTTCTCTTAAACACTTTAAATTCCTCAAGATCTCCAAATATCCATGCAAGCAAGCAAGCAATTCATGCATCTTTCCCTGCAGCAAAACTTTGAACTGCCCCAATAAAATGAGACACCCCAAGTATTGCAAAGGCAACAAATAGGGTCAGAAATAAATTCTGGTGTGAGTGAAATCAAGTATGCAAAATATCTTGTAAATTCTTAAGGCTGTATAGAGAACTTTTCTATTAAATGCTATTCAAATCCCAATTAAAATCTGAGAATGTGTATATTTAAGTTTATCTATAAACATACACCCAAGCATTCATCCACTTACTTCATTCAGTTGTACAAGTACAAAACTCCTATGGATTAACTCCCTGAATTCCATAGCATAATTTCTCTGTATTTTTAAGTTTTATCTACAAACATACATCCAAGCATTCATCCATTCACTTCATTCAGTTGTACAAGTACAAAACTCCTATGGATTAACTCCCTGAATTCCATAGCATAATTTCTCTGTATTTTTAAGTTTTATCTACAAACATACATCCAAGCATTCATCCATTCACTTCATTCAGTTGTACAAGTACAAAACTTCTATGGATTAACTTTCTAAATTCCATAGCATAATTTCTCCTTCTCATCTTTTCATTTTGTTTGGTCTGAACTCTTGCCATTGAACACCATGTGTGCATTGCAAAGGGGCTCAGTTCTGTTAACCCTTTACACAGAGGCCTACGGGACTTAAACAAGTCATGCACATACCCATCAACCACCTGCTGATGAGTAGATCAAGGCACTACTCCTAAATTATTTTATAATTTAGAGACCATGCTTATTTATTTCTTTCTGGGGAATTTTTCTTTTGATTCCAGAGATACTCGTATTCTTTCCTTCCTTATATAGGTCAAGAATTATTAAAATCACCCAAAGATCATATCCAGACATACAAAGCATTCATGTAAAATTGCACACCTTATTTCAAAGTCATTTTTGCTTTAATCACATTTGTCTAAAACCTACTTATATTTTTATTCCTAGAAATTTTCCATTGCTTACACAAATATGAAGAAGTCATTTGCAAAACTATATTTATTCTTTTACTGTGAACATAGGGAATGGTTTTTGAGAAAAACCCATAAAAACTTATTGGTTTATGATCTGAACAAATCAGCACATATTTGTAATATTGCATTGTTCATATCATTTTTAATATAGACTAGACATAAGCATAAATCTCAATATTCACACTGCCTAATTCTTTTCTTTCATTGATACCCTATTCCACAGTAAAATATTTGATTCATTTTTCATATCAAAACTAGCATATATAAAATCTATTCCTGTGATTAGTGTATTTGTTTGATTATCTATATTTTAAAACAAAAACTGAAACCATCACAACAAGTCAAAACAGATTAAAACCTCATCCAAAAACTCAACCAGAATACCATCCATGATCAACATATTTTCATCCAGAGAATAGAATCAAACAGAAAAACATAATGTAATGTTTATATAAAATAACTTGGCTGCCCTTAATCATGGGTCTTAATGCCTTACAGATCATAAGTGATTAATCACTCACCTTCCTCCTCTCTTCCCCGAGAATGCCTAAGCTTGAAAACAGGGTGAGCTCTCCTTTCTATTTTTTTAGTGTGTTTCTGTTTTCCCTCAGAGAAAACCTCTGCTTCCCTCTTGATTTAAATCATTTTGCTAGGGTTTTACTAAAGGAAAAACCCATTTTATCCTCACATTACTCAGAGAATTATGTGTGTGTTGTTATGGCTAAATGTGCCATTTTCTCTTGATTTCTATTTCTAGTAAAAGCAGTTGCTTCTCTGCTTTTCTGTGCACATGCTATTTGCATGATCCATCTACACATCATCTTTGTATGACTCAGATACATTGTATACCTTGTTAGGCCTGAATGGTTCTCTTATATTATTTCAAACCATTTATTTCCTAATTTATGTTTAAGAAGGTATTTATGCACAATAGTACTAAACTGGTTTTCATGCAATTTAGTTATCAAAAGGACTTTATCATTTTATACTTCTTTGGCTACTCACATCTAATACATATATATTTATATATATGTGTATATATATACAGGAGATATTTGTATATAAAATCTCACTTATATTTGATCATTTTCTTCCCATTATATTTTATTGAAAAATCTCTATCCTCTTATTTATTCATTTCACTTACTCCTAATATTATTATTGTCAGACTATATTTTCTTTTCTTAAATATTCTCATTTTAAAATTATTTTTATCTCAATAATTTGGGTCTTCACACATGTGTGGATTATTGTTGATTTGAACGGTCCAAAATAGCGGGTCGTTACAGTTGGTATCAGAGCTTTGGCTCTAGGCAAAACTTAACATATATGGTAAATTGATTTGCGGAATCACTTTCGTTCTGGCCTCTCCCTAATTATATTCTTATATGAGTATATCCATCTGCTCTTTTTGAATTTTAATTATCTCATCTTCGTTCGAGTCCTTTCCCTTTTCTTTTGAAACTCCCTTTGATTTAATTTCCCCTTAAATTTTGAACTTCTATCTTGTTGATTTTGGACTCATTGAATGATAGGAAACTATTTTGTAATGGCAAAATCAAAAGAGCAGAAAGCATCCCATCGGGCACGAAGAGCACTGGCCCATAAGGAACGGGAGGAAGCAATCGAGGAACAAGAGAGGCTGTGGAGAGAAAGGGCAGAACCGGGTCCTTATGACCATGTCATTTGTTATCGGTGTCAGGAAAAGGGACACTATGCAGTCATGTGCGGGAAAAGGAATGTAGGAAAGAAGAAGGAGGGCAAGCGTTTTCGATCCAAGATCTTCTGTTTTAGATGCCGTAGTGAGGGGCACTTTCACAATCGCTGCCAGAAGGTGAAGAAAGTGAAATCTGCACCCACTACATCAGTCGACCAATCAACAATTTGCTATCACTGTAAGACGCCTGGGCATATAGCCAGGAATTGTTCTGTGCGAAAGTACATAAAGAAGGTTGCGTACCCGCAGTTCATTAAGGAAGATGGGAGTGTAGTGCACCTATGCCAGAAATGCAGATGTTGGGGGCACATTGAGGGGGAGTGTTCTGGACCCGTTGATGTACCACCCGGAAGAATTAATACTGATGCTTTGTTTATGTAGGAGTGGTAAATCTGTGGACCTTTTGTTATCTGTTGTATGTTAGGTTGCTTTAAGTGAACTCTATTGTATCTTTTGCTTAGCTGAAGTTGTCAAACTGGAGACATTAATGCTTCGGTTTTCGTATGTTATGAATTCGAGTCTTTCCAAATTTTGAATGGGAATTCTTTTGTATCGATATAGGTTATATATCTCTAATCTGGGTTGGGATTTGCTTCGATTAGGATTCCTTTGAACTTTGGAACCTTCCCTACGGTTCCAAAATTCATTCTTGTCTCTCTCTATTGGTATTCTTTTGATTCTGGAGTATCCCATAACTCCACTTCGAATGATCTCTATAAGAATAGGTGATCCCACCAATCTTCGAATGATTTGTGAAGGGGTGAAACTCCTTCACAATTGGCATTGATCCACCGGAGATTTCTATATCTTTGGTTTGGATGTTGCTATCTCTGGTTATGCCGAATTCTATCTCTGGCAATCGAGTGACAATTTGCCTCGGAAATTCTGCATCGATCATACTCCTGAAGTCATGGTTGACTCGGTTAAGGCCGCCCGCGACTTGTATAAGTATATCCATTTTATATTTTGTAAGTTAATTATCTCATCTTCGTTCAAGCCTATCTCCGAATCAGAATTTTATTTGATTAGAGTTCTTTTAAATTGAATCTCTATCTTTGTTCTGAAATCCGTTCATGAATCATCCTTTGAAAATCGGGTTTGTTTATATTTTAGAAATTGTTTTCTAAACCGAAATTATTATTTTGATAAGTATGATTATATTCTATATATAAAAGTGAAATGTTTCGACAAAGATTTAATACCCTTTTTAAAAAGAGAATTTGAGGTTTCGAAAGGATTTGTAATTTTGAAAAATTATATAAGAAATTTGATTTATCTAAAAATGATTTATGACTGAAGGATTTTAAAATTTGAAATTCGAGAATTGAACTCCGGTATATTGAAATTGGTTTTAAGATTTTGAAATATATAATAATAATAATATGATTTAAAAGTATTTCCAGAATAAGAAATGTTTCAAATGATTTTAATGAGTTTCGAATGATTTCGAAGAAATTTCAAAAGAAGCTTGAGAAAATAGAAGTCCAGAACTCACTTATGTCGCTGTAAAATAATTTCGGTGATGAGTGCACGCATCATCGACATTGATTTTCGAGTTTCAGAGTGGGGGATAGGCCACTTCAGTAGCTTTTCTATGCAAGTGATTTTGTGAAACCATTTTGATTTCAAATTCCGAAGTAAGATTTGATATTCGAAAGATAGATGTATATATATTTGAAATGATTTGAAGTAAGCCGGTGTTCAGTCCTCGTGTTTCGAATTTGATATAAACCTATCTTTTGAAATTGACTTACTGATTTGTTGTTGATTTCCAACTCCTGAAATTGAAATATGATTTCTTCAACTATTTTAAAGGTTCGAGCACTTCCAAATCAAGGTTAACTTTTCAAAGCTAAGTAATTTTGAAAAGTATAAAGTATATAAGTTGGTATGTATGTTTAAAGTGTGTAGTAATATGATTTAAATAAGTTGAAACTGTTTTGTTAAGTAAATGAATAAGACTATTTGGAATTTTTCTAATATGAAACTTAGATTTGAAATGTTTTGAAAGGAATTTGGTCTTCAATATATTTTGAATAAAATTTAGTTAAATGTTTTAACTGGGTAACATCTTTATGAAACTATATATTTAACAAGTTGGAATAAATATATAAGTTGTACATATGCTGTTTTATTCGCATAATTAATTTGATCCAAGTTTGAGTACACAAGTTCGAGGTGGATTACACTATTTCGTGTTAGGATTTTTCATTCGATTCTTGATGGCGAATATTTGATATGGATTTTGGGCTCGATTCTAGAATTCTCTATCATAGTATATGGCTATGCAAGGAGACTGATGGCTTCTAGTCGAGAAACCATATCGAAGTCCGCATTAGGGAAGTCGAATGGACAATACTAGTTTGAAAGCGAACTTGTGTGATCGAGCGAGCGATCAAATGTGATTCTGCGAAATGATGACGTATGTACATCTTATATTCTAATATCATTGATATATTTTGACGCTGAAATTGAAAGCTGTCGAGTTAGAATATCTTTGCTTACTAAAAGAAAATTTCCAATTTAAATTACAAAGATATATAACCCATAAAAGCAAAGATATTCAATCCCATATGGCTCTTCATACAGCGAAATTTATTTTGAAAAATTTGATCCTTATATAAGATAGACCTTACGTAATTATAAGATGATTTTGAAAACATTTGATTTTGGAAATGAATTGGTTGACTTAAATTATTGATTTGGAAATATGGATTTTTTTTCTAAATCTATTATTTTGGAAACTTTGAAACTAAAGATAATTAATTTGAGAAGAAATAATTTGGTGAAATTGTATATGATTTTGAAATTGAACTGATATTGAAACAAATTGAAATTTGAGAACCTTATGTTACTAAACACTTGATTTGGGAGTTGTCGAACTTATATAAAATTGATTTGTATGAGTATGAAATTGATTCGAAAACTATAGATTTGAAAAGGTACTCAATTTGGAAGTGAAATCTTATATAATTGAAGTCTATATAAGTATGATTTGATATACTATTGATTTTGGAAAGTATTTGATTTGAAAATTAAATCTTATATATAATGGATTTTATATAAGTACGATATTTGAAAGTGATTTGAAAAGGTACTATATGATACATATTTTCGAAGTAAAGATATGGAAAGTGCCTTCTGCTTGATATCCGATTTGTGGCCACATCTTGGATTCATTCTATCGATATTATTCTCTCTGATTTTTGGTTTTCCGGATATGATACTCGAGTGTCCTTCGAATTCCATGGCATTACCCATGGTCTTACGAGCGCGGATGCATAGCGCAACTGCCTGGCTGAGTCTTGCCTAGGGGTACAGATTGTTTCCTGGGGGATCCAGGCGTAACCATTGTGTATCATGCAATCTGTGTAGGTCACGAATAGTAGCGCAACTGCTTGGTTGAGTCTTTCCTGGGGGTACGGATTGTTTCCTTGGGGATCCAGGCGTAACCATTGTGTATCCTATATTCTACTAGTCATCATGGTGCAACTCGCAGGGCTGAGAAATCTTACGGATATGGATTGTTTCTTGGGGGAACCAGGCGTAACCATTGTGTATCTGCGAACCATGGTTAGACAAAGGTTTTGTTTGTTTTTTTGTTTGGATTGTACTTTCCATATCTGTTTTTAAAAGTTTTTCCAGTATTTTCACTGGGTGTAGAAACAAGTCTACTAAGTACCTGGAGAATTCTAGTTTTGTGCCTGATCAACGCACTACCAGAGTCTACAGGAACAAGGATAAACTTGTTGAAACATCGAGTTATAAAAGTATTTTATTATAAAGGTATTTTCAAAAAAGAAATTCTGTATTAATATTTGAAATTGAAATTCTTATGGTTCTAAATTAATTATTCGTGCCCGATACTATTCCTGAATCTACCTTATCTGCTCAGCTTTATTTATTCATCTATATTCTGTTTTTTCCAAATCCTCCTTCTTTTCCTTGTTGACTATATTCTTTTTAAATATTGTTTATTTATATACTACATGGTTTAATAGAAAATTTTAGTGTTATAAATATTTTAGGAGTTTTAATTGAATAAAACATATTTAAAGTAAATGATTATTGATTAATTAATAATGTTGAAAGATATTTGAGATAAAATTTATAAATTATGAATTATGGATTTAATGTTTTCAAATAGCTTCTTTGTAAATATAAGTAATAAGGTAAATAATTGTTTTCAAAGGGTTTTCATATATTTATAAAGGTGTCAATTAAACATATAAATGGTATTTATAAAGGAGGCAAGAAATTTTACAAATGGATTTTTGAAAGGTTTTAAAGTATATAAGATAATTGAATTGCAAATGAAGTTTTCAAAATTTAAGTAAAATTTATATAGTTCAAATTAATTGTTTAATCTTGACTTTCAATCTATCTTTTCTGTCTGGTTGTTTCTATTCTTCTACCTCCTTCCTTTTCGGTGACGAAAAGTTTTGAGTGGGGGGAGTGTAACGACCCGTAAAATATAATGGTTTTAAAAGTATATTTAACTGGAAATTTGTGAAATTTTAAACAATAAAATTTGAAATAAAAAAATTTATTATTTGGAATACGTCTATTTAATCATAGCAACTGGTAAATTTTCATCTGATAATATTGAAGTTTATTTTTTTGTGTAATTTTATTTCAATTCAGATCAGTTAAAAATTGATGACAATAAAACGTTTTCCAAACTTGAATATTTTTATATAATAAAATTCTAAATCATCTTCTGAGTAAATCATCATCTTTCGTTTTTTCAAAATTTGGACTTCTGTTGCTCCGTTTATCTTATTTCTGTTAGAATAGTAGCATTTCTGGTACCGGTTATCGACTTTTGATCGGATGACCGTACCACTGATATCTGTGTACCGTTTTGATCGTCTCGTCGCGCTGATCTCTATGGTATATTCAACTCTGTATTTTGAAGCCCAGTACGCGACGGAGACGATTGAACAGTCCACTGCACCGGTACCGCATTCGTGACTTTTTAATTCTCTTTACCCGTTCAAACTAAATCGTGCACTCCAAGCAACATTAAATGGCGTTAATAATTTTCTGCTAAAACATAGCTCTTGACCGTTGGAATTTCTTTTATAACTTTATTGATATTTGTTCTCCTCTCCTCTATTCGTTTGCCAAGCAAAGAAAAAAACTTTATATTCCTAAACTTGTTCATATTTGCCTGTTTCCCTTTTTTCTTTTTTTCTGCCATTCCTTTTCTTCCCAAAACCTATAGCCTCCGCCTTTAATACAACCCAACCACCAAACCCGATCTGCTCCTCCGTCTCTGCCCTCACCACCGAGGCCATCACCATCTTCCTCTCCTTTCTCCCCTTCCTCAACAGCCTGCGAGCAACTCCAAACACCCCACCGACCTCGCCCTTATCTCACCAGATCCACCGCCCATCCCCTCCACGTTCGGCAGCCCTACCCAGCTCCTCCTCCTTAGCCTTGCCGCTCTTCAAGCCTCCGAAACCCCAACCACTCACCCCTCTCTTTCTCTCGACCTTCCACACCGCTGCCAGCTTCGCCCATCCTCCCGCAACCTCCGCCACGTCAGCACTCGGCAACACCACCACCACAAAAACCAGAATACTCCCACCTTCACCTTATTGCCCGAGCTTTGCCATCTATCCCCTCTGTTCTCGTAGGTATATATGCTAGATTATATAAATTTGTTTTCATGTTAGTTAGTTCAGTCACAATCAGCAAATATACATATATATAGGTTATATAATCATATCGAGTTATATAGATTTTGACAGTATTGGTCTAAAATAGTTACTTTTATGTATAGAATCTGATTTTTAAAAACGTATTTGAGCTTCATGTTATATACGTATGTTCATATTTTTGTATAGATTTCAATATACAAGTATAATATATGTACAAGCACCTTGGTTTCCAGAAATTGTATGCAGATCTTAAATTTAATACATTTTGACATCTGGAATTAAAGATATATGTTCGTTGATAAACGCAATGTTGTAAAAGGCTATAACATATGTAAGCTTTTACAGTTTATATATATATTAAAGTATATAAAGTTGGTTACTATATAATATATTCATCTCAGTTGTATATTTGATTTCCTGAGTTGTTTTCGAGATCTGACGCATATTAACAAGTTAAGTTTAAAATTTGTTTATTTTTAAATCTGATTTTTTGAGATATAACATATATAGGTTGTTGAGTTGTGATGTACTATAATAAGACATGTTATGTCGATTGTGTTATAAACGTTTATCGTAAATTATAATAAGCCTGCATGCATATATTGTAAATATATACTTTTTGATTTATTTGTTTATATATGTTCTGAGTTGTAAACTATTATCAGTTATATATGATAGATATTTTGTTTTAAATTATGAGTTTATAAGTATATATATAAGTGGTTACTTCAAATTTTATGATGTATATATGTTGATTTTAATATATGTGTTTTAATGTAAAACAATGGTTTTGAATTTCATATATGTTTAATTTAGTATATGATTAAATTTAGAATATGATGTTATAGGTATATAGTTATATATATAAGTTCACTTATATCAATTTTCTTCATCGATCCAGTTCTGATTTATTTCGTCTATTCCTATTTATCAGCCCTATTCGTCAAATTCGTGCCAATCTTGCTTTGCTTTGGAAGTCGTGCTTGGATTTGTAATTCATTCCATTCTCGTTTATCTCTAGCCTCGAAAGGTGAGCAATCACTCACGATTAACGTTCTTTTATTTATTAAATTTGATTTCAATTGAAACGCCAATTGAAATATGCTGTTGTAGTTATTTAAATTGTTATATATGCTATTATCTGTAACTGTTCACCTGTGGGATATGACACCATATCCTGCTGTTTATATTATATTGTTATTGATGATATATCTATGCCTGTTATATTATTTCTATATCTGTTATCACTCTGCAAGTTCCCTGTTAGTATAGAAATAACTATGGGTTGAAATGATACATACCCGAACGGACTTTAGAATAGGAGAAAATCGTTATGGGTTGAAATGATAAACCCAAGCGATTTTCATTTGAATTGAAATTGGGATTACGGGTTGAAATGATATCTACCCGTATATATTTAAACTACGGATTGAAATGATAAATATCCGTATCACTTAACCATATGATAGATATATGTATACAAACATCGTTGGTCCATATATATAAATATTTTGAAAATAAATTCTATGGATTTGGGAAGAAATATATGGTTTTAAATAAAAGTTGATTCTTAAATTATTACATATAAATAGTAACGATATTTATAGATTAAATAATGATATTTAATTTAATTAAGATGGATTTAATACATATAATAGGTTTAAGTATAAAATTTATATTTCAAAATAGATTTTTGGTAATAGTATTGAATAAGTTAAGGTTGGGAAGATAATTTGAATTTAGTTGAAATTTTTTTCATTTAAAGAATTTTATTTAATTAAACCGATTTAAAACTTATTGGAATTGAGATTTAAGATATGATTTATAACTTGGGTTTGATTTAAATAATTTAATGAATATTTCTTGTTTAAATAAATTTAAGGAAATATTTAGTAAAAATGAAATTTAAGGCTAGTTAAATGATATTGAATTTATTAAATGAATATTCCCTGATTAAATAATAATAAAGTTAAATCAAGAGCTATATGAAACTGTTAAATTTAACTTTGAAATGTTGAATATTAAAGCTTTGAAATATATTGAAAATTTAAATGGTATATTTAGAACTGAATTGAATTGATGAATTGAGCTTTGAATAAATTTGAATTTGAAATTTGGGTGGATGTGAAGCAATTTGTGAGACTTAAGGAAATTATAAATACTTTACTTTTAAATTATTTAACCTATATATACTATCTTGGAAAATAGATATATTTGAAATGAAATGATATTTTGGTTTTGAAGTATAAATTAATTTGGAATGACCACGGTGTTATAGTGTATATTTCTACTTTGTAGATAGTTCAGCAGATCCTAAGAGGATGGTTATCCCAAACATCCTTTAAGTTACTTGTATTTCAGTTGATATTTCACTTGAGTTGGATTTATTAGTATAAGAATATTAATCCTGACTCGAGTGTTTTGTGTTTTGCTTTACGCTCGGGTCAGACCGAGTGATACAGCATTTGAGACTCACCTTTGGAGTTTGGAGCTTCCTTTGGAGATCCAATTATCGCCTCAGCTTTCAGCTCTTCTAGTTGATTTGTTTAGAGAAGTCATCTATTCGTACCGAAGACTTCATTGTATTTGAGATATTCTGTTGTATTTTATTTTTAACTCTGATGTTTATATAGTAGCTTCATGAACTACTATTTTATCTATTCCGCTGCGTATTATTGTATTACTCTGTGTCTGTGATTCTGTGATTGATTTATTTACTGCATATGCTGAGTTTTGCCAAATTTTAAATTAACAATCTGATATTTTGAACTATTCAAGTCAGACCTTTGTGGATTATTGTCGATTTGAATGGTCTAAAATAGCGGGTCGTTACAAGTTTCCACCGACCTTTCTTTAGTAAAATCAACAAGTAACTCCTCATGGAGAATGGCCATCTCCACCACTATATTACAAGGATCACGGACATGTGTCATGGTCATTCTAACAAGCTCGGGCCTTAATCCCCAAATGAACTTCTCATTTCTTTTGATGTCAATATCTATAACAACATATCCATATCGAGACAGCTATTCATACTTAATAGCATACTCAACTACTGACATCTCTCCTTGCACTAAATCCATAAACTTTCTCATCGACTCAGACTTAGCAAACTCAGATACAAACTTATGCTCAAATCTGATTTTAAAATCAGCCCAAGTTAACTGCTCTTCTGGAACTCCGGCAATGACACTATTCCACCAATGTAGTGCTGACCCGTGCAACTGTCCAGAGGCCAACCTTCTCTTTTCCCCATCATTCAGGCTCAAATCAAAAAATATATGCTTACAATGCAACAACCAATTCTGAACCTCTATGGCATTCTCTGTTCCTAAGAATGGCTTCCCACCCAAACTGGTGTAATCTCTACTCAACAAAGCATAATTATTCCCAACTGGAGCCACATGATTAGTTCCTCCTATATTTCCAGCAACACTAGCAACAACTCCAGCTTGCATCAAACCAACAAAGAACTGATACATCGCCTCCATATCTACTGGTGGATTTCCAGCACTCACATCGACATCGACATTTTGATTACTAGCATTAGCCTATCAACCTGGGTTCCTCTTGGTAGTGGGTCGAGCATTTCTTTTAGTTGTGGTGCTTCCTCCACCGAGATTTCATCTTCTATTTCCTGCTTCCATATCTCCTTTCTCGTAAATCTGCATACGGGCCTTAGTAAGATAAAGAAGAATGGTTTAAGAGAGTGGGGAATACGTACTTATATATATAACTATATATATCAAATACAAGTACGTTACTATAGCGTTAACCCAAACCCCAATCATGTTATCTCATTCACTGGATTATGTTTGGAAAACCTTTTAGGTTTAAGTTTCTTTTAAAGTTTCATAAATCTATGCTCTGATACCAACTTGTAACATCCCCTTACATGGAGGCCTAAAACTAACGGCTACGGATGCTGCAGTCATCCATAGTTATTAATCATCGGCGACCAAATATGGCGATATTAGATACATTGATACATAGAAACACAAGAATATGGAAAAAAAATTAGACTACAAATAAACCCAACATTCCATTTCAAAATATTCCAAACTGATTACATAATCCCAGTTCGCAGACCACGATCAGATAACATATAATTATAACAAAATATGCCAAGAGCGACATATGAAGATGCCCTCTTGGTTGATCAGAGTATATAATAAGGAAAGAAAACAAATTTTTCTTTACAATCAAAACACATAGTGGAAATAAAAGAACACTAATAACAAGCTTGCCTCCTGCACATCCTCGGAAGCTTTATTCGTCTAAAAGAACACCAGGAAACCTTAACTCTCAGCCTACTCAAAATCGATTGAGTACTAGAGAGTTTAAGGGGAAAAAACTTCGAGTCAGACATAAGGCCCGGTATGAATATTAATTTACCATCTCAAACCATTTGGATATCTAGTGAGACCACGCCGTTAAGCGGAACGGGTTTTCCCCTCACTAGTATCATAAAACATTTATAAAACTATAAACCGTGCTCCTGCATCCACAATGATTAAAACATAATATTTCAAAATATAATGATGATATGAAAAACGAGTGAATCAAATCTGGATTACCCATCCTCATTCATTCTGACTACCTATATCAATTATAGTTTCTAGGGTTACTATTAACTTGTTAAATGTTTATGGACAATCTGTCCAATTTCAAAATTTTCATGGGATCATAAAGAACCTATTGGAAACTCCAATACCTTTTCTCTTACCATAGTTTTCATGGGCTAACTAGGAACCTATTGACTAACTGCTAATATCTTAATCCAGATATAGTTTTCCTGGGCTAACTAAAAACCTACTGGCCCCTGCCAGTATCAAATCATAGTTTTCATGGGCTGACTATGAACCTATTTGTCCTTGCCAATATCTTTTGTTATACAAAGTTTTCATGGGCTTACTGCGAACCTATTGGCCCCTATCAATGTAACGACCCACTATTTTGGACCATTCAAATCGACAATAATCCACACATGTCTGACTTGAATAATTCAAAATAACAGATTGTAAATAAATTTGGAGCAAATGAAATACAAATCACAGAATCACAGACACAGAACAATCAGAATACCTCGCAGCGGAAATAAAATACCATAGTAGTTCATGAAGCTACTATATACAAACTCTCAAAAACATATTACATAATATCATTCTGAAAAAATATACAATAGAAATCCCAAATACATAGAAGTTTATAAATACCAGATCTGAAATAGAACAACTGAACTGGAAGGAAATAGATAACTAGACAAGCAGAATCTCCAGCGATTCCTAGCTCCAGAACAAAATCCAAAGCTAAGCTGTAAATACTCAGGCTGACCCCGAGCGTAAAGTAAAACACAAAACACTCGAGTCAGGACAATATATACTTATATAATGTAAACCAACTCAAGTGAACTGTAGTAGAAATGCACAATAACTCAAAGGATGCTTGGGACCGCCCATCCTTTAAGGATCAATTAAACTATAAATTAAATACATCCCGTGGTTAAAATTTCAAAATGGTATTTTATACTTCGAAATAAAATATCATTTCAAAATTCAATATCATTCAAAAATCCATTTCAAAATATCAAAATATCATATTTCAAAATAGTTTATATTTCAAAACAAATTACTTCATTTTAAATCATAAAATGAAGTTATTATATTTAATAATTAAATTATTAAATTTCCAAAAATTTAACTTTTCAAAGTTCATTCGTTCACTTAAATTAATTAAAACAATGAAAATTCAACTTTCGCAGCATTTAGAAAATGCTACGAAAAGTCACATTTAAAACAGTTCAATTTAACAAAAGACAGCATTTAAAATGCTGTAATAGGGTTACATTAGTTTCAAATAAACTTAGTTAAATTCAACCATTTTAACATTTACAAAAATGCTATAATAGCCTTTAATTAAATTTAGCCATTTGGTTCATTATTATCAACTACAGCATTTACAAATGTTGTATTATCATTTACATTAGAATTAATAACATTTCAGAAATGCAGTTAATTAACTTCAAATATTCAGTATAATTTCACAAACAATTATATTTTTATATAAATCATTTTTAACTTATAAAATCATATAATTTCACTTTTAAAACAATCATTCAAATACCCTTATATTCATGATTTTATAAAGTTAAACCTCCATTCAAAAATCAAAATTTAATAATAATTCACTTATTAAATTCCAATATTAAATTATAAATTCATTAAATTAAATTAACTTAACACTTAAGTTTAAATTTTCAAATATAACTTAATTCCATTTTTATTTACTTAACTTAAATTTCACTTTTAAGCCAAATTCACAAATTTCCAATTTTAGTTATATTTCAAAATTTCAACTTAAATATTCATTCATTTCACATTTTTACTTTATTCAAAAATCATTAATATATTATAAAATCATTTAAATTAACTTTAATCCAAATTATCATGAATTTATCATATTTCATATTTAATTTAAATTCCAATTATCACCAAATTAAAATTTCCCAAAATAACTTACATTTCAGATTTTCTAACTTTACCATTAATTTATTTCACTTATAAATTTTCAAAAAAATCAATAATGCTTTACAAAAATCATTTAAATAAAATTTAAATCAAAATATTATAACATTTACATTTCTAAAATATTTTAAAATTTTTAGAAAAACATATTTTAACTACAGGTCTGTATTTCATTTTTAGCCTAGGTAAAGTGATACGGGTAATATATCATTTCAACCCGTAATTTACAAAGAAAACCCGGGTTTGATCATTTCAAACCCGCAATCCCAAGTAAATGAAAATAATTGAAAATCATTCAGGCCTATCATTTCAGCCCATAACGATTTTCTCCTATTCTAAAGTCTGTTCGGGTATGTATCATTTCAACCCATAGTGATTCTAATCTAAAGGGAACTTGCAGTGTGATAAACTGATAAAAATAATAGAACAGCATAATATAACAGTAACATATAATATAATAGGTGTTTAAGCATGGGTGAACATCATAAAATCATAACATAGCAGGTGTAACATGATAATGTATTTTACAGATTCAAAAGGGGTCAATTCACTAGTTATATATGTACATATTGTCTGGTGAGAATAACTCACTGGTTTGAGGTGGAGATACAACGACGAATACACAAATGAGATCCAGACAAGCACGATAACACGACACAGAGATGAGTGGAAGAGCCAAAGTATCAATTCCCTTGAATACAAGTCACAGAAAACAATCTAATATACATAAGTTTTTAATTCAAAACTACTAAACTAGGCTAGAAATAACTGCATAAATCAAAGCTGAAATGCTTTGCACTTGCTTCCAACACACTCTAGGTTCAGCCATAAGGTATACTACAGGTCTAAGGTAAGATTTGGATCAGGTTTTGGTTGGGTATGGTCGGCCTAACATGGTTTGTTGATGAAGCAAAGGTTTGTGTGCATGAAACTGCACAACTATAAGGCACAAAACAACGTTTTCAAGGCAACAAAAGTGGTTTCCAAAGCAACAAAGGTCACGACCACAAGCAAGCATGGCAGGGCCAGGTCTGTAGTGGACTGGAAGTGATGTGGCAGAGGGTTTCAGGTTTGGTAAGGGCTGGAGATGGTGGTGCAAGGGGCGGCCAAGGTGGTGGTTTGAGGTGATGAAGGCAAAGAAGCTAGGCTATGTACATATATGTGGGTTTTGCTCAATTTCTTGGTGGATCTGATCCACAAGGGTGCACGGATAGGCTTGGGTAGAGGGCTGGAGGTGGTGGAAACCTGATGTGGTGGTGTTGGAGGTGGCCATGGTGGTGGAGGAGGGAGTGGCCGAGCAAATAGATGAAGGCAAGTGCAAGTTACATAAGAAAAACAAGAAAAAAAATGGAAAAAAAAGAATGAAAGTTTACCAAGCTTTCCAAGGAGATGATGGCCGAAATTTTTTTGTGGTTGAGGAGTTTTTGATTGTACGTGAAAAATATGAGAATAGTCAGCTGAAAGAATGAGAAAAGAACGGCCAAAATTGAAGTGGTGTTGGTTGAAATGAAGAGGCAAGAATACAAAGAGACTAGGTATACAAAAGGACTCAAACTCTTCAAATTTCCCTAATTTCTTTTTGCATATTAAAACAAATGAAAATGCTGATAAATAAAGATAAAACTCAGAAGAAAAAAAAAATGAATTCATAAAATAAATAAATAAATTTTAATTAAATATAATTAAATAAGGAAAATAGCTTAAAAATGTAAACTAGGCTAAAAAAATGGAAACAAATTCTATAAACTTTGGAAAAAATTTATTTAAATTTAACTACATGTAAAATGAATATAAATAAAGTAGAAACACAGCAAATACAAGTGAATGCATAAAATAAATAAATAAATTTTAAATCATATATAATTAAATTAAGAAAATAGCAAAGAAAATGGGAACTAGGTTTTAAAATTGAAAATAAATTCAATAAACTTTAGAAAAATTCTATCAACACTTTAAAAATATTTAAAAGACAAAATATATATAATATAGCATAAATATACAAATTAGAATAAGATATATCAAATAAAAATATCATTTATATAAATTAAAATAAATAATATTGTTAAATAAAACAGTTTACACTCAATATTGTAAAAAGCATAACTTTCACAATATAACTCCGATTTCAACGAAACGAAAAGCAGTATTCTAAAAATTTAATCTATTTTCATAATAAAAGATAAAATTCAAAATTTCAAATATTTAAATTTAAAATTTAAAAGTCAAAGTTTGACCCAAATTGACCAAAAATCAATATTCAGGAAAATATTCAATTTATACCAGTTTGAAATTATAATTCACATAATAATCAACATTTATATTTAAAAATGAAATGTTTGAAAAAAAAAATTTACAATTACTTAAAATAAAATAAAGTCAAATTTAAATATATGCAGAAATCTAGGGTTGTTACACTCTCCCCTACTCAAATCTTTTCGTCCTCGAAAAGGAAGGAAGTGGAGGAACAACTAGAAAGAATAATAAGTTGGAAGACATCCCGAAAGAAGGTAGGGGAAAAATAGCTAGGAGGGAAAACAAGTTGAAAGACAAGAATGAACCATTATTTAAAATTGTTGGTTAAAGAGGTAAAATATTTAAAACACTTTAAAATCCTTTAAAAAAAAGGAATAACTGATCAAAGTATCATTTATATAATATTTTATCAAAATACTTTTATAACTCGATGTCTTAACAAGTTTATCCTTGTTCCTGCATACTCTGGCAGTGCGTTGATCAGGCGCAAAGCTAGAATTCTCCAGGTACTTAGTAGACTTGTTTCAACATCCAGTGAAAATACTGGAAAACTTTAAAAACAGATATGGAAAGTACAATCCAAACAAAACAAACAAAACCTTTGTCTAACCATGGTTCGCAGATACACAATGGTTACGCCTGGATCCCCCAGGAAACAATCCATATCTGTAAGCTTTCTCAGCCCTGCGAGTTACGCCATGATGACTAGTAGAATGCAGGATACACAATGGTTACGCCTGGATCCCCCAGGAAACAATCCGTACCCCCAGGCAAGACTCAGCCAAGCAGTTGCGCTACTATTTGCGACCTACACAGATTGCAGGATACACAATGGTTACGCCTGGATCCCCCAGGAAACAATCCGTACCCCTAGGCAAGACTCAGCCAGGCAGTTGCGCTATGCAGTCGCGCTCGTAAGACCATGGGTAATGCCATGGAATTCGAAGGACACTCGAGTATCATATCCGGAAAACCAAAAATCAGAGAGAATAATATCGATAGAATGAATCCAAGATGTGGCCACAAATCGGATATCAAGCAGAAGGCACTTTCCATATCTTTACTTCGAAAATATGTATCATATAGTACCTTTTCAAATCACTTTCAAATATCGTACTTATATAAAAATCCATTATATATAAGATTTAATTTTCAAATCAAATACTTTCCAAAATCAATAGTATATCAAATCATACTTATATAGACTTCAATTATATAAGATTTCACTTCCAAATTGAGTACCTTTTTCAAATCCATAGTTTTCGAATCAATTTCATACTCATACAAATCAATTTTATATAAGTTCGACAACTCCCAAATCAAGTATTTAGTAACACAAGGTTTTCAAATTTCAATTTGTTTCAATATCAGTTCAATTTCAAAATCATATACAATTTCACCAAATTATTTCTTCTCAAATTAAATATCTTTAGTTTCAAAGTTTCCAAAATAATAGATTTAGAAAATAAGTCCAAATTTCCAAATCAATATAATTTAAGTCAACCAATTCATTTCCAAAATCAAATGTTTTCAAAATCATCTTATACTTACGTAGGGTCCATCTTATATAAGGATCAAAATTTTCAAAATAAATTTCCCTGTATGAAGAGCCATATAGGATTGAATATCTTTGCTTTTATGGGTTATATATCTTTGTAATTTTAAATTGGAAATTTTCTTTTAGTAAGCAAAGATATTCTACATGACAGCTTTCAATTTCAGCGTCAAAATATATCAATGATATTAGAATATAAGATGTACATACGTCATCATTTCACAAAATCACATTTTGATCGCTCGCTCGATCACACAAGTTCGCTTTCGAACTAGTATTGTCCATTCGACTTCTCTAATGCGGATTTCGATATGGTTTCTCGACTAGAAGCCATCGGTCTCCTTGCATAGCCATATACTATGATAGAGAATTCTAGAATCAAGCC
Source organism: Allium fistulosum (assembly GCA_030737815.1). Taxonomy (NCBI): domain Eukaryota; kingdom Viridiplantae; phylum Streptophyta; class Magnoliopsida; order Asparagales; family Amaryllidaceae; genus Allium; species Allium fistulosum. Next base: position 520,749,514 of record CM060902.1, read on the forward strand.
CAAAATCCATATCAAATATTCGCCATCAAGAATCGAATGAAAAATCCTAACACGAAATGATGTAATTCACCTCGAACTTGTGTACTCAAACTTGGATAAAATTAATTATGCGAATAAAACAGCATACGTACAACTTATGTATCTATTCCAACTTGTTAAATATATAGTTTTTTAAAGATGTTACTCAGTTACAACATTTAAACTAAATTTTATTCAAAATATTTTGAAGACCAAATTCTTTTCAAAACATTTCAAATCTAAATTTCATATTAGAAAAATTCAAAATAGCCTTATTCATTTACTTAACAAAATGGTTTCAACTTATTTAAATCATATTACTACATATTTTAAACATAAATACCAAACTTATATACTTTAGACTTTTCAAAATTACTTAGCTTTGAAAAGTTAACCTTGATTTGGAAGTACTCGAACCTTCAAAATAGTCGAAGAAATCATATTTCAATCCAAGAGTTGGAAATCACCAACAAATCAGTAAATCAATTCCAAAAGATAGGGTTATATCAAATCAAATCCAAAACTCAAGGACTGAACACCGGCTCAATTCAAATTGTTCAAATATATATACATATATCTTTCGAATATCACATCACACTTCGGAATTTGAAATCAAAATTGGTTTCACAAATCAATCGCTTGGCAAAGCTACCGAAGTGGCCTCTCCCTCACTCAGAAACTCAAAAATCAATGTCGATGATGCGTGCACTCATCACCGAAATTATTTTCCAGCGACACAAGTGAGTTCTGGACTTCCATTTACTTTGAAAACTTCTTTGAAATTCCTTCGAAATCATTAAAACCCATTAAAATCATTGAAAGATTACTTATTCGGAAAAATAATTTCAAATCATATTATTTATTATTTCAAAATCTTAAAACCAGTTCCAAAATGCCGGAGTTCAATTACTTAAATTCAGATTCAAAACCTTCAGTTATAAATCATTTTATATGAAACCATTTCTTATAAAATTTTCACAATTTCAAATCCTTTCAAAACTTCAAATTCTCATTTTTTTAAAAGGTATATAATCCTTATCAAAAAACATTTCATCTTTATATAAAAATATGGTCATCCTTATCAAATAAAACTACGATGAATACACAATTTTCAAAAGACAATCAACCACAAACTTTCCAAGGGATGATTCAAGGATGGATTTCAAAACAAACAGAGATTCAAATTTAGAGGAACTCTAAATCAAATAGAATTCTGATTCGAAGATAAGCTCAAACGAAGATAAGATAATTAAATTACCAAATAGAAGATGGATATGCCCATATAAATCGCGGGCTACCTTAACAAGGTCAATCTTGACTTCAGGAATATAATCGATGTGAAAATCTAAGGAAAATCGACCTTCGATGGCCAGAGATGGAATCTAAATATAGCAGAAGATAGAATACATCGTAAACCGAGGATATAGAAATCTCCTGTGAATCAATGCCTATTGTAAAGGAGTATCACCACTTTACAAATCATTCAAAGATGGTTGAACTGCCAATCTTTAGAGGTCATTCAAAGTGGAGTTATGGAATGCTCCAAAAATCAAAGGAATACAATTAGGGGAGACAGGAATGGATTTCAAAACAAGTGGGAGCGTTCCAAAGTTCAAAGGAATCCTAATCGACGAAATTACTAACAAGGTGGATACGAAAGGAATGAAGTTTAGAAAATTTTACTTTCAAAGCAAGAAAATTTTATATCAAAATAATCTTTGAAAATTCTTTAAAATCATTTGAAAATCATTTTATACTTCAAAAATACGTCCTCTCACAAAGAAATGATTCTGAGATTGATTTCACTCATTCTAGGGTATTTCTACCCTATCTCTAATGAGTTTTTGCTCCGTAGGCTAAGGTTTGCCTAAAACCAAAGCTCTGATACCAAATGTAACGACCCACTATTTTGGACCATTCAAATCGACAATAATCCACACATGTCTGACTTGAATAATTCAAAATAACAGATTGTAAATAAATTTGGAGCAAATGAAATACAAATCACAGAATCACAGACATAGAACAATCAGAATACCTCGCAGCGGAAATAAAATACCATAGTAGTTCATGAAGCTACTATATACAAACTCTCAAAAACATATTACATAATATCATTTTGAAAACATATACAATAGAAATCCCAAATACATAGAAGTTTATAAATACCAGATCTGAAATAGAACAACTGAACTGGAAGGAAATAGATAACTAGACAAGCAGAATCTCCAGCGATTCCTAGCTCCAGAACAAAATCCAAAGCTAAGCTATAAATACTCAGGCTGACCCGAGCGTAAAGTAAAACACAAAACACTCGAGTCAGGACAATATATACTTATATAATGTAAACCAACTCAAGTGAACTGTAGTAGAAATGCACAATAACTCAAAGGATGCTTGGGACCGCCCATCCTTTAAGGATCAGTTAAACTATAAATTAAATACATCCCGTGGTTAAAATTTCAAAATGGTATTTTATACTTCGAAATAAAATATCATTTCAAAATTCAATATCATTCAAAAATCCATTTCAAAATATCAAAATATCATATTTCAAAATAGTTTATATTTCAAAACAAATTACTTCATTTTAAATCATAAAATGAAGTTATTATATTTAATAATTAAATTATTAAATTTCCAAAAATTTAACTTTTCAAAGTTCATTCGTTCACTTAAATTAATTAAAACAATGAAAATTCAACTTTCGCAGCATTTAGAAAATGCTACGAAAAGTCACATTTAAAACAGTTCAATTTAACAAAAGACAGCATTTAAAATGCTGTAATAGGGTTACATTAGTTTCAAATAAACTTAGTTAAATTCAACCATTTTAACATTTACAAAAATGCTATAATAGCCTTTAATTAAATTTAGCCATTTGGTTCATTATTATCAACTACAGCATTTACAAATGTTGTATTATCATTTACATTAGAATTAATAACATTTCAGAAATGCAGTTAATTAACTTCAAATATTCAGTATAATTTCACAAACAATTATATTTTTATATAAATCATTTTTAACTTATAAAATCATATAATTTCACTTTTAAAACAATCATTCAAATACCCTTATATTCATGATTTTATAAAGTTAAACCTCCATTCAAAAATCAAAATTTAATAATAATTCACTTATTAAATTCCAATATTAAATTATAAATTCATTAAATTAAATTAACTTAACACTTAAGTTTAAATTTTCAAATATAACTTAATTCCATTTTTATTTACTTAACTTAAATTTCACTTTTAAGCCAAATTCACAAATTTCCAATTTTAGTTATATTTCAAAATTTCAACTTAAATATTCATTCATTTCACATTTTTACTTTATTCAAAAATCATTAATATATTATAAAATCATTTAAATTAACTTTAATCCAAATTATCATGAATTTATCATATTTCATATTTAATTTAAATTTCAATTATCACCAAATTAAAATTTCCCAAAATAACTTACATTTCAGATTTTCTAACTTTACCATTAATTTATTTCACTTATAAATTTTCAAAAAAATCAATAATGCTTTACAAAAATCATTTAAATAAAATTTAAATCAAAATATTATAACATTTACATTTCTAAAATATTTTAAAATTTTTAGAAAAACATATTTTAACTACAGGTCTGTATTTCATTTTTAGCCTAGGTAAAGTGATACGGGTAATATATCATTTCAACCCGTAATTTACAAAGAAAACCCGGGTTTGATCATTTCAAACCCGCAATCCCAAGTAAATGAAAATAATTGAAAATCATTCAGGCCTATCATTTCAGCCCATAACGATTTTCTCCTATTCTAAAGTCTGTTCGGGTATGTATCATTTCAACCCATAGTGATTCTAATCTAAAGGGAACTTGCAGTGTGATAAACTGATAAAAATAATAGAACAGCATAATATAACAGTAACATATAATATAATAGGTGTTTAAGCATGGGTGAACATCATAAAATCATAACATAGCAGGTGTAACATGATAATGTATTTTACAGATTCAAAAGGGATCAATTCACTAGTTATATATGTACATATTGTCTGGTGAGAATAACTCACTGGTTTGAGCTGGAGATACAACGACGAATACACAAATGAGATCCACACAAGCACGATAACACGACACAGAGATGAGTGGAAGAGCCAAAGTATCAATTCCCTTGATACAAGTCACAGAAAACAATCTAATATACATAAGTTTTTAATTCAAAACTACTAAACTAGGCTAGAAATAACTGCATAAATCAAAGCTGAAATGCTTTGCACTTGCTTCCAACACACTCTAGGTTCAGCCATAAGGTATACTGCAGGTCTAAGGTAAGATTTGGATCAGGTTTTGGTTGGGTATGGTCGGCCTAACATGGTTTGTTGATGAAGCAAAGGTTTGTGTGCATGAAACTGCACAACTATAAGGCACAAAACAACGTTTTCAAGGCAACAAAAGTGGTTTCCAAAGCAACAAAGGTCACGACCACAAGCAAGCATGGCAGGGACAGGTCTGTAGTGGACTGGAAGTGATGTAGCAGAGGGTTTCAGGTCTGGTAAGGGCTGGAGATGGTGGTGCAAGGGGCGGCCAAGGTGGTGGTTTGAGGTGATGAAGGCAAAGAAGCTAGGCTATGTACATATATGTGGGTTTTGCTCAATTTCTTGGTGGATCTGATCCACAAGGGTGCACGGATAGGCTTGGGTAGAGGGCTGGAGGTGGTGGAAACCTGATGTGGTGGTGTTGGAGGTGGCCATGGTGGTGGAGGAGGGAGTGGCCGAGCAAATAGATGAAGGCAAGTGCAAGTTACATAAGAAAAACAAGAAAAAAAATGGAAAAAAAAGAATGAAAGTTTACCAAGCTTTCCAAGGAGATGATGGCCGAAATTTTTTTGTGGTTGAGGAGTTTTTGATTGTACGTGAAAAATATGAGAATAGTCAGCTGAAAGAATGAGAAAAGAACGGCCAAAATTGAAGTGGTGTTGGTTGAAATGAAGAGGCAAGAATACAAAGAGACTAGGTATACAAAAGGACTCAAACTCTTCAAATTTCCCTAATTTCTTTTTGCATATTAAAACAAATGAAAATGCTGATAAATAAAGATAAAACTCAGAAGAAAAAAAAAATGAATTCATAAAATAAATAAATAAATTTTAATTAAATATAATTAAATAAGGAAAATAGCTTAAAAATGTAAACTAGGCTAAAAAAATGGAAACAAATTCTATAAACTTTGGAAAAAATTTATTTAAATTTAACTACATGTAAAATGAATATAAATAAAGTAGAAACACAGCAAATACAAGTGAATGCATAAAATAAATAAATAAATTTTAAATCATATATAATTAAATTAAGAAAATAGCAAAGAAAATGGGAACTAGGTTTTAAAATTGAAAATAAATTCAATAAACTTTAGAAAAATTCTATCAACACTTTAAAAATATTTAAAAGACAAAATATATATAATATAGCATAAATATACAAATTAGAATAAGATATATCAAATAAAAATATCATTTATATAAATTAAAATAAATAATATTGTTAAATAAAACAGTTTACACTCAATATTGTAAAAAGCATAACTTTCACAATATAACTCCGATTTCAACGAAACGAAAAGCAGTATTCTAAAAATTTAATCTATTTTCATAATAAAAGATAAAATTCAAAATTTCAAATATTTTACAATTTAATCTATTGTCTTCGAAACCCCTAATTTTAAACGGCTAATTTCAAAGATTAAAGTATTAAAATTTTAAACGGCTAATTTCAAAGATTAAAGTATTAAAATTAATAAATAACTGAACTAAATATAGGTCTCCTTATTAAATATTATTAAAACAATTCATTGGAACAAAAGAAAAAATTTCAAGTTAATTTAACATTTTTACTAATTTTCAAAATTTCAATAATTCCATTTTAAAGAATAAAATATCAAAATTATTAGATGATCAAACTAAATTCAGGTTTCTTCACAAATCATTTTTTTTACTATAATGAAGTTATAGAAAAATTTTCAAAACATTTTAATACTCATTTTAGAAGTATATATTTTTCTCAATTTAGATTCAAAGTTTTATAAATGAATTTCAAAACGACTATTTGAAAAACCGATTTAACCAAAATTTCCAGAATTTAATTCTTTATAACATATATTTTTTCCAAAGATCAAAAATTTAATTTACGTAAAATTTTCCAACAAAAAGAAAACGGCTGTTAATTTGTCAAAATCACATTTTGGCTAAAGTAATATAACTATATATCCTAATATTTTACACATATCAATATAAGATGTTTGAGGGTTTTATCACACTATTCAATGTTCACAATATCCATATGACAAGAAATATAATTTCGATAATTCAACATATCATAATCAACAGTGCAACATATTATTTATTACATAATCACAATGCATCAATTGTCAACATATCATGTGCCTAAAATTTCTTTTCTGAAACCAAAATTGTTAGAATATTTTTCTGCATTTTCCAGCAAAGTTGCAAAATTTCTCACATATTATACTATTTATACTAATTTCCATAATTTGCATAATATCCATCTTTAAAGAATAAATCATAAAATAGTTTAACGATCAAATTAAATATAGATCCTTTTATGAAATATTTTTCATTTATTATCATAAAATGATAGAAAAATTTCCAAGTCCAAATAACACCTTTTCCTAAATTACATATTTATTCGTCTATAATTTCAAACGTTCATAAGTATAAATCTACACGTAAACTTTTACAAACAAATTTTACTAACATGTTAAAATCTTTAATTCACATAACATAAAAAAATTAGACATAAACAAATTCATTTGTGAAATTTTTTCAAATAAGGAAAAAACGATAATTATATTAAATTTTTAATTTTATATTATATGGCCAAGACAATAATTTCATACTCCAAATTTTTCATACATTAATGTCATGTATTCAAGTTTGTTCTAATACTTTATAACATTGTTCCATGTCTATGATATTAACATACCAATTTATAAAAGTTCCAAACAATTCAAAAATGGCATAAACATAGCATATATCATCACATTTATAATCAAACATATAATCAACCGACCAAACATCATCCAATTAATCACCAGCATAATCAAACATCACATATTAATAAACTAAACTTGCCATTAATTTTTATTTACTTTAACTACATATATATCAATAATTATCAGCAAATTAATGAGTTTAACTTGGAATTTAATATTTACTATCTACACATATCACAACAAATATATATATATAATTATCAAAACATGCAATTGAGTGAAACTTGCGTTAAAATTTATAGGTTGTGAGAGTCATAAAAAGACTTACAATAATACATGAATCTAAACACTTCTACGGCACGGACACGGCTATACAAAAACAGATCTACGAATCCAATACCACACGACTTCAATCATGAACAACCGGCGACTAACTCTACACGATTGGACAATGAAGACATGGTTGGATTTTGTATGGTTGGTGTTTAGATGAGGTGCTGGTTAGATGAGTGGTCGAGAGGATGGCAATGGAGTAGCAGGCTGCAGGGGTATAGCAGCGCTAGGTGGCTGTTGGACATAGGAACTTTGGGTAGGAGGTGTTGGATACATGAACTTTGGGTAGGAGGTGACTGGGCAGTAGAGGCGTTTGGGTAGGAGGTGACTGGGCAGTATTAGGTGGCAGATCTGGGTAGAGGGTGGCGGAAGGTAGTAGAGGCGCGAAGCCACTGTGGTGGTGATGGCAGTGGGTGGAGGCGGAAGTTATAGGCCGAAAGTGGTGGAGCTGGAAAGATGAGTGGGTAGGGTTGAGATTTTGGATCTGGCGGAGGGTTGAGAGGTGCAGGTGAGAGGTGAGGCGGTGGAGGTGGTTGTGGAGGTCATGGAGGCTTGGTAGCGGATGGGTGGCATTTGGTCAAAGGAGTGAGAGAAGAAGGCGACATGAATGTATTAGGTAGGGGTTTCAATGCACAATTTAATATCTGGTGAACGGTAACAAACAAAGTGGTAATGAAAGTGACCGTGAAGAGGGAACTAAAAAGTAGGAGAGAGAATAGTCATGGCCCAAAAAAATGGATGACACACAAAGAACCAGTCTCAACAATCCTATACGTACAAAAATATATATGCTAGCACTTTAATTTTAAGAGTATAGGTTCAATATACATGGACCCAAATATGAGAAATAATAAATAAAATGCACATGTAACAAATCAAAGAAGAAAAAAGGACCAAATTCAATATCCATGTTTACACATGAAACAAACCCCTACGCTCTCTACCGTGCGTCCAAACACAAAAATAAAAATACCATTGCGAGCAGTGAGAGAAGACAAACAAAAAGACAAGCTTAAATCTGTGCAACAACAATTTTGTCAAAAATTCACAGTTGCTGCTAAATACATTGCGCAAAACGTATAAATAAGTTTCAAATTGCAATAAACAAAGATAGAAAGATCAGAATTTGACGAAGCGAACTTTGACGTTTTAATCAGAATAATTTCTAGAATATTTTTATGTAAAAATATTTATACGTCGAAAAATAATATTTTTCACTATTAATATTAACCGGTTTTGAATTAAAATTAAAAACAGAATAGATTTCCGAAATAAACAAACTAGTTTTTTTTCCTTTCTTTTCAAATTAAACTAATTTAAACACATAAAATTTTAAATTTTAAATACAATCTATTCAAAATCATTCTTTAATTCAATAATTTTAAATGGTTAAAATGTGGATCTATTTTGGTATATTAAGACAAAGTTGTTTGTGTTCTAAATAATAATTATGTTTTAGCTATGAAAATATGAAAGCGTCTAAAATAAATGATAATTACTTTTGACATTGTAGACTAAGCCATATAATTGAGAAACAATAGCAAAAGTTGAAAAATAAAAGTTAATGATTCTGATTCATACGATACTTGTGAATTTACCTTAGAGGGTAACCAATCATACATTTAGCGGTAATAGTTAATGAACTATTGAGATTGATACATATAGGCGCATATTGTCCAAAGTCTATGAATGTAGAAGGTGGTTCAATTTACTTCATTTCATTGACTGATAATATGTCTTGATGTGGACATGCGTTTCTCATGAAACATAAGTCAAAGACCTACGAATTTAAAATGGAAGTAGAAAATCGAGCATCAAAGGTAAATTATGGATTTTTCATCTCTGGATAGAAAGAAAATCGTATCATTCATGATGATAAGTTCCACAGTTACTAACAAACCGTAGAGAGAAACATCTTTACCTTATTGTTTGATGCTTTGTCCATGTAAATATTAAAGTTGGACTTTGGAAGATGTACCTGAAGGAATGATACCCATCGGTTGTAAGCGTATTTTCAAGAAGAATTTTCGTGCAGATGGAAGCAAGGTTAATGGGAAAATTTATTATGTTATCCCGCCTTTTGGCAAGACCGTGACACCAAGGAATTGACCCGTAACAAATGACGGCCCATCCTAGAAATCAGTTATACATAGGCTCACTATGGATATCAATGGGTTTTGCCCGAGTCCAGATCGAGCCAAAATTGGTAGGACATGACAAGCTAAGCCATGGGAGCCAACAATCAAAATCTCAAGTCGATCCGAGTTCGTATGCTCAAGTTATGAAGGATACAAAATTGGACGAAAATCAGCTACCGTTCGACTCGCTCCTTCGACTCGCTCCGGTTCCCTCAGATACCAACTTCGACTCGTTCTTGTTCGACTCGCTTCACTGCCATCTGAAGTACCTATTTCGACTCGCTTCGCTCAGCTGCCTTCTTCGACTCACTCACTTCAAACCACTGGTCAACTCCATCAACTTCGAATCCACTGCTCAAACCTCCCAGAACTGCTCTCTTCGACTCGCTCCAGTTTGGAACCATCCAAAGTGCACGCTTCGACTCGCTCCGCTCAAACAGCTATCTTCGACTCGCTCAATCATGCTCAATCATGGCTCACTTAGACTCGCTCAATCAATGTGCGCTTCGACTCGCTCAAAACAGCGTCAAAGGCAGAGCGATCCAGAAAGCACCACGTCAACGAGTCAAAGCAGAAGCGAGTCGAAATGGAAGCGAGTCGAAGGAAACAGCCTACTAAAAACTCCATTTTCTACCGATCATATCTCCCAATCTACAAGTCCAAATGCTATGAAATTTTCACAGAAGGCTACGTGCATGCTAAAGAATGTCCCAGCCAAATTTCGACTCCATTGGATGAAATCTTGATCGAGTCGAAATTTGTTCGTGTCGATCACGGATCGGACCGAAACTTCATGGGCTTGGGCGTGCGGGCCTGGTCACGTGCCAGAGAGGGTCTCCCGAGATCTGAGCGAAATATCAGCCTCCTACACCTATAAATAGACCCCCAAAGCCAACAGAAAAGGGGTTCTTCTTCCTCTTTGAGATCTCGAACGCCCGGACTCCGCCAGATCCAGATCTGAACTCAATTGTTGCTGCCATAAACGAAATTCACTGCTGCAAATCACAATTGACTGCTGTAAATCATTGAATTCACTTGTAAACGCAAAAGAAAGATCAATAAAGCAAACCATTTCATAGTGGACGTAGGCTATACGCCGAACCACTCTAAATTCTTGTGTCTCCTTGCACTTTAATTATTGTCATTTCTGTAATTTGGAGTTTTTGTTAGATAATTCTTCTTTTTCCATTTAATTTCTTCACTTTATCTCTTCAAAGACTTCCGAAGAGTGTTGTGCCTAATTTTGGTACAAACACTTTGGTGCTTTCACTGAGAAAAACCCAATTTTTCTCCCACTCTATGGATCTCCTGTCTATATTGGATTGCATAAATCTAAGAAGAAGATCCAGATCTAGAACTTTGAAGCCCTTCCATTCTATTCAGATTTGCAATCAGATCTAGGAAAGGACTTCATCAATTCATTATGGTGAGCACACGTACCACCTCTACAGCTGCTGATCAGGGAGCACGGGACCGACAAAATCTCGTGCAATCACCTATATCCAACCAAAATGCTGCAGGACCTTCAGATCCATCAGGTCCAATCACTAGACAAGAATTCCAGACATTGCTTCAAGAGTTGACCCAAAGTCGACAGCAGTTAGCGGAAAAACTACGCGCCAACATGGAGTTGACTAACCAGCTAAATCGCCAAAGGCGAAGAAGATATAGAAGAGACCAAGGTTCTCACTCCTCCACAAAAAGTTCAGCCTCCTCCGATGGCCAAACTAGATCCACACGTCCATGGCTAGGTGTAAGCTACACCCAAGCCACGGGACTCCAACCTACTTCGAACCTTGGGCAACCTAGAGCTGGACCATCCGCTAGTCTACGCATAGAACCTTCAACTCGAGGAGGAGCTGCTCCTTATCATGTTACCGGCAACATTGCTACTACCACCACTGCCCGGACGAGGAGGTGATGCTTGAAACCAAGCTGATCCTCAACATAGCCAACGAGAGCAGACTCCTGAGCCTTATGTCCCTGAGGATGTTGAACCAAGGAGGCGAAACACGGACCGTCAACCGCGTCCGGTCCAGACTCGCGCTGTGGAACCCGACCACACCTTGGCACAACATGCTCCAAGTGTCCGAACACCAGATATACCGGCGATGATCCGCCAAATGATCCGAGAAAGTCAGGGTCTCTCTAATGACGACTGGGGAATCTCCCGAAGTCATACCCCTTTCACTGATGATGTTTTATATGCTGAACCACCTCGGCACTTCAGGATGCTAGCTTTGCCAGTTTATGAAGGTGGTTCTGATCCTAATTAACATGTCCTGAAATACGAATGGCTGATGAATGCTGCTAGAGCTGATGACACAGTAAAGTGCCGTAGTTTCCTCATTTCCTTAGGGGCCATCGCTACCATGTGGTTCACTCGTTTTCCACCGCGATCCATCTCTAACTTTGACTAGATGGCCACCAAGTTTGTCGAACAATTCCATATGCATGTGGCGAGGCCAAAGGACGTTAACACTCTATCTAGTGTTACGCAAGCTCCCGGAGAAACACTTAGACGTTACTTGGAGCTTTTCCACGCTGCGTGTGCAGAAAAAAGCAATCCCAACGACAACTCTATCCTGATGGCTCTGACTAAGGGGATTGATGCTGATTCCGAGTTCGGAAGTTGGTTAGCTGGGAAACTACCTGCGTCATTGGACCGTTTCTATTCCAAGGCAGCCCAATTCCTGAGAAGGGAGGATGCGAAACAGTCTAGGAAGCAGGATGACGCAGGGCCCAACATTGAAGGTATCCAGAGTAACGTCGCTGTTAAACAGTCCGGGGATAGTTCTGGAAAAATTCAGTTGAACGTCCAAAATAAACAGAATCAGCAGAGGGACAATAGAAACCAGAACAAAAAACGCGATCAGGATCGTGGACCACGGCGTAGAGCTTCTATGTACGATAATTACACTCCATTGAACACGTCATTGGAGAATGTATATTTGCAAACCTGCAATACCATGCAGTATAAGAAGCCTGCCCCAAAACCACCAACTGAAAGACAAATCCAAGCAGGAAATTTCTATAGATTCCATGAGAGTTATGGCCACAACACCAATGAGTGTCGTCACTTACAAGACCTCATTGAAAAACTGATACGAGAGCGGAAGTTGGATCAGTATGTACGGGCGCCGCAATCTGGTGGTGCGGGCCCATCAAATCAGAATCGTGCACCGAACCAGGAAAGACAGGAAGAACCCGCTCGTGAGGACGGGAGGTTGGTCATCAATACAATAAGTGGTGGTCCTCACCCAGCAGATCGAAGCTGGAAGGAAATGGAGTCGTATGCCAGTTCTATCAGGCATGCGGACTTCGAGTGTTGTAGTAGTTTTGATGAGGGGGCTCCGGCCAAGCAACAAAAAACGATGACAGATGACATCGTGTTCAGGAGCAGAGACGCAGATAAAATCGAAGCTCCCACTATCGATCCACTGGTCATCTCAGCACAAGTAGGTCCCGCTTGGATAAAAAGGATCTTAGTTGACAGTGGAAGCTCTATGAATATTTTGTTCAAGCGAGCTTATGATCAAATGAAGATGGAAGCCGCAGACTTGAAGCCCTGTCAATCTCGAGTCCATGGTTTCGATGGAAGTGCCACAATCCCCACTGGGATGGTGGAACTACCAGTAGAGTTGGGAGTTGGAGAACGTCGGAGAGTACAGATGTTGCAGTTCATCGTTTTGGACATAGACTCCCCTTACAATGCTTTCTTGGGCCGACCAACCCTCGCTGAATTCAGAATGGCCATTGTCCCATGGTGTTTGACCTTAAAGTTTCCCACTGATCATGGAATAGGAATCATTCAGGGAGATCAGGCCACTGCCAGAGCCTGTTATGTTGCTGAGCTGCGGGAGGCGCAGCGAAAGGAGAAGGGAAAAGGCGTAGAGGAATCTCTCTGCGTCCGTTTCGCCGATAATTGACAATTAACGCCCGGGCTCAGGCCCGGGTACCCCAGCCAATTCCTCAAGGATCTTGACCCGAGAGAAACTAAAGACGAAGGAGAATCTAAAGAAAGTCAAGCATCTCTGGTCGAGCTGACGATTGATGTACCAATTGACAATAACGATGATTCAAAAATGATAAAGATTGGATCTCAGCTAAGCCAGAAAACTCAAAAGGAATTGGTTGAATTTCTGTGGGCAAATCTTGACGTATTTGCCTGGACACATTCTAATATGTGTGGGATCTCGCCGGACATCGCGAGCCACACTCTGAACATTGACTCGCGGCATGTCCCGGTCAAACAAAAAAGGCGCAGTATGGATCCAGAGAGATCTACCGCCCTTAAAGAGGAAGTAGAAAAGCTTGAAGCAAACGGATTCATTCAGGATGCACTATATCCTGAATTGGTGTCAAACCCAATGCTCGTCCGAAAGCCAAACGGGAAGTGGATAACATGTGTCGACTATTCCGATCTGAATAAAGCATGCCCCAAAGACAGTTTCCCGCTTCCTTGAATTGATCAGCTAGTGGATTCGACGGCTGGACATGAACTTTTATCCTTCATGGACGAGTATTCAGGCTACAATCAGATACCGATGCATTTACTCGATCAAGAACATACCAGCTTCGTGACCAATCTGGGACTTTACTGTTACAAGGTTATGCCATTCGGACTCAAGAACGCCGGGGCTACTTACCAACGGTTGGTCAATCGGATGTTCGCTAATCAAATCGGGAAGACAATGGAAGTATATGTAGACGACATGCTTGTGAAGTCACGACTCTCCACCGACCATGTAAAAGACCTGGAAACTATGTTCAACATACTTCGGGAGTACAAGATGAAGCTCAACCCACTGAAATGTCACTTTGGAGTTGCATCCGGAAAGTTCCTTGGGTTCATCGTTAACGCCCGGGGAATCGAAGCCAATCCCGAAAAGATTTGGGCAATCAGAAATCTTGAAACTCCCAAAACTATAAAGCAAGTCCAGAGTCTCAATGGAAAGGTAGTAGCATTGAGCAGGTTCATTTCAAAGTCCATTGACAAATGCATTCCCCTCTTCGATCTGATTCGAAAAGGGAAACGAAACTTTGAATGGACCACGGAATGCGAGGGCGCTTTCCAAGCACTAGTTCAACATCTGTCCACACCACCAATACTATCAAAGCCTATCGATCATGAAAAGTTGTTCGTATATTTGGCGATATCAGAAAACGCCATCAGCACTGCCTTAATCTGAGAAGAAGACAAGATACAGAGGCCAGTATACTATGTCAGCAAACGATTGACTGGGGCAGAAAGAAATTATCGGAAGTTGGAAAAGTTGGCTTACTACCTTGTCATTGCATCAAGAAAACTCTGACCATACTTCCAGGCACATTCCATTATTGTTTACACCGACCAGCCATTACGACATGTCCTTTCACGGCCTGAGACGTCTGGTAGGTTACTCAAGTGGAACATCGAACTGAGCCAGTTTGACCTTACTTACGCTATGAGACGGGCCATAAAAGGACAATTCCTAGCCGATTTCATAGCTGAATTTACCATCCCAGAGGACTTGCCTGAAGCCAATGGGTCCCCCGAATACGTCTGGAACTTTATACCGACGGAGCATCAAATGACCGGTGCTCAGGCGCTGGTATTGTGCTTGAAACTCCCGAGGGTCGATCCATATGCTATGCCTTAAAGTTCGATTTCAATGCGACTAATAATGAAGCTGAATATGAAGCCCTCCTAGCTGGCTTGAAGCTTGCTAGAGATTTGAGAATTATCGCGGTGGAAATTTATTGTGATTCACAATTAGTTGTGTGTCAGGTACGAGGAGAGTATCAAGCAAGAGATCGAAGGTTGGTTGCTTACTTAGCTCGAGTTAAGGAAGTACTAGACCATTTCGATCACTACGCCATCTATGGTATACCTCGAGAACGCAACCAAAAGGCCGATTCTTTGGCGAAGCTAGCCAGCACAGGCGAAGCTCAACAAATGGGACTCGTTCCCGTAGAAACGCTATCTTCCCCAAGTATCGACCGGGCGAAAATAAATCGGGTATGCGAAACCGTCCTCGAAAAAGATTCATGGATGACTCCACTCAGAAATTACATTGAGCACGGAACCCTACCGGAGCACAGGAGTGAAAAAAGATAGGTCCTTCGAAAGGCCTCAAGATTTACCTTCCAGAATGGACTCATGTACAGAAGGGGGTACTCAGTTCCCCTACTTCGATGTATCGCTCACGATGTAATTAAACAAGTGTTGCGCGATGTGCATGAGGGAGAATGTGGCGATCACACCAGGGGGCAAGCACTTGCCAAGAAAATACTTCGCTACGGATATTACTGGCCTACCGTGAATCGCGATGCGTTGGACTATGCAAAGAAATGTGATAGGTGCCAGAAATATGCCCGAATCCCTAGGGCTCATCCTACTGAGATAATACAAATGGTCAGCCCATGGCCGTTCGCAATGTGGGGCATCGACATCATCGGTGCTCTACCTCTGGCAAAAGGTGGTGCGAAGTACGCCATCGTCGTGGTTGATTACTTTACAAAGTGGGCTGAAGCCGAAGCTCTCGTTACCATTACAACAAAGAAAGTAATCAA
Source organism: Allium fistulosum (assembly GCA_030737815.1). Classification (NCBI taxonomy): domain Eukaryota; kingdom Viridiplantae; phylum Streptophyta; class Magnoliopsida; order Asparagales; family Amaryllidaceae; genus Allium; species Allium fistulosum. The sequence continues at coordinate 520,765,563 of CM060902.1, forward strand.
CTTTGTGGTTCGTAACATCATCAGTCGATTCGGTCTCCCACACAACATTATTACGGACAATGGAACCCAATTCGACAGTGCTGAATTCAAAGATTTCTGCAAACGATTTCACATCCAAAAGAAATTCTCCGCAGTTGCACACCCTCAAGCAAACGGATAGGTCGAAGCAGTTAATAAGGTCATAAAGTCCATCCTGAAGAAACGACTAGAAAAGGTCGGGGGCAAGTGGGTCGATGAACTTCCTATGGCTCTATGGGCTTACCGAACAACCTACAAGACCGCGACCGGCCACACTCCGTTCTCTCTTTCTTACGGTTCAGAGGCCGTTATTCCAGTCAAGCTAGAAGTACCATCTCATCGTGTGACATACTATGATCCAAAGACGAATGCTATATTACTTGCTGAATCTCTTGATCTACTGGATGAGAAGCGTGAAGAGGCTGATTTGAAGGCAGCTTGGCATCGAAGTCGAGTCGCCCGATTGTACAACGCCAAGGTCCGTCTGCGAACCATCGAACTAGGCGATCTCGTCTTAAAAAGAATCTATCCGGTTCCTTCACATATGAAACTGACATGGGAAGGACCGTATGTTATTGAACGAAGGCTCGGAGATGGCACATTCAAGTTATCGACCGTCGACGGTCTTACCCTGCCAAGAGCTTGGAATAGCGAGAGCCTTCGCCGCTATTACACCTGACAGGCTATCTTTATCCATTTAGTTTACTTTCCTTTTCTGCAATCTTTTTATGCATTTCGAAATTAGAACTTGTAATAAGGCAACTAACTTTGCCATACTTTCTTATTTTAGTAATAAAATGCAACCTCTTCGAGCCAGAGCTGTGATTTACTTGAAATACTTCATATGACCATCACTATGCACGGAGAGCTAAGTCTCATCATACGGTGGGATTTATTCAAATAGAGAGTGGCTGCAATACAACCAATCACTCCCTAAGTGAAACCCGAGCTCGGGGGCAAGCCATCACATCAAAGTCAAAAAAGGGGATTCATACACGACAATCCTTCTCCAACTCCGAACTCCTAGAGCGCGAGTCGGAGTATAAACATCCCACTCTGAACTCCCAGAGCGCAAGTCGGAGTATAAACATCCAACTCCGTATTCCCAGAGTGCGAAGCGGAGTATAAAATTCAACTCTGAACTCCCAGAGCGTGAGTCGAAGTATAAACATCCAACTCCATATTCCCAGAGTGCGAAGCGGAGTATACACATTCAACTCCGAAACTCCCAGAGCGCGAGTCGGAGTATAAACATCCAACTCCATATTCCCAGAGTGCGAAGCGGAGTATAAACATTCAACTCCGAACTCCCAGAGCGCGAGTCGGAGTATAAACATCCAACTCTGTATTCCCAGAGTGCGAAGCGGAGTATAAACATTCAATTCTGAACTCCCAGAGCGCGAGTCGGAGTATAAACATCCAACTCCATATTCCCAGAATACAAAGCGGAGTATAAACATTCAACTCCGAACTCCCAGAGCGCGAGTCGGAGTATAAACATCCAACTCCGTATTCCCAGAGTGTGAAGCGGAGTATAAACATCAACTCCTAGCTCCCGGAGCACGAGCCGGAGTATAAACATCAACTCCGAATTTCCAGAGTGCAAGTCGGAGCATAGACGTTGACTCCGGATTCCCAGAATGCAGAACGGAGCCTAAACACCAGCTTCAAGTTCCCGAAGCATGGATCGAAATATAATTATCAACTCCAAACTCCCGGAGCGCGAATTGGAGTACGAATGCCAATTCCAAGTCCCCGGACAGCGGGCATATGATTGAAACTCAATCCAGCGTGACCAACCGCCAGTAAACAAATAAGGATCCCCAGAGTGCGGATATGACCGTCAACGATCGGACAAGCACGAATAAACCGCTCAATCCCCGTCTGCCTCAAAACGCCCATCCAACGGCACTAGACTCGGCATGCTGGGAGAAAAGGGCAATCGCTGACTGATGCTTTACAACATGCCACCAAGGCTGGGGGGAAAGACTTAAGCATCAACCGTCGACCAAAGCAATGCGACGTCAAATTTCGACTTGTTTCCCGGTCAAATACCATGTCCACAATACCCGAACTCGGCGAACAGAAACAAACTTCATTTGGAAACTGGAACTTCACAAGTACAGTCCAGACACTGAAGCACTTAGACAAATACACAATGACAGAAAAGAAGTCAAAAAAGAAAAGTTTCATTTCTATTGATTATAGAAGAAGTTCGTGTACAAGTTTCCAAAAAATTCCTACTAGCAAGGGCCGAACCCGCATCTATACACGGCTAACAAAATGAAAATCAAAATACACCGGGAGAGCATGCCTAATCTTTCTTTTTCCTTAGCTTCCTCCTCGATGTGGACCCACTGGAGCCATCGCCAGTCTTCCTCTTCGAGCCTTCGCTTTTCAGCGGTTGGTCTTCAGGCGAGGGCATTATGTCGACGTCCTCCTCCGAACTTGTGTGAATAAGAATGCTCCCTACGGGTGGAGTCGGAGGAACCGGATCAATTACAGAAGGTGGAATAGGCAGGCTGGTGAGAAAGACAGAACCACCAGGAGACATCATTCCGAGCGGGGCAGGTCCCGATGCTGCCATCCCACCTCCAAAGCTGCCGCCATAACCCACTGCTGCCAGTTCAGCGTCAATCTGAGCAAACATCTCCTCTTCGGTTACTGCTTGAGCCCCGCTGGGGGCATCAGCAGTCGTCATTGAAGAGCTTGCAGCAGGATCAGTTCCGCTCATAACAGATGACAAGTCAGCACGAGGATCGTCGTGGCGGTGGAAGAGTTCATCCATCAGCTGCACATCGAACGTGATCGTACCTCCCTGCAGATCGTCAAGCGGGGCAGCTGTACTCATGGTGGTTGCCTCGGTCACGATAGCCTCCTGCATTTGATATGATTCTTGAGTGGCAGGAGGCATGGCCGGTGCGGCATCGATCACTGGACAAAGAATAAAAGAACTGTTAGGACTTAACTCGATCAAAAATTCCGATTTAAGAGAAGTGGAATGTTCAGAATACCTTCCTCAGTTCGACTTGTAGGCGGCAGAGTGACATCAGTAACTTGCGCAGCAGCCGAAGACATCAGCGGCTGATCCGGATTGTAAGCAGGAACAGCTTGGGGATCGACCACAGACGAAGATTCGGGCTGGGTTGACACGAGGACTTCGAGACTTGCTTCGTGATGATCAACTCCAGAACACTCTCCCACTTCAAAGTGCTGGGTGCCAAGTTTTTCCTTCTCACGTAGAATCATCGACTCATGGAGAACCTTCTTTCCATCATCAGTCAGAATGCGATTCTCGAGTTTGAATTCATCTACGGACTCACCCTGATGCGCCTCTTTCTCTTCCTCAAGCAGTCGGCTCCAAGCATTGTGGAGATGAGTCGAAAAGTCTTCGAGCCAGGCTAGGCCCCTGTGCCTCAGCACATTAGCATTATAAACAACAAGGAGATCTTTGATGTCGTCCTCTAGCCTGGACTCGGCCAGCTTCACCCTCTCCTCGACCTCGGTCTCCACCTTCTGGACCTTAGGCACAACAGCATCCCGTTCACCCCTGAGCAAGACAGCTTGTTCGCACGCCTCCTGGGCTGCGTTGTTTGCATCATCTTTCTCCTTGGCCATATCAGCAAATTTGGCCTTAAGTTCATTAAGCTCCTTGACCGCCGCGTCCCGCTCAGCAATGACTTTGGTGTTCCAGTGGCCCATCCCCTCCACCAGGGCAACGTGAGTCTGTCCCAACCTCTCCAACTCCGCCTTCGCTTCGTCGGCCCTTTTAACGGCCTCAATCTTAGATTTCCGAGAAGACTCGGACTCAGCAGAGAGTACCTGAATAATCCGATCCCTTTTTGCGAGCTCGATCTCCATCTTATCGAGCGCTTTGGCTCGCTCAGCAGCCACCTTAGAAGCCTTCTTCGTGGCCTTTACCCACTCTTTGTACTGAGTGTAGATGTCATGAATGTACTCATGCATTGTGTTTTCCACTCCAGATGGAATCCTTTTCAAGTGTGGTGGGAAAACATAACCGTCGAAACAGATGTTCGGAAAATCCTTCTTCATCTGAGCTAAGTTAAGGGCCCCTTCTTCTGTGGGCTCCGTAGGGACTTGCTCTGTAACCATGGAAGCCGTAGTCTCGATTCTCTGAAGATGAGTTTCGGACCGAGAAGCGTGAGAGGACGGCCTGTGACGAGGAAGCTCTGGTGGATATGAAGTTTGAACAGGAGGAGGAGACGGAAGTCTAGGAGGAGGGGAGCGTGATCTGGATCAATGTCTATACTCCCTGTCACGCCCGTACATGTCCTGATTAGCATATTCACGATCGCGATCTCTGCCTGAGTCCCTCCTGCGGGAATCATAGTAACCAGAAGCCTTTCGGACTGAGCGAAGGTTACCGAGCATAGATCCTCTGCCAGACATAGTACCTGAAAATGAAGAACAAGGAAAGAGTTAGTAACTTCTTAAGTTGGTCGAGTTACAGTCGTGAATTGTGTAGTGTAGTGACGTGTATGCATGTGCAACCCCTCGACCAACTGGAAATGTCGGCCGCACTCGTAGCAAGCGACCCGCTCGGCTCAAAAGCACTATCAAGTCCCTCCGTCCCGACGTCGTGTGGAGACGACACGAAATCCGGGATCAGAATATCAGCAAGCCCTGCAAAGGGACTCTCCACTTGCGGGGGAGGAGCCTCTGAAATTCTAATCCCCTGAAAAGGTAAAGACACGACCATGGATTTAAATCTCTTAGATTTAGGGCGTTTGTGAGCAACAACCTTGCCTTTTCTCTTTCCTCCGGAATCCTGAACATTGGAAGGAGACCCGGCCGGGAGTTCAGTATCGGTGAGCGTTCTTTCTAGATCAACTACTTCGGTGATCACGACTGCGGGCGCTTTGCGCTTTACCCGTTTCTTCGGGACCACTCTATGTATCACTTCCAGATGTATGCTCTGTCTCCATTCTATCAGCCCGACAGCCCTCAAATTCCTGTCGGTCGGGACTAAGTCTATGTGCCTCTCTTCGCCCGGAAACGCTTGAAGAATCTGAACAAGCTCTCTGAAGTATCCGCCATCGGGACAAGAGATTGCGGCTATAGGAAAGGAACAGTATGTCAGTTTTGAAGTCAGTTACTAGTGTCTCAATGATTCAAGAGAGAAGCGGCAACACTTACGTCTATCCAACCACCGCCCAGCAAATCCCCGGGGGCACCGAACGTAGAACCATTCGGTTTTATAATAACTTAGCCTTCCCCAGGAGCCATGTACAATGTGGCAACTCCTGACCACTTCCAGGAAGGTGAAAGAGGGGCTGTCCCCACGGCTTTTGACATTGAATAAATATCGGATCTCGATCGGCTTCGGCGGTCGAAAGAGGATTTCCATAAAGAGAATAAAGACGTTGTTCAATAAGGCATATCCGTTGGGATGTAGCTGGGATGGAGCTATGCCAAGAAATGATAACATCTCCCTTATATAATCATTGAAGGGAGGAAGTGTCCCCGCTGTGCAAGCGTGACGGTTGAAAGCAGTAAACCCCTCCGGGGGATTGTGTGGCCTGTCAGTTGTCCCAGGAAGTAGCACGTCGTCCAGCGACAAACCATGCCTTAAGCAAATCCGTCCTAACATATCTTCGGAGATACCCGACGGCACGAAATCTGATGGATTGAGAATAAACCGAGCACCCGGACGCTCGTCCGGAGCTGGCTCTATAACTTTGGCTTCGATAACCGGTATCTCTATGGATGGAGGAATAGAACTTGGGAGTTCCGGCTGCTGAGAACTTGAAGGGTCCATGACTAGCTAGCTTATAAAAAATCATTGTTAAACTAACAAATAACACCCGTGCATCCCCCAGTGTAAAGTGTATGAGTGTGTTGTGTAGTGCAATACTGTATATTATTTGAGGTGATCAACCGGATTAAGGAAAGCATGTAAACAACGAGACTTCGGAATTCAGTCAGAAGGACCGTCATTGCTGACCGTCACAACCGTGCCACCCAGTTATTAACTATCACTCCAAATCGAAGTTTGGTGTCATTTTTATAAGTTGCAGTTTCATCGACGAGCTTCGATAGGAAGTCAGATATGCAGTGAAACAGTTAAGTCCAAGTATGCCAATTTGAAGCTCGTCGGAGGCAGTTGTTTGAGTGTGTGAGAAGTTTCAAATTTTTTGATGATCAAATTTGCATTGCTCACGAGAGCCGTGTTCGCATCGAGGAATTATAGTTGTGTGCGTTTGGGTTAGATTCGGTCAGAAGGATGGAGTGCAAGTTCGACTCGTTCCAGAGCCATCTACTTCGACTCAATCCAAAAGCTACGCATTTCGACTCGATCCGAAGCAACCACTTCGACTCTCCCCGAAGTCATGCGTTTCGACTCAATCCGAAGCAGCCACTTCGACTCGATCCAGAGCCACGCGCTTCGACTCGATCCAAGACAGCTACTTCGACTCAACCCAAGGCCATCCACTTCGACTCGATCGAAAGCCACCGTTTCGAATCGATCAGACACAGCCCCTTCGTATCGATGAACAGAATCAAAGCGTTCGACTCGAGGCGAAGCTCCACCATCGATCGATACGAAGGCCTCCAACTCATCATCTCGAAACCCCTACTCCAGATCGACACGAAGCTAAGACCATGGGATTTTCGATTGACCACGACTCTGTTTGATTTGGTGTTAAGAATCAAGTCTCCTCGGTTACGCGATGTTTTTGCTTAAGGGATTACCTAAATTTGTCAACTGGCTCGAATAATCGAAGGTATGAATCGATTCGAAGGCGAGGATGTTTGTTCTTTCTGCTCGAGTTTCTAAGCGTTACGAAGGCAGATAAAGATAAAAGGTGAAAAGTGAAAAAACGGCTAAGTACAAAGTATTTATATGGATTTGGAAACAAAGGGAATAAACGCTTCATATCCTGATGGATTCGAACGTACGTTTCGACTCCCTCTCCAATGCGTCAAAACGAAGCTCTCCTTCATATCGCTTCCTTCGACTCCCTCTCCGGTGCAGCGAAACAAGCAGTTCGAATCCAGAGAAGTGCATTTCGACTCGCTCCATTTCGACTCTCTCAGTTCACGTCCATCATCGAGTCGAACAAGCACTTCGTATCCATCGAACCATGGCTTCTAGAGGCCAACTCCATCAACTCGACATGTCTGCTTTGCATCCATAAATCCAATGAAAAATCATTTTCGAAAAGAAAATAACTACTTAGAATAAAGATGGCAGTATTTCAAAGCACATCATGTTTTCACAAGATGTACTTTGGGGGGTAAATGTTATCCCGCCTTTTGGCAAGACCGTGAGACCAAGGAATTGACCCGTAACAAATGATGGCCCATCCTATAAATCAGTTATACACAAGCTCACTATGGATATCGACAGGTTTTACCCGAGTCCGGATCGAGCCAAAATTGGTAGGACATGACAAGCTAAGCCATGGGAGCCAACATTCAAAATCTCAAGTCGATCCGAGTTCGTATGCTCAAGTTATGAAGGATACAAAATTGGACGAAAATCAGCTACCGTTCGACTCGCTCCTTCGACTCGCTCCCTTCGACTCTATCCGGTTCCCTCAGATACCAACTTCGACTCGTTCCTGTTCGACTTGCTTCACTGCCATCTGAAGTACCTATTTCGACTCGCTTCGCTTAGCTGCCTTCTTCAACTCGCTCACTTCAAACCACTGGTCAACTCCATCAACTTCGACTCCACTGCTCAAACCTCCCAGAACTGCTCTCTTCGACTCACTCTAGTTTGGAACCATCCAAAGTGCACACTTCGACTCGCTCCGCTCAAACAGCTATCTTCGACTCGCTCAATCATGGCTCGACTCGCTCAATCAATGCGCGCTTCGACTCGCTCAAAACAGCGTCAAAGGCAGAGCGATCTAGAAAGCGCCACGTCACCGAGTCGAAGCAGAAGCGAGTCGAAACGGAAGCGAGTCGAAGGAAACAACCTACTAAAAACTCCATTTCGTATCTATCATATCTCCCAATATACAAGTCCAAATGCTATGAAATTTTCACAGAAGGCTGCGTGCATGCTAAAGAATGTCCACGCCAAATTTCGACTCCATTGGATGAAATATTGATCGAGTCGAAATTTGTTCGTGTCGATCACGGATCGGACCGAAACTTCACGGGCTTGGGCGTGCGGGCCTAGTCACGTGCCAGAGAGGGTCTCCCGAGATCTGAGCGAAATATCAGCCTCCTACACCTATAAATAGACCCCCAAAGCCAACAGAAAAGGGGTTCTTCTTCCTCTTTGAGATCTCGAACACCCGGACTCCGCCAGATCCAGATCTGAACTCAATTGCTGCTGCCATAAACGAAATTCACTGCTGCAAATCACAATTGACTGCTGTAAATCATTGAATTCACTTGTAAACGCAAAAGAAAGATCAATAAAGCAAACCATTTCATAGTGGACGTAGCCTATACGCCGATCCACTCTAAATTCTTGTGTCTCCTTGCACTTTAATTATTCTCATTTCTGTAATTTGGATTTTTTGTTAGATAATTCTTCTTTTTCCATTTAATTTCTTCACTTTATCTCTTCAAAGACTTCCGAAGAGTGTTGTGCCCAATTTTGGTACAAACATATTCTATCAAAATCAAAGTGTTTTGCCATTCACCATTCTTGAGTCCTTTTATATCCTAGTTGCAATTGTTGTGTACAATGACTATGAGACATGGAAAATGGATATTGAAAAATTTTCCTAAATGATGATTTAGAAGAGACTGATCATATGTCTCAGCTAAAAGGTATCAATCAATTGGCGTGGTAAAAAAGCATATAAACTTGTAAAATCTATTTCTGGTCTTAAACAAGCTTAAAGAAGTTGAAACATGTGATAGCTTGATTTTAGTCAAAATATAAAGGAAGTGCGTGTCTACAAGAAGGAAGAGAAAGGTGATGTAAGATTTCTAACATTGTACATAGATGACTTACTACTGATTGGTTAAGATGTACCCATCTTATAATAAGTTAAAGCATGGTTGTCAACTAAATTTCTGATGAAGGATTTAAATAAGGTATCCTATATACAATTTATAAAGATCTATAGATATATATCGAGAAGATTGTCGAGACTATCCCAATCTATGTACATAAAACACAATACAAAAAAAGTTTAGTATGGAAAGTTTTAAGAAGGGAAATGTTCAAATGTAGTATGGAATTTTTCTTTCTAGAAATGATCGAAAAAGTTAGTGGTATGCCCTAACTGTGTAGTCAATTTTGTCCGTAGTAATGGTATTTGTTTTCATTTATATACTTTGTTATATTGTGATAATTAATTTAAAGTATATATATGTAACACCTCACAAAATTAACCAAATCTTTAATAGAAGAAATTAGTTTAAATATAATAATGGTAAAATTAGAATTTTTAGAAACATCAAAATTTAGCTGGAAAATTTGCACTGATGCATTCATAGCGATTTTCTTAATAATTTTCATATATAGGGTTTTGAAAATGGAGTCTGTATGAAAAAGTTATTGAGGTTTAAAGATTTGAAGTAAAAAACAATTAAAATATATAAACATGGAAAGAAATTACTTAAAATAGGTATGTTCAACCGGTCGACACCCTGGTTGGGACCAGTTGACCCCTAGCGGTCGATTGGCATAAACCCACTAGTCGATCGATCAAACTATTTTGGCTAGGGTTTGCCTAGGTCGAACAGCCCAGATTTTATATAATTAAATCTAATGGTACAGGTTGAATGAAGCATCTATAAATAGGACGTTAATCTGACTGAACCCTAATCTATCATGTACGCCCCAAAACTCTATCTCTCCCAAACTCTCTGCTTCTCTTTAAATCAACGCATTCTCCAAAACAAAAATAAAAAAAATCAAGTATTATAAAGAAGAGAAGATAATCAAATTGAGAATAAAAGCAAATTGAAAGGAGAGAGATCAATGAATCAAGCGGAGGAGTTTCAAAGGGGATAAAGATGGAAATGGCTTACTAGAGGTGAGTGGGTTCATTATTAAGTATGCTAATTTATATGTAATCGAGTTTATTTCTACACCTATTTGACCTAGAAATTTATCCAATTTAACCTGAGATATTATTATCTAGTAATTGCCATTAGTTGGAAATTTGATAGAAATCTAAACCATATAAATATGATCCCTATAAAATTTTGATTGAAGTAAATTGGAGATATAAGTTGATTTGGTTAGATATTAATATGAACGCCCTTTTTATTCACCTTTAATATTGAATCTGGAATTTAATGCGTGCATGACTATACCTTGTTGATGTTGATTTTACCTTGAATTAATTTAAGATACAAATATACCAAAATAATTATGAAACTTATAAAACTGAAGTAGTGAAAATGAAATAAGGTCCACCATTTGAAATTGTCCAGTAAAAGTGTGATTAATTATTAAAAAAAGAAAATCAAACAAAATTTATGTTTTACACTAATAAAGATCGACCGGTTGACAGGCTTACTGTAGCTGGTCGATAGGGAGCGATCAACCGCTGTAGTGGCCGACGATTGACCGATGGATGACTTTTCCTTGAAGGTTGAACTCAGCCTAAGTCCCAGGGTTATAACTTTATATATATAGTATAATATATCGATATAGAAAAGTAGTTCCCTAGTTCTTGACTTTTGGATGTACTGAACTAGTTAGATGTGTATGTAGGTAATTGGGCCCAGACGTTATTCATCCAGCGAGTTCGGTACTCGACGTGAGGCGGTTCGATCGCGAGTAGCACTTATAGAAGATTACTCGATTGGTGCGCAACATTATTTGTGGATGCCTAGATAGATGCATAGCTCGGCATTGACGGGAGGTTCCAAGATGCATGCAGCAATTACGACGTGACACTGTTGTTGGATTCCTGGTGCGGTGCAATAAGTGACATTACCGTTGAGAGGTGGACAAGGATATTGCAGACACTAAGTCGCCTTTGGCGCGAGTCAGCATTGCAGGCACTCCCTCAATGCGTCAGTATGATACATTGTAGTAGTATTTTGGGTAATTCAATCCCAAGAGTGATGTTGTATGAAATCTTATGTTACAAACAGTCCTAGAGGTCAATAGTCCGATCCGGCGTTGATTGAGGTTTGTTTAGTTGTTCAACCCTAAGTATAAACCTTCACAAGATGTTTGGATGTATGTATATTTGGAGCTATATTCCTTAGGTTAAGATAACCAACCCAAGTAAGTAATTCACAACCACAAGTAGGACCCTAGTTCACATAGGTTATAAATGAAGTCAATTGCATGTGATCACTATATATTAATGATGTAACTCATTCACCAGACTTTTGTTTGACCCTCTCCTTTCCTTTCCCCACCATAGGAGGATAGGGCAGTAGGTGTTTGGCAAAGATCTAGTATGTGCAGGAGTGAGCTTGGTGTTGGCATCACATATTGCTTTTCAGCACTGTCCATGTAACTATCTATCATAATTTCGTACTTACTAGAATATATGCTATTATTTAGTAAAACTCTAGATTTTGACAATGTATATTTTGAGACTGTGTTTTTATGGAATATTTTCTGAGATGATTATTTCCTGTATTTATATTTTACTACCTTCCGCTGTAAAATCTGAAAATGTAGAATATTTAGATGTTATCCTTGTAATCATGTTTTGTATTGCTTCAAAACCAATAGTTCGCATCTTAGCATGATGCGAGTTCGAAAGTCACCCTAGTCTTTGGATCAGTGTGTCTGGAGGTGTAGGTAGTTACATGTGGAATTAGAGCATGATTTAAGTTTCCTTAGGAACTAGGCACGTATTGAGAGAATGAACTTGAATATTTAGAAAAAAATGAATTTTTCCAAAAAAAGTTTCAAAAAGTTTTTCAAAATGGGTTTACAAAAAGGTGTGTATATATATAGATAAGTTTTTTTCAAAGGTTTTATATATGTAAGTATAATACGAAAAACACTATCACTTATTCTTGCTAATGCTGTCTGCATGAAAGCTGCTAATAATTCCTAAATCATATATAGAGAGAATGAGCAATCCCGCTGGTTGTGGCTCCGGTGAAGATGTTGGGATTTTGGAAATGGATGTCCCGATATGGTCCTGCTGGTATATGCAAGCAAGAGGATAAGCCGAGCTTAACCCAAATAGGGAACCCATAGAGTAGGCATCAGGTGTAGTTCCTGCCGACCCACCTGCCATCGATTTTGCCAAACTGTGTAAGGACATTGTGAGTCTAGGAGGGAAGCCATATGTGAGGCCTGAATCTTTTGTTGACTCAAAGGCGTGGATTCTTACTTATGAGAAGATTTTTGGATTGATGTGTCTTTGAGATGCTATTTGGAGACAATTATTCTTGGCATTTACAAGGAGAGGCTTTACATTGGTGGAATGCAGTAATGGCAAAGACTAATGAGGAATAGATAACTTGGAGAGAGTTTTGGAGGTATTTTTAGGCGATATTTGTTTCCATAGCAGAGCAGGGAGTAAGCTAGACCAGTTCATACATTTGTGGCAAGGAGAGATGTCGATGAAAGACTATGTAAATCAATTCATTAAGTTAGCTAGGTTCGGACTAGATTTAATAAATTCGCCTTACAAGAAAGTTTTTAAATTTGTAAAAGGGCTAAATTCTCCTCTTTAATGTTTGGCCCTTAGTCCCATTCCCATGGGGGAAACTTACGAAGGTTTGATGGAGATGGTTTTGCCGAATGATGTTTCTAAAGTAGAGGTGAGGAGTGAGCCCAAGGAGCAGAAGATTATGTTCAAGAGATGCGGTAACAAAGGGCATGTTGTGAAGGAGTGCATGGTGGACATCTCAAAGATCAATTGCTACAAATGCAATCAACTTGGGCTTATGAGGATGGAGTTTCCAGCCCACCAAAGACCTCTAGCTAAGTGGTCTCAGCTTGCACACTGGATGTCATTCCTAGCTTAAGTGCGCCTTCAATAGTGGACAAAGGGAAGAAGGTCATAATTGAAGGTGCGTTACCTTTATCTTATTTACCTGTTCGTAACTTATTTGACACAGGGGCATCACACTCTTTTATTTCAAGTAGACTTGTAGATGACTTACACTTAGACACTAGTATAGTTATAGACCCAGTAGTTGTGTCAAATCCTGTTGGAGGATCTACCCATTTATCTATGATTTGTAAGGGTTTGAAGTTGTTTATTTTGAGGGTTGAGTTCGACTACAATGCTTTTTGTCTTAGGATTTTCCAATATTGGTTTGATTTTGGGGATGGATTGGATGACCATGTATGGGGTAGTCTTAGATTGTGATAGGAAGGTCATTTGTTTGGGTACCTATAGTGGACGTGGTCTAGAGGTTTATTGCGACCTTAGAAGTTCAGTTGTTGAGTTACCTATATTCTTTAGACCTATCACACGATGAGTTAGCTTCAGTGCCAGTAGTTCGAGACAATCTAGATGTCTTTTCCGAAGTTACCGACCTCCTACCAGTTAGGACAGCCCTACACCACTGGCACCCAATATACCTGTATAGTGCGCTATAGTCGATGCCTAGTCGATGCAGGATGATCATCAAGGCTTATAAATTAAAAAAACAACATATAACCTATTGTATACCTCATAGTGTGTCGAATAAAATATAATAATAAACATCTCAAATATAAAACAGGTGAGACGGTAAATAACTGAATGAATAAGAGAGTCAAAGTGCACAACTCCATATAGTATACAATGCAGGAAATAGAGTTATACAACATATAATAACACATAAATAACCGTCTCTGAGTAATAAAGGCACCAGAGGCTCCATAGTTCTGTGCAACAGAATAGCAAATAAGTAAATATGGCAATATGAGAGTATAGCCTCATGCTCACCGTCTGTCCAGCTCCACATGTTTACTAGATCTGATATCCCTAACCTATTCATTTAAGAGTACCCAGAGTAATAGGAAGCAAAGTATAAAAACCCGAGTCAGACAATAGTCTAGTGTTAGTGGTAGTAAATCTCCAAATACTAATATACCACTAAAATAGGACAAATGGCATGGAGGATCATACCTGACATGTTTCTGTATCCAAAAAGTAAGCACATATACTAAATATACGCTACTCCACATCATAGTCATCATGGGTGTACTACACATCAAAGTACCAAGGGGTTTCCAAATGTATATATCAATTATATCGGCATCAGGTGACATTCCTAGGGTGATAAACAATCAAACAACATAGCATCATCATTCATCCTCACATTCACTCACTCAGTGCGTTGGGTATATAATCACTCGCCGACCCATCATGGTCAAAGACTAGACAATCCATCATGATAGCCCGCATCCTAGTTCCTCGGTACTCAAATCCATGCCACTTAGTTGGCCAAGAAATAGACTAACCAACACGTCAGTTCAGGGTAAAAAAACGTCATTTCTAGAATAAGGAACCATCACGCTCCAGGAACCATCATGTTCCCAGTATACCCCCACCTCACGACTACCCTACGAACCCTCGAGTGCAACAATCCCTTTGCACACGTCACCTATAGCAGTGCACATCCTAGAAATGATCTAATGACTCCCAACACGAAGTCATCATGGACGGGACGATTCTCTACAATCATCATCAATCATAGAATACCATCATACGTCCCATAGCCATCATCCAACGGTTCCCTCAATACGACTCATAGTCCACTACTCTGCATCTCAAAGTACAGATATCCACTGTTGAATCCATCACTTAACATCACAGAATCACCGTCCTCGTGTCACAAGTCATCATCATTGAAAATCATTGAAAAGGTCATCAAAAAATTCAACTTAAAATTTGCCTATGTTCCGGCCTAAAGCAGATCCCTAGAATTCCTAGGTTTGGCCCGAACTCATGCCGGAGTAATTTCAAAAATTTCTCAGAGCACGCCCTGCGTTGATTGAATTTTATGGTTCGGTACCGATCCATGAGTAGGGATCGGTCCGATCCATAACTTAGCTTACTTTTCTCTTGCCTTCATCGATATGAGAATGCCCTAAGTCAAGCCCAAAGTTTTTTCCTTTTCGGGCCGAAGCAAACCCTACACCAATCCATGAATTAACCCATTTTTCTCTTTCATTCACCGATTTGACAATGCCTTAAGTCAAGCCCAAAGTTTTGCCTTGTTGGCCCGAAGCACGCTTCGAAGCAATCTAATATCGATCCATACTCCCTAAGTCACCACTGATCCATCAATATCTTGAGCATATGAACTCTAAAAGACTTGAAATTAAAAAAAAAGCATTAGTGGTCCTTCTTGACCTACCCTATGGATCGCATGTCATTTGGACAATGTGACCTTTATGAGTCATCAGCGATCGATCAACACCGATGCATCTTCAGTCGGCCATAACTCGAGCAAACGAACTCCAAACGACTTGAAACTTGAAATGTAGCATTATGGGGCCTTTCCTGCTACCATATATCGATCGCATGCAGTTTGGGTCAAATCCTATGGATCGTCACTGATCCATAAGCACCGATCCTTAACTTGTTCATATAACTAAATTTCCATTTGATCGACGTTTTCAACCATTCAACCAATATATATTCAAGCAAGCATCATATATATTCTATCCTTACAAACACACATCTATACACATAAAAACAAATCCTAAGTCTAAGGGCAGTATCCATAAGTACACATGAGATCCATAAGAACACGAATTTATAAAACTTATCCCAATTACTTGAAATTTACATATGTTGTTTAAAAGAGTATAAAATGTATTTTAGAGATTGAAAATCATTTAGAAACATCATTAAACGTCTAATAATGGCTAATTAGTGAGTAGAGGCTTAAAACCACTCACCTAAATCCAAAGCAATCCTAGGAAATCCAAATAAGTTTAAAATCCAAGAGTGAACAATAGCTCCAAAATGATCTCCAACATCCAATCTTTAATCCATGGTGCAACTCTCGCTAATCTCCTTAATGATAAGAATTGGCTAGTTAAAGTAACAGCTATGAGTGGTTTAAGGCTAGATAATGATGATAGTGGCTCTCTAACTATTTTGGGAAGTGCGTACTGAGAAGTAGAAGTGCCATCAGCTACCTTTCGGTGCTACTCCCAAAATAGGCCTGGGCTTATCCACTAATTTCTTTAATTACCCACTAAGCTGTTCAAAATTGACTGAAACTTCAAATAGTCATATCTCCCAAATGGTAACTCCGTTTTCCTACTATGACCACTATACAAAAAGAGAAACCATCATTCTGATCTAATGGAAGCGATTTCAAATCCTAACTTTGCTCTTATCAAAAGTTATAGGTTGTACAAGATTTTTCAGGGTCAAAATTGTCCAATAATAATCTTAAGGATGGAAAATGTGTATAGTAGTCATTTTCGGAAGTTATAGAATCATACAACCTTAATAAAAATAATATTAATATTTTATGATCCTTTGATATGTAAAATACAGGTCGTTACGTACTTCCCCTTTTTAGGAATGTCACTCTCGAAATTCTATAAACAAGTCAATAGGGTCATCCCGCAGGCCTAACAATCATATACAAGCATAGGCAACAATAACACATCCAACATGCATACATAGTAACAAATATAAAAGGAAATATCTAAGTCTATCCTAGCATGTAGTATACTACACTATGGTATATTTTATGATATCATTGATGAAAGTAAAAGCGATAAATAAAAAATCTCACCAAGTAAAGAGCTCTAGATAAGTTGTCCTCATGCTCTCTTCGGTCTCCAAAGTGCAATTACCTTCGCTTTCGCTCCACCGAACCTTCACCGTCTTCCTCCTAAGCTGCTTCATATCACATCCGACGATACAAATAAGCTTACAAGGTCTCGAAGCCTCTGGTTCAATCTTAATATCATCTAGTTAATCTGGTGCGATAGTTACACCTGAGTCGTGCACAAACTTCCGCAAGTGAGAAACATGGAAGACATTATGCACTCCCGTCATTCTTTAAGGTAAGTCAACCATATAAGCAAGGTTCTCAATCCTCTCTAGTATCAGAAAAGGACCTACAAATCTTGGTGCCAACATCCCTTTACTACTGAACCAAATTACATTCATCAATGGAGAGATCGTGACAAATACCATATCGTTGACAGAGAACTCTAGATCTCTAATCTCTTATCAATGTAGTTCTTCTATTTGCCTTAAGCAGCTTTCATTCATTATTGAATGATCTCGATCTTCTTCGAGGTCTCCCTAATCATATCTGGCCCAAGTATCAGTTTCTTGCCCATTTCCCACCAATAAGAAGGAGCATTACACGGTCGGACATATAACGCCACAATTGGTGTCATACCTATGCTGGACTGATAACTTTTGTTGTATGTGAATTCATAGGGCTGTAAGTGATCATCCCACGAGCCTCCAAAGTTGAGTATATAAGCCCGCAAAAGATCCTCTAAGATACGATTCACGCTCTCAGTTTGGCCATCAATTTGAGGGTGATAAGCTGTGCCGAGATGCAGCTCTGTCCCTAACGCCTCCCGTACACTCTTCCAAAACCCACTAGTGAACAATGGGTCACAGTTACTCATAATGCCCATCGGCACACCATGAAATCATACTATCCACTTCACATACAATTTGACTAGTTTGGCTACCACTCTACTTGATTTCACGGGTATAAATCTAGCACTCTTTGTCGATCGATCGACTATGATCCAAATGCTATCGTACCTTCCTCGAGTCCTCGGCATTCCATCGGTGAAATCCATCAATAATTGTTCCTATTTCCACTCGGGAACTTCTAGCGGTTGCACCAAACCACTAGGCTTCTTCTGCTCTGCCTTAACCAACTGGCACTTCATACACTTCAAGATGGATGTCCCAACGTCATTCTTCATCCCTTCCTAATAGAAGGTATGCCTCATATCATGGTATATCTTATTAATGTTGGGATGAATAGTCAATCTCGAATAATGGCACTCTCATAACACCTCATCCCTTAACCTATCGAAATCATGAATAAACAATCTCCCATCTTTATGGTGCCAACCGTCTCAGTCAAGTCCGTATTGTCTCATCTCCTCAGACTCTACCCCATCGTCAATCTTAGTAATGATCTCAACTAATTTGGCATCGTGCCTCTGACTCTGGTACCAATCTGCTCAATCAGAGCCTGATAGTTAATCTCACTAATATCTTTGGCTCCAACTCGCATTTCGGTTAGAAATCATAATCAGTAATATACTCTAACTACGTCCACTCTAGGAGGCATGTCTCTTACTCAAGGCATCAGCAACTTCATTACCTTTAATTGGTGTATATGTAATGTCAAAGTCATAGGAGGCTAGGAACTCTAACCATCGCTGTCAGCGAAGGTCAAGATCCTTTTGCAAAAACAGGTACTTCAATGATTTATAGTCGGTGAACAGCTCAAACCTCTCTCCCAAGAGATAGTGCCTCCAAATCTTCAATGCAAACTCAATTGCAGCTAACTCTAAATCATGGATCAGTTATTTATTCTCATGTATCTTCAGTTGTTGAATAGCATATTCAACAACTTTGCCTCTCTACATCAATACCACGCCTAATTCGGTACCATAAGCATCAGTGTATACTGTCATCGCTTCATTCCCACTCAAAATGGTCAATATGTGTGCACTCATCAACTTTTCCTTCAGACTGTTGAATGCCTATTCGCATCTTGCGTCTTAAATAAAAGTCTGATTCTTTTTCATCAAGCGAGTCAACGGTGCGACTACTTTAGAAAAGTCTTGGATGAATCATCTATAATATCCAACTAACCCCAAGGAAGTTCTCTCATTCATAGCGTTTTTGGATCTAATCTAATCTTAGACTGCTGCGGCTTTTGCAGGATCCATGGAAATGCCCTGCTCAGAAACAACATGATCTAAAAATCTTACTTCCCTCCTACAGAAGTGACACTCTGAAAACTTTACTTTCAGACGATGTTCTCTCAATATCCCAAGCACGATCCTCAAATGTGTCTTGTGTTCTTCTGTTCGTGAGTAGAGAAGAGTATCATCAATGAACACAAGCACAAACTTATTTAGCTAACCCCTGAAAACACGGTCCATGAGATTAACAAAGTATGCCAACGCATTGGTAAGCCTGAATGGCATAACCAACCATTCAAAGAAACCATATGGTGTACGAAACGCTGTAATCTGCACACTCTCCTTCGCTACTCTTGGTTGGTGAAATCTCATTGCAAGAACCAACTGAGAAAATACTCTAGCACCATGAAGTTGATCGAACAAGTCAACAAAACATGGGAGTGGATACTTGTTCTTCTTCATCGCTTTACAGCTCACGGTAATCAACAAACAATCTAAGGGAACCATCCTCCTTCGTAGTGAATACTACTGGTTCTCCCCATTTAGAAAAACTTCTGCGAATTAAACCTTAAAGGCATCACTATCAATCTGGCATTTTTAACTAAATCAATACGGAACTCAATCTCCAGGTAAGGCGAAAGTCCGGTCACCTTATCGAATACGTCTGAATCTCCCTTGCAATAGGCACTGATGACAACTCTTCGTGTGATATATTGAGCAAATATAGAAAACTGATCATCACATCATTATCCGATAAGCAGCCTAACACTATCGTCTGCCCATCACCCCTATCGTCACCAATGACTTCTCACAATCTACCATCACACTATTTCTATGAAGCCAGTCCATCCCCAAAATAATACCAAACCCAATGAAACCCAAAACAAAGGAATCACAATCAAAAGAACATCCATGAGTCGATTGGGCCAAATCCCAACAAACCATACATGGGTGTAACATCCCCTATCTTGAGGCTCAAAGCTAAGTTCTACAGATGCTGCAGTCATCTATAGTATTAATATTCGGTGACAAAATATGGTAATGTTAATAGTATCCGTAATATCATAAGCACATGAATATGAAATAAGAACAACACAGATTTAAAACAACTTTTCAGATTACATTTCAAATAATAATTTCATATTCTGATACATAATTCCAAATGATTCCCAGGTTTTGATCAAATATAATTATTATAAATTACGCCAAGAGCGATATATGAAGATGCCCCTTTGGATGGTTAGAGTACTAAATAGACATATCGGTCTTAATACATCACATCACAAAAAAAACTAAATAGCTCCTATATAGCTAGCTTTGCCTCCTGCACGTCTTCGGAAGCTTATTCGTCCAACCTAGTAAACCTGAAAAACCTTAACTCTCAATCTACTCAAATCAAATTTTGAGCACCCGAGAGTTTATAAAATACTTTAAGTAAAACTTTACTAAGTCGAAGGGATTACTTCGAAGGGTTATATCATAAAATACTTATCTTTGTTTGAATATGTAAGAGGGATCCTTATATAAAATGAATGTTAATAAACCTTGGGGACACCGGGGTGGGTTTAATGTTTTCGATACATAGTTTGGGGTTACAAATAGAAATATTATTTTGAAAATATACATTGGGGCTATAAATGTGTTTTTATTTAATTTAACATAATTGGGGCTACCAATGGGAATAGGTTAAACAGGTGGTATACCTGGGGAAAATAAGTAATCATGAGGATTATGAATTTTAATAAATAATCACGGGGATCATGATGTTTTAATTGGCCAAGTGATGGGTTCTTAGTTAACCTAGGAAAACCATGGAATGTGTGGTGGATAGCCCACATTAAATTTCTAAAGAAAAGAAAATTTTGCCAACGGCGGTTAGCATCGGGATTTGGCACCCAAGGGTTCATAGTCATCCTAGGAAAACTATGGAGTGTGCGGTGGATAGCCCACACTATCTTTGATAAAACAATGTACGATGGATAATCTACATTTATTTTAAATGGATTTGGGTTGGACAACCCTATTAAATTATGATGGATAGTCATTTTAAAGATTTTAGAGTGGAACTCTAATAAATTGATTTTAGATGGGAAATCTAATAAATTGCTTTTAGATGGGATATCTAATAAATGAGTGGATGTGACATCCAATACATATGATTTATGGCTTTATTTCATACTATGTTAAAACTAATCATTTTGGGTGTAGAGGAATAGTAAACGATTTGCATATTTTATTTTGGATACTAGTGAGGGGAAAACTCATTCCGCTAAGCGGCGTGGCCTCACTAGATATCTTTTTATGATAAGAGATGATAGGGGATTATTCATACCAGACTTATTATCTGACTCGAAGTTTGTGTTTCTCCATAAACTCTCGGGTAC
This sequence comes from Allium fistulosum, assembly GCA_030737815.1. Classification (NCBI taxonomy): domain Eukaryota; kingdom Viridiplantae; phylum Streptophyta; class Magnoliopsida; order Asparagales; family Amaryllidaceae; genus Allium; species Allium fistulosum. The sequence continues at coordinate 520,786,707 of CM060902.1, forward strand.
TCAAAATTAATTTGAGTAGTCTGAGAGTGGGAGACTTTTAGGTTTTTGGACGCATAAGCTTCCGGCGACGTGCAAGAGGCAGTGTTAGCTATATAGGAGCTATTTTGTGTATTCCGCTGTGATGTGCTAAGAACTATAAAGTTAATATTATTAATTCTCTGATCATCATAAGGGGACATCTTCATATGTCGCTCTTATCGTATTTTGTACATGTATATGTGATCTGAACGTGGTTAGCGTCTGGGATTATGTAATTAAATCTTAATATTATTCATAATAAATGAGAAATTCTGTTATGTTGAAGTTTAAAAATTTTCATATTCTTGTGTTCCTATGTATCAATATTAACTATGCCGCATTCGGTCGCCAAGAAATAATAACTACGGATGACTACAGCATTAGTAGCGGTTAGTTTTGGGCTTTAGAAGGCGGGATGTTACAAGTTGGTATCAGAGCATGGTTTATGTCTTAAAAGGAATTTAAACCTTAAAATATTTTTAAAGCATAATCTAATGAGTCTAAAATATGGTTGGGTGTAGGTAAACGTTATAATAACGTATGTGTACTTTACTATAAATACCTAAGTATGTATTCCCCACTCTCTTAGACCATTCTTCTGTATCTTACCAAGATTTGATTTCAGGTAGTAGGGAAGTAAGATATGGAGGCAGGAAATGGAAGAGTGAATCAAGGTGGAAGACGCACCGCAACAAGTAGAAATGTTCGACCCAATACAAGGAGCAACCAGGATGGATAGGAAAATGCAAACCCAGATGCAAATGCTAATGTTGGTGCTGAGATCCCGCCGGTTGATATGGGGATAATGTATCAGTTCTTCGTGAATATGATGGAAGCAAGTGCAGCTGTGAGAGTGGCTGTAGGGAATGCTGGAGGAGCTAATCCGATGGCCCCAGTTGGCAATAATTATGCCAAGCTGAGCAAGGATTACGCTAGTCTTGGAGGAAAGCCTTTTTTAGGAACCGAGGATGCAGTAGGAGTGGAGAACTGGCTATTGCATTATAAAAGGATATTTGCAAATCTCGGCTTGACAGATATGCAGAAGAGGAGACTTGCTTCAAGGCAATTGCAAGGAGCAGCATTGTTTTGGTGGAACGGAGTTACCATAGGAGAGCCAGAGGAAAACCTGACTTGGGCTGAATTTCGAAGGAGGTTCGAAGAAAGATTTCTATTAGAGGTTTCCAAGTCAGCATTGCTCAGGATGTTTGCAGATTTAGTCCAAGGGAATAGATCGGTGATTGAGTATGCTACAAAGTTTAATGAGCTGTCCCGTTACGGATATGCTATTGTGGATATTGACATTTAGAGAAATGATAAGTTTATAAGGGGGTTGAATCCTGAGATTGCCGGAGCAACCATGCCAAAACTCTGGGATCCGTGTCATATTGTTGTTGAGATGGCTATTCGGAATGAAGAGATGCCTTCTACTTTTGGGAAAGGCAAACCAGTTGAGGTTCAGAATTTTCAGGGTAAGAGGCGGAAGTTCTTCAAGAATAAGGGTGCCCAGTTAAGGGTAACAGCTAAGAAGAGCAAGGCTAATATTGTTTGTTACAAGTGTGACAAGAAGGGGCACTATGCTAATGAGTGTTGATCCGGTGATGGAAGAGCAGTTACAGTGAGGCCGAATGTGAAGTGCTACAACTATGGCCAGATGGGGCATTACAAGGACAAGTGTCCCGAGGCTGCTAAGGCTGTAAAGGGGAAGGTCTTTGTGTTGGAACCATCATCCTCTAGACCAACGGCTGCTGAGAAAGGAAAAGCGGTGATGGAAGGTATGCTTATGATTCATAGTACTCCGGTTAGGATACTTTTTGATATCGGTGCATTGCACTCATTTATATCTCAGTATTTGGTAGATTGCTTATGTCTGGAACCTTTATACCTTATTTCTCCTTTAAGGGTTGCAAATCCTATAGGAGGGTATGCAACTCTGGGAATGAGATATGACCAGTTAGAACTTGATTTGTTTGGTCATATGTTTGCATGCAGTTTATATGTTTTTGATTTGGTGGGCTTCGGGATCATATTGGGTATGGATTGGTTAGATAGATATGATGCTAGGATATTTTGCCAACAGAGGGAAATATCATTGGAATACCCTAATAGCCATAACCGAGTCATTCACTTAGTAAGGAGTTCGAACGGAAATGCTTATGCGTTATTGGGTGCTATGGGAATGGAAGTAGAGTTGAAGCAGGTTTATGTAGCAAGAGAGTTTGCGGATGTGTTTGAACCAGTTTTGGACTTGCCGCCAAAAAGAGCAATCGAGTTTCGGATAGATCTCGTACCGAGAGCTGAACCCATAAATATACCACATAGCAGGATGTCACCAACCGAGATGAAGGAATTGAAGGTGCAGCTAGTGGAATTGGAAGGAAAAAATTTCATCCGGCCATGCAGTTCGCCTTGGGGAACGACCACGGTATTCGTGAAGAAGCCAGATGGGTCGTTAAGGATGTGTATCGACTATCGTATGTTGAACGAGAGGACAATCAAGAATAGGTATCCTTTGCTGAGGACCGACGACTTATTTGATCAGTTGAGTGGAGCTAGAGTGTTTTCCTAACTAGATTTAGCGACAAGCTTCCATCAGCTAAGAGTGGCAGAGGACAGTATTACTTTTACGGCGTTTAGGACAAGATATGGGTCTTACGAGTGGTTGGTTATGCCATTTGGGCTTACTAATGCGCCAACTTTCTTTGTGGATTTGATGAACCTGGTTTTCCGAGAACACTTGGATAGGTTCGTGTTGGTTTTTATTGATGACATTTTGGTATATTCTAAGAACGAGAAGGATCATGCAGATCATCTTAGAATAGTGTTGGAGATGCTAAGGCAACATCAGCTGAAGGCGAAGTTCTCCAAGTGTCATTTCTGGAAGAAGGAAGGGAAGTTCCTTGGTCATTTAGTTTCCGAGGAAGGGTTAGCAGTTGATTCGGATAAGATCGAGGCTGTTAACAATTGGAAGAGACCACAAATGGTAAGTGAGATTAGAAGTTTTCTTGGACTTACAGGATGCTACCGAAGGTTCATTAAGGATTTCTCGCGGATAGCGGCATCCTTGACTACACTAACCAGGAAGGACGTGAAGTTTGTTTTGTTTGACAATTGTGAGGAGGCATTCCTTGAGTTGAAACATTTGTTAACAAATACGCCCGTGTTAGTAGTTCCAGATGGGAATCAAGGGTTGGTAGTTTACACCGATGCATGTGGTACTGGGTTAGGTGCTGTGCTAATGCAGAATGGAAAGGTTATTGCCTATACTTCTAGACAACTTAGACCACATGAAGTGAGATACCCTACTCATGATTTGGAGTAGGCAGCGGCAATCTTTGCATTGAAAGTGTGGAGACATTATCTTTTGCGAGAAATGTTTGAGCTATTTACATATCATAAGTCTCTATGATATTTATTCTCTCAGAAGGAGCTGAACATGAGACAGCAGAGATGGCTGGAGTTTGTTGTAGCTTATGATTTTAGCATCGAGTATACACCGAGAAAAGGAAATAAGGTGGCGAATGCGCTTAGCAGGAAACATCAGAATGTGGTGTTAGTTATGTTGGCAGAATGGAAAGACTTAGAAGCATTGGCTGCTTGCAGTGTGCAATTGAGATCGACTGCTGTATTTAGTCGAAATATCGCCATGATATCTTGTTTGGAATTTTAACTAGTGTTGATTGAACGAATTGCATCTAGGCAGAAAGAGGATCCAGTGTTAGCCGAGAGGATTAGAAGGTTAGAAACTAGAGCCGAGATTGATGACTTAAAGGATTTTATTCTTGATCGCATGGGTTGGTTGAGAAAGAAGTAATGTTTATGTGTTCCGGATGTTGGAAAACTTAGGAAGGAAGTTCTTGGGGAATGTCATCGATCGAAATTTATGATTCCTCCTAGGGGGACCAAGATGTATCAAGATATGAAGAGAAGTTTCTTCTAGGAAGGAATAAAGAGGGATGTTGGCTAGCAAGCTGTGACGCCCCACCCTAAGACCCATATTAACAAAGAGAATTATATAGTAATTCTATCTGCTAATGCGGAGAATAGGGCTGGTTAAGGGCGACCATCATAGTCTTGCATTAGATAAGAGCTAAGTACGTCGATATTTATACTTCCTTTTTTTTCATTGCGTCTCGAGTATTCGACATACTTAATTAATTCATAAGTGATTATCTTTAATTAACCAAACTAATTAATTGTCTTTTGTTAATTATTTTGATTAATCAACTATCAATTACAAGTCACAGAACAGCAACACAGAAACGATACATATGAATGCATACATCAAATGTAATATAACATGCCACTAGTGGTATATAACCACAATACATACATACATTCATAAGTAGTTCTCATCGATTAATACTCCTATAATAGGAGATCTCGAACATCTCAACTAGTCAAATATTGGCTTCCAAATGTTTGCTTTGTTGTGAGAAGGGAAGTCATGCTTCACCACGTGCGTCGCTTATTACTATAGTTATATTGATCAAAACTACATTTGATTGTTGCTATCCCGAGATCTAAATGACAGCAGTGTTGTATTTGATACCAAGCTACGACGACCTAGGCTTTTCAACCATCGGCAGCGGCCACTCTCCACCGTGGCACACACTGGTACCTCGAATTTGGATAAAAAATGAAAAAGTTATGCTTAAAACAGTTCAGAGGTCTAAATTCAACACTGCTGCCATTTTGATCTCGGGATAGCAACAATCAAATGCAGTTTTGATCAATATAACTTCAAAATTTCAAAAACCTCAAAACATGAAACTTTTATAACAAATTCTAAGCTTTCTGGAACATCTAAGATTATTGAATTTGGAGACATCCGATAAAATTGGAAAATATAGACAAACTCAAAATATGTTGAAATTTCAATCATCATGATTTCTGGTTTCAAGTATATTAATTGAAACATTTTTGAAAATGAGAATTTTTAAAAGTGAAATCATACTTTTTAAGTGCGAATCCATGGGGAACTTGCGGTTGAACGATTTTGGTTTCATTGGAAAATTCTGATGATCGGCGACATAGTTTGTCTCGTGATCGGAACTGGAGCACGCTTGGTGGTTGGGGATCATCGAAAAAATGCTCGATGAATTTATAATTCACCGAGGCGGCGGCGCGAGTTCGATTTAGGGTTTGGTGGCGAACGGGAGACTCTTACCCCTACATGTCCCTTTGAGGTAGTATAAGGCCTTGGGTTGGTTGCGAGTCGAGAGGCTGGCCGTAAAAGCAAATTCGAGGTATCACTGTGTGCCACGGTGGGTCTGGGATGGTTGCAAAGCCTACCGGTCGCCACTGCCTTGGGGCGTCACTGCTTGCTCTATGGTTAAAACAGTGTTTGAACTGTCAGTAAGTAAAAGCCGAACATTAGAAGCCAAGTGGTTTGCTTCAGCCTTTGGATATTCCAGTTTGGAAGTGGGACTCGATATCCATGGATTTTATTGACGGGTTGCCAAGGTCAAACCGGGGTAATGAAAGTATATGGATCATAGTGGACAGATTGACCAAAAGTGCCAATTTCATTCCGATAAGGTCAACCAGGATGGCACATGTTTTGGCTAAGTTGTTCATGAAGAACATCATTAGACTGCATGGAATTCCTAGTAGTATCGTCAGTAATAGAGATGCTTTGTTTACTAGAGAGTTCTGGAAAAGCCTACAGAATGTGTTAGGCACTAAGCTCAAGATGAGTACCACATATCATCCTCAGACAGATGGGCAGACAGAGAGAGTCAAAAAGGTACTGGAAGATCTATTGAGGGCTTGTGTGCTGGATTTGAGTTATTCTTGGGAAGATCACTTGCACTTAGTGGAGTTTTCCTATAATAATAGTTATTAGACTACTATAGGAATGGCGCCTTTTGAAGCTTTGTATGGAAGGCCATGTAAATCACCAGCATGTTGGTTAGAGACCGGAGACAGATTGGTCCGTGGTCCAGATTTGGTGAGAGAGGCGATAGATAAGATCGAGTTGATATGAAAGAATGAAGGAAGATCGGTCTAGGTAGAAGAGTTCCGTAGACAAAAGGTGTAACGACCTAGAGTTCTCAGTTGGAGATAGAGTTTTCATCAAGGTATCGCTGATGAAAGGTGTGGTTCGGTTCGAGAAGACTGGGAAGCTAGCACCAAGATATGTTGGACCATTTCTTATATCAGAGAGGATTGGGAGACTCGCATACCGAGTAGATTCGCCGAGCAGTTTGGTCGGGGTCCACAATGTGTTTCATGTTTCTCATATTAGGAAGTATGTTCATGATCCAGAAACTACTATCGCTCCGACTGCACTGGAGGACTTAGTGGTGGAATAGGATATGACTTTTGCGAGGCAACCAGTTCGTGTTGTGGCAAAAGATGGGGAGAGGTTAAGGAACAAGACAGTTTGGTTGGTGAAAGTTCAGTGGAGCGACAACGTGAAGAACTGTACTTGGGAGACAGAAGACAGGATTAGCGCTACTTTTCCTGGGCTGTTTTAGATGGTAAGTTCTATATATGGTTTATATAGAATTTGGCTGGTAGGTTATACTAGCTTTGCTTGCATGGGCTATATGCTTTTTGTGTGTCCTTACTGAAATTTCGGGGACGAAATTCTTTAAGGGGGGAGTCTGTAATGCCACTGAATTTTAATTAACATTATTCGGGATATTTAATAGGATAACTTAAAAAGAATAATGTGAATAATTAGGGAGATGAGATTAATAAATCCAATGGCTGTGTCTTAATGAATGAACTAAAATAAGACTTAACTAAATTAAGAAGGAGGAATTCCCTAAGGGGTAAACTTGCAAATGGGGAACATATCCCATCCTAATATATCATTAATGTGGATAATCTTCGGATATTATGTCATATTTCCCATCCAATGACTATTCCAATCCAAGAATACCCTGGAGTAGATCCCGTGTATACCAGACAATAGGAGTAAGATAGACGGAGTCGAGGCTACATTCTTAGTATAAATCTCTTCCCCCAGTTTAATAAATTTCATTCTCTCATTCATAACTCCTCACCAACTTTCGACCGGCCATTAAAAGCTCCAGGAAGAGCAATAAATTGAAAAAAAAGCTAAGGAATTAAAGCTAGGAAATTATCTCATTCTCCAACTAACTAATCAAGGTGAATAATCATGTTTATCATCTCATTTTCTATGTTTGGATCGGTTATGGGTTATACTCGATTCATGGTTGTGATTTTGGTTAGGATATAACCATTTAAACCTTTGTTTGGATAAGACTTAGGTGTTTTAAATTGTTAATGGGCTAATTAACATGTTTTATTCAGTTTTGGTTAAATTCAGAATTGTTTTGATCTTCATATGCTTTGAAATTTTAATATGTTGAAGTATACGATTTATAAGATTTTTGGTGATTTTTCCTTAGTGGTTAACTAAGGTAATTAAATTAATTAAGCCTAAGGGCTAAACTACAGTATTGCTTCTGCCTTGGTCAAAGCCGGAGGGAATTTGCTTTCAAAAATTGATATGGGGAAGAAGTATAATTTTTTACGAAAAAGGTTGACTTTTGTATACTTTTTACTATTCGAAATCATAGGTGGAAGCCCCTTGACCAATCACAATTAGACAAGCAAGATAAAACATCACTTCAGTAGGCCCAGATGTTCCCTCCGACTCCAAAAGCCTCTTTTATCCCTTTGTCTGAGTCGAAGGGTAGGCATGGTGATGAAGGGAAGAGAAGCGAGGGGTTGGGGAGCTGCTTCCTTTGCTTTCAAATGGAAATAAAACTTGCTTTCAACTGAATCAAAGGGGGATCCTTCGATTCTATAAATTTTTATAAAAATACTAAGTTTTATATACTCAAGGAGGGGCCACGAAGAGGATCTTCAAAAGCCAAAACCTTCCAGAGTTAATGTTTTAAATGCTTTCCAGAAAGATTTTTATACCCTTCGACAAAGTCGAAGGGAAAAGGGGAGGAAAACCCAAACCTTCCCATTGTTTTTAAAGTAAAATTTTTAGTACCTTTCGACAAAGTCGAAGGGTAAACCTTCCGACAAGGTTGGAAGTATACTTTCGAAGGGTTGGTTCCAACACCAACACTTCATTGTTTTTGAATGATTTCGAAAGGTTTTGATTTCAAAAGGTTTTGATTTTGAAAGGCTTGATTTCAAAAGGTTTTGGTTTTGAAAGGTTTTGAGTTTCATTGCTTTTGAAAGGTTTATAAATGGTTTTATAAGAAGGGATACCCTAGGCTTTCGACAAGGTCGAAAGGTGGAACCTTTCGACTAGGTCGAAAAGAAACCTTCTGACAAGGTCGAAAGGTATGATTTTGCGATGCTTTCAAAAGAAAGGTTTCCAAGGGGGCTAACTTTGGAGGTTTATTTGCTTTTGAATGGGACTTCATTCGAAGGGTTTTAAATAGCTGCTTTTAGCCATTTTTCTTAAGTAAAACTTTGCTAAGTTGAAGGGTTACTTCGAAGGGTTATAGCATAAAATAGTTATCTTTGTTTGAATATGTAAAGGGGATCCTTTTATAAAATGAATGTTAATAAACCTTCGGGACAACGAGGTAGGTTTAATGTTTTCGATACATAGTTTGGGGTTACAAACAGAAATATGCTTTTGGAAATATACATTGGGGCTATTAATGTTTTTTTATTTGATTTAACCTAATTGGGGCTACCAATGGGAATAGGTTAAACAGGTGGTATACCTGGAAAAATTAAGTAATCATGGGGATCATGAGTTTTTATAAATAATCATGAGGATCATGATGTTTTAATTGGCCAAGTGATGGGTTCTTGGTTAACCTAGGAAAACCATGGAATGTGCGGTGGATAACCCACATCAAATTTCTAAAGAAAAGAATGTTTTGCCAGTGGTGGTTAGCCTCGGGATTTGGCACCCAAGGGTTCATAGTCATCCTAAGAAAACTATGGAGTGTGCGATGGATAGCCCACACTATCTTTTATAAAACAATGTACGGTGGATAATCTGCATTTATTTTAAATTGATTTGGGACGGACAGCCCTATTAAATTATGATGGATAGTCATTTTAAAGATTTTAGAGGGAAGGTCTAATAAATTGATTTTAGATGGGAAATCTAATAAATTGCTTTTAGATGGGATATCTAATAAATGGGTGGATGGGACATCCAATGCATATGATTTATGGCTTTATTTCATACTATGTTAAAACTAATCATTTTGGGTGTTGGGGCATAGTAAATGATTTGCATATTTTATTTTGGATACTAGTGAGGCGAAAACCCGTTCCGCTAATCGACATGGTCTCACCAGATATCTATTTATGATAAGAGATGATAGGAGATTATTCATACCAGACTTATTGTCTGACTCGAAGTTTGTGTTTCTCCACAAACTCTCGGGTACTCAAAATTAATTTGAGTAGTTTGAGAGTGGGAGACTTTCAGGTTTTTGGACGATAAGCTTTCGAAAACATGCTGGAGGCAGTGTTAGCTATATAGGAGCTATTTTGTGTATTCTGCTGTGATGTGCTAAGAACTATAAAGTTCATATTATTAGTTCTCTGATCAACATAAGGGGACATCTTTATATGTCGCTCTTATCGTATTTTGTACATCTATATGTGATGTGAACGTGGTTATCGTTTGGGATTATGTAATTGAATCTGAATATTATTCATAGGAAATGAGAAATTTTGTTTTGTTGAAGTTTAAAATTTTTCATATTCTTGTGTTTATGTGTATCAATATTAAGTATGCCGTATTCGGTTGCCAAGAAATAACAACTACGGATGACTGCAGCATCAGTAGCGTTTTGTTTTGGGCCTCAGAAGGTGGGATGTTACACATCTGTTAGACATACTGCTGGGCTATCTGCTCTTAACTATCTTCTTCTAGGGTCGACTGAACCTAATGGTTTTACGGGCTCACTAATTACCTATCTTCTCTCTGTATATTCTTCCAGTGTGTATCATCATTTTAGTCTTACATGTAACAAAGCCTTACACACTGGAATTTTGGACTTATATTAGCTAGGGACTTATTAGCTAAAGTATAGGGCACGACCCTATAACAATACCATCTGATATTTTATTTTCCGAGCCATTTACTTAGGGTTAACTACCCCATCAAATTTTCCTTGAAAACATTTCTTTCAAATTGATTTAACCCTTTAAATCATACTTAAACAAGGAAAATATACTCTTTTCTTTACTTAAATATGTTTGCCATGATATATGCTTTACAAAAACCAAGTTGATGAAATATAACGAAATATAATGGGATTATCTATCCTTCAAAAGTAAGTTAAAAACCCTTTTCAACTTAAAAGATCATAAGCCATAAAGCCAAGGTAAACCATTCGAAACCTTTGCTTAAAAACCTTAAACGATACCTTTTGAACCCAATGAAAGTACCCCTTTCAAAATAAGTTAACTACTATACCTTGAAACACTTGCCCATAAGGCCAAAACATACCTTTTGAAACCTTTAGAAATTAACCTTTCAAAATCATTGAAAGTATCCCTTCGAAAGATTTATAAAACCTTAGACATCCTCTTTTCAATACACTTCAAACTTGTCTTTCGAAAGCATTGAAAACCTTTCCTTCAAATACTAAAGGTAAACCTTTCGAAAACATTGGGGAATCTCCCCTTCGGAACCTTCATTATATATCTTTCGAAAGCATTAAAGTCCTTTATTTAAAACATACCCTTTGAAAGCATTGGGTTCAAGTAAAAGTTTGTGGAACATATCTTCGAAACCATTTAAAACCATTCCTTTTGAAACTTTGGGTCTGACTTTCGATATATCCAAGGATCTTAAAAGAACTGGGGCGAAAGCAGCTCTTTTGAAAGCATTATTCCTAAGTAAAAGAAAGTAGATGGTTTCGAAACCAACCCTTTCGAAAACATAGAGAAGCGGCATCAAAGTTTAAGGCAAAAGAACCCTTTTGAAGACTCGAAAGGTTGAATGCAGCAGCAGGGGTTTCAACCCCTTCGAATGCTTATTTTAAAATAAAAGGCGGCAACCTCTTTCGAAAGCCCTTTTCTAAAACAAAGGCGTATTTAACTAAGAGGAAAGCTATTTCCTTAGAAAGCCTCATTTTGTAACTAAAATAGTTCTGAGTTTATAAAGACTACTTCTACCCCTTCAAAAGCATGTTTCAACTCTATACCTTCCGCATATCTCCAATCCACTACGTACCAAGGCATTGATACCATGTCTATTGGTTTCGACTAGTTTGGAGGCGGTAGTATAGGGTTGAAAGGTGACTGCCGAAAGTGGCGAAGCAACACTCCTTTACAAAACTGATTTTAAAATTTTTAAAGTAACATCTTTCCAGCTAACATGCCTTATTTGTCAACATATAATTGGTTGCCAATTCTTTTCAATATCTTTTCTAAAAGTGCCGCTGAATTCAGTAATTAGCAATTTAAAACATTTAGCGAATTGCCCCTTCTCCTTTTATAAACATATAAAACATTTAAGTCTCATACCTTAAATAATTTTATATCTTTAATAAAATACGTAGAAAAATTCTCCAAAAATTCCCATAAATCACTTTTAATATGTTTCTAACATATTTAAATTTCTGACCTAAAGATAACATATAATAGCTGAAAACAATTTAAATCCAATTTAACCATTTTCTTTACTATAAAATTCATAGTAAATCCACATTAACTTAGAAAGTTATGAAACTTGAAACCCATCTCTAAAATAATGTTTCTGACTTTATATCAAAATTGCAAGCCATTTGGATGTCATTTAATAAGCTTTCCAAATCAAATCTTATCGTAAAATCTATATGAAACAAAAAAAAATCATCAACAAGAATATATAACCATTTAACAATCAAAACATGGCATTTTTCTTGCAAAATAAATTCGGATATTATCTAGAAACCGAAAGTTATGAAAATGATATGTAATCTATTATTCACCTTAGCTTGATTGTTAAGAAGATTAAGATTTTCCCTTGTGTTGATTTAATTAAGCTTCCTTCTTGCATTCTTTCTTATCTTCCTCTTGTTTTCTTCTAAGGGTGGCCGGACAAGCTCTAGGTTTTGTTTTGTGAATGTTGTAAATGAAATTGGAATAAGGGTTTAGGGTATAAGAATATAACCTATTCCTATTTTGCCTTTATCTTATTACCTTTACTTCATTTTAAATTTTCATTTGTTCATTCTTTACTTAAGGCACAACTATCTTATAATTATACAAATCTCAATCTCATAACCACTTACATTATTTCATTTAATTTGTCTAATTAAATGTCCTAAATAATGTTAGTAAAAATTAGGGTCGTTACAGACTCCCCTCCTTAAAGAATTTCATCCTCGAAATTACGATGAGGTGCTCCTAAAAATCAATCATAAAGGTAATACATAGCATGAAACAATTTAGGATAAGTATCTCTAACCCTGCTTTTAGTTTCCCAAGTACAGTCTCTCTCTCGTTGTCATGCCACTGGACTTTGACTAATCTTACTGTCATGTTCCTTAGTCTCTTCTCATCTCTTGTGACTATACGAACTGGCTTTCTAACTATAGTCATATCCGGTTCCACTACTATATTATCCAACATAATCTGTGCATTAGTAGTTTCAGGATCTCAAATACACTTCCTTAGATGAGATATATGAAAAACATTGTGGACTCCTTCCAAACTTTTGGTAACTCTACTCAATATGCAAGTTTCCCGACCCTTTCTACAATAGGAAATGGTCCAACGAATCTCGATGCCAATTTTCTTGATTTTTTGAATCTGATTACACCTTTTATCGATGATACCTTGACAGAAACATGATCTCCAACTAAGAACTCTAAGTCTTTCCTTCATTCTAGCTCGAATTAACTCAATCTTTTCTGCAGCTTCCCTAACCAAATTCGGACCAAGAACTAACTTATCCTCGGTCTCTAACCAACAAACGGGAGATTTTATGGCCTTCCATACAAAGCTTCAAACGGTGCCATCCCTATACTAGTCTGATAACTATTGTTATACAAAAACTCGACTAAGTGTAGGTGGTCTTCCCATGATTCCCCAAAGTCTAGTACACAAGCTCGTAATAAATCTTCTAAGACTTTGTTAATTCTTTCCATTTGCCCATCCATCTGTGGATGATAAGCTGTACTCATCTTGAGGTTGGTACCCAAAGGCTCTTGTAGACTCTTCCAGAACTCGCTAGTGTATAAGGAATCTCTATCACTTATTATACTACTAGGAATTCCATGTTGTCTAACTATATTTTTCATGAATAATTTAGCTAAAATCGGTGTCCTGGTTGACTTAACTGGAATGAAATGGGCACTCTTAGTTAATCTGTCCACTACAACCCATATACTTTCATTTCCTCGATTTGACCTCAGAAACCCGTCTATAAAATCCATTGAGATAGAATCCCATTTCCAAACCGGAACATCTAATGGCTGAAGCAAACCCACTTAGTTTTTGATGTTCGGCTTTTACCCATTGACAGTTCAAACACTGTTTCACCCATAAGCTTATATCTCTCTTCATGCCTTCCCAGAAGAAACTTCCTTTCATGTCTTGATACATCTTAATTCCTCCTGGATGAAAAGTGAACTTCGAACGATGGCAATCTTCAGAAACGTTCTTCCTAATGTGTCCCACATTTGGAACATACAGTCGCCCTTTCTTCTTCAACAACCCATTCTGGTCGAGGTTGAAGTCTTTCAAGCCATCGCCCTTTGTTCCATTCCTTATCTTTCTGACCTGTTCAGCTAATAATGGATCCTCCTTCTGCTTAGAAGTAAATTTTTCGATCATCAACGGTCGAACTTCTAACTATGACAACATAGCGGTTTCCTTACTAGATCTAGCTTCAGATCTCCACTGTATTATGAATGTAGTCAATGCTTCTAAATCTTTCCACTCATCTATCATTGCCAATACTGCATCCTGATGTTTCTTGCTAAGTGCATCTGCAACCTTGTTGCCTTTTCCTGGTGTGTACTCAATACCAAAGTCATAAGCGGCTAAAAACTCTAACCACCTCTGCCGTCTCATATTCAACTCCTTATAAGAGAATAGATACTTTAATGATTATGATCCGTATACAACTCAAATATTTCTCCCAAAAGGTAATGTCTCCACACCTTCAATGCAAAAATTACCGTAGCCAATTCAAAATCATGAGTTGGATATCTAACATCATGCAAATTGAGCTATCGAGAAGCATAGGCAATCACTTTACCTCTTTGCATTAACACAGCTCCTAATCTTGTTCCATATACATCTATGTACACCACTAAGTCCTGATTCCCTTATGGAACAACTAACACAGGTGCATTTGTCAATAAGTGTTTCAGCTTCTGGAATGCTTCCTCACACTTATCAGTCCAGACAAACTTCACATCTTTCCAAGTTATCTTAGTCATCGGTGCTGCTATTCGCAAAAATCCTTAATGAATCTCCGATAGTAACTGGCTAATACAAGAAAACTCTTTATCTCATTCACTGTCACGGGTCTCTTCCAAATATTTACTACCTTAGTTTTAGCTGGACCTACTGACAACCCTTTTTCTGAGACCTCATAACCAAAGAACTTCACTTTCTTCTTCCAGAAATGACACTTTGAAAAATTCCCATTCATTTGATGCTGCCTCAACGTCTCAAGCACCACTCTAAGATGAACTTCAAGCTCTCTTTCATATTTAGAGTATATCAAAATGTCGTCTATGAACACTAACACGAATCTATCCGGATGCACTTGGAAGATTCTGATCATCAAATCTACAAAGAATGTTGTCGTATAAACCGAACGGCATCACTAACCATTTGTATGATCCATATCGAGTGCTAAACGCCGTCAAAGGAATATTATCGTCAGCCACTCTAAGCTGATGGAATCATGTTGCGAACTCCAACTGGGAAAAAACTTTGGCTCCACTCAACTGGTCGAACAAATCGTCAATTCTAGGTAACGGATATCAATTCTTTATTGTCTTCTCATTAAACTTACGATAATCGATACATAACCTTAAAGATCCATCTGGTTTCCTTGCAAACACTATGGCTGCTCCCCAAGGCGAACTGCTTGGTTAGTTAAAGTTCTTACTTTCCAAATCCACCAACTGCACCTTTAGGTCCCTTATCTCAGTAGGTGTCATTCTGCTTGGCGGTCTACCCAACAGTTCTACTCTTGGTACTAAATCTATTCGAAACTCATTAGCTCGTTTCGACGGTAGTGCTACTACAAGCTCAAAGACATTTGTGAATTCTCTAACAACAAAAACTCGATTCAACTCATCTTCTGCCTCCATAACACCCAACAAAGCATCATCCTCAAGACTATGGTTTTCTACGGAGTATATTATCTGATTACTACAGTCATGGTGTCTAAGTGATATTTTCCTATCATGGAAAAATATCCTAGCATCGTATTTACTTAACCAATCCATACCCAAAATAATTTCGAACCCTGCAAAATAAAACACATGCAAACTGCAAGCAAATACATGACTTAACAATTCAAACTCTAGGTGGTCGCATCTCATCCGAAGAGTCACGTAACCTCCTATCGGATTCGCAACCCTTAAGGAAGTAACTAGGTATGAGGGTTCTAGGTTAAGCTTATCTACCAAACAGTGTGATATAAAAGAATGTGGTGCACCAGTATCAAATAGAACTCTAACTGATACAGCATGAATCAGAAGCGTACCTCCCAATACAGCTTTTCCTTTCTCCTCTATTGTTGGTCTCAAGGTAGCTGGCTCCAATGCAAACACTTTTCGCTTTCCATCCTTGGCTGGCTCCTTGCACTGGTTCTTATAATGTCCAATTTGATCATAGTTGAAACATCTCACTACTATCTTATCAACGGCTTTCTTCCTTTTGCCTGTTCGGCACTCATGAGCATAGCGTCCCTTCTTATCACACTTATAATAGATAACTTCTGCCTTCCTTTTCTTGGCTGCTCCACTCTTCTGAGCACCCTTCTTATGGAAAATCTCCCTCTTCTAGTTCTTCCCTCCTTGAGCTCCTCATGCCTTGTTACCCTCAAGATAAGAAAGCATCTCTTCCTGCCTCAATGCCATCTCAACAACTACTTCACACGGATCTCTAATATGCTATAATGTGGCCTTAGCAAGCTTAGGCTTCAACCCACGGATAAACTTCTCATTCCTTTTGATAATAATATCCATCGTAGCGTATCTGTATTTTGATAACTCCTCAAATCTGGTTTCATACTCAAGCATTGTCATATCTCCTTGCTCCAACTCAGCAAACTTTTGGAGCAGAGTTGACTACGCAATCTCCGATATAAACCTCTCCTTAAACCTTCTCCTGAACTCAGCCCAAGTCATAGTCTCATTATTGACTCCAACCGTAATATTGTTCCACCGGTACAGTGCTGCTCCTTGTAACTGCCTAGAAGCGAGTCTCCTTTTCTTCTCATCATTAAGTCCCAAATCAGCATAAATCCTCTCGCGATGAAGTAACCAATTATCCACTTCAATTGCGTCCTCACTCCCGATAAATGGTTTTCTTCCTAGCCTAGCATAATCTCTACTGAACATAGCGTAGTTATTGACCACTGGGGCTCCCTGATTTCCTCCTTCAGCATTTCCTCCAACTAAATCCGCTGCAACTCTAGCCTGCATAATCTTAACGAAGAACTGATACATAGCTCCCATATCAACTTGCGATATTCCAGCATCCGCATTAGCAGCTTAAGCCTGACCTTAATTCCTCCTACTGTTTGGTCTGGCATTTCCATTAGTTACGGTGCTTCCCCACTGATGTTAACTTTTCCACTTCCAGCATCCATATCTTACGTTCGTAAAATCTGCATTTATGTCCTTGTAAGATACAGAAGAATAGCCTAAGAAAGATGGGATAATAGAGATAAAGTGTATACTTATATATAGAAAGTACAATTACGTTACTATAGCATTATCCCACACACCAATCTTTTCTCTAATTCCTTAGGATTATGTTTTCAAAATCATTTTAAGTTTAAAATTTCTCTTAAGTTTTCCATAAAACTATGCTCTGATACCAAGTTGTAACATCCCCTATCTTGAGGTCCGAAGCTAAGCGCTACAGATGTTGCAGTCATCTATAGTATTAACTTCCAACGACAAAATACGATAATGTTAATGGTATTCATAATATCAGAAGCACATGAATATGAAAGATTTAAAACAACTTTTCCGATTACATTTCAAATCAATATTTCATATTCTGATACATAATCCCAAACGATTCTCAAGTTTTGATCAAATATAATTATTACAAATTATGCCAAGAGCAACATATGAAGATGCCCCCTTGGATGATAAGAGTACTAAATAGACATATCAGTCTTAATACATCACATCGCAAAAAAATAAATAGCTCCTATATAGCTAGCTTTGCCTCCTGTACATCTTCGGAAGCTTATTCGTCCAACCTACTAAACCTGAAAAACCTTAACTCTCAATCTACTCAAATTAAATTTTGAGCACCCGAGAGTTTAAGGAGAAAACATAAACTTCGAGTCAGACATAAAGCCTGGTGCAAATAATACTATTACATCTTGGTTATCTGATATAAAGTGAGACCATGCCACTTAGTGGAACGGGTTTCTCTTCACCAATATCCCTTTTAAAACATAGCTTTTGCAAATCAGAATCCTGCAATCAAACTGATTAAATTAATAATAGCAATATCATATATGCACATAAATCAGCTAATCAATGGACCATATGTCCAAATAATATAGTTCTGTTTGGCTAACTATTAACCATTGGCTAACTCGGGCCTACCAGACATTCTCAATTATCTAACATCTGTTAGACATACTACTGTGCTATCTTCCCTTAACTATCTTCTTCTAGGGTCAACTGAACCTAATGGTTATGCGGGCACACTAATAAAACTATCTTCTCTCTGTATATTCCTTTTGGTGTGTATCATCATTTAGTCTTACCCATAACAAAGCCCTACATACTGGAATTTTAGACTTATATTAGCTAGGGGCTTATTAGCTAAAGTATAGGCCATGACTCTATACCAGTCCCATCTAGTATTGTAATATTTGAGTCATATACTTAGGGTTAACTACCCCATCAAATTTTCCTTGAAAACATTTCTTTCAAATTGATTTAACCCTTTAAATCATCCTTAAACAAGAAAAATATACTATGTGCTTTACTTAAATATCTGTGCCATGATATATGCCTTACACAAAACTATATTGATGAAATATAATGGGATTATCTATCCCTCCAATGTAAGTTAAAAACCCTTTTTAACTTAAAAGATCTTAGGCCATAAAGCCAAGGTAAAGCATTCAAAACCTTTTCTTAAAAACTTTAAATGATACCTTTCAAACCTATTGAAAGTACCCCTTTCAAAATAAGTTAACTACTATACCTTGAAACATTAGGCCGAAAGATCAAAACATACCTTTTGAAACCTTTAAAAATAAACCTTTAGAAATCATTGAAAGTATCCCTTTGAAAGCTTTATAAAATCTTAGACATCCTCTTTTCAAAACACTTCAAACTTGCCATTCGAAAGCATTGGAAATCTTCCATTCAAATACTAAAGGTAAACCTTTCGAAAACATTGGGGAATCTTTCCATCGAAACCATCATTATATATCTTTTGAAAGCATTAAAGTCCTTTATTTAAAACATACCTTTTGAAAGCATTGGATTCAAGTCAAAGTTTGTGGAACATATATTCGAAACCATTTAAAACCTTTCCTTTCGAAACCTTTGGGTTTAACTTTCAATATTTCCAGGGGTCTTAAAAGAACCGGGGCGAAAGAAACTCTTTTGAAAGTATTATTCCTAAGTAAAAGAAAGTGGATGGTTTCGAAACCAACCCTTTCGAAAGCATGGAGAAGCGGCTTCAAAGCTTAAGGCAAAAGAACCCTTTCAAAGACTTTAAAAGGTTGACGGCGGTAGCAGGGATTTAGACCACTTCGAATGCTTATTTTAAAACAAAACGCGAAAACCTCTTTCGAAAGCCCTTTTCTAAAACAAAGGCATATTTGACTAAGCCTAAAGCTATTTCCTTCAAAAGCCTCATTTTGTAACCAAAATAGTTCTGAGTTTATATAAACTACTTCTACCCCTTCGAAAGCATGTTTCAACTATATAACTTCCGCTTATCTCCAATCCACTACGTATCAAGGCATTGATACCATGTGTATTGGTTTCGACTAGGTTGGAGGCAGTAGTATGGGGTCGAAAGGTAGCTGCCGAAAGTGGTGAAGCAACAATCCTTTACAAAAATGATTTTTAACTTTTTAAAGTAATATCTTTCCAACTAACTTACCTTATTTGTTAGCATATAATTGGTTGCCAATTATTTTTCAAAATCTTTTCTAAAAGTGCTGCCAAATTCAGCAATTTAAAACATTTAGCAAATTGCCCCTTCTCCTTTTATAAATATAAAAAACATTTAAGTCCCATACCTTAAATAATTTTATATCTTTAATAAAATACTTAGGAAAATTCTCCGAAAATTCCCATAAATTACTTTTAATATGTTTTCTAACAAATTTAAATTTTTGACCCAAAGCTAACATATAATAGCTGAAAACAATTTAAACCCAATTTAACCATTTTCTTTACTAGAAAATTCATATTAAATCCACATTAACTTAAAAAATTATGAAAATTGAAACCCATCTCTAAAATAATGTTTCCGACCTTGTATCAAAATTGCAAGCCATTTGGATGTCATTTAATAAGGTTTCCCGACAAAATCTTATCATAAAATCTATATGAAACGACAAAAATCATCAACAAGCATATATAACCATTTAAACAATCAAAACGTGGCATTTTTCTTGTAAAATAAATTCGGATCTTATCTAGAAACCGAAAGCTATAAAAATGAGATGTAATCTATTATTCACCTTAGCTTGATTGTTAAGAAGGTTGAGATTTTCCCTTGTGTTAATTTAATTAAGCTTCCTTCTCGAATTCTTGCTTATATTCCTCTTGTTTTCTTCCAATGGTGGCCAGCCAAGCTCTAGGTTTGGTTTTGTTTGTGAATGTTGTAAATGATATTGGAATATGGGTTTAGGGTATAAGAATATAACCTATTCCTATTTTGCCCTTATCTTATTACCTTTACTTCATTTTAAATTTTCATTTGTTTATTCTTTACTTAAGGCACGACCACCTTATAATTATAAAAATCTCAATCTCTTAACCACTTACATTATTATTTTATATTTATCTAATAAAATGTCCTAAATAATGTTAGTCGGGTTGTTACAACAGGCTAGTGGAGCCTTCAACAGTGTTCATCACAGTCAAAGGTTGGTCAACAATTTCGGGTCTCAATCCCAACCTATCTACCAAGACACTAGATATGAATCAATGTGAAGCTTCGGTATCAAATAAAACTCATACAGGAATATCATAAATGAAAAGTGTACCTTAAATAATGATGCATTTCCCCTTCTCTTTCACCTGTTGAAATGACACTGATAACATATGCTTTCACCAGCTACTTCTGCTTTAATGGCTCTAGACAGGCCTTCTGAATATGCCCAAGTTTGTTGCAGTTGTAGCATTTCTTCCCCTTGGTTTTGCAGTCAGTAATATAGTGGCCCCTGTCATCGCAATTGTAACAAATAAGTGAGGTCTTATTCTTATTCTAGGCGCCTTTGTTCTAAAACTACTTCCTTTTATTATTCCACTTCTTCTTGCCTTCCCCGCCCACTTGTAGATTTTGCTCGTCTTTGGTAACATTATCCCTTGGCTTCGGATAAATGCTCTCATGTATCAAGACCTTTTCAACTAACATCTTGAAAGTCTTATCAATGTGTCCTACGAGCTTTTCTCTCAAGTAATCATCCAAGCCAATTATGAACTTCTCGTTCTTCTTTGATAAAGTCTATGAAGGACATCTTATACTTCGACAGAGCGTTGAACATGGCAACATACTCGGAGATAGTCATATCCCCTTACTTCAGACCAGTGAACTTATGGAACATAGCCTACTTCTGAGCTACCAGTATAAACTTCTCTTCGAATCTGGCTTTGAACTTGTCCCATGTGAACTGGTCCTCGGGAGTAGCAACCTCCATAGCATTCCACCAGCTCATGGCTTGTACCTAAAGATGTCGGGAAGCCAATCGCCTCTTTATAGCATCATTCGGCTCTAAGTGATCGAAGATACTTTTATAGGTATCATGCCAATCTTGTACTTCCATCGCCGACTCCGTTTCTTGGAATGGTTTTCCACCAAGACTAACAAAGTCTTTGTTCAACTTAGCGAAATCGGCTCTAGGCACCTGAACTGAAGCATCACCATCTCCAACAACATTTGGAGTGGCTACTTAAGCATTATGCAGCATGTTCCTCTTCATATTATTGAACATGGTTTGCAAATCATAATTAACAGCTCCCGAGCCAGCTCCCTCTTTGACGCTAGAAACGAAGTTCCTAGCAACATTTCATGTTTGACGACTCATCCTTCAATCTGTGATAAGGACAATCGATCTCTCTATAAGTAACCCTACTTAAGTAGTACTCGTGTATGCAGTGCGACTTATATACTATATACTACAATATAGTTTTGAAAACTAAAATTTATAACAAGTATGTGCTTTTGCATATATTTACAATCTCGATCTAGTCTAGGGAAAGAATTCCTATCCTATTTCTACTGGATTATGGTATCCCTTAAGTTAAACAATGCAATCTCGCTCTAATACCAAATGTGAGCACCACTCTACAATACCCGCACCCAATATACCTGTATAGTGCACAGTAGTCGATACCCGGTTGATGCAGGACTATCATCAAGGTTTGTAAAGTAAATAAAACAACACAGACCCTATCGTATATCTCACAGCGCATCGAATAAAATATAATAATAAACATCTTGTATATAAAACAAGTGAGATATTAAATAATAGAATGAATCACAGAATCAGAGTGCGTAGATCCATACAGTATACAACATAGGAAATAGAGTTATAAAAAAATAATAAATCATAAATAAGCATCTCTAAGTAATAAAGGCACTAGGAAGCTCCATAGTATTGTGTAGTGGAATAACAAATGAGTAAATGTGGTAATACGAGAGTATAGCCTCCTGCTCGCCACTTGTCTAGCTTCACGTGCTCACCAGACCTGATATCCCTAATCTACTCATTTAAGAGTACCCAAAGTAATAGAAAGCAAAGCATAAAACCCTGGTTCACACAATAGTCTGGTGTGAGCGGTTGTAAATCTCTAAATACTAATATACCACTAAAATAGAACAAATTGTATAAAGGATCATACCTGACCTGTCCCTGCATCCAAAGAGTTAGCTTATATACAAAATATATGCTGCTCCCAATCATAGTCATCATGGGTATACTACACATCAAAGTACCAAGGGGTGTCCAAATATATACATAAATAATATTGGCATCAGGTGACAATCCTGGGGTGATAAACAATCAAACAATATAGCATCCATCATCCATCCTCACATTCACTCACTTAGTGTGTTGGATATATAATCACTCGCCAACCCATCATGATCAAAGAGAAGACTATCCAAGAAGATAACACATATCTCGGTTCTTCGGTACTCAAATCCAAGCCACTCAATCGCTTAGGAAATAGACCACCATCACGTTAGTCTAAGGTAAAAAACATCATATCTAGAATAAGGAGACATCATGCTCCAAGAACCATCACATTCCCAATATAACCTCACCTCACGAGTAACCTACAGACCCTCGAGTGTCGATGATTATAACATCCTGTATCTGGAGGCCAAAAGCTAAGCGCTACAAATGCTGCAATCGTCCATAGTATTAACTTCTAGTGAAAAAATACGGTAATGATAATGGTATCCATAATATCAAAAGAACTTGAATATGAATAAAATCACAGATTTTCAAAAAACAACATTTTACTGATTACATTTCAAAACAAATTCATATCCAACTTACATAATCCTATATCATTTCCCAAGTAAATATTAATTATAATCATCACAAAAATACGCCAAGAGCGACATTTGACGATACCCCTTGGTTGATCAAAGTAATATAGTCATATATGACTTAATACACAACGGAACCAAAACAAAACAACTCCTAATTAGCTATCCGTCAGCCACTTGTTCATCTTCGAAAGCTTTATTCACCAAAAGATTAAAACCTAAAAACCTCAACCCTCAGCCTACTCAAATCAATTTTTGAGCATCTGAAAGTTTAAAGGGAAACAAAAACATCGAGTCAGACATAAAGCTTGGTTTGAATAATTTTGTTACATCTCGGTTTACTGATATTAAGTAAGACCACGCCGCTTAGCGTAACGGGATTCCCCTCACTAATATCCTTTCCAAAACATATATTTTGCAATCCTTTCCTGCAACCAAACAGGCTAATCAAATTGATTATATCAGAATAGCAATATCCCTTACGCTAATAAATGGACCATCTGTCTATAAAACAGGTAATATGTGAACTATCTACCCACATATAATAGTACGGTCCATTATGCTACGAATGGACTATCTCTCCATACAACTGGGTTGTCTGCCCGCAAACTGGACTAACCATCCGAATCAAAATGAACTAACTGTCGGAATTCTTTTCTTCGGGTTATCTACCCTATCTCTTTTCCTTGAAAACCTTTTCAAAATGATTTAACCTTTAAATCATACTTATACAAGGAAAATATATTCTTAGCTTTACTCTAAGCTATTTTGCCATGAAATACACACACACACACTTTACTCAAATAATGTTGATGAATTTTAATAAGGATTAGCTATCCTTCCAAAACAAGTTAAAACCCTTTTTAACTTGAAAATACTTAGGCTACATTGCCTATTTAATACATTCGAAACCTTTGTTTAAAACCGTTAAACAACCCTTTCGAAACCATTAAATGTTGCCTTTCGAAAACATTAGAAAATCCTTTCCTTTCTTTTCTCCGAAAGCTTCAAAATATCAGACACCTCCATTAAAACCTTTTAAATATTTCTTTTCAAAAACATTGGAAAAACTCTTCCTTTCAACCCTGTTGAAACCCTGGGGAACTACCCCTTTTGAAACCATTCATTAAAATCATTCGAAACAGTCAACACTAAATCCTTTCGAAAGCACTTTGGCTTCAATTTAAAGTATGTGGAAACCTTTCAAAACCATTCAAAAATTTACCCCTTCGAAACCTTTGAAAAACCTCTCGGTCGAAACCATTTGGATTCTGCCTTCAAGTAGAGCAAAAGGATCAGAAACCCATCAAAGTCGAAAGCATCTGTTACGAATCCATTTAAAACGATCTCTTTTGAAACCATTTGGGTTTTACTTCAATTATAGAAAAAGGGTCATAAAAACATTTAAGTCGAAAGCATCTGCTTCGACACCATTTCTTAAGTAAAGAAGTGATGGTGTCGAAACCATCCCTTTCGAATGCTTTGGAGAAGTAGCCAGGTTTTTAGAAAACAAAACAATCCTTTCGAAACCATCTGGATCGAAAGGGTGGAAGCGGCAGCTAAAGGCTTCGACTTGGTCGAAAGCTATCATTTAAAACAAAAACACAACCCAATCGAAACCATTCCTTTTAAAACCATTTGACCCAGTCGAAAGCAAGCAGGCGCATTTTCCTTTAAAAATTAAAGCAAAGCCCCAACCCCTTCGGAACCCCTGGTTTCGACTCACTACCTTCCACCTTCATCCAATTAACTACATACCAGTAAACTGATACCATGTGCATTGGTTTCGACTATGTCAGAAGCGAAGATGAGGAGGCGGAACCTGGTGCCAGCGGTGTCGAAATAGTGAAAACATGTAGCAAATAGTTCTTTCCACCTAACCTGCCTTACATGTCTAATTGTGATTTGTTGCCTCTTTCTTTACCAATAAAAAGTACTGCAATTTTTTGAAAGTGTTGCCGACTTTCTAGGATTAAGAAATTTAAATTATTTTACAAAAAGCCACTTCTCCTCTTTTAATTAAATAAACACTATAAGACACACAATGTATTCCAACGGAGCCTTCCAACGGCCTCCAACGTCATTGACCAACGTCTTCCAACATCCAGTGTTTTCTCGTATATTTTATTAGTTAAAAACTGTAGGACGTTGGCGTTGCTAGATGTTGGTAGACGTTGGCGGCCGTTGAATGACGTTGGAAATCCGCGAGCAAAATAGAAGCCCAGCTTCTTCTTCCCCATTCGGCTGAAACATCCCCCCCCCCCAATTCCCAAATTTGCTCCGATTCCGACCCCCCCCCCCCCCCCCCGCTGCTCCGACGACTCCAAGCCTCCCTCTCGTCCTCTCTAACTCCCTAATCTCTCAAGAAAAGGTATAAACCCTAATACCTATATTTAATTAAATTTGTTAAATTAGTGTATTAAATGTTTGTATTGCCTTATTGTATGTATAATCTAGTTTATTGAGGCATAATTTATATTATTAACTTATGTATTGCAAGATTATATATATTTAAGTTTGTGTTAACAATAGAATAATGTGCATACAATTAGTTTTAGGTTTGTTTGGAAACGTTAGTTGTTAGTGAGCATACAATTAGTTTATGTATTTTAGAAAATTTCAAAAATGATATTTTATATTCATGAAACCCTTAGAGTGTCTTTCGGCCCCGTTTGATAAGTATTGTATATGATCGTTATGTGGATATTCGTTTTTATACCTTAAATAATTTTATACAGCCCTTAAATCACTTAGGAAAAATCTACAAAGATTCCAGAAAATCTATTTTAATATGTTTTCCAACATATAAAAATTTCAGACCCCAATCTTTTACTATTTAACCGAAAATAATTATTAACCCAAATTAGCATTTTCTTTAATAGAAAATTCATATAAATTCCACATAATTTCAAAAAATTCTAAAAATTGAAACCCTCCTCCAAAATAATATTTATAATCTTCATAAAAATTCGCAAGGCATTTAGTTGTAATTTTATAAGGTTTTTACCTTAAAACATATCATAAAATCAATATGAACATACATAATCATCAACATGTATATGTAATCATTCTATCATTCAAAAACATAGCAAATCATTGCAAAATATTCGGCATTCATCGAAAAACCGAAAACACAATCAAAAATGAGATGTAAACATTATTCACCTTAGCTTTAAAGATTAAAGAGATTGAGATGTGAATAGATTTGATTTGAATTAGCTTCTTCCTAGCTTTTCTTCCTCTCTTCCTTGTTAATGGTGGCCCACCCCTTATTTTAAAATTTGAGAATGAAAATGAACGCGTAAAATTTACATGGCTATGGGTTATAGATATACGAATGGTTTCTTACTATTTTACCCCTCCTCCTATTTCATTTTAACTCTTCTTTAGTTCATTTGTTACATGGCATGGCTACCCCTTAATTAAAATCAAATCTCAATCCACTAATCAACACATTATTTTATTTAATTGAACTAATTAAATATCTTAAATAATGTTACAAAAATCTAGGTTGTTATAGACTCCCCTCCTTAAAGAATTTCATTCTCGAAATTACGTTAAGGTACACAATAAATCAAGCAAGAAGGTAAAACATACCATCAAACAAGTCAGGATAAGTATCTCTAATCCTGGTCTCAACCTCCCAAGTACAGTCCCTGTCATCGTCGCTCCACTGGATTTTGACTAATCTGACCGTCTTGGTTCTAAGCCTCTTCTCATCTCTCGCAACAATACGAATAAGCTTCCATACTATGGTCAAATCCGGTTCTACCACTAAATCATCTAGCACAGTCGGTGCAATAGTAGCCTCCGGGTCTATAATACATTTTCTGAGACAAGGAACATGAAAAACATCGTGGACTCCTGCCAAACTGCTTGGTTACTCAACTTTATATGTGAGTTTCTCGATCCACTCAACAATAGGAAAGGTCCAACGAATCTCGGTGCTAACTTTCCTGATTTCCCAAATCTAAGCACCCCTTCATCAGTGACACTTTGACGAAAACCTAATCTCCAACTGAGAACTCTAGATCTTTCTGTCTCTTATCTACATAACTTTTCTGCCTAGACTGAGCCTCCTTCATTCTAGCCCGAATGACCTCAATCTTTTCTGCAGCTTCTCTGACTAAATCTGGACCAAGACCTATCATATCCCTAGTCTCTGGCCAACATACGGGAGATTTGCATGGCCTTGCATACAAAGCTTCAAATGGAGCCATCCCAATACCAGTCTGATAACTGTTGTTATATGAAAACTCGACTAAATGCAGATGGTCTTCCCATGATCCCCCAAAATCTAGAACACAAGCTCTTAACAAATCTTCCAAGATCTTGTTAACTCTTTCCATTTGTTCATCTGTCTGTGGTTGGTAAGTGGTACTCATCTTAAACTTGGTTCCCAAAACTTCCTGCAAACTCTTCCAGAATTCGCTAGTCAATAAAGGATCTCTATCACTAACTATGCTACTAGGAATTCCATGCAGTCTAACTACATTCTTCAGGAATAACCTCGCTAAAACATGTGCCATTCTGGTTGACTTAACTGAAATGAAATGGGCACTCTTGGTCAATCTATCCACTGTGACCCATATACTATCATTTCCCATGTTCGACCTTGGTAACCCATCAATAAAATCCATGGAGATAGAATCCCGCTTCCATACCGGAATATCTAACGACTGATGCAACCCACTTGGTTTCTGGTGTTCGGCCTTTGCCTGCTGGAAAATCATGCACTGCTTCACACACAACCCAATATCTCATTTCATACCTTCCCAGAAGAAACTCCTCTTCTTATCCTGATACATCTTAGTACCTTCTGGGTGAATAGAGAATTTGAACGATGGCATTCCTCTAAGACTTCTTTTCTTTTGTTTCCTACACTCGAAACACATAATTTTCCTTTCTTTCTCAACCTCCCATTCTAGTCAAGACTGAAATCTTTCAAATCATCGCTCTTGGTTCCATATTTTAGCTTCCTGATCCATTCAGCTAATATTGGATCCTCTTCCTACTTAGAAGCGATCCTTTCGATCTTCACTGGTCGAACTTCCAAACAAGATAATACAACTGTATCTCCACTAGACCCAGCCTCGGATCTCCACTGCACTCTGCAATCTGCTAATGCTTCTAAATCCTTCTACTCAGCAATCATCGCCAACACTGTGTTCTGATGTTTCATGCTAAGTGCATCCACAACCTTGTTGCTTTTCCCCGGTGTGTACTCAATTCCAAAGTCATAAGCAGCGATAAACTCTAACCACCTTGGCTGTCTCATGTTCAACTCCTTCTGAGAGAACAAATACTTCAACGACTTATGATTTGTATATAACTTAAACCTTTATCCCAAAAGGTAATGTCTCCACACCTTCAAAGAAAAAATCACAACAGCCAATTCCAAATCATGTGTCGGATATCTAAGCTCATGCGGCCAAAGCTGTCTAGAAGCACAGGCATCACTTTACCTCTCTGCATCAGCACAGCTCCTAGTCCTGTTCCACACACATCGGTGTAAACCACAAAATCCTGATTCCCTTTCGGAACAACCAAAATAGGTGCATGGGTCAATAAGTGTTTCAAACTCTGGAATGCTTCCTCACACTTATCGGTCTACACAAACTTCACATCCTTTCTTGTCAGTTTGGTCATCGGCACCGCTATCCGTGAAAAATCCTTAATAAACCTCCGATAATAACCAGCCAACCAAAGGAAACTCCTTATCTCCATCACTGTCTCGGGTCTCTTCCAACTGTTCACTGCGTCAATCTTAGTCGGATCTACTGAATACCCTTCCTCTGAGACTACATGACCAAGAAACTTCACTTCTTTCTTCTAGAAATGACACTTCGAGAACTTCTCCTTCAACTGATGTTGTTTCAGCGTCTCAAGCACCACTCTAAGATAAACTTCATGCTCTCTTTCATATTTAGAGTATATCAAGATATCATCTATGAAAACCAATACGAACCTATCCAAGTGCTCTTGGAAAACCCGGTTAATCAAATCCACAAAGAAAGCTGGCGCGTTAATCAGTCCGAACAGCATAACTAACCATTCGTACGACCCATATCTGGTCCTAAACGCCGTCAAAGGTATACTATCCTCTGCTACTCTGAGCTGATGGAAACGTGTCGCAAAATCCAACTGCGAGAATACCTTGGCTCCACTCAACTGGTCGAACAGATCGTCAATCCTCGGTAATGGATATCGATTCTTTATCGTCCTCTCGTTCAACTTACGATAATCGATACATAGCCTTACGATCCGTTAGGCTTCTTAGCAAATACTGCAGATGCACCCCAAGGCGAACTACTTGGCCTGATAAAATTCTTGCCTTCTAGATCCATTAACTGCACCTTCTACTCCCTCATCTCTGTAGGGGTCATCCTGCTTGGTGGTCTACTCACTAGTTCTGCCCCCGGAACCAAATCTATCCGAAACTCAATGGCTCGTTTCGGCGGCAATCCAAGTACAGGCTCAAAAACATCTGCGAATTCTCTAACCACGAAAACCCAACTCAACTCATCATCCAATTCCATAGCATCCAACAAAGTATTCACTTCACCACTAGAACCTACTATGGCATAAACTACCCGATCACTACAATCTGGGTGTCTAAGCGATATTTTCCTATCCTGGTAAAATATCCTAGCATCGTACTCACTTAACCAATCCATCCCAAGAATAATCCCGAACTCCATAAAATCAAACACATGCAAACTGCAAACAAAAGTATGACCTAACAGGTCAAACTCTAATTGGTCACATCTCAACCCTAGAGTTGCATACCCTCCTATTGGATTCGCAACCCATAAGGAAGTAACTAAATAAGTGGGTTCTACATTAAGCTTATCTATCAAACATCTAGATATAAAAGAATGCGATGCACCAGTATCAAATAGAATGCTACCAGGCATACCATGAATCTGAAGCGTACCTCCCAAGGCTGCCTTTCCATTCTCCTGGGCTGTTGGCTTAGAAGCAGCAGGTTCCAATGGATACACCTTGCCCTTTCCATCCTTTGCAGGCTCCTTGCACTGGCTCTTATAATGGCCAATCTGGTCACAGTTGAAGCACATGGCATTCTTCTTTCCAGCCCCTCCTTAGCCTTCCCATCACGATACTCATTAGCAAAGTTCCCTTTCTTGTCGCACTTGAAACAGACAATCTCAGACTTCCCCTTCTTAGCCGCTCCACCCTTTTGAGCACCTTTCTTTGGAAAGAACTTCCTCTCCCGATTCTGCCCATCCTGGACTTCTTTAGCCTTACTCTTCTCTAGAGAATCAAGAATCTCCTCATGCCTTCAGGCCATCTCCACTACAAATTCAGAAGGATTTATAATATGAGGTAATGTGGCCCTAGCTAACTCAGGCTTCAACCCCCTGATAAACTTCTCATTCCTCTTCATGACTGTATCCCCTAAAGCATACCCATATCGGACCAACTCCTCGAACTTTCTAGTATACTCCAGAAATGACATCTCCCCTGCTTTGACTCAGCAAACCTCCTTATCAAAGCTGATTGTGCCATTGCAGACATAAACCTCTCCTGGAACCTTCCCTTGAAATCTGCCCATGACAAAGTTTCTTCGTCCACACCAGCCGTAAGATTGTTCCACCAGAACAATGCAGCTCCCCAAAGCTGTCTGGATGCCAACCATATCTTCTGCTCGTCATTGAGCCCCAAGTCTGCAAAAATCCTTTCGCAGTGCAACAACTAATTTTCCACTTCTATAGCATCCTCTGTCCCCAGAAAGGCTTCCCTCCAAGCTTAGCGTAATCTCTGTTCAGCTTAGCATAATGGTTAACTATCGAAACTTCCGAAATCCCTGCCGCTGTAGCATCTCCTCCTACAATTCCAGTTGCAACTCCAGCTTAGATCATATTCATAAAAACTGATACATAGCTCCCATGTCCACTTGCGGGACTCCAGCACCTACATTCTCTGCCTGTGCCTGACCTTGGGTTCTCCTTGTACAAGGTCTAGCATTCCCTTTGGTGCCTTCCCCTCCTGGGTTAACTCTTGCTCTTCTACCTTCCACATCTTTATTCAAACCTTATGAGATACAGAAAAATAACCTAATCGGATAGGAGACTAGAGATAAAACATATACTTATATATAGCAAATACAAGTACATTACTATAGTGTTATCCCATATCCCAATCTTACTCTAATTCCTTAGGATTATGTTTTAAAAATCATTTGTAGTTTAAAGTTTTTCATAAACCATGCTCTGATACCAAGTTATAACATCCCATATTTGGAGGCCAAAAGCAAAGCGCTACAGATGTTGTAGTCATCCATAGTATTAACTTCTGGTGATAAAATACGATAATGATAATGGTATCCATAATATCAAAAGCACTTGAATATGAATAAAATCAAAGATTTTCAAAAAAACAACATTTTACTGATTACATTTCAAAACAAACTCATATCCAACTTACATAATCCCATATCTTTTCCCAAGTAAAGATTAATTATAATCATTACGAAAATACGCGAAGAGCGACATATGACGATGACTCCTTAGTTGATCAAAGTAATATAGTCATATCTGACTTAATACACAGCGGAACTAAAACAACACAACTCCTAATTAGCAATCCGTCAGCCACCTTCTCGTCTTCGAAAGTTTTTTTTACACCAAAAGATTAAAACCTGAAAACCTCAACCCTCAGCCTACTCAAATCAACTTTTGAGCACCCGAGAGTTTAAGGGGAAACAAAAACTTCGAGTCAGACATACAGCTTGGTGTGAAAAATTCTGTTATACCTCGGTTTACTGATATTAAGTGAGACCACACCGCTTAGCGGAACGGGCTTCCACTCACTAATTTCCTTTTTAAAACATATATTTTGCAATCCTTTCCTACAACCAAACTGGTTAGTCAAACTGATTATATCAAAATAGCAATATCCTTTATGCTAATAAATAGACTATCTGTCCGTAAAACAGGTAATATGTGAACTATCTTCCTACAATATAATAGCAAGGTCTGTTATGCTACAAATGGACTATCTGTCCATACAACTGGGCTGACTGCCCGCAAACTGGACTAACTTTTCGAATCAAAATGGGCAACTATCCGAATTCTTTTCTTAGGGTTATGTAACATATCTCTTTTTCCTTGAAAACCTTTTCAAAATGATTTAACCTTTTAAATCATATTTATACAAGGAAAATATATTCTTAGCTTTATTCTAAGCTATTTTGCCATGATACACACACACACACACACCTTACTCAAATAATGTTGATGAATTTTAATGAGGATTAGCTATCCTTCCAAAACAAGTTAAAACTCCTTTTAACTCGAAAATACTTAGGCAACATTGCCTATTTAATACATTCGAAACCTTTGTTTAAAACCATTAAACAACCCTTTTGATACCATTGAAAGACCCTTTCAAAACCATTATATATTGCCTTTCGAAAACAATAGCAAAACCTTTCATTTCTTTTCTCTGAAAGCTTCAAAATATCAGACATCCTCCTTTAAAACCTTTTAAATATTGCCTTTCGAAAACATTGGAAAAACCTTTCCTTTCAACCCTGTCGAAACCTTGGGGAACCACCCATTTCGAAACCATTTATTAAAACCTTTTGAAACAGTCAAAACTCATCCTTTCAAAAGCACTTTGGGTTCAATTTAAAGTATGTGGAAACTTTTCGAAACCATTCAAAAATTTACCCCTTCGATACCTTTGAAAAATGTCTCGGTCGAAACAATTTGGATTCTGCCTTCAAGTAGAGCAAAAGGATCAGAAACTTATCAAAGTCGAAAGCATCTGTTTCGAAACCATTTAAAACTATCTCTTTTTAAACCATTTGGGTTTTACTTCAATTATAGAAAATGGGTCTTAAAAACATTTAAGTTGAAATCATCTGCTTCAAACCATTTCCTAAGTAAAGAAGTGATGGTGTCGAAACCATCCCTTTCGAAAGCTTTGGAAAAGTGTCCAGGGTTTTAGAAAATAAAACAATCCTTTCGAAACCATCTGGATCGAAAGGTAGGAAGCGGCAGCTAAAGGCTTCGAATCGGTCAAAAGGTATCATTTGAAACAAAAATGCAACCCAATCGAAACCATTACTTTTAAAACCATTTGACCCAGTCGAAAGCTAACCAAGTCAAAAGCATCTTAGTCGAAAGCAAGCAGGTGCATTTTCCTTTAAAAACTAAAGCAAAGCCCCAACCCCTTCGGAACTCTTGGTTTCGACTCCCAACCTTCCGCATTCATCCAACTCACTACGTACCAGTAAATTGATACCATGTGCATTGGTTTCAACTATGTCGAAAGCGAAGATGAGGAGGCGGTACCTGGTGCCGACGGTGTCAAAATAGTGAAAAACATGTAGCAAATAGTTCTTTCCACCTAACTTGCCTTACGTGTCTAATTATGATTAGTTGCCTCTTTCCTTACCAATAAAAAGTACTGCAATTTGTTAAAAGTGCTGCCGACTTTCTAGGGTTAACAAATTTAAATTATTTTACAAAAAACCCCTTCTCCTCTTTTAATTATGTAAAACATTTAAGTCCCATACTTTAAATAATTTTATATAACCCTTAAAACAATTAGGAAAAATCTAAAAAAATTCCAAAAAATCTATTTTAATATGTTTTCCAACATATAAAAATTTCAGACCCCAATCTTTTATTGTTTAACCGAAAATAATTATTAATCCAAATTAGCATTTTCTTTACTAGAAAATTCATATAAATTCCACATAATTTTAGAAAATTCTAAAAATTGAAACCCATCTCCAAAATAATATTTATGATCTTCGTAAAAATTCGCAAGGCAATTGGGTGCAATTTTATAGGGTTTTCACCTTAAAACATATCATATAATCAATATGAACAGACATAAATCATCAACATGTATATGTAATTATCCATCATTCAAAAACATGGAAAATCATTGCAAAATATTCGGCATTCATCAAAGAACCGAAAACACAATCAAAAATGAGATGTAAACATTATTCATCTTAGCTTTAGAGGTTAAAGAGATTGAGATGTGAATAGATTTGATTTGAATCAGCTTCTTCCTAGCTTTTCTTCCTCTCTTCCTTGTTAATGGTGGCCTGCTCCTTATTTTAAAAATTGAGAATGAAAATGAACGTGCAAAATTTACATGGCCATAGGTTATAGATATAGGAATGGTCTCCTTCCTATTTTACCTCTCCTCCTATTTCATTTTAACTCTTCTTTAGTTCATTTGTTACATGGCACGGCTACCCCTTAATTAAAATCAAATTTCAATCCCCTAATCAACACATTATTTTTTTAATTTAACTAATTAAATATTCTAAATAATGTTACCAAAAATCTGGGGTGTTACAGACTCCCCTCCTTAAAGAATTTCGTCCTCGAAATTACGTTAAGGTACACAACAACTCAAACAAGAAGGTAAAACATACCATCAAACAAGTCAGGATAAGTCTCTCTAATCCTGGTCTCAAACTCCCAAGTACAATCCCTGTCATTGTCGCTCCACTGGACTTTGACTAATCTGACTATCTTGGTTCTAAGCCTCTTCTCATCTCTCGCAACAATACAAATAGGCTTCCCTACTATGGTCAATTCTGGTTCTACCACTAAATCATCTAGCACAATCGGTGCAATAGTAGTCTCCGGATCTCTAATACACTTTCTGAGATGAGAAACATGAAAAACATCATGGATCCTGCCAAACTGCTCGGTAACTCAACTCTATATGCGAGTTTCCCGATCCTCTCAACAATAGGAAAAGGTCCAACGAATCTTGGTGCTAACTTTCATGATTTCCCAAATCTAATCACACCCTTCATCGGTGACACTTTAACGAAAATCTGATCTCCAACCGAGAACTCTAGATCTTTCTGTCTCTTATCTACAAAACTTTTCTACCTAGACCGAGCCTCCTTTATTCTAGCTCAAATGACCTCAATCATTTCTGCAGCTTCTTTGACTAAATCTATACCAAGACCCAACCTATCCCAAGTCTCTAGCCAACATATGGGCGATTTGCATGGCCTTCAATACAAAGCTTCAAATGGAGCCATCCCAATACTAGTCTGATAATTGTTGTTATACGAAAACTTGACTAAATGCAGATGGTCTTCCCATGATCCCTCGTAATCTAGAACATAAGCTCTTAACAAATCTTCCAAGATCTTGTTAACTCTTTCTGTTTACCTGCCTGTCTATGGATGGTAAGCGGTACTCATGTTAACTTGGTTCCCAAAACTTCCTACAAACTCTTCCAGAATTCGCTAGTGAATAAAGGATCTCTATCACTAACTAGGCTACTAGAAATTCCATGTGGTCTAACCACATTCTTCAGCAATACCCTCGCCAAAACAGGTGTCGTTATGGTTGACTTAACTGAAATGAAATGGGAACTCTTGGTCAATCTATCCACTATGACCCATATACTATCATTTCCCCTGTTCGACCTTGGTAACCCGTCAATAAAATCCATGGAGATAGAATCCCACTTCCATACCAGAATATCTAACGGCTGAAGCAGCCTACTTGGTTTCTGGTGTTCGGCCTTTGCCTGTTGGCAAATCATGCACTACTTCACACACAACCTAATATCCCATTTCGTATCTTCCTAGAAGAAACTTCTCTTCATATCCTGATACATCTTAATACCTCCTGGGTGAATAGAGAACTTTGAATGATGGCATTCCTTTAAGACTTCTTTCCTTATGTTTCCTACACTCGGAACACATAATTTTCCTTTCTTTCTCAACCTCCCATTCTGGTCAAGACTGAAATCTTTCAAATCATCACTCTTGGTTCCAACTTTTAGCTTCCTGATCCGTTTAGCGAATACTAGATCCTCTTCCTGCTTAGAAGTGATCCTTTCGATCATCACTGGTCGAACTTCCAAAGAAGATAATTTAACTAATTAAATATTCTAAATAATGTTACCAAAAATCTGGGTTGTTACAATGATCCCTTTACACACATCACCTATAGCAGAGCATATGTTGGAACAGATCTCACGACTCCCATCACAAAGTCACTATGGTTGGGATGATTCTCTACAGTCATCATCAATCATAGAATACCATCGTACGTCCCATTGCCATTATCATATAGTTCCCTCACTACGACTCATAGCTTGCTACTCTGCATCTTGAAGTATAGATATCCATCGTCGAAGCCATCACTTCACATCATGGAATCATCAACGTCGTGTCATGAGTCGTCATCATTGAAAATCACCGAAAAAGTCTTCAACAAACTCAACTAAAAATTTGCCTAGGTTTCAGCCCTAAGAAAAACTAGAGAATTCCTTGGTTTGGCCCGAAGTCATGCCCGAGTAATTTCAGAAATTACTCAGAGCATGCCCTACGTTGATTTAATTTTAAGATTCAGTACCGATCCATTATCAGGGATCGGTATCGCCCCATAACTTAGCTTGCTTTTCTCTTGCCTTCACCCATATAAGAATGCCCTAAGTCCAGCTTGAAGTTTCTGCCTTATCGGCCCGAAGCACACCAGCACACCGATCCATGACTTAACGCATTTTTCTCTTTCCTTCACCGATCTTAGAATGCCATAAGTCAATCTCGAAGTTTATGCCTTGCTGGCCCGAAGCACGCCTCGAAGCAATCCAATATCGATCCATATTCCCAAAGTCACCACCGATCCATCAATATCTTCAGCATATGAACTCTAAATGACTTCAAATTTGAAAAAAAGCTTTAAGGTGTCCTTCTTGACCTACCCTGTGGATCGCATGTCATTTGGACAATGTGACCTTTATGGGTCATCATCGATCCATCTTTAGTCGGCCATAACTCAAGCAAACGAACTCCAAAGGACTTGAAACTTGAAATGTAGCATTATGGGGCCTTTCTGGTTATCTCATATCGATCGCATATAGTTTGGGACAAGTCCTATTGATCATCATCGATCCATAAGCACCAATCCTTAACTTGTTCTTATAACTAAATTGTCATTCGATCGGTGTTTTCAACCATTCAACCAACATATATTCAAGCAAGCATCATATATAGTCCACCCTAACAAACATGCATCCATACACATCAAAACAAAGCCTTAGTCTAAGGGCACTATCCATAAGAACACATGAGATCGATAAGAAGACGAATTTATAAACTTATCTCAAGTACTTGAAATTTACATATGTTGTTGAAAAGGGTTTAAAATTTATTTTAGAGATTGAAAATCATTTAGAAACATTATTAAATGTCTAATAATGGCTACTTAGTGAGTAGAGGCTTAAAATTGCTCACTTAAATCCAAAATAATCCTAGGAAATCCAAATACGCTTGAAATTCAAGAGTGAACAGCAGCTCCAAGATGATCTCCAGTAGCTAATCCTTAATCCAAGATGCTAATCTCCATAATGACAAGAATTGGCTAATTAAACTAAAGGTTATGAGTGATTTAAGGCTAGAGAATGATAATGGTGGATCTCTAACTATTTTGGAAAGTGTGTGAGTGAGAAGGAGAATTTCCTTCAGCCCCTTTGGGTGCTAATCCTAAAATGGGCCTTGGGCACATGCACTAATCTCCTTAGTTACCCACTAAGCTGTTCAAAATCGAGTGAAACTTTAAACAACCATATCCTCCAAACGGTAAGTCTGTTTTCCTATAATGACCACTCTTTGGAAAAATAAACCATCATCCTGATCTAATGAAAGTGGTTTCAGACCCTAACTTGGCTCTTGTCAAAAGTTACAGGCCATACAAGATTGACAAGGCTAAAAAAATCCTAAGGATGGAAAATGTCTCTATTAGTCATTTTCTGAAGTTATAGAATCATACGACTCTAAATAAAATAATATTAATACTCTACGATCTTCTAATATGTAAAATATAGGTCATTACACCACCCCAAAGGGAGATCGAGTTTTGGATTTATTTTGAGGAGAATGCCAGACCTGTTGTTGTACCTTTGAGGCATATGGCTCCTAAAGAAAGACATGAGCTGAATAAGAAAGTGAATAAGCTATTGAAGAAGGGTTTCAATTGACGGAGTACTTCAAAATGGGAACACCGGTTCTCTTTGCCACCAAGGAAGATGGTTCTCTAAGGCTTTGCATCGATTATCATGGGATAAATAAACTGATAAAGAAGAATGGTTACACATTGCCCTACATAGACAATCTCTTTGATCAGTTAGTTGGAGCAAATGTGTTCCCTCAGCTTGACTTAGGTACTAGGTTCCATCAGTTGCATGTAGCCAAAGATAGTATTCAGAAGATCGCTTTTCATACACTTGACAGGCTTTACAAGTGGTTAGTCATGCCCTTTGGAATGACCAATGCACATACCTATTTTGTTGATCTGATGAGTACGACTTTTAGAGGGTTTCTTAATAAGTTCGTGATGGTATTTGTTAATGACATTTTGGTCTATTCGAAAGTGAGGAGGAGCACAAGTTGCATTTAGGAGAATTTCTCAATACTCTCCATGAGCATTAGGAATGGCAATGGGGCGAGTTTCTTATGCCCTAGGCCCACCCCGGGTTGTTTAGACCCCACCCCAAACCCGCCCCATAGGCCCGGTGCGGGTTTGGAATTTTGCCCCGAACCCGAAACCCGTACGGGTCAGGGTAGACCCGCCCCGCCCCGAGACACGGTGAGGTTTTTTTTATTGATTCAAAATTGTGTACTAACATACATATATTTATATCTATTGTTACTAAGTTATATATTAAATACAAATAACAATGTGTTTACAATGATAAGGGAAGATAATAAAAATGTGGTGTAAAAAGTAGTTCAAAAAAAAAATGCATATGGTATTGTATAATAATCAATGATGCGGCTTAATACTATAAATTTTTTATAGCTTATTGATTGGAAAATTATAATATCCATGTCATAATCACACATACACACACACACATAGATATATATATATATATATATATATATATATATATATATATATATGAAGATTAACAAATCATCATTATAATACTAAAGCGATTTCATTATATCTCAATAGTGCAGGTCGGGTTAGGGCGGACCAATCAAGCCCCGACCCGACCCTAGACCTGGAGCTCTCAAGAATGGGTCACGGGTCTATCCACCCCGATGGCCCAATGGGGCGGGTCTGGACGGGCTAAAACAGGGGCGGTCAACTGAGTTTGGACCCTAGACCCGCCCCATTGCCATCCTTAATGAGCATAAGTCGAAGGCAAATTTTTGCCACTTTTGGTGTAAAGAGGTTTTCTTTTTGGGACCCATTGTCTTTCAACATAGGCTGGCAGTAGATCCTAGTGAAGTTGTAGCAGTATAGGATTAGCACACACCAAAGAATGCCACAGAGGTGAGGAGCTTCCTTGGTTTGGCGGGTTACTGTAGGAAGTTCATTAAGGAATTCACTAAGATTTTTGCCCCTCTAACCCGCCTTACCAAGAAAAATTTGGTTTTCTTGTGGGACTCAAAGTGTTAAGACGCTTTTATTAAGCTAAAGGAGTTATTCACTAGTGTACCTATTTTGGTACTACCCGATGGTTCAAAGGCATTCACAGTATATATCGATGCTTGTAGTACATGATTGGGCATAATTTTGATGCAGGAAGGAAGTGTGGTGAGCTGTGCTAATCGACAATTGAAAATCCACAAGAGAAACTCTCCTACCCATGATCTTGAGTTGGCAGCCATTGTTTTCACCTTTAAGTCATTGAGACATATTTATTAGGAGAGTGGTTTGAGTTGTTCATGGATCATTAGTTTTTGAAGTATTTGTTCTCCCAAAAGGATTTGAATTGAAGACAGAAGAGATAGACAGAGTTCTTGGCATCATATGATTTCGACATCTCATATACTCTGGGCAAGGGCAATATTATAGCCAATGCCTTCGGTAGAAAGAATGTAATGTTGACTCCTATGTTCTTGGAGTGGAAGCACTTGGAGTTTATCTCTACGTTCGATTTTCGACCTTTGTTAGACATCACTTTAGGATTGTTAATAGCTTTGGATGTGTAACCTACACTTATGAACCGCATTGGGTCAAGTCAAAAGCATGATAAGGAGGTATTGGATATTTTTGAAAAGCTGAGTAAAGGAGAGCAGCCGTGTCGTTTGAGGCTCTACACCATTGACTCAAAGGGATAGTTGCGGATAGATAAAAGATATATGTTCCTCTCATTATGGATTTGATTGACATGGTACTAGCTGAGTCCCATCATTCTAGGATGACCATTCATCTTGGTGGAGAAAAAATGTACCGTCCGTGATACGAAGAGAATCTTTTGTTGGTTGGGTATGAAGAAGCATGCAATGGAGTATGTGTCTATGTGTATGACTTACCAAAGGGTAAAGATAGAGCAAAATAAGTGGGAGGACTATTATAGCCATTAGATATACCATTGTGGAAGTGGGAGAGTTTTTCTATGGATTTCATTAACATACTACATAGGAGTAGGAGGGGAAATTAGAGTATTTGGGTCATAGTCAACTGATTAGCCAAATGCACTCACTTTATTCTGATTAGGAGTACGAGGAATGCTGCGTCTCTAGCAACTATATATGTAAGGGATATAGTTCGGTTACATGAAATTCCTTCTAGCATTGTTAGTAATCAAGATCCGCTAATTACCAGCGAGTTTAGGAGGAGTCTTCAGGAGGCTTCGATGTATATCTTGGATTTCGGAGGTTCTTGGGAGGATCACCTGCCACCAATGTAGTTTGCTTATAATAACAGTTATCAGGCGAGTATTAGGATAACACCATGTGAGGCGTTATATAGGAGGTCTTGTAGATCAATGTCTTGTTAGTGGGAGACTATAGATATAATAATTCCTGGACTAGATATGGTGAGAGAGACATTAGAGAAGGTAGAATTGATCCGTAGAAGGATGAAAACCGCACAAGATAGGTAGAATTCTTATGCTGACAGGAGAAGCATGTAGTTGGAGTTCGCAATGGGCGACATAGTTTTTGTGAAGGGCTTGCTGCTTAGACATGTCATGAGATTTGGTAGTTCGGTAAAGCTAGAGCCAAGGTTTGTGGGGCCTTTTTCGATCACGAGTGGAGTAGGAAAGTTAGCTTATAGGGTGAAGCTTCCTAAAAAGTTAGTGGGAGTACAAGATGTTTTCCATGTTGCACACTTGCAGAAGTGTCTACACGATACAATAGCCATAGTCGAGATGAGTTAGCTAAAGGAGGTGATAGTTGAAAGGGAGTCACTTGCTCATCGTGCACCCACCTTTATCACTGAGCATGGTACAAAGTGACTCCGCGATAAATTTATTAAGCTAGTTAAGGTCTAGTGGGGAGACGAACTAGTAGAGAATACATGAGAGCCTGAAGAGATGATCCGAGCTACCCATTCAGAACCCTTTTCAAGTACGTTTCCATTTTAGTTAATAAGTATAAACTGCTTATGTGCTTAGGCTTTAGCTTAGTGCACCTCATAGGTAGGGAAGTTTGGATGCTAGAAATGGTTGCAAATGTGTCATTAGGACATGTTTTGGATGATGGTTTGTAATGGACGTAATTATTATATTGATCTTTGCAGACATAGGCATATATATTCAGGTTAGCATGCACTCACACCATCACTTGTTTTACTGCATCAAGTACATGCATATGGTTGTTGCATATGGATTGAATGGTTGTGCATATATATAGAACTGCCAGTATATTTACGTAGGATGTTGCATACAATTTGGATACATGACATAAGCACTTAAATTTCAAGAGACCGACTAGATCAAGTGACAGCCTAATTTTTGCATTAGTATAGGTTTGTATGCATTCCATGCCTATATGTACATTTACATTAGAAATTTAAAATAAGAACAATGGTTGTGGTGGTTGATGGTTGAGTAGATGGTTGTAGGCAATGACTACCGCACTATGAGTTGCATTTTCCTATCCTTAGAGATATCGGGGTCGAAATTCTTTTAAGGGGGAGAATATAACACCCAGAAAAATTAATCGAAAATTCAATAAAAAATTAATTTAATCATAATAAGTGTAGAATTAAAACTTTTATAAACATCAGAATTTGGCTACCAAACTTGTACCGTTGCGTTCGTAGCGATTTTCTAGAAATTATTCATATATAGAGTTTTGAAATTGGAGTTCATATAAAAAAATTATTAAGGTATAAATTTGAAATTGAAAATAATTATAATATATAAAAATGGAAAGACGTTATTTAAAATAGGTCAGTGCAACTGGTCGACACCCTAGTTAAGACCGGTCGATGCCCACCGGTCGATTGTCCCAAACCCACAGGTCGACCGATCAAACTGTTTTGATTAGGGTTTTCCTAGACTGAATGACTAGATTTTATATAATTAAATCTAATGGTTCAGATCGTTTGGAGCATCTATAAATAGGACGTTAATATGACAAAACCCTAACGTATCGTGTACGTACCAAAACTCACTTCTCTTCAAATCAACATGTTCTTCAA
Organism: Allium fistulosum; assembly: GCA_030737815.1. Taxonomy (NCBI): domain Eukaryota; kingdom Viridiplantae; phylum Streptophyta; class Magnoliopsida; order Asparagales; family Amaryllidaceae; genus Allium; species Allium fistulosum. The sequence goes on from CM060902.1 coordinate 520,829,003, forward strand.
AAGAAAAAAAGAAAAATATAAAAAATTAAAACCAAAGATTAGAAAGAAGAGAAGATAATCAAATTAAGGATAAAAGCAAACAGAAAGGAGAGGGATCAATGAATCAAGCGGAGGCGATTCAAGGTAGAGAAAGAGGAAAATAGCTTACTAAAGTTTAGTGGGTTCATTATTAACTACGTTGATTTATATGTAATCGAGTTTATTTATATAGCTATTTGATCTATAAATTTATCCAATTTAACCTGAGATATTGTTTATCTGGTAAATGCCGTTAATTGGAAATTTGATAGAAATCTAAACCATATGAATATGACTCCTATTTAATTTTGATTAAAGTAAATTGGAGATAAAAGTTGATTTGGTTATATTTTAATTGGAACGCCCGTTTTTCCACCTCGAATATTGAATCTGGAATTTAATGTGTATATAACTATACCCCATTGATGTCGATTTTACCCTGGATTAATTTGAGATAGAAATATACCAAAATAATTATGAAATTTATAAAAGTAAAGTAGTGAAAATGAAATAAGTTTCACCATTTGAAATTTGTGCAGTAAAAGTATGATTAATTATTAAATAAGGAAATTAAAACAAAATTTACGTTTTACATCAATAAAAATCAACCTATAACAGACTTACTGTAGCCAGTCGACCGTGGATGACTTTTTTACATAGGTTAAACCTTGGCCGAAGGCCCAGGGTTACAAATTTATATATATAATATAGCATATTGGGAGGGAAAGAAGTTCCATAGTTCCTGACTTTTGGATGTACGGGACTAGTTAAATGTGTACGTAGGTAATTAAGCCTTGACACTATTCATTTAGCTATTCGACATAATGTAGTTCGTTCGCGAGTTCCACTCACAAGAGGTTCCTTGATGGATGTGCAACACTGTTCATGGATGCCTGGAGAGGTGCGTTGCCCAGAACTAATGGAAGGTTCCTCTCTGCATACGGCAATTAGGATGTGACACTATTGTTGCGATGTGGTGCAATAAGTTGCATTACTATTGAGAGGTGGACATGAATGCTGCATACCCTAAGTTGCCTTTAGTGTGAGTCAGTATTACAGGATTCCCCTTAATGTGTAGGTATGATACGTTGTAGTTGTAGTTTTTTTAATGCAGTCCCAAGAGTGATGTTGTATGCGATCGTATGTTAGAAACAGTCCTAGAGGTTAGTAGTTTGATCCAGCGTTGATTCAAGGTTTGATTAGTTGTTCGACCCTAAGTATAAACCTTCACAAGGTGTTTGGATATAGGTACATTTAAAGCTATGTTCCTTAGGTTAAGATGACCAACCCTAGTAAGTAATTCACAACCATAAGTAGGACACCCTAGTTCACATACGTTATACAAAAAGTCAATTGCATGTGATCACCATATGTTGATGATGTCACTCATTCACCAGACTTTTGTCTGATCCTCTCCTTTCCTTTTTCCCCACCACAAGAGGAAAGAATAATAGGTGTTTGGCTGTATATGGAGGAGTGAGCTTGACGTTGGCACCGCATATTACTTTTCAGCGCTTTCTATGTAACTATCTATCGTATTTTGCACTTACCAGACTATATGCTGTTATTTTGTAAAACTCTGGATTTTGACTATGTATATTTTGAGACCGTGTTTTTTGGAATATTTTTTAAGATGATTAGTTTTTGTATTTATATTTTATTGCCTTTCGATATGAGTTCTAAAATGTAGGATATCTTAGATTTTCTCCTTATAGTCATGTTCTGTAACGCTTCAAAAACCAAGAACTCACATTTCTTGGCACGATGCTAGTCTGAAAGTCTCCAAAAGCTTTGGATCGGTGTGTACGGAGGTATGAGTTATTACAATATAATAAGAAAATCCTTATATTGTGAGATTGTAGTTGCAAATAGTTACAACTATGAGTAATTAATAACAAAACAAAATGACATTTTTTTTAAATAATCAAGATGAAGGTGTTTCGAGAAAAGGACATCGACTCATCCATTGAGTCTAAAGTGCATAACACTCTCCAAATATTGGGTAGTGTATTACTCATGGCTATTAGAAGCACCATGGATTTACATACTTGCAGTTATTGGATAACCATTGAATGACCCATCTAAGAGTTTTCTATTGGTGGGTAACAACTAGGTCAAACTGGAAATCTCAGTGAAACAATGTTATAGAGTTCCCTTGACTTAATAATACTATAGAATTCAATGTGAACACTCCACTTTGATTATAGTTAAATCATGGCACGACAATCTATCAAGCGACTATAGTTAGGTCTATGTATAAGCATTGGAAGTGAAGCATTACTCAATAGAGAAATCGTCTTCTTAATTGTATAAGGTTAGTATCATGGTCAATTATAGTCAACTCAAAGTCAAAATCTCTGGCCAATGTAGTACAGTTAACCAAGGACTTTGTTTTTGGAATAACCAAGGTGAATGTGGATAATATTGGAGTTTTGACTATTACCAAATTCCATATATCCTTAAATGTTATAGTTTCGACGAAGAGAACGTATGTAACTTATCTTTACTAAATTGTACAGCTTAAGAGAATATAAAATATTATTTTATTGAAAAGGTCTATAAGAGATAAATTCGACCAAATGTCATACTACTAGATAAGTATTTTATGAACATTGATATTTGAATCGTTCAATCTTAATTGCTGACTATATTCACATTTCCGAATAACACAACCACATCAGTAAATTCTCCGAAAGACCACATGATTTAATTAGTTGATAAAGTGTTATAAATTAACTAATTTTAACAAATATTAGTTATAAACTTATTTGATGTCAGGGTAGACCCGCCCCGCCCCGAGACACGGTGAGGTTTTTTTTATTGATTCAAAATTGTGTACTAACATACATATATTTATATCTATTGTTACTAAGTTATATATTAAATACAAATAACAATGTGTTTACAATGATAAGGGAAGATAATAAAAATGTGGTGTAAAAAGTAGTTCAAAAAATATATGCATATGGTATTGTATAATAATCAATGATGCGGCTTAATACTATAAATTTTTTATAGCTTATTGATTGGAAAATTATAATATCCATGTCATAATCACACATACACACACACACATAGATATATATATATATATATATATATGAAGATTAACAAATCATCATTATAATACTAAAGCGATTTCATTATATCTCAATAGTGCAGGTCGGGTTAGGGCGGACCAATCAAGCCCCGACCCGACCCTAGACCTGGAGCTCTCAAGAATGGGTCACGGGTCTACCCACCCCGATGGCCCAATGGGGCGGGTCTGGACGGGCTAAAACAGGGGCGGTCAACTGAGTTTGGACCCTAGACCCGCCCCATTGCCATCCTTAATGAGCATAAGTCGAAGGCAAATTTTTACCACTTTTGGTGTAAAGAGGTTTTCTTTTTGGGACCCATTGTCTTTCAACATAGGCTGGCAGTAGATCCTAGTGAAGTTGTAGCAGTATAGGATTAGCACACACCAAAGAATGCCACAGAGGTGAGGAGCTTCCTTGGTTTGGCGGGTTACTGTAGGAAGTTCATTAAGGAATTCACTAAGATTTTTGCCCCTCTAACCCGCCTTACCAAGAAAAATTTGGTTTTCTTGTGGGACTCAAAGTGTTAAGACGCTTTTATTAAGCTAAAGGAGTTATTCACTAGTGTACCTATTTTGGTACTACCCGATGGTTCAAAGGCATTCACAGTATATATCGATGCTTGTAGTACATGATTGGGCATAATTTTGATGCAGGAAGGAAGTGTGGTGAGCTGTGCTAATCGACAATTGAAAATCCACAAGAGAAACTCTCCTACCCATGATCTTGAGTTGGCAGCCATTGTTTTCACCTTTAAGTCATTGAGACATATTTATTAGGAGAGTGGTTTGAGTTGTTCATGGATCATTAGTTTTTGAAGTATTTGTTCTCCCAAAAGGATTTGAATTGAAGACAGAAGAGATAGACAGAGTTCTTGGCATCATATGATTTCGACATCTCATATACTCTGGGCAAGGGCAATATTATAGCCAATGCCTTCGGTAGAAAGAATGTAATGTTGACTCCTATGTTCTTGGAGTGGAAGCACTTGGAGTTTATCTCTACGTTCGATTTTCGACCTTTGTTAGACATCACTTTAGGATTGTTAATAGCTTTGGATGTGTAACCTACACTTATGAACCGCATTGGGTCAAGTCAAAAGCATGATAAGGAGGTATTGGATATTTTTGAAAAGCTGAGTAAAGGAGAGCAGCCGTGTCGTTTGAGGCTCTACACCATTGACTCAAAGGGATAGTTGCGGATAGATAAAAGATATATGTTCCTCTCATTATGGATTTGATTGACATGGTACTAGCTGAGTCCCATCATTCTAGGATGACCATTCATCTTGGTGGAGAAAAAATGTACTGTCCGTGATACGAAGAGAATCTTTTGTTGGTTGGGTATGAAGAAGCATGCAATGGAGTATGTGTCTATGTGTATGACTTACCAAAGGGTAAAGATAGAGCAAAATAAGTGGGAGGACTATTATAGCCATTAGATATACCATTGTGGAAGTGGGAGAGTTTTTCTATGGATTTCATTAACATACTACATAGGAGTAGGAGGGGAAATTAGAGTATTTGGGTCATAGTCAACTGATTAGCCAAATGCACTCACTTTATTCTGATTAGGAGTACGAGGAATGCTGCGTCTCTAGCAACTATATATGTAAGGGATATAGTTCGGTTACATGAAATTCCTTCTAGCATTGTTAGTAATCAAGATCCGCTAATTACCAGCGAGTTTAGGAGGAGTCTTCAGGAGGCTTCGATGTATATCTTGGATTTCGGAGGTTCTTGGGAGGATCACCTGCCACCAATGTAGTTTGCTTATAATAACAGTTATCAGGCGAGTATTAGGATAACACCATGTGAGGCGTTATATAGGAGGTCTTGTAGATCAATGTCTTGTTAGTGGGAGACTATAGATATAATAATTCCTGGACTAGATATGGTGAGAGAGACATTAGAGAAGGTAGACTTGATCCGTAGAAGGATGAAAACCGCACAAGATAGGTAGAATTCTTATGCTGACAGGAGAAGCATGTAGTTGGAGTTCGCAATGGGCGACATAGTTTTTGTGAAGGGCTTGCTGCTTAGACATGTCATGAGATTTGGTAGTTCGGTAAAGCTAGAGCCAAGGTTTGTGGGGCCTTTTTCGATCACGAGTGGAGTAGGAAAGTTAGCTTATAGGGTGAAGCTTCCTAAAAAGTTAGTGGGAGTACAAGATGTTTTCCATGTTGCACACTTGCAGAAGTGTCTACACGATACAATAGCCATAGTCGAGATGAGTTAGCTAAAGGAGGTGATAGTTGAAAGGGAGTCACTTGCTCATCGTGCACCCACCTTTATCACTGAGCATGGTACAAAGTGACTCCGCGATAAATTTATTAAGCTAGTTAAGGTCTAGTGGGGAGACGAACTAGTAGAGAATACATGAGAGCCTGAAGAGATGATCCGAGCTACCCATTCAGAACCCTTTTCAAGTACGTTTCCATTTTAGTTAATAAGTATAAACTGCTTATGTGCTTAGGCTTTAGCTTAGTGCACCTCATAGGTAGGGAAGTTTGGATGCTAGAAATGGTTGCAAATGTGTCATTAGGACATGTTTTGGATGATGGTTTGTAATGGACGTAATTATTATATTGATCTTTGCAGACATAGGCATATATATTCAGGTTAGCATGCACTCACACCATCACTTGTTTTACTGCATCAAGTACATGCATATGGTTGTTGCATATGGATTGAATGGTTGTGCATATATATAGAACTGCCAGTATATTTACGTAGGATGTTGCATACAATTTGGATACATGACATAAGCACTTAAATTTCAAGAGACCGACTAGATCAAGTGACAGCCTAATTTTTGCATTAGTATAGGTTTGTATGCATTCCATGCCTATATGTACATTTACATTAGAAATTTAAAATAAGAACAATGGTTGTGGTGGTTGATGGTTGAGTAGATGGTTGTAGGCAATGACTACCGCACTATGAGTTGCATTTTCCTATCCTTAGAGATATCGGGGTCGAAATTCTTTTAAGGGGGAGAATATAACACCCAGAAAAATTAATCGAAAATTCAATAAAAAATTAATTTAATCATAATAAGTGTAGAATTAAAACTTTTATAAACATCAGAATTTGGCTACCAAACTTGTACCGTTGCGTTCGTAGCGATTTTCTAGAAATTATTCATATATAGAGTTTTGAAATTGGAGTTCATATAAAAAAATTATTAAGGTTTAAATTTTGAAATTGAAAATAATTAAAATATATAAAAATGGAAAGACGTTATTTAAAATAGGTCAGTGCAACTGGTCGACACCCTAGTTAAGACCGGTCGATGCCTACCGGTCGATTGTCCCAAACCCACAGGTCGACCGATCAAACTGTTTTGATTAGGGTTTTCCTAGACTGAACGACTAGATTTTATATAATTAAATCTAATGGTTCAGATCGTTTGGAGCATCTATAAATAGGACGTTAATCTGACAAAACCCTAACGTATCGTGTACATACCAAAACTCACTTCTCTTCAAATCAACATGTTCTTCAAAAGAAAAAAAGAAAATTATAAAAAATTAAAACCAAAGATTAGAAAGAAGAGAAGATAATCAAATTAAGGATAAAAGCAAACAGAAAGGAGAGGGATCAATGAATCAAGCGGAGGCGATTCAAGGTAGAGAAAGAGGAAAATAGCTTACTAAAGTTTAGTGGGTTCATTATTAACTACGTTGATTTATATGTAATCGAGTTTATTTATATAGCTATTTGATCTATAAATTTATCCAATTTAACCTGAGATATTGTTTATCTGGTAAATGCCGTTAATTGGAAATTTGATAGAAATCTAAACCATATGAATATGACTCCTATTTAATTTTGATTAAAGTAAATTGGAGATAAAAGTTGATTTGGTTAGATTTTAATTGGAACGCCCTTTTTTCCACCTCGAATATTGAATCTGGAATTTAATGTGTATATAACTATACCCCGTTGATGTCGATTTTACCCTGGATTAATTTGATATAGAAATATACCAAAATAATTATGAAATTTATAAAAGTAAAGTAGTGAAAATGAAATAAGTTTCACCATTTGAAATTTGTGCAGTAAAAGTATGATTAATTATTAAATAAGGAAATTAAAACAAAATTTACGTTTTACATCAATAAAAATCAACCTATAACAGACTTACTGTAGCCAGTCGACCGTGGATGACTTTTTTACATAGGTTAAACCTTGGCCGAAGGCCCAGGGTTACAAATTTATATATATAATATAGCATATTGGGAGGGAAAGAAGTTCCCTAGTTCCTGACTTTTGGATGTACGGGACTAGTTAAATGTGTACGTAGGTAATTAAGCCTTGACACTATTCATTTAGCTATTCGACATAATGTAGTTCGTTCGCGAGTTCCACTCACAAGAGGTTCCTTGATGGATGTGCAACACTGTTCATGGATGCCTGGAGAGGTGCGTTGCCCAGAACTAATGGAAGGTTCCTCTCTGCATACGGCAATTAGGATGTGACACTATTGTTGCGATGTGGTGCAATAAGTTGCATTACTATTGAGAGGTGGACATGAATGCTGCATACCCTAAGTTGCCTTTAGTGTGAGTCAGTATTACAGGATTCCCCTTAATGTGTAGGTATGATACGTTGTAGTTGTAGTTTTTTTAATGCAGTCCCAAGAGTGATGTTGTATGCGATCGTATGTTAGAAACAGTCCTAGAGGTTAGTAGTTTGATCCAGCGTTGATTCAAGGTTTGATTAGTTGTTCGACCCTAAGTATAAACCTTCACAAGGTGTTTGGATATAGGTACATTTAAAGCTATATTCCTTAGGTTAAGATGACCAACCCTAGTAAGTAATTCACAACCATAAGTAGGACACCCTAGTTCACATACGTTATACAAAAAGTCAATTGCATGTGATCACCATATGTTGATGATGTCACTCATTCACCAGACTTTTGTCTGATCCTCTCCTTTCCTTTTTCCCCACCACAAGAGGAAAGAATAATAGGTGTTTGGCTGTATATGGAGGAGTGAGCTTGACGTTGGCACCGCATATTACTTTTCAGCGCTTTTTATGTAACTATCTATCGTATTTTGCACTTACCAGACTATATGCTGTTATTTTGTAAAACTCTGGATTTTGACTATGTATATTTTGAGACCGTGTTTTTTGGAATATTTTTAGGATGATTAGTTTTTGTATTTATATTTTATTGCCTTTCGATATGAGTTCTAAAATGTAGGATATCTTAGATTTTCTCCTTATAGTCATGTTCTGTAACGCTTCAAAAACCAAGAACTCACATTTCTTGGCACGATGCTAGTCTGAAAGTCTCCAAAAGCTTTGGATCGGTGTGTACGGAGGTATGAGTTATTACAATATAATAAGAAAATCCTTATATTGTGAGATTGTAGTTGCAAATAGTTACAACTATGAGTAATTAATAACAAAACAAAATGACATTTTTTTTAAATAATCAAGATGAAGGTGTTTCGAGAAAAGGACATCGACTCATCCATTGAGTCTAAAGTGCATAACACTCTCCAAATATTGGGTAGTGTATTACTCATGGCTATTAGAAGCACCATGGATTTACATACTTGCAGTTATTGGATAACCATTGAATGACCCATCTAAGAGTTTTCTATTGGTGGGTAACAACTAGGTCAAACTGGAAATCTCAGTGAAACAATGTTACAGAGTTCCCTTGACTTAATAATACTATAGAATTTCAATGTGAACACTCCACTTTGATTATAGTTAAATCATGGCACGACAATCTATCAAGCGACTATAGTTAGGTCTATGTATAAGCATTGGAAGTGAAGCATTACTCAATAGAGAAATCGTCTTCTTAATTGTATAAGGTTAGTATCATGGTCAATTATAGTCAACTCAAAGTCAAAATCTCTGGCCAATGTAGTACAGTTAACCAAGGACTTTGTTTTTGGACTAACCAAGCTGAATGTGGATAATATTGGAGTTTTGACTATTACCAAATTCCATATATCCTTAAATGTTATAGTTTCGACGAAGAGAACGTATGTAACTTATCTTTACTAAATTGTACAGCTTAAGAGAATATAAAATATTATTTTATTGAAAAGGTCTATAAGAGATAAATTCGACCAAATGTCATACTACTAGATAAGTATTTTATGAACATTGATATTTGAATCGTTCAATCTTAATTGCTGACTATATTCACATTTCCGAATAACACAACCACATCAGTAAATTCTCCGAAAGACCACATGATTTAATTAGTTGATAAAGTGTTATAAATTAACTAATTTTAACAAATATTAGTTATAAACTTATTTGATGTCTCAGGCATTGTTAGTAATTATTTATATGTATATAAATGTTATATATACGTGTATTGATATACAATATATATATATATATATATATATACAAGCTTTAAATATATTTATGTACTTAAAACAGGCCTTGTGATCTTTTAGTCCATATGGAACAAGATCATGGCTGGCCATAAGAAAGAAAGAAATGATCGAAATATTAATTTAGATTTAATTGAGAAATAAAAGAGGAAGGTTTTAAAAGTGAAAATGGGATAGGTTTTCTTCTCTCCATAAAACAAATCTTCCTCATTAATTCATATAGTCTTTTCTCTTTCTTAATCCTCTTTCATGGCTGCCACTTTTTCTTCTTTTTCTCCTATGGCTGAAATATTTTCACCACAACCAACATCAAACTAAACAAATAAAGTGGTTCATTCGATTCCAACAAGATCGGATGGTGAAATAGAAGTTTTAGGAGACGATTTGCAAATCAAAGTGTTACAAAGGGCAAGATCTTTTTAGGTTATTCTATTTTATATTACTCATCTAACGTTCAACATTGACCTAAAATTCATGTATGTGTAAATATTCTACTGCCAATTATTAGATTTGATTCAAAATTGTTTATGTATTGTCATTTAGTAAAACATGAAACCAATTCTTTATGCATATTTAACAGAAATGGATTGTTGATATATTGTTTTGGTTTATTTCAAATAATAAATTTTATATTTGAATATTTGAATTTTATATAAGCATCTTTCTGTTGTTGAGATAGTGAAACAACTTGAATCATATCATTTGGTTAAGTCAATTCTTATTGCAATCTTTATCATGCCAATGTTTTAAAGGTGATTTTGTATATACGTATTTACATGTTACTTTAGATTTCAAATATCAAAGCTAAAATTTGATTATGGATAACTTTGTAATTACCTTTCCTTTAGAGATTAGATCTAGATTTATTGGAAATTTTAAAAGAGAAAGGTAGAATTGTTTAAATATATTACCATCTCCTCTTTCTTTTGAACTATCATTTGGTTAGATCAAGATTTAGTATTTACTTATTTCTGTTGTCTTTAATGGTAAGCCCTCATTTATGTTTGTATATATCTTCTTTTAATTATATGGATTTGTTTCAAACACACACATATATAAATACCTATGTGGAAACACATATATTAAACACACACACACACATACACACATATATATGTATAGTACTATTAATATGTGTATACAAACCATATATATTATAGTATAATTAAACATATGTAAATACTTAGGCATTTATATTCCCGATATATATGAGAGTTTTCACATACATATGTAAGTATAATATATTTGTATATACAATGGATCTAAATCCCAATATTTATATTTGCGTGTGTGTAACTATACACATGCTTATATATCTTTACGTTATCATGTGATGTTATCAATATGAATACGACATATTTAAATAACCATTCAATCAAATTAATTAATATTATTAATTAACTAATATGAAATAATTTTAAATAAAATATGATTTTATTTGATAACCAGATTGGATACAATGCTGCTTAATAAACTTCATAGGCCCACTAAGATCCAAATAGAGAAATAAATTAAAATTTACCCATTTAACCCGATGTGAAATGGACGGGTTCTTTTAGTTGTATCAAAGCCCATATAACATATGTAATCTAATAGCCAGCATTATGGATCAACCAATAAACTTTTCTATCTTATGGGTATTTAGAATAATAGTGTCTAGGCCTAGGATTAGATAATTAAGTATCCTGCTCTTCCTAGCCACTGGCCTGACTCAACGAGTAGAGTAAGTCAAAATGTTGGCCTAGATATAAGGTCTAAATTGATTTGGATCTTAGGTTAATTTTCAAATTAAGATTTGAAAATTTAAAATATAGTTTAAATTTAAATGTTAAATTTAAAATATTAAATTTAAAATATTAAAGAAAATTTCATAAATGTTATAAAATAAATTAAAATTTTCTCAAAAGTATTTTAATAAATTAATTTAATATTTTTCAAAATTTTATAAATAATTAATTACTCTAATTAATTAAATGGGTAATAAATTAAAAGTTAATTAATTAAAAATGTACATATGTATAGTGATATATGTATATGTAACTATAAAGATTATAGTTGAAAATTTATCTTAAATTGTTTAAAGTAAACTAAAATATAATTTTTGAAAATTTTGAAATTATTTATTTAAGATTTTTAGTTAAATAAAACATTTATTTAATGAATAATTACATGCTAATTAATTAAATTATATATGCTAATATATATGTAAATAAAAGTATAAAGGTTATAGTTTAATAACTTAAAATATTTTAATTTTCTCAAAACTATTTAAAGATATTAAACTAAATAAATTTATTAAATATTTAATTAAATAATTAGTTTTTAACTTGTATGTGTATTTATATATTAAATATACAGAAAACTATAATGGTTATATTTAAATATTCTTCTTAAAGTTTAGGATGGATAAAATAAAATTTCTTAAATTTTAAATAATATTTAATTAAATTAGTTAATTAAATTAAAGAACTAAAATTAATTAAATTTGATCTAATGAATAAGGTTAAATTTAATTAAGTATGATTTAATTAATAGTATATATACAAATAATACAAGCTAATTAAAATATGAATGGTTATAAACAAATTAAACTTATTTAACCGTATATGTATAAATATAATGAAAGTGGAACTGAAATAAATCCAATATAGATTTTTAGAGTAAATACATATGCATGGTACGTGTACCATGATTTCAAATGTGTCCGACGCTTGAAACACGAGGGTATTTAATAAGAAATACATTACTTATTAAGTTTCTATTACTTAAAATATATTAACGATTATGAATCTCCAACATAGAATTGTCCTTTACCATTTATATGTTAATAAATTACTTGCATACTCTTTAGTTATTGAGCAAACTCAAGCTAGGGATGTTATGTAGAGCATTATCAATATATTATTAGATAAAGTAAGAAACATGCATGTATTTGTTAAGAAAACTCAAGGTATGTGCATTATACTTAAACCGTCATAAAACAGTGGGTGCGAGTGAATAATCTCTGTAGATTGTTGAGCAAACTCAAGGTCGAGATTGAGATTAGGGCAAAGTCCATGTTTAGAAGTTGTATATGATACAACTGATAAAGGATTATCCATCACTTGTAGGCTTATGATTTGTTTAGCAAACTCAATATTAGAATTCCAAGTTAAGTGAGCCCTAACACTCACTAGAGGAATCAAAAAATTTCTATTCTCGTAGGGTTTTGAGGATTATAAAAAAAATCTTGTAGGAGCCATATCAGAAAAATGAAATGATTACATTTAACCTTCTAATATTGTAAGAATATAAGTTATACAAGATTAAAATTATTTACTTCAATAAATTTATGCGACTAATCTAATTTATAAAGTTGTTTATTAATTGAAATGTACTAGTGAATTAAATAAAGAACAAGGAAATATAAGATATACTTACGAATAAATTATTTGGTATGTTGCCATTTTAAGACCTATGCAAGCGCCAAAAATTATACAACTATTTAATGCATTCGTAACTTGGACATTTAACTATTTATTAGCCCGAAACTATGTATCTTCTTTTATGAGTTTTAAACTCTAAAAGGATACAAAAATATGGATATTCGATCAATATTATATCACATAAAAAGGTTGTATGGTGAATGGTTATGTTCGTAATTTACGAAATCTCGATGAAATTGGTTCACTCGAGATGAGCAAGTAAACAATAGTGCAAAATCATGTATTCAATATGATTGAATACCTGCATAGAAAATAATGAAAGACCAAGGAATAAATACCAGAATTTAATTATAGAAATGATAGTTTTAATTAGCTTACTTAAGTGAAACCTGTTTGATATTCTTCAAATGTTATGAATATGTGAATGCACTTTAGTATAAAATCTGGTGCAGTCTTGTAGTATAGTTACCTTTTAAATGGTTCGACCATTTGAAATGAAAGTGGATGTTCATAAGTATATGTAAAGTAGGCACAGTTGGAATGAAGAGATTGAACCGTTAGCTCTTCTTCATGAAGAGACATAGGATGCGAGAATTGTATAAAATGCAGTAAGGTACTTAATATAGAATGAGAAATGTGGTTTCCATTCCAAACGTATTTTGTTATAGAAAGTTGTTTTCTATAGGAGATATTTTCATGAGTTTAAGATACTTGATTTAAAACTCTCAACTGTAAACTGGTCACCATTGATGAAATAAATAGCCTATAATAAGTGGTTGATGGAGCTTTAGGTTTCGTGTGTTGTTGTAGTAATGGAGTAAATAATGGGAGCTTACCACATAACACTTATTAGTGGATGCATCTCGATACAAAAGATTGTTTTCATATATATACAAAATAATATTTATGCAATAAAAACTACTTTTTAGTATTGAGTGAAAATAAATATAGTTTAATTATGTTATGAATATTATGAATATTCATTATAAAATAAATTTATAGTGGTATTTGTTTTCATAATATTGGTGATGCATCAGCTATCTAAAATACAAAAGTATCTAAAAATTTAACAATTATTTGGAATTATAGGTTAGCCATATCATTGAGAAATAATTCTTTGATCATATAATTATGAATCAAATGACACCGGTGAATCATATCTCAAGTGATTAAGGGCAAAGCACCCATTCAATGGGAGTGACAAAAGAGTTGACAAACTCTTTGGATTGATACTTATAGATGTATGCAGTCCAAAGTCTAATAATACCAAAATTATTCCATTTACTTCATTAAATTCACCGATGAATTATCAAGGATATGAACATATGTATTTGATATACAAGTAGTATATCAATGATAAGTTCATATAATGTAAAATGGAAGTAGAAAAACATAACATGCAAAGAAATAATATAATTCTGTTTGACACATATGTGTGTCTATTGGAAAGAGTTCCAAAAGTACCTAAAACGAATAATATTCACCTCAAAGGTAACTTTCCCTATGGTACATATTAATTAATGTATCAATAAGGTGTAATCAATCTTTATTGGATAGAGTACGATTGACAATGAATGATGTTGAGTTAACTTCTTTCTATAACGATATGTACTTAAGAGTGAATATGTATGTTAAATTTAATTTCATCTAAAGCATGGTTTACGAGCTTGTATAAGATATGAGCTAATAAGCAACCCCTACATGTCCTAGGTCAAGAATTTGATAGGTTGTGTGAATCAAGAGATCGCACGTAAAATTCGATCGTGAGGAATCTTGTGTGAACCACTCCAAAGGAGTTTGGGATCGACCAATATTGATTAACTAATTTATGTTATGAATATACCTACATAAACTCAAAATTAAATATGTTTTACGTAAGTATTAGATACAATCCAAACAATCTAACATGGAAATTGATTATAAAAGACGAAAAGTGTACGACTAAGCCTATAAAATAGACAGAGTTCATTGAAATGTTTAACACAAATTCTCCTATATTAAAGAGAAACTATGAGTTTCATATCAATGTCAAGAAAAGGAATGGTTAGTAGTAACAATTTCATCAGTTTCCAATAAGCCTTAAAGGGTAGACTCTAATATATAGCATGATGCTTAAATCCGAAATAAATTCCAAGTATATTATCAAAATATGATTTTAATAGTTGTACCTGAAGGGCTATGATCCATCGGTCATGAAAGAGTCTTTGAAAGGAAGACCGATGCAGTTAATAAGAATATCCTTATACGTTTCAATTATTGAAATTAGTGCAACAAATCCATCCATCAATGTGCTTGAGTTAATTCAGATTCTACTCACAAAATTATCGCTCAACATGACTTTGAATTTATTACATCTTTATTGAAATAGAAATTCTGAATAATGGTTTTGAATTGACTATTTACACATGATAAAAAAATATCACGATGCTAGTGAGAGAAATAACCGAGTTTATAAGTGTTGGAAAAGATTTAAGAACTGATACGACAGTCGTTCGACAAGCACCAAATTAAGAAAATATTTTGATAAAGAAATCAAATAGTTTGATTTTCAATCAAAATGTAGAGGAAACATGTGTTTATATGAAAGAATATTAAGATGTGCTAAAATATTTCTAAAACTCTAAAAAAGGACGTTGGGATTGTCCTAATGGATATATATAGACACCATGTTAAAGTGTTTAATATAGAACATATAACATAGATTCTTTATGCATTAGCAATAGGAATTATCATATGTGTCATACAGTCTACCATATCATAATTCGCTTATGTAATTAGTACATTGAACAATTTTTCAAATTCGAATTAAAATCGTTTAATGGTAGTTATGAGTGTTCTTGAGTATTTATGAAATACTAGAGCATTGTGTATTGAAGAAATCCTTGTGGAGGAGTATTTAGATTCGAACTTCATAAGTGATATAGAATATAGCGTGTTAATCATAAATACATAATTAACCTTAGTTAACGAATTTTGAGTTGGAAATGTTCCAAAGAAGAGGTGACGACTGATTCAAGCAAAGATTTAGTGCATCGCCTTGAATAGCACCATAATGAAAGTAGTATAAATATGAATGCACCAATTTATAACTGTCAAGACCCGATTCTTCGACTTCCGAAAATCGACATTAATACGTCCACTGTATCAATTGCCAAACAATCGAATGCCGAAAATCGAACCCTGAGGGTTTAAGAAGAAAGAGGTAGAAGAAGATAGAAGAAAACGAGAGTAGAAAAACAGAAACAGAAACAATATCAGAATCTCACATTCGCAGCAGAACAATATATAGTAGATAATCACTAGTCTTTTAAACAAAGAACTATATCAGTTTATACAATACAACAATGAGAGTCAATATACAACTCAATACAACAATGGACAGTTATATAAACTTGTCCTCATACAGAATACATAGTGGAATAAATAAACAAGTACGGGAGTATGTCTCGCCAACCAGCTTGTCTCCAAAGCTCCAGAATATCCAGGATATCCTGATAACATAACTCTAGGCTGCCCGTGTGGAAAATTATGGGCACCCAGAGTTTAGAAAGGGAACAATAAACTCCGAGTCAGTCATGGTGACTGGTGTGAGATCGTAAAACAGTTATTTTCACAAAGAAAATAAATTAATTCGCAATGCTTTTGGAAAATGAAACTACCATAAGGCCTCCCGCCACACACACAATGCAAACGCAGAATTGGAGGAGATTTCTCCTTATGATAGTCAAAGATGCTTACTACGCAAAACCATTGGATTATTATTATTAATGTCTAGTGTGGAAAACATTTCGAAAGTATAATATTAATCTTAGCCAGCATAGACATTCCGAACTATGCCTACTATAGCTACCATCTAAACAGTGGTGACTACCATAAGTAAATGGCAGGTTCTACAACTAAAACCGTACAAGGTTCGTATTGGGAATTGGATTTCCAACAAATGGTCAGGCTAAGGAACTTCCTACTGCCACATGGGAACGCCTCTGGCGGGACGCCCCGAGAACAACCTGGCTCTCTGCCAACACAAGGCCGGTTACCCCCTTCCCGGGTAGTAAACCTGAGATATGCCACCCCCGGTCCTTTGGGACCTTTATCCGAGGCGCCTCGATCACAAAGCAACAATCACACAGAGTAAATGAGATTGGAGCAACCACATAGGTTAAATACCAGGGCTCCATACCTGATACCACCTTTTTCCAGAAGGAATGGTCATACCCTAGGGGAGCTACCCCTGAAACTTGCCGCATCTTTCCTGTTTCGACCATTTCCGGTCTGTGAGGCACGATGAGGTCTCGTCCACAAAGCTACGCTTTACATGAAAGCCATGCTTTGATCACAATTGATCAACGAATGATCATCAACACACGGCAACACTTAGCATGCCACACTACCAAATTGGGAGTATATCACTGATGACCTTCAACTACATAACCTCTGAGCTCGTACGTCTCAAAGAAGGGTGTTAAGCTAAGAGAATAAATTCTCCGCCACCAAACAGAAATGTATTTGAAAGAAATCAGCTTTATATCTCAAAGTGTAGTGTCAGGCATACAACCATACAAGTCTGTTCCGGGTTCGAACAGAACCGAAGGCACTTCCAAAGAAGCCCTTGCAAATCCGAATAATTTCTAATCACGTCCGGACTTCCCATCACAAGAAGAGTGATATAAATCTCTATACTGGAGCAACTCGGTGCAGAGACATTCGACAGGTTGTCCTTTCATTTTCGAAAATACCCGGTCTTCACACCGGTCTTCAAATGCAATCCATTTCATCGTATCATTATTCGAAATGGGTTATATGACACAAAGTCCTCTCCCGGCTAAACCGAATAATGAGCGCTTGTTTTAAAAACAAATTCGAGTGCCATTTCAAAAGCAAATATTGATAGTCGGTGATTTAACTATCAAACAACATTCACAACAATCATCAGATTTAAATAATTTCCCAAATTATTTATTTTCAAAATATCTTCACAAGATATATATTTTTCCACACTTCAACACTTTGAAAACAAATTTCAAATCACTTTTCATCTTTCAACTTTTGAAAATAAATTTCAAATCAATTTCCTTACGCGGAATATATTTCCAAATATTTCTTTTAAAAACCAACTTTAGAACCTTTAATTTATATTTTTAAAAGCTACTTTGGAAATATACTCGGCTTTATAGTGAGAATACACTTTCACTTCAAAATGGTCCATTTAAACCAATTAAATAATCTTTATCGATTTATTTTAAATTTACGTTCCAAATCCGTAAATTTATTTCCACACTTTAAAAATAAATCAGTGTTTATTTTTAAAACAAATTTCCCCTTTCCTTTATAAATTCCAATTTGAATTTACATTCCCAAATATTCACTTTTTATACGATTTTCAAATCGATTTCTTAAATATTTACTTTCAACTCCAAATCAACTTTCAATTGATTTTCAAATTTATTTCAACACCAAATAAAATTTCCAAACATTTATTTCAAACACTTAATCGATCTTAAAATGGATTTTCCCGGATTGATTTTTAAATACCAAATCAAATTTCCAAATTGATTTCTGTATTTATCTTCCTTTAAAATAAATGCCTTTGTTTCTTTTAATTATTAAAATTCTTCAACCTTCGAATAATATTACCCGAAATCCATTTATTAAAATCTTTTCACCATATTTTGGAATTAATTTGATAAGATTACAAAAATCAATTTTAATACTTTAATTCCTTCTTTTAAAATTCACCTAATTCTTTCAAAAGGAATTTACTTAAAATTTCCAACTCTAATTTTTAAAAATCCAATTTATTTATTTCTGGTATCCAACGATACCAAAAATTCATTCAGCTAAATTTTAGCCTTCAACAAATTTAATCACAAATATAATTGTTTGCACAAAAAATGGACAAACACCTCAGAGTTGTATGATTTAGTAGATCTTATGTTGTTCTTAGTGATTTTGGAGATTTATGCAAATATATAAAAAGCAGGGGCTAAACTGTAAAAAGACACGCAGATTTATAGTGGTTCAGCCAGAATGTGCCTACGTCCACTTTATATGTTATTTCTCTTCTCTTGTTTTGATTACAAGTACAAAGCTTTGATACAAGTAAAAGAAAGTCGTTTGAAAGTCCTATCCGTGCTTGAGCTCTCAAACTTGTCCCATATTGTTGTACCCCTGCCCCTCTATTTATAAAGTGAGGCTGGGGGTAGGGGTCTTGGATGTATATAACTGCTGGTGGGCCTGGGCTGGCGCGATCTGGCCTGGTATTGTTGGTCCGGTAGGAGCATTGTCCGGTAGGGTGAAGCTGAGTTGGTTCGGTAGGATCATGGTCCGGTAGGAGCATTGTCCGGTAGGGTGAAGCTGAGTTGGTTCGGTAGGATCATGGTCCGGTAGGATGGCGCCGGGTTGGTCCGGTAGGGTCATGGTCCGGTAGTGTGGAGCTGGGCTGATCCGGTAGGAGCACGGTCCGGTGGTGGTAGGTGACCGAATGGAGCTTAGGCGAGCACGAATAAATCAAGCTTCTTGGCCTTGCGATCTTCTGGGTGAGAACACGCCCAACATTTTCCCTCGAAAGTGGGGCATGCCGTGCTTTGTTTTTTTTTTTTAAACCAACGATGTTAGCTTGGATGCTCTCGCCGAATCAGCCGATCCGGTCGTCTAAGCTCGCCTATAAATAAGAGCCTAGGGCTTTCGTACCTTTTACCGAACGAGACAGCTTCAAATAACCGAATCAGATTTTATCCTATTGCCGAATCGCTTTGGCCTGCCGAATCAGGTACTTATCTTCCCCTCGCCGAATGAAACTCGTATGTCCTACGTACCGAATGAACTTTATTTGTGAATGCCGAATGAACCTTTGAGAATGAGAATGCCAAATGGGCTTTTGAGAATGAGAATGCCGAATGGGCCTTTGAGAATGAGAATGCCGAATGGGCTTTTGAGAATGAGAATGCCGAATGGCCTTTGAGAATGAGAATGCCGAATGGGCCTTTGAGAATGAGAATGCCGAATGAGCTTTTGAGAATGAGAATGCCGAATGGCCTTTGAGAATGAGAATGCCGAATGGGCCTTTGAGATTGAGAATGCCGAATGGGCTTTTGAGAATGAGAATGCCGAATGGGCTTTTGAGAATGAGAATGCCGAATGGCCTTTGAGAATGAGAATGCCGAATGGGCCTTTGAGAATGAGAATGCCGAATGGACTTGATACACTTGATTTTTTCACTTTTCATATCACGAGCGAAATTCCGGGCTACATGTACTTGCTTGTTTGTATCCTATGTTTTAACAACATGTTTTTTTCGACGTTGCAGATAATGTCTCGCAAAGAAGAAACTCGATCGGATAAAAAGAAGTCCCAGGGCGAAGGAGAATCTTCCGCAGTGCCCCCTGCTCAGCCAGGACCGGAACGTCATGGAACTGCCCCCAGATCACTGGTGGATGGGTACGGTCCTCAGGAGCTTTTGGACTCCCCGCCCGATTGCTTTCCCAGCTCCCTCAAGGAGGAGCAACTTGATGTCATCTCCCGCTCTTTCGGAATCGATAGAGCGCACATGCTGTTGCTAGGGAGAGAAGTTATGCCATATGACCCTCCCGAAGGGTACTTTGCCTTCAGCAGATACCACTGTATGTGTGGTGCCATCCCGCCTCTTAATGCTTGGGTACTCATCTTTCTTACATATCTAAAGGTGGCCCCATTCCAGCTTCAACCCAACTCCTATACTATATTGGTGAGCCTCTTCGTCATCTTCCAGAGGAAGTACGGGCGTGCTCCTTCCAACCGGGAGATCCGGTACTTATATAATCTGAGGGGCTATAAGAAGGGGTCCCCATACATCAGCTTGGAGTCTGCTGTAACCTTTAAGCCGGTCTTGGATCTGTATTCTAAGTACAGCATGTTCAAGAAGGAGTGGTTCTTCGTCAGGGACGACTCTGTTTCTATTCGGCATTTCACCTCTGGATGTAAGTCGATGCTTTATTTATAATTTCCATTCTAGTTGCGATGCTTCTTCTCATACGTTTTCATTTTTGCTAGTGACAGGTGGCTTTGCGGTTGTGGAGACTGATCGCCTGGTTCAGACGGCGGTTGAGATAGAAGCTATCCCCGGGAGAGATAGATCAGCTGCCTACCTGATCAGAAATGTGACCCTTCTGGAGTATAACTTGATCCTTCCACAGCAGTCAGTAGTCAAGCAGAGGGAAACGGCGGAGGAAAGGTCGGCTGCTCAAGCTAAGGGAGGTGTCACAGTAGAGAGTGGCAAGAGGAAACCTTTCACAAAATCTCCAATGGTCGGAGGTAAGAAGCTTAAGAAGTCGGATGGTCCTTCCCCCAGTACTTGTCCACTTACTCCGGGGAAGGAAGATGTGGAGGAGGAGAGAGGTGAGGGTGGAGATGACCGGGAAGGTGGTGATGGAGGCGATGGCATCGGGGCCTTGCTTCCTGGGAAAGCAGGCGAGATTCAGGAGTGGACGGATGATGCATTCAACCAAGCTTTTGAGGGGCTGGACGGAGAAACGGCTTTGGTAGAGAAATTCGGGAAGGCTGACAAGGCCGGGACCGGTGCAAGCGAGTCTTCTCAGACTATTCCAGCCAAGGTGGCTCCGACGACTCAAGGTGAACTTTTGACTCCTGCAGGCTCCATTTATGATAGGGACTTAGGAATATTTTATGATCCGCTCTCGTCCTGGAATGAAATCCAGGACTCATTGCAGTATCCTACTCCTCCCTAGGGTTTGTATAACTAATGTGTTTCCTTTCTTCTTTTAACTTTAATTTACCGCGTTTCTCGAATTATGGATCAATGTAAGCTTGTGACACTTGTTCTTCATATCAGGGGCAGGTAAAACGACCAAGGTCTCTGATCTTCGGCACAGGCTTGAACAATACAAGCTCTCCAAAACTTCCGCCAAGCCAAAGACTCCGACCCACCGTTCGGGGGATGTAGTCGGCTACCGTCCTCTTCTCGGGGTTATTGAAGAGGGTATTCAGAAGAGAAAAATGAGTCATCCCTTATCCGAACCTTCACTCAGTCCTCAGCCCCCAGTTCAGCCTCTTCGTGATATCACGGAGGAGGATACTGAGTTCGCACTCTCTCCGCACCCGTCTGAAAATCCTACCGTTACGCAGATTGATCGTCCTGGTTTGGCTCGTAATCCATTTGCGGGTCATCCTGATCTGGATCCAGGTTCCCATGATATTACCTTCGACGAAGTTACCGGTGAGCACCTTCTTCCCCGTAATCCCATGGTACGGGTGCTTGATGAGGCTAAGTCCTTAGATCTCGATTTACTTACCACTCGGATAGTTACCATGGGAGATGAGGCCAAGGCTAATATTGATCGGGTGGCGGAGGAGACTAGAAAGCTGATGGGGCATCATGCCCGGCTGGTTAAGGATGGAGAGGAGATTGGGAGTGCCAACATCAGACTACGATTGATGGTTTCGGACCAAGCCAAACAGCTTGCTGATCAGGCCATTCAGATTTCTCAGCATGAGGCTGCCTCCGGGCGGTTGAGGAAGACTATGGAGGAGGCTAGTAAGGCGGAATTGCGGAAGATGGAGGCTGCTTGCAAGGAGCAGATAAATATGGCCATCTCGACAGTGGACGAGGTTCGGAGGGCGGATCTTGAGCGGGTAGAGGAGCTATCGGGGAAGCTTGAAGCCGCAGAGCTTGCTCAGGTCAGGCTAAAGGAGGAGATGGAGGTGATGAGGAGGTCCCTTCAGGCTGACTGCTCGCGATACCGACTGGAAAAGGATGCCGCCATTGCAAGGTTATCGGTTTCTGAGGCTCGTATGAGGGAGTTCGAGGAAAATGAGGGGATGATGGATGATATGCTGCAGGACATGTACTTTCGCACTTGGAAGCAGGGCAGCTTATCTTGGATGGACGACTACCCCCGGGTTATGGCTAGGATTTACCTCAGGGCTCTAGAGGAGGCCAAGGCTGAGGCGGATAAGGAGGGTGGAGCGGCCTTTAGGATGGATGTGGACACCGCTCAGTTTACCAAGGAGGAGAAGACAACGGTGAAAGAGGGGATGAGGTTGTTCGCGGTTGAGGAGGCAGGCGTGGAAGTAGGGGATGACGACCAAGACGATCAAGGGGCAGTTGCTGGTAACCTCTACTTCATTAGTTTCTTCTTTTGCAAACTCTGTTGCTTATCACTAATGATTTCTTTTTCTGATCGGACAGGTGGGCAACAGCACAAGGACAAGACTCCAACGCAGCCGGCTCGCTGATTAGACCTGGAGAATTCTTTTTGTGGACTTGACATGGCTGTATATGTTGGTCTTAAAATAGTAGAGTAACTTTTTGGTTGTAATTCTTGTTACTTGTAATAAATAGCTCTATTCTTGATGTGTAATTCTTTAACTTATGCTGATTTTGTCATCTTTTGAATGTTTTTTTTTGCTATTTTGACATGTCGTATGAGAAATATAGCTATGCATATTCTTGTAATTAAATTGTGTTTGATGTCATAATTTCATGACTTGTAATGTTAGCGTGAGGTGTGAATAAATTATAGTCATATATGAAAGAAGGAAATACCGCCCTTTATATTTTGCTTGTAGATGGCAGCTTTGACTATCCTATGTGACCGAGTAAGGGACGCGGTCCAGTATCTTGTTGTGAGTATCTGCTTCTATTAGCGAGTGTCTCTTGTTCTGTGTCCTGTACTTCAGGGATTGTTACAGAGGATAGAAAAAAAGTTTCTTAAGTAAAATTGAAATATGTGAAAATAGTAAAACTTCCAATCACGGAAGGCCTTCGATGTGCTTAAGTTCGTGGCAAACGGGCTTTGTAGTCACTTTCCCTAGCTGTGGGTCTTGGAGACATTTGTCACCCATCTTACGCCTCCGCGGGGAGTTAATTCTTTTTTACCACAGCCGCACTTAAGACACATCGGAGCCGAGATCGCGCACAGTAACTACCCGGGCCATTATGGCCCGTATTCGTGGGTATTATTCGATTTACTGTGGCCGGCTAGCGTGGGTGCCGATCGTCAACCGTGAACTGCCCCTGGCTGGCCACACCTTATGTTGGGGCTTATAGTCGGTTCACAGTTGACGGCGAGCCGAACGCCGTAATGAGCTGCCTCGGCTATAATCGGCCTTCTCGGTGGCTTATAATCGGCTCATTACAGTTGGCTTTAAGGGCCGTCGCGAGCAATGAGTTAACCCACAGCAAAGGGATGCCGGAGCGAAAGTGTCTCATTGGCAAGGGCATAGATTCGCATAGTACCTGTCAGGTCTTGTCCAGGTGAAGTTGAGCTGCGGAGTGCGTTGAGTGGAAACACTATACGCATAGGATTTTGTTCAACTGAAAAGGATAAAGTTAACAAGCAGCCAAGATATAAAGGAACAAGTTAGAAAAGAGACACGGTTTTTTAAAGTGGTTCGGCACGAAAAGTCCTACGTCCACTGATTCTCTTTGTTAATTCACTTCATATGGGCAATACAAGTTAAGAAAAGTATCGACGGAGGTGTTGGATGTTCCATGCCCTCTGGAACACCTCTCCGTCCACTGTTGACAAAATATAAGCTCCGTTGTGGAGATCTTTATGAATTACATATGGTCCATCCCAGATTGGGTCTAGCGCTCCGAGGCGAGGGAAGATTCATTTGAGGACAAGATCCCCTTCTTGTAAGGTACGACGCTTGACTTTGGAGTTGTATTGTGCCGCCACTTTTTGTTTGTGGGCTGCTGCTTTAAGGATTGCATCATTTCTTCTCTCCTCAACTAGATCCAAAGACATGTGAAGGAGTTCTTCGTTCTCTTCTGGGTTATAGTGGATCCTACGGTGGGAAGGCACAATGGTTTCAACTAGGAGCATAGCCTCCGATCCGTATGCCAAAGAGAAAGGAGTGTGCCCCCGATGTTCTGAAAGATGTGCGGTAGGCCCATAGTGCCGTAGGAAGTTCATCCACCCAAGCGCCCTTTGACTTTTCGAGCTACTTTTTGATTAGAATTTTCAGAATTTTGTTGGCTGCTTCGACTTGTCCGTTTGCCTGGGGATACGCTACGGATGAGAAGCTTTTGTGAATTCCGTGCTCTTGGCACCAGTTGGCGAATTCCTCGCTGTCAAACTGAAGCCCATTGTCTGATATGATTTTGAGTGGGACTCCGTACCTGCATAGAACATTTTTGATCAAGAAGTTAATAACTTTTGCTGAAGATACTTTATTCAGAGGTTCCTCTTCCACCCATTTGGTGAAATAGTCGACTGCCACTATAGCATATTTGGCCCCGCCTCGGCCCATTGGTAGCTCGCCGATTAAGTCAATTCCCCATATTGCGAAGGGCCAAGGGCTGGTCATTTGAGTAATCTCAGTTGTTGGTAGCCGCGAAATCTTAGCAAACTTCTGGCATTTGTCACACTTTTTGACGAAATCTAAGGCGTCCTTGCTTAAGGTGGGCCAGAAATATCCATATTGGAGTATCTTTTTTGCTAATGTTTGCCCTCCGGTGTGATCTCCGCAGCTTCCCTGATGAATGTTGAATAAGATTTCCTTGGCTTCCCTCCTAGAGACACACCTTAATAACGGGTTAGAGAATCCGCGCCGATAGAGGATGTCTTCTTGTATTGTGTAGCGGGAGGCTTTCCTTAAGATTTTCTTGACTTCGTTGCGCCCGTTGGGTAGTGTGCCACTTTGTAGGTAGTCTCGGATGGGAGTCATCCAAGTTGCTTCTTCGGTTGCAGCTATCAGATTTACTTGCTCAAAACTTGGGGTCAGTTGCTTTGAGATGGTTACTGCTCCGAAGATGACGATGTCTCTCATACTTGCCTGCTTTGCCAATTCGTCGGTCTCTTGGTTCTTTTCCCGAGGGATGTGTTTGACTAAGTAGTGGTCCAATCGGTTGAGAAGTAACTTGGTCTTCTTTAAATATGCTATGAGTCGTTCTTCTCGAGCTTGGAATTCTCCTAGTATTTGATTAACAATAAGTTGAGAATCGCTGTGAAGACACAAAGAATTGGCTCTGATTTCTACGGCAAGTTCTAGTCCGGCTATCACTGCTTCATATTCTGCGTCGTTGTTGGTGGCAGCGAACTCCAACCTTATAGCATAGTGCAGTTTGTTTCCCCTGGGAGTGATTATTACCACACCTGCCCCCGAGCCTTGTTCGTTCGATGCACCATCTTCAAAGAGATTCCACTTGATGTCTTCTGCTATTTCCAATTGCTCCTTATCTTCGTTGGTAGTGAATTCTGCAATGAAATCAGCCATGGCTTGTCCCTTGATGGCGGTGTGAGGGTGATAGGTGATATCATACTAACTTAGTTCGATGCACCATTTAAGTAGTCGCCCAGAAGTGTCGGGACGGTGGAGTACCTGCCTCAGTGGCTGATCGGTCAGAACTTTGATGGAGTGGGACTGGAAGTAGTGACGCAGTTTTCGGGATGTGATTAGTAAAAAGTATGCTAGCTTCTCAAGTTTAGGATATCTGACTTCTGCCCCCGTAAACCTCTTACTGACGAAGTAAACTGGCCGCTGCGTGCGGTTGTCTTCCCTTACCAAGGCAGCGCTTAGGGCGTGAGATGACACAGCAAGGTATAGGTATAATTCTTCGCCTTCGCTTGGAGTCGAGAGTACCGGTGGTTTCTGGAGGTGTTCGATTAAGTTAAGGAAAGCGGTCAGGCATTCGTCAGTCCATTCGAACTTTCCTTTGTCTTTCTTTAGAGCTTCGAAAAAGGGGACGCACTTGTCCGTTGCCTTGGAGATGAATCGGCTTAGGGCGGCCACTTTTCCATTTAGACTTTGCATTTTCTTTAGAGTGGAAGGTATCTTGATATCCCTTAGTGCTCGGACTTGTTCAGGGTTTGCTTCAATCCCCCTAGCATGAACGATGAATCCTAAGAACTTTCCTGATGACACTCCGAAGTAGCATTTTAGAGGATTCAACTTCATTCCATACTGGCGGAGTACTTGAAACATCTTGCCTAGGTGGCTTACGTGATCTTTGGCTTCCCTTGACTTTACCAGCATGTCATCCACATATACTTCCATAGTTTGTCCTATTAGCCCTGCAAACATCTTGTTGACGAGGCGCTGGTAGGTGGCTCCTACATTTTTAAGTCCGAAAGGCATTACCTTATAGTAGTATAAACCCCGGTCGGTGATGAAACTAGTGTGGTCTTGGTCGGGAGCATGCATAGGAATTTGGTTATATCCTGAGTACGCGTCCATAAAAGATAGGAGCTCGTGCCCGGCTGTGCTGTCTACAAGTTGGTCGATTCGGGGAAGTGGGAAGCAATCCTTTGGGCAGGCGTCGTTTAGGTTGGAAAAGTCAATGCAGGTTCGCCACTTCCCATTAGCCTTCTTTACCAGTACCGGGTTGGCGATCCATTCTGGGTAGATAGCTTCTCGTATGAAGTCATTGGCGAGTAGATTCTTTACTTCTTCATCGAGGGCTGCTGATCGTTCTGCCCCCATACTTCTCTTTCTTTGTTTTACGGGCGCCTTGGTAGGATCAATGTTTAATACGTGGCATGCTATGTCGGGGGAGATTCCGGTCATGTCAGCGTGTGACCATGCGAATACATCCAAGTTGTGGCGGAGAAAATCGATGAGTTGTTCCTTCAATTCGGCTTTTAGTTGGGACCCAATTTTTAATAGTCTACTTGAGTCATGCTTGTCTATAGATATAAACTCCATAGCCTCTGCAGGCTCGGCGGTGGGCTCCTCCTCTTTGTCCCTAGGGTCTAATTCATTGAAAGGGTCGCTGGTATATCGAAGAGGAGGGGCTTTCTTAAGTTGCTATGCTTCTAGACTTTTTGTGCAGAGGGCAATCTCTACACCCTTCCCTTTATCCTTCCTGTGGTTGTTGCGAAGTTCAGTCACATAGCAATCTCGAGCAACATCCTGGTCTCCTTCTACTTCCCCTACTCCATTGTCCGTTGGAAATTTCATCTTCAGGCACCATGGGGCTAGGACAATTTGGAAGTCAGACAAGGCTGGCCTTCCTAAGAAGGCGTTGTAGGCCGAATGGTTTTCTATTAGCACAAACGTCTATTTCCGTACAACGGAGCGGCGATGACTTCCAATCTCAACAAAGAGGTCCAGTTGCCCGAGAGGCATCTTCGCATCTCCAGTGAAACCGTGTAGTGGTTTATCGCAAGGAGATACATCCTTCATTGATAGCTTCATTTTGTCGAATGCATGTTTGAACAGGATGTTTACTGAGCTTCCAATGTCTACTAGGATTCGGTAAACCTCGGCGGGGCCGAGCCGGGCAGAGATAACCATGGGATCCATGTGAGGGTATTGCCTTCCTTCTAGGTCACGCTTACCGAATGTGATGTCATCACTTTCTTTCCGCTTCGGGTGGCGCTCTTCTATAACCGAATTGACACAGTCTTTATTGTCTCTAAGCGACTTTCCATATCTTTCCATTTCTTTCCAGCTTCTGTCAGCGATGTGCGGTCCTCCCGAGATGGTATGGACCACTATCTTCTCTTGACTAGAGCTGCTAGTGTTGCGGTTTCCTCTGCCGATCTCCGGTGAGGGTAGCCTTGGTTTCTCATTGGCAGGAGCTGGAGTCCTGTCCTGACCTTTTACATAGCGTTCCAGTTTCTTCCTTCTGATGTGTTCCTCAATCAAGTCCCGGAGATGATGGCATTCATTGGTGTCATGCCCCTGAGATTCGTGGAAGCGGCAGAACTTTCCAGACTTCTGCGCGTTATCTGATTCCTTCTTGTATGGTGGGCGTTTGTATCTAACTTCGCCTTGGGTGGCAAGGAAGATATTTTCGACGGTCTCATTCAAAGGAGTGTAAGTGTTAAATCTCGGTCCAGACCGATATAGGCGTTTTTCTCCCTTCTTGCCCCCAGTATTGTCCCTGGAATCATTTCTTCGAACGTCCCTTGCTACAGCAGGGGCGTTGCTGTGAGTTGCCTTATTCTGCTGTCCTGACTGCCCCTCAACGGCAGCATCCTCAAGCCTCATATATTTCCCGGTTTCGTGGAAGAAATCGGGTAAAGTAGCTGGTTTTTCTTTCGTTAATCTTCTAGCAAATTTAGTGTCTGGATGCACACCACTACAGAGGGCCATTAGGATAAGCTTCTCATCGGCATCTTGGACCGCGGCTGCTGCGGCATTGAATCGGGTTAGGTATTGTTGCAGTTTCTCTCCAGGTTTCTGTTTGACGCTGGATAAGGAATAAGCGTCCTTAGGTTGTTCCACATGGATGCGGAACTGACTGATAAACTTTTCTTTCAACATTTCCCACGAGCTGATGGATCCCTGGGGTAGATGACAGAACCAGGAGGTAGCAAGATCTACTAAGAAGAGCGGAAAGCATTTGCACAGTACTCCCTCTGTCGCTCCACTCATGAGCATATGTTGTGTGTACCTCTGTAAGTGTACAACGGGGTCGGAGGTTCCCTTGTAAGGTTCCATTGTTGGCATCTTCCATTCTCGGGGAGTGATAGCAATTTCGATATTGCGGGCGAAAGGGCTGGTTACCCTAGTGCCTATCCCTTGATCTCTTTGCTCCCGTTGGACGCACTCTCTGAATAAGCGTGCCATCCTTTCATCAGAATTTGGAGCAGATAGAAATGAGTTTGGTTCTGTTCTGTGGGATTGATTCCGTCCAGATGACCTGTAGGGATGGTATCGTCTATCATTCCTCATATTTTCCAGTGGCTGCCTTTGATCTTCTGGGAGCATGCTAGGGTTAGCTACAGTTGGCCCTTGCCTTGATCTTCCCCTGCTGGGTTCTGATCTAAGCACTTCCTCGGGTCCAACTTCGGGCCGGACTCTAGCTCAACCCCGTTCACTGGCGTTTCCGTGGTTAGGCAGTACGACGGGCTCAGCTACAGTTGACCTTCGTCCGGTACCTCCCCTGTTGGGTTCGGTACCAAACGTTTCCTCAGGCCTAACTTCGGGCTGTGCTCGATCTCGGCTCCTACCATGGCTACTTCTGCCGTTAGCTCCTTCGAAGAAGGAAGACCTTTGTTGTCTCTGAGATCCTCCAGACTGGGACTCGCCCCATGATTCAGTGTTGCGGTTGGATTCTTCAGCGTCCCTTAAGCATGACATGAGATGGTCCACCAAGGCTTCCTGCTGGGACGTGAAGCGGTTAGTTACTTCAACCACAACTCTGTCCAAATCTGCCCTAGTAATTGCTGCGGGCTGTTCTGTGGCAGGAGGGGTCGGATTAGCCTGTCCTTCATTTGTTACTGTTGCTGGAGGAGGACGATTTACTTGATTCGTGACAGTTGGATCTGGAAGACTGCTGGATGCGATGTTTTTTCCTTTGTTAACATCTTTTCTTGGTTTGGGAGGCATGTTTCCCAAGTGGCGAACAATGCTGTTAGGAAAAATGTTAAGTGGATGAAGCTGAAGCTTCGAGCTTCTAGTTCTCAGTGAAAGCACCAAAAATGTTTACACAAAAAATGGACAAACACCTCAGAGTTGTATGATTTAGTAGATCTTATGTTGTTCTTAGTGATTTTGGAGATTTATGCAAATATATAAAAAGCAGGGGCTAAACTGTAAAAAGATACACAGATTTATAGTGGTTCAGCCAGAATGTGCCTACGTCCACTTTATATGTTATTTCTCTTCTCTTGTTTTGATTACAAGTACAAAGCTTTGATACAAGTAAAAGAAAGTCGTTTGAAAGTCCTATCCATGCTTGAGCTCTCAAACTTGTCCCCCATTGTTGTACCCCTGCCCCTCTATTTATAGAGTGAGGCTGGGGGTAGGGGTCTTAGATGTATATAACTGCTGGTGGGCCTGGGCTGGCACGATCTGGCCTGGTATTGTTGGTCCGGTAGGAGCATTGTCCGGTAGGGTGAAGCTGAGTTGGTTCGGTAGGATCATGGTCCGGTAGGAGCATTGTCCGGTAGGGTGAAGCTGAGTTGGTTCGGTAGGATCATGGTCCGGTAAGAGCATTGTCCGGTAGGGTGAAGCTGAGTTGGTTCGGTAGGATCATGGTCCGGTAAGAGCATTGTCCGGTAGGGTGAAGCTGAGTTGGTTAGGTAGGATCATGGTCCGGTAGGATGGCGCCGGGTTGGTCCGGTAGGGTCATGGTCCGGTAGTGTGGAGCTGGGCTGATCCGGTAGGAGCACGGTCCGGTGGTGGTAGGAGACCGAATGGAGCTTAGGCGAGCACGAATGAATCAAGCTTCTTGGCCTTGCGATCTTCTGGGTGAGAACACGCCCAACAATAATCATACACATATTATAATTAAATCAGCACACAACATTGAAACAAATTAAAATATTTGAGGAATCCAGTTTGATCCCTTCAACCTGTTTCCCTGCATCCACAGACGTTAGCACAATACCCATTCCACTTCGAGGTGGAATATCGTGGTATATGGGATTTATAAAAATATCATCCGCTATTATGCGGCGCAATAGGGTCTCATCCGCTATATAATACGGGAAATCAATCACCAATAAATATATATATATATATATTCCAATATATATATTGCTATATACTACTATATATACTATCACAATCAGGCAATCAATCAATAACTGCAATTCAAATTTTAATTTTTGAGTGAGAAGATCTAACTTTTGCTTTTATTTGCAATCCATTTCCATTCCAGATTGTTTTCTCGATTTATAGACCTTGTATAAACAATTGTATACAATTCATTAATATTCGAATAAATCGAATAAATAAATTTCTATTTAACAAATTTTTTTTATTTAAACTAGTATGTAATTTAAAAATTCTTTTTTAACCATATATAATTTTCTTTAAACCTCGTAACAAACATTATAAACATTTATAAATATTCGAATTAGTTGAACAAATTAAATTTTCATTTTATAATTTGACTTAACTGAAAATTAGTTTAAACTAATAATTTGATTTAAATCTGACTTCACTTTTAAAAATTCCTATATTCTCCTTTCTTTTCCCAAAATCATATATATTAATATTAAACAAACTGTTTATTTCAATTTTGTATAACTTTCAACATTTTTTTAAATATATATATATATATACATAAAATTTTCTGTTTTACTGTATGTGAATATATTTTTTTCTTTTCCGGATATGTTTATAAAACTGATTTAAATTTTAAAATGCAAAGAACACATGAATTATACCTCATAGCCTCCACTGCCTCACGAATTCCTCCTCGAACCCAGCCTTCGATCTCTAACTTCTTGCAATCGACCACGAACGGCCTTCGACCTCTGCCCCTTGAAACCCTAGCTATCGCAACCTCCACACGACATCGCGCCACCACCCCTTTCACGTCGACCTGGCGCGAGCCTCCTCACGCGCGCCATAAAACAATCGCCGCTACTATTCTCCTCCTCGCGCGAGCACTCGCTTCCAATCGCCTCGCGACTTGATCGTGTTGCCGCTCCTCGCGCGTGCACGCGTGCCTCTGTCCCCCTCTAAAAGTTGATCTTGAATTCGAGATGAAGAATGAGATTCTTCTTTTTTTTATTTGTTTGAACGTGAATTTGAAAAGAACGAGGCAGCCATTTTTAACTCAGAGAATTTGATTTTCTGTTGAACGAGATATTTCGTTTGAATTGAAAGATAAAAGGGAAGAAAACTGAGTGGGTTGCGATTGATTCATCTGCCATTTTTTTCTTTTTCTTTAAACGATAATGAACTGCTCGCATGATAAAAGAAAACAAGGGGACAAGATGTGATGTCGATCAGAAGATGGCTTGCAAAAGAAGGCTACAGTGACAACAAAAAGTTTAGATGTGAAAGAATACGGCTGAGGGTTTGACTAGTGTAAATATTCAATTTAAATTCAAATTGTCTCGATAAACACAACTTGAAATCTCGACCTCCTGTCAAGGCGTGCCGCTAGACGTTCGTAATGTTATACGCCTATTCCGAACGCAATGGAAAAGGTTCCGAGTCCAAATTCGATCGTATGCAAAAGATAGCTTTTTGGACTAGTTATTAAATTGAATTTTTGATTTAATTTCAGCGCGTTTGCTTATCGTACGGCCAAACGATCACTCCAAACATTACGAAAATTGAAATCCGATAATAATACAATATTACGGATCCAATGGAACTGGGTTCGTCGAATTCCGAGACTGTGCCTCGGAACGCTATTTTTAAATTCAATTTAAACGATAAAATTCAAAACTGAACAAAACAATTTCAAATTCAATTCTGAAAGTTCCATTATCTTCAGTAAAATCAATATGAATTTTCTAAGCCTTCAGATTATTTTTAATCAGCTTAAAACTGAAAATCAAATTTTTACCCAGTTTCTATAATTAAATTCAATAATTTAATTACCAAATTCATTCAAATATTTGAATTTCAAATTAAACTAACTTCCAGATATTTAAAATCAATTAAATATCCTAATTTCCAATGTCAAAAATTCAGGGTCGTTACAATAACTAAGCTAGGGGTGGTCTTAAATGTTGAGAATCTCATGACATCATTTCATAAAAATAATGTCATGGTACAGATCGTAAAAGAAAATAGGGTTCACAAGATGTCTAGACACATGCTTCGAAAGTTCCATGCAAAATAGGAAGTTTATCAATGACAAAGAGATGTTGGTTGACGGTGTAGATTATAATACAGTATAGAAGATCTGTTCACTAAAGGACTAGCTTGATTAGTTCTAAACTAATCGAAGGAATGGGACTAAGATTCCATAATTAACCCTGAGTGCAAGTGAGAGTGAAAGTGTTAGTAGTATGCTTTAGGGGAAATTAGTTAATTATTACATATATTTAACTTTGTAGTTAATCTTATTAGTAGTAACGGTGTTTTTTTTCTTATATACTTTGATATATTTGGATATAATTAGTTATTATTAATTTAAAATATATAATAAAAAATCTTTGAATAAAATATTGTGTGATTGTAGTTGCAAATAATTGCAACCGTGGTTAATTGATCATATTATCAAATGGCATTTTGTTTTAAGTATTCTTGGTCAAGATGTTTCTAAAAAAGGATATTGATTCATTCGTTGAGACCAGAGTGTCTAACGCTCTCCAAATATTAGGCAGTATATTACTAATGGTCGTTGGAGGTAATAAGGGGTTACATACTTGTAGTTATTGGATAACTATGGAATGACTCCTCTGAGAGACTCCAGTTGGTTTATAACAACTAGGTCAAACATGAAATCTTAATGGAAGATCATTAAATAGTTCCCTCGACTTGAGATTACCGTGGAACTTTAATGTGAATACTCCACTTTTATTATAGTTAAATCATGGCATGATGATCCTTCAAGCGACTATAGTTGGGTTTGAGTTAAGTGTTGGAAGTGAATTACTATACAATAGAAAATTCGTCTTCTTGGTTGTATGAGGTTGGCATCATGGTCAATTGTAGTCAATTCAAAGTCAAAATCTCTGGCTAGAGTGATACATTTAATAATAAATGTTATTGTTGAACCAATGACTTTTTTTGGATCAATTGAGTTAAATGTCTGTAATATTAAACATTTTACCAATACCAAATATTCCATATATCCTAAAGCAATATAATTTTGATCAAGAGAATGTGTGCATGCATATATATAAGTACATGAACCAATTCTTGCATATTTAAGAGAAACTGATTGTTGTTGCAATGAAATATGCATATACATATGTACATTCCATAAATTTGATTTATTTAAAATAATGAATTTTATATTCTAATATTTGAATTTTACGTAAGCATCATCATATTGTTGAAATAGTGAATCATCTTGTAACGACCCATAAAATTTTAAAGGTTTTAATAACGTAATTAACTGAAATTTTGTGAAATTTTAAATAATAAAATTTGGAAATAAAAATTTGATATTTGAAATACGTCTATTTAAACATAGCAAATGGTAAATTTTCATCACATAATTTGGAATTTTATTTTCTTGTGTAATTTTATTTAAATTTAAATCAGTTAAATTTGATGATAATAAAATATTTTTCAAACCTGAATATTTTTATATAATAAAAATGTTTATCATCTTCTGAGTGAGACATCATATTTCGTTTCATCAAAGTTGGACTTCTCCAGCCCCGTTTATCTTATTTTCAGCGAATTTGCAGCCGTTTGGCAGCGAATATCGACTTTTGATAGGAAGGTCGTATCGTTGATATCTGTGTACCATTCTGTTCGTCCCGTCGTGCTGATCTCCACGGTATATTCATTTGCTTGTTTCGGTGTCCGGTGGACAACGGAATTTGAGAAACGGTTCATCGTATCGATACGTTTTGAGCCTTTTGAATTCCTGGTGCCCATTCAACATTTACCGTATAAATCAAATAGCCGTTGCTTTTATTATTCCAGAATTTAAGGATTGACTGTCATTATTCCTACAATTCATTGCTACATCCTTCCGTTTACATTCTTTATTTCAAACGGTTCAATTGGAAAGAATATATGCGTATTATAATTTACAGCCTTTCACAGCCTTCTCTTTTTATTATTTACTTTCTTCTTCAAATATGACCGCTCCTCTAACCTTCCACTATTCTCTCTCTCCACCTATGCCAAATTACCCACATCCCCTCGGCCCGACCAAATCTCCACCGAGGCCAACACCACCACCCACCGACCTCAGCTCCAATCACTGTAGCGCCTCCACCACCTTAACCCCCTCCGATCAACCACAGCCGCATCACCTCCGCACCCCGAGCGCCCCGTGACAGCCCGCACCTCTCTCCCCTCGTTGCCGGCAGCCTCCGACCTGCTTTTCTCCGGCCGGGCCATCCGAGGTTTTCTCCCTTGCCTTTCTCTTTTCTCGTTCTTGTTGAAAATGGGAATGGTATATATATAGTGCATATATATATATTTGTTTGTAGCCTCCATTGTTTAAAACTGTTTGTCCCTATAGTTTTATATTTTACAGTTTCCTATATATGAATATTCGGTTTTAGCTATATGTATTGGTTTTAAATATTGATATCTAAAAAAATAATGTTTAAATATATATATATAGCTGTTTATATTGTGTAGGTTTATACCAGTTCATATATATACATGGTTGCATAGGCTGCTTATATACGATTTGCTTGTATATATATGTTTACACTGCATTTAACTTGTTATCTTTATATATTAGTGTATAACCTAGTTTACTATACAATATAAGTTTACTATACACAAGTGTATATAAGTTTACTATACAATATGTTAAAATATTTACTTAAGTTATGTTGTATTTTTGAAATAGTTTTAATAATATATATATATATATATATATAATATTTATATATTAGCTTATGTATATAGTCTGCTTTATAGGTATAAGTTTATATGATAGTTATATATATATACATATGAGATTTGTATATACCTGTTTACAGTGTTCAATTTATTTTATAACAGTAGTAGATATCACAACCATGCATATATGTTTAATAGTACATATTTTATGAGTGATATTATATAATGAAGTACTAAATATTTTCTAATAGTGTCTTTGTTGTATATAATATGTTTTTCCTATATACATATGGGTTATTATATATATATATATATATAGATTTTAAGTTCTAAGTCTTTATTCTATAGGAGTTATAAAGGTTGGTTTATACGATTAATTTATACATATGTATTTACATGTTGGCGCGTAGGTGTAAATATTACATAGTATATAGTTATAATATTTGATGTTGATATTACAGTTTTACATACATTATATTTGAAGATATGTATGTATGTCAGGTTTACATATTTAATTGAATGTATATATTTTTTTGCAACTGTATATATATGTTTACAAAGATAGGCCTGTACTTTTTATAAGTGATTCATATATCATGTTTATATGTATAATATGTCGTTAGTTTGATGCGAATGACTTAGTAATATATGTGTAGATTTTAAATTATAAGTTTGTATGTAATGTTTTATAATAAATATTGTTAAATATATATATATATATAATAGGTATACAAGTTTATATATGTTATATATCCGTTCATATGCATCAATTATAAATAGTTTATATAAGTTTGTTGTTTTATGTTGTATATGTACAAAGTGATATGTTTGTATATCTACATAAGTATTTATTTCAAAATATTATATATATATATTTGTGTTTAATATATTTGTTTAAATTTAAAATAATGATTTTTGAAATACATATATATTTAATTTAATATGTGTTTGGATTCAGAATATGATTTTATATATATATATATCGATAGTTATATACAGTTATATATATATATATAAGTTCACTTATACCATTGATCTTCATCAAATCTAGTTCATCGTGCTTTGCTTTGTCGCTGTCCCGTTGTCACTTCGTGCTTATCCATATCAGTTTGGCGATTTGTCGACTATCTATACCCATTTCTATCTTGTTCTCGTATTTCTCTAGGCTCGAAAGGTGAGCAATCACTCACGATTAACATTCTTATATTTATTAAATTTGATTTCACTTGAAACGACAATTGAAATATGCTGCTATATTTAACTGTTATTCATTTAATTGTTATATATGATATTCTATTATCTATAATTGTTCACCTCTGATATATGACACCTTATCATGTTGTATATATTTTATTTAATTTCTCACTGATGATATATGCATGTTATTGATATGTTATATTTTATCATATTTGCTCTCACTTTGTAAGTTTTCTGTTAGTATAGAATTCCCTATGGGTTGAAATGATACATACCCGAACGATCTTGTAGAATAGGAGAAAATCGTTATGGGTTGAAATGATAAACTCAAGCGATTTTCATTGAATTGAATTTTGGGATTGCGGGTTGAAATGATATATACCCATAGATATTTAAATTGCGGATTGAAATGATAAATATCTGTATCACTTGACCATAGGATAGAAAATTATATACGGACACCGTTGGTCTATATTTTGAAAAATGATTTCCAAAGTTTTGAAAGGAAATATATGGGTTTTATTAAATATTGATTTTTAAAATATAATATGTATAAATTTTAGATTTTTAAATTATAATTTTATTTTCTTAATAAATTTAATTTAACTGGTTTATAATATGTTTAAGTATTTATTTAAATTTTTATTAATATTTAAAAATAGTTTTTTTATAACTTTAATAAATAAAGGTTGGAGAAATAAAGTAAAATTGACTTGAAATTTAATTGGTTAATAATTGAATTTAAATAAGGATTTATTTGAATTCATTGATTTTGAGGTTTTTGAAAAATATGATTATATCTTGATTTGATAAAGAGTGATTAAATGAATATTCTCCATTTTAAATAAAATTGAGATTGAATAATTAATATTTATTTAAATTTATAAATTGAGATTTTATTTGATTGTTATTAAAATGATTAAGTGAATATTTTCAATTTAAACAAATTTAAAGTTAACCGTTGAAATCTAAATAAAACTTATATTGAAATTGTTTGAATATTTCAACTTTGGATCTTATTGTAATTGAAGAGATAGTTCAAACCCGGATTTGAAATCGAGATAATTGAAATGGTTTAGTTAGAATTTTAATTGAATCTTTGACCTTTAAATTAAAATGGTTAAACTGGAATTGGTTTAAATTGAATTTTAGAACTTAAGATGATTTGAAAATTTGTGAAATTGGAGGAAACTAAGTTTATTATATAAAGTATTTTACTATATATAAACTATTTTAATATAAGTTATTTTAATATCTATATATATACTATTTTAATTTATAACTATTTATTATATATACTATTTTCAATATCTTAACTGTATAAGTCGGAAGTGTTATGATTTCCAGAGTGTTATGTTTTCAAAAGTGCTATGATTTCAAAAGTGTTATAATTTCTAAAGTGTTATGAATTTTAAAGTGTTGCGATTCTAGAAATGAATATTATTTAAAGTTAATAATGATATTTAATTGATATGGTTTCTGAAATGAATATGATATTTTGATATGAAGTAAAACTATTTGAATTATAAAATGACCACGGTGTGAAATAAGCGTTTGGTTGTTAAAGAGACCGGGATCAGATGTTGTCATACTCTCTGCCAATACCGAAAACCACTTTAACAACTGTGTACGTGGTGGAGATTCCAGAATGAAGTAGGACGGTTTGGTGACGATTCTATATGGTATTTACGTAGCCCTGACTCCCGTGAGTCAGCTTGATGTGGCTAAAACAGGAGCCATGTCGGGCCAAGTGAGGTCATTCCTCCAATCGGTCACATTTCTTCGATACCATTCTATTGCTTTTGTGATTTGATTGGGTGCACCCTTTTGATTTGGGAGTGTGTCACGAGGTGGGCGGTAGTAGCTGCTATGCGTTACCACCAGTCCGTATCCGCAAACGGTATATCTACCCTGGCATTGCCTCGCGTGCCTTGTCACATGCCCTATCATGCCTTCTACTAGTTTGTTTTGTGTTGTACCTATTGAGTGCTCCCTGATAGCCTACTTGCGAGTGGAGTTTACTGTATCTGTATAGACTATGGCATTATATAAAATGTGTTCAAGGGGATATGGGTAACGTCTTAACGCTATTTTAATAGCTTACTTTACTATAGACATATTATAATAGCGTATATTACTACATAGTAGATAGTTCCACGGATCCTTAGAGGATGGAAATCCCAAACATCCTTTAAGTTACTTGTATTGCAGTTGACATTTCACTTGAGTTGAATTTATTAAAATAAGAATGTTAATTCTGACTCGAGTGTCTTGTGTTTTGCTTTATGCTCGAGTCAGATTGAGTGTCACAGCATTTGAGACTCATCTTTGGAGTTGGAGCTTCGCTTGGAGATCCATCTATATCTATTCAGCTTCCAACTATCCAGTGGTTTTGTTCAGACTTGTCATCTGTTTGAATTCGAGACCACATTGTATTTGAGATATTCTATTGTATTTTATTTCAACTCTGTTGTTTATATAGTAGCTTCATGAACTACTATTTATCTATAAAGCTGCTTATTGTTATATTACTCGGTATCTGTGATTTTGCGATTGATTTATTTACTGTATATGCTGAGTTTTGCCAAATAATAAATTAACAATCTGTTGTTTTGAGCAATTCAAGTCCGACATGTGTGGATGCGAATGGTTCAAAATACTGGGTCGTTATAGTTGGTATTAGAGCTAGGTTTTCGGCAAAACTTAGCATATAGAGTAAATTTAATTACAGAATCGTTTTCGTTCGAGCTAGAGTTCCTCCTCTTTGATTCGAATTTCCTTTGAATTTTTGCACTTTCCCCTTCATTCGGAAACCCATTCTTGTCTCTCCCTATTCATGTTTCCTTGATTCTTGAGCATCCCATAGCTCCACTGTATGATTTGTAAAGGGGTGAAACTCTTTTACAACGAGCATTGATTTTTACAACGAGCATTGATTCACCGGAGATTTCTGTATTCTCGGTTCAAATGTTGCTATCTCTTGCTATGCCCGAATTCTATCTCTTATGATCATATGTCGGTTTGCCTCAGAATTCAGCATCGACCTTATTTTTGAAATCACGATTGACCCGGTTAAGGTCGCCCGCGATTTATATAAGTCTATCCATCTCTTCTCTTTTGTTATTTAACTATCTATTTTCCTTTCCGAGCCTATCTTCTTTGTTAGAATTCTTTTGATTAGGGTCCCTCTAATTTAGATCTCTATCCTTGTTTGAAATCCATTCTGGAATCATTGATTAAGGGAGTGTATTTGTAATTAATATTAAAATCTTTTATACTGTGTTCTTTGAGTTGTTAAGTTTGAATTTTGGGTTTCGATCGATTCGTCTGATCAACGCTATCGATAGGAATCCAAAACACATGAATAGAGCAAACTGACACAATATTATTTTCAAATTGGTAAATGAAATAAATTTTGTATGATTATATTATATATATAAAAGTAAATTTTTTTGAAATTAAAAAGTTAAATGAATTGGTTAGCAGAAATAATAATATTTGATTTTCATTTATTATTCTGTAAACCATTGACTAGTGCCACATTATAAATAAATGAAAATATAAACATGGTTATAAACTGATTTGGAATTTAAAATGAATATAAATTAAGAATATGAGAATTCAATTTTCGATATTTTAGAAATTTGGTTTTAAATTTTAAGGGTATATTATTTAAAAGTATTTTCAAATAGAAATCGTTTCCAAAGAATTTTAAAAAGTTTTAAATCAGTGCTCTTATCTTTTAACGTTGGAAAATAATTTCGATGATGACTGCAGCATCATCGACATTCATTTTCGAGTCTCAAAGTGGAGAGACCGCTTAGTAGCTTTGCTGCACTTTTGTTTTGAAAATGAATTTTTTTTTGAATTTCTTGTGTATAAATTGATTTATAAAATATATATGTATATAATTATTTCAAAATAATTTGAAGTGAAACCGGAAATTTGAATCTTAAGTTTTATATTAAATAATGGTTTCAATTATTGAAATAAAGTGAAATTTTGAATAATTGGAATATCTAAAATGATAAATGAAATTTAACCAACTTGAAATAGTTGAATTTGAATAAAAACTTATTTGTATAATACAAAATTGCATTCTAATATATATGACTTGCCTAAAATATTCAAAAAGTTAAAATGTTAGGATATAATAGGTTGTACAAGAAGAAAACTTAAGTAATGAATTGTTCAAACTAAAATCAGGCTTAAAATAAATGTTGTAGATAGAAGGAAAATTTGTATAGTATTTAATTGCACTCATAAACATTTATATAACTTACCTAGAAAGTTTAAATGTAATTTGAATGTAATTGAATAATGTACAATAATAAGTAATATGTCCAAAATGACATTTTGGTAAGGGAATTTATAAATAATAAATTGGATAAATAAAAGAAAGTTTATTTGTTGAATAATATATGGTTATAGAAAATGATTATACACCTAATATATGTTGCAGAATATGTTAAGTGAAATAAATTAAATAAATAAAAGAGAAGACTATTTAAGCAGATAAATATGAACTTAAGAATAGTGAACTTGAATTTTAGTGATATCAACATAGCTGAAGATAAATGAATAAAAATAAATGAGTTAATTTAAAATGAATTTGTTTGAAAGAAAATGTGATAAAATGAAAGAAAATCAATTTTAAATTGAATAACCATTTATTAGTTGAATAAAATGGTTTAAACCAAATTGTTGAATATTAATTTATCTAAAATTGAAATCTATATGGTTTTGAATTGTTGAAGTTGAATGTTGAGGTAGAATTAACTATGGTTGATCAAATAGTGTGATATCCCGGAATTTTTGGCAATATCAATTTAATAATCTGTATTGAAATTTAAATTGATTTGATAATTTTTGTTGATAAATTTAAATTGATTTAATAATCTTCTTTTAATAAATATTTAATGGGTGATTTTATCTTTTTAAAAGCTAATAAATTGTTTTCTATTTATAATGTGTATATATTTGTATATATTGTAAATAGAAATCTTTGGTTTGAATTTAATAAATAAATAAATCTTGTTTTCAAATTCTAATATATTTTGGTAATTTGGAAATTATGATTTAATTTAAAATATATAGTTTTAAAATATTTAAGATAAATGTTTAATTGATTAAATTATATCTTAGCTTAAGTTTAAGATTAATTAAAAGGTTTGTTTTAAAATATTGTTAATAAACATGATATATTAATCCATTTAATAATAATAGGAATTTATAATCTCTTTTATAAATCATTTAAATTCGACAAATTATTATTTTCAAATAACATTATTAATGTATTGTTTTATATATAAATATAAATAGATTTTAAAATAGAAGTGTTATTTTCAAATTAAATATGTTGTTATATATGTATAAGTGAAAATTTAAACCGTGTAATTT
Organism: Allium fistulosum; assembly: GCA_030737815.1. Lineage (NCBI taxonomy): Eukaryota > Viridiplantae > Streptophyta > Magnoliopsida > Asparagales > Amaryllidaceae > Allium > Allium fistulosum. The sequence continues at coordinate 520,871,620 of CM060902.1, forward strand.
ATAAATTCAGGATTATAAACTGAATATATAAACAAAAACATGATTTCTAACACAAGAATCATAATTTTTAGTTTGGGATTAAGGGTGCCGTTCTGGGTTGAACATAATAGGAGGAATTGGGGTTTTCTGGTGATCCATAGGTTTGGAGGCGTCGGGGTTCTTCCTGATGATGGAGGAGTGATCGTATTTGATGGGAAAAATGGCTGATGGTGATGAAATTCATCGAGGAAGTTGTAGTAGTGGATTCTTTTCTGGAAGCCTAGTTTAACTAGGTTAGGTAGTTCGATCAACCACGGCTTATACAATTGATCGAGTGCTACTAGGTTTTAGGAGATGGTAGTTTGGTCGTAGACGAAGTCTTGGCCGGAGTAGCAGATCTTCTGGTGGTCGTAGCTTCGTGGTCGAGGCAATTTTCAGGTTTGGGATGGGAGGTTCCAGGCTGTTCCAGGTTTGGATTTGAACTCTCGAATTTGATTTCGAGTATGGGATGATGTTCTGGTGATCGTTATTGGGTGCATATATGTTTTCTGATGTGTGAAGATCATAAGAGATGGTTGGAGTTGATCGGCGACCCAGTACATGTGCACAGTGCACTGTTTATTTTTGGTGAAGACTGGTTTTGGGCAGAGGGTCTGTATTCGAGTTTTCTCGAGTAATTCGAGTTTCGGCTCGAAGTAGGGTAAGGTTTTACTCAAAGCGGTTTTTGTTGTGGCTCGGGTAGATGTTTGTTTCAGGTTTTCAAACCTGTTCTGTTTTTACAATTCAAAATTTTCATTTCTGAATTATAAAGCAGAGTTTAAACTAAGTGTAAATCAAAGTTTAAATCTGGATTTAAGTTAGTTTAAATCTCAGTATTGAAATAAAGGAAAGTTTTTAAATTTAAAATGGTTTAAACAACTTTGGATGTTAAAGCATAATCTAAATAGTTAGGTTTAAAAATGAATTTGGTTTTCAAATTCTTTTAAACTTCTTTTATAAGGTAAGTATTTCTTTAACATGAGATTTAAATGGTTTTTAAATTTTTTAAAACTTAGTTAAAGTTAGATTTGTTTTCATTTTTAAATCTTAAATTTAAAATGAAATTTGAAATAAATTTGAAAGTAAATTTTTTTAAATGCTTTTGATAATAATAATTTAATCATTCATAAGAATAAAGTTTTAACTTAAAGATAAATAGAATTTAATGATTTATGATTCATTAAATTATTAAGATAATTAAAAATGGGTAATTAATTAATTTAATTAATTAATGATTTGGATTTATTAAATTAGTAATTATGAGTTTTAAACTAATTAATTAAGTTTTAAGTTAATTAATTAGGAATAATTAATTTGGAATTAAGGATCATTAATTTCATAAGATTAGATTTTAAATTAATGATTAAATATTAATTAATCAAGTAATTAAAGATTAATTAAGTTACAGTTAAAACATAAATTAATTAAATAATTAGAGGTTAATTAGTTGGTTATTAAGGATAAATTAATTTGTAATTAATATTGATTAATCTAAGTTTAATTTCTTAAGAAAAGAAATTAAGAATTGTTAATAAAGGTCATTAACTAGGATTATTAAATAATTAATTAATTTGATTAATTTTAATAATTAATTAGATTAATTAATTAAGGATAATCATTTATGAAATGGGATAAGTATAATTACTTAATGGAAGTAATTAAGGAATTAATTACTCAATGTAATTAATTGAGTTAAATCTACTTAGTTTTAGTTAATTAATTAATTTTAATTAATTTAAGATAATCACTGGATGATTTGATAGGTAATTACTTAATGTAATAAATGAAGTGTAATTACTTAGTGAAGTAATTAATGGTAATTACTGGATGTAATTAATTCAAGATGATTTAAATACGGAAGTAATTTGGATTCAATTATTTTGTGTAATTAATCAAGGGATTAATTAAGATAATAAATTAAGGAGTAATTAATTTATTTAATGAAGTAATTAAGAGTAGTTAATTACTGAATGGGATTAATCAAGAGTGATTAATAATTATGGTTTAATTAAAGATTAATTACTTAATGTAATTAATTTAAATAGAATAATTAATTAAAAATGTAATTAGGGATCATTAATTTATATAATTAATGATGTAATTAAGGGTTGATTAATTAAGATTAACTAATCAATAATAAGTGATTTTGAGTAATTAATTAATGTAATTAATTAAGGATTAATGTAATTAATTTTAGTAAAATTAATTAATGAAGTAATTAAAGATTAATTACTGTATTTGGTTAAGGATAATTAATTTGTGAAATTAATTAAAGGATAATTACTTGAATGTAATTAAAGGATAATTAATCAAGGGTGATTAATTAAGATGGAAATTAGAGAATGATTAATTAATTGATTTGTAATTAATTAATGGTTAAGTAAGCAGGATTTATAGAATGAAGTAATTAATTTAATTTACTTTAAATTAATTAGAGATGAAGTAGTTAATTTAATTCATTTTAAATTAATTATAAATGGTGTGATTATTAATCATTGCTTATGTATGGATGGATGATATTGATTTGCCTTGAATGGTTTGAAATCTCGGATATGAGATAAGTAATGCTATGTGATATGGATGCTTTGGTTGGAGTGTGATGATAATATGGATTATCTATTTATGATGATAAAGTGAATTATCTATTTGTGATGATAATGTGAATTATCTATCTATGATATTGTGAATTATCTATCTGTGTGTATATGGATAATGAATTGAATTGTTTTAACTTTAAAACAACTTGGCCTTAAAAGATACGTTTTGGATTTCGATGAGACCGGGATCGGGTTTCTAGATTTGGATATCCGAAAACCACATCGATCCAAATTAACGATAGGTCGTGAATCTCAAGTGAAGATGAAGATTCAGAGTGCAAGGATTATTGTCGTTAACTCTGAGGGTGATTCCAAAATGAGTGTAGTGAGATAATGCCTTCAGTTTCGTTCGAACCCGGAACGAACTTGTATGGATTGAATGCTTTCAAAACATCGTCAAGTGGACGATGAGCATTCTAAGTGATGTGTTCTGATAAGGTAATCGTAGCCTCAAGTCTCATCAACCGGGAATGGCTAAAACAGGGAAGGTGCAGCAAGGCTAAGTGGGTAGCACCAAAGTAGGACGAGATTTTCCCCTGTCTAGATGTCCCTTTTATTTTGGCTGTGTGGGCGGTTGTGAGCTCCAACTGCTGGGGTTGTCTTGTTCGGGATTGTCCAGTAAGGGATGGTTCCGGCCTTGTGTTGCAGGGGATTTAGGGTGGATCCTCGGTACATTGATCTAGGCCACGTACTGTGACGGGCGGTACCCCAGTAGCCCTGCCATTGTATGGAATCCAAACTCCAATAAGTGATCTCGGATTTGATTGTATTACCCACTTTGTTGGCTAGTATGCTGGAATTTAATCATGTAACAATTTCAGCTATTTCTTATTTACTTGGAAACCCTAGACACTATTATAATATCATTGGATTTCCTAGAAATGTTTGGTTAGCGTAAGGTAAAAACTTTTCCATGTTTATGTGTGGGAAGTCTTACGTGATACCTTTGTTTTCAAATGATTTTCAAAGTTAAGCAACTTTAGCCTGTTACTCACACCAGACCCATGTCTGACCCGGAGTTTATTTTCTATTTTCTTAAACTCTTGGGTACTCAAATTTTTACGTGTAGCCAAGGGATTCAGGTTAGCTTTGACGAATTATGGAGGAGCAATAGAGCAGGAGGCTTCAGCGTTGTAGATATATATATAGTAGTTCCGCTGTGTTGATCTCTGTATTGATCTCTGTGTTGTATTGAGTTGTAATAACTAGACAGGTGTTTATAACTGTCTAGTATGTGATGTATTATCTGTGTAACTCTGATTGATGTTGTAAACTATGTAATATTTATGTGATTAATATAATTTATTCGTTCCGCTGTTGAGATTCTGATGTTGTTTCTTCTTTCTTCTCTATCTTTTCTCTTTTCTATCCCTTTCTTTCTTCAAGATGATGCGACTTTCTGGTGATAGAAAGTTGGGTCGTCTCAGTTGGTATCAGAGCGCTAGGTTGAGTGAATACCTAGGCTTTAAAGTGATTTCTATCCTTCTTGAGAGAGCGTATTTGTAAATTTGATATATATATATATATTTATTTCTACCTACTTGTTGGGTTACTTGTTCGGGTTTTCCAATATAAGTTATAAAGGTAGATAGGCTAGTGGTGTGTGTAACACGACTACCAATGGTTGGAGTTTGTTGAGGTTGGAAGTGTATGTGCCGAGACTGTAGACGCAATACTGTCTCAAGTGAATTTTTGTTGTGGTGTAAGGATTTCACCAATCTCTGAAGGAAACCTGTTAGGGTTCAGAGTCCATTTTTGAAGTGCAAGTTTGGATGAGTAGGATTTGGATTCTGACAGTTGAGCAGAAGCTAGTGATGGTATCTTAGTAACTCAGGAAGTAGTAGTTGTGTGATGAGATGCAGTAGCTATGGATTGTTTCCGAAGATGTTTTTAAAGGAGCTTTGGATAAGGAAGTGTGTCTGCATCGGTGTTGAGGCTGAGTTCAGCTGGGTGTTTGTGTTTGGCTTTGAGGCCTGAGTTTCTCGAGGAGTTTGGAGTAGGAAGTCTTTGGCATCAGTGGCAGCGTCGCAGCTCAGATTATTCTGTGTGCAGGCAAGGAGGTCATCTGTCAGCAGTATTCTAGAGGTGAAGTTCAGAAGCAGCAGAGTGGATCCATTTTTTCGATGGATTGGCGAGATAGTCTTAAGCTGTTCTGATTGGTAAAGAGAGAACAGTTTTCTTTGGATATTAGATTGGGTTGATCGCAAAAGTGACTTGCGATAGTTGAGTGTTCTCTTGGTTTGTCAGAGATCTTTCAGGATGTCTTTGAAAAGGTTAGTGGTTTTCCTTAGCATCTGGAGATTGAGTTTTCATTTCAACTAGGATTCCAGGAGTGGTACCGATGGTCCAGCTAGTTGAAGGAGGGTTCCTGGAGAAAGATTTTTTGGGTGAAGCAGATCAGGATATCATGGGATTTCTAAGTTTCCTCCTTATGGATCTGTTGAACTATATTTCTGGGATGTGTTGTCCAGTTTGTGCTCGTGTGTATCATCAGCATGTTCATCTACTCCAGATCAGAGTTGTGCAGCGGAAGCAGTTGGGAGTGTATCTGTTTTTCTTTTTCGGAAAGGAGAAGTTGTTATCTACTAATGATAGTAGAGGTTGTGTTCTTGATTGTTTTGGTCCAAGTTGTTTTGAGAGGCTTCAGCGAAGGTTGAGCTGATCAGTAGGGATGAAGGCAGCCCTGGATCGTCAGAAGAGTTTGGTGGATAAGAGACGGAGGAATTTGGGTTTCAAAGTCGGATATTTGATTTTGGATAAGTTTTCTCCAATCAAAGGAGCTTTAAATTTGGTAAGATTGGGAAGCTAGCTCCGAGGTATTTTCAATTTTCTCTATGTTCTGGTGAGCAAAAGTGTTTGGTCTTCCGGAGTGAATTGCCAGTTTGGATAACTGGGATTCGATGTGTTTCACGTATCTCTAAAGGAGTACGTGTATAATCCATCTTTGTTTTAGAACCAGCAGTCCAGGAAGGTTTGGTTGTTGAGTCAGACTTGTCTATAGTCTGATATCCTGTCTAGTTTTGTAGATCTAGATGAGTAGGAGCTCTATAGCTTAGTAGTATAGTTTTGTTTGGGTTCTGTAGGGCGAGTATCCCAATGTTTATACTTGGGAAACTCTAGATAGTCCTATCCAGATTTTGTCTGGATAGTTAGATTTGTTTGATTGGATGAGTTGGTTGCTATGGTTGTTAGCATATGATTAATATATGCTTGTGTTTTTAAAAATTAAATCATTAATGAGATTATTAAATTACCTTTGTTTTAAATTTCGGGGATGAAATTCTTTTAAGGGGGGAGGAATGTGATATCCCGGAATTTTTGGCAATATCAATTTAATAATCTGTATTGAAATTTAAATTGATTTGATAATTTTTGTTGATAAATTTAAATTGATTTAATAATCTTCTTTTAATAAATATTTAATGAGTGATTTTATCTTTTAAAAGCTAATAAATTGTTTTCTATTTATAACGTGTATATATTTGTATATATTGTAAATAGAAATCTTTGGTTTGAATTTAATAAATAAATAAATCTTGTTTTCAAATTCTAATATATTTTGGTAATTTGGAAATTATGATTTAATTTAAAATATATAGTTTTAAAATATTTAAGATAAATGTTTAATTGATTAAATTATATCTTAGCTTAAGTTTAAGATTAATTAAAAGGTTTGTTTTAAAATATTGTTAATAAATATGATATATTAATCCAATTAATAATGATAGGAATTTATAATCTCTTTTATAAATCATTTAAATTTGACAAATTATTATTTTCAAATAACATTATTAATGTATTATTTTATATATAAATATAAATAGATTTTAAAATAGAAGTGTTATTTTCAAATTAAATATGTTGTTATATATGTATATATATAACTTGATTTTAAAATTGGATTTTAGGATTTATTTTGAATTTAAAAGTCTTGAAATTAAAAAGGGTAGATATTTAAAATGTTTTGTATTTTAAAGATATTTGTATAAGCTTTTATTTGTATATATATACATAGTTTTATTTTATTTTCTCTAAAACGTAATTCATAAGTATATAAATAAATATTTGTAAATGAAGAGTTTGGTAGTTTAAGTTCAAAAAAGGAAAAGAAAAAAAATATACTCATGTATGCACATATAAAATAGGATAAGTATGGAAGTGTGAGACAAGTCAATAGTAATTAATACTATCATCTCTAGTACAATATGGACCATTTCAGCCTCCAAGCAAGAAAAACAATCTCTGACCATTTTCGTACCAGCAAAATATCACCTGTATATTTGTTCTATATATCGATATTTCTTTTTCATTCGTTCAACACAACTTAGCATACCAGAAAATCAAAACCTGAAACCCATTTGCAAGATGAAAACCAAAGCCTACATTTTTCTTCAACCCGAGATTTAATCAAGCAGTCCATCTCTGATTCAAATCTGAGTCATCTTCAACAAGTTTTCAAGAATCAAGAAGCATTTTCAACATTCAAGTTTTTAAGATCAGAAAAGCATTTATTTTCCAACATTCAAGTTTAAAAGCTTTTCAATTGGAGGCTCTGTTCTTCATATTGGAGGTGAGTAACATCACATTTTAAAATTTTAAGTATATAAGCTTGGTTGCTTGATTATCTATGGAATAAGTATGATTGTATATGTATTGATAAGTACATTGCTGTGTATATATATGAATGTATGGATGTGTTTGCATGTCTGTTTCACCAGAGACACTATCTAGTTCCAGTTCAAACTCAAGTTTTGATCAAAATTCTTTTTCTCTTGATCTGGTTGCTGTTAAGACTTAGGATTTGAACGAAATTTGTTTGTTATATGATAAATTAAAGTTTAAAAATTTAATCAAGTCAAAATAAAGCCAGAGTATCTCTCTAAAACTAAAAACAACTATGCATGTCAATATAAGTGAAAATTTAAACCGTGTAATTTATAAATTCAGGATTATAAACTGAATATATAAACAAAAACATGATTTCTAACACAAGAATCATAATTTTTAGTTTGGGATTAAGGGTGCCATTCTGGGTTGAACATAATAGGGGGAATTGGGGTTTTCTGGTGATCCATAGGTTTGGAGGCGTCGGGGTTCTTCCTGATGATGGAGGAGTGATCGTAGTTGATGGGAAAAATGGCTGATGGTGATGCAATTCATCGAGGAAGTTGTAGCAGTGGATTCTTTTCTGGAAGCCTAGTTTAACTAGGTTATGTAGTTCGATCAACCACGGCTTATACAATTGATCGAGTGCTACTAGGTTTTGGGAGATGGTAGTTTGGTCATAGACGAAGTCTTGGCCGAAGTAGCAGATCTTCTGGTGGTCGGAGCTTCGTAGTCGATGTAGTTTTCAGGTTTGGGATGGGAGGTGCCAGGCTGTTCCAGGTTTGGATTTAAACTCTCGAATTTGATTTCGAGTATGGGATGATGTTCTGGTGATCGTTATTGGTTGTAGATATGTTTTCTGATGTGTGAAGATCATCGGAGATGGTTGGAGTTGATTGGCGACCCACTACATGTGCACGGTGCAATGTTTATTTTTGGTGAAGATTGGTTTTGGGCAGAGGGTTTGTATTTGAGTTTTCTCGAGTAATTCACGTTTTGGCTCGAAGTAGGGTAAGGTTTTACTCGAAGCGGTTTTTGTTGTGGCTCGGGTAGATGTTTGTTTCAGGTTTTCAAACCTGTTCTGTTTTTACAATTCAAAATTTTCATTTCTAAATTATAAAGCAGAGTTTAAATTAAGTGTAAATCAAAGTTTAAATCTGGATTTAAGTTAGTTTAAATCTCAGTATTGAAATAAAGGAAAGTTTTTAAATTTAAAATGGTTTAAACAACTTTGGATGTTAAAGCATAATCTAAATAGTTAGGATTTAAAAATGAATTTGGTTTTCAAATTCTTTTAAACTTCTTTTATAAGGTAATTATTTCTTTAACATGAGATTTAAAAGGTTTTTAAATTGTTTAAAACTTAGTTAAAGTTAAATTTGTATTCATTTTTAAATCTTAAATTTAAAATGAAATTTGAAATAAATTTGAAAGTAAATTGTTTTAAATGCTTTTGATAATGATAATTTAATCATTCATAAGAATAAAGTTTTAACTTAAAGATAAATAGAATTTAATGATTTATGATTCATTAAATTATTAAGATAATTAAAATTGGGTAATTAATTAATTTAATTAATTAATGATTTGGATTTATTAAATTAGTAATTATGAGTTTTAAACTAATTAATTAAGTTTTAAGTTAATTAATTAGGAATAATTAATTTGGAATTAAGGATCATTAATTTCATAAGATTAGATTTTAAATTAATGATTAAATATTAATTAATCAAGTAATTAAAGATGAATTAAGTTACAGTTAAAACATAAATTAATTAAATAATTAGAGGTTAATTAATTGGTTATTAAGGATAAATTAATTTGTAATTAATATTGATTAATCTAAGTTTAATTTCTTATGAAAAGAAATTAAGAATTGTTAATAAAGGTCATTAACTAGGATTATTAAATAATTAATTAATGTGATTAATTTTAATAATTAATTAAATTAATTAATAAAGGATAATCATTTATGAAATGGGATAAGTATAATTACTTAATGGAAGTAATTAAGGAATTAATTACTCAATGTAATTAATTGAGTTAAATCTGCTTAGTTTTAGTTAATTAATTAATTTTAATTAATTTAAGATAATCACTGGATGATTTGATAGGTAATTATTTAATGTAATAAATGAAGTGTAATTACTTAGTGAAGTAATTAATGGTAATTACTGGATGTAATTAATTGAAGATGATTTAAATACGGAAGTAATTTGGATTCAATTATTTTGTGTAATTAATCAAGGGATTAATTAAGATAATAAATTAAGGAGCAATTAATTTATTTAATGAAGTAATTAAGAGTAGTTAATTACTGAATGGGATTAATCAAGAGTGATTAATAATTATGGTTTAATTAAAGATTAATTACTTAATGTAATTAATTTAAATAGAATAATTAATTAAAAATGTAATTAGGGATCATTAATTTATATAATTAATGATGTAATTAAGGGTTGATTATTTAAGATTAATTAATCAATAATAAGTGATTTTGAGTAATTAATTAATGTAATTAATTAAGGATTAATGTAATTAATTTTAGTAAAATATTAATGAAGTAATTAAAGATTAATTACTGTATTTGGTTAAGGATAATTAATTTGTGAAATTAATTAAAGGATAATTATTTGAATGTAATTAAAGGATAATTAATCAAGGGTGATTAATTAAGATGGAAATTAGAGAATGATTAATTAATTGATTTGTAATTAATTAATGGTTAAGTAAGCAGGATTTATAGAATGAAGTAATTAATTTAATTTACTTTAAATTAATTAGAGATGAAGTAATTAATTTAATTCATTTTAAATTAATTATAAATGGTGTGATTATTAATCATTGCTTATGTATGGATGGATGATATTGATTTGCCTTGAATGGTTTGAAATCTCGGATATGAGGTAAGTAATGCTATGTGATATGGATGCTTTGGTTGGAGTGTGATGATAATATGGATTATCTATTTATGATGATAAATTGAATTATCTATTTGTGATGATAATGTGAATTATCTATCTGTGACATTGTTAATTATCTATCTGTGTGTATATGGATAATGAATTGAATTGACTTTAAAACAACTTGGCCTTAAAAGATACGTTTTGGATTTCGATGAGACCGGGATCGGGTTTCCAGATTTGGATATCCGAAAACCACATCGATCCAAATTAACGATAGGTCGTGAATCTCAAGTGAAGATGAAGATTCAGAGTGCAAGGGTTATTGTCGTTAACTCTGAGGGTGATTCCAAAATGAGTGTAGCGAGATAATGCCTTCGGTTTCGTTCGAACCCGGAACGAACTTGTATGGATTGAATGCTTTCAGAACATCGTCAGGTGGACGATGAGCATTCTAAGTGATGTGTTCTGATAAGGTAATTGTAGCCTCAAGTCTCATCAACCGGGAATGGCTAAAACAGGGGAGGTGCAGTAAGGCTAAGTGGGTAACACCCAAGTAGGACGAGATTTTCCCCTGTCTAGATGTCCCTTTTATTTCGGCTGTGTGGGCGGTTGTGAGCTCCAACTGCTGGAGTTGTCTTGTTCGGGATTGTCCTGTAAGGGATGGTTCCGGCCTTGTGTTGCAGGGGATTTAGGGTGGATCCTCGGTACGTTAATCTAGGCTAGGTATTGTGATGGGCGGTACCCCAGTAGCCCTGCCATTGTATGGAATCCAAACTCCAATAAGTGATCTCGGATTTGATTGTATTACCCACTTTGTTGGCTAGTATGCTGGAATTTAATCATGTAACAATTTCAGCTATTTCTTATTTACTTGGAAACCCTAGACACTATTATAATATCACTAGATTTCCTAGAAATGTTTGGTTAGCGTAAGGTAAAAACTTTTCCATGTTTATGTGTGGGAAGTCTTACGTGATACCTTTGTTTTCAAATGATTTTCAAAGTTAAGCAACTTTAACCAGTTACTCACACCAGACCCATGTCTAACCCGGAGTTTATTTTCTGTTTTCTTAAACTCTTGGGTACTCAAATTTTTACGAGTATCCAAGGGATTCAGGTTAGCTTTGATGAATTGTGGAGGAGCAATGGAGCAGGAGGCTTCAGCGCTGTAGATATATATATATATATATATATATATATATATATATATATATATATATATATATATATATATATATATATATATAGTAGTTCCGCTGTGTTGATCTCTGTATTGATCTCTGTGTTGTAGTGAGTTGTAATAACTAGACAGGTGTTTATAACTGTCTAGTATGTGATGTATTATCTGTGTAACTCTGATTGATGTTGTAAACTATATAATATTTATGTGATTAATATAATTTATTCGTTCCGCTGTAGATATTCTGATGTTGTTTCTTCTTTCTTCTCTATCTTTTCTCTTTTCTATCCCTTTCTTTCTTCAAGATGATGCGACTTTCTGGTGATAAAAAGTTGGGTCGTCTCAAATAAATTTAATAAATGATCAAAATAAAACAAATTTTGCTGTGAAAATTGTGCAATAAATGTTAATAAATTTGAAACAAATCAATTGAATGAAAATATATGAAAATGAAATCAATCAAATGTGAACACCATAAATTTGATTGATCAAATAAAATGAATTGGAATAAATTAATCGGATATAAACACAATTTTTTATAAATGAAGTCTATATGGTTTTAAATTAATTTTTGTATTTTGCATTTCAATCTATTTTTCTTTCTGGTTGTTTCTATTCTCCTACCTCCTTCCTTTTCGGGGACGAAAAGTTTTGAGTGGGGGAGAGTGTAACGACCCGTAAAATTTTAAAGGTTTTAATAACGTAATTAACTGAAATTTTGTGAAATTTTAAATAACAAAATTTGGAAATAAAAATTTGATATTTGAAATACGTCTATTTAAACATAGCAAATGGTAAATTTTCATCAGATAATATGGAATTTTATTTTCTAGTGTAATTTTATTTAAATTTAAATCAGTTAAATTTGATGATAATAACATATTGTTCAAACCTGAATATTTTTATATAATAAATTTTTTTATCATCTTCTGAGTGAGACGTCATATTTCGTTTCGTCAAAATTGGACTTCTCCAGTCCCGTTTATCTTATTTTCAGCGAATTTGCATCCGTTTGGCAGAGAATATCGACTTTTGATAGGATGGTCATATCGTTGATATCTGTGTACCATTATGTTCGTCCCGTCGTGCTGATCTCCACGGTATATTCATTGCTTGTTTCGGTGTCCGGTGGACAATGGAATCTGAGAAACGGTTCATCGTATCGGTACGTTTTGAGCCTTTTGAATTCCTGGTGCCCATTCAACATTTACCATATAAATCAAATAGCCATTGCTTTTACTATTCCAGAATTTAAGGTTTGACTGTCACTATTCCCACAATCCATTGCTATATCCTTCCGTTTACATTCTTTATTTGAAACGGTTCAACTGGAAAGAATATATGTGTATTATAATTTATAGCCTTTCACAGCCTTCTCTTTTTATTATTTACTTTCTTCTTCAAATATGACTGCTCCTGTAGCCCTCCACTATTCTCTCTCTCCACTCATGCCGAATTACCCACGTCCCCTCGGCCCGACCAAATCTCCACCGAGGCCAACACCACCACCCACCGACCTCAGCTCCGATCACTACAGCGCCTCCACCACCTCAGCCCCCTTCGATAAACCACAGCCGCATCACCTCCGCACCCCGAGCGCCCCGTGACATCCCGCACCTCTCTCCCCTCATCGCCGGCAACCTCCGACCTGCTTTTCTTCGGTCGAGCCATCCGAGGTTTTCTCCCTTGCCTTTCTCTTTTCTCGTTCTTGTTGAAATGGGAATGGTATATATATAGTATGTAACGACCCATAAATTTTGATTGGTTTTAATAACGTATTTAACTGAATTTTGTGAAATTTTAAAACAATAAAATTTGAAAATAAAAAAAAAATTATTATTTGGAATACGTCTATTTAAACATAGCAACTGGTAAATTTTCATCCAATAATATTGAAGTTTATTTTATTATATAATTTTATTCAAACTCAAATCAGTTAATAATTGTCGGTAATAAAATGTTTTCCAAACTTGAATATTTTTATACAGTAAATTTCTAAATCTTCTGCTGAGTGCGATGTCATCTTTCGTTTTTCCAAATTTGGATTTCTATTGCTCCGTTTATCTTATTTTCAGCAAATAGCAGCATTTTTGGTACCGATTATCGACTTTCGATCGGATGATCGTACCACTAGTATCTGTATACCGTTTTGATCGTCACGTCGTGCTGATCTCTACGGTATATTTGTTTCTGTGTTTTGAGGTCCGGTACGCGACGGAAACGATAAAACGTTCTGTTGTAACGGTACCCAAATTTGTGGCTTTTTCACTGCCGTTTATTTTTTAGATCTAAACGTGCAGCCCTAGCATGATAATAAATGGCTTTATTAACTTTTGCTAAATCATCGGCCGTTTCAATTTATTATTTGTCGGTACGTTTATTTAGGGCTCTCCATTTCTTACCGTTTGCACCTTATAAACAAATATTTCAACTTTATATATTTGGTTCCTGTAGCCACGTTTCCAGCTGTTTCTCCACCTCCCCATCTTCTCTCTCTTTAATAGAAACAATAATATATTTATACACTAACTTTCATTTGGCCGAGAAATTTGTTGTTGCCCTCCTTTCATATTTTTTTTGTTCGATTATAGCCTGCTCCATCAATCTGTTCGCCTAACCCATCCCATCTTCTTTTTCCTACCAACGTTTCTTCCTGTTGCCTAAATCTTAGCCCATTCACAGCTGAACCTCCGACTGCATTCAGCCTCATCCACCTAATTAGTCGCCAGAACATAGTCCCCCTCCATCGTCCAGGCTTTTATCCACCACAACCGAAGCCACAACCCCAAACATCCATCACACTCACGTCCCCTCAACAGCCTCCACCTTCGGCTCAACCAAACCCATCTCCACCCAGACCTCTGCCCCTCTCTCTTCCCTTCGGCCTCACCTTTACTTTGCCAAGACCCAAACCTTCCTCCATCCGCTTCTCGCTCACAACCACCAACAGCCACGTCAGTCGTACCCACCTTCAAACTGCTCGGCCTCCTCCTTTCTTGTATGGGTATGCACGTTTCATGTATACTGTACTTCATTTTATTAAGGTATATTATATTATGTTGGTTTATGTTATATATGATCTGTTTTAGTAGTAGTATCTATATTTTATAAATTAAATTATATTGTGTATATGAGGGTATAGGTTAGTTATATTGGTTTTGTATATTTATGTTAGTGTACATATATCAGAAGCTATACAAAGGCTGTACATTTTTTAGTTCGAATATTAAAATTTTGTTTTAAAAGTTAAGCTAGATAATGGTTTTTAAAGTACACATATGTACAACAATAATTGTTTTCCTATATACTTGTTCTGCATATGAGTTGAGTAGTGTCTGCACGGGGGGATTTAAATTATTTATGTAATATTGCATATGTGTATAGAAATAGATATCTGTTGGGTCAGTCATATTAGTGTTATATAAATTGGTGGTAACTTGGATTCTGTTACTTGTAATATATTTTGGTGTTACACTTATATACATTAGTTTACTGGTACTTCGCATATATATGGAAGTCTATATGAGTCTACTATATTTTATTTAAGCCAACTATATGAGTTACAGCATTTATTTATATGAGTCTGCAGTAATGTAAGTTTTGTATAGAGCTGCATACTGTTTACTACAGCATAGATATGCATATAGTCTTCTGTTAGAGGATTCTGTGAGCATACTTATATATATATAATCTTAAAAAGGTTGTGTGTTTGAGTAAATTTACAGCATGTTTACAGGTACGGGTATAACTTACCATAGTATTTATTTAAAACATATGTTAGTACTTTAAAATTTATTGATTAAAACTATAATATATATATATGTAATTCTAAGTATAATTTAAAGGTATATTTGTCATTTTTGAGTCTGCATGTTGATTTGTGAGTAGGCTGTATATATCTGTATATATATATAGTTTTAAAGGTAATAGTTGCAGCTACATAATGTCAGTTTACATGTTTTATTGAAATATATATTTTAATTTAATGATTTGGAAATAAATGCAACATATATATATACCTTAATTCGAATGTATGTTTGATAATTGTGGTAGGGAGAGGTTATAACATATATATGTTTAGGGTTATATCTAGACTGTTCTGGTTCGTTTTATCAATTTCCTATTATCAGCCATGTTCGTAGAATTCGTGCCAATCTAGCCCCGCTTCGGAATCAGTGTTCGGATTCGTAATTCATCTCATTCTGTTCTTTTCTCTAGACTCAAGAGGTGAGTAATCACTCACGATTTAACGTTCTTATATTGATTAAATTTGATTTCAATTGAAACGACAATTGAAATATGCTACTGTAGTTATTTAAATTGTTATATATGCTATTATCTATAACTGTTCACCTGTGGGATATGACACCATATCCTATTGTTTATGTTATATTGTTATTAATGATATATGCCTGTTGTTATATTTTATATTATATGTTATCACTCTGCAAGTTCCATGTTAGTATAGAATTCACTATGGGTTGAAATGATACATACCCGAACGGACTTTAGAATAGGAGAAAATCGTTATGGGTTGAAATGATAAACCCAAGCGATTTTCATTTGAATTGAATTTGGGATTACGGGTCGAAATGATATCTACCCGTATATACTTAAATTACGGATTGAAATGATAAATATCCATATCACTTAACCGTATGATAGATATATATACAGACACCGTTGGTCCATACATATAAATATTTTGAAAATAAATTCTATGGTTTGGAAAGAAATATACAGTTTTTATAAATGTTGAGCCTTAAATTATTATATATAAATGGGAATGATTTATATAGATTTAATAATGATACTTAATTTAATTAAGATTTATTAAATACATATAATATGGTTGATTATTTAAATTTATGTTCCAAAATAGATTTCAGTAATAAATTGAATAAGTTAAGGTTGGGAAGATAATTTGAATTTAGTAAAGAATTTTATTTAATTAAACCGATTTAAAACTTATTGAAATTGAGATTTAAGATATGATTTATAACTTGGGTTTAATTTAAATAATTTAATGAATAATTCTTGTTTAAATAAATTTAAGGAAATATTTAGTAAAAAAATGAAATTTAAGGCTAGTTAGATGATATTGAATTTATTAAGTGAATATTCCCTGATTAAATAATAATGAAGTTAAATCAAGACCTATATGAAACTGTTAAATTTAACTTTGAAAATATTGAATATTAAAGCCTTGAAATATATTAAAATTTAAATGGTCTATTGAGAACTGAATTGAATTGATGAATTGAGCTTTGAATAAATTTGAATTTGGAACTTGAGTTAATTTGAATCGATTTGCGAGACTTGAGGAAATTATAAATACTTTACTTTATAAATTATTTAATGTATATACACTATTTTGGAAAATAGATATTTTTGAAATGAAAATGATATTTTGGTTTTGAAGTATAAATTTATTTGAAATGACCACGGTGTTATAATGTATATTTCCACCTTGTAGATAGTTCCGCAGATCCTTAGAGGATGGTTATCCCAAACATCCTTTAAGTTACTTGTATTTCAGTTGATATTTCACTTGAGTTGGATTTATTAGTATAAGAATGTTAATCCTGACTCGAGTGTTTTGTGTTTTGCTTTACGCTCGGGTCAGACCGAGTGATACAACATTTGAGACTCACCCTTGGAGTTTGGAGCTTCATTTGGAGATCCAACTATCGATCCAGCTTTCAGCTTTTCCAGTTGATTTGTTCAGAGAGGTCATCTGTTTATACTGAAGACTTCACTGTATTCGAGATATTCTGTTGTATTTTATTTTAACTCTGATGTTTATATAGTAGCTTCATGAACTACTATTTTATCTATTCCGCTGCGTATTATTGTATTACTCTGTGTCTGTGATTCTGTGATTGATTTATTTACTTTATATTCTGAGTTTTGCCAAATTTAAATTAACAATCCACTGTTTTGAAGTATTCGAGTCCGACATGTGTGGATTTATTGTCGATTTGAATGGTCCAAAATAGTGGGTCGTTACAGTTGGTATCAGAGCTTTGGCTCTAGGTAAAACTTAGCATATATTGTAAATTTATTTACAGAATCACTTTCGTTTGAGTTTAATCTCTTCCTTTTGACTCGATTTCCTTTAAACTTTGGAACGTTCCCTACGGTTCCAAAATTCATTATTGTCTCTCTCTATTGGTATTCTTTTGATTCTGGATTATCCCATAACCCCACTTCGAATAATCTCTATAAGAATAGACGATCCCGCCGATCTTTGAATGTTGTGTAAAGGGGTGAAACTCCTTTACAATTGGCATTGATTCACCGAAGATTTATATATCACTCGGTTTAGATGCTGCTATCTCTTGTTATGCCGAATTCTATCTCTGGTGATCGAATGACGATTTGCCTCAGAATTCTACACCGATCTTATTTTGAAATCACGGTTGACTGATTAAGGTCACCCACGATTTATATAAGTATATCCATCTTCTGTTTTGAAATTTTATTTATCTCATCTTCGATCGAGCCTATCCTCGAATCAAAATTTTTGTTTGATTAGAGTTCTCTAATTTGAATCTCTATCCTTGTTTTGAAATCCATTCTTAAATCATCCTTTTAAAATCGGGCTTGCTTATACTTTAGAAATTGTTTTATATATCGAAAGTTTTATCTTGATAAATATGATTTTATTCTATATATATAAGTGAAATGTTTTCGATAAAGATTATATACCCTTTTTAAAATGATAATTTGAGGTTTCGAAAGGATTTGTAATTTTGAAAAAAAAAATTATATAAGAAATTTGATCTATCTAAAAATGATTTATAACTAAAGGATTTTAAATTTGAAATTCGAGAATTGAACTCCGGTATTTTGAAACTGGTTTTAAGATTTTGAAATATATAATAATAATATGATTTAAAAGTATTTTCCGAATTTGAAATGTTTCAAATGATTTTATTGAGTTTTGAATGATTTCGAAGAAATTTCAAAGAAGTTTTCAAGAAAATAGAAGTCCAGAACTCACTTATGTCGCTGGAAAATAATTTCGGTGATGAGTGCACGCATCATCGACATTGATTTTCGAGTTTCATAGTGGGGGAGAGGCCACTTTAGTAGCATTGCTACGCGAGTGATTTTGTGAAACCATTTTGATTTCAAATTCCGAAGTAAGATTTGATATTCTAAAGATATATGTATATATATATTTGAAATGATTTGAAGTAAGCCGATGTTCAGTCCTCGAGTTTTGGATTTGATATAACCCTATCTATTAAAATTGATTTACTGATTTGTTGCTGATTTCCAACTCTTGAATTTGAAAATGATTTCTTCAACTATTTTGAAGGTTCGAACACTTCCAAATCAAGGTTAACTTTTCAAAGCTAAGAAATTTTGAAAAGTATAAAGTATATAAGTTTGGTATGTATGTTAAAGTATGTAGTAATATGATTTAGATAAGTTGAAACTGTTTTGTTAAGTAAATGAATAAGGCAATTTTAAATTTTTCTAATATGAAATTTAGATTTGAAATGTTTTGAAAAGAATTTGGTCTTCAAAATATTTTGAATAAAGTTTAGTTAAATGTTTTAACTTAGTAACATCTTTATGAAACTATATATTTAACAAGTTGGAATAAATATATAAGTTGTACGTATGCTGTTTTATTCGCATAATTAATTTGATCCAAGTTTGAGTACACAAGTTCGAGGTGAATTACACCATTTCGTGTTAGGATTTTTCATTCGATTCTTGATGGCGAATATTTGATATGGATTTTGGGCTCGATTCTAGAATTCTCTATCATAGTATATGGCTATGCAAGGAGACTGATGGCTTCTAGTCGAGAAACCATATCAAAGTCCGCATTAGGGAAGTCGAATGGACAATACTAGTTCGAAAGCGAACTTGTGTGATCGAGCGAGCGATCAAATGTGATTTTGCAAAATGATGACGTATGTACATCTTATATTCTAATATCGGTGATATATTTTGACGCTGAAATTGAAAGCTGTCGGGTTAGAATATCTTTGCTTACTAAAAGAAAATTTCCAATTTAAATTACAAAGATATATAACCCATAAAAGCAAAGATATTAAATCCCATATGGCTCTCCATACAGTGAAATTTATTTTGTAAAAATTTGATCCTTATATAAGATGGACCTTACGGAAGTATAAGATGATTTTGAAAACATTTGATTTTGGAAATGAATTGGTTGACTTAAATTATATTGATTTGGAAATTTGGATTTATTTTCTAAAGGGGAATTTAACTAGAAGGACAAACTTTGCAGTCCAATTAGTTTCTAGGACACACATCCAAAGAAATTATTTCAAGACCAAAGTCAGCAGAATAATTACTTTTAAGGACAAAGTCAGCAGTCCAATTACTTTCAAGGACATAATTTCATAGGTTTTTAGGCCTTAGAAACTAATTATTTTTCATTTTGTCCTTAAAAGTAATTATTTTAGTTGTGCGTCCTAGAAACTAATTGCACTAGCTAAAGAGACCCTTGCGGCTAATTTCCACTTTTCTAAATCTATTATTTTGGAAACTTTGAAACTAAAGATATTTAATTTGAGAAGAAATAATTTGGTGAAACTGTATATGATTTTGAAATTGAACTGATATTGAAACAAATTGAAATTCAAAAACCTTGTGTTACTAAATACTTGATTTGGGAGTTGTCGAACTTATATAAAATTGATTTGTATGAGTATGAAATTGATTCGAAAACTATTTATTTGAAAAGGGTACTCAATTTGAAAAGTGAAATCTTATATAATTAAAGTCTATATAAGTGTGATTTGATATACTTTCGATTTTGGAAAAGTATTTGATTTGAAAATTAAATCTTATATATAATGGATTTTATATAAGTACGATATTTGAAAGTGATTTGAAAAGGTACTATATGATACATATTTTCGAAGTAAAGATATGGAAAGTGCCTTCTGCTTGATATCCGATTTGTGGCCACATCTTGGATTCATTCTATCGATATTATTCTCTCTTATTTTTGGTTTTCCGGATATGATACTCGAGTGTCCTTCGAATTCCATGGCGTTACCCATTGTCTTACGAGCGTGGATGCATAGCGCAATTGCCTGGCTGATCTTGCCTAGGGGTACGGATTGTTTCCTAGGGGATCCAGGCGTAACCATTGTGTATCCTGCAATCTGTGTAGGTCGCGAATAGTAGCGCAACTGCTTGGCTGAGTCTTGCCTGAGGGTACGGATTGTTTCCTGGGGGATCCAGGCGTAACCATTGTGTATCCTGCATTCTACTTGTCATCATGGCGTAACTCGTAGGGCTGAGAAAGCTTACGGATATGGATTGTTTCCTGGGGGAACCAGGCGTAACCATTGTGTATCTGTGAACCATAGTTAGACAAAGGTTTTGTTTGTTTTTTTGTTTGGATTGTACTTTCCATATCTGTTTTTAAAAGTTTTTCCAGTATTTTCACTGGGTGTTGAAACAAGTCTACTAAGTACTTGGAGAATTCTAGCTTTGCGCTTGATCAACGCACTGCCAAGTCTACAGGAACGAGGATAAACTTGTTAAGACATCGAGTTATAAAAGTATTTTCGAAAGGAAATTTGTTTCGACTATAAAGGTATTTTATTATAAAAGTATTTCCAACAAAGAAATTTTGTATTATTATTTGAAATTGAAATTCTTATGGTTCTAATTAACTATTCGTGCCCGATACTATTGTTTTGAATCTATCTTATCTGCTCAGCTTATTTATTCACTTATTTGTTTCCAAATCCTCCTTCTTTTCCTTGTTGACTATATTTTTTTTAAATATTGGTTATTCATATACTATATGGTTTAATAGTAAATTATTAGTGTTAAATATTTTAGAAGTTATTAATCAAATAAAACATATTTAAAGTAAATGATTATTGATTTATTAATAATAATTGAAAAATATCTTGAGATAGATTAATAAATTTATGAATTATGGATTAATGTTTTCAGATAACTTCTTTGTAAATATAAGCAATAATGTAAATAATTGTTTTCGAATAGTTTTCATATAATTATAAAGGTGTTATTTAAAAGTGGTATTTATAAAGGAAGCAAGGAATTTTACAAATAGGTTTTGAAAAGTATTACAGTATTAAAGATAATTGAATTGCAAATGAAGTTTCAAATGAATACATCCAGTAAAATTTATATAGTTTAAATTAATTTTTTTCCCTTGTCTTTTAATCTATCTTTTATGTCTGGTTGTTTTTATTCTCCTACCTCCTTCCTTTTCGGGGACGAAAAGTTTTGAGTAGGGGAGAGTGTAACGACCCATAAATTTTGATTGGTTTTAATAACGTATTTAACTAAATTTTGTGAAATTTTAAAACAATAAAATTTGAAAATAAAAAAATTATTATTTGGAATACGTCTATTTAAACATAGCAACTGGTAAATTTTCATCCGATAATATTGAAGTTTATTTTATTGTATAATTTTATTCAAACTCAAATCAGTTAATAATTGTCGGTAATAAAATGTTTTCCAAACTTGAATATTTTTATACAGTAAATTTCTAAATCTTCTGCTGAGTGAGATGTCATCTTTCGTTTTTCCAAATTTGGATTTCTATTGCTCCGTTTATCTTATTTTCAGCAAATAGCAGCATTTCTGGAACCGATTATCGACTTTCGATCGGATGATCGTACCACTAGTATATGTATACCGTTTTGATCGTCACGTCGTGGTGATCTCTATGGTATATTTGTTTCTATGTTTTGAGGTCCGGTACGCGACAGAAACGATAAAACGTTCCGTTGTAACGGTACCCAAATTTGTGGCTTTTTCACTGCCGTTTATTTTTCAGATCTAAACGTGCAGCCCTAGCATGATAATAAATGGCTTTATTAACTTTTGCTAAATCATCAGCCGTTTCAATTTATTATTTGTCGGTACGTTTATTTGGGGCTCTCCATTTCTTACCGTTTGCACCTTATAAACAAATATTTCAACTTTATATATTTGGTTCCTGTAGCCACGTTTCCAGCTGTTTCTCCACCTCCCCATCTTCTCTCTCTTTAATAGAAACAATAATATATTTAAATACTAACTTTCATTTGGCCGAGAAATTTGTTGTTGCCCTCCTTTCATTTTTTTTGTTCGATTATAGCCTGCTCCACCAATCTGTTCGCCTAACCCATCCCATCTTCTTTTGCCTACCAACGTTTCTTCCTGTAGCCTAAATCTTAGCCCCTTCACAGCCGAACCTCCCACTGCATTCAGCCTCATCCTCCTACTTAGTCGCCAAAACCTAGTCCCCCTCCATCGTCCAGGCTTTTATCCACCACAACCGAAGCCACAACCCCAAACATCCATCACACTCACGTCCCCTACAGCCTCCACCTTCGGCTCAACCAAACCCATCTCCACCCAGACCTCTGCCCCGCTCTCTTCCCTTCGGCCTCACCTTTACTTTGCCGAGACCCAAACCTTCCTCCATCCGCTTCTCGCTCACAACCACCAACAGCCACATCAGCCGTACCCACCTTCAAACTGCTCGGCCTCCTATTTTCTTATATGGGTATGCACGTTTCATGTATACTGTACTTCATTTTATTAAGGTATATTATATTATGTTGGTTTATGTTATATATGATCTGTTTTAGTAGTATATCTATATTTTATAAATTAAATTATATTGTGTATATGAGGGTATAGGTTAGTTATATTGGTTTTGTATATTTATGTTAGTGTACATATATCAGAAGCTATACAAAGGCTGTACATTTTTTTAGTTCGAATATTAAAATTTTGTTTTAAAAGTTAAGCTAGATAATGGTTTTTAAAGTACACATATGTACAGTTATAGTTGTTTTCCTATATACTTGTTCTGCATATGAGTTGAGTAGTGTCTGCACGAGGGGATTTAAATTATTTATGTAATATTGCATATGTGTATAGAAATAGATATCTGTTGGGTCAGTCATATTAGTGTTATATAAATTGGTGGTAACTTGGATTCTGTTACTTGTAATATATTTTGGTGTTACACTTATATACATTAGTTTACTGGTACTTCGCATATATATGGAAGTCTATATGAGTCTACTATATTTTATTTAAGCCTACTATATGAGTTACAGCATTTATTTATATGAGTCTGCAGTAATGTAAGTTTTGTATAGAGCGGCATGGTGTTTACTGCAGCATAGATATGCATATAGTCTTCTGTTAGAGGATTCTGTGAGCATACTTATATATATATAATCTTAAAAAGGTTGCATGTTTGAGTAAATTTACAGCATGTTTACAGGTACTGGTATAACTTACCATAGTATTATTTTAAAACATATGTTAGTACTTTAAAATTTATTGGTTAAAACTATAATATATATATGTAATTCTAAGTATAATTTAAAGGTATATTTGTCATTTTTGAGTCTGCATGTTGATTTGTGAGTAGGCTGTATATATCTGTATATATATATAGTTTTAAAGGTAATAGTTGCAGCTACATAATGTCAGTTTACATGTTTTATTGAAATATATATTTTAATTTAATGATTTGGAAATAAATGCAACATATATATACCTTATTTCGAATGTATGTTTGATAATTGTGGTAGGGAGAGGTTATAACATATATATGTTTAGGGTTATATCTAGACTGTTCTAATTCGTTTTATCAATTTCCTATTATCAGCCATGTTCGTAGAATTCGTGCCAATCTAGCCCCGCTTCGGAATCAGTGTTCGGATTCGTAACTCATCTCATTCTGTTCTTTTCTCTAGACTCAAGAGGTGAGTAATCACTCACGATTTAACGTTCTTATATTGATTAAATTTGATTTCAATTGAAACGATAATTGAAATATGCTGCTGTAGTTATTTAAATTGTTATATATGCTATTATCTGTAACTTTTCACCTGTGGGATATGACACCATATCCTATTGTTTATGTTATATTGTTATTGATGATATATGCATGTTGTTATATTTTATATTATATGTTATCACTCTGCAAGTTCCCTGTTAGTATAGAATTTACTATGGGTTGAAATGATACATACCCGAACGGACTTTAGAATAGGAGGAAATCGTTATGGGTTGAAATGATAAACCCAAGCGATTTTCATTTGAATTGAATTTGGGATTACGGGTCGAAATGATATCTACCCGTATATACTTAAATTACGGATTGAAATGATAAATATCCAAATCACTTATGTAACAACCCGTATATTTGGACCATTTAAATTGACAATAATCCACACATGTCAACTTAAATAGTACAAAACACGAATCATAAATGGAGTATAAGTATATAAATGAGAATCATCACAGAATCACAGAAATATAACATAACAGAATAGTGCAGCGGAATTACAACAATGTCATAATAGTAGTTCATGAAGCTACTAAGAAAATACAACAATGTCTCAAAATAAAGGAAATACAACAACATAGATGTCCAAATGGAAAGAACAATACTGATAAAGGTAAGATAGTCTTCAAGTCTTCAACACCAATAAGCAGCAGCAGCAATCCTCAGTCTGATCCGAGCATATGCACAAACAAACACTCGAATCAGGACATATATTCTTATACAGATAATATGGTTAGAAATTTTGAAATAACAATAACTCAAAGATGGTTGGAATAAGCATCTTTCAGGATCCGATAAACTATCTATATATAGTAGAGTACGATAAGTAGATAATGTCTATCAGTAATAATAAAGATATCAAAATAGTGTTAAGTCATGGCCCATTCCACCCTTAACACATTTTTATTCCCAAAAGCATATACAAGACCGTAGTTTCCCCAAAACCGGAAGTCACCAGAGGGCAATACATATACTAAAGGTACAAATCAAAATCGTAGTGGTCGCGCATAAATGGAATACAAGTATGACAAGGCACATGAGGCTATACCCAAGATAGTGATACTACCGTTCGCCTGATCCGGGCTGGTGAGAACGCAACGCCGCAGCGCCCGCAACACCGTGAGACAACACTCCCAATTCAAGGGTGCGCACCAATCAATCACAAAGTAAAAGAATAGTTTACGAAGAAGTGTGTCCACTTGAGGTAGCTAATCCTCCGTTGGCCCGGCACAGCTCCTGTTTTAGTCATTTCAAATTTGACACAAGTGTCAAGGCTATCCATTATCGTTCACTTTCTTCAATCGTCAAGGTTCGCCAATCCAACCACTTCATTCTGGATCATCACTTCGCGTATAGTTATTAAAGTGGTTTCCGGTTTAGACAGTGAGTATGTCCCAAACCGACTCCGGTTCCTTTAATAACCTTTCGTGATTATAACACCGATTGGTCGTTAATATATTTCAAAACCATTTCAATTTCAATTTGAATTCGTAAATCGACAATTCGTTAGTCTTTCGAAATCAATTTCCAAAATTACGTTTCAAACTTTCCAATTTCAATTTCGACATTTCGATAATTCAATTTCAAAGTTTCAATTAAAACAATTCAATATTCACTGTAGTTCATTCCAAAATCATTTAACTGAATTTAACGTTCAAATCGATTTAAATCTAATATTGCTTTCATTCGATATTCATTTAATTAATTTATCATTAATCAAATTTCAATTCATTACGTTACGTCTTAAGTTCGATTTCATTATCCAAGTTACAACTTATTTACAATTACACTTATCAAATCCAATTATTTAAATTACAAGTCTTTCGTTTGTTTCGATAAAGCGCATTCAATTTCTTATCAAAGATATTCCTTTCAAATTTCAAACTTAGTTAAAACTTATTTTCACTTGTTCAAAATTCAATTTTTTTTTTTAACAAAGATATTCAATTCAATTTAATTATAATTCGATCTCATCCACTTTCAATAATTTTAAATCTTAATTATTAATCATTTCAAACTCATTCATTAATAATTTCTAACTTAATTTATAATAAATTCAAAATTTAATTATTAATTATTTCAAACTACGTTATCTACAATTTCACACTTAACCATTAATAAGTTCAAAAGTTAATTTATTAATAATTTCAAAACTTAATTATTAATAATTTCAAATTTTATTTTCAACTAATTCTAAATTTAATTATTAAATAATTAATTTTAAACAATATTCCTTTGTCAATTACTACTTTAATATTCGTTCCAAATTCAAATATTCACATTTACATTTATTCCAATTTAAATTCCAAATTATCCAAAACTTTGTTATTCGTCAAATAAAACTTATTTTTATTTAAAACAAAGATTTTACCAATCGGGTTTTTATTTTAATTTTCTATCCTAAGTCAAAATTATTTGGGTATTTATCATTTCAACCCGATTCCATTTAAATTCAAAAATCAAAACATACAAAGGGAACTTGCAGTGTGATAGCTGGGATGGTGTCAAAGTAAATAAACAAGCAATAGCATCCATTCACAACAATTCAACAATTTCAAATAATCCCGAAATAATCGTATTAATTCGCGTTTGTTATTTACGCCAATTAATATAACTATTTCTAGAATCTACTCTATCATTTCAAGTAGATTAAAGATTATAATAATTCAGTTTCACTTGTCGTTCAATTTCAATTACAACAGTTAATTCAATATACGTTCAACAGTCCAAAGTGACATTTATCAATTTCTACGTGTCAATTTAAAGGGTCAATTTAATTAATCAATATTCATCATATATAAAGGGGTCAAGTTAACAATCACAATTCGACATATATAATTCATTTTAAATCGTTAATCATCCTATATCCAATTTTAACTTGCAATTAATTTATCACTTAACAACAACAATTTACGTCCAATTCAACATCACATAGCAATCATTTATCAATTCAAACTAGCATAAGAATATAGTCGTGAAAATTAATTCACCTTCCGTGGATAAAGAAATTTGACCCAAAGCAAGAAGAAGCACGAATAGAGTCGGTACAGCACGAACAACGAACACTACAATATCGACCAAAGAAAGCGATATTAATACAATGAACGTTTGTATAAAATTTATAAATTTATAAATGCTCTTACCGACGACGGAGAAAAGAACGGAGCTGAAAATCGGTGCTGCTGCAAACGGAAATTCAGTCGGTTGCTGCAACACAGAGAAAGAAAACGGTTACTATTTACTCAACAAATCGACACTGTTCAAATCTTTTTTTTTTTTCTTTTTTTTTTTCTTCTCAGTACGACACATACAACATCTTCCCATCATCTGAAATTTTACGCACCCAGCTTCACCCACTTTTCCCTCAACATGCATATATGTTTCATATTCGCATGGCCAATGCACTATAAAACATGGCCCACAAACTCACATTATTTCTTTCTAAAAGCAATCTGGGAATTCATACTGCATCCAACCACTCACGTACACACACTATACATCTATGTACATGCACCACACACGCGGCCCATTTACACACGCGCGTTCACGCCTACGGAAGGTGATGGCAAATGTTCGGGTGTAGGGGAGGGATGCGGTGGTGGACTGGAGGGTGTGTGACTGGATGCGGGTGGCTGTGGGTGGCGGGTTGGTGGCAACGCAGGTGGTTGACTGGGAGGGTCGAAGGAGGCAGGCGGTTGGCTGGGAGGGTCGAAGGAGGCAGGCGGTCAGGGAGTTGTAGTCGGGTGTAGGCACGGACTTGCATTTGTCAAGGTGAAGAAAAAATAGATGGTGGAGGTATGGCATGCGGAGTGGGAAGTGGGATGGTCTGGGAAGCAACTTGATGGGTTTGGTTTCATTTTATTCATTATTGAAATTCACAGTGGAACAAGAAGAAGGAGAAAGAAGGTTTTTACCTGAAGAGTTTGTAAATGAATGAAGCAGTGGAATGAACGAAATGGTTTCTTTTATGTTTACCAACCGACTAACAGTAATAATTTTGTGTTGAGTTTCCAAAGGTCACACTCATTTCCAACTGTCCATTCCTATTCCCAAGCGTAACTCACACCCTTCGTCTCCCTATTAAATGCCAATTCAGCTGAAATAAATTTTTCTTTTGTAATGGACTGAAAATATTTGGGCTGCGATTTTATTCAACCGGTTCATTTAGAACGGTTAAGAACAACGCGACGATTTTCCAATCTTCGATTTGTCCGAATAAATGTACCGTTTTTTATCAGTGCGACGACGCGCTTCCAACGGTACACAGATTATTGCGATACGATGGTTTTATAAAAATTGCATTACGCCGCTTAAATTGTACGTTTTGCAAAATAATATAAACGGAGCAGGCGACGACAGTTTTAGACGAAACGAATTACATAATCTTGATCAGAATAATTTTTACAAGCGGACTGTGTAAAAATATTTGGATTTGGAAGATAAATTTTACGCAGCTTTATATGGACTGATATACATTAAAACGCGAACGGACTTTACTGTAATATTTTCCAACGAAACCTTTTCTATGTCCATATCTAACTAGACGTATGTCACAAATAAAGTTTGGACGTAAATTGAGATCGTTTAAAATTCAAATTTTTTTTATTGAAACGATGAATTTAAAATTTTAAATTGGGTCGGAAATTTAGGGTCGTTACAATCTCCCCCACTCAAAACTTTTCGTCCACGAAAAGGAACGAGACGGGTGAAGTAGAAATGAAATAAGTAGGAAAGTCAAGATAGATTTCGAGAAATTTGAATAATACCTGAAATTAATAGTTCGGGGTTTGAATCCCGAATACTATCTTCAGTTTCCCATGTGCAATCTCGCTCATCTGCACTCCACTGTACTTTGACGAGATTTACCGACTTCCTTCTGAGTTGCTTTGTCTCACGATCAACTATCCGAAGTGGCTTTCGCTCAATCGTCAAGTCAGGCTCAATAACTATCTCTTCCAACTGAGCAGTGGGAATGGTCGTAGATGGATCGTGTACAACTTTGCGAAGATGTGAGACGTGGAACACGTTGTGCACACCGGCGAACTTCTCAGGCAATGCAACTCTATATGCTAATGTTCCGACTCTTTCTGTAATCTCAAACGGACCAACAAATCTGGGAGCTAATTTCCCCTTCCTTCCAAATCGAACAATATTCTTCAAAGGTGACACTTTCAGAAACACTTTGTCTCCTACACTGAATTCGAGATCTCTTCTCCTTTTGTCAGCATAGCTTTTCTGTCTATCCTGAGCCGTCTTTATCTTCTCTCTGATTTCTTCGACTTTTTCAGAAGCTTCCATAATCATTTCTGGTCCAAGCACTAATCGATCTCCAGACTCGATCCAACAAGCTGGCGATTTGCACGGCCGTCCATATAAGGCTTCGAACGGTGCCATACCAATACTTGCCTGGTTTATAAAAGATAATTAATTCAAATTCAAGTATACTTATTCAAATTTGAAATTCAAATTATTTACCTGGTAACTATTATTATAAGTGAATTCAACCAAGTGAAGATGGTCTTCCCAAGATCCACCAAAGTCAATAATACAAGCCCGGAGAAGATCTTCTAAAATCTGATTTACCCTCTCAGTTTGGCCATCTGTCTGAGGATGATAAGCGGTGCTCAGATTCAGTTTGGTGCCCAAGGTATCCTGAAATGCCTTCCAGAATTTACTGGTGAAAATAGGATCTCGATCGCATACAATACTAGATGGTACACCATGAAGTTTAACAACTTCCCTCATGTATATCTCGGCCAAACTCGAAGCTGTACGAGTGGTCTTGACTGGAATAAAGTGTGCGGACTTCGTCAGTCTATCGACAATCACCCATATGCTTTCGTTACCTTTTCTAGTCCTTGGTAGCCCATCAATAAAGTCCATAGAAATCTGCTCCCATTTCCAACCTGGAATCTCTAGCGGTTGGAGCAATCCTGCTGTCTTTCTGTGATCAGCTTTAACTTGTTGGCAAGTGGTGCACCTGCTAACATAGATAGAAATATCGCGCTTCATTCCACTCCACCAATATAGTTTCTTCATATTCTGGTACATTTTAGTGACACCGGGATGAAATGAAAGCGAAGACTTATGATTTTCTCGCAGTACTTCCTGTCTAAGACCATCAACATTAGGAACACAACACCAACTGTAACAACCCGTATATTTGGACCATTTAAATTGACAATAATCCACACATGTCAACTTAAATAGTACAAAACACGAATCATAAATGGAGTATAAGTATATAAATGAGAATCATCACAGAATCACAGAAATATAACATAACAGAATAGTGCAGCGGAATTACAACAATGTCATAATAGTAGTTCATGAAGCTACTAAGAAAATACAACAATGTCTCAAAATAAAGGAAATACAACAACATAGATGTCCAAATGGAAAGAACAATACTGATAAAGGTAAGATAGTCTTCAAGTCTTCAACACCAATAAGCAGCAGCAGCAATCCTCAGTCTGATCCGAGCATATGCACAAACAAACACTCGAATCAGGACATATATTCTTATACAGATAATATGGTTAGAAATTTTGAAATAACAATAACTCAAAGATGGTTGGAATAAGCATCTTTCAGGATCCGATAAACTATCTATATATAGTAGAGTACGATAAGTAGATAATGTCTATCAGTAATAATAAAGATATCAAAATAGTGTTAAGTCATGGCCCATTCCACCCTTAACACATTTTTATTCCCAAAAGCATATACAAGACCGTAGTTTCCCCAAAACCGGAAGTCACCAGAGGGCAATACATATACTAAAGGTACAAATCAAAATCGTAGTGGTCGCGCATAAATGGAATACAAGTATGACAAGGCACATGAGGCTATACCCAAGATAGTGATACTACCGTTCGCCTGATCCGGGCTGGTGAGAACGCAACGCCGCAGCGCCCGCAACACCGTGAGACAACACTCCCAATTCAAGGGTGCGCACCAATCAATCACAAAGTAAAAGAATAGTTTACGAAGAAGTGTGTCCACTTGAGGTAGCTAATCCTCCGTTGGCCCGGCACAGCTCCTGTTTTAGTCATTTCAAATTTGACACAAGTGTCAAGGCTATCCATTATCGTTCACTTTCTTCAATCGTCAACGTTCGCCAATCCAACCACTTCATTCTGGATCATCACTTCGCGTATAGTTATTAAAGTGGTTTCCGGTTTAGACAGTGAGTATGTCCCAAACCGACTCCGGTTCCTTTAATAACCTTTCGTGATTATAACACCGATTGGTCGTTAATATATTTCAAAACCATTTCAATTTCAATTTGAATTCGTAAATCGACAATTCGTTAGTCTTTCGAAATCAATTTCCAAAATTACGTTTCAAACTTTCCAATTTCAATTTCGACATTTCGATAATTCAATTTCAAAGTTTCAATTAAAACAATTCAATATTCACTGTAGTTCATTCCAAAATCATTTAACTGAATTTAACGTTCAAATCGATTTAAATCTAATATTGCTTTCATTCGATATTCATTTAATTAATTTATCATTAATCAAATTTCAATTCATTACGTTACGTCTTAAGTTCGATTTCATTATCCAAGTTACAACTTATTTACAATTACACTTATCAAATCCAATTATTTAAATTACAAGTCTTTCGTTTGTTTCGATAAAGCGCATTCAATTTCTTATCAAAGATATTCCTTTCAAATTTCAAACTTAGTTAAAACTTATTTTCACTTGTTCAAAATTCAATTTTTTTTTTTAACAAAGATATTCAATTCAATTTAATTATAATTCGATCTCATCCACTTTCAATAATTTTAAATCTTAATTATTAATCATTTCAAACTCATTCATTAATAATTTCTAACTTAATTTATAATAAATTCAAAATTTAATTATTAATTATTTCAAACTACGTTATCTACAATTTCACACTTAACCATTAATAAGTTCAAAAGTTAATTTATTAATAATTTCAAAACTTAATTATTAATAATTTCAAATTTTATTTTCAACTAATTCTAAATTTAATTATTAAATAATTAATTTTAAACAATATTCCTTTGTCAATTACTACTTTAATATTCGTTCCAAATTCAAATATTCACATTTACATTTATTCCAATTTAAATTCCAAATTATCCAAAACTTTGTTATTCGTCAAATAAAACTTATTTTTATTTAAAACAAAGATTTTACCAATCGGGTTTTTATTTTAATTTTCTATCCTAAGTCAAAATTATTTGGGTATTTATCATTTCAACCCGATTCCATTTAAATTCAAAAATCAAAACATACAAAGGGAACTTGCAGTGTGATAGCTGGGATGGTGTCAAAGTAAATAAACAAGCAATAGCATCCATTCACAACAATTCAACAATTTCAAATAATCCCGAAATAATCGTATTAATTCGCGTTTGTTATTTACGCCAATTAATATAACTATTTCTAGAATCTACTCTATCATTTCAAGTAGATTAAAGATTATAATAATTCAGTTTCACTTGTCGTTCAATTTCAATTACAACAGTTAATTCAATATACGTTCAACAGTCCAAAGTGACATTTATCAATTTCTACGTGTCAATTTAAAGGGTCAATTTAATTAATCAATATTCATCATATATAAAGGGGTCAAGTTAACAATCACAATTCGACATATATAATTCATTTTAAATCGTTAATCATCCTATATCCAATTTTAACTTGCAATTAATTTATCACTTAACAACAACAATTTACGTCCAATTCAACATCACATAGCAATCATTTATCAATTCAAACTAGCATAAGAATATAGTCGTGAAAATTAATTCACCTTCCGTGGATAAAGAAATTTGACCCAAAGCAAGAAGAAGCACGAATAGAGTCGGTACAGCACGAACAACGAACACTACAATATCGACCAAAGAAAGCGATATTAATACAATGAACGTTTGTATAAAATTTATAAATTTATAAATGCTCTTACCGACGACGGAGAAAAGAACGGAGCTGAAAATCGGTGCTGCTGCAAACGGAAATTCAGTCGGTTGCTGCAACACAGAGAAAGAAAACGGTTACTATTTACTCAACAAATCGACACTGTTCAAATCTTTTTTTTTTTTTTCTTTTTTTTTTTTCTTCTCAGTACGACACATACAACATCTTCCCATCATCTGAAATTTTACGCACCCAGCTTCACCCACTTTTCCCTCAACATGCATATATGTTTCATATTCGCATGGCCAATGCACTATAAAACATGGCCCACAAACTCACATTATTTCTTTCTAAAAGCAACCTGGGAATTCATACTGCATCCAACCACTCACGTACACACACTATACATCTATGTACATGCACCACACACGCGGCCCATTTACACACGCGCGTTCACGCCTACGGAAGGTGATGGCAAATGTTCGGGTGTAGGGGAGGGATGCGGTGGTGGACTGGAGGGTGTGTGACTGGATGCGGGTGGCTGTGGGTGGCGGGTTGGTGGCAACGCAGGTGGTTGACTGGGAGGGTCGAAGGAGGCAGGCGGTTGGCTGGGAGGGTCGAAGGAGGCAGGCGGTCAGGGAGTTGTAGTCGGGTGTAGGCACGGACTTGCATTTGTCAAGGTGAAGAAAAAATAGATGGTGGAGGTATGGCATGCGGAGTGGGAAGTGGGATGGTCTGGGAAGCAACTTGATGGGTTTGGTTTCATTTTATTCATTATTGAAATTCACAGTGGAACAAGAAGAAGGAGAAAGAAGGTTTTTACCTGAAGAGTTTGTAAATGAATGAAGCAGTGGAATGAACGAAATGGTTTCTTTTATGTTTACCAACCGACTAACAGTAATAATTTTGTGTTGAGTTTCCAAAGGTCACACTCATTTCCAACTGTCCATTCCTATTCCCAAGCGTAACTCACACCCTTCGTCTCCCTATTAAATGCCAATTCAGCTGAAATAAATTTTTCTTTTGTAATGGACTGAAAATATTTGGGCTGCGATTTTATTCAACCGGTTCATTTAGAACGGTTAAGAACAACGCGACGATTTTCCGATCTTCGATTTGTCCGAATAAATGTACCGTTTTTTATCAGTGCGACGACGCGCTTCCAACGGTACACAGATTATTGCGATACGATGGTTTTATAAAAATTGCATTACGCCGCTTAAATTGTACGTTTTGCAAAATAATATAAACGGAGCAGGCGACGACAGTTTTAGACGAAACGAATTACATAATCTTGATCAGAATAATTTTTACAAGCGGACTGTGTAAAAATATTTGGATTTGGAAGATAAATTTTACGCAGCTTTATATGGACTGATATACATTAAAACGCGAACGGACTTTACTGTAATATTTTCCAACGAAACCTTTTCTATGTCCATATCTAACTAGACGTATGTCACAAATAAAGTTTGGACGTAAATTGAGATCGTTTAAAATTCAAATTTTTTTTATTGAAACGATGAATTTAAAATTTTAAATTGGGTCGGAAATTTAGGGTCCTTACAACTTAACCGTATGATAGATATATATACAGACACCGTTGGTCCATACATATAAATATTTTGAAAATAAATTCTATGGTTTGGAAAGAAATATATGGTTTTAATAAATGTTGAGCCTTAAATTATTATATATAAATGGGAATGATTTATATAGATTTAATAATGATATTTAATTTAATTAAGATTTATTAAATACAGATAATATGGTTGAGTATTTAAATTTATGTTCCAAAATAGATTTCAGTAATAAATTGAATAAGTTAAGGTTGGGAAGATAATTTGAATTTAGTAAAGAATTTTATTTAATTAAACCGATTTAAAACTTATTGAAATTGAGATTTAAGATATGATTTATAACTTGGGTTTAATTTAAATAATTTAATGAATAATTCTTGTTTAAATAAATTTAAGGAAATATTTAGTAAAAAAAATGAAATTTAAGGCTAGTTAAATGATATTGAATTTATTAAGTGAATATTCCCTGATTAAATAATAATGAAGTTAAATCAAGACCTATATTAAACTGCTAAATTTAACTTTGAAAATATTGAATATTAAAGCCTTGAAATATATTAAAAATTTAAATGGTCTATTGAGAACTGAATTGAATTGATGAATTGAGCTTTGAATAAATTTGAATTTGGAACTTGAGTTAATTTGAATCGATTTGC
The DNA here is from genome assembly GCA_030737815.1 of Allium fistulosum. Taxonomy (NCBI): domain Eukaryota; kingdom Viridiplantae; phylum Streptophyta; class Magnoliopsida; order Asparagales; family Amaryllidaceae; genus Allium; species Allium fistulosum. The sequence goes on from CM060902.1 coordinate 520,906,903, forward strand.
GAGACTTGAGGAAATTATAAATACTTTACTTTATAAATTATTTAATGTATATACACTATTTTGGAAAATAGATGTTTTTGAAATGAAAATGATATTTTGGTTTTGAAGTATAAATTTATTTGAAATGACCACGGTGTTATAATGTATATTTCCACCTTGTAGATAGTTCCGTAGATCCTTAGAGGATGGTTATCCCAAACATCCTTTAAGTTACTTGTATTTCAGTTGATATTTCACTTGAGTTGGATTTATTAGTATAAGAATATTAATCCTGACTCGAGTGTTTTGTGTTTTGCTTTACGCTCGGGTCAGACCGAGTGATACAGCATTTGAGACTCACCCTTGGAGTTTGGAGCTTCATTTGGAGATCCAACTATCGATCCAGCTTTCAGCTTTTCCAGTTGATTTGTTAAGAGAGGTCATCTGTTTATACTGAAGACTTCACTGTATTCGAGATATTCTGTTGTATTTTATTTTAACTCTGATGTTTATATAGTAGCTTCGTGAACTACTATTTTATCTATTCCGCTGCGTATTATTGTATTACTCTGTGTCTGTGATAATGTGATTGATTTATTTACTGTATATTCTGAGTTTTGCCAAATTTAAATTAACAATCCACTGTTTTGAAGTATTCGAGTCCGACATGTGTGGATTTATTGTCGATTTGAATGGTCCAAAATAGTGGGTCGTTACATAGTATATATATATATCTATATTTGTTTGTAGCCTCCATTGTTTAAAACTGTTTGTCCCTGTAGTTTTATATTTTACAGTTTCCTATATATGAATATTCGGTTTTAGCTATACGTATTGGTTTTAAATATTGATATCTAAAAATATAATGTTTAAATATATATATATAGTTGTTTATATTGTGTAGGTTTATACTAGTTCATATATATAGATGGTTACATAGGCTGCTTATATACGATTTGCTTGTATATATATGTTTATACTGCATTTAACTTGTTATCTTTATATATTAGTGTATAACCTAGTTGTGTATACACAAGTGTATATAAGTTTACTATACAATATGTTAAAATATTTACTTAAGTTATGTTGTATTTTTGAAACATTTATGTTGTATTTTTGAAACATTTTTAATAATATATATAATGTTTATATATTAGCTTATGTATATAGTTTGCCTTATAGGTATAAGTTTATATGATAGTTATATATATATATATACATATGAGATTTGTATATACCTGTTTACAGTGTTCACTTTATTTTATAACAGTAGTAGATGTCACAGCAATGCATATATGTTTAATAGTACATATTTTATGAGTGATATTATATAATGAAGTACTAAATTTTTTCTAATTGTGTCTTTGTTGTATATAATATGTTGTTCCTATATACATATGGGTTATTATATATATATATATGTATATGTATATGTATATATATAGATTTTAAGTTCTAAGTCTTTATTCTATAGGAGTTATAAAGGTTGGTTTATACGGTTAATTTATATATATGTATTTACAGGTTGGCGCGTATGTGTAAATATTACATAGTATATAGTTATAATATATAATGTTTATATTACAGTTTTACATACATTATATTTGAAGATATGTATGTATGTCAGGTTTACATATTTAATTGAATGTATATTTTTTTTTTGCAACTGTATATATATGTTTGCAAAGATAGGCCTGTATTTTTTTATAAGTAATTCATATATCATGTATATATGTATAATATGTCGATAGTTTGCTGTGAATGACTTAGTAATATATGTGTAGATTTTAAGTTATAAGTTTGTATGTATTGTTTTATAATAAATATTGTTAAATATATATATATAATAGGTATATAAGTTTATAAATGTTATATATCTGTTCATATGCATCAATTATAAATAGTTTATATAAGTTTGGTGTTTTAGGTTGTATATGTACAAAGTGAGATGTTTGTATATCTACGTAAGTATTTATTTCAAAATATATTATGTATATATATATTTGATTTTAATATATGTGTTTTAATTTAAAACAATGATTTTTGAAATACATATATATTTAATTTAATATGTGTTTGGATTCAGAATATGATTTTATATATATATATATATCGATAGTTATATACAGTTATATATATAAGTTCACTTATACCATTAACCTTCATCAAATCCAGTTCATCGTACTTTGCTTTGTCGCTGTCCTGTTGTCACTTCGTGCTTATCCATATCAGTTTGGCGATTTGTCGACTATCTATACCCATTTCCATCTTGTTCTCGTATTTCTCTAGCCTCGAAAGGTGAGCAATCACTCATGATTAACATTCTTATATTTATTAAATTTGATTTCACTTGAAACGACAATTGAAATATGCTGCTAGACTTAATTGTTATTCATATAATTACTATATATGATATGCTATTATTTGTAATTGTTCGCCGATGATATATGACACCTTATCATGTTGTATATATTTTATTTAATTTATCACTGATGATATATGCATGTTATTGATATGTTATATTTTATCATATTTGCTCTCACTCTGCAAGTTCCCTATTAGTATAAAATTCCCTATGGGTTGAAATGATACATACCCGAACGATCTTGTAGAATAGGAGAAAATCGTTATGGGTTGAAATGATAACCCAAGCGATTTTCGTTGAATTGAATTTTGGGATTGCGAGTTGGAATGATATATACCCATAGATATTTAAATTGCGGATTGAAATGATAAATATCTGTATCACTTGACCATAGGATAGAAAATTATATACGGACACCGTTGGTCTATATTTTGAAAAATGATTTCCAAAGTTTTGAAAGGAAATATATGGGTTTTATTAAATATTGGTTTTTAAAATATAATATGTATAAATTTTAGATTTTTAAATTATAATTTTATTTTCTTAATAAATTTAATTTAACTGGTTTATAATATGTTTAAGTATTTATTTAAATTTTTATTAATATTTAAAAATAGTTTTTTTATAACTTTAATAAATAAAGGTTGGAGAAATAAAGTAAAATTGACTTGAAATTTAATTGGTTAATAATTGAATTTAAATAAGGATTTATTTGAATTTATTGATTTTGAGGTTTTTGAAAAATATGATTTATATCTTGATTTGATAAAGTGTGATTAAATGAATATTCTCCATTTTAAATAAAATTGAGATTGAATAATTAATATTTATTTAAATTTATAAATTGAGATTTTATTTGATTGTTATTAAAATGATTAAGTGAATATTTTCAATTTGAACAAATTTAAAGTTAACCGTTGAAATCTAAATGAAACTTATATTGAAATTGTTTGAATATTTAAACTTTGGATCTTATTGTAATTGAAGAGATAGTTCAAACCCGAATTTGAAATCGAGATAATTGAAATGTTTTAGTTAGAATTTGAATTGAATCTTTGACCTTTAAATTAAAATGGTTAAACTGGAATTGGTTTAAATTGAATTTTGGAACTTAAGATGATTTGAAAATTTGTGAAATTGGAGGAAACTAAGTTTATTATATAAAGTATTTTAATATATATAAACTATTCTAATATAAGTTATTTTAATATATATATATATATACTATTTTCAATATCTTAACTGTTTAAGTCGGAAGTGTTATGATTTCCGGAGTGTTATGTTTTCAAAAGTGCTATGATTTCAAAAGTGTTATAATTTCCAAAGTGTTATGAATTTTAAAGTGTTGCGATTCTAGAAATGAATATTATTTAAAGTGAATAATGATATTTAATTGATATGGTTTCTGAAATGAATATGATATTTTGATATGAAGTAAAACTATTTGAATTATAAAATGACCACGGTGTGAAATAAGCATTTGGTTGTTAAAGAGACCGGGATCAGATATTGTCATACTCTCTGCCAATACCGAAAACCACTTTAACAACTGTGTACGTGGTGGAGATTCCAGAATGAAGTAGGATGGTTTGGTGACGATTCTATATGGTATTTAGGTAGCCCTGACTCCCATGAGTCAGCTTGATGTGGCTAAAACAGGAGCCATGCCGGGCCAAGTGAGGTCATTCCTCCGATCGAACACATTTCTTCGATATCATTCTATTGCTTTTGTGATTTGATTGGGTGCAACCTTTGATTTGGGAGTGTGTCACGAGGTGGGGGGTAGTAGCTGCTATGCGTTACCACCAGTTCGGATCCGCAAACGGTATATCTACCCTGGCATTGCCTCGCGTGCCTTGTCACATGCCCTTTCGTGCCTTCTACGAGTTTGTTTTGTGTCGTACCTACGGAGTGTTCCCTGATAGCCCACTTGTGAGTGGAGTTTATAGTATCTGTATAGACTATGACATTATATAAAATGTGTAAAGGGGGATATGGGTAACGCCTTAACGCTATTTTAATAGTTTACTTTACTATAGACATATTATAATAGCGTATATTACTACATAGTAAATAGTTCCACGGATCCTTAGAGGATGGAAATCCCAAACATCCTTTAAGTTACTTGTATTTCAGTTGACATTTCACTTGAGTTTAATTTATTAATATAAGAATGTTAATCCTGACTCGAGTGTCTTTTGTTTTGCTTTATGCTCTGGTTAGAATGAGTGTCACATCATTTGAGACTCACCTTTGGAGTTGGCGCTTCGCTTGGATATCCATCTATATCTATTCAGCTTCCAGCTATCCAGTGGTTTTGTTCAGACTTGTCATCTGTTTGTATTCGAGACCACATTGTATTTGAGATATTATGTTGTATTTTATTTCAAACTTTGTTGTTTATATAGTAGCTTCATGAACTATTATTTATCTATTCCGTTGCTTATTGTTATATTACTCTGTATCTGTGATTCTGTGATTGATTTATTTACCGTATATGCTGAGTTTTTCCAAATAATAAATTAACAATATGTTGTTTTGAGCAATTCAAGTCTGACATGTGTGGATGCGAATGGTTCGAAATACCGGGTCGTTACACATCTTTAATCATATCATTCGATTATTCTGAACATCAAACAAAATAATTTTATATTTTCTTTATTTAATCAAATATATTAGAAATTGAAACTAAATTAATTTTTAATTATACTATGTATGTAAATATGGAATATTTTGATTAATCAATTCTTATTGCAATCTTTATTATAATAATGTTTTAAAGATGATTTTGTATATATGTATTTACATGTTACTTCAGATTTCAAATTTTAATGCAAAAATTTGATTATGGAAATCTATGCGATTACATTTCCTTTATAAATTAGATCTAGATTTAATTGGAAAGTATAAAAGAGAAAGGTGAAATTATTTAAATATATTACCGTCTCCTCTTTCCTTTTATATAATCATTTGATTAGACCTAGTATTTACTCAATTCCTTGCCTCTTTAACACCAAACCCTCATCTATGTTTGTATATATCTTCTTTTGACTATATGGATTCTCTTCCAACATACATATGTGTGCACGCACAAACACACACATATATAATTTCATAAGTGGCAATACATATTGCAACAACTTGCCCCAAAACATGCCTAAATTCAGATCTAGAAAAGGCCTATCGAAACATAGACCCATTGCAAAGCTGGTTGTTGGTTGGTAAAAAGAAAAACAATACAAAGCTATACATCTATTCTTTCAGAACTCACAGTGAAAGGAATACAATATAATACCAATAATAATACCAATTTATTACAAACCATTTCAAATGCCACAAAACATATCATAATGTTAACAACAATCGTTACATCAATTTGTTTAAAAGTACATTTTATAGGTACAAAAAAAAATAACATGAAATGATAGATAATGACTGCCACTAGTTTCACTCTCTCCATCTTCAAGCATCATCAACTCCTTCTCTAACCTATGTTGTAACGAGGAGGGAGTCAAAAAACAAGTTTCTGGTAAATAAAAATCTCAAGCCTTATTATTTAAGTACATGGGCAATATATTTCAAAATAAGAATATGTCTTTCACATTTAAAACAATATTCAAAACAATTCAATATTTCATATAATGGAAAGAGGCGGTGTGACATCCCCCACTTGGAGGCCCAAAACTAACTACTACGAATGTTGTAGTCATCCATATTTATTAATTCTCGGCGACCAAATGCGGTAATGTTAGATACATTGATATAACAGAAACACATGGATATGAAAAAAAATTAAAATTATAAAACAAATTTCTCGTTTCTCTTCAAACACATTTCAAATTCATTACATAATCCCAAATTCATAAATCACGTTCAGAGAAATATAATTATTACAAAATATGCCAAGAGCGACATGTGAAGATGCCCCTTGGTTGATCAGAGTCTAAATATAGGCAATTAAACAACTTTGCCATTACAATCAAAGCACAGCGGAATCAAATAGAAAGAACACCTATTAGCTAGCTTGCTTCCTGCACGTCTCTAGAAGCTTATTCGTCTAAAGGAGAACTTGAAATCTTTAACTCTCAAACTACTCAAAATCAATTGACCATCCGAGAGCCTAAGGAGAAAATATAAACTTCGAGTCAGACAAAAAGTCTGGTATGAATAATAACCTACCATCTCGAACCAAATAGATATCTAGTGAGACAATGCCGCTTAGCGGAACGGGTTTTCCTTCACTAGTATCTTAACCAAATTTTTTATAATAACCATATATTGTGCACCTACATCCACAATTGTTAGACATAACATAATAAAATATATCATGATGATATGCAAACATGCAATATATTCTTGATTTCTCATCCCCATTCATTTGACTATCTTTCTAAGTTATAGCTTCTAGGGTCACTATTAACCTATTAATTTTCATTGGCAGACTAATAACCTGTTCAAAGCTTACAAACAATCTGTCTGGTTTCATAGTTTTTGTGGGATCACTGAGAACCTATTGGTATCTACCAATAACTTCATCCAATTATAGTTTTCATGGGCTCACTATGAACCTATTGGGTTCTCTAATAACTTCTCTCATGTTATAGTTTTCATGGGTTGACTATGAACCTATTGATCTCTGTCAATAACTAAATCCGGATATAGTTTTCATGGGATCACTAAGAACCTATTGGCTCCTGCTAATAACACTTTCCAAACATGATTTTCATGTGTTTACTATGAACCTATCTAAACTGACAGCTCTTTAATCAATCTTTAGGCATCCTATGTTCTAGTCTACCTAACCTCCTAGATGCAACTCCACTCATACAAGAGTTAACTCAATATATATTCACTACTGGGTCAACCTAGCTAGTTATTCCGCCCTTAACACCCCAAAATATAGTTACTGGTTAATTATAAAGTGAATATGCTTATGGAAGAAGCAAACATGATAACTAATCATAACACGATAACACAACCGTCCGTGATTTAATATCCTTGTAATCATTTTCAAATGACAAATGGTTAATACCTTCGACCTATTATCTTTAGCAAGGAAAGCTTCTTCAAAAACTCTAAGGTAAAATGCTATTTCGAAACTCTTTTACATTGCCATGGGTTTTTCTTTAAAAATGAGACTGGGTTCCTTGTTTTGACAGCTAACGCTTTCGAAACCTTAGACCTACTTCAAAACCATTAAAATATATCCTTTGAAAGTATGCAGATGTTCTTTTCAAAACACTAAAATATATGCCTTTCGAAACACTCAAAACATCTCTTTCGAAAGCATCAAAACCTTCCTTTAGAAACCATTAAAACATTCCTTTAAAAAGTATTAAAGCTTATCCTTCAAAACCTCTTAATCCAAGTAGGAGTTATAGATGCATAGCTTCGAAATCAAATGAAAGTGTCTCTTTTAAAATAATTGGGTTAACCATAAGTATAACTTCTGGGTCAAAGTGAACATAAGGGAAAGTAACCCTTTCGATAGCATTAATCTTCAAGTAAAAGAATTTGGGAAGCCATAAGGCTTTGAAATCACTCTTTCGAAAGCAATAATTTTTAAGTGAAATAATAGGGAGAAGGATAGTTTCGTAACGCCCTTTCGAAAACATTGCCTTCGAAACCTCTAATACAAGTGACAAAAGGGACCCTTTCGAAAGCATTGGGATAAGTAAAGTACTTAGGGGAAGAGGATAGCTTCGAAGCCCTTTCAAAACCATTGCCTCCCAAAACTCTTGTTAAAAGTGGCTATAACCATTTCGAAAGCTTGGAGAAGGCTGTTTCAAATTTAGTAAAGACGAAAGCTTCCTTTCGAAATCATAGTATTAAAGTTATAAAGAAAGCGGGAACTAGGTTTCGAATGTGTTCTCAAGCGGCTACCCATTCGAAAGCTCTTTTTCAAAACAAATATGCAGTAACTTAGTTGAAAGCTCCTTTTCTAAAACAATGGCAAGTTTGATTATTTTGAAAGCTAAAACAACCCTTTCAAAGCATCCTTTATATACAGAAGTAACTTTAAAGTTAATAACTAGCTTCTTACCCTTTGAAAGCAAGGTTTCGATGCTGTACGTTCGGCCTTTCTCCAATGCACTATGTATCAATTGCTTGGTACCATGTGCTTTGGTTTTGGATAGGTTCATGGGCGAAGGTATGGTGTCAAAAGCTACCAATGGAAGTGGTGAAGTAGTAAATTTAAGCAAAACTGTTTTATGGCCTTTTAAAGTAATTGCTTTTAAACTAACTTACCTTATTTGTCAAAATATAATTGGTTACCATTTCTGTATCAAAAATCTTTTTTAAAAGTGCTGCTGAATTCATCAAATTATGTTTGAATTTGTTTACTAATAAGCCCTTCTCCTTTGCAAAACAATTAAAACATTTAAGTCCCTTGTCTTAAATAATTTAATTTCCATAATAAATCACTTTGGAAAAATCCCTAAAAATCGTCTTAATTCACTTTTAATATGTTTTCTAACATATATAAATTTCTGACCCGATATACTTTATATAATTGCCGAAATAAATTTTAAACCCAAATTATCTATTCTTCCATTCAAAATTCATAATAAATTATCCATAGCTTGGATAATTATAAAAATTTAAACCCATTTCTAAAATAATGTTTTACATAACAAATTAAATCCATATGGCATTCGAAACCCATTTTATACGATTTTAGCCTTAAAAACCGAATCAAATATTTTATAAACATACATGTTTAAATCAAACATGGCATATTATCAAAGCATATCATCATTCAAATCATCCAAATGGTTTTAAAACTTTAAACCCGAAATTAAGATGTTCCTAAAAACATATATGAGATGGTTTTGATTATTATTCACCTTGTTTGGATAAGGAACTTAAGATTTGATCTTGTTTAATTTTCCTAGAATATACTTGATTTTGAACACTTTTCTCCTAGGGTTATGGCCAGCCTTAAGTTCTCCTAAACTTTTGTTTTTGATTTATGAACATATGAAATGAAGAATGAAATAAGGGTTTAGGGGTTATGGGACTATGGTATACGGCTATTTCCCATAATACACTTGCCTTCTTCTCTTGAGTAGTTAACTTATAAAACCATTTTATAAACCCATTCTTGTGATTTCATTTAGTTAAGCATGGCCTCTACTTAATTATCAAATCTCAATCTCCTTATCACTCTAGTCTTTACATTATTCTATTTAATTTATCTAATTAAATCTCCTGAATAATGTTATTTAAAATTAGGGGTGTTACAAGCTACCCTCCTTAAAGAATTTCGTCCTCGAAATTCAGTAAGGCCTAAATACTAATCATATAAATCATCTGTAACATCTCTTAACTACCATACTAGCCCACCTGACTAGAACCAGTCTATATAAAGCAAATATAGAACATACGCTTACAACAGATCAGGATAAGTATCTCTAATCTTGTCTTCTGTCTCCCAAATACAGTCCTTCTCATTGTTGCTCCACTGAACTTTCACCAACTCGACTGTCTTGTTTCTTAACTTCTTCTCATATCTCGCTACAACCCGAACTGGTTACCTAACAAAACTGAGATCCGACTCTACTATTAAGTCTTCCAATGCAGTCGGAGGAATAGTAGTCTCTGGATTGTGCAAATACTTATGAAGATGAGAAACATGAAACACATTACAGACACCTGCCAAACTGCTCGGCATCTCGACTTTGTATGCGAGCTTTCCGATCCTCTCTATAACTGGGAACGGCCCAACATATCTCGGTGCCAGTTTCCCTGACTTTCCGGATCGTACCACACTTTTCATCGGTGATACTTTAATGAAAACCTTATCTTCAACTGAGAATTCTAGACCTTTACGCCTCTTATCTGCGTTACTCTTCTGTCTAGATTGAGCTTCTCTCATCCTAAATCTTCTCTGTTGCCTCTCTTACTAGATCTGGACCCAAGACTAACCTATCTCCAATCTCTAACCAACACGCTAGTGATTTACATAGCCTCTCATGCAAAGCTTCGAAAGGCGCCATTCCTATACTAGTCTGGTAACTATTATTATAGGAAAACTCAACTAAGTGTAGGTGATCTTCCCAAAATCCACCAAAATCTAGCACATAAGCTCTCAACAAATCATCGATTACCTTGTTGACTCTCTCTGTCTACCCATCTGTCTGAGGGTAATACAAAGTACTAATCTTGAGCTTGGTACCTAACACATCCAGTAGACTCTTCCAGAATTCACTAGTAAACAAATCATCTCTGTCACTGACTATACTACTAGGAATTCCATGGAGTCTAACTATGTTCTTCATAAACAATTTAGCTAAAACAGGTGCCATCCTGGTTGACTTAATTGGACTGAAATGGGCACTCTTGGTCAACCTGTCCACTATGACCCATATACTTTCATTTCCTTGATTCGACCTTGGAAACCCGTCTATAAAATCCATGGATATCGAATCCCATTTCCAAACTGGTATCTCCAATGGTTGAAGTAACCCACTCAGCTTCTGATGTTCGGCTTTTAATTGTTGATAGTTCACACACTGCTTTACCCACAAGCCAACATCTTTCTTCACACCTTCCCAGTAGAAACTTCTCTTCATGTCTTGATACATCTTGATTTCCCCAGGATGAATCGTAAATTTGGATCGATGGCATTCCCTAAGAACTTCCCTTCTCAAGTCCTCAACATTCGAAACACACAACCGTCCCTTCTTTCTCAGCCATCCCCTCTGGTCAAGATTAAAATCTTTTAGATCATCAATCTATGATATAGCCTCAAGCCTTTTAATCTTCTCGGCTAACTATGGATCCTCATTTTTCTTAGAAGCAATCCTTTCGATCAGAACTGGTCGAACTTCCAAGCAGGAAAACATAGCAGTGCTCTGACTAGAACTAGCAGTCGATCTTAACTGCACAATATAAGTAGTCAAAGCCTCTAAATCCTTCCATCCTGTTATCATAGCTAACACCACATTCTGATGTTTTCTGCTAAGAGCATCCGTTGCTTTATTTCCTTTTCCAGATGTATACTATATACCAAAATCATAAGCTGCTAAAAACTCCAGCCACCTCCGCTATCTCATATTCAACTCCTTCTGAGAGACTAAATGTCTTAAGGACTTATGATCTGTGTATAACTCAAATCTCCCATAAGAGATAGTGTCTCCATACTTTCAGTGCGAAGATTACCGCTGCCAACTCTAAATCATAAGTAGGATATCTCACTTCATGTAGTCTAAGCTGTCGTGAAGCTTAGGCAATAACTTTACCTTTCTGCATCAACTCAGTCCCTAACCCGGTTACACATGCATCAGTTTACACTACTAATCCTTGGTTCCCATTTGGAACTACTAACGCAGGCACGTTGGTCAGTAAATGCTTTAACCTAAGGAATTTTTCTTCACATTTATCAGACTAAATAAAATTCACGTCCTTCCGGGTTAGCTTAGTCAAAGGCACTGTTATCCCTAAGAAATCCTTAATAAATCTCCGCTAATAGCCAGCAAGTACAAGAAACTTCTGATCTCGGTCACCATCTCTGGTCTCTTCCAGCTATTCACTGCCTCGATCATAGCCGGATTAACTGACAAACCCATCTCTGAAACTACGTGACCAAGAAACTTTACTTCTTTCTTCCAAAAATGACACTTTGAAAACTTCGCTTTCAGATGATGCTGCCTCAGCGCCTCAAGCACCACTCTAAGATGAACTTCATGCTCTCTTTCATCCTTAGAATATATTAAGATGTCATCTATGAATTCCAAATACGAACCTATCCAAGTGCTCTCAGAAACTCAGTTCATCAAATCCACAAAGAAAGATGGCACATTCGTTAACACGAATGGCATTACTAGCCACTCGTATGAACCATACCTAGTCGAAACGCCATCAATGGAATATTGTCCTCTGCCACTCTTAGCTGATGGGAAACATGTCGCCAAATCCAATTGGGAGAACACTCTGGCTCCACTCAAATTGACCAAATAAATCATCAATTCTCGACAAAGGATAACTATTTTAGATCGTCCTCCCGTTCAACTTATGATAGTCGATACACATCCTTAACGACCCATCTGGTTTCTTCACGAACACCTCGGCCGCTCCCTAAGGCAAACTGCTTGGTCTAATAAAATTATTTCCTTCTAAATCCACTAGTTGCACCTTCAATTCCTTTATCTCGGTAGGTGTCACCCTGCTAAGTGGTCAACTTACAGGTTCTGTTCCTGGCACAAGATCTATCCAAAACTCAATGGCTAGCTTCGGTGGTAGTCCTGTGGCTGGCTTAAAAACATATGCAAAATCTCTTGCTATCAAAACTTGAGTCAACTCTTCTTCTAATTCCATAGCACCCAATAAAGCATAAGCAACCCGATCTGAACTCTCCACTGAATATATAATTTGGTTATGACTATGGGTGTCTTAGCGATATTTCCCTATCTCGGCAAAATATCCTAGCATCATATCTATTTAACCAATCCACACCCAAAATGATCCTGAAGCCTACGAAATCAAATACATACAAACTACATGCAAACTTATGACCTAATAAATCAAGTTCTAACTGGTCACATCACATCCCCAGAGTTGCATACCCTCCTATCGGATTCGCAACCCTTAAAGAAGTAACAAGGTATGAAGGTTCTAAACATAACTTATCTACCAAACATTGAGGTATAAATGAATATGATGCACTGATATCACATAGTACCCTAACTGGTATACTGTGAATCAAAAGCGTACCTTCCATCACAGCCTTTCCTTTCTCAGCAGCAGTTGGTCTAGAAGAAGAAGGTTCCAAAGCAAAAACTTTCCCCTGTCCGCTACGACTAGTTCAGGGCACTGATTCTTGTAGTGCCAAATCTGGTCATAGTTGAAGCACTTCACTCCCTTCTTATCTGCAACCTTTTTGTCTTTTCTAGTCTGACATTCATGAGCATAGTGTTCCTTCTTATCACACTTAAAGAAAACCAGGTTAGCCTTCTTGGCAGCTTCTCCCTTCTAGGTTCCTTTATTCTTAAAGAATTTCCTCTTCTTGCCTTGAAAAACCTGGGTTTCAACCTTCTCCACTACAACTGTACTTGGATCCCGGAGATGTGGCATAGTCGCCCTAGTAATCTCAGGTCTTAACCCTCGAATAAACTTCTCATTTCTTTTAAAGATGGTGTCAATGGTAGCATATTCGTATCTGGATAGCTCATTAAACTTCGTAGCATACTCAATCATCGAGATCTCACCCTGGACTAAGTCCATGAACTTTCTTAGCAATACTGACTTGGAAATTTCAGACAGAAACCTCTCTTCGAATCTCCTTCAAAATTCCACCCAAGTCAACTCCTCCGCGTGAACTCCCACGGTATCACTACTTTACCAATGAAGTGCTGCTCCCTGCAACTGTCTAGAAGTGGGTCTCCTCTTCTGTTCATCGTTTAATCCCAAGTCAACGAAGATCCTTTCACAATCAAATACCAGTTTTCTACTTCAACAACATCCTCTGTTCCCAAAAATAGCTTCCCACCAAGACTGGTATAATTCCTGCTCAGCTTAGCATAGTTGTTGCCAACTGGGGCCACGGGATTAGCTCCTCCAACATTCCCAGCTACTCCTGCAGTTGCACTAGCTTGCATTAGATTGATAAAGAATTGATACATCATCCCCATATCTACTGGGGGTTCCAGCACCAACATTGGAATTTGGATTAGCATTTGCCTGTCGACCCGAATTCCTCCTTGTATTAGGTCGAGCATTTCCATTAGTTATAGTGCTTTCTCCACCTAGATTTCCTCTTCCACTTCCTGCCTCTATATCATCATTTCTCATAAATCTGCATACGAGCCTTAGTAAAATACAGAAGAATGGTCTAAGAGAGAGGGGAATACGTACTTATATATATACATACCAAATAAAAGTACGTTACTATAGCGTTAACCCAAACCCCGATCATATTTTCTGATTCATTGGATTATGTTTCGAAAATCTTTTAGGTTCAAATTTCTATTAAACTTGCATAAAACTATGTTCTGATACTAACCTATAACATCCCTCACTTGGAGGCCTAAAACTAACTGCTACGGGTGCTGCAGTCATCCATAGGTTTTAATTCTCGGCGACCAAATGCGGTAATTTTAGATACATTGATATAACTGAAACACATAGGCATGAAAAAAAATTAAAATCATAAAACAAATTTCTCACTCCTCTTCAAACACATTTCACATTCATTACATAATCCCAAATTAGTAAATCATGTTGAGAGAAATATAATTATCACAAAATACGCCAAGAGCGACATGTGAAGATGCCCCCTTGGTTGATCAGAGTCTAAACATATGAAATTAAACAACTTTGCCATTACAATCAAAACACAGTGGAATCAAACAAAAAAAACTCCTAATAGCTATCTTGCCTCCTGCATGTCTCCGGAAGCTTATTCGTCTAAAGGAGAACCTAAAATCCTTAACTCTCAAACTACTCAAAATCAATTGACCACCCGAGAATTTGAGGGGAAAACATAAACTTCAAGTTAGACAAAAAGTCTGGTACGAATAATAACCTATCATCTCGAACCATATAGATATCTAGTGAGACCATGCCACTTAGCGGAATGGGTTTATCCCTCACTAGTATCTTAACAAAAAAAATTATAATAACCATATAATGTGCACCTGCATCCACAATGGTTAGAACATAACATAATAAAATATATCATGTTGATATGCAAACATGCAATATATTATGGATTTCCCATCCCCATTCATTTCATTATCTGTTTGAGTTATAGTTTCTAAGGTCGCTATTAACCTATTAGTTTTTATGGGCTGACTAATAACCTGTTCAAAGCTTACGAACTATCTGTCTCGTTTCATAGTTTTCAAGGGATCACTAAGAACCTATTGGTATCTACCAATAACTTCATCCAATTATAGTTTTCATGTGCTCACTATGAACCTATTGGGTTCTCCAATAACTTCTATCATGTCATAGTTTTCATGGGTTGACTATGAACCTATTGATCTCTGTCAATAACTTAATCCGGATATAGTTTTCATGGAAACACTAAGAACCTATTGGCCCCTGCCAATAACACTTTCCAAACATGGTTTTCATGGTTTTACTATGAACCTATCTAAACTGACAACTCTTTAATCAATTTTTTGGCATCCTATGTTATGGTCTACCTGACCCCCAGGTGCAACCCTACTCATACAGGAGTTAACTCAATATATATTCACTACTGTATTAACCTAGCCAGTTATTATACCCTTAACACCCCAAAATATAGCTATGGGTTAATTATAAAGTTAATATGTTTATAGAAGAAGCACACATGATAACTAATCATAACATGATAAGACAACCATCCATGTTTTAATATCCTAGCAATCATTTTCAAATGAAGCATAGTTAATACCTTTAACCTATTATCTTTAGCAAGGTAAGCTTCTTCAAAAACTCCAAGGTAAAATGCCATTTCGAACTCTTTTACATTGACATTGGATTTTCTTTAAAATTGAGATTGGGTTCCTTTTTTTGAAAATTAAGGCTTTCGAAACCTTAGACCTTCTCCTTCAAAACCATTAAAATATATCCTTTGAAAGTATTCAGATCTTCTTTTCAAAACACTAAAATATATGCCTTTCGAAACACTCAAAACATCTCTTTTGAAAGCATCAAAACCTTCCTTTCGAAACCATTAAAACATTCCTTTCGAAAGTATTAAAGCTTATCCTCCAAAACCTCATAATCCAAGTAGGAGTTATAGATGCATAGCTTCGAAACCATATGAAAGTGTCTCTTTCAAAATCATTGGGTTTAATTATAAGTATAACTTCTGGGTCAAAGTGAACATAAGCGAAAGCAACCCTTTCGAAAGCATTATCTTCAAGTAAAAGAATTTGGGGAACTAGAAGGCTTTGAAACCACTCTTTCGAAAGCAACAATTTTTAACTGAAATAATAGGGAGAAGGATAGCTTCGAAACGTCCTTTCAAAACCATTGCCTTTGAAACTTTTAATATAAGTGACTACAGGGACCTTTTCTAAAGCATTGGGATAAGTAAAGAACTTGGGGAAAGAGGATAACTTTGAAGCCCTTTCGAAACCATTGCCTCCCAAAACTCTTGTTAAAAGCGGCTAGAACCCTTTTGAAAGCTTTTAGAAGGCAGTTTCAAATTTAGTACAGACGAAAGTTTCCTTTCGAAAGAATTGAATAAAAGTTATAAAGAAAGCGACAACTAGGTTTCAAATGGGTTCCCAAGCGGCTACCCTTTCGAAAGCTCTTTTTCAATACTAATATGCGGCAACTCAGTCGAAAGCTCCTGCTCTAAAACAAAGGCAATTTTGATTGTTTTGAAAGCTAAAACAACCCCTTCGAAAGCATCCTTTATATACAGAACTGACTATAATGTTAATAAGTAGCTTCTACCCCTTCGAAAGCAACGTTTCGACACTATACCTTCTGCCTTTCTCCAATGCACTACGTATCAATTATTTGGTACCATGTGCTTTGGTTTGGATAGGTTCATGGGCGAAGGTATGGTGTTGAAAGCTACCGATGGAAGTGGCAAAGTAGTAAATTTCAGCAAAACTGTTTTATGGCCTTTTAAAGTAATTGCTTTTCAACTAACTTGCCTTATTTGTCAAAATTGGTAACCATTTCTTTATCAAAAATCTTTTTTTAAAAGTGCTGCTAAATTCATCAAATTATGTTTGAATTTGTTTTACTAATAAACCCTTCTCCTTTGCAAAAAAAATTAAAACATTTAAGTCCCTTGTCTTAAATAATTTAATTTCCATAATAAATTACTTAGGAAAAATCCCCAAAAATCATCTTAATTCACTTTTAATATATTTTCTAACATGTATAAATTCTGGCCCAACATACTTTATATAACTGCGAAAATAAATTTTAAAGCCAAATTATCTATTTCTTCCATTCAAAATTCATAATAAATTATCCATAGATTGGATAATTATGAAAATTTAAACCCATATCCAAAATAATGTTTTACATAACATATTAAATCCTTATGGCATTCGAAACCCATTTTATATGATTTTAACCTTAAAATCGAATCGAATCTTTTACAAACATACATGTTTAAATCAATCATGGCATATTATCAAAGCATATCATCATTCAAATCATCCAAATTCTTTTAAAACTTTATACCCAAAATTAAGATGTTCATGAAAAACATATATGAGATGGTTTTGATTATTATTCACCTTGTTTGGACAAGGAACTTGAGATTTGATCTTGTTTAATTCTCCTTTGCTTGAATCCTTAGCTTCTACTTGATTTTGAAATCTTTTCTCCTAGGGTTATGGCCGACCTTAGTTCTCCTTAGCTTTTGTTTTTTATTTATGTACGTATGAAATGAAGAATGAAGAATGAAGTAAGGGTTTAGGGGTTATGGGATTATGGTATACGACTATTTCCCATAATACCCTTTCCTTATTCTCTGGAGTAGTTAACTTATAAAACCATTTTATAAACCTATGCTTGTGATTTCATTTAGTTAAGCACGACCTCTACTTAGCTATCAAATCACAATCTCCTTATCACTCTACTCTTTACATTATTCTATTTAATTTATCTAATTAAATCTCATGAATAATGTTATTTAAAATTAGGGGTGTTACAGGCGGGCCCTTAAATAACCACTTAATACTTTTAATCCTTGAAGTAGGTTTTCCCCACAATCAATAACCTATAACCATCGTTATTAATGTCTACTAACACGAGAGATAGTACCTAAGCCACTTAATTCTTTTTAGTGGAAAATAGGCAGACTCTGGCCATTTAAGACCTCAATGAGGTAGGACTCCATTATTTAATACCTATTCCCAAGGCGGGCTCCTTACATGTGTCTATCTAGTTGGCATTGCATGGAATCTCTTCAAACCACTTAATACTTCTTTTATGGTAAGGCGGGCCCTCAAACAACCTATTAATACCTTACCCGAAATGGACTCTTCCCAAGATACCTTCTGTCATTCCTAACCACTAATCCCTTAACCATTTAATACTTCATTTAAGGAAAAGAAGTGGTCATTTAAAATCCACTTAATATTTCCAAACCTAGAAGCAGTCCTTTGAATTATGACCCGTACCCCACGGTGATGTCTCACATTAGTTCGACTATTCGTAGGTACTGGTAGCCAAATTAGCTGGGTAGATTCACCCTACAAAATTGGGACTAACCTCGCATTATCGTAGTTATTTATCATATGTGATGTCCCTATGACTTAGTCATATTTACAACACTCTTCATACATGTTATTATTACACATCTTACCGTGTTCATTATTTAGGTTATGTAAGAATTTCACCTTATTTTGCCTCGGCAATCAACTACTTTCCTAAGCAGGATTTAATGACAATTATTACCTAATTAACTACATAATTAATACATTATAATTGTACACTATTTATGGTAACTAATATATAAATAAATATGCACTTATTATTTTCTATGCGAGCGAAGATTACGTTCTAACTAACGTTAAATGTGAATTCTTTTTTTACAACAATAATCTAGTCCTTTCAATATTACCAAAGATGCCAAATTTTCAGTATCCATAACAAAGAATTCTAATATTCATAACAAGGGTGTCACATCCAAAATTGCAATAAATAGACTTGCATACAAAAATATAAACTCAATCTATTACATCAAACTCATGGATTAACCTTAACAATAGAAATTACAATTCTAATTTCATCTTATATTCAACTCCTCTTTTACAAAGAAATAACAAGGGAATTTCTATTTAATTTTTATGGAATAAGTGTTTAAAACTACGAGTAGGATTCATACTTTGCACCCTTATTTCATAATCAAACCAAAGAATAAGGAGTGGAATAGACATTAAAATTATCAAACTGCAAAAATCTGTATAATCCCATCAATTCAACGTAATTAATTGAGAATATCCATCTAAAATTAACATTTCAAATTAAAGAAGTTTTAGGGGGGGTTTTATAGTGTTTTGTTTATGCAATCCCAAAACCCTAAGGCGTATACAAATCCATCATATACTAATCAATTACTGAAAAAAATGCTAAGATTTCCACTCGTAGTTGGTCCTTAGCTTTGCTTCTCTTTGGATTTGGAATGCCCGCTATAATCTCCTTCAAAACTCTTCTTTTTTATATATACAATAAGAGATTTGTGTATATATAAGATTAAGAAAACTCCATTAGGGTTTCAGGTAAGAAATCCTATATACCTGTCTTTGTTTATTATTTAATTTCTAAACCTCTTCTCCTCCAATCTTTATGTAGAATTAGGCATGTTTCGAGATGGATTGTTTTGGGGAGGGTGTATTGTCATTAAATCACCCTTAGGAAAGTAATTGATTACTGAGGCAAAATAAGATGGAATTCTTATACAGCCTAAATAATGAACAGAGTGAGATGTGTAATAGTAATATATGTTAAGATGTTGTAAATATGACTAAGTCATAGGGACATCACCTATGATAAGTAACTACGATGATGCGAGGTTAGTCCCAATTTTTTAGGGTAAATCTGCCCAGCTAATCTGGCTACTAGTATCTATAAATAGTCGGACTAATGTGAGACATCACCGTGGGGTATGATCATAATGCAAAGGACATGCTTTTGGGTTTGGAGGTATTAAGTGGTTGTTTGAGGGCCCACCTCTTTTCCCTAAATGAAGAATTAAATGGTCAAGGGATTAGTGGTTAGTTACGGTAGAAGGTATCTCGGGGAGAGTCTACTTTTGGTAAGGTATTAAGTGGTTGTTTGAGGGCCCGTCTTACCATAAAAGAAGTATTAAGTGGCTAGAAGAGATTCCCTGCATTGTCAACTAGATAGACACCTGTGAGGAGTCCGCCTTGGGAATAGGTATTAAATGATGGGGGCCTACCTTAGTTGAGGTCTTAAATGGTCAGAGTCTGCTTATTTCCCATTAAAAAGGTATTAAGCAGCTTGGGTTCTATCTCTCACATTGGTAGACATTAATAATGATGGTTATGGGTTATTGATTATAGGGAAAAACTGCTTCGGGGGTTAAAGATATTAAGTGGTTATTTGAGGGCCGACCTCTTTCCTTTATATGAAGTATTGAATATAGTTTAAATGCGGAAGACATATTCTTATTTTGAAATATACTACCCAAGTATTGAAATAGTAAGGCTAAAGATTTTTATTCCCTAGACACTTGTTGTTCCGACTCCCTCCTCATTACAACATAGGTTAGAGAAGGAGTTGATGATATTTGAAGATGGCGAGAGTGAAGGTTATGGTAGTCATTATCTATCTTTTCATATTATTTTCTACTGTACCCATAAAATATACTTTTAAACAAATTAACGTAACGATTGTTGTTAACATTATGGTATGTTTTGTGGCATTTAAAATGATTTGTAATAAATAGGTAGTATTATTGCTATTATATTTTGTTTCTTCCACTATTAGTTCTGAAAGAATAGATAGATATCTCTATATTTTTTTTCTTTTTACTAACCAACAGTCAGCTTTTTAATGGGTCTAACTTTCGATAGGCCTTTTCTAGGTCGGAATTTAGGCCTGTTTTGGGGCAGGTTGTTACACAATGTTACGTACACACACAAATATATATATGTATATGTATATGTATATGTATATAGTATGTATGTATATATGTAAATGTATTATATATCTTTATGTGTGCTTGCACGCACGCGCGTGCATGCATGCATTCGTATACACATATTAATATTACCCCATCCCCCTCTACACATACAATATATATATATATATATATATCTGTGTGTGTAGAGGGGGATGGGGTAATATTAATACGTGTATACGAACCATATATATTGTAATATAATTATTCATATGTATATACTTAGTCATTGATATTTTTTAATGCATGAGAATTTGTCACATGCATACGTAGGTATAATATATATGTATATAAATGGATATAAATCCCGATATGCATATGTGTGTCTGTGTATAATTATACGCATGCTTATATATCTTTATGTTATCATGTGATGATATGAATATGTATATGAATTATTCAAATACCCATTCAATTAAATTAATCAATATGATTAACTAATAAATATGAAACAATTTTAAATAAAATATGATGTTATATGATAGTTAGATTAGATCTAATACTAGTCAATAAACTTCACTGGCCTGGTATCAACTTGTTTGGTCTTGTGCAAAACTTGGTTAAACTTCTTGTATTATATTTATACATCATTCATGACATCTCCTAAGCTTCATAACGCATTTCATCATCATCTTGAAGTCTAGATCCATCGAGATCTCGCTTGTTTCGAATGTTGGATTACACTTGGCCCCCCAAAAGTATGGGAACAAAGCATGCTTTAGATCGAGACATGTGATGGGATCTTATCCCCAAAGATGTCTTCCTTTTCCTTGAACTGCTTTCCTAAAGTTTTACATCCACTCTGGGAATATACATCACTTTATACCATTTTCAAAACACATCCTCTCTATAGATTTAAAGTTGAAGTCTTTCATCAAAAGTCTTCAATCACTACTACAAATTTTCTGAAAGCTACATCACTCTTTGGTCGGGTAGGTTTCTTGTCTTTATTTTTTTAAATGAACCCACTCGACACCGACCATTTGTTTCGTCAGTAATGACTAATTTTCGATGTTGAATATAAATTCAACACATAGAAAGTTTGGGCATTTTACTTTCATTTGCATTATTGCCTTGCATTCTCCCTTTTCGAACTCGTTTCCCAACAACCCAAGATTTCCCTGCTTCCGTATTCTCAACATCATCTCTTTCTCTTGAATCATCACAAGTTCTCATTGTCGAATACAAGGCACGATCACTGGTTATATCCTAACCGAATTCGCCATTGTAGCTATTTTCAAAATCTTGATCTGAGACCTTGGGAAGGCACTCGATTTTGATTCAATGCCAACACTTCCACATCTTCACGTCATTATCGTTACCACCATGGCAACATCACCAACCCATATCCATGCTCAAATCAACTCTTTACTTACACCACCTCTACCCCTAGGCAAACCAGTGGCCAACTCTGAGTCCCATGAATACAATCTAGGGCTAGCTTTAGGTTTGATTAGGGAATCCCAAAGTTAAACACATTGATAAGTGGAGATGGTTTAAGGGAAGAATTCCTAGTCCTTAGGGTAGTTCTTGAACATGGATTTTGATTTTGAGTCCAACGAGACATTTTTAAGAAATCATCACATTAAACACACCCAAATGTTCGACGAACTCAAGTGCCTATATTTTGGGTTCACGTCTTATAATCTTGTGATCCTACAAAGGAAATCTCTACATTGCTCTGGACAATGGTTCGATGAGTAAAATCTAACATACAGTTCCATCGCATGATGGAGCTCATTTGCTAGCACGACCGGGTTATCTATATAGAGTGTTCCCATATACCTTGCTAGGACCCATAGTGCATAGACTGACATAATACACTCCCCATCCAATGTACAAAACCTAATTGGTCAATACTGTCGACATTTATTGGATTTCATACATCAGCTACATAGGTTTTGGTCAAAGCAAGGTATCGAAAAAATCATACCTGATCACATTCGTTATAAAGTTTTCAGTATAGAATTGCTAACCATAGATGATCCTCTCTTTTTTCTACTGACTTCATCCCTTCTATGCCCTGAAAGCAGGTTTTCCATCTGTCTTAGCTTCTATTTCCACACCAATAAGAGCTAGAGGCTTGATCACTCAAGAACTATAGCGTTAGGACATTCCTCTAATAAAACCCCATGACCCTACTTACCCGGAGGACAACCAACCGTTCTCATGATTCTAGAAAACCCCATTGACACCATGGCTTCTAAAGTGAACATCAAAGAACTGAGGACGGTCTGCTAAAAAAGGGCTCTTAGAAACGAAGTACCGACTCTTGAGCCCCACCAAAGGGCTCATGGACCTTTGACATGCTAAACTACATGCAATTGATACATTTGCTTTTCTGGTGACATGCCTCCCTTCAATGAGTTCTAGAGATTAGTCCTTCAAACATTAGGCTCAGCTCTATCCTTATCACACCCAAATGGATATGCCTTCTTGAATTCTCTCTACATCATCTTCAGAATGCATTTGGGTCGGCCGCCAAATTTTGATGAGCTTTCTTATTTGCTCAACTTCAAAAGAAGGCAAATCCACCCTTCATTGCTGATAATCGAAGCTTTCACCCAATACAAGGTTGTCGAGGGGCTACACAATTAAAGAACTTGCTTCAGGGATGAATACTTCTCTATCAGATTCCCTAAAGGCTTCAACCACTGCTAGCTTCCTACACATAAGTTTTCTCATCTAATGGCATCATCCCACTTAGGCTTTCTTTGCTTCAGGGACTAATTTTCTTTCTACATCCTTAACAGATATTGTTATCTGGCCTGTGACTCCATCTTCGAGGGAAATTTCTCAATTCATAAAGGAATCGATCCAGCTCAAAGGAAAACCTTTTTTCTCCTGACCAATGCTCGTATGCACCAGTTCTAGCTTCTCTATAATGGCAAGAGTGCTCGGCCTAATCCAATTCTTCCTAGGGCCGCTTGAGCTGCTCACGGTCATCCAGCCCCGCAAGGAGTCCATATGGAAGTAGAAGATCTTCCAGGTTTAGGCAAGGAAGAAAATATGGGAGAAAGAGCTTATAATGTAGAAGAGAACATCCAAGAAGAAGATGAGGAAAAGATGAAGAAGAGGAGGAAAATGATGAGAAAGAGGATGAAGATGATGAGGACGGTGATGAGGACAATGATGATGCGGACAAGGATGAGTTGTTCAAGGAAACGTCTCTTGATGGTACCCAAATTACCCTTACTCCCCGACCTAGTCATCCCATCATAAAAAATACAGCCCCAATACCTAGACCATGCCAAGACCCCATTGGAGAGTCAACCCCTTTGGGTGCAGCTGATGTTATCTTCGGCTCTTTGAGTGACATTGGGGGGTTTTGCAAACTTTACCCTCGAAGACTTAAAATTTTAATATATTCTAGACTCTAGTCCTTTGGATTTCAATTTCCCTTCGAATGACATATCCTGACCTTCTGAGGGAGATGAAACTCCATCCTTACAATCCCATGAGCATGGCAGGTAGATTATTTAGGACACGCCAACACTTCCTTCACTAATAGGATCATAAGCACAGTCACTTTCACATATTCTCAGTCTAGTTCATCGATTATAATCCAATCCTTTGTTTTTTTCAGGTACCCACTACAATAAAATACATTTTTGGCAGCACTAGTATGCAGCGTTTTAATACAAAATGCTGCTTGTTATGTCTCATAACAAAATTAAATACTAACAAAACGTTGCCTCTCCCACCACCTCTTTACGCGGTCATTTTCTTTGTTTGCAGATTACTTTCCCTCCCAAATTCCCTAATTACATTCCCACTTTTCCCCAATTCTTTTTTCCCTCTAAAACAACCTAATTACTTTCCCCAAAACCTGTCAATCAACACTACACCGCTTTTCCCTCCTCCAACGAACACTGCTCCACTTCCCTCTTCTTTGATTTGAGTCATCGGGCAAGTTCCTCCTTTTCACAAGTTCTGTCCTCTTTTTCGCAGCTTGAAACATTATCTAAAATAAGTTCATAATGTTTTAGTATTTTGTTCTTGGTTATTAATTTCTACACCTTTCAGGTTTTGATGTTTTCCTTTTTTTTGTATCAATCATTTAGGAAGTTAGGTATAAGGCAGGTGATATTCTAGAGATTCTCCTAATATAAGCTATTGAATTTTGCTTGACATCGATTTCTGCGGTGGCTCACTAATTGAAAGCTGTCTTCATCTATTATTGGTTTGATAGCTCTAGAGTTTGGCTATAAATAAGGATTGGGACTGGGTTTGGGAGTAGGATGGAGATTATGAGGAGTTTGTCCCTTGACCTGATCAAAGGCAGCCATGATTTTTACTCAGGTGTAATCTTAACTTGATGATGTAAGAAGTTTTTTAATGTTGAAGAAATTGTATAAAAACCTTTAATATTTGGTTAAAATTGCTCATTGTTTGATTTGGTTAATTGATGAACATGTTTAGGGGAGAAAGGAGAAAGTGAGTTAGAGGCAACGGCAAGAGAATGCATATTGATGAAGTTTGGAGTTGATATAAAGCACAACGAATGAAGTGTTAGTATGTATTTTTGATGTATCCCATCATATGTATGTGTGCGTATTTATAGTGCACAATTGCAGCTTAAAGAAAGGCACATGATAGTGTTCAACTAAATTGCATTGAACTTTTTCCAGGAACTTGCAACCTGTAATGAAAGACATTTTTAAAAATGACGGTTGTATGTATTTTATTCAACATTCTATATACTGCTGTTACGTTTGATTCTGCAAAATGCTGCCTCCAAGGCTGCAACATGGCTGCAACGTGCATAAGTGGGAATCAATTGAAAAACATGCTTACTTCCAACTAAAAATTATGTCCATTTTTTCATTGCAAAAGATAACTAATTTGGACAATGATATACATGATAGATTAAACTAGTAAAGGTCTCTGTTTCATGTGTCACCTCATTTTGTCACACCAATCAAACGCAGAATTTGATTGCAAAATGTGTGCTTTTTCCATAGTAGTCCAAGTTTTCAGCATATAAAACAGACTACGCATGAGTCTACAACAGATTAAAGTATATTATGTCTTTATGTTCACCCTAGTAAATATCTATTGCCTGATCTACAATTTATCACAACTAATGTTTTATTCTGTTCACCATGCTTGGAAGCTAATATTGTATAAAATACTATTGAAATTTTGTGCTACAAATACATGCAAGATGTATTGAAAATACGAAAGAAGGTGGAGAATCACTCTATAGCTTAGTTTGGTTTATCTAATACCATCCCAATATTTATATTTCCTTCAGAATAGCTAAATAACTTGTCTATGTAGTTTAAGCAATCTATTTTTTATATCCTCTAGATCATTTTTGTAGACAATAAAATGAAACATACACAATTAACTATAAATAAGTGACGTGTTAAAATGTAATTCCTTTTAAACTTGTGGGTAAATATATATTTATATGATGGTATTTATGGAAAGTACTATAATTATAATATATTTATTACATTTAATCGCATAAACTAATTTGACTCAAATTAATAACATCAACAAATGCTAAGGCAACATTTATTTTCAGGGAGTAGATCTTGACAAACTGGAGATACGAGTTAATTTTCAAATTTTTCCTACTTACCGTGGCAGGTAACTAATACTATCTATCGACAAAATATACATGACATGACATGGTGATACTCTGATATAGATAGTTCTAAAGACTGCAAGATATATGCAGATTCTAGTTGGAAACTTTTCCTTTCTACAATGAATATGCCAAGCATACTTTGTTTCTTTCTGTTGCCATTCGGGGTGTTATTAATTGCATTGCTTTCTCAAATAAGGGGGAAGACATAGGATCTCTAACCCCTCTCCCAAAGTACCCTTCATGTGTAACCTTGTGCATTGAGTTTCGACCTCTTCGTTTTTTTTTAAATTCTAGCACTCAGTAAATGTCATTTTTGCAGCCCATTATGAGCAGCATTTGATCGCATATTGCAGTGGTGTACATTTACTTTCTAATTTAAGTTTACACAATTTTGATTTTATTTTATTTCAAACCATTAACATTCTAGTTGTTAATATACCAGGGCTAGTGCCTCATTATACATGAAATGTGTTGTCCCTATTATTGATTTCAAATAAGTGAAATCTATGGGAATGCGGTGTAAAACTGCCACACCTTGCTTGGTCGGTGGTTTGACACCATCCTATGGCACTGCCGTCGGCGTTTCACCGCCGACCGTGGTGCCCTTAACCAAAAGGGCGGCGTAGTAAGCATCACTCTATGTTTATTATTTAAAAAACTGAGCATATTCATTTTACATATGACCCAATTTTCAGCTACAACGGCATGATGTGACCAATCATAATTGATTACCTGGTGATGTGATTTTATCTAGATGCAAACTCAGAACAAACAATTGATGTGAACATCGTATGTATTTTCATTAATCTCTTTGAATTTGGCATGATATTAATACTTCATAAGACAGTTTTATTTATGTCTCAATACCAAGTATTAGGTTATTTTAGGCTAAACTATTTTCTATAATTCTTGATGATGCATATGATCATATGATGCAAGTTGACCATTTAGATGTTAAAATATTTTCTGACCGAATCACTAGGTATATGTGAAGCAATTTCTGCTAATTTTCTCGATATGCACAGTTTAGGACTAATGAATCCTTAAATGGTTTGTCTTTTATCCGATTTAATGGCATTTCTGCTTATGCTCGATGTATTGATTCTCATAAATATTTTCTTTTTTAGCCAAATCTAAGGGCCTTATGGCTATTCCAAAGGGCAATGTCACCACAACCAAGTGCTGATGTTTCATCAACATTCATGACGAACTTCTTTTTTATAATTTTCAGGCTATGCAAGTGAAATAACCACTCTTAAAACATTTTGCTTGCTCGATCAGGAAGTAAATTTTATTGCTTGGCTATATTTTCACAGAGGCTTGGAGATCCAGTACTCAGGCCATTCCTTCAGGTTATATTTTGGCCAATATTCTGTTGGATTTTTTTTGACATTCTTACCCTGCTTTTCAAAACATATGACAAAATTTATTGCATTTTTAGTTTGATTTTGTTAGCTTTGTATATCATAATTAAACCACTAGAGTAATCATACTTTTACTGTGAATTCAATTTCAAATATCAACCACCAAATTAGTTGTTTTTGAGGAAGTTACAAGTATTAGAAATAGACGATTCATTTTCATTGTATAGTTTACAAATAAAATTACAACAAATAATCAACATGATTATGTAGATATAATTAGGCATGTAAACGATACTTTCGGATACGGATAGTGCCATATCTGCATCCGCATCGACATCCGAAATCCTTTTTGGATATCGGATATCCGCATCCGCGGATTCAGATGAATGTCAGATAATTATCTTATCCACTAATGATCGATAAATCGAGTAATATAAATAGAAAATTTGCATAATTTTTTTTCAATTCCATTGATTTTAGAAGTGTGAAAAATAAATAAATAAATAGAATGATAATAAATAGATTTGAGCAATTAATATGTGTTAAATTCGTATAATACAAACTATTAGCTTAATAAAAAATAAAGACAAGTCTATCGTTGGTTAACTTGCATCATATGATCATATGCATCATTTCAAAAGGCTGCATTACTTACTTTTGCAGCATTTCAAAAATTGCTGCTTTATAACTGGTTCTACTTAAGTAATGATGTTAGAAGGCGTTGCCAAAACGCTGCTAAATGAGTTTGCAGCGTTTAATTAATGCTGCAAATTAATTTACTGCATCGTTTTTTAAATGCATCGATATTCATCTATTTAGCAACATTTCAAAAACGTTGCAGAATTTCCTAACTCTGTTGCAGCATGACATTAGGCAGCGTTCTTCGAAATGCTGCTAATGATTATGGCAACACTTTTAAAATACTGCGAAAGGTCCTTTTTGTTGTAGTGACTATAGGAAAACAGATTTGACTTGAAAGAATCTATGAAGGCTCTATTCACTATTGCTCCCAACCTCAAGGGACTCTTACCCTCATCACGAGCTAATCTGTGAATCCAAGAGTAGGAGGTTGAGGAGAAAGTACAAGTAATGACGTGAAGCTGAAGAGAGACAACGTCACCATGATGAACACAAGGAACCACGCGATAGCTCCGGCTGGTTGTGACTCCCATCACCAATAGCTCTCACCTTCTAAGTCCTCTTGTTTCTACCCATCTTTTCACCTTGATCTTCCAACACCTTCTCAACCCCCAACTACTGCGATCACTAAGCAGCCTAAAGCTCCGATCACATCTTTCCACCAATCCAAAACCACAATCAAATCTACAAAGATTATAAGAGGGAACTGGCCAAACTTCGTAGATAAAACAAAGAGGAAGACAAGGCTATTAAAGAGATCGAGAAAAATCTTGCAAAAGAAGCCATCACTAACAAATCTAAGTGCACAATCCTCAACAATCAATAAAAGACTGCACACATCTATAGCGACAGCCTCAAGAAAGAAAGTAATCGCCATATACAATGTCTTGAACGGCTCAAATGGCCAAATATGTAAAAAGGCGATACACTTGGAAAATCACAAAGAAATCAATGAAATCATCTCAAAGATATAGCATGTGCATATGGCCGAAGCCCGCCAAGTATTGTTCTCTCAAAATAAGGCGCCACGTCTCTTAGACAAACATCCCAAAGGACAACATCCAGAAGGACAAATAAATACGTCTCTTAGAAAAATATCCCGAAGGACAAATACGTCACAATGGACAAATACGTCTCTTAAACAAACATCCCGAAGGACAAATGACCCGAAGGTCCAGTCCTGGCAAATACGTCTCTTAGACAAATGTGTCACAAACTCTCAGATAGGAAACCGAAAAGTGTTAACAGTATGTCACATACCACACATTCTCACTAATTGGTTTACTAACCACTAGCCAACACCACACCAGAAAGCAGTAAAAATATTTGCCTCATCTCATCGGCAAATACGACCCGAAGGTCAAAACGATCAAACGGACAAGTCGGGAATTAATCGATAAGATAAACGCACATGTCCCATACCACGTGTTTACCAAACCGTTTAATTCTCCTTCTCATAAGATCGAATACTGCAAAAACATGTATTTTATATATAAAATAATTTATTTGAGAAAACAAGCTTTTAAAACCATTTTCGAAATTGATTTTGAAAACATTCTTTGAAAATTCCCTTATTATAGCGAATATATAAATTTTTTAGCTTGAAAATAACTTAAAAATATTATATAATAATTATTTCAAAATCCAATTTATTTTAAAAATTATTTGAAAATGATTTGGAAAATTCCGTGCTTGAAATCAAAGAAAAATATCGAAAATTCTCAAAAACCGACATTCGAATTCAATTCAAAAACGATTCAATTTGAATCCCAAATTCACCAAATCTTCGCTAGCCTATTGATAGGCATCATAGCCCTCAATATAGTTCAGAAATATCAAAAAAAACAAGATGCATAAGTCGGAAAACGGATTAGAAAACAAGGCAGAACACAAAAATGCATAGGCCAAAAATAATACCCATGTCTGAAATCTTCTCCAGGTTTAACTTTCAGACATGATTCGAATGGCTTGATGACCTCGGAATGATATGAAATTTGATACACAAAAAGTAGAACAATTTATCTATGAACTGGAAAAAGATTAACTGAATTCCAACATGAAATGGTGAAGATATGAAATTTCAAACATGGACTCAGGCCATGTTGAATTCTGTCCAAGTCTGAAAACCCTCTCGGGTTCAACTAACAAGCATGAAACAGGTAACCAAATGGCCTCAGATTAACTGAAAATAGGTGTGCACATAGTAGAAATTTTTGACGTTGAAATAAAAAAAGTATCAATGAATTCAGACAGCAAATGAAAATGATACGCTGTCTCAAACATGGACTCAGGCCATGTTTGCAACGGCTCAGAAAACGGAAATGTATAGGCCTGAAAACCATCTTGGGTTCAACTTTCAGGCATGAAACAGAGGACCAAACTACCTCAGATTGAACTGAAAATTGGTATGTACATAGTAGAAAACTTCAACCTTCAAATAAAAAAGAATCATCGAATTCCAACAGGAAATGAAAGAGATACGATGTCTCAAACATGGACTCGGGCCATGCTTGCAACAGCTCAGAAAACAGAAATATGTACAGGCCTGAAAACCATCTCGGGTTTAAATTTCAAGCATGAAACAGAGGACCAAACGACCTCAGATAGAACTGAAAATTGGTATGCACATAGTAGAAAACTTCAACTTTCAAATAAAAAAACAATTAGTGAATTTTGACATAGGAATAAGAAGATATGGTCATGAAAAGTAGCACCCAAACATAGTTTTCACAGAAACAAAAACAAGTATAAAAACAGTATACAGAGCTTTGTTCTTGCATAGATCTTTGCATTTGAAGCTTTTGCTTCAGCTAGAATTTTGTGAGCAGTAACTCACCTTGCAAATGAAGAGCAAAACTTGGATTTGCAGCTGTGAAAGATGGAAGCTTGGTGCTAGATTTTGCTTCAAAAACTTGTAAACTCTCAAAGCAGGAACATGCAAGAAGAAAATACCAGTTAACAGACAAAACCAATTTCTCAAAACTAGATTTTGACAAAATACTTTAGTTTTGGAATAGATTGCCTATAGAATTATCTTTAATTTGATATAAATAGCAAATTTTATTTAAAGAAATTGAAGATCGGCCTTAGATTTGAAAAATGGAGAAAGCTTCTTTCTTTCTTCAGTTTTGGTTTACTGTAAATGATAAATGAGCGTACAGGTTTGAGAAGAGAAGATTTTTCTCTGTTCTGGTTTAAGTTTTATTATGTGGGCTTGGACCCAAAACCAATAGTTAGCCTAAGTAAATTACTTTTTCACTTAAAAACAAATATACACATATGTAATTAAATCAAAACAATATGTTTTAACAAAATTTCTTCAGACTAAAATTATACAAACACATTTCTATGCTAAATAAAATATTTTACAACTAATAAAAAGATAATTTTGTTATAAAAATAATTTTATTATTAAAAACCCTTATTTTTAATTAAATAACAATTTAACACAAATATTTACATATAACACTATTTTTAACTCCAAAAATTACACAAAATGTTTTTTTTGTATAATAAAACATAACAAACCATTTTCCATCAATTTTATAACCAAAACTTATTTTTAAACCAAATTTCTTCTTTTTATTATAATACATACATATAAAATCAAATACTTCTTTTAAAAATCAATAAAAGAAACATTTGGCAATAATTACAAGAATTATTGCATTTACTCAAATAAAAATCATATTTCCCTCATATTTCTCACAAACACCCAAGATAAAGTTTTAAAACTTTATTTTCTCATTTTATTTCTAAAATCTATTGTTTATTCCAAATAAACAATTTAAATTTCCAATTTAATTTTAATTCACAATATTAAATTATAACTACCGTTATAATTTAATATTTACAGGTAATTACCAAAATCAGGGTTGTTACACCGTAGGAGTGTGCAGATTTTGGCTTTAGTTGTTTTGGATGTTGACTCTCCATACAACGCTTTTTTTAGGCCGACTGGCCCTAGCCGAGTTTCGGGCAGCTCTTGCCCCATGGTGTTTGACTTTGAAGTTCCCAATAGATAACAGTGTTGGGGTTGTTCATGGTGATCAGGCGATTGGATGTGCATGTTTGTAGCTGAGTTGAGGGATGCTCAATGGAGGGAGAAAGGTAAGAATTTGGACAAGAAAGTCCACATCCAAGCCACTGAAGATTGACAACTAGTGCCCGAGCGTTGGCTTGGGTGCCACAGTCGGTTCTATAGAGATATAGATCTGAGAGATGACAAAAAGGAGTCCAAAGAGACCAAGGCTGCACCGGCTGAGCTGACGATTGACATTACAGTTAGCCATGACGACCCATCACGGGTCCTAAAGATCGATCATAGCTCAACTCCCTGATGATGTAAGAACTTGCTGGATTTCTCTGAGTGAATCTCGACATGTTCGCTTATACTCACTCTAACATGTGTGGTATCTTGCCTGCCATTACGAACCATGCATTGAATATCAACCCGAGGTATGTCCCATTGAAACAAAAAAGACATGGCATGGATCCAGAGAGATTTATCGCTCTTAAAGAGGGGGTGGATAGACTCAAAGACAATGGGTTTATTTGCGACGCCCTCTACCTTGAGTGGGTATCTAATCCTGTACTTATGGGAAAGGTGAATGGGAAGTGGCGGACATGCATTGATTACTCAAACTTGAACAAGGCGTGCCTGAAAGATAGTTCTCCCTTTCTAAGGATCGACCAGCCGGTAGACTCAACCATGGGACACGAATTGCAATCGTTCGTGGACGCATACTCAGGATATAACCAAATCCCGATGCAAATTCCCGAATAGGAGCACACCAGCTTCATTACCGATGTTGGATTATATTGCTATGTAGTGATGTCATTCGGGCTAAAGAATGCAGAAGCGACCTACCAGCGCTTAGTTAATAGAATGTTTAAAGATCAAATTAGAAAAAATGATGGAAATATATGTGGATGATAAGCTCGTGAAGTCATGACAGTCTAGCAACCACATTAGGGACTTGGTAGAAATGTTCAACATCCTCCGACATTATAAAATGAACATTAATCCTTTGAGATATTCCTTTGGCGTTGGATCAGGAAAGTTCTTAGGTTTCATCGTTAATGCCTGGGGAATCAAAGTTAATCCCAGGAATACCCAAATTATTTGCAATATCCAAGCGCTAAAGACTATTAAACAAGTACAGAGTCTGAATGGGAAGGTTGCTACCTTAAGCCGATTCATTTCCAGAGCTACTGATAAATGCATTCCTTTCTTTGACTTGATTAGGAGAGGAAAAAGGAATTTCGAATGGACACAGGATTGTAAAGACGCATTCCAAGCTTTAGTGAATCACTTAGAGAAACCCCCCATATTATCGAAGCCAGTGGATCATGAAGATTTATATATCTGCTTAGCCATGTAGGTACACTCTATAAGTGTCACGTTGCATCCGAAGAGAATCGAATTCAGAGACCGGTCTATTATGTTAGCAAGCAACTGACAGGAGCTGAAAGGAACTATTCGAAGATAGAGAAACTGGCATACTGTTTACTGATTATATCACAAAAGCTTCGCCCTTGCTTTCAGGTAGACCCTATTAATGTTTACACCGACCAACCGTTATGATGGGTCTTGCAGCGACATGAGACGTCTGGGAGGTTACTCCAGTGTAATATCAAACTTAACCAATTTGATATCACTTATCATCCTCGGAGGATTATCCAGGGTTAGGCACTAGCAGATTTTATAGCAGAATTTACTACGTAGGACGATTTCCTGGAGGGCAGTGAAATCCCTACCGTACGGTGGAAGTTGTATACAGATGGATCATCCAATGACCGTTGTTCTGGAGCTGGGATTGTGCTTATAGCTTCTAAAAATCAGTCAATTTGCTATGCTTTAAAGCTTGTTTTCCCTGCAAAAAACAGCGAAGCTGAGTATGCGGCTTTGATTGCTAGACTTAAACTCGCCAGAGAACTGGGAATAAAGTCCCTTGAAATCTTTTATGACTCACAATTGGTAGTATACAAAGTCAGGGGAGATTACCAAGCTAAAGGGCAGTGACTTGCTCCATGCCTTACCCAAGTTCAAGAGTTGTTGACTGACTTTGAGTATTATGACATTACGCACATTCCTCGGGATCAAAATAGAGAGGATCGCTCATGATGAAATAGAACGAGTCCTAGAGGAAATTCATGAAGGGGAATGTGGCGATCACATTGAGGGGCAAACTATAACAAACAAAATACTTCGTTATGTGTATTATTGGCCGACCGTTAATCGAGATGCTGCCGATTATGTAAGGCGATGCGACAAGTTCCAGATATATGCAAAAGTTCCAAGAGCTCCGTCGATAGAAATTACACAAATGATCAGCCCGTGGCCGTTTGCGATGTGAGGGTATAGATATTATCGGTTCCTTACCAACCACTAAAGGTGATGCAAAGTACGCAATTGTCGCAGTTGATTACTTCACCAAATGGGCCGAACCGGAGCCTTTAGCCACGATCACAACCAAGAAAGTTATCAATTTCATTGTTCGGAACATCATATATCATTTTGGTCTTCCATGAACTATTCTAACAAACAATGGGACTCAATTCGATGGCGCTGAACTCAAAGACTTCTGCTTTCGGCATTGTATTGAAAATAGATTTGCGGCAGTCGCTCACCCTCAAGTAAATAGGCAGGTTGAAACTGTGAATAAAATCATAAAATCTATTCTGAAGAAGCGTTTGGAAAGGGCTAGAGGCAAGTGGGTGGATGAACTCCCGACGGCACTGTGGGGTTATAGGACCACCCATAAGTCGGCGACTGCCATACTCCATTCACCCTCGCTTACAGCTCCGAGGTAGTTATTCCTGTTGAGCTTGAAGTTCCTTCTTATCGAGTGACTTACTATGATCCTAGAACAAATAAAGATCTCCTCTTGGAATCTCTAGACTTTATAGATGAGAAGCGTGAGGAAGCTGACTTGAGGGCGAGTCGCCCGATACTATAACACAAAAGTTCGACCTTGGACTTTTGAAGTCGGCAATCTTGTCTTAAAACAAGTTTTTCCTACCTCGTTGCATATGAATCCGGCCTGGGAAGGACCGTATATCATTGAGTAGAGGCTTGGAGAGGGAACTTTCAAGCTAGCGACTATTAATGGCATCACACTCCCGAGGGCATGGAATAGCGGGCATTTACAATGCACTTTCGCTTAGTTTTTTCTTTTTCACTTAGTTGTATTTAATTTCAGGATTTTCTTTACCATTTGGTTTTTCAAATATGTAATAAGACAAATTATGTCATTTCTGTCCATTCAGCAATAGAGCTTTGAATTTTCCAATATATATATGACCTGCCATTGTAGTATATGTTAGTTGCGATATACGACCGACTAAATCCCACTGTTCGATGGGAATGACATAACTCGGAAGTGATTGAGATTCGATCGGTCACTTGTTGAGTAAAAACACATACTTAAGGGCAGAACGATTGACCAAAGAGGACTGAATTCGACAGTTTTCTAAATAGCTCACGTCCCCAAAGCGCGGATATGAGTATAAATGCTAGATGGGTGCGACTGACCACCTATGAAATAACTCATGTCCCCAGAGTGCGGATATGAGTATAAATGCTAAAAGGGTGTGATCTGACCGCCCACTAACTAACTCTTATCCCCAGAGTGCGGATATGAATATAAATAAATAAATGAGTGCATTCTGCCCACCCGCTATTCCGTAAACTCCAACCTGAAATCTACAGGAGGAGTATGAACTCGCTAAGGATGGAGTTTGAACATCCACTATCTAACTCCACTAACCAGACACTAGGGGAGGGAGTATAATTACTCAAACCTCTGAATTCGACGGTGTAACACCAAGGCTTGAGCTCAGTGTTTGATACGACTCGAGGCCACGACCTCAGGGAGGCCTTGGGATGGATAAATCGGATCAATATCCAACCCAACGGGCAACGAATCACAAATACATTAAATGGAAAATGTAATAGCTCGATCATTTAAATAAGCATGTACAAGAATTCTACACAAGAATAAAAGAATTCTTATTCACACTAAACTTGATGTTCACAATACAAGTTTATTCAAAATGAGAAGTAAAAGTGGGATTTGTACCCATATAAACATGACCAACAAAAGAGTAGCCATCCAAGCTATTTACACATCACATCAACCCAATGATTATTTCTTGGATTTCCTATCCTTTTTTTGTTTCTTGGGAGTGAGTCCATCCGAACAGCCACTCGATCCTCTCTTCGGTACCATTCCACCTCGGCTTTTCTTCAACGGAGCGTCTTCAGATATGGGGATCGAGATGGCATCATCTTTAGAAGTAGGAAGGATCAAGGCACTCTCAACATCGGAAGCAGAAGGGACCTCATCTCTGGGAATTTTCCTGCCAAGAGGGATTATCTGGAGCGGGATAGGAATCGGTTCATTGAAATCCATATCAACAGGTTCAGCTTTCACCTTATTTTTCAACAACTCTTCCTTCTCAACACATTCTTTCATGTTGAGCTCATCAGTAGGGTTGGAAGAGCCCATGATTACAACATCCTTATCAAAAGGAATTTCATGGTGTGGATCGCCCCCTTCCTTGAACAGTGCCTCCATAAATTGATCGTTGATATTGAAGCTTTCTTCTTGAGCACCCAAAGCAGCAGCTGAAGTTGTAAATTTAATGGATTCCATCAAGGCCGCTTGTGATCCTAATTAAGGCTCTTGTGAGGGAGGAGGAATGGCACCTGACCGATTTAAAGCGGAGGAAAAATAGGCGAAAAGATAAGAAATATCAACTGATAACACCCCAACCTTTTGAAAGATGGAAGATGTTAGCGAAATACCTTCCGAAGAGTGGCTCCTAAGTTGAGCCAAAATACCCTCAGAATTGCGTTCAAGAATTGGAGAAAGATGAGGCTTGTTTGGATCATATTCAGGGATGGTTGAAGAATTTTCCATGGAGCTTGGGATAACCTGGGATACTGAGGGCAATTTAGTTGTAACACCAGGTTGTGCCAACCTGGACTCTTCGCCCACTTCATGCAAAGAAGCAGTAGTGGATTCTTTATTAAGTGTAAGCTAGATATCGTGCAATGTTTTGGGTTCATCACCCAATAACATTTCACCTTTAAGCCTAGACAGGTCGATTTCCTCAGTTTTAAGGAGTCATTTTCCTCTGCAACAAGAAATTCCCATGCGCGCCAGAGATGGTAGGGATAATCATCGCCAAGCCATGTTAGATTTCTGTGCTTTAGAACATTGGCATTGTAAAGAATAAGAAGAGGGTCGAGCTTGTTCATTATCTCTTCCCTAACCTTATCCTTAGCAGCTCCTACTTCGTTCTGAACAAGTGCATCAACATCTTTGGCCCTTTCAACGCTCATATCTCCCTCAATTCTAACGTTCACCAGCTCATCACAAGCACCTTGAGCAATTTTCTGAGTATCATCTTTCTCTTTGTTTGCATACTCGAGCTTAGCCTTCAATTTGTAACGGCCCCAGATTTTAATTTAATTTAAATTAATAATTTATAGAATTTTTGAATTAAAATTGTATAATTTATTATAAATCGATTCGAGTTTCCCCGAATTCAAATAAATTTGTATTAAATCATTTAAATTTAAATATTGTATATATATGTGTGTTTATATATGTATATGTGATATATGAGTAAATTTGAAATTTTATATATATATGTATATATTGAATTTGAGTTTAAAATCTCAGGTAAATGGTTTAAAAATAATTATAAAATATAGATATTCGACACAAGTATAAAAGTAAGTAAAACAAATAATTTAAATTAGAATTTGATAGTTTATAATTGAAATACAGATAAATTTATATAAGATAAGTTATGTAGTTATGATATAAGTGAATACATTAGCTAAAAATACAACATGTTAACTAGAAATTACAAAGCAAAAGTAAAGGAACAAAATACATTTACATATGAACAAAGGATAAGTATGAAACATGACAAAACATAAAACAGCAAATATATGTTCATGCACATGCAATTCAAGTTCAAAAAAAAATAATGTACACTTGTAAATAAATTCACATACAAACAAATTAGAAGGACAAATATGTTCAAGTATTCAAACATATGAAGACATAAAGGACTTAAGCATTTAATGCTAGCTCAAACAAAGTCGATTCGAAATATACAAATCTCTTTAGACACCAAATTATCTTCAGCCGAAGGAAATAAAAATTGATATTGTACAAGCTAATTAATGCAAGCACAAAAATGTATCCTTCAGTCACCAAGCAATGAAGAAATATCATCTTGTATTGTACTAAACAAATAATATCACTGTGTACAAAGGAATATCATCACCTGTAAACTCAATTCATATATCTCAGTTCCTCCATTAAAACTGAGAGACAAAAAAATGTGAAATAAAAACATCATCTTAAACAAAATTCAACTGCAAAATCAAGTATCAGATCATCTCAAACAAAAACAAATCAAAGTTCAACATCCAGACAACTTCCAGTGTTTCAACATAAAAGAAACTCTGCTCTGTTTTTCTCTGCCATTTTTCAAAGTGAGTAACTTTCTCTTTTAAACTTAAGCATTTCGACATCTGATCGCATAAGGATTTCTAGAAATAAAATGATATTGTGTAGATGTATTTAATTTAATTCTCTATGTTTATGCATGAATGGATGAATGCATGCTTTGCTTACTGTTGTGATTCATTTCTGCCTGTTCTTAGTTTGAAAAATCATTTCCACCTATTTACTCACTGTTTGGATTTGTGATTAAAACAAAAGTTGTTTGTTTGTTCATGAATTAAACTATAAAATTTTATTTTAGTTTAAACAACTTGTAAACACATCGGAAACTCAAGAAAACTGAGCAAAACCTTAACTTAGTTAAAATTCAAGGCTATGTTTGGTTTACCGTTTTTAGTTTTGAGTTTTCTTCCATACAAAAATACGCACGACACATGTATATTATGAAAAATAATCATTTTAGAAAATGAATTTAACACACAAAATAGAAAACAACTTTTTTTTTATTTTTCGTGTTTTGAGAAAAACGGAAGCACGAGCAACAATTCAACCTTCCGTCGTTCCTCCATCCACTTCGTGGTCCCCTCCAATCTTCCGTTCATCCCTTCCGACCTCCCTTCATTCTTCTCATATTTTGTAATTAATGTTGAAAACTCAAATCATAAAATACAAATTAAACCAAACGACCCCCAAACTTTTTAATTTTCGATTTCAGGTATACAAACTGAATTCTTTTACTCAAATATGATTTTTAAAACTTGAATCACAATTTTTAGGCTTAGGATTGAGGAATAGTTTAGGGTTGTTCGAATTTCATTGTTTTAGTGATTTCTTGTGAGGCACTGACTTGATGTTGTTGGGACTTCGTCTGGTGATGGAAGGACGAACAGCGGTTCAGGTAAAAATTGGGTAATGGGGTGTAGTTAGTCGTGGTGGCGGCAGCGAGCTTTTGAAACTGGAAAACCTAGTTTTGTTCGAGTGTGCAAGTTGA
Organism: Allium fistulosum; assembly: GCA_030737815.1. NCBI lineage: Eukaryota > Viridiplantae > Streptophyta > Magnoliopsida > Asparagales > Amaryllidaceae > Allium > Allium fistulosum. The sequence goes on from CM060902.1 coordinate 520,946,946, forward strand.
TTCGTTCTTCGCCGTTAGTCGATCGAGTGTGATGGGCCTTTGGGAGATGCTAAAGGGGATGACGACAAGTAGTTGGCCGGAGTTTCGAATTTTCCGGTGGACGAGGATGCGAAGGCGAGCTGTTGCCAGGTTTTGATGATTTCGGTGATGAAGTTTCCAGGCTTCAACGTTGAGCTCGAATTTGATTTCGAGAGGATGGTTGAATTTTGGCGATAGGGAATTGATGCGTGAAGCATCGTCGACTTGCTCGACGATGTGGTGTTGCCTGGAGGCGATCAATTGCAACGTGCATGTGCACGTTTCATTTTCTGGTCGTTCCAGTTTTGGGAAGAAGAAGTTAGACTCGAAGGAGGTCTCGTGATTTTTGAGTGTTTAACTCGGGTTTGTACTCGAGTGATTTGCAGGTGATAAGCTTCTGTTTTAAAACTTTAAATTTTAACTATGTTATCTGGAAATAGAAGAGTAGCAGGGTAATCTCGGGGAAGACTCGAGCAAATCTTCGGGTTTGACCCGAAGTAAAGTCTGACCAGGTTTTTAAAAAGTCTTTATAAAAGCATGTTTTTTTAAATTTAAATTGAAATTAGTTTTAAAACTACTACTTGATTATGTTTTGTATTTAAAGGAAGTTTTGTTAACATTAATCTAATTAACTAATAATAATGACTGATTAATTAATAATTAAGAGATAATTAATCTATAATTAAAGATTAATAAATGGTTAATTACTGTGAATGGTTAAGAATAATTACTTAATTAATGATTGATTAAAGATTAATTAAAGGTTAATTAATTAAAGCAATTAATTTGAAGATAATTAATCAAAGATTAATTAATTAATGTGAGTGGTTAGGGATGATCACTTATTGGAATTTTATTAATTAAATGGTAATTAATAAATTAAGGGTTAAATTATTAATTAAATATAATTAATTAAATTAATTAATTAAAAATAATTAATTAAAAGGTGAATTAAATAATTAAAGGTTAATTATTTAATAATTAAAGGTTGATGAATTATAATTAAAGGTTAATCAATTTAATATTAATGGTTAATTAATAAATGTAACGGATGATTAATCAAAATAATTTGTAATTTATCGATGTTAATTAACCAGGATTAGTAATTCATAAGAAATTAATCTGATTTAAATTAATCAGACAATTAACTGACCTTACTTATGGATGTTTAAATTGTATTGAGTGCTTTGATTGTTTGATATCCCTGATATATGATGCTTTGTGATACATCCTGATTTATTTTATGATCTGTAATTTACTTATCTGTGATATATATCTGTGATCTGTGAATGAACGATAAGCGTGATAGTTAATACAGCTTATCAACTATATTTCTGTATTCTGATCTGTGATGATTGTATGATGTTGCACTATTGTGTGTGAAACCCCTGGACTACACTTATACACACACAAATATGGATTTCACGTGGAAATCGGTTAAGTCACAGATGATGTAAATTTAATGTTTTTGAAATTGATATTTTAATTTCAATTGATTTTGAAATTAGAAATTTGGGTTTAAAGTGAAAAGCTTTTGAAATGGAATTCAAAGATAAAACTTATTTTCAAATAACTTGATTAAGTTTTGAAAATTAAAATAATTTGATTTAAATTTGAATTCAAGTTTGAAATTGAATCCTATGATTTGAAACTAGGGATTAAAAATGTTGTACAAGTTATATATGGGTTAAACCATTTTAAAGGTTTTGATTTGGGAATTTGAATTTAATTCAAGGGTTTTAACTCGTGTAAATATAACTGGATTTTTCCAAAACGAAAACTACTTGCTTTCAAATAATAATAGCTTTCATTTTAAGAAAGAATTTCCAAATTGTGTTGAAAGGTTTCAAGTTTAAAATAAAATTGAAATGTTTTGAAAACTATGAAATGAGTCTTTGATTCAAAGACCGAATGAGTTAATCCAACTTGAAATAAAATTGTTTTGAAAGGCTATGAATGAATCTTTAGAAACGAGTTTTGAAAGCTATAAGTTAAATCTTAACTTAAAGATTTAACGAGTTAATTCAATTGAAATAGAAATTGTTTTGAAATCCATGAATGGATCTTTGTGAATGGGGTTAACTTTGTGAATTGAATCTTTTTGTTTAAAAGATTTGAAAATGGTAATTGGTTTAAACTATTTGAAAGAAAGTTTTAAATTATTAAGTTGTGACTTAATTGAGACCCCAGTATCCATATGATTTTTAAATATTTCGCTCACTATTCGGTTTAGCCGGGAAAGGACCTTTGGGTCATATAACCCATTCCGAATATGTGATACGTCGTAATGGATAGCATTTGATGACCGGTGTTGAAGTCCGGATATTTTTGAAAATGGAAGGATTACCGTCGAGTTACTCTACATCGGCCGATCCCCGGTATAGAGGTTTTATCACCCTTAGTGACGGGAAGTCCGGATGTGATTAGAAAATTATCCAGATTTGCAAGGGCTTCGTAAGAAGTGCCTTCGGTTCTGTTCGAACCCGGCACAGACTTGTATGGTTACATGTCTGACATTACACTTTGAGATATAAAGCCGATTTCTTTCAAATACATTTCTGTTTGGTGGCGGAGAATTTATTCTCTTAGCTTAACACCCTTCTCTGAGACGTACGAGCTCAGAGGTTATGTAGTTGAAGGTTATCAGCGATATATTCCCAATTTGGTAATGTGACATGCTGAGTGTTGCTGTGTGATGATCATTGTTTGATCATTTGTGATATGATCATTTGTTTGATCATTTGTCTTTGTGATCATTACTTTGATCATCTGTTGACCCAGAGCATGGCTTTGTGAAAAGCGTAGCTTTGTGGACGAGACTTCGTCGAACCTCACACCCCGGAATGGTCGAAACAGGAAAGATGCAGCAAGGTTATTGGGGGTTGCGCCCCTTAGGGTATGTACATTTCCTTCTGGATAGAAGTGGTATCATGGTATGGAGCCCAGATACTTAACTTATGTGGATATCGCAAATATATATATATATATATATATATCTTACTTTGTGATTTGTTGCTGGGGCCCCGGTTAAAGGTTGGTTACAACCGGGAGATGGCATACTCATGTCAATAGTTACCCAGTTAGGGGTAACCCGGCCTTGTGTTGGAAGAGATCCGGTTTGGTTCTCGGGGCGTCTTTCCAGAGGCGTACCTATGTGGCAATGGGAAGTTCCTTGGCCTGACCATTTGTTGGAAATCCAAAGAAACAATACGAGCCTTTACAATTTCAATTGTATAACCTGTCTCCTCAGGAGGCAGCTATAGCAGGCATAATATAATGGTACCTATGCTGGCTAAGATTGATACTCTACTTTCGAAAATGTTTTCTACATTATGCACTAATAATAATATCAAACAAAAATGATTTGTTTTGCGTAGTAAGCATCTTTGACTATCATAAGAAGAAATCTCCTCCAATTCTGCGTTTGCATTGTGTGTGTGGCGGGAGGTCTTATGGTAGTTTCATTTTCCAAAAGCATTGCGAATTGACTTTAAATTCTTTTGTTGTTCGTTTTTAAAGATAAACTGTTTTTTTTGCTCACACCAGTCCCATGACTGATCCGGAGTTTATTGTTTCTTTCCTAAACTCTGGATGCTCAAAAATTTTCTACATGGGCAGTCTAGAGTTGGGTTTTTCAAATAGTCAGGATTAGTTGATTTTTTGGAGCTAGTTCAGTCTTTGGATCGGACTGCACTTGCTTATCTTGGTGTATCGTTATTGGGAGTTCGAGCTATTTTTTGGATTGGTGCTTTGGAGATGGAGATTATCCGCTGCTGGTGTTATCTATTTTCTTTTCCGCTGCTATTTCTTGTATCATATCTCTGATGTATATTGACATTCATTGTGTCACTATGTTGTATCAGATATTGTATCAGATATTGTATATCGATGTATTATTCTTTTTCTTCCGCTGTGTTATTTACTTAATTGTGTTATAAGCTCCGGCGACTCGGATTTGAACGGTCGAATCTACGGCATTCGAATACGATGTAAAGTATGGATGTCGATTTTCGAGCGGGCAAAATTCGCGATCGTTACATTTGGTATCAAAGCTAAGGTTGAACTTTAGCTCAGGAGTATAACACATTAGGTAGCTCATTAGAGATAGGGTGAAGTATCCCTAGAATGAGTATATCCCTAAGATATCCGTTTATACGTCTTAGTAAATTCTCTTACTATCCACTGATAGTGAGTGTGAGTGCAAGAAGAAGACGAGATAGGGGAATAGGGAATACGACTATAAATGGTCAATATCCCGCAACAGTGGAAACAACTATCTTATCAATCTTCTTTGATTCGTTTCCAAATTCTTTGATTGCTTCGTGACAGCACCAGAAAGAAGTTTCGGTGTGATGGTGATGGCTTTACGAATCATTGTAGAAAATTCTTACTCCGTATCTTCATCGGTTTCTTATCAGCTTTTCCATTTAAACTTTAAATGAATTGGAAATTTTAAATTGAATTAAATTGATTAATAGAATATGAGAATAAAAATTGAATTAAATCAATAAAACGATTTCGTTTGAAACCAAATTTTGAAATTCTATTGTAATTTCTTGTGAACACCAAAGTCCGAAGAGGGACAAATTGGTATGTATTCTGAGATATTCCGACTTGAATTTGGAATCCGTATTTTGTGTTTGAGGAATTATAGGAGATCGAATCTATCTATCTCTGTGTTGTTTTTGTGCCTGCGAATTTCGAGGATGAAATTCTTTTAAGGGGGGAAGTTTGTAACGGCCCCAGATTTTAATTTAATTTAAATTAATAATTTATAGAATTTTTGAATTAAAATTGTATAATTTATTATAAATCGATTCGAGTTTCCCCGAATTAAAATAAATTTGTATTAAATCATTTAAATTTAAATATTGTATATATGTGTGTGTATATATATATATGTATATGTGATATATGAGTAAATTTGAAATTTTATATATATATATATGTATATATTGAATTTGAGTTTAAAATCTCAGGTAAATGGTTTAAAAATAATTATAAAATATAGATATTTGACACAAGTATAAAAGTAAGTAAAACAAATAATTTAAATTAGAATTTGATGGTTTATAATTGAAATACAGATAAATTTATATAAGATAAGTTATGTAGTTATGATATAAGTGAATACATTAGCTAAAAATACAACAACATGTTAACTAGAAATTACAAAGCAAAAGTAAAGGAACAAAATACATTTACATATGAACAAAGGATAAGTATGAAACATGACAAAACATAAAACAGCAAATATATGTTCATGCACATGCAATTCGAGTTCAAAAAAACGAAAAAAGAAATGTACACTTGTAAATACATTCACATACAAACAAATTAGAAGGACAAATATGTTCAAGTATTCAAACATATTAAGACATAAAGGACTTAAGCATTTAATGCTAGCTCAAACAAAGTCAATTCGAAATATACAAATCTCTTTAGACACCAAATTATCTTCAGCCGAAGGAAATAAAAATTGATATTGTACAAGCTAATTAATGCAAGCACAAAAATGTATCCATCAGCCACCAAGCAATGAAGAAATATCATCTTGTATTGTACTAAACAAATAATATCACTGTGTACAAAGGAATATCATCACCTGTAAACTCAATTCATATATCTCAGTTCCTCCATTAAAACTGAGAGACAAAAAAATGTGAAATAAAAACATCATCTTAAACAAAATTCAACTGCAAAATCAAGTATCAGATCATCTCAAACAAAAACAAATCAAAGTTCAACATCCAGACAACTTCCAGTGTTTCAACATAAAAGAAACTCTGCTCTGTTCTTCTCTGCCATTTTTCAATGTGAGTAACTTTCTCTTTTAAACTTAAGCATTTCGACATCTGATCGCATAAGGATTTCTGGAAATAAAATGATATTGTGTAGATGTATTTAATTTAATTCTCTGTGTCTATGCATGAATGGATGAATGCATGCTTTGCTTACTGTTGTGATTCATTCCTGCCTGTTCTTAGTTTGAAAAATCATTTCCACCTATTTACTCACTGTTTGGATTTGTGATTAAAACAAAAGTTGTTTGTTTGTTCATGAATTAAACTATAAAATTTTATTTTAGTTTAAACAACTTGTAAACACCTCGGAAACTCAAAAAAACTGGGCAAAACCTTAACTTTGTTAAAATTCAAGGCTATGTTTGGTTTACCGTTTTTAGTTTTTAGTTTTCGTCCATACAAAAATACGCACGACACATGTATATTATGAAAAATAATCATTTTAGAAAACGAATTTAACACACAAAGTAGAAAACAACTTTTTTTTCATTTTTCGTGTTTTGAGAAAAACGGAAGCACGAGTAACAATTCATCCTTCCGTCGTTCCTCCATCCACTTCGTGGTCCCCTCCAATCTTTCGTTCATCCCTTCAGACCTCCCTTCATTCTTCTTATATTTTGTAATTAATGTTGAAAACTCAAAACATAAAATACAAATTAAACCAAACGACCCCCAAACTTTTTAATTTTCGATTTCAGGTATACAAACTGAATTCTTTTACTCAAATATGATTTTTAAAACTTGAATCACAATTTTTAGGCTTAGGATTGAGGAATAGTTTAGGGTTGTTCGAATTTCATTCTTTTAGTGATTTCTTGTGAGGCACTGACTTGATGTTGTTCGGACTTCGTCTGGTGATGGAAGGACGAACATCGGTTCAGGGAAAAATAGGGTGATGGGGTGTAGTTAGTCGTGGTGGCGGCGGCGAGCTTTTGAAACTGGAAAACCTTGTTTTGTTCGAGTGTGCAAGTTGATTCGTTCTTCGCCGTTAGTCGATCGAGTGTGATGGGCCTTTGGGAGATGGTAAAGAGGATGACGACAAGTAGTTGGCCGGAGTTTCGAATTTTCTGGTGGACGAGGAGGCGGAGGCGAGCTGTTGCCAGGTTTTGATGATTTCGGTGATGAAGTTTCCAGGCTTCAACGTTGAGCTCGAATTTGATTTCGAGAGGATGGTTGAATTTTGGCGATAGGGAATTGATGCGTGAAGCATCGTCGACTTGCTCGACGATGTGGTGTTGCCTGGAGGCGATCAATGGCAACGTGCATGTGCACGTTTCATTTTCTGGTCGTTCCAGTTTTGGGAAGAAGAAGTTAGACTCGAAGGAGGTCTCGTGATTTTTGAGTGTTTAACTCGGGTTTGTACTCGAGTGATTTGCAGGTGATAAGCTTCTGTTTTAAAACTTTAAATTTTAACTATGTTATCTGGAAATAGAAGAGTAGCAGGGTAATCTCGGGGAAGACTCGAGCAAATCTTCGGGTTTGACCCGAAGTAAAGTCTGACCAGGTTTTTAAAAAGTCTTTATAAAAGCATGTTTTTTTAAATTTAAATTGAAATTAGTTTTAAAACTACTACTTGATTATGTTTTGTATTTAAAGGAAGTTTTGTTAACATTAATCTAATTAACTAATAATAATGACTGATTAATTAATAATTAAGAGATAATTAATCTATAATTAAAGATTAATAGATGGTTAATTACTGTGAATGGTTAAGAATAATTACTTAATTAATGATTGATTAAAGATTAATTAAAGGTTAATTAATTAAAGCAATTAATTTGAAGATAATTAATCAAAGATTAATTAATTAATGTGAGTGGTTAGGGATGATCACTTATTGGAATTTTATTAAGTAAATGGTAATTAATAAATTAAGGGTTAAATTATTAATTAACGATAATTAATTAAAGTAATTAGTTAAAAATAATTAATTAAAAGGTGAATTAAATAATTAAAGGTTAATTATTTAATAATTAAAGGTTGATGAATTATAATTAAAGGTTAATCAATTTATTATTAATGGTTAATTAATAAATGTAATGGATGATTAATCAAAATAATTTGTAATTTATCGATGTTAATTAACCAGGATTAGTAATTCATAAGAAATTAATCTGATTTTAAATTAATCAGACAATTAACTGACCTTACTTATGGATGTTTAAATTGTATTGAGTGCTTTGATTGTTTGATATCCCTGATATATGATGCTTTGTGATACATCCTGATTTATGTTGTAATCTGTAATTTACTTATCTGTGATATATACATCTATGATTTGTGAATGAACGATAAGCGTGATAGTTAATACCGCTTATCAACTATATTTCTGTATTCTGATCTGTGATGATTGTATGATGTTGCACTATTGTGTGTGAAACCCCTGGACTACACTTATACACACAAAAATATGGATTTCACGTGGAAATCGGTTAAGTCACAGATGATGTAAATTTAATGTTTTTGAAATTGAAATTTTAATTTCAATTGATTTTGAAATTAGAAATTTGGGTTTAAAGTGAAAAGCTTTTGAAATCGAATTTCAAAGATAAAACAAATTTTCGAATAACTTGATTAAGTTTTGAAAATTTAAATAATTTGATTTAAATTTGAATTCAAGTTTGAAATTGAATCATATGATTTGAAACTAGGGATTAAAAATGTTGTACAAGTTATATATGGGTTAAACCATTTTAAAGGTTTTGATTTGGGAATTTGAATTTAATTCAAGGGTTTTAACTCGTGTAAATATAACTGGATTTTTCCAAAACGAAAACTACTTGCTTTCAAATAATAATAGCTTTCATTTTAAGAAAGAATTTCCAAATTGTGTTGAAAGGTTTCAAGTTTAAAATAAAATTGAAATGTTTTGAAAACTATGAAATGAGTCTTTGATTCAAAGACCGAATGAGTTAAACCAACTTGAAATAAAATTGTTTTGAAAGGCTATGAATGAATCTTTGTAAACGAGTTTTGAAAGCTATAAGTTAAATCTTAACTTAAAGATTTAACGAGTTAATTCAATTGAAATAGAAATTGTTTTGAAATCCATGAATGGATCTTTGTGAATGGGGTTAACTTTGTGAATTGAATCTTTTTGTTTAAAAGATTTGAAAATGGTAATTGGTTTAAACTATTTGAAAGAATGTTTTAAATTATTAAGTTGTGACTTAATTGAGACCCCAGTATCCATATGATTTTTAAATATTTCGCTCACTTTTCGGGTTAGCCAGGAAAGGACCTTTGGGTCGTATAACCCATTCCGAATATGTGATACGTCGTAATGGATAGCATTTGATGACCGATGTTGAAGACCGGATATTTTTGAAAACAGAAGGATTACCGTCGAGTTACTCTACATCGGCCGATCCCCGGTATAGAGGCTTTATCACCCTTAGTGACGGGAAGTCCGGACGTGATTAGAAAATTATCCGGATTTGCAAGGGCTTCATAAGAAGTGCCTTCGGTTCTGTTCGAACCCGGAACAGACTTGTATGGTTACATGTCTGACATTACACTTTGAGATATAAAGCCGATTTCTTTCAAATACATTTCTGTTTGGTGGCGGAGAATTTATTCTCTTAGCTTAACACCCTTCTCTAAGACGTACGAGCTCAGAGATTATGTAGTTGAAGGTTATTAGCGATATATTCCCAATATGGTAATGTGACATGTTGAGTGTTGTTGTGTGATGATCATTGTTTGACCATTTGTGATATGATTATTTATCTTTGTGATCATTACTTTGATCATCTGTTGACCCAAAGCATGGCTTTTTGAAAAGCGTAGCTTTGTGGACGAGACTTCGTCGAACCTCACACCCCGGAATGGTCGAAATAGGAAAGATGCGGCAAGGTTATTGGGGGTAGCGCCCCTTAGGGTATGTACATTTCCTTCTGGATAGAAGTGGTATCATGGTATGGAGCCTAGATACTTAACTTATGTGGATATCGCAAATATATATATATATATCTTACTTTGTGATTTGTTGCTGGGGCCCTAGTTATAGGTTGGTTACAACCGGGAGATGGCATACTCGTGTCAGTAGTTACCCAGTTAGGGGTAACCCGGCCTTGTGTTGGAAGAGATCCGGTTTGGTTCTCGGGGCGTCTTTCCAGAGGCGTACCTATGTGGCAATGGGAAGTTCCTTGGCCTGACCATTTGTTGGAAATCCAAAGAAACAATACGAGCCTTTACAATTTCAATTGTATAACCTGTCTCCTCAGGAGGCACCTATAGCAGGCATAATATAATGGTACCTATGCTGGCTAAGATTGATACTCTACTTTCAAAAATGTTTTCTACACTATGCACTAATAATAATATCAAACAAAAATGATTTGTTTTGCGTAGTAAGCATCTTTGACTATCATAAGAAGAAATCTCCTCCAATTCTGCGTTTGCATTGTGTGTGTGGCGGGAGGTCTTATGGTAGTTTCATTTTCCAAAAGCATTGCGAATTGACTTTAAATTCTTTTGTTGTTCGTTTTTAAAGATAAACTGTTTTTCTTGCTCACATCAGTCCCATGACTGATCCGGAGTTTATTGTTTCTTTCCTAAACTCTGGATGCTCAAAAATTTTCTACACGGGCAGTCTAGAGTTGGGTTTTTCAAATAGTCAGGATTAGTTGATTTTCTGGAGCTAGTTCAGTCTTTGGATCGGACTGCACTTGCTTATCTTGGTGTATCGTTATTGGGAGTTCGAGCTATTTTTTGGATTGGTGCTTTGGAGATGGAGATCATCCGCTGCTGGTGTTATCTATTTTCTTTTCCGCTGCTATTTCTTGTATCATATCTCTGATGTATATTGACATTCATTGTATCACTCTGTTGTATCAGATATTGTATCAGATATTGTATATCAATGTATTATTCTTTTTCTTCCACTGTGTTATTTACTTAATTGTGTTATAAGCTCCGGCGACTCGGATTTGAACGGTCGAATCTACGGCATTTGAATACGATGTAAAGTATGGATGTCGATTTTCGAGCGGGCAAAATTCGCGTTCATTACATCCGCTATCTCCTTTAAGGCTGCAAATTCATTACTTCGAGTCGTATCTCTCTCAAGTTCTATTTCTTGATTTTGATGATGGAACACCTGGACCATAACTAGATGACTGGACTTCATCTCCTCCATAGATTTAACAGCAGCATTTGCTTTACCCTCGGCCTCTGCTTGAGAAGTCCTAGAAGCCTCTAACTCGTTTATCGAATTATCGATAATTCTTTTACTCTGAGCTTCCTGGCATTTTAACTTTTCAATTTCTACTGCACGCTCGAAAGATACTTTCGACATATTCTCCGCTACTTTCATCCATTCACGGTACTACTTATGGATATCAGTAACACAATCGATAGTCATTTTTTGGACATGATCTGGGACACTCTTCAGATTAGGAGGAAAAAAGAACCCTTCAAAGCATAGGTTTGGAAACTCTTCCCGAAGCTGTGACATGCGAGTAACTGTATCAATCATAGGATCTTCGACAACAATTTTGACTTCGGTACTTTCCTTGTCTGTCCTATGAGTAGCAACATGTTCGCTATAGCGACGACTATTACTAGACCGCTGAGAGTGAGAAGGAACTAAAGGCTGTGGAGGAACTTAAGTGGGAGGGGAACCACGAGATGGATCGATAAGTGGAACTCGACGATCAGTTGGCTTATCAAAACCCTTTGGAGGATTGTATCTAGATCTTTATTGTTTATCTTGAGATGGCTTATCCATATCACCCCTATCTTGATGACCACGGTCCCAACCAAAGCGATAGCTGGATTCATAATACTCTTGACTGCCACCTTGACGGTACGAGCTCTAGCGTGAACTAGTGGCATGGTGGTGTATATCCCAAAGGAAATCGAACATATTCCTTTTCTTCGCCATTGTTTCTGCAAAGGAAACAAAAGTTAACCAACTTTAGGCATTAAAGGGCACAAGCTGAGCATAGTGCAATGTTGAGGGGTGCAAGTGTATGCAAGTGTCCTTGTGTCTCCCCCAGACAAACCAGATGAAAGAGTTTTGCTCATTGTAGTAATTTCCCCTTTAGAAGTCGGAATTTCAGTGCCAGTTCTAGTGGGAGATTCCAACCCATCTACACTCACGTCAGTGAAATGGAAAGAAACAAGGTCATGCGATATTGGCAGACCAAAAATAGAATCAAGCAGCAAACTTGAACGCTCCAACGGTTGAGAAGAGGATTCATCTTGAACAACCTTGGGAGTCATCGACAACTTGAGTTGATCAGAAATGCGACTTTTAGGAAATTTACAAACAAATGTTTTCTTTTTTCCTCTATTGAGAGCCAAAGGCTGTGAGGTCTGTGAGGATCTGACAACTACTCCAAGATTAGATCTGTCATCATTGCGACTGGGCACATCGCCTTTATCTCCATCGACATCAATATCGGTGAATCCCTGATCACCCACAACTGAGGGCATGACGGGATCGATTCAATTGCCCCTTTAATCGGCTACAGCCCATGGTCTTACCTTGTAGTTTGGGAAAATTTTGTTAGCCCTATGTTGAGGCCCTCTTCTATCAAACAAAAAGTAACAAAGCGTTCATCCGTGAGGAGATATTTGAAGGTCCTATCTTTAGGTGGTGCATATTTAAGAGTCGTAACTGCCTCCTCACAAAGATTACCGCTGGGTCGTGTGACAATGCCTGTAAAAAGAATTACTTAGTCAGGACTATGGCATAGATATTGGTTTTCCACACTAATATACAAATGATGGATAACACTTACTTCTTTCTAACCATTGTCGAGAAAAACCGAGAGGACATCGAACAAAGAACCATTCACTTTTAAAAGTGCTTAATTTATTCCATGTGCCAGTTAGAATCTGACAACTTCTTCGCTAACTCAAGGAATGTAAACGAAAGACTCCCTGTCCGTCGCTTGAAAGAGAATATGAACCGAATGTCATCGATGGTCGAAGGACAATGCAAGAACTCCATAAATACCATATAAATAAAATTGAGAAGAGCGTAGCCATTTGGATGAAGCTGTGCTAGAGCTATCCTCAAATAATGGAGAATTTCCCGGATGTATGAGTTAAATGGTGGGATGCGTTCGGCCCAGCACATGAATTTGTTACACGACGTATAGCATTCTGAAGGTCTATGAGCCCTATCATCCTGATACGGAACCAATACATCGTCAAAGGGAATTCCATGCCTTATGCAAATTCGGCGAAGAGCGTCTTCCTTAATTTTAGAGGCTATGGAATTAGCAGGGTCCTCTAGAATAACTACATCCTCCAGAGTGTTGGGAGCAGGATCAACAACTTCTGGTGGAAGAATGGGAACTGCATCAGAAAATTCAAACTGTGGGCCTGGGCTCTTCGGTTGTTCTGAATGATGATTAGAGGACAAACTTTCAGACTCGGTTGAAGAACTTGATTCCACGTCAGGATTATCCTTATGAGAAGATGATCCTGTTGGCATAGCTACGAGTTGCCCGAAACATTTAGAACCCATTGCTATTAAACTCAGTAAAAATCATGATTAGATAAAGTAACATGTACCCTCTTATGCATAGTGAGTGCTAGTGTGGTGCGGTGAAGTGTTATACAATACAGTAATAAGTTGCATGGATTTAAAATGGAAAAGACGACAAGACTTCGAGGTTCGACCGGAGGGACCATCATTCTTGACCATCTCAATCGTTTCTCTGTGTCGTTGGGGAACGATGCAGATTGAGTTTCACGATCGATTGTCAGTAAGTAAAAGTTTGATTTTTATGTTCAAGTCACTGATGAGCTTCAGAAGAACGGTCAATAGCATTGATTCATGTCAAATTCAAAATGTCATCTATGTCCAAATATGCAGTTCAAGTCGTGTACAAGTCATATGTGTTCTTTTAAATATGCAAGGCCGAACATTAAGTTCAAGTCCATTTGTTTAAGTTCCATTTTTAGAACCTATCTGTTGAACACCGATCGTTCACTTCATGCCTCATTGCCGAACGTTCCCCTGGACCACATCTATCGATCGTTCATGAATAGCTAGGTTCACCGATCCTTCTCCTTAGCCTTCTAAACCGATCGTTGTCTCTACTCCATCCATATGATCGTTCTGCTTACCGATCCATTTGCTTCAAAATTCACCAGGTCCAAAAGTTCAACCGCTACTCTAAATCCTCCAACTCTAAAGCACCACCGATCGTTCAAAGACGATCATTAAACACCCAAATAACATTAGCACTCCATAACGATCAGTGCAACATCACCATCACCCACTCCAGAGTAATCTAAGTTCAAAGCTTTACTGATCATTCAAGGACAATCGTCATGCATCGATCTGCATTATTTCCCATACTCAGCAACTCCATCTTCCCCAATTCCCATCCTCTCCAGCTTTATTTAGACCAAAAGACTCCGCCAACTAAACTAACTAACACGAGATTCAAGGCACTTGAAGTCTCGTCCTCGAATCATAAAGCAAGTTCAAGTCGTTCTACCTAGTTGTGAGATCCGAGGAAAAAAGATAGATTCGAATTCAATTCAAAGTAAGATCTTGGAGCTAGAGCGATAATGAATCGAGAAGGGGTGGGATTGATTTTGAAGGTCGAATCATTCTTGGGTCGGTAGAGGAAGGGAGTGGGGCAACTTATTTTTTCCTTTTTCTATTCGGAGTCAGGACGATACGAAAATAAAGAAGTGGAATGAAGGTGGCCAAGTAGAAATGTTTTTATATGAAAAAGTAGGCCGACCCTTTATGGTCCAAATGTAGAGCCGATCATTCCTTAAGTGCAATTGTGAAGATGGTTTTCTACACCGATCGTTCTAAGACGATCCAAAATTCTACAATCCCAGAAATGATCGGACAAGATTATAAAAAAACCGTTAAGTATGAAAGCTTTTATAGGAAGAGCATATACCGACCGTTCAAACTGGGATTCCTACCGATCTTTCCGCCACCAAAAACGATCCGAAACTCCTTTGTGTGAACTAACGATGGGTAATGATCATAAATATATATATATATATATACATAGAAAATGGCAACAATTGTACAAGGACGATCGTAAATAGGAGGGTACGAGAATCCATTCTATTATAACAATCGGCCTTGATCATTTGTTTATAAAAAACGATCGTACAAAAGCGATCCAAACTTTTACTCAATGATAAATGATCGGTCATAGTCGTTCATACAAAACCAGAAATGACTTTGAAACTTGACAATGACCCATGAATGTGCAATCATGATCGGGGGTCATTATAAACACGTATACAAACATATATACGTTCTAGAGTTTAATTTTTTGAAATCGGCAGAAATTGAATTCATGCTTGAAATCAACCAAAGGAAGATCAAAACTAGGTTATTATGGTCTGATAATGACTAGAAAAAACAACAAGTTGATCATCGACAAGCTATGATTTAGTATTTATACTATTAGAAGTCGACCAATAGTCATAATGAATAAAAGGAGTCACGACCCTCGGCAAAAAGCGACTCAACGGAAAGGTAATGACCATTCAATAAACTGGATGGAATCCTTTGTGACGATTGAAGTTTGCAACTTTTCAAAGCATGTCATGTTCGAACAAGACGTACTTCAAGGAGAAAATTTTATTTTGCCTTTTGGCAAGGCTGTATCATTAACTTGGATAGAAACGAATGGTTACTAGCCTTGAGAATCGGTTGTATACGATACTATGGACGATGGTTGAGCAGATCCAGACCGGGACCCAATCGAGGTGCAATTGGTATGGAGTGACAAGCATAGCCTGTGAAGCTACATTCCATATTTCAAGTCGATTGGATTTCATATGCTCGAGTTACGGCAAAGTAAGGATTTATATAGATCAATCGAAAATGATCCATTAAACAGCTCAAATCAGCAAAGATCGATCGATATCTCAAAATCCACAAGGCCAATTCATTTGAAACCTTTAGGACATCAATATAGTGAAGAGTGGAGCCCACAAGAAAGGTTGCAAGACATAATTCATAAAAATGCATTTTCACTGATTGTTTACTACCGATTATTGGGAACGATCGGTATAAGATTGCCAAGGTGCCATGTTCAACAAATATCGATGGATATATCACAAACTACAACTCAGAATGACTTCATATTTTAGGAGCAAGGTCTAAAGGCATGTGGGACCCGCCACAAACGATCACATAGCAATCGAAAGCAAAAATAACGATCGGTATAATTTGTACCGATCATTCCAAAATGTCGAGTCAGGACCACCGATCGTTACGGTGGGCACCTATGAACCTGGAGAGCCTTCTGCCGAAATCTTAGCGAAATATCTTGTCATCTTACCCTATAAATACAAACCTATTGGTTCATTTTCAGGATCTTTACTTTGCTTGTTACTCTAGACTCTATTGTAATCAAGTGCTAGCTTTGTCCTACTGTTGTTATCAGATTCAGAAGAGAGTTATAAAGGATAATCTTCAAAGTGAACGTAAGCATACAACGCTGAACCACTATAAACCTCTGTGTCTTTGATTCTTGCACATTCTCTTTTTCTTACGTATTCATTTACTTTTACTTTTCTTCATTTACTTCTCTACAAAAACTATTCTTGGTTGTTTGTGACCATTTTGGGTGCAAATACTAGTGTTTTAAATGCCTATCTTCGGGCATCCACCCCCGACCTCACCTATCTCCAGGCGTCAATCAATGGTAAGAAGTGTAAAGGCAAATCATCACATCGACCCCTGTTCGACTATACTTTAGCGACCCGATCATCTATCGAAGGATTTTGCCGGTACCTATCTCTAAGTACTCAGAAATCTGGTTTTATAAACATAAAATGTATGCTTATGCCACAGATCTTGTAGCACAAGGTAAAACTTTAAATATGGCTCCATTGATTCAAAAAGTCAACTTTATTTTTGAACAAATGGCAATTATTTCCATATTACATCTAGCCTTGATGAATAGGTTGCGTTATTTACAAAGAAGGAAATCAAGTAAAATAGCACCTTAGATCCTCGCTATCCATGTCGATGGAATTAGGATCCTATCAACTATTGATAGCTTAATAGGTCCATCTCTAAGCTTCTGTGCAATGCATAGAAACCTACCTAATTTGGACCAAGTGCCCCCGTACCTGAAAAGACCCATTTCAGAATGAGGTCTCTTATCTCGAAGGTACAATTTCTAACCTTGGCATTGAACTATCGTAGTACCCTTTGTTGGTGAGCAACTACCCTTAGATCGGCTTCTTCTCGTTTATCTTTAACCAAGTCAAAGAACTCAAGCAAGATTTCCTCATTTTTCATAGAATCAAAGTGTAGTCTTCTGTGAGAAGGGACTTCGGCTTTGATTGGAATCATGGACTCGGTTCTGTAGCCCAACGCAAATAGAGTACGACTAGTTGTAGACTTTTGGGTTGTCCAATAAGCCCATAATGCTAGTGGAAACTCATCCACCCAGCTGCCCTTGGTTGTTTTTAGTCACATCTTGATGATGGATTTGATGATCTTGTTCACCGCCTCCACTTATCCATTTGCATGTGGGTGTGCTACCATTGTAAATCTCTTCTTAATTCAATATTGAGCACATAATTCCTTGAATTTGGCAAGCTTGAACCGAGTTCCATTATTTTTGACCATCTTTTGTGGAACTCCAAGTCTACACAAAATGCTTTCCACTATGTTAGCACCAAAATTGGTCACTAACCTCGTAGAGAAAGATTGTGTAGAGATATAAGTGATGAAGATAATTTAAACAAGGAAGAGAATGCTAATTTAAATGCAAAAAGTAAGGACACCAAATTTATAGTGGTTCAGCGTAATTGCCTACGTCCACTTTGAGGTTAAACTTTATTGATCTTCTTAATAGTTGATTACAAATACAATTCGTGAATCAAATGCTTGAATGAAGTTGTTAAGTAGAGAAGATGAGTCTCAAAAATGGCAGAGTCTCCCTAGTGTTCTCCAAAAAAGGATCCACTTTATTGTGCCCCTGCCCTTCTATTTATAGAGGAAGATGGGTTGGACTTCCTTCATGGGCTTAGGAACAAGGTGCCTCTGCCCATAGTGGGTGAATCTGCGCACCAGGCCAGGCAGGCCGAATGCTCTTGCTTTATTATGGGCCTGACAACTTGCTACCACCTCCAGTCTCTCCTTGATCAGAATCTTGTCTAGTGCTAATGATAATTTCTTCAACCGTCGTTTTGTAACCGGGCCAAGATGTCGGTTAACACTTGCCCCCCAAAGTGTGTCGTGTGAAGCAACACAACACGCTTTGAATCAGCGAGTATTCCTTGTCTTCAGAAAGAAATCCACCATGTTTCTTGAATAGTCATTATCCTCCAATTTATCCTCCCAAGGTGTTGTATCCTTCTTTGGTCATCGTGATGCTCGGTCGATTCCCAATATTATAAATCCAGGGTTGTAGTTCATTAGTGGCCATCCGTGTCTGATTCTGCAGAGCTAATAAGCTTCGGCTATATGATCTAGTCTTCTCTTAATAACCCTTAGTGAGAATTCAATTTCTGTTGATTTCAAGAAGTCGAACTTTTTCGGATGTACACATGCACGTTCGGGTACATGTTCTTGCCATTGGCTCTCGGATGCGTTTTATATGCTCATAAGTCGTCGCCAACTCCATCCAGTTTAATTGTAATTCAATCGCGATTCCTTGTTTGTATTTTCTGTGAAATAAGGGTTGCAATCAGCCACTTGAGGAGTTTTCCAAACCTCTCTTCAGTACAGACTCTATGATTTTGTTCACAGCTTCAACCTGTCCATTTGCAGTTATAATGGATCATGGAAGGTCATAAGGACAGATGACGTTACGGATAAAGAAGTTGATTATTTTCTTCATCTTGGTCGTGGTTAAGAGTTCTTCATCTGCCCATTTGGTGACGTAATCAACTGCTATGATGGTGTATTTCGCACCACCTTTAGGATCGACAAGAGGATGATTTCAACGCCCCCAAGTGGCAAACGGCTATGAACTAGCCATTTGAATAATTTCCATCGGCGGGGTTCCCGGATTTTTTGCAAACATCTTGCACTCGTCACATTGTCTAGCATGATCAACCGCTTCTGGGTTGATAGTTGGCTAGTAATACCTGTAGCAGAGTATCTTCTTTATCATGGTTTTCCCCCTGATGTTATTACCGCATTCTTCTTCATAGAATTTGCTCAAGATATCATCATGGGCGATATGCCGAAGCATGGGGATGGATAGACTCCTTTTGACACACGACTTATTCTTAGATGATTTGGCATGAAGCTTTGAGGAGGATCTGCCGTTTTCCATTCCTCCGTTCAGTAAGAATTCCTCATTGTAGATAGTCTTTGATAGGAGTCAACCATGACACCTTTTCATTTTGTTCGCTGAGTACGTGTGTAATGATGTAATACGTGAAGTCGGTTAGCAGCTCTTGGACTTGGCCGAGATAAGGAGCAAGACAATGCCCCCTAGCAAGATCAACTTCCTTAAATTTGTATACTACCAATCAAGAATCACAAAAGATATGTAAAGTTTTCACTTCAAATCCTCTAGCAAGTTTGAAGCTGGCATTCAAGGCTTCATACTAAGCATCGTTGTTTGTTACAGGTAAATCGAGTTTTAGGACGTAGCAGATTGATCGTTCCTCAGGAGTCATTATCATGACTCCTATGCCATAACACTGATCATTGGATGCTCCATCCGCGTACATTTTCCATCTCATGGTTGGTTCTCTGCTACTCTTCGAGTAGTCATCTGAGGTAGTGAATTTGGGTGTGAGGTCTGCTAATTTCCGTCCTTGGATAGCCCTTCGTGGGAAATAAGTGATATCGAATTAGCTTAGTTCGATATTCTATTTAAGTAGTCTTTTAGACGTCTCAGGTCATTGTATGCCCTGTTGCAACGGCTGGTAGGCATAGACGTTGATGGGGTGAGCCTAAAAGTAAGAGTGGAGCTTTCATGATGAAATCAATAGGATTGTGCTAGCTTTTGTAGCTTCGGGTTGATATCCAATGCATGGCTCACGATAGTTAATGAAATCACATATGCATGTCAGAATGGGTCTAAGGGAACATATCATCATTTATTTAGAAAAATCCAACTAATTCTTTTATCATCACTGCACTAAGCTGTGATCCGATATTCAGCACCCGGAAAGGGTCGCCATGGCTGGCTGTAATGTCGACCGTCAGCTTAGCAGGTGCCATCCCAGATTCTTTGAGTAAAGATGTAACTATTTCGCATAGCATTCAATGTGAAATATGGTTGGGATGGTCAATGTTGATGGTTATTCTGGTCGAATCCTAGAGTCTTGTCATGAGTTGTTAAGTCAAATAATGAAGGGCTCTGAATGGTCTAATTAATTATCTGCAAAAGGCCAAAGATCAGGCTTAAAATCACGTTGAAGGAAATGTCGAGTAGGGGCCAGCCTCGAGTTGCGTGCAACTGCATAGCTGGATCTTGCTATGAGTTTGAATTTGCTTGTATATTCGAGTAACGAATTTTCTATTCAATGCATTCATGATCCTTCACTCGCCCTTCGGGTTGGAGTGACAGTCAGTTGCCCACAAGCTTTGGCATCGATTTAATGATTCTATCCCTAGGCATCCTTTCGGTCGTTTCCTTGAGTAGTTGTAAGCACTATATATAAGTTTTAATACTGAGCTATCGTAGCCAGTTTTTGGATGACCATGCGTCTTCTCCCAGTCTCGGGTTAATAAATGTACTGCATGGACAGTTGAGTCTCGTCCTAGCTATGTTTATGCTTTCACCTAAACTCTAAAGACATAAAGGTGATTGGTGAATAGTCGGTTCACATTCATCTTGCTTCTCGCTCGTGCCCCCAGGTCTAGGGCATATACCGATAAGTAGGAAGGCCAGCCACGCCCACTTTAGCTTTACTCTCTTTCCCGTTGAATCGTGGGATCATGTCAATCGATAGGAGACTAGGTCTCGCCTATCTTGGATTTTATCGTGGTTTTTCATTCCAAGAGGAATACTTCGATGCCACGTAAGTTTTAGGGCGTAATTTGGACAGTGGATGGTCATCCACGTCCACTTTGGTTCATGCTCTGTAATCAGATCTCGGGGTAAAGTTGGCTACAAATGCAGTCGGGTTATGCTCATCCAGTTTCATACTCCTCCTGACGAATTGAACGAGGGTGCTGGAGAATTTTTGACCAAGTATTCATGGTTTACCCTCCTTTCCATACTCTGGGGGTCATAGTTTTTCAAAAAACAAACATCCGAGTCACATTCGTATGTGCTTGGTGCGGATCGGCATTGACCCTTGGTCTGAGGTATGATATAGTAGGCTGCTCGTAGCTTTGGATGCCGTTTCGATTGGTTCTGTATTGAGGCCTCCCTGCAGTCGCTGCCTCAAGTTATAAAGAATGCCATGCTAGGGCTATAGTAAGCTGTCGTATTCGGCTTTTTAGTGTTTTGTACCCCTGCCCCCAGCATTGATTTAGCCAGGTCACTATTTGGATGGTCGAACTCCATCCTCAACGGGTTAAAAAATCCTCCTGTCGATTCCAGGCCGTAGTTTACGGAATAGAAAATGGTCGGGATCCACTCGTCTATTTATCGATGTATATACACCACTCTGCATTCTGGTGACTTAGTGTTATTCTCCCTCCGGTTAACTCGCGCCCAATTTGTGTTCATGCTTCGGTCCACGCTCCGGGGACTTAGAGATTTATCGAACGGTTTATGCTTTAGTCCACAGTTCGAGATGCAGAGATTTTTGTCAACTCGTTTATACTCTAGTTCGCATTCTGGGAACTTAGAGTAATCTAGTCCGCTTCTGGGATTTAGGGATTTTTCTGAAGTTGTCTATAATCTAGTCCATGCTCTGTGGACTGAGAGTACTGTAGTCCGCACTCTGGGGACGTAGAGGTTTTTGAGTCATTTATACTCTAGTCCGCACTCAGGGACTCAGAGTACTTTAGTCCGCATTCTGTCTCCCGTTCTAGAGGGTGAGACCCCCCGAATGGCTGAGAGTTTGCCTAAACCTGGTAGATAATCCTTCTCTTTAAGATTCTCTTTAAGATTTCGAAAGTCGTTATTCTTTATGCAGGACTATTGTATTCTAATGCTTGTTTTCCACGATTTTGTGCAGGCCGTTCTGACCCCGAGCCCACTCCGAGGAGCGATGTCGCCAAGGAAGTGGGGGAGAAAACAAGTGAAGCCACTCACGCAGGGGAGGCTCCTGGTCCAGACGCTCAGGTGATCGGAGCGCTTGATGAAGACAAGTCTGAAACATCCTCTCCTACCGACGGGGGTTATGAAGTAGAAATTACAAGCGCCTCTGAGCACACATCCGAATTGAGCATGGAGGAATGGCTCGAGATAGAGAAGGAGGAGACGGTCAAGGTAATAGTAGAGCCCCGAGTTGTGGACTTGGACGATACTTTGAACAAGCCATTGAAGGTCATCCTTCCTGGTGGGTCCAAGCCCATGGAAGGCCCCCGTACTCCTTCAGTTGCTACCCCTCTATCAAAGAAGAGTACCAAGGGTAAATGCTCTGGAGAGGAGTCGTCTGGAAAGAAGTTGAAGAAGCACAAGAAGTGATTACTATCCTCGTTCAACGAGAGTTAGTTTAAGTCATGTAATTATTTTCATCTATTTCCTTAGTCCTTATAAATAAAATGTAGACTCAGAACTTTGGAGGGGTTGTAATAGAAACTCATTTCTGAATAAGGTTTAGTTCCTTTTTCTGTCTTACAAAAGACTCTTATTGTTCAGTTTTCTTTGTGATTGTGACTTTAATCCAAGTAGTTGTGAGTAACATAGACTTCTCAGTCCATCTTCATATAACTCGGAAACTCTTCGGGAGGCGTTGAACTTCCATTCTGTGCTTCGAGCACTTAGAATACTTTCTAGCCCGTATGTCAGGGATTTGATAAATTCAAGTCATCTGTGTCATAGTTCATATTCAGGGAACTTGGAGATCTGATTCGCTTATATTCGAGCCCGCACTCTGGGGAGTTAGAGTACTCCAGTCCGCACTCTGGGGACTTGGAGGTTTAAGTCATTTATACTCAAGTCCGCGCTCTGGGGACTTAGAGTACTCTAGTCCGCGCTCTGGGGACTTGGAGGTTTAAGTCATTTATACTCTAGTCCGTGCTCTGGGGACTCAGAGTACTCCGGTCCGTACTCTGGGAACTTGGAGGTTTAAGTCGTTTATACTCTAGTCCGCGCTCTGGGGACTTGGAGGTTTAAGTCGTTTATACTCTAGTCCACGCTCTGGGGACTTAGAGTACTCCAGTCCGCACTCTGGGGACTTGGAGGTTTAAGTCATTTATACTCTAGTCCACGCTCTGGGGACTTAGAGTACTCCAGTCCGCGCTCTGGGGACTTGGAGGTTTAAGTCGTTTATACTCTAGTCCGCGCTCTGGGGACTTAGAGTACTCCAGTCCGCACTCTGGGGACTTGGAGGTTTAAGTTGTTTATACTCTAGTCCACACTCTGGGGACTTAGAGTACTCCAGTCTGCACTCTGGGGACTTGGAGGTTTAAGTCGTTTATACTCTAGTCCACGCTCTGGGGACTTAGAGTACTCCAGTCCGCACTCTGGGGACTTAGAGGTTTAAGTTGTTTATACTCTAATCCACGCTCTGGGGACTTAGAATACTCCAGTCCGCACTCTGGGGACTTGGAGGTTTTAGTCGTTTATACTCTAGTCCGCGCTCTGGGGACTTAGAGTACTCCAGTCCGCAATCTGGAGACTTGGAGGTTTAAGTTGAGAGCAGTCGTATTTCCACTCTTTAATTTGTATTCATCTACTGTATCGAGGCTAATGTCGTCGAATGAACAATCGAACCACGTTTACTCACGAAATGGGATTCTGCCCCCCAGGATAAGGGATGGAATTTGAAAAATGGACGATCGATTCTCGTCCGCTTGGTGATTATAGCTCTTCCAATCAAGTCAAGGAAGGAGTTATATAACAGATGGTTGGATCACATCCATGTTGGGTTAGATAGCCAAATCTCTTACAATTTGCTCCGTATCTCCTTCTAGAAAATAAGGATAATAGATTGTTGAGTAGACAAAGTAAGTTGCATATGTTCCAAGGTGCAGTCGTGTCCATATATTGAGAGCGATGGTCAATGAGTAGGCAGTCTGCCACAACTACTTCAAGTCGGGCTTTCGAATAACCTTTTGTGTTTGAGGTAGGATTTGATGTGTAGATGAACAAATCATGTCCACTATAGACAGATTCCGGCGTCACTGAGTTTCAGGAGGGGCATCTGTATTTTGTCAAACTTTGTTCTATGACTCGATTTGAGTGGATGATCAGGCCATACCCATTCCAAGCCTTGCTTAGGTCTCCGAGTCAAACGTGGAGGTCGATGAATGGATGGTTGGTCATGTTGACTTTGTATTGGGCTCTGATCGTGATGAACTTCTCAATATTTAGTCCATATCCCCAAATCAAAGGCATATGGTTGATGATGAGCGATTGAATTATGCTTGTCCAGATGTAACTCCACACGTCCGATCATGGTCTGCGTAGATTGGTTGGCAACCAAATCTGAGTACCTGGTCACCTGCATCGTTTTGAAAGTAGTTTAGTTCAAGCTAGTCGTAGTTCATAGAACAATTGAAATAGAGATGGAAATGGAAATAATTCAAAGAAGATTATGGTAAATCTCATTGATATGTGAAGTAGCATCGTGTGCTCGCTATTCGACTCCGCCCCTGGCTCCTTTCAAAGGGATGTCGGCTGTCAACCGTCCAATTGATAATCATAGCCCTTTATTAATAGGCATCGGATATTCGCTGCCCGCCATTCTGCAGGACTTGTACATACTATTGACGCTTTCCTTTCCAGGTCATCTTTTCGATCACACCTCGGAGGTGTTTGTAATCGCCCGTGTTAGGATCAGTGAGCATTTGGGAATATACAACATTCCCCTGATTTTTTTTAGACTTTGATGTACTCTCTCGAGGTTGGTTTCCAGTACCACTCTGAGTCATGAGTCTTCAAGTAGAGGTTGTCAATTGAATCTTTCAAAGAGCATATAAGCTGAATTCTGAAGTCTTGTTTCGGCTACTGGGATCTACATCCTTAGCCAACGGGCCTTCATTGTTATTTTTCTTAATCTGCTCCACTCCTCCTCACTTTAGTTTTGATTCATTTTGTAAAAGAAACGATCCATAGTCGTAGGAGGCTCTTTAGCTAACTATCTACCAAAATATATCTGGAGGTTGACTTTCCTCAAACGCGATCAGTATGATACCCTTGTTAGTATTTGGAATAAATTGCTTAGAGCATTAGTTTGCTTGGAGTCACTAAATTTGAAGTGCTGGGTCAGCGAAGAATGGTGCTTGGAGTCATCTTGGCGTTTTCTAGAGTCATATCATCTATGTTCTCCAACCTTTGGGAGTACCGCTTGAATAGCGATTGCTTGTCCGTTCCCTTGATGCCGTTCATAAGCTGCCGCTAGATCCTCTATGCCCTGGTCGATCATGGGATGTCAATGAAGTGGATAGAATGTTCCTTTATTAAGTTGAGTTTTGAATTCACTATCCGGAGGCACCGGTGTAACTTAATTCCAGAGGTGTTCGGCATTCATTCTCGTTCGGCACAACCGAGTCGTTCGGTATACAATACCGTTCGGCATTACAGAGGTGCTCGACATTCATTCTTGTTCGGCACAACCGAGTCGTTTGGCATACAATACCGTTCGGCATTACAGAGGTGTTCGGCATAGAGGTATGGATCGGCCTGGAAGAGTGTTCGGCCTAGAGGTATGGTCGGCCTGGAAGGGCGTTCGGCCTAGAGTTATGGTCGACCTGGAAGGGCGTTCTGCCTAGAGGTATGTTCGGCCAAAGCTGTTCGGCCAAGGCTGTTCGGTGGAATGGATCGGTGTGGAGTGGTTCGGCCAAAGCTGTTCGGCCAAGACTGTTCGGCCAGAGTGGGTCGGCCTGGAGTGGTTCGGCCAAAGTTGTTCGGCCAAGGCTGTTCGGCACAGTAGATCGGCCTGGAGTGGTTTGGCCAAAGCTGTTCGGCCAAGACTGTTCGGCCAGAGTGGTTCGGCCTGTAGTGGTTCGGCCAAAGCTGTTCGGCCAAAGTGGATCGGTCTGGAGTGGTTCGGCCAAAGCTGTTCGGCCAAGGCTGTTCGGCATAGGAATGCTGCTCGGCATGGGAATTCTGTTCGGCATGGGAGCTCTGCTCGGCCTGGATGCTGCTCGGCATGGGAATTCTGCTCGGCATGGGGAATTCTCTGGAGCGATGGGCATACACCTTTTCTGGAGCGGTCGGCATACTCCTTTTCTGGGGCGATCGGCTAAGTTGGCTTTAGAGGGGGGTCGGCCTCTATTCAACATGACTGCAAACTTCAACGCCTAGTCCCCATATCTTACATAGACTTGGTTTCTATGAATACGGCTATCAGCTTCCTTTAGATTTCTTTCAAATCTGAGTAGAATAGGAAGTTTCCTAGTAAACAACTGGATCTATCTCGCGAATATGGAAATCCACTAGTAGATGATGAGATCCAATCAAGCTGAGAATTCAATTCTCAGTGAAAGCACCAAAGTGTTAGCACCAAAATTGGTCACTAACCTCGTAGAGAAAGATTGTGTAGAGATATAAGTGATGAAGATAAATTAAACAAGGAAGAGAATGCTAATTTAAATGCAGAAGGTAAGAACACCAAATTTATAGTGGTTCAGCATAATTACTTACGTCCACTTTGAGGTTAAACTTTATTGATCTTCTTAATAGTTGATTACAAATACAATTCGTGAATCAAATGCTTGAATGAAGTTGTTAAGTAGAGAAGATGAGTCTCAAAAATGGCAGAGTCTCCCTAGTGTTCTCCAAAAAAGGATCCATTTCATTGTGCCCCTGCCCTTCTATTTATAGAGGAAGATGGGTTGGACTTCCTTCATGGGCTTAGGAACAAGGTGCCTCTGCCCATAGTGGGTGAATCTGCGCACCAGGCCAGGCAGGCCGAATGCTCTTGCTTTATTGTGGGCCTGACAACTTGCTACCACCTCCAGTCTCTCCTTGATCAGAATCTTGTCTAGTGCTAATGATAATTTCTTCAACCGTCGTTTTGTAACCAGGCCAAGATGCCGGTTAACACACTATGAACTTGATCGCTTTCAACAAAGTGATCATTGTAAGCTGTTTCGCTTTAGCCTATTTCATGAAGTAGTCCACGTCCACTACCGCATATTTTTCTCCACCTCTTGACATCGATAGCACTTTGATGATGTCTATTCCCTAAACTATAAATGACCATGGATTAACCTTTTGCATACACTTGTTGGATAAGGATCTCAGAATCTTTACATATCTCTAACATTTGTCACACTTCCTGAAATAATCAACTGAATCCCAGTTGACTGTTGGCCAAGAAATATTCATATTGAAGAATCTTCTTTCCTAAAGTCTATCCCCCGGTACGATCGCCACAAAAAACTTCGTATACATCTACAAGAATCTTTTTAGCTTTGTATTTAGAGACACATCTCTATAGGGGATAGATAAACCTCTTCTATACAACACTCCTTCTTTCATAATGAACTAAGGTACTTTACGCAAGAGTTTCCATTATTCGTTCCTTCCACTCGGAAGAGTTTCATTTAGAAAATAATATATAATCGAGTCATCCATGACTCCTTTTCCTCCTCGACCTCCAAGATCCAATCAACATTCGTTTCATCCATGCTTGGTGTAGTTGAAAGTTCTACTAGTATGATTCCTAACAACTGCACATTCATAGAACCAGCCAGTTTTATTAAGGAATCAGCATTTATATTTCCTCTCTAAGGATGTGCGTTATTGTGAAATGCTCGATATCACCTAGTAATTCCAACACCTTCATCATGTGAGGGGCAAGTGTTGCACCCTTACCCTAAAATTCTTTCTTTACTTGATAAACCACAAGTTGGGAATCGCTAAAGATATGCAACGTCTTCACTCCCAATTTCTTTTCTATGTCAAGTCCCGTAATTGGCGCATCATATTCAGCTTCATTTTTTATCGCATGGAACTCTAACTTTAATGAATAGCAGATCCTACGCCCTTCCAGGGTTACAATTACTAATATTACTCTAAAATAATGTTCATTGGAGGCTCGTCAATATACAACTTCCATCGATTGGACCAACTCCTCTTCTATTTCATCGTCTGGTGAATTCAGCAATGAAATATGCCAACGTTATTCTCGAATTGCCTTCCTAGGATCATAAGTTATATCATATTGGTTAAAATCGATGTTCCACTTTATCGATCTTCCCAAAGTCTTGGGTCGATGTAGCACTTGTCTTAGAGGCAGATCAGTAAATTCCTTCATCGGATGAGCTTGGAAGTATGGCCTTAACTTCCTTGCGGCGATCAACTAACAATACACAGATTAATTAAACTTTGGATAGTTCTTTTTCGCTCCAGGAATCATTTGCTGATATAATATACTGACCTTTGTATCTTCACTCCTCAGGTACTAAGGTCGCACTCAGTGCATGATCATACACTGCCAAGTAAATATATAAGGCCTCTCCTTCCAGTGGCTTTGATGGTATTTGTGGTCTCTCTATATGGTGCAATAAATTATAGAAAGCATCTTGATGCTCTTTCAGCTATACAAACTTTTCTTTCTCTTTCTTGAGGGCATCAAAGAAGAAAATGCATTTGTCTGTCGCTTTTCAGAAAAATCGACTCAGCGATGCGATCTTCTTGTTCAAGCTTTGCATTTCCCTCCTCATCTAGGGCTGTAACTTGTCCTAATGCTTCAATCCTTTCAAGGTCAGCTTCAATGCCCCTTGAGTTTACAATGAAACCTAAGAACTTGTTTGATGCAACTTCGAAAGAAAACTTTAATGGATTAAATTTCATTCAAAAGTTCTAAAGCACATTGAACATCTTTGAAAGATCTTCTATGCGATCCGCCGATTGTCATGACTTCATGAGCATATCATTCACATAGACTTTCATTATTCCTTTGATATAATCTTTAAACATCATATTCACCAAGCGCTGGTAAGTAGCTCCAGCATTCTTTAAACCGAATGATGTAATTTGTAGCAGTATAGCCCCAGATCTGTAATGAAGCTAGTATGCTCTTGATCTAGGACATGCGTTGCAATTTGATTATAGCTGGAGTATGCATCCATAAAGGATAGCAGTTCATGTTCGGTCATTCCATCAATAAGTTAGTTGATTCTTGGCAAGGGGAAATAATCCTTTAGGCACACCTTATTCAAGTCGGAATAGTTAGTGCATGTCTTCCAATTTCCGTTCATCTTCTTAACCAATACTGGTTTTGATACCACTTTGAGTACAGTGCATCATGGATAAAACCATTTTACTTCCACTTATCCACTTCTTTCTTAAATGCAGTGGATCGCCTAGGTTTCATATTGTGCCTCTTTTGCTTCACGGGAGGGTAATTTGAGTTCACATTCAATGCATGACAAGCTATCTCCGGCGAAATCAAGCACATATCAGAATGCATCTAAGCAAACATATCTATGTTCTTCCAAAGAAACCCTATCACCTCCTTCTTCATCTTCAGGCCAAGCTGAGATCTGACCTTGAGAACCCTCGTAGGATCGTCATCATCAATCAGGATATCGATCGTTAACACATTTGGGGCTGCCCTCCCTTTCCCCAACTCTATTCATGTGTCCATAGGTTTGTGAAATTTGCAATCGGACCTGAGCCAGGGTTTGGGTGGTAGTTGCTATGCTTCCAAGGATTTTATGCAGAGAGACTTCTCTGCAATCTTACCTTGCCTTATCACTTTGCCTCCTTAAGCTCAGCATCGTAGCACTCTCGACTGTGCTCTGGTTACCCTGAATTGCAACCACTCCATTCCTAGTAGGAAACTTCATCATCTGACACCTTGGAGCAAGTGCGATCCGAAAAATATAAAGGGTCGGTCGGCTTAAGAAAGCATTGTAGGCTGAAAATTGATTAACCATGTGAAAATTTTCATCTACAAAACTTTGCAGTCTCCTTACCCAACTATACTAGAAAGTTGATCCACCCCACCGGCTCTTTTGCCTCTTCAGTAAATCCCTAAATGTAGTACTTACATAGATTCAGATCCTTCTCATTGAGGCACATCTTGTCAAATGTATATTTGAATAGTATATTCAACGAGCTCCTACGGTCAACAAGGACTCAATGCATTGTGGTTGGCCCATTCGCAATCGTAATCACCATATGGTCAGCGTCGGCGGTTCGACCCCATCCACGTTTCTATTTCTCAACACAGTATCATCATTAATGGTTCTTTGCTTCTTTTCTATAGCACCTTCCTTAATGGCATAACACATCTCCTAAGGCATGTGCCTCAAGGAGCTACCATAGCACTCCATCTCATTCAAACTCTTTTCCATAGGGTGTGGACCCCTACAAACTGTATTGATCACAATCCCTTAGCTGGTTGTCTTGATCCCTCTATGTTGGATCTAGCCTAGTTTCCTTAGGTAGATTGCCCTTGAGGTCGGTTGCTTATTTTCCCTCCAGCCTGTGGATTTCTAACATATTGCTTTAATATATTCTTTCTGATTAGATCTTTAATGACATATCTCGGATGCCTGCATTCATTTCTATTGTGCCCATGTTCTCATGGAAGAGATAATATTTTTTGGAGTGCAACTCCTCTTTAGTTGCCTCCCCCAGGAATGGTTTCTTGTAATGCTTCATACTTTTCATAGCAAGGTAGATATTCTCAAAGGAATATGTCAATTGCATGTAATCTCATGGATGGGTATACCTCGTATGCTTCTTAGTGTTTTGCTTCTTGCCCATAGCATTTTGGTTCCTACTTTACCATTATTGTTGTCAACATTCACTGCAATGTTTCTAGCACTATCACCACTTTGTTTGGTAGCAACATTGCTTTTTATTACACTACGCAGCCCTTCCTGACCATCATCAACTAATTATGCAGTTAAATCTACCTCTTCCAAGTGTAGAAGTTGAGATGCCTTACGATAAAACTCCTTCAGAGTAGGTCGTTACATCCTCTTAATCCATCTACCAAAATCGGTATTCAAGTGAACCTCATTCATTAATGCCATCATCACTACTTCCTCTTTGGGGTTGCTCACCTTTGTAACTAAAACATTGAGTATTTTCAGAAAACTTTTCAAGGTCTCTTCGAACCTTTAATGCACGTTAGACAATGACATAGCATCCTCCGGTTGCACTATATGAACCTGGAACTTCACCACAAACAGCTTCGTCGACTGATCAAATGATGATATAGACTTTGGGTTGAGTCAAGTGAACCACATCGTTGCAATCCCCTCAAGGAATATAGGAAAACTCCTACACCTCATGGCATTTATTGCACAAGCATTATTCATCTGGCATCCATACTTCAGTAGATGATTCCTTGATCAGTCACGTCGTTATAACTGGGCATGGTTGGCATCAAAAGTTTCTTTGAATAACTAGCTTCCAAAATCTCTTCAGTGAATGAATCTCTACTCACTAATGAACCCCACTCATCAACACGTCTCTACTGAATTTGATTTATTAGCTTTCTGATCATGTTAACAATGTAATCCTCGCAACCTTGGGCCGTTGGACGACAATCATCATGAGCACCCTTGAGTGTTTGACGATCTCAGTTGGTTGCATAGCTTATAGGTTCCTTTGTATTTGGGGAAACCACTCATCCCAATCCTTATGGACGCCTTATTAGATTCCATCCCCTCAAAGTCGGTTATGTACTATTAATCTAAACACCACCAACCTGGGTACCAGTAACTCGTCCTCATCGATGTCATCATTTTGCAAATCCTATTAATAATAAGAAAGATTCAGCATGTCAACAGACCTCACAATGTTGACCACTCTGGACCTCTCGACATCAGGTGGTTTTGATCACTATTTCAAATCTCGTTTATCTCACCCGAGATGTCGCTTAAGATCTCATTTTCAAACTTGAATGAGACAAGATCTAGCGAAGCGATATAGTAAATTTTGTGTATATCATACTGCATACCCATCTCCTCTATTATATTAAGAACTCAAGCATAATTTGAGATAAGAACTCAATAAAACATCTCATATGAAGTTGTGTTATTTCCATTTACATATTTCTTTTACTTCTTATGTAGATCCAAAAGAAATTACAACCTTTCACTAGTCCTCTAATTCTATTTTTTACTTTTAAACGAGTAAATAATAATAAAAGACATTTTATTTGTAATGTTCAAACGAATAAAATTCATTTAATCAAATATAAATCAATAATGTTATCACTCTCCTTTAAAAAGAATAATTAATATTATTGTTTTATATAAATTTTATATGTTAACTATAATGCAATAAGAATCATTACAAAAGTCTTTAAATATCAGTTTTAGAGACTTAAGTTACTCTGAGATGGTCTTGAGATGGACTTTAAAATCCGAGATGTCGATCCAAGATGTATACTCGAAATACACTCATCTCACTCGAGATCTTTTCTAATATGAGATATTATATTTAAAACTATTGAGACGAGACACAATTGAAATCCAAGGTTCAAAACCTTTGGTTTTGATGTTGGATGACCAACTCTATCTTTCACAACTCTCTACTGCCTTGCCCCAGCCCCTCTCAGCATTGGTTGTTTGCCTGGTCTTCTTTTCTGTTTGGTTGAACAAAAGATTTCTTCATTGGGATCAAAAGAGACATTCATTTTCTTGGAGATTCATTTCGTTGTTGGGGTTGGGCCAATTGCACAACTGCTCTTACATACTCCTCATCGGTTCCATCTAAGTTTCATGTTACTCTAGCATCTTTGCATTCATATCCGACATCATCTTCTCTATCTCAGCTTTTGTTACAACTTCATTCGACTGAGATGAAGATCGTGGAAAAGTAGCCGATTGGTTAATTTTCTCTTCATGATAGGATCCTTCATTATTCCCTTTTATAATAGCTCTAGATCTAGCTAGTAGAGTTCTTCAAATCCAAAGTGAAAGCATAGATCTCGCCTGAGAATAATCTTTCTCCGTGAAAGCACCAAAAATGTTATGCCAAAAATTTGTAGAACACCCTAATTTAATCAGAAACGAAATGAATCCAAAGAAAAACAAAATTGAAAATTAGGAAAGACATGATTTTTGAAGTAGTTCAGCCTCAATTCAATTACCTACTCCACTACCAACTTTATTTTGATTTCCTTTCACAACTTCAGCCAAAAATATAATGACTTCAAATTTAACAATGATTGAAAATGAAAAAGGGCAGAGCTTAGTTGCAAAAATACAAAATGGAATCCAAAGACCTTTTTCATTATGTAGGAGGTGTATTTATAGTCGAATTTGTAACATCCCACTATTAGATTAGTTATAGTAAAATGTATTTTGGATTTAAATATGGAATTTTGATGAATAAATGGATTTTTGAAATTTAAGTCGAAGAATTTTAAATTTCAAATGGATTTAAATTATGGGAAAATTATTTTGACTTGATAAAGAGTTGAAATAATCAATAAATGGGATTAGAAAATAATTTTGGGAATTTTATTGAATTAAATTCAATAAAAGTGATTTTTGGATTTATTTGACAGAAAATGAAAATATTGATTTAAATTTCAAATTTGAAGTTTGAGTTTTGTTTTAAAAATCCAAAAGTCATTTGAAAATTTATTTTGGAAAAATAAATTATATTCATGTTATTTTGGAATTATTTTGGAACAAAAAACAATTATATTAAATTTGTTGAAATCGTAAAGTGATATTTTTAAAAACGAAAAATTACTAAAAGAATGAAATAATTTTTTAATAAAATGCCGCAAGTGGATTTTAAACGGGTATAAAATGATGATTAAAAGGCAATTAGGGGTACTAATTCATCCAAATCTAAAGAAATATTTTTACTGGACCACACTTTTTTTCCTTATCCAATAAACAATCATGATTATTAAACTTATTTAACCCTTATACCCTATGGTCTCTTTCTCCATTGGTATAAAAACATTCCCTGGACCTTAGTTCTCCCTTTCACAAAGTAAAAGCAAGACACCCAAACTTCATTTCATAATTTATAGGCTAGGGCTTTCCATCGTCTTCATCAAAACGAGATTTTTGAAGATAGAAACGGTGGGTACATGCACTCCAACCTCTAAGCTACCTTCTATATGCAATTATTTTGATTTTATTGCATGTTTCATTTTTGGACATGTTTTGGTTTTTTCTTATGATGCTAGTGGTATATTGAATGATTTAAATTATATAATTCATATGCTTTGCTTGGAATATGTAGTCTTGACTTCACCAGTGAATTAAATATTTGATGTTATGATTGAGTATATACACAAAACTAATTAAGATGTTGCAAACATGGATAAATGGATTGATATAGGTTAAATGATAAGGAAATAGGAAGAAAATATATTTGTTAAGTGATGCTAGATTGAATTATGACTTATAGTTTGAATTTATAAGTGAACATAATTAATGTTAATTATTGTTTAAGATCTGATTATACTTAAGAATGAATATTTGTTAGAATATAAGTAGACAAAAATGAAGCCAAAGGATTTGAACTAAAATTTGCAACTTGAAAACTATAAAATCATGAACCTAATAACAAAAAATCAAAATTTATGTAACTTTTAACTTTTTAAATAGATATAAGCAACTCTTTTTGAAGTAGAAATATATTTACACAATGAATAACTTTTTTGTTTATAAATTTTCTAGGCTTCTAAGATTTCATGGGGTAAAGTTCGTTTTTAACATAAATAGTAACCTTGTTCTGTGTTTTAAAGTTCTGAGTTAAAGCACCAACTTGATTTTGGTCATAACTTTCGAATCTCTGACCCGATTTTGATGATTTCATATCCACTGGAAAGTTATTACAATATAGAACAACTTTTGTTTTAAATGCTAAGCAAAATTTTGAAGTTCACTAATGTTAAGCCTATTCTTAAAATGATGCAAGTCTCCGCCTTGTCAGTTAAATCCTAAGATGAAGCACCATATTGTTTGATCGTAACTTTCAAATACTTTATCTATGTTTAACGATCGTACTTGCTGGAAAGCTAAGATATTAAGGAACAACTATTATTTTGGAAGTTATGTTAAATTTTGTTTTCTTTATTGTTGAAAATTGGGTTTTAAATAAGTGGTTTTAATGTAGATGATCTGAAATTATTTTCCAATGATCTATAAATATTTTTCAAAGAAAAGTAAGCTATTGCAATGGGTTTTGATATGTAATGGTCTAAGGTGGGTTAAGAAAATTATATTTTTTTGAAATGATTTTTGAAAGTTGTTTTGATGATAAAACTCATTTATCTCATTGAAAATGAAGTGTGCATGTGAATGTGGACACCCTGTGCACATATACACACGGTGAAGCTAAATGGAAAAGGTTTCGCAACTTATTAAAGCAAAATGAAGTGAGTTAATTTGGTTATACCTCAAATATTTGAATCAACGACTTAGGCCCAAGACTTAAACTCTCAAGTAAAAGGGAATTGTATAAAATGAAATATGATTATGTGTAGTAGCTTAGAACTTGGCTATTAATATCGATTGTATGCATGAAATTTGAGTTGAGAGCTAATAGTATGAATTAAAAAGGTGAATGACTAAAAGCTTTATTTCCTATGCAAGTATATGGATATTTGATTTATTCACCTATGTTTTGAATAAAGTATCCTATTTATTGCTATGAAGCAAATGTATGTCTTATCATGTTTAATTGCCAAGATTTAGGCATTCATATTTTGTTATGATGGTAAGCACATACATGACATTTATTTGATGAAAATATGATATAAATCATTTGGTAATATTGATGTTAATGAAACTCAAATGGTTTAAGAAAACAATAAATTTAATATTTCCTGAGAACTATACGAGGTATTTGACTACTTGATTGCTAAAAGCCATCCTAATGGACTGATTCAAGGGTCATAACCCAAATCATGACAAACCTGTCCCTCATTACTGTGTCGAAATGATTTGTTGCATGGACATATAAAGAATTGGAGATTTTTGGAGTTGTACTGCAAACAAAGAGAAATAGAGCCACAATATGGAAACGTGAAGTGGTCTATAGCACAGTTAAGATTTATCATGTCTTCAGATGCTAGGAGGGCAAGTGCAACTAGGGGATCATGTAAGGGCCATTACAATTGGTTAGAAGTATACGAGTGAAAAAGAATGTGATGAGTTATCGACGCAGACAGTCTAGTAGAGGATAAATCCATAGAGGGTATTTACCAATGTGCAATTTTCTTGGGATTCATAGAAGAGAGTATGAAAAAGGATTCTCGTAAGAAAAAGTATAAAATGCCAACCTCGTAAAATGAATGATTCAAATTTATACAGCAAAAAGCAACTCGTATAATGTGGATAGATAGTGATATCCAAGTTGACTAGTGTTGCAGTTGCGATATGATGAATATAGTTATAAAACATGTATTATCACTGATTTGTGAAAATAAATTGTGTGGTGTGAGTGTTGTGTATTTAAAAGTATCACCTTTATACCCGACACTGCATATTTATAGTTTATGATTTTATTATACTCACGGCTAGATTTCTAGCCTGACTCAAGTTTTGTTATGGGTATGACAACACATCGAGTCAGATTGAGGTGTTGTAATATCAGGATGATTATCTTCATCAGCCAGTTTTGCCTTTCGAGCTATCCATGGGGAATGTCATGCATAATGTATATTATGTTGGGGTACTACTTTATTTAAGTTTAATAACCACTGCCTAGAAGTCAAGATCCGAAGAATTATTCGTTTCATTCATAATAACAATGGAGTTATGATGATTCATGAAGTTGTAGATGTGTTTCAAGTTTAATTGTACGAAAATTCATTACATGTACACCATAAGTAGGCAGTAATTTGGATTGTACCTATTCTGTTGAGTTAGAGTGATTAATTTTGAGTAGTCCATGTATCAAACATATCTTGATATTTATATGTTATCATTTGGATGTGATATAGATATCGATAACTATGTCATTATTTATATATATATTCTGGAGATGTGAGTTACTCAATTCTAGAGCTCTGTACAATACTCTATGTCGAGATGTTATATGTATTATTCTGATGTGTTCAAACACTGAAACATATTCGTGTGGACCCAAAGTAGTGTATATGAGAGATTGCTCCTTTCGAGCCTTTTGATTCGAGCTATCGAGCGGTAAACTCCTTTTTATAATTTGGTTGATGGAGCCAGAGCAACACAGAATCCCTCCATAATAGTTGCTAGTATGTGTTAGAATAGGTAAGAACTTAGGTCTAAATCTTTAGGCACGAAGAACGTCCAAAAATTGACAATCATAAACTCTCGGTAGATACATGTTTTTGTCATTGCCAAGAGATTTTACTTACTTATTCCCACAATCCTTCTTCATATTTTCCTATGTCTTCAAGCTTTGGGTCTTCGCTGAAAAAATTCCCCATCAAAACAGGTCGGTACCGATAAGATTTCTTCCCAAAACTTGTTACAAAATGGAATCCAAAGTGTTTTTTGTTGTTGTACAAGGTGTACTTATATTTGACCCTCCACAATAGTTGCCAGTACAAGTTAGAACAGGTAAAACTCGGATATGAATCTTTAGGCATGAAGAACAAGCAAAAACTAACAATTATAACCTCTCAATACCAACATGTTTTAATCAGTAGCGAGAGTTTTTGCTTACTTATTCCCATAATCCGTCTTCATGTTTTCTTAGGTCTTCAAGCTTTGGGTATTCATTTATAAAATTCCCTATGAAAATAGGTTGGTACTGACATATTTTGTCTACCCAAAACTTGTCCTTTTCTCCAAAGTAACAAGCAGCAGCGCTAATAGCTTAATGTGGGTCCTCCCACATTTCAAACATTTCGCTGCCAAAATATTTGGACTAGTCGGTACCGACTTGTTTGGCCTTGTGAAAAACTTGGTTAAACTTTTTGTGTTCCAACTATTCATCATTCCTGACATTTCCTAAGCTTCTTGACCCATTTCATCATCATCTTGAAGTCCAGATCCATCGAGATGTTGCTTGGTTCAAATGTCGGATAACGCTGATTCATAAGGAATCCATATAATATGCTTCGTATTAAACATTTTAGTATGGTGTCTATATATATCATTTGTGACAATCCCAACATCCTTTTATACTAGTCATAAAAGATGTAACAACCGTGATTTTATTACCGTCGTAATAAAATTTTAAAATTGAAATTTTAAATTGAAATTTGAAAAAATAAATTTGCAATGCAAAAATGTTGCAAAGTCAGTTGGAAAAGAAAAATAACTAAGCTAAGTTGTATTCTCCTCTTTTTGCCTTCACGTGCGTGCATAGGAGTAATAGTCCATTTTAAAAGCAATTGAACCCTTTTGCTGTCACACACACATTTTATAAAACAAAGTTGAATTCTTTGTTGCTACCATCATTTCCTTTTGTGCAGTATGTCCTTATTTCTTCACTTAGGCACGTTTGCCTTAAATGCAAATGTATCGTAACTCAGCCAGCACTTTTATTTGGCTTATATACATTTTGGTAAAGGAAAAGTAAGGGTAGTTGCATCTTTCTTTGGCTCATTTCTTTTGTTCATTCTTCAGTAGCTTGGTAGAAGCTTTGATGGCAGTCAAAAAGTATTGCTTTCTGTTGGATCTCGGTTGTTAACTGATTTTAAAGCGAATTTAAGGTGAGTATAAACACACATTTCTAGTTTATTCTTCACTTTATTAGTTGCGCACATGATTATTGCACACAAACTTAGCTATGTGTACACATAAACATATAATGCCTGCATTAGTGGCGTGCATGTATATTGGTGTTAGTCTAGACCTTCATCAATTTCGTTTTCATATTTTGTGGTTGAAATTATGTGTCAAACTAAGGCTAAGTTCAGGCATTTGGGCTATTTCATTTTTCTAGTATCCAGGTTGTAGCATGTGAATTCAAGGCTAACCCATTTTTTTTTCAGGTGTGTTTTGTTTAAATTAGTGTGTGTATTGTGTGAAAATAAGTTCCAGGTGCTGCTTGTTTTTGGTACGCATCATTCTCTCATTTTGTCAATAGCGTGTGTGCATATATATATATATAGTGTCAAGTCACCTATGTTACTTGCATACATATGAATGAAGCACGAAAATAAGTCACAGAAGTTAATTCCAGATCATTTGCAACCTTGTTTTCTTCATACGTGTATACAAGTAAAATATTCTTTCATTTCTTTTTTGCCTATTCTAGTTAGTGTACGTGCGTGGAATATTATAAGGTGCATGCATATTGGTTATCCATGCGTGCATTCATCTTAAACACGCATGCATGTTACAAAGTAGTATGCGTGCATTTCATTTGTGCAAGAATATTTTTCAATGTATATTTTTGTTTACACTTGTACTTACGTGAAAATGCAATGTCCAAATCATTTTTGCATGTCATTTTTGCGTATGCATATGTATAGCCAAGTTATTTTTTTTACTGCAAACTTGGGTGTATATAGTAGTACAGCTTAATTATTAATTTATTTTGAACCGGTATTTCATTTTGAAACGAATTTTGTTGCCGTTATTTTTATAATGGATTTTTACACCGGTGCTATATTTTTGAAGCGTGTTGTTTTGATGAAATTTTTGACGAATAAAAATTACTGTTGTTTTGACTTCAGTAACCGTCAAATTTAAAGTGAATTTTCAAGCAGCTATCCCGCAACGCTGATTTAATATCCGTTTTTACGGTGTTTTGTGAAGCGCAATTTCCTCGGCGAAATTGCTATAGATGTTGCTGTTTTAATCACGGGTTTTCAAATCGCTTTAAATTAAAAATTGTTTCCAAAATTTTTACAGTTTACGCTTTCAAAAGAATGAGGAATCGATTTAAACGTTTCAGCAAAATTAAGGACTATGAACCCTTACTTTTACAGATTTGGTTAATTCCGAACTTGTCCGTTTGAGAACGAAAAATGTTATTTTTATAAAATACACAATTTTGCACTTTCAAGGAAATGATGAAGAGATTTAAACGATTTAACAAAAGTGCGGAGTATGGAACCACACTTTTACTATTTCGGTTAATTCCGGACTCGTTAATTGAAATATTTGCTGAGGATTTGCTGTTTGATGATTTGTTAGGCTTTCGAGCCACTCTGCTGGACCTTCGGGTCATCTGATGGACCTTCGGGTCAATTACCAGTACTAGATCTTCGGGTCATATGTTGGACCTTCGGGTCATTTGTTGGGCGCCAAAAATTATGATGACAGTACTTGGTAGGCTTCGGCCATATGTTGATGCACGTGCGGCGTAGCTTAGACTCGCCAAATGCTGGGATCGATTCACTTTTATGCCGATTTATCTAGTTATCTTATTTGATTTCTATATTTTGCGACTTCTGATTTTTCTAGTTATCTATTTTGATTTCTAGATTCTGCGTATTGCTATTTTGAATTCAATTGTGAATTTGAAAGTTGATTTTGATGGTGTTTAATGAGATTTCTCCATTTAAACTATGTTGATTAATATGTTGTATAGTCTCATCCGAGACTATAATTTTGTGTATAGTCTCATCCGAGATTATAATTTTGTGTATTGCTGTTTTGAATTCAATTGTGAATTTGAAAGTTGATTTTGATGGTGTTTAATGAGATTTCTCAATTTAAACTATTTTGATGGTGTTTAATTTTGTATATAGTCTCATCCGAGATTATAATTTTGTGTATTGCTATTTTGAATTCAATTATGAATTCAAATGATGATTTTAATGGAGTTTAATGAGATTTCTTCTTTTAAACTATGCTGATTATTTATGCTGTATAATCTCATTCGAGGTTATAATTAATTGCTTAAGTGTTGTTTATCATACAGTTATTTCTGAAGTTTAAATTAGACTGATCCGTTTATTATTTTCTCTTAAATAATACTCGGGTCAGACCAAGTTATTTCAGGATAATCACTATCTCTGATTCATTTGCTGCTTCAGCTTTTTGGGATTTCACATCATCTTTTGTCTAGACTTCGAGGTGTACTTTTGGAGTATTGACTCTCGTCTCATGTATGTTGGTGTCTTTGTATATGTACATTTGATTCATGTGAACTATCGATTGTTGTAGCATGTATCCAGACTTGACTTCCGCTATGTATATCTGATATTTCTGTTCTGATGTGATTATACTATCTGTGTTGTTGTTGTTATGAGTTGTTCTGGATTTTCTTTAGCCACCGTAGTTTCGTTTTAGATTTGGATTGAATTTATATCTTTGGGAGTAATTTACACAACTCCTATCGATGTAATCAATACTCGTCTAAGGCATAACTTACGGATGGTCGCTTCTAACAAGCCTTATTCTTCGCAATAGCAGACGTTATTCCTTATAATAACCTTTGTTACTGTGAGCATAGAGGTGGGGCGTCACAGCTTGGTATCAGAGCTGAGATTCAGAACAAATTATAATAAACACGGAAGAGAAGCTGAATGGAACATGTGTTACAACTATTCGAGGGTTTTATTCGTGCCTTTCGAATCTATTCCTTTGTTGTTCTAGAACTTTTATCCTCTCTAACAAGTTGGAATATGTCTAGGAATATATCTCATATTCCCATAGTATTCCATTTGTTAAATTCCTTTTAAATCTTAGATTTGTAGAAGGTCATTGGGTTTCTGATTGTCTTACTGCTCCTAAGGGTTTCAAATCTAGGAAGCTTAATGTTACTTAAGCTTCTGGTGATTCTTCTCAGCCCAAAGGTTTTACTCCTTCTGTTTTGGAAGGTTTTATTTCATTTCGTGGCCATTCTATTAGAGTCCTTTTCAATACGGGTGCATCACATTCAATCATGTCAAAGGAGCTTGTTGATGTTATTTCTTTGATGTTATTAGTCTTTACGAACCTTTGAGGATTGTGAATCCTATTGGTGGATCCGCTACTCTTGGTTTGTTGTGTGTGATGTTGAGATTATTCTTTGTGGCTTTTCCTTTCATGCGAATCTGCATGTTATGGATCATCTTGATTTTGATATGATTTTGGGTATGGATTGGCTCGTCCGTTATGAAGTTCAATCCTATGTCCCGAAAGAACTTTATATCTCAAGCATCCCGATGCTATCGAGCAGTTATCTATTATATTTTGAAGCATGGATCATACTTCGAATGCTATCATTTCTTCCTTCGAATCGGAGGATGTCATAGATAATATTACGGTTGTTGTGATTTTTCTGATGTCTTCGTGCCTATTTTCGTGTTACCACCGAATAAGGCAATTGAGTTCCGTATTGATCTTATCTCTGGTGCTCATCCTGTTAGTCGTCCTCCCACGAGGATGTCTGCTAAGGAAAATGAGGAACTCAAGCAACAATTATCTGAGTTGGAAGCCAAACGATTTATTCGTTCTAGCTCATCTCCTTGGGGCGCCGCCGTTGTCTTCATTAAGAAACCAGATAGTACTCTTAGGCTTTGCATTGTTTATCGCAAGCTTAACGAGCTCACTATCAAAAATAGGTATCCATTACCTAAGATCGACGACATGTTCGATCAGTTAAGTGGCGCTAAGATTTTCTCCCAACTCGATTTTGCTATCGGTTTTCATCAGTTACGAGTTGCGGAAGATAGCATTCCACTTACCGCATTCCGCACTCATTATGATTCTTATGAATGGCTTATTATGTCATTCAGTTTGTCCAGCTTATTTCATCCATTTTATGAATCGAGTATTCTATGAATATCTCGCTGACTCCATTTGTGTATTTATTGATTTTGGATGAAAACGGCAATTTAAAATTTGCAAATCTTTTTCATAAGATTTATTTACAAGTATAATTGGATTTGTGTTTATCATATAGAAGATGATTTTGTGATTGTATTGCCCATTGAGTGCTTTAAGAATTCTGGTCGATCCGCTTGATCAACGTTATCGATAGGAATTTCCTAAACGCTTTGATGAGACAATTTGACACAATAAATTGACCTATAAAAAG
Organism: Allium fistulosum; assembly: GCA_030737815.1. Classification (NCBI taxonomy): domain Eukaryota; kingdom Viridiplantae; phylum Streptophyta; class Magnoliopsida; order Asparagales; family Amaryllidaceae; genus Allium; species Allium fistulosum. The sequence goes on from CM060902.1 coordinate 520,989,613, forward strand.
TAAATTTTTCTAGAAAATGATTTCATAAAGATAATTGTAATTTTGGAAGTTTTAGCTTTTCAGGAAAGAAGATTATTTGAAAGAACACTTTTTCGATACTCTTATCCTTGTGATTCCCGAAGGGAAGCAAGACTTCATTATTTGTACCAATACTAGCCGTATTGGTTTCGGTGCTGTTCTCATGCAAAAGGATAGAGTAGTTGCCTATGCTTCTAGACAACTAAAGCCTAACAAGATTTGTTATGCTACCCATGATTTGGAGTTAGCCGCTATAGTCTTTGCTCTAAAGATTTGGCGACATTATTTATTGGGCGAGCGTTTTACTCTCTTCATTGATCACAAATCTCTAAAGTATTTATTTACTCAGAAAGAGCTTAATAAGAGGCAACAGCGTTGGCTCGAATTTCTTGCTTCATATGATTTCGATATTCAGTATACCCCTGGTAAGGGTAATCAAGTTGCTGATGCGCTTAGTCGCAAGCAGCAAGTTGTTGTTTCCATGATGCTAGCAGAGTGGAATTTGTTGGAAGCTTTATCTCTTTGTGATATTAGAGACCATCCTTCAGTTTTTGATTCTCCCGTGCTTTTATTTAGCATGGAAGCTCGTCCTAGTTTGTTGGATCGTGTTGTCGATGCCTAGAAACAAGATCCAGTTATCTCTTATCTTATTCAGAGATGTAAATTGGAACCCCGAAGTGATGATCTAAAGGATTTCGATATTGATATTCGTGGTTGTATTCGGAAGAAGGGTAGGTTGATCGTGCCTAATGTTTCTAATCTTAGAAATGACATTCTTAAGGACTGTCATCGTTCTAAGTATACTATCCATCCGGGTAGTAGTAAGATGTATGCTGATATGAAACGCTTATACTTTTGGGAAGGTATGAAGCGTGATATTGCAAGTTATGCAAGTCGTTGCATGACTTGTCAACTGGTTAAAGCAGAACACCAGCGTCCAAGTGGTCTTTTGCAGCCTCTTGAGATTCCATTATGGAAATGGGATCAGATTTCTATGGACTTCATTGACGGTCTACCTCGTTCGAGGTCGGCCCATACTAGTATTTGGGTGAGTGTTGACAGATTGACTAAATCAGCCCATTTTATTCCTATCAAGTCCAATCGGACTGCTCCTTTATTGGCTAAGCTGTTTATTAAAGAGGTCGTTCGACTTCATGGTGTGCCTAGTTCTATTGTTAGTGTCAGAGATCCGCTTTTTACTAGTGGTTTCTGGCAGAGTCTTCAGAAAGCTTTGGGCACTAAGCTCAATTTCAGTACGGCTTATCATCCCCAGTCTGACGGTCAGACTGAAAGGGTGAATCAAGTCTTAGAGGATCTCCTTCGAGCTTACATTCTTGATTTTGGTGGTAGTTGAGAAGACCACTTATCTCTTGTTGAATTTTCTTATAACAACAGTTTTCAATCAAGTATCGGTATGGCTCCTTTCGAAGCTCTTTACGGAAGACCGTGTCGATCACCATCTTGTTGGTTGGAATCGGGGGAAAAGTTAGTTCTCGGCCCCGATTATATTCGTGAATCTTCTGAGAAGATTGGTATCATTAAATAGAGAATGAAAGAGGCTCAGAATAGGCAGAAATCGTATGCCGATCATCGTAGGAAGCCTTTGGAATTTTCTGTTGGCGATATTGTATTCACTCGTGTTTCTCCGATGAAGGATGTGGTGCATTTTAGTAGCTCTGGGAAATTGGCTCCTCGATATGTTGGACCGTTTCCTATTACGGAACGCATTGGCCCTGTTGCTTATCGTGTATCGCTACCTATTCAGTTTTCGGGAATTCATGACGTATTTCATGTATCCCAGCTTCGTCGATGCCTTCGAGATTCGGATTCTATTATTGATCCTAATATGTTGCAAGATCTTGAGATCTCACCCGACTTGTCTATGGTGCAAAATCCTAATCGTGTGCTAGCTTCGGAGGTTAAACGCCTTCAGAATAAAGAAGTCCCGCTTGTGAAAATTCAATGGTCCGCAAACCACCAAAGATTGCACTTGGGAAACCAAAAAATTCATCGAGCGTTCTTATCCGGGTTTTCTTTCCTCTTCGGGTGGGGGTGAGCATTCTTATCCATCTTTTCTATTTTAATCTTTGTTGTGATGAATAATTGGTGTTATAAACAACTTCTAGTATGAAAATTACGGGGACGCAATTTTTATAAGGGGGGGAGTTTGTAACAACCGTGATTTTATTACCGTCGTAATAAAATTTTAAAATAGAAATTTTAAATTGAAATTTGAAAAAATAAATTTGCAATGCAAAAATGTTGCAAAGTCAGTTGGAAAAGAAAAATAACTAAGTTAAGTTGTATTCTCTTCTTTTTTCCTTCACGTGCGTGCATAGGAGTAATAGTCCATTTTAAAAGCAATTGAACACTTTTGCTGTCACACACACATTTTATAAAACAAAGTTAAATTCTCTGTTGCTACCATCATTTCCTTTTATGCAGTATGTCCTTATTTCTTCACTTAGGCACGTTTGCCTTAAATGCAAATGTACCGTAACTCAGCCAGCACTTTTATTTGACTTATATACATTTTGGTAAAGGAAAAGTAAGGGTAGTTGCATCTTTCTTTGGCTCATTTATTTTGTTCATTCTTCAGTAACTAGGTAGAAGCTTTAATGGCAGTCAAAAAGTATTGCTTTCTGTTGGATCTCGGTTGTTAACTGATTTTAAAGCGAATTTAAGGTGAGTATAAACTCACATTTCTAGTTTATTCTTCACTTTATTAGTTGCGCACATGATTATTGCACACAAACTTAGCTATGTGTACACATAAACATATCATGCCTGCATTAGTGGCGTGCATGTATATTGGTGTTAGTCTAGACCTTCATCAATTTCGTTTTCATATTTTGTGGTTGAAATTATATGTCAAACTAAGGCTAAGTTCAGGCATTTGGGCTATTTCATTTTTCTAGTATCCAGGTTGTAGCATGAGAATTCAAGGCTAACCCATTTTTTTTCAGGTGTGTTTTGTTTAAATTAGTGTGTGTATTGTGTGAAAATAAGTTCCAGGTGCTGCTTGTTTTTGTTAGGCATCATTCTCTCATTTTGTCAATAGCGTGTGTGCATATATATATATAGTGTCAAGTCACCTATGCTACTTGCATACATATGAATGAAGCACGAAAATAAGTCACAGAAGTTAATTCCAGATCATTTGCAACCTTGTTTTCTTCGTACGTGTATACAAGTAAAATATTCTTTCATTTCTTTTTTGCCTATTCTAGTTAGTGTACGTGCGTGGAATATTATAAGGTGCATGCATATTGGTTATCCATGCGTGCATTCATCTTAAACACGCGTGCATGTTACAAAGTAGTATGCGTGCATTTCATTTGTGCAAGAATATTTTTCAATATATTTTTGTTTACACTTGTACTTACGTGAAAATGCAATGTCCAAATCATTTTTGCATGTCATTTTTGCGTATGCATATAGTATAGCCAAGTTATTTTTTTACTGCAAACTTGCGTGTATATAGTAGTACAGCTTAATTATTAATTTATTTTGAACCAGTATTTCGTTTTGAAACGAATTTTGTTGCCGTTATTTTTATAACGGATTTTTACACCGGTGCTATATTTTTGAAGCGTGTTGTTTTAATGAAATTTTTTACGAATAAAAATTACTGTTGTTTTGACTTCAGTAACCGTCAAATTTAAAGTGAATTTTCAAGCAGCTATCCCGCAACGCTGATTTGATATCCGTTTTTATGGTGTTTTGTGAAGCGCAATTTCCTCGGTGAAATTGCTACAGATGTTGCTGTTTTAATCACGGATTTTCAAATCGCTTTAAATTAAAAATTGTTTCCAAATTTTTTACAGTTTACGCTTTCAAAAGAATGAGGAATAGATTTAAATGTTTCAACAAAATTAAGGACTATGAACCCTTACTTTTACTGATTCGGTTAATTCCGGACTTGTCCGTTTGAGAACGATAAATGTTATTTTTATAAAATACACAATTTTGCACTTTCGAGGAAACGATGAAGAGATTTAAACGATTTAGCAATAGTGCGGAGTATGGAACCACACTTTTACTATTTCGGTTAATTCCGGACTCGTTAATTGAAATATTTGCTGAGGATTTGTTGTTTGATGATTTGTTAGGCTTTCGAGCCACTCTGCTGGACCCTCGGGTCATCTGATGGACCTTCGGGTCAATTACAAGTACTAGACCTTCGGGTCATATGTTGGACCTTCGGGTCATTTGTTGGGCGCCAAAAATTAAGATGACAGTACTTGGTAGGCTTCGGCCATATGTTGATGCACGTGCGGCGTAGCTTAGACTCACCAAATGCTGGGATCGATTCACTTTTAAGCTGATTTTTCTAGTTATCTTATTTGATTTCTAGATTTTGCGACTGCTGATTTTTCTAGTTATCTATTTTGATTTCTAGATTCTGCGTATTGCTGTTTTGAATTCAATTGTGAATTTGAAAGTTGATTTTGATGGTGTTTAATGAGATTTCTCCATTTAAACTATGTTGATTAATATGTTGTATAGTCTCATCCGAGACTATAATTTTGTGTATAGTCTCATCCGATATTATAATTTTGTGTATTGTTGTTTTGAATTCAATTGTGAATTTGAAAGTTGATTTTGATGGTGTTTAATGAGATTTCTCCATTTAAACTATTTTGATGGTGTTTAATTTTGTGTATAGTCTCATCCGAGATTATAATTTTGTGTATTGCTGTTTTGAATTCAATTATGAATTCGAATGATGATTTTAATGGAGTTTAATGAGATTTCTTCCTTTAAACTATGCTGATTTTTTATGATGTATAATCTCATTCGAGATTATAATTAATTGCTTAAGTGTTGTTTATCATACACTTATTTCTGAAGTTTAAATTATACTGATCCATTTATTATTTTCCCTTAAATAATACTCGGGTCAGACCGATTTATTTCAGGATAATCACTATCTCTGATTCAGTTGCTGCTTTAGCTTTTTGGGATTTCACATCATCTTTTGTCTATACTTCGAGGTGTACTTTTGGAGTATTGACTCTCATCTCATGTATGTTGGTGTCTTTGTGTATGTACATTTGATTCATGTGAACTATCGATTGTTGTAGCATGTATCCAGACTTGTCTTCCGCTATGTATATCTGATATTTCTGTTTTGATGTGATTATACTATCTGTGTTGTTGTTATTATGAGTTGTTCTGGATTTTCTTTAGCCACCGTAGTTTTGTTTTAGATTTGGATTGAATTTATATCTTTGGGAGTAATTTACACAACTCCTATCGATGTAATCAATACTCGTCTAAGGCATAACTTACGGATGGTCGCTTCTAACAAGCCTTATTCTTCGCAATAGCAGACGTTATTCCTTATAATAACCTTTGTTATTGTGAGCATAGAGGTGGGGTGTCACAGCAGATGTCATTTTCAAATCCTATATCGACATCCAAACTGAAACTAATTTAAGAGTACATCTTTAACAATCATTAATATATAGTCTTACCTGTAATTAGAAATATCCTAGTACCTTTAGTATTCTTTCTTACAGACACATGCTTCCTTTGAAATTTGATTGAATATCAAAATATTTACTCAACTCTAACACTTTTCAATCGATACTATCATGTATGTTCTTGGATCTTATCCCACACTTACAAACTTTGTCATCACTCTCACTAACGTCAGGACATTTTGGTCATCATGTGTAAACAGCCTATTCTAAATTATTATTTTAAATTTCAGTTCCAACCAAGTTGTGCCAAAATTCAAGGTCATATTAGGTGATAATTTTGCGAGTATAATTTGAATTAACTTCAGTACGTTGACTGACGAATTTGTTACGTAATTTCAACAATGAAATTTACAACTTTATTCTCATCAATGCTCCTTACTATATTCCAACTACATTAGTCTTCCTTTTGAAGACATACCTATGGCCAATGGATCATATCCCTTTGGGTATAATAATCAAAATCATATTTTGATAATGTACTTGAAATCTTTTCCAATTTAAGCATCATGCCATATGTTATAGTCTATACACTTTACCACTTATTGGCAACTAAGGAAATTACTACTACTAACAATCCCTTTTCTTGACATTGGTATGAAACTCATAGTTTCTCTTTAATGTAAAAGTATTCATATTAGACTTTATATGAGTTGTATCTACTTATGGCTTGGTTAATTTGTTTCATCTTATGCAATCATTCCACGTTAGAGTGATTAGCTCGAATCCAATACGTACTTAAATCGATCGGTTTTAAGTTTATGAAACTTGTTTTCATAACATAAATTAGTCAATCGTTTTTGGTCGGTCCTAAATTCTTTGGGGTGGTTCATACACGATCCCTTGTGATTGAATTTTACGTGTGGCCTTTTGACTCATAAAACCTGTCAACTCCTTGACCCAGGACATGTAGAGGTTTCTTATCAACTCATATCTTATATGATTTCTCAAACTATGTTTTAGATGAAATTAAATTTACATAAGTACTTACTCTCAAGTAAATATCCATATAGAAAGAAGTTAACTCAACATAACCCATCACCAATTTTACTTTGTCCAACAAAGTTCGATTACTCCTTATCGATATATCATTATGTATCATAAGGAGAAGTAACTTTTGAGCTTGAATATCATTCGTTTTTAGGTACTTTTGGAACTCTTTTCGATATAGTCACTTATTCAATTATATTATTTCATTTGCTCGTTATGTTTTTCTACTTCCATTTTATATTTTATGAACTTATCATAAATATATTACTTGTGTATCAAATATACATGTTCACATCTAATATTTATCAATGAATTTAATGAAGTAATTGGATCTGTTTTGGTATCATTAGACCTCAAATTGAATACATATATACACCTCGATCTGAAGAGTTCATCAACTCTTTTGTCATTCCTATTGAATGGGTGGTTTGCCCTTAATCGCTTGATATACAATTCACTGGTGACATTTGATTCATAATCATATAATTAAAGAATTATTTCTCAAAGATATAACCTAGTCAATAATTCCAAGATAATTGATAAAAATTTATATACATCTGCATTTTATATCGATAATGCATCATTAATATCATGAAAATAAATACCATTATAGACTTATTTTATAACAATATTTACAATATTCATACCGAATTAAAACTATATTTACTTTTAATCAATACGTATTTCATAAATAATACTTGGTGTTTGTATGTGTATACAAAGACAATATTTCATAATTTGGTGCATTCGCTAATAAGTGTCATATGGATGCTCCTACTATTTCTGCCATTACAATAATAGCTCATGAAACACAAGTTTCCATCAACAACTTATTATGGGCCTATTATTTTATCCACTGCCACTAGTTTAGAGTAGAGAATATTAGGTCAAATACCTTGAACTCATGGAAATATCTTTTATAAAAAGCAATTGTCTATAATAAAATATATGTCCACATTTCTCATTCCATATTAGGTATCTTACCAAATTTTATACAATTCTCGCATTCGATGTATCTTCATGGTGTAGAGGCAACGATTCACTCTTTTAATCCCAACCATGCCTATTTTACATCCACTTTCTTTCAAATGATACAACCATTCAATTGGTAACTATACTACAAGACTCACCAAATTCTTTACAAAAGTGCATTGGAATATTTTAATGTTTTAAGAATATTGAACAGGTTGCACTTAAGTAAACCGATCAAAACAACATTTCAGCGATCGAACTCCTAGGTCGGACTCTTTGGTCTTTTATTGTATTATACGTAACAAAATTCTCATTGTATTCAATCATATTGAACACATGATTTTGCACTATTGTTTACTTGCTCATCTTGAGTCAACAAATTGCGAACAAGACCATTCAACATACAACTTCTGTACGTGATCTAATATGAGTCAAATATCCATATCCTTGTATCGCTTTAGAGTTCAAAACTCATAAAACTAAATACACAGTTTTGGGAAAATAAATAGTTAGACGACCAAGTTATGCATGCATTCATTACTTGTATAATTTTTGGTACTTGTATAGTTCTTAAGATGTCAATCCTGAGCCACTTAATTAGTATATTCTTATTGATATACAAATTTTACATATTTAGTTGCCCAAATTTATTAATGTAGATAATTTTGTATAGCATGTGTTCTTACAATATTAGAAAGGTTAAATTTTGAAATTTCATTTTCCTAATTAGGCTCCTACTAGATTTTTATATTCTTCAAAAACCTAAAAGAAGAATAGAAATCTTTCGATTCCTCTAGTGGTTCTCAAGTCTCGCTTGCCTTGGGATTCTAGCATTGAGTTTGCCCAACAAATCATAGGCCCATAAGTGATGGATAACCCTTTATCGGTTGTATCATATACAGCTCCTAACCGTGGTCTTTGTCCTACTCTTAGTCCCAACCTTGAGTTTTCTCAACAAATTGAAAGAGATTATTCATATGTACATATCATTTTGTGACGGTCTAAGTATAATGCACATACCTTGAGTTTATTCGATAAATAGATGCATATATCTTACCTCTTTCGAGGCAATATATTAATACTACCACACATAACATCCCTAGCTTGAGTTTTCTCAACAGCTAGTGAGTGTGGATGTAATCTATCAATATATAAATGATAGAGGATAACTTTATATATTTTAGATTCATAATCTTTGATATATAAATTAGGGTGATATCAATTTAAGGAATAATATATTTCCTATGAAATATCTTCATGATGCAAGTGTCAAACACATCTAAAATGATGGTATATATACCATATGTATGTTTTTACTTCAAAAATCAATTTTGGATTTATTTTAGTTCCACTTTCACTATATTTGTACATATATAGTTATATAAATTTAATTTAGTTCTAACTGTTATAATTTAATTAACTTATATAATACATACATGTATCTTTATTAATTATATCATATTTAATTAATTTTCAATTTTATTTGATTAACTAATTTAATTAAATTTTATTAAGATTTCGGAAATTTTATGTTATTCATCTTAAACTATTTAAGATAAATAACCTACTACTACATTTATAATTCATTTACATATACATATAGATATATATTAATTAAATTTTAATTAATATATTTATTTGATAAATTCTTTTATTTAACTAAACAATTTAATTAAAATTTAAAATTAAATTGAGAATTTAAAATTATTCGTCTTAAAAACATTTATGATAAATATACGGCTATACCAATTATAATTACATACATATATCACCGTATATGTTTACATCAATAAACATTTAATTAACTAATTTACCAAAAAAATTATTCGTTTGATTAAAATATTTTTAGTAAATTCAAAAATTTTATTTATATTTTGCCTAAAACAATTTAAGATACACACACATGCACATACATATATCATTATATAAGTTTATTTTAATTAATTAAGCTTTAATTAATTAATTAATCTAATTAATTAAATATTTTATAATTTTGAAAAATTTAAATTCATTTTCCATACCATTTTGAAAAATATTTTACAACTTTTATAAAATTTCATTTTATCTTTTAAACTTGCTGTTAATTTAAAATATATTTTAAATCGATTAAAAATTGGTTCAAGCGCACAAAAAACATTTTAATGTCCTCTTCCCAAACCTTCACCATGCCTCATGTCCCTTCCCTTTCATCTTCTAACATTTCGACCATCCCTCCCTGCTCTACAGCCTGTCCTCCTCCTGTCTGGCCTCCTAAGCCTCCTTCTGACCCTTCCTTGCTTGTCAACTCATCCTCCTTTATACCTGTCAAGCTCCCTCTGATGTTCCTACTTCCTGCTCACTTCTCCTTCTCTTGCTATAGCTGAACATGAATGGACTTCGCTCTTTAAGCGTAATCCTAGGCAGGGAAGTACGCCCATGTTTAACTTGAAATGAAGTACTGTGACAAGGCCATTATCCTACCTCCCGAAGTCTTGTAGGTTGGCTCCTCGGCTTGGATTGAGTATATAGTATGCTTCTTCCTTGACAAGCCTCTATCATACTCAGCTATTATATATCACCTCAAGAAGATATGGAAACTGAAGGGCAACATTAAAGTTAAGTCGGATGGTAACATCTTCCTATTCTTGCTTTCTGATGAGGATGACAAGTGGAAAATTATACATCGTGATCCCATCATCATTAGGAACAAACTATTTATTTTGAAGCAATGGGATCCTTTAGTCAATAATATTTGTTGCTCTATTAAAGCAGTCCCAGTCTGGGTTCACATCACCAATATACCTCTCTTTGCCTGGTCTCCTATTGGCATAAATTGGCTTGCTAATAGGTTAGGGAGGCTGATCTGCTTGGATGACAACACAGAGAAGCTAGAGAGGATACAATTTGCAAAGTGCTTGGTAGAGATATCTCCCAATAAGCAGCCGATTGACTCCTTTCCGCTGCAATTGCCTGATGGAGGAACTCGGCCTATTAAAGTACACTATCGATCGAGATTTTAAATTTTCTAGAACTTAAGGTCTTTGGTCACAATATTGATAGGTGCTTAGAAGTTGGGGTAGGAGAGGAAAATAATGACAAGAGAGATCATAATGAAAAGCCTATGGCTCCTCCACAAAGCAATAATAACCAGAGAAAAAAGGGCGTTTTAACTTAGGAAAATAATGCTAAAAAGCCAAATGTATGTACCAAAATTTTGAATGACAAAAAGAATAATATGAAGCAACCCTTTCAGGATGCTAGTGATAATAGAAGTGACCCCAAGAAAGGCTTGGATGAAACCAAGAATGACCCAGGAAATAGTAGCACCTTTGGCAATAAGAGCTCTATGGCAAAACTGAGTGTATCTTCCAGAATGCAAGAGTTAACGAACATGGGAAAGAAATAAATGGAACAAGCAATAGGTTGCTACTCTGAAAACCATATGTGAAATGGATGAAGAATTGAATAAAGAATCCAATGTCATCATTGATGCCTTGGATGTTGGTTGCTATGGTAATGAGCAGGTGCACATAGCTGCTAGCATAGGTAACTCAAAAGGGAACGATATAGGATTGGTGCACCAGCAAGATCATATGGTGCAGCTTGATACTCTAAATGCCAGTCCTCTTACAAGCACCTTATTTATTCATGCCTCTAAGCCTCAGCAAGACCTTAAGCCTACCTGAATTAAATACCAGTGATCTAACTTCCTCAACTGATCAGGCTTCAGGCCTATCTCACTCTTCCTCCTTTTTCACTACTCCCATCCTCCCTTGAACCTAACCTATAATGCCTCACCAACTAAATCTGTTAGTCAGACACCAGCTTCACTTGAATTAACTCCACATGACACAGTTGTGCACATGCACACTGATACATGCTCTCTCTCTCTCTCTCTTCATAGAATTTTAACTATAGGCAACTCTTCTATATTTGGCTCTGCTATGTCTAATCCTCCTAATCTCTCAACAGACAGAGTCTCTCCATCCACATCTCTATCACATCATGCATGCTCTCCATCTATCTTTGAATCATTTACCCCTGTCGTTATCTCCACCCCCAGTAAGTCTAAACTCGGTAAATCGGTCGAGAAGAAAAAAGAAAAAGATCATAACAAAAGGAAAAAACTCAGCTTCAAAAAAATATGGTTCTCCCTCTAAGACTACCATCTCTATCAATGCATTTAATTCAGATGATGATGAATCTCTCCTGCCTCTAAATATTTCTCGTGAAGTTACATATCCCACTTCTCATGGAAGCACAAGAAATTCCTCTAAGAAAAACCACCAATTCTTCCCAATGATGCATGACCTAGCTACATGGAATATCAGGAAAGCTCATTCAGATATTAAACCAGATGAAATCAAAACTCTAATTCATGAACACAACTTATCCCTTATCTTTATATCTGAAACCAAATTGGACTCTTCCCTCTCCTCTAGAGCTGCCTCCTACATTAATCCTTCCCGGTCTTGTCTTAACAAACTTAGCTGCTGCTCCATATGGTAAACTATTAGTCTTATATGATCCTTCTATCTTTCTCCTCTTTATAATTCTCTCAACTAATCAGCTCATCCACACCCACGTTGTTCATCTCCCCACATCCTCTTCTATGTACTTCATATTTGTTTGCGCTGATAATTCCTCCTCTCAGAGATCCTCCATACTTAACCTTTTGCTATATATGAGACAAGAGTCACATCTGTGGTTTGTACAGGAGACTTTAACTGCTCATTCCTCTCCTTACATAAATCTGGTGGTAATCCCCTTATTGCTAGAGACATCTCTCTACTCAAGATTGCCCTTCACAACTCCTCTTTAATTGCAATTCTCTATTCTGGCTCCCCCTTCACTTAGTCAAATAATGGTAGGTCTGTGAGAACCCTGACCAAAATAGACCATGCTTTTTCTAACTTTAAATTCATCTCTTGCTGGCCTAATACCCACATTAATATTCCAATGCCAAACCTTTTAGACTATTGCCCACTCATTCTTTCCTTTAAGGATAGTGACATTAAAACTAAATCAAATTTTAAATTTTTTGACTCTTGGATTAAAGAGTCTATTTTTTTGCAGGTTATTCACCAGGCTTGGAGCATCAGAGTTAATAGGAATCCTATGGTCAAGCTACAGTAAAGGTTAAAGAACAAAGAATTGTAGAATATACTAATGTATGATTTTTGTTTGATGATAATAAACATATATATATATATATATATATTTGTTTAAATGTATTTGTTATTGTACTATTTTATTTTTCCACATAATTAAATAAATATTTGTTGAATAAAATAAATAACTCGGAATTCTTATTTAAACAAATGTTTTATTCAAACAAATATTTTATTACAATTTCAAATATAACAAATTTAAGCTCTCACTATATTCCAAATACAAGTTTCAATTACAACACAATTTTCACTATAAAATTTTACATACATATTTCACCTCACCACATATTCACACTTCACTCATATTTTGATCTTCAACTCTGTTCCACCCTGAATTCAGCATCTGAACTATCTGCAAAATAAACACTGACGCGGTAAAATTGAAAAAGAAATATTTTGCAGTGCACAATGAAGTGTTTGTTTGAAAATATTATTTGTCTCGGTTATTTGGGTTGTTCGTCCACATTTTTTTTAATTCATCTTACATGAACAACTTGTGACATGCATAGTGTATCATTCTACATGCCACAAGGTCGTGCACACCGATATACACTTGCTTGTTAAAATTGCAGGGACAGGTGAGCACAAGGTCAAACCTAAGCAAAGACTGGATTCAACTCAGGTGCAATACAAACACAAACCAAAACTAACCAAGAAGCAAGAACCACACAGAACATGGCAACCAAACAAGTTAGTGGAACAAATATGGACCAATCAAGCATGAACACAGGGGATGCAACTAGACCAGAATAGTGCAAAAGAAGTTCACACAACAAATCAGAGGCAAACATGTTCAAGTACATATGTGCATACAAGGATATGTATACATGAATGAATACAGCAGTTCAGAACCCAGACAAGAACACAACATTGCACAGGAGTTCAGAGGCAAACAGGTTCAAGTACATATGTGCATACAAACACATGGGAATAAGCAGCGGTGAACACAAAGGCTAAAACCATACCAAATAAGTATATATGTTCATATACACATGAAAGCAACTCAGAGACAAACAGCAAGTATGCACATGCACAGGGGTAGTTTAACTCGAAGAAAATTACAATGCAACTAGACTTAAATGGAACCAGACCAGACTTCAAGTGGAACAAGACCACAATAACAAAACCAGACAAACTAGAGTACAAGGCCAAGTACAAAGCAAAAATGTTCAACCAAAATGGATATGCAAGCATTCAGTTTCAACATGTACAAATGGAACCAGACTACAATAACATAGGCACAAGGAAAGCTTTAGACATGCTCAGAGTTCATATGCAAGGTCAGATATCAACATGTAGTGCACATGTAAAAAGTGGTGCACCAGATATAAACATGAAACAGAGGAGACATCAGATCAAACTCAAGCACAGTGACATATATATACATACACATATATCACTTCAGATCAATGAAATGACAAGAACTCGGACCAACTATAGCAAAAATAGTGAAGCAGCCGTAGGTAACTATTAGTAGCAGTTCAAACAAAGTAAAGGAGTTGGTTCAAAAAGAAATGGCAAACGAAAAACACTGTTGAAGTGTTCAAAAAATCGTAGTTATCAGTAGCGGTTAGAACAAGTCAAGATAATTCAATCAGAAGTCGCAAAGAAACATATTTCAGAAAATGGAATAGAGAATGATGAATAAGTCGTTGGCAGCAAAGAACGGAACCCGTTCAAGCAAATTCGAATATAGAAGAAAAATATTCGACCAATGAACAAGTCAAACTTCAGGAAGAAAAAGATTAACCCAAAAATTGGCAAATATATCTCAAATTCAAATACCAAGCTATAATCGAAGTCAGAGATGAACGAGTCATGCATCAGAGATCGTTCGATCAGAAATCAACAAAACACTGAAATCACGAAAAATTCAAACCAAAATATAAGAATGAAATAATAGGGTTTTGATCCCTATAAATTAACCCATTATCATCATCGGCAGATTATTCGAGTTCGAGGCAAAAATTCAGAGAGCTTACTTATCACAAACAAATCCAAAACTCGAATCAAAGTCGAGTATAATCAAAAATCAAAAAGGGGCAAATCACGTACCAATTCAAAGCAACATCCAACTCGACTCTCGAAGGAAACCGCACAAATCAAGCAATAGGCAAACTGAGGAACGAAAGCATCAAGGCGAATAATTTGAACTTCTATTTCCAAGCAGCGGCTCCAGAATCAAACGAAACCCTAATTTTGAAGAGCAACAAAGATCGGCCGAAGAGATTACACTAAAAAGGGGAGACAGTCTTCACTTTAGTTATTTGTTTAATTGGACCGTGTCTTTTTTTATATGTATTGGGCTTAAGTTTTAAATATAGGGATTTATTGTTAGTTTTTATTTTATTTGTAATTTTCTCTTTTAAAATTTGGTAAATTTCTAGTTGTGTAACTAGGTATAAACTACGGGGCGTAGTTTGAGAATTCACAACTCAGTGGCTGAGTTGTGGTAGGGTTTTGAGCTTAGAGTTAGGTTAATCGAGTTAGCGGGTATCGTGAGTTTACGTGTTTTTGTAAGCGACTGTTTACTTAATTTCTAGTAGAAACCTTGGAGGCAACACGTAGGCAGGATTTTGCCGAAGCTGGGTAAAACTGTGTGTGATCTTTACTGCATTACTTTCTATTTTTTTATTTCCGCACTAATATTTAGTAGACCCTATTCACCCCACTCTAGGGTGAAAACGATCTTACAAGTGGTACCAGAGCTAGAAACCAAAACCATTTTCTGTTAAAAATTTTGATTTTTTCTTTCAATGGCTTCTTTTAATAATGCTTTTGCTGAAGGTCAGTCCATAGCTAGACCACCCATGTTCAATGGTGAATATGCATGTTGGAAAACTAGAATGAATTTTTTTTTTGAAAACCATAGATGCATGGAATATTGTTGAAACGGGATATAGCACACCAATAGTAATGGAAGATAATCAAGAAGTTGATAAACTTAGGATCAATGGACAGATCTTGAAAATAAACTGCAAACTGCTAATGCTAAAGCTATTAATTCTATTATTTGTTCATTAGATCAAATTGAATTTAACCGTGTCTCACATTGTCTAACTGCGTAGGAAATTTGGCACACGCTTGAAGTGATTCATGAAGGAACCTCCCAGGTTAAAGAATCTCGCCTTGCCATGCTTAGTTGCAAGTACGAGAACTTCACAATGGCAAACGATGAAAGTGTCAAAGAAATGTATGAATGACTTTCTAATCTTGTATATAAATCAAAATCCCTAGGAAGACCATACACAGAACCAGAAATAGTCCGAAAGATCCTCAGAATTCTCCCACGAAATTTTGAAGCAAAGGTGACTGCCATTCAAGAATCAAAGGATCTGAAACAAGTTAAAGTTGAAAAACTCATCGGAAACCTCACCACTTATGAGCTAGAAATCAAATTCAAGGAAGAACGTGAAGGAGGAGATATGCGAAAGAAATCAATAGCTCTCAAAGGAACGATGGAAAGTGAAGATAATGATGGTGATGATGAAGGAGTAGCTGAACTGGCACTGATAATAAAGAGATTCAAAAGGTGGAACCGCAAATATGGAAATCATGCCCTAAATCAACAACTAAAGAGCAGAATCGCCAAAGTTCTAGACAACTTAGAAAAGCAGGAGATCATTTGTCACAAGTGCAATAAACTGGCCATATCAAGCCAAATTGTCCTCAAAATCGAGTCATCAAAGGAAAGAAACCGAAGAGGAGAAGTTTTGCGGCAACTTGGGATGAAAGTGATGAAGATGATAAAAGCACTGGCAGTGAGAGTGAAATAGCAAATCTGTGTTTTTTAGGAGAAATAAGTGACAACGATGATGACGAGCCAAGCGAGGTATCAAAACTTACTTACTCGCAATTACTTAGATATTTTCATGAAGTAAATGGCTATTTTGAAAGACTTAGGGAGAAGTACACTAAAATTGAATCACAAAAAGATAGTTTGATAAAACTAAATATGCAACTTGATCAATTGGTTCAAAACTATAGAAATAAGAAACCTAAGTGTGATAAGTGTCCATCATTAGAAGAGGAAATAAAAAAATCAGAAACTAAAATTAAATCGCTTGAAAATGAAATTCTGATTTTGAAGGAAAGTGAAAATACTAGGAGAGAAAATTCTATTAAGAAGTTTACTTTGTTATTGAATGAAAAAGAACCTCTCAAGTCACAAGTCCAACAATTGTCTACAACTTTAGGAAAATTTTCCAAAGGAGAAAGATCACTAAATATGCTATTAGGGAAACAAACAGTTAAGACAAGGACTTGGGTATACTCAATCTGATAAAGGTAGAAGTAAAACAAATCATGTCAACTCCAAGTGCACGATTTGTGGAAAAATTGAACACAATCAAAACAATTGTTGGTATAGACCCAAACACATGAAAACCATACCAATTTGGGTTCCTAAAGGCATGAATGTAAAATCCCTTAAAATCAAACAAATCTGGGTGCCAAAAGAAACAAACATAGACTGTCTTGGTTCTACGCAAACTTGTTTTTCAAAAAAAATTGTCACTAATAATCATGGACCTATGAAAACAAATAGGTCACAAAACTCTTTTCTAGTGTAGGTGTGTTGGCAGGCTAAGGCACAGCAAGAGTGGTACCTGGATTCTGGCTGTTCCAGGCATATAACGGCCGACAAATCAAAGTTCCTTAGCCTAGAGAAGTACAAAGGTGGCAGAGTCACAATGGGCAACAACGATAAATGTAAAATTATCGATAAAGGTGGTCAACTGGGAAACTTTGAGCCAAAAGCAGACGAAGGCATGTTCATGGGATACTCTTCCAGAAGAAAAGCTTGTAGAGTATACAACAAAAGGACGAGAACAATCGTGGAATCAATCAATGTGAAATGTGATGAAGGCATTGATGATTAAAGCAAGGAAACAATCAAAAGCAATGTCGAAGAGGAGAACAAAAAAGATGAAAGTGAAAATTCAAAATAAACTGCAACCGCGGAAGAAGTCCAAAGAAATTTGGAACTAGAGAGATTGAAATTCAAAGCAGATCATCCTCCAGAATTGGTAATAGGTAATCCTACCGCAGGTATTCTAACTCGTTCCACTTTTGGAAATTTATGTGATTTGTGTCTATACAGTAGATTTATTTCAGAAATTGAACCCAAAGACATAGATACAGCTCTCAATGATGAGAGTTGGTTTATGGCTATGCAAGAAGAGCTAAACCAATTTGAACGAAATGATGTTTGGATTCTAGCACCTAGACCTAATGATTATCCGGTTCTAGGAACCAAATGGATTTTTAAAGTAAATTTGATGAATATGGAAATATCATTAGGAACAAAGCTAGGTTAGTTGCTAAAGGTTATAATCAAATTGAAGGAATTGATTTTGATGAAACTTTTGCACCAGTAGCAATACTAGAATCCATTAGAATATTGTTAGCTTTTGCTTGTTATAAAGGATTTAAACGAAGACAAATGGATATTAAAAGTGATTTTCTTAATGGAATTTTGAAAGAGGATGTATTCGTTGAACAACCTGAAGGTTTTTAAAGTCAAGAATACCCTAACCATGTATATAAACTTAACAAAGCATTATATGGATTAAAACAAGCCCCTAGGGCTTGGTATGAATGTCTTAGTATCTCCTTGAAAATGGGTTCAAAAAATTCTGTGTAGACACCACATTATTTCTATTGCACGAAAATGATGACCTTTTGATTGTTCAAATATATGTTGATGACATTATTTATGGTGCCACTAACAACCTTTTGTATGAGAAATATGAAAAAGTCATGCAGGTAAAGTTTGAAATGAGCTTGGTAGGAGAGTTAAAATTCTTTTTAGGATTTCAAATCAAACAAAGCGAAAAAGGTACATTCATCTCTCAAACAAAATATATCAGAGAGCTTGTCAAAAAATTTGGATTAAAATATGCTAAACCTGCAAAAACTCCCATGAGCACAACAATTAAACTTGACAAGGATGAAAAAGGTAAAGTAGTTGATCAAAAGAAATATCGAGGTATGATTGGATCACTTCTTTATCTTACTGCTTCTAGACTAGACGTTATGTTCTCTGTTTGTTTATGTGCACTGTTTCAATCAAATCCAAAAGAATCTGATTTAAAAGCTGTAAAAAGGATTATAAGGTATCTGTTGCACACCCCACGTTTTGGTCTATGGTATCCAACTAATGATAACTTTGAGTTAAAAGGATATTCTGATGCAGACTATGCTGGAAGTCTAGTTGATAGAAAAAGTAATGGTGGAACATGTTTAATGTTAGGACATTCGTTAGTTGCATGGTCAAGTCGAAAACAGAATTGTATTGCATTATCTACCACTGAGGCAGAGTATATTGCTCTAAGCGGTTGCTCTGCTCAAATCTTATGGATGATACAAACGTTGCAAGACTATGGTCTAAATTTAAACGAGTTCCACTTATGTGTGATAGAAAAAGTGCAATTGATCTCACAAATAATCATGTACATCATTCTCGCACCAAGCATATAGATGTTAGACATCATTTCATTAGAGATCACATTTCCAAAGAAAATATTTGCATAAACTTCATTTCAACCGATTCTCAATTGACAGACATTTTTACAAAACCCCTTTCAGAAAATAGTTTTTTTCAACTTCGTCTCAGTTTAGGCATTTTAGAAATATGATTTTATACTTTTTGTATTTGATCTTAAATTCCTATGTTAACTAATCTGACTCCCTATTGATTATCGAAAGGATAAATAGTGACTGAAAAAAAAAGTTATGAGTGTTGATCTTGATCGTATATTATGACTTGAGAGGGTATATTTAAAAAATTTCTTTAAAAATTTAAACAAAATTTGTAATAACTTTGGTTGGTAAAAATTCCATGACCATCCCTATTTCTATCATATTTCTACGACAATCACTCATCAAAATAAAATATAGTATGTCAAAATGTTGTATTTAAATAGGAAATTATTCTTTTTTTTAATTAATTAGCAATAAAATCATCCAAAAGTACTCACTCTCATTTAAAAGTCATCACGGTTATACATGGGTGAACTACTTGAAATCTTATTTATTTTATTTTTCAAGCATATGTGAAGGAGGAGCTTTGTTGTAGGGGAAGTATTCAAATAGGGGGAGCTAATAGAATTCATTAAGACCAAATACATTTAATAGAGTAAAAATCTTAATATATGTTTGTTATCATCAAAAGGGTGAGATTGTAGAATATACTAGTGTATGATTTTTGTTTGATGATAATAAACATATATAAATTCGTTTAAATGTATTTGTTATTGTACTATTTTATTTTTTCACAAAATTAAATAAATATTTGTTGAATAAAATAATAACTCGGAATTCTTATTTAAATAAATGTTTTATTCAAACAAATAATTTATTACAAATTCAAATAGTACAAATTTAAACTCACTATATTCCAAATACAAGTTTCAATTACAACACAATTTTCACTATAAAATTTTACATACATATTTCACCTCACTACATATTCACTCTTCACTCGTATTTTGACCTTCAACTCTGTACCAGCCTGAATCCAGCATCTGAACTATCTGCAAAATAAACATTGACGTAGTAAAATTGAAAAGGAAATATTTTGCAGTGCACAATGAAGTGTGTGTTTGAAAATATTATTTGCCTCGGTTATTTGGGTAGTTCGTTGTCATTTTTTTAATTCATATTACACGAACAACTTATGACATGCACAGTGTATCACTGTATATGCCACAAGGTCGTGCACACTGATATGCTTGTTAAAATTGTAGGGACAAGTGAGCACAAGGTCAAACCCAAGCCAAGACTGGTTTCAACTCAGGTGCAATGCAATCACAAACCAAAACTAATCAAGAAGCAAGAACCACACATAACATGGCAACCAAACAAGTTAGTGGAACAAATATGGACCAATCAAGCATGAACACAAGGGCTGCAACCAGACCAGAACAGTGCAAAAGAAGTTCACACAACAAATCCGAGGCAAACAGGTTCAAGTACATATGTGCATACAAGGATATGTATACATGAATGAACACAGCAGTTCAGAACCCAGACCAGAACACAACAGTGCACACGAGTTAAGAGGCAAACAGGTTCAAGTACATATGTGCATACAAACACATGGTCATAAGCAGTGGTGAACACAAGGCCTAAAACCAGACCAAACAAGTAAATATGTTCATACGCACATGACAGCAACTCAACATGACAGCAACTCAGAGACAAACAACAAGTATGCACATACACAGGGGCAGTTTTACTCAAAGCAAATTAAAATGCAACCAAACTTAAATGGAACCAAACTACACTTCAAGTGGAACAAGACCATAATAACAAAACCAGACAAACCAGAGTACAGGGCCAATACAAAGCAAAAATGTTCAACCAAAATGGATATGCAAGCATTCAGTTTCAACATGTACAAATAGAACCATACTACAATAACATAGGCACAAGGAAAGCTTCAGACATGCTCAGAGTTCATATGCAAGGTCAGATATCAACATGTAGTGCACATGTAAAAAGTGGTGCACCAGATATAAACATGAAACAGAGGGGACATCAGATCAAACTCAAGCACAGTGACATATATATACATACACATATATCAGTTCAAATCAATGAAATGACAAGAACCCGGACCAACTACAACAAAAACAGTGAAGCAGCCATGGGTAATTATTAGTAGCAGTTCAAAAAAAGTCAAGGAGTTGGTTCAAAAAGAAATGGAAAAACGAAAAACACTATTGAAGTGTTCAAAAAATCGTAATTATCAGTAGCAGTGAGAATGATGAACAAGTCGTTGGCAGCAAAGAACGGAACCAATTCAAGCAAATTCGAATATATCAGAAAAATATTCGACCAATGAACAAGTCAGACTTCAGGAAGAAAAAGATTAACCCAAAAATCGGAAAATGTATCTCAAATTCAAATGCCAAGCTGTAATCAAATTCAGAGATGAACGAGTCATGCATCAGAGATCGTTCGACTAGAAATCAACAGAATACTGAAATCACAAAAAATTCAAACCAAAATATACGAACGAAATAATAAGGTTTCGATCCCTATAAATTATCCCATTATCATTATCGGCAGATTATTCGAGTTCGAGGCAAAAATTCAGAGAGCTTACTTATCACAAACAAATCCAAAACTCGAATCAAAGTCGAGTATAATCAAAAATCGAAAAGGGGCAAATCACGTACCAATTCAAAGCAACATCCAACTCGACTCTCGAAGGAAACCGCACAAATCAAGCAATAAGCAAATTGGGGAACGAAAGCATCAAGGAGAACAATTTGAACTTCTATTTCGAAGCAGCGGCTCCAGAATCAAACAAAACCCTAATTTTGAAGAATAACAAAAGATCGGCCTAAGAGATTACACTAAAAAGGGGAGACAGTCTTCACTTTAGTTATTTGTTTAATTGGACCGTGTCTTTTTTTATATGTATTGGGCTTAAGTTTTAAATATAGGGATTTGTTGTTAGTTTTTATTTTATTTTTAATTTTCTCTTTTAAAATTTGGTAAATTTCTAGTTGTGTAACTAGGTACAATCTACGGGGCGTAGTTTGAGAATTCACAACTCAGTGGCTGAGTTGTGGCAGGGTTTTGAGCTTAGAGTTAGGTTAATCGACTTAACGGGTATCGCGAGTTTACGTGTTTTTGTAAGCGACTGTTTACTTAATTTCTAGTAGAAACCTTGGAGGCAGCACGTAGGCAAGATTTTGCCGAAGCTGGGTAAAACTGTGTGTGATCTTTACTGCATTACTTTATGTTTTTATTTTTATTTCCGCATTAATATTTTGTAGACCCTATTCAAACCCCCACCCCCCATCTAGGGTGAAAACGATCCTACAAGAATAGTCTTAAACTCTGGGCTAAGGATAGATCTGGAAATGGTTCTAAGTTATCCTCCTTCATTAGAAGTGAACTTGTTCTTGTTCAACAACAGATCATGAATAGTCCTATAGACTCCTTATTGAGTCAGCTTGAAACTGAGCTCTCTAGCAAGCTTGTTGAAGCTCTCACCACATAATTAAGCACGTTGAGGCAAAAATCAAAGGTGCAATGGTTTGGGTTGGTGATAGGAATTCTAGATACTATCATGCTTCCCTTAAAATTAAACAATCCAAATGTTGCATAACTCAAATAATTGATCAGCATGATAACACTCATACAACTCTTGACACTATTGATGTTGCCTTCCTTGAGTACTATACTTATCTTCTTGGCAGTCAAGAAGATGACCGATCTGATGATTCGTTTATATCCTCTCTCTCCTTCCTCAAGCTAAATTCCACTCAGCAAGAGTTTCTAACCTCCCCAGTCATAGATGATGAAATAAAGCTCACTGTCTTCAGTATGAGGAAGGATGCCTGTGGGGGTCCTGATGGCTTCAATGCCACCTTCTTCACTCACAGCTAGCAGATAATAAGTAAGGATTTCCTCAGTGTTGTTCATAACATATTCTCCAAGTTCAAGTTGATCAACTCAATCAACTCTATTAACCTTGCACTAATCCCCAAAATAAGCAATCCTTCCAACGTAACCCAGTTCATGCCTATTGCTTGAATATTCTGTATAAATTCATTTCTATGATTCTTGCTTCCAAGTTTAAGCATGTCCTCTCATCTCTTATCTCACCCAATCAGTTTGCCTTCCTACCTCAGAGGAATATCCTTGAGAATGTGATGATTGCACATGAGCTTCTCAATGGGTACAAATCAATGAATTCCTCACCTAGAGCTATGCTAAAAATAGAACTTAAAAAGGCTTTTGACTCCGTTAAATGGATAATTCTCATCTTTATTATGACTGCCATGAACTTTCCTATCAGATTCAATGAAATGACTCAAAAGTGCATCTCTACTCTTAGTTACTCCTTGCGGATCAACTCCCACTCTGTTGGATATTTTATAGGATCTAAATATTTTCGAGAAGGAGATCCTATTTCTGCCACCTCTTCCTAATTATCATGGAAGCTCTCACCTAGGCTCTTCTCCTTCAAGTTGAACAAAATAAATACTCCCTCTACCCTAAGTGCGGAAACCCTTTGATAACTTCTCTTGCTTTCACTGATGATTTGATCATCTCCACCAACCTACCTCAATCTCACTCTCTTGCATTATGCACACTCTTTCTTCCTTTACTCCATTCTCCAGTCTTTAAATAAATACCTCAAAATCTCACATCTTGCTTGTTGGTCTTGATGGCCCTCGGTCTAATCTATGCCTCTCTATCACCAATATGTAATCTCTTTAGGATGACATGACCTACCTGGGGGTTCCTTTAGCCACTAAATCCATACAACCTCTCAATGCACCCCTTCTTTGAGAAGATAACTTCCACCATGAATAGATGGAAAAAAGTTCTTAGCCAGCCAGGAAGGATAACTATAATAAATTCCATCATTTTCTCAATGTCTGGCTATTGGGGCGGAACCTTCCTCCTTCTTGTTAAACTCATTAGCATGATCTAGACTCCCATGATAAGGTTCTTATGGTCTGGCTCCATACACACCAAGAAATTTGCTCCTATTGCATTTAAAAAACTTGAGAGGTCTAGAAAGTTTGGAGGACTTAACATCAAAAATCTCACACTATGGAGTACTTCAGCCTTTTCTTAGCACTTAGATGCTCTTCATAATAATGGTAACTCCATCTAGGTTAAATAGGCCAGGATAATTCCCTCGAGAATGAGAACTTCTAGCTCATGGAAGCTAAGCCCACCAGTAGTTGGGTATAGAAAGCTATTCTCAAGATTAGGAAGCATCTTCTTCCACATACTACTCTCAAACTTGCCAGAAATAGTGCAACTAAATTCTGGAAGGTGCTACTGATATCTCCAAGTATTATATTCCATAGCCGTCTAACCTTTGAGGAAATTAGTATGTCATGCATTCCTTCTCAGGCTAGAGCTATAGACTATATTATAAATGGGACTATTTATCTCCCTCCTTCTAGATGCAGTTTTATCAATGCCTTAAGGAACCTGTATGCGAACTCTTGCTATAGCCTTTCTGATAATGATGAGTATGTCTGGACTTACATTAACATAAAACACTCCTCTAGCATTATTTACAAAGCAATGTCTGAACAATCTCTAGAGAAATTCCCATGGAATAGAAGACTACAGAACAATTCAACTTTGGAGAAGCTAAACTTTTCACTTTGGAAGATCCTGAGGGATGTTAACCGTACTCTTAATAATTAATGTTAAAGGGGTATTCTTGTTACCACTAATTGCCTGTTTTGCAACTCTGCAACTGAGGAGAATCATTACCTCTTTTTTAGCTGTCCCTACTCATTTTCCCTCTAGTTCAGATTCAAAATCATGGGAGGGTTCGCTCCTCCAGTTCAGGATAGTGTGGTGGAATAGGAGAATATATATAAGGAAACTCAATGAAAAATCTCTTACTTATATGAACTTCTGTTGATTTTGAAAGTGTTTGCTATGAGCTTTTAGAAGGAGAGAAATGGGAGAGTGTTTAATTCCCGATTCATGTCCAAATTGGATATATGTTATGTTATCAACAGAGGAATTCATGATTCAATGATCTTCTCTCCTTACTATTTCCCATCTGAGAGGGTGGAGAAATGGCGTCTTATTGGAATTTGTGTGTTTTCCTACTGTTTTGTTTTTTCTCTTTTTCCTATTTGTTCACCTCCATGTATCTTTTAATGACTTCTTGTACAATTTTAAGTGTTTAATAAAATGGTAGGGGAGCATTCGACCTTGCTGGCCTTGCCAAATATGTATGTATGTATGTATATGTATTTTAATTTTTCAAACAGAATTCTGAAAATTAGCCTAAGATCCAAATAATTCTAGGCCTTATCAAACTAAACTTTTAGACTTACTCCACCTATTGGGCATGGTTAGTAGCTAAGAAGGAGAGAATACTTGACTATTCAACCTTAAGCCTAGACATTACTATTTTAGAAACCCATCAGACAAGTATGTTTTCTTAGTTGGCCTTAAATTTGACTAATTAGACCGCGTAGACAATTTGGGCTCCAATACCACTAAAGAAACTCAATTTGTTTTTAAAAAAGAAAGTCCATATTTGGATTATAGTAGGTCTATGAAGTCTAATGGGTTTCATTAGATACTATCTATTTGTTATTAATAAAATCATATTTTATTAATATTATCTTATTCTTAATTAATTAAATATATGTTAATTTAATGTGAAATTTGAAAATGTATGAATACATCAAATATATTTATATTTTTAAAGGTATGACAAATAGTACAGTGGATGTAATTATTTGGTGTTTAAAGATAGGAATAAACATGAAATTACATCCATATATAATCACATCAAGACCTAAAAGGAAAGAGATAAAGGAGGCATCATTAATTAATTCCACATTTCCTCTTTTATAAACATTCAATTGATACTACACCTAATCAATATACAAGGGATGATATGTTATAACTGTGAGTTAGTGGAATAGGGATCTTAAGAAAAAATTAACACTAGGGGGTGAATAGGTTTAATGGATTATATGAATATTATTCAAATTCTTTAAGATTTTACTTGGAATGATGGAATTAACAATCACAGAAACAACCACATAATCAAAGTACAAATAAAAGTAAATGCAGTAAAAGTAAAAAAGGAAAGAACACACCAGGATTTTATACTGGTTCGAAGTTACTCTATATCCAGTCCCACACAATTCCTTGTACGGATTTCTTCAACTAGTAAATGCAAATAAAATCTCGATTTCAAGGCTACGAGACACACCCACCAGAATCTCGGCCTCTGGGTAGAACCGCTTGATTTCCAGGCCATAAGCACACCCACTAGATTTATGGGCTACTAAGCACACCCAATTGATTTAATCAGGCTACAATCACACCTACTTGGATTTCAGGGATACCAAGCACACCACAGAGTATAAAAGTATGATTTGATAGAGTTTACAGACTCAGATCTTCAATCTTGATTACAATTAATCCTATAACTCTTTGAATAACACTTTGATCTTGAGAGAAATGATAGAAATCTGAGAGTGTATGAAAGAGAATCAAACTAGTAATGATTGAATTTGATTCTGGTTGAATTTCAACAAAGTTTCGATGGAAATTGATATAGAAATCAAGAGAGTGAAAAGAGGAGAGAAAAATAAGAAAGTAGTTAATCAAAATTCGTTTGGAAATCTGGTATATATAGGAAAACAACGGTCATGTCCATTCGCGAAGATATACGACGAAAAGACACTTCCATTCAAATTTGAATTTTGAAAAGTACGGTTAGTATGGCGACATACTTGTAGAGGATATGTCGGCATATCCCTTTGTATTTTGAAAAATTGCATAATAAAAATCGTTTTGAGAATATTAAGTTTTTTAAATATTTTAAAACTTTGTACAAACATTTAAACATAGTTTATACATATTTTAATCGTATTAAAACTTAATAAAACTTTACAAAATAATTTTGAAATATTTAATCAGAATATTCAATATAATGTAAATAATATATATGAAATCAATATAGTGATAAAGTATTAAAATATAAACAAAAATTCAATAAATATATATAAACTTAAAATCGCTAAAATAATATTTTTATAAGTGTAAGAGATTGAAAATCATTTTGAGAAATATTTCGAAAAGATTATGTTAAAACCAGGATATTTGAAAAATAATTTTAAAAAAAATTAGAAAAGGTGAGAGAGATCAGGAAAGTGCTATTAAGGTTTTAACATAAATTCTATGACTCTATAACTTATCTGGAATATCTTGAACTCTTGAACTCTTTAATACTCATGAGTCTTCATTCTTGAACCCTTGAACCTTTATATCAACATCTTGAATCTACTCTTGATATCAGCATCTTGATACTGTACAGTCTTCTTAATCAATATATGTCTAATATCCTGCACCATATACTATACAGTATCTTGATAAAACATTAGTATCTATATTTTATATAATGGCATATAGTTGTTATCATCAAAACCAATACCTAAGGCACTAACAATCTCCCTTTTTTGATGATGACAACTCTGTATATAAAATATATTATAACTCCTCCTGAGTTACAAAACTCTCCCTTAATCTATGCCTAGATTTTATATATTTCTCCCTCTTTGTCATCAACAAAAAAAATAACCTCGTAAAATTATAACTCTAACACTAACTCTTACTACAATCCTAAATCTAACTTCCCTAAATAAAATACTAATCAATATGTATAAGAATTATATATAATGATGATGAAAAACATTATATAAAAACAATAGGTGATATGTAAAATTTAGATAATCATGAAATAATCAATCCAAATATTCATCCAAGCAAACAAAGTTTATGTCACACAACATTCAAATGAATCCACACAAATTAAAACCAATCAAATTAAAACCAAAATAAGTATTATTATTTATATACAATCAAACCTATTTAAACTAGACACTTCGAGGAACTTCAATCCAACCATCAGTGCCAAAGGTTGGATCTGCTTTGATAGCATCCCAATCTTCATCATCTTTATTGATGGTACACTCTAGATTGGTGGTTAGTTCTTCTTTGTTCAAGGCAAAAATCATCCACCGAATCGCGTCGAAATGCCTTTCTTGCTCCTTTATCATCTGCAATTGACTCAATTCTAAGTGCCTCTGGTTTCTTAGGACGAACATAAGAATGTTGTTGAATAAATCAAGAGTTTGTTGGAAGTTTTAGATTAGTTTCTGGATAAGAGAAGCCATTATTTTGGTTTTAAAGTTTAGGAATGCAAAGGAAGAAGAAAGAAAGTAGAGAATAACGATTCTTTGGTCTTAATAGATATTTAAAGGGGTGGAAATTTGTTGGAAATGAATAGACATTTCCTGTCTATTCAATTTTCAAAATTAAATTTTTTTGGAAAATTACCGTTATATTCAACATATATGCAGAAATTTTCAAAACAACTTTGCTTTGACATTCTAATGTATTTAGCTTATACTATTATACTGTTATGTTTTTCAGAGATGACAAACAATATATAACAGCAAGGAAATATATTTTTCATTAATACTTAGATGGAGCTTACATGGAACACAAAGAAATGAAAGGATACATAAAAATCAACATAAACTAAAACTAGAAAATCTAAATACAAGGATAGTTTAAAAAACAACTAGAAAGATACGGATGAAGATGATGAAGAACCACCAAGCTTGTGTATGATCTTTTTAAAGAATTTATCCATTTTGTTGGAAATTGAAGTAAATCTCTTTGAAAATGATTTCTTAAGCTTCCTTTAGTTATGGATGATCTTCTCTTGATTTTTGAGAAGATCTTTGTTGGTTGGATTTGGTGGCATATTGATACTTTCCAAAGAAGTATCCTCCTCCACTTCTTATTCTTCCTCCTCGAATTTCATTTCATCTCCTTCCTCTTCCTCCTCTTCTCTCGTTTCATGCTCTTCTTTCCAAGCCAACATTTGTTCCTTTTCCGAAAGCATTTCATAAGGCTCGAAAAATGGGGAAATATGCATAAGTGAAATGTTTGCCCTATCAAATATTTTTCGAGGAATTGTTCCCTCTCTTTTAAGGTCAACACCAAAATAATTGAAAACACGAGTAAGATACACAACATAAAATAATGTGTTTTCATGTTTGGAAAGATTCTTAGGAAAAAGTTCATCCAAAATGACTTAAGACCAATTTTTGTCGTATTGACCATAAACTGCGAAAAGTGCT
This sequence comes from Allium fistulosum, assembly GCA_030737815.1. NCBI lineage: Eukaryota > Viridiplantae > Streptophyta > Magnoliopsida > Asparagales > Amaryllidaceae > Allium > Allium fistulosum. The sequence goes on from CM060902.1 coordinate 521,018,908, forward strand.
TTGAAAACTTTTTGAGCCGAGTTATTATAATTATCCATTCTAGGAGTGATACTGTTGCAAAAGAAGGCCTAAAATTCTTACTTTTGGATGCAAGTTTTTGTTTTTGAATTCAAAATTGTCATCACTTTTGAAAATGTCATGAATTACTTCATGATTTCGAAAATCAACTTGAAAAGATGAAAGGTCCATTCCACTAGATTTGCATCCAAGAATGTGACCCGAATGTTTACAATTTAAAACAATTTGTGTTCCTTTGACACTACTCTAAACTTCTCCTTCTCTACCATCATAAAACTTTCTTTTTAAATATGCATAAAACATCTTTACTAACTTTGGATAACAAACAAAATCATTTTGAGAAGCATCGATTAAACTAAGAATTTCATTTTGCAAACAAAGATTGAAATGATCATAAGTAGGAAAATCTTCAAAAATAGCAAATCTTCCGGGAAAGACTTTTCCGAAAGATAAATACTCAATATAGGCTTGAATGGCTTCTTGATCATTCAAAAGATTTTCTTTTATTTTATTAGAAATCCTCATAGTTGCCTTAGTATTGCTTGATGATGCTATTAAAGAATACTTTAAAGAGATAAGAGAGTTTATGATTTTTGAATTTGAAAATGAAAGTGAGGAATGAAAGGATGGAGATAGAGTAAGTAAATAAAGATTCAAAGGACATGTTCTTTGGTAAAAAGGCAACTTTTTAAAACATAGGAGTTGGCGAAAAGGTGGAGGGAAATTCAAATTCTGTCTGCATATGTCGACATATGATCCTGGGGTATATTGACATATAGGTTGAAATTTTCAAAAATGATTTTTGTTTAACTATATCCTATTATATTATACAGATCTATTTATAGTTATTCTATTTTTAGAAAAATAATTTTGAAATAATTTTAAATATATTTTATAATATTAATTTTTTTTAAATATATAATGTATTTATATTTAAAATATAATCATGCAATATTAAACTAATATTATTATTAATCTATAGGATATTCCTAACAGCCAATGAAGCAACCAAAAGAAAAATTCATTCAAGGAAAAAAATCGATATATTAAATGTGTACCTTTTTCTGATCCATTTCACCATTTTGTTCTGAATTATGTATTACTGTGAAGCACATGTTAGCAATTTCTTTATCCGATTCATTATCATTTAAGGATGTATCTGAATCGCCTAATGTTGCAGTATAGGATCTTCTCCATTTTCTGGATGAATCGGTGTTTGGTGTAGTTTCCAGTTTATTTGGATGTGGATGGTCTCGTTTTAAATTAATAGGGTCATCGCAATTATAACATCTAATGTCATTTCTGTTTCCACTTCCGCTTCCTAGATTTTTATTGTCATTTCTTTTGAAATTGTTCATCTTCCCATACTTTAGAAATTTTCTGAAAATCCTTGTCATGAAAGCAATTTCTTCACCTTCATCGCTGTATGAATCCAGATTATCCGTCATTGCATTAAAAGCTATAGATTTATTCCCTATTACTTTGCTTTCTCTCCTGCCCTGCATTTGTGCTTCAAAAACATTAAATTGCCAATTAATTCTTTAATTTTTAGAATGCTAATGTCATTAGCCTCTTTGATTGCAAGAGTCTTTTGATCCCATTCAGGAGTGAATGAATAGAGGATTTTTATAACTCGATCCTCTTCAGAAAAAAATTTACCCAGTGCAATAAGTGAGTGTACTATATCTTTGAATCTACTATACATATTAGTATGGACTCATTTGGACTCATTTTGAATAATTGAAACTGGTTTGTTAACATGGAATTTTGGTCTCTTTGACCTTACTTGTCCCTTCATATGTTACTTGCAAAGTTCTTCCAATTTCAAATGCAGACTTACATGTAGATACTTTATTAAATTCATTTCTATCTAGTGAAAAAAATAATATATTCATGGCCTTAGAGTTACTTTGTGCAACTACTTTTTGATCAGCAGACCACTGTGGAAAAAATTTCTCGGGTTCAGTGTACTCAATTCGTGTGATATTCCAAGTGTATAAACCAATTGATTGTAAATAAAGTTCCATTCTACATGATCAATATGTGTAATTACTGCCATTAAAAAGTGGAGGTCTAGCAGTAGATTGTCCTTCGACAAATGAGTTACTAACAAGTATATTAATAGTGTTACTAACAGTACTATTACCAATGTTGGTAGCCATTTAAACCTTTTCAATAATCAGACAATGAATACTTTGAAAACCGATTCTTTGATATGAAATGTGAGTTAATGGAATAGGGATCTTAAGGCTAAATTAACACTAGAGGGGGGTGAATAGTGTTTAATGGATTATATGAATATTATTCAAATTCTTTAAGATTTTACTTGGAATGGTGGAATTAACAATCATAGAAACAATCGCAGAATCAAAGTACAAATAAAAGTAAATGCAGTAAAAGTAAAAAGGAAAGAACACAACAGGATTTTATACTTGTCCAAAGTTACCCTACATCCAGTCCCGCACAATTCCTTGTACGGATTACTTTTCAACTAGTAAATGCAAATACAATCTCGATTTCAAGGCTACGAGACACACCCTCCAAAATCCAGGCCCCTAGGTAGAGCCACTTTATTTCCGGGCCACAGGCACACCCACTAGATTTACGGGCTACTAAGCACACTTAATTGATTTAATTAGGCTACAATTACACCTACTTGGATTTCAGGGATACCAAGCACATCAAAGAGTATAAGAGTATGATTTGATAGAGTTTACAGACTCAGGTCTTCGATCTTGATTACAATTGATCTTATAACTCTTTGAATAGCACTTTGATCTTGAGGGAGATGATAGAAATCTAAGAGTGTATGAAAGAAAATCAAACTAGTAATGATTGAATTTAATTCTGGTTGAATTTCGGTAGAGTTTCGATAGAAATTGATTTAGAAATCAAGAGAGTGAAAAGTGGAGAGAAAAATAAGAAAGTAGTTAATCAAAATTTGTTAGGAAGTTTAGTATATATAGAAAAACAATGGTCATGTCCATTCGCAAAGAGATACGACGAAAATACACTTCCATTCAAATTTGAATTTTGAAAAGTATGGCTAGTATGTCGACATACTTGTAGAGGATATGTCGACATATCCCTTTGTATTTTGAAAAAATCACTTAATAAAAATTGTTTTGAAAATATTAAGTTTTTTAAAATATTTTGAAACTTTGTACAAACATTTAAACATAGCTTATACATATTTTAATCATATTAAAACTTATAAAACAATTTTGAAATATTTTATCAGAATATTCAATATAATGTAAGTAATATATATAAAATCAATATAGTTATAAATTATTAAAGTATAAACAAAAATATTTATTTATTTATTTAAAATCACTATAAATATAAGTGATTGAAAATTATTTTGAGAAATATTTTGAAAGGATTATTTTAAAACTAGGATATTTGAAAAAAAATAGAACAAAATTAGAAAAGGTAAAAGAGATCAGGAAAGTTCTATCAAAGTTTTAACATTAATTCTATAACTCTATAACCTATGTAGAATATCTTTAACTCCTAATGTGATAACCTGGATTTTTGGACATCTGGTAATTGGATAATTAACTGATCTTAACTATTGAAACACTGATTTATAAGTTGAGAAAATAATTTTGATAATAAATATTTATATCTGGATAAATATTTATTTGATAATCTCCTGATATAATTATTTAAATTGGCAAAATTTATCTTTTCAAAAACAAATAAAATATGTATTTGTTTTTATATATATATAAGTAGATTGTAAATATAACTTGGGTTTGAAATTCAAAGTAATATCTTATGTAACGACCCGTAAATTTAACCGGTTTTAATAACGTTATTAATCGAAATTTTGCGAAATTTTAAAAGATAAAATTTTGAAATATAAATTTGATATTTGGAATGCGTCTAGTTAAACATAGCAACTGGTAAATTTTCGTCCGAAAATATGAAAGTTTATTTCGCGCGTAAATTTACTTCAATTTAATCAGTTAAAAAAACGATGAAAATAAAATGTTTCCGAAACCTAAATATTTTTACATAAAAAAATTCTAAACCATCTTCTGAGCAAGATGTCAGTTTGTCGTTTTTCTAAATTCGGACATCTTTAGCTCCATCGATCTTATTTTTCAGTGTTTTTCTTGCATTTTTCCGCTAGTAGAAAATTCGAATTTTTATAATTCAAACGTACTACTAATATCTGTATACCATTCTGTTCGTATCGTTGTGCTGATCTCCACTCCATATTCGATTGTGCATTTTGACGTCCGACGCGACGAAATCGTGTTACGGTCCGTCGTATCGGTACTGTATTTGGGTCATCTTGTTCCTTGTGCCTTTGCAGATCTTCAACCGTATAAACAATAATTGCTCTATTGAATTTTGAAACAACTTTTGACCTTTCAGATTTGCATTTATTCTTATAATTGTATTTGTGCCAACCTTTGCTATTTTCCAGGTTCTCAGTTTATTTTGATATTATATTTTTCTACCGGTTTACTTCCACTTTCCTCTCCTCTTGTTCTCTCTGTCTACCGTTCCTTCCTTCTTCCTTTTCTTTACAAAACAAACCAGGTCTCATTGCTTTCCACTTCCTTGCCAACCCGGTCTTCCGCCTGCAACTCCGACCCCAAGCCCACGCTGACAAACATCTTCCCTCACCTGATCCGCGAGCAACATCATCTCAGCTTGCCCACACCGCCTCGCCTCACACGCATGCAGCCCGCTCTGACTCGACACTGCAGCCCTCCCCTCGCCTGACAACCCATGCCAGCATCCAAGCATCGACCATCCCTTCTCCTCATCCCCCGCAGTGCTCCAGCCCGCAACCAAGCAGCAGCCCCGTGCACCGAAAACCGACCTCACCCAGCGAACTGCCATCATCCTCCGCTTTTCCACCTAACACTACCACATGACAGCCCCTCCTTCCTTTACAAACGTCCCGCACTGCCTCCCCTCCTCCGCGCTCCGCCACTAAGTCACCAACCTCCGCCTCCACGTCCCCTGCTCCTTGTTCCGCTCAGCCCAGATCTCGCCGCTACACCGCATCCAATAGCCGACCACCATCCAAAAACCTCCGCCTCTCCGCCTCGAACTCACCCATCTATCACCCAGGCAGGCCAAGCCGAGCCTCCCAAATTGCAACTCCACCACGTTATCCCGAGCGCGCTCCACCATGCTACCTCATCGCCTCCTTTCTTTCACTGCCACCGCGCCCTGACTGGCATCGGCCAGTAACCATTCATTTGCAATTTGAGTTTTGTTGCCTGGTACGTTGTTTATATTGTATGTTATGTTACTTTATTTTAGTATATCATAATATAAAGTTTTTGCTTCTCGTTAAACTTTTTTTTTTATATCTGATACTTATACATAGGTTCATACAGGCTATATATACGAGTTGAATATAAATTAGTTTATACAGTTTGCATTATAAAGTATATTTGGTTATGAAAAGTTTACATGGTTTTTCTGTTGTTAAAAAAAATATATATATACTAGTTTATAAGAAGTTACAGTATTATGTATTGTTTGAGATAGTTTGAGAAAATGTTAGTATATAATGTTTGTAATGTATATTTACAGTCCGGTTTATATGTTTTTATTTATCTATACTATATTATTATTAGTGAGTTGAATTTGAAGCTCACTCGGGCCTCCTTGAAATTTGGCAAACGAACAGTCTCCGAGTTATATTATTATTAACGAGTTGCACTCGATGGACGCAGAAGCCCTCTTAAACAGTCCCGTTTTTTATTTCCTTCTGTTCGTTTCCTCTCTCTGCTTCTTCCTTATAGTCCAGCCTTTCCCCTCCTCCATCTTCACCCTAAATCAAAGGCGATTTGGTTTGCCTCTCTCCACTTCTTCCTTATACTCCAGCCCTTCCCCTCCTTCATCTTAACCCTAAATCAAAGGCGATTTGGTTTACCACCCACTCGCACTTCCTCCACTGTTTTGACTGTTGCTCTTCCTCACCTGTCGTCTTCCCTTCCATTACCCATATACGCCTTAACTGTAAATTGACCATGATTTTCTACAGCTTGACGTCGCCCTTCTGTTTTATTGCTGTTATCCCTCAACCTGTCCTCTGCAGCAACCAGTCTTCGTCGATCGTCCATCCAATTGTCCTCAAAGCATCGAACGGTAATCAAATTTAGGTACTCTCTCTGTCTTTTTCCTCTGCTACTTTTTCTTCTTTTTCTGCCACATATTTCTGAATCACGGATTTGTTAATGGGTCGTGTTTGTTTGAAAGGTCCATGGTTGTCTTGCTATTTAGAATGAAATCTGATGTCATAGTTAACCTTCGGTTCTTCCAGGTTTTAGATAATACAATTCTCATGTCAACTCAAGATAATGGAGTTTTATCTTAGTCCATTTGGGCACTAATAAATTTATGATTAGCCTTTTCCCCCTAGGACTCTCCTTACTGTTGTACACTATTAAATTAATTTTTAGTAATAATCTATATAATCTTTGAATGTTTTTCTTTTGGTTTTATTAATTTTTTCTCTCTAGCTTTTACATTCTACGTAATATGACATGCTAGCAGTTTTGCAAGAGTTTTATTTTATGCTTAAGACGATCAAACTATTACTTTGTAAATAAAAACACAAAGGTATACAACTCTAAAAGGGTTGTCTTTCCATAATTATTAGTTCTTTTTTAATTTTAGATTTTAGTGTTAATGTTTGAATCTTCACCACATCCTTATATTCTTCATGGATAGCTAATTTATCTTACAATGTGTATTGTAATTTGTTTAACTTCTTCTATTTAAAGTGGAATATCAAGTGTATTTGTTATTATGTATATCAAATATTTTGGTTAGACCCAACCGTATAGACACACGAATGACCTTGGGACTTCAAAGTAAATGCTTATATTTCATGCCAATTTTGATTAATGAGTGAAGCCGAATCTATACAATTTGATACATCGCCTCTCTTTGCTGATACCGAAATCGACACATGGTATCTCAGTTTCAACTCTTTATTATTTTTTTTTTAATTTCATATCTTTTGTTTACGACAATATTGTTCAGAGTTAATTGTAAAAACACCCCTAATGAATATCTGTTACATTTTGGTTAATTATGTGCATAAGTGTAATTTTCAACCGTAGTCTATTTTGTTTTTCTAACTAGATTTTCATTCAATTTCAGCCAGAGTGTACGATGATTAAGGTATGATTTAGTTTCTTCTATGGCTATAAAGATTACCGATTATGCCTTATTTCATCTATGAATTTACTTCCTTGGCTCTTTCTATCTCTCTCTCTAAATCATTCATCTATATGTACTAAATTTAGTTTCTAGATATGGGTTTTAGAACCACTCTACAGATGATTTCATTTGCTTCTGATTAAATCAAAAAGTATATTCTCATGGATAAACCAAGAACATTTTATTTTTTCTTCAAATAACATTATTTGTTTTAAGGTATGCGATAGAAAACAATATAAATAATCGCTTACTACATGATATATTTTAAGTTATTCAACTACCTATCATATATTAATTTTTTATTATCATCATAGTTATACAAATATTAAAAAATCACAGTTAAGAGTCACAATATTGGGAAAATGCATGTGAGTGTGTGTGTGTCAGCATGTTTTTTGTTTGTGTATTTATGTATATAAAGATGCCCTTTATATCAAGTTGGTTTTCCTTGCTTAATTCAAATTATGGAATTTACTTCAATTGCTTTATCATGTTACCTTTAATAACTATATCAAATAACCATAGTAATATGTTTACTTACCCCAATTATTACTTTTTCCTTGCTTCTAATATCCACATACATGATGATAAAACAATATAAATTCTTGACCATCCAAGTGTATACAATTTCTAGCAAACCTTTTAATGTGATCTTAATTTAACACTCTTTGCCTGGTTTTATACTGAAGAAATAAATAAATAAATAAATAATCCGTTTTGCATGAAAACAGAAAAAATGATTCCACGAAGGTTGCTAAATTAGTATAGTTACAACGATGCACGTAGCATGTTAAGTAACATGTTTAATATTTAATTATGGTGTAAGCTATCTATATTTCGTATAAACGATGGAAGAAAGTTAAACATCTGTGTGTGATTTAATAGAGAATTTTTTTGTGGCTTCTTATTTACCGAGTTTTGCTTAAACTTTCTATGCTTTCAACTCATCTTATTATGTTTGCTCCTGTTTTTTCCGTTTGGTGTTTGAAGCCGAGGGTAGGTGGAAGTAATAGAGCTCATGCTTCAGCTCTCAACTTTCATAAAGTATCCCACAATCTATTTTCTAGGTATGTATTCATGCGTCGTGTATTTTTAATCTCATGGTAGCGTCGATAATGGATTTCAGTATAATTTTGCACAACGTCTATAATGGTGGATATAGTACAAGTATGTGTCTCGACTTTGCTGTATGGAATTTGGTTGCTTTTTTATGACAAGTATTTTATAATAAAAACGCCAATAATATTAAGGCACAAATACAAAACCAGGATTTTTGTTTTTTTACAAATTTTTGCGCTTCTCCTTAAAATATGAACATTCATGTTTTCCTCATGTTATATAACCATTTCCCACCATTTTTGTGGTCATTTCTGCATTGTGAGGGTCAAATATCTTACCATTAATTTCGCTTTAGCGGAAAAAGAAGAGCTATCAGGTGGTTTGGGAGCAAGTATTTTTATTAGAAAGGGAAAATATGTATGTGCATAGTGTAAAAGCCCAAAAGCCCGTGTGCTATATTTTTTTTAACAATACAGTAATTGGTAACTGTTGGCTTTCATTTTTTAATGGATTTCACAAATGTTTTGGACGTCATCATGTTAATTAGAGAGCAAATTAATCAAGGCCCCACATCATTGCACTAATCAAAGGTATACACCTTTGCCACATTCATCCACACCATAAACTAAAAATGCAATCCAGAGTAAACCCATGATATCCATGCATACATGAAAAAAAACAATATGAGATATCTATTTGAGTGATCTAGACATGTCAATCATTAGGTATCCAGGGTCCTAACGCCTTACATTGAATTTTTTTCCTCATTATGCAATCCATTCTCCAATTTTTGATTGAATTAGTAGAATTTCTAAATTAGGTATACTTCCAACTGTCGATGTAACATATTAAGTAACATGTTTAATATTTAATTATGGGGTATACTACCTATAGTTCGTACAAATGATGAAAGAAAGCAAAAAATTTGTGTGTGATTTAGTAGAGAATATTTTATTGCTTGATCTTTACCTACTTTACTTAAACTTTCTTCACTGTCAACTCATCTTATTTTGTTTGCTCATGTTCTTGCCGTTTGGTGTTTACAGTCGAGGGCAAGTGGAAGCAACAAAGCTCATGCTTCAGCTATCTACTTTCATCAAGTATCCCGCAATCTATTTTCTAGGTATGCATTCATGCATACGTCTATTTTTAATCTAATGGTAGCGTCGGTAATGGATTGCATATTATTTTGCACAAGTATGTGTCTCAATTTTGCTGTATAGAATTTAGTTGCGTTTATTGATAAGTATTTCATAATAAAACTGCCGATAATATGAGGCACAAATACAAAAACAGGATTTTTATTTTTTTACAAGTTTTTACGCTTCTCCTTAAAATATCAACATTCATGCCTTCCTCATATTATATATAACCATTTCCCACCATTTTTGTAGCCATTTCCGTGTTGTGAGACTAAATACCTAACCATTAATTTCGTTTTAGCTGAATGACAAGAGCTATCAAAATATTTTTATTACAAAGGGATAATATGTATGCGCATAGTTTAAAAGCCCATGTGCTTTATTTTTTTAACAACATGTTAATTGGTAATTGTGGGCTTTCACTTTTTTAATGGATTTCACAAATGCTTTGGACGTCATTATGCTAATTGGAGAGCAAATTAATCGTGGCCCCACGTCATTGTTAATTTCCTCAATTTTTATATGTTTCAATTCTATAAATTTTTATTTCATTACAATGGATTTTGCTTACTGCTATTGCTTACCACTGCAGTTCTAATTTCCATATTTCGTTAGAGTTTACTAAACTACCGTTTGGTAGTCATATGCCGTATTTTGATTTTACCTATATTTGGGTTTGCCAATGGTTCTTTAGACTATTAATGCAAACTTAGGCGTATTGGTTAAACCTTAAATTGTTTTGGTAAACAATGAAATGACAATTTTAAACTACAATAAACACATTTCTAAACTACATACTCTATTACTTATCAGTGGCGTGGTATATAATAAGGTCATGTATTTGCATTTTTTCTTTGATTGACCATGTACTACATTCAAATTAAATTTTTAAGAGAAGGTTTTTTACATTTTATACTCTAAAATTTGGTTTTGAAGATGCTGTTATAATTATACAGACTCAGAATAGAGTAAATGAATATTAAGTTGCTTTTTCATGGATTAAAAGATTATTACATTGGGCTGGAACTATATCATTGTATTATTTGATTTTGAGTTTTGGCTTCTGAAAACCTATGTATATTTATGATGTATTAGTTAGAATATACAGTCTTATTTGAAAGTAATTTCTCATGTTATATCTATATGGTAATGGAATTTTTATACAATTTATTCACAAATTCTTTTACCTTGCGCAGGTTTACACATAATGATATAAAACCGATAGAGTGCAATGATTGAATTGGAATAAGTCCACACAATTATGTTTACTGTTTATATATTTAACCGTATATCGAGCAAATGGAGACATCATAATTAACTTTCTTGGTTTAATAAGTGATTTGATGCATTATAATACTCACTCATCTTATTACCTGGCAATTCATTTTTTCAATTGACTATGTTTACACAGTGGTATTGTTTAAACCCTTTCTAATTTTTGTGTGCCATGCTTACCGTTTACTTGGTAAATTTCTTATGTGCATAGCCCAAAAATTGCTTCCTTTTTTATGCATGAACAAATAAATTAAATATTACCTGCTTCCATAAATTAGTATTTTATAGCACTTACCTTTCTCTGTGTAAAGCTGCCAGATATATAATAATTTTTACCACCTTTTTAGATTCCTGATTTATTTCAATCTTAGACTACAGCTTCAAGATGATGAACTGCTTTTCTTCAAACCTATTTGAATTCTTGCAGTTTTGTAAATCAATGTACAATTCTAATTTCAACTTTCATCTTCGATTGCTAAATTATGAATCTAAAAATCTATGTTTATCCTTATTACATGACTGCTGGAAAGTATACGCTATATTTTCTTTATTATTTTAGATTCACAAAATTCTGTGCACCAAACAAAGATTAAAGGCACAAATGTTACACAACAACACAAACGGAATTGGAACAGAAACTACACAACCTTTTCTTTTAGTCCAGCTAAGTTATATGCAGCATTATATGGTTGTACTAAGATTAAAGTTGTTCAATGTTTATAATTTCTAGATTCTGAATTTAATGGTTAATATTTAAAGGAATTAATGGTTTGCTTAATTCTTCTAAACTATATTTGCCAACCATCAATAGTGATGATCAACTGGCAGTTAAAAAACTATATATTTCCTGACAAGTCTCCATAAATAAATTGTTTTTATTTACTATCTCCGTTTTTCAATGTAGTAAGCTCAACCATGAAGATGTTTAACTACGTTTGTTGTCCACTTATTCAACACGTATATTGCTCCAACAAAGGTATACAATTAACTATTCCAGCACTTAATTTGGATCTGCATTCAAGTTCTTACTATTACTACACTACTCCGTTCTTCCATGAATATTGCTCATACAAACGTATAAGGAAGATTGTTCACCCCTAATCATCAACACCTTTTTTATTTTTCCAGGTTGCTCTTGATATTTTGTACAAGCTTTAAAAAGGTGGACGAAATAAAGCCAATGAGTACCTGAAATTTAACCAACCGTAATGCACTAAGTGTTATTAGATTTTTACTATTTTGTTTGTCGTTAGTTAAAAAAACCAGTAACACACTGTTTTTGGTTCATTGTTTTCTTTCCCTATGTATTACAGCATTAAACATATTTTTGGAAATGGGAAAAGGTATCCAACTATTATTATACGCTTATGATCCTAATTCATGTCCCATTTGAGGCCTTACATAGTACTGTTTACTAAATTTAAATTGGGAAGACTTAGTAATTTTGGTTCTTTAAATAATTGTTCATTTTATGACCAAGGGCAGCACCATGGTTTCAAGAATATTCTGTTTCAACTCATATAAATATAAAGAAAGGTGTTGCTTCACCTAGACAGTAAAGAGTTTAGTGCCATGTGCATTTCCTCTGACAATTAGGAATGAAAGTGCTCGAAATAAAATCTCTACTTGGAGTAAATGTAATATGCTGTACACAGTAACATATACTACTTTAATTCAAGTGTTTTGCCAAACAAAATGCACTTCAATAGTCCTTTTGTATTTACTCCCAAATCTTAACAGTGCGTTAAGTGGAACAAATATTATTTAGATATATCTAATTGATTATCAATTAGCTAATAGCTCTTTCATATGTAAAATCACTCTTGCCATTAAGTTATAACTGTTACCACATATCTAGCCTCTTTAAATGGATAATAAATCCACACGCTACAGCCTTCTCCTTATGTTTACTTGTAAAGTATTGGCTTTGCTCCAAATCTAAAAATTCATATGAAGAGTTACTAACTTCATCAGTTGAGGAGGTACTAATATCGACTAAATCTACAGATGCAAAAGACTTAACATATATTGCATGTCTTGATGCCTCAAAATCTCTGAACTCTTAGCCCTTACGTCTTCCTCTTCCAAAAAATGACCATATGATGGACATTACATTAACTTCATTCTTCATAATGGAGCTGAAAGTTGTAGCTGATGAAAGAGGTTGCACACCACCTTCATATTGTATCACGTCATTCCAGTTTTCATATGCATGCTTCACTAATAGATCAACAACATCTGTATAGAGTTGAAAAACAATGAATTAAGTTGTTACACAATATGGATTCATGTTGACCAACTTAGGATTTATTTACTGACCATGGTCATGAGAAATGGATTCAACGGATTTGGTGCAACACCCATTCTTTCTATTTGATTCTGACCCTATGAATGCAATATTTTCGCGATATCCGTGTGCGAAGCACGGGTTCGCACTAGTATATCTAATGTTCTACTTTTGTATAATTCAAAGTAAATAAGTATATGTTAGTATACAAGTAATATAACAGTTTTAGTATTGTTCAAGCAGCATGCATATGTACTTTGTTTATTTGGGGTCTGCACATTCTAGTTATATGATACGGCATGGTTATATATTAGTTTATATATATTGAGTATGTTGTTTTGATAAATATAAGTTTATATTAGTTTATATGCTATATGCATTACTTGAATATATATGGGCTGTAATCTTATGGGCTGCGATCTTTTGATGACTTGATTGGTACTTTGTTTGATTTCTAATAAAACCAAAAGCATGTATATATGAGTTTAAACTTAATAACGATCTTAAATTATATGTATTATTTATAAAGCTTTGTTTATAGTTTTACAGTTTGTTGTTTATAGTTTTGTTTACAAAGTTATTTATAGCATTATATATGTTTACATGGTATATATTTAGTTACAAGGTATTACATATGGGATTTTGTAGTAGTGTATGTATAGGGACTTGTTTTTTTTAAATATATATATATATATATATTATACTTATACTATTTTGGATTTGTGTTTTAATTAAAATAGTTATATAGACTAGTTATTTAAATATGTATTTTAAATTGAGTTTGGATTCAAAAATATATAACACAATAATAATATATTCATTTTCTGTTTATATAAAAAAATCTAATTCTGATTTGTTCTCGTCAATCTTCCATTTATCAGCTTTTTCCGTCGATCTCGTCTCCGTCGTGCTTTGCTTCGAAATTCGTGCTCAGATTCGTAGCATATTCCGTTGTCAAATCTATATAGCCTCGAAAGGTGAGCAATCACTCACGATTAACGTTTTTTTATTTATTAAATTTGATTTCAATTGAAATGACAATTGAAATATGCTGCTGTTAGTTAATTACACTGTTTTATATGCTATTACCTGTATCAGTTCATCTGTGACATCTGACACCATTATCTGTTAATTATTTATGCGATGATAATACAGTTTGGCTGATAATTGATTGATTGTTGATGTTTATATTGGACGTTAAATTGTTAAAGTTAAAATGATAAATAGTATGCAATTGGACTTGATATAGGATAGTTAAATGTTAAATTTGATTAACTGACATTTGTATAATATGACCCCTTTAACTGTTAAATTTATTGACACGTAGGATTTGTTTAATTACACTTTGAACCACTGAATGTATGTTGTTAAATTGATGATGTATGAAATTGTAAATAGATGACAAGTGAAGAACCGTAATGTAATAATCTTTAATCTACATGAAATGATAGTGTAGATTCTAGAAATAATTATATTAATTCGCACAAACAACAATGTGAATTAATACGATTATTTTGGGATTATTTGAATTGATTATTGGATTGATATTGATTGTTGTATTGCTTGTTTATTTACTTTGACACCATCCCAGTTATCACACTGCAAGTTCCCTTTGCTATGTCTTGATGTTGAATTGAATTGGAATCGGGTTGAAATGATAAATACCCAAATTGAACTTTGACCTAGGATAGAGAATTAAATAAAAACCCGATTGGTCAATAATTTGATTTAAAAGAAATAAACGAAGATTTTATTTGAATAAATAATATGGTTTTGAAATGAAGTTGAAATTTGAATTTTAATGAAAGGAAAATGTTAATATTTAATAATCTGAAACAAAGTATTTGCAGTGTAATTGATAAAAGAATGTTGTTAAATTTGAGAAATTATTGAATTAAGTTTGAAATTATAAGTAAGTTTGAAATTATTAAACTTTGAAATTATTTAATAATTAAGTTTTGAATTATTTAATAATTAAATAAGATTGAATTATTTAATGATTAAATTAAATTGAATTTGTGAATAAGTGAATTTTACTTCGTAAATAATTGAAATTGAGTTTCTTTATTAATTAAGTTTGGAAAATTATTTAAGTAAGTAAATAAGTGAAATTGAATTTCTTTAACAAGAAATAAAATGTGATTTATTGAAATTAATGTAAGACTTGAAATTTAAAGAATTCGATTTGATGAATTTAATTTAATTCAATTTGTAAGTTTTGATATAAGGAAGATGAATTTAAATAATGGATTTAATGAATTGGAAATTTAATAGAAATTGTTTTGAATGGCAAATTTACTTAATGAATATTGAATGCAATCGTTAAATGAAGTTAAATTGATTTGAATGTTAAATTAAATTAATTTAAATGATTTCGAAATGAAACTTATATGAACTTGAATCAATATTTGAATTATTTTAAATAGAAATTGAAATTGAATTATAAGATTTTTGAAATTATGAATGTGGAAGTTTTGAAACGTAAATATTGGAAATTGATTTAGAAAGACAAATGAATGTTGGTTTATGAATTGAAATTGAAATTGAATTTGATTTGGTTTTTGAAGTATATAAACGACCAATCGGTGAAATAATTTCGGAAGTTATTAAAGAGACCGGAATCGGTTATGGATATACTCTCTATCTAAACCGGAAACCACTTTAATAACTATACGCGGAGTGATGATCCAGAATGAAGTGGTTGGAATGATGTACGTGTTGAATGAAGAAAGAGAACGATAATGGATAGCCTTGACACTTGTGTCAAATTGGAAATGACTAAAACAGGAGCCGTGCCGGGCCAATGGAGGATTAGCTACCTCAAGTGAACACACTTCTTCGAACTACTCATTACTTGTTGTCGATTGGTGCACCCTTGATTTTGGGAGTGTTGTTTCACGGTGTTGCGGGCGCTGCGGCGTTGCGTTCTCACCAGTCCGGATCAGGCAAACGGTAGTATCACTACCTTGGGTATTGCCTCATGTGCCTTGTCATACTTGTATCCCTTTATTCGCGACCACTACGATTTTTGGTTTGTACCTTTAGTATATGGATTGCCCTCTGGTGACTTCTGGTTTTGGGGAAATTACGGTCTTGTATATGCTCTTGGGAATAAAAATGTGTTAAGGGTGGAATGGGCCATGACTTAACACTATTTTGATATCTTTATATTACTGATAGACATTATCTACTTATCGTACACTACTACCTAGTAGATAGTTTAACGGATCCTTAAAGGATGGTTATTCCAAACATCCTTTGAGTTACTTGTATTTCAATTGCTATTTCACTTGAGTTGGATTTATTAATATAAGAATGTTAATCCTGACTCGAGTGTCTTGTGTTTTTGCTTTACGCTCGAGTCAGACTGAGTGTACCAGTATTCGAGACTCACCTTTGAAGTTGGAGCTTTGCTTGAAGATCCAGCCATCTATTCTGCTTTCAGTATTCGATGATTCCAGTGATGTATTCTGATTTTGTATCTGATGTATCGTATTACTCTTCCGTTGTATTTGGTTTAACTCTGATGTAACTTATACTTTTATATAGTAGCTTCATGAACTACTATCTCTTTTATTTCCACTGCAATTTATTACTCTGTGTCTATGATCTGTGATTATTTATTTACTGTATATGTTCAGTTTTGCCAAATTTAAATTAACAATGCGGTATTTTGAGCAATTCAATTTCGGCATGAGTGTCTACCTATACACTTATAATGGATGTGAATTGTTCAAAATATCGGGTCGTTACATCTTAGAAATAAATTTTTACAACTAGTATATATATATATGCTTATTAATTAGTGAGTAATTAGGTTTTATATCATTTTTCTTTAAAGTTATATAAATATAAGCAAAAAGAAAATGTATTAATGGAAATATAAAAGCAAGAATATAAATATAAATATATGCAAAATACAAGTGTCATATTTAATTTGTTTTCTTCATTTTTAAAATAATAAATAAAACATAAGGAAAAATAAAATAAATTGTTTTGACCTTTGTAGCTTTTATATAACATGCAAAAGACAAGTGGCTTAGTTTTTTTTAATTGAAATATATGTAAATAATAAGAAGTGAGAAACCAGGACTGGTATATTCATTTTCACTTCCTCAATCCATTTTCTTTCTTCATCTTCTTCTAAAACTAAAAAGAAATTAAAATCAAACTAGCAACAACTTCAAATTCTACTTCTGCTAGTTTTCAACCTGAGAAAACAAGCAAAGATTTTGACTCAATATACATCAAACAAAAATGAAAGTTTCAGTTTCAAATCAAAATTCTAGATCATAAGAGGAAGGTTGTTCTCTATTTTTTTAACAAGTGAGTAAACATTTATTTTAAAGGAAACTTAATCTGTTATTTTCTGATGCATGTGTAAATTCTTGAGGTAATGTTGCGAATGATGGTTGCATGGATGTAAATTGTTTAAAAGTATAGTTGAATCACTGTGTGTGTGTATATGTGTGCGCGCGCGCATGTCTATTTGTGAATAAAGCTGGCCTCTGCTTGATTTTAACCAACTTAATCAAGTTCAAAAATTCTTATCTCCTTATACAAACAGTTTTTTGTTATGATCTTTAAAGGAAATCTGATTGTAATAACCAAATTTGATTTTTAAAAATATTATTAAGTGAAATTAACAGGTGGATTTGCTGGAAATAAGAAATCTCAGTAAGAATGAATTCAAGTCGAAAATTTGATTTTTAAATTTTCAAGCTTTGATCATATAAACTAATTCGTATTGTAAAATGATGAATTTTAATATTAATATGAAGATTTTTAAGTTCGTAATTACTGAGATACTGCGAGTTGAATGAATATCAGGTTTTGGTCAAATTCCGGCGATCGCGAGGGTCGGGGACATCAGGATTGTGACCAGAGGAAGGTTGTAGGCCGGGGATCGGGGGAAAAATACTCGGTGAATTTTTATATCGACGAGATGGCTCGTCGACGTCGTTTTAGGGTTTTAAACCCTGTTTGGGTCGTGTTGGATTCGAGGCCAATGCGGTGTCGTCATCGCGACGAACTGGATCGGAGGTGGGGGAATAGGTTGTCGAGGGACTGGCGTAGCCCCAGGGGTGAGCACGTGGTTTCAGATGATCTAAGGCGGCGGAGCGCGGAGGTTTTTGGCGATCGTTTCGTTCCAGTTGTGTTCGATTTTGTTCAAATTCGTGGTGGAGGTTGTTTTGGAATTCAAGGTGGTCGGATCAAGGGAGAAGGTCGACGGCGATGTGTTGGAGGACGTAGAGTTTATCGAAGAGGAGCCGATCGATTGTGCACGTGCACATGTGTCCAGTCATGTATGTTGTCGCGGAGTTGATCGAGGATCGGAGAAGAAGAAGATTTCTTCGGGTCAAGCCTGGGTTGTTCGCGTGTCTGGTCGAGGGAAGTTGAAGTGGGAAGGATCGGGGTTTTGCTCGGGTTGATATTCAAGTATTTTTGTTGTTGGCTCGGGGTTTTTCTTTTGTAATTAAATTGGTTTTAAAAGAAAATGAAAGTAAATTTTATAAACCAGTTTTTTTTTTAAAAAAAGAAAAGTAAATGTTTAACAAATTTTAAAAGCATAGAAATGAAAGTTTTCAAAGTAAAATAAATGTTTTCAAATTTTCAAAGTTAAATATTAAACAGGTTTCAAAATATAAAATATAGGTCTAATGTTTTTAAATTGTTTTAATTCAATATAATTATATAATATGTTAATTATTTTATTCTTAAGTGTTTCAAATGGAATTTAATAATGATAATTAAGTAATTAATTAAGATAACGGTTTATCTTAAATTAATTAAGATCTTGATTAATTAATGTATAATTAATCAATATGATTAATTAATGGATAATTAATTAATATAAGTAATTAAAGGGTAATTAATTAATATAAGTAATTAAGGGTTAATTAATTAAATTAAGCAATTATAGGATAATTAATTAAGGAAAGTAATTAAAGAATAATTACTTAATGAAATTAATTGAAGGAATTAATTAATATAAGTAATTAAGGATAATTAATTAAGGTGGATAATTAAAGGATGTTTAATTAATAAATTAAAATAATAATGAATGGTTTATAATTAATTAATGTTAATTAAACAGGATCTAAAAGTAATTAATTCAATTTATTGGTAATTAAATTTAATTAATTAGAAATGATGATAAATTGAACTTGCTTTTGGATGATTGAGTTGTATTGAATGATTGGATTAATATCTGGTCTGATAAATTGTGATGTACTGTGATATGATATGTTTGGGTTGAACTATAGATAATGTGGGTTATCTATCGGTGATGAATTGCTGTGTAAAATGACATCTTGTGTTTAAAATTGAATTGTATTCACTTAAACAACTTGGATTAAAGATGGTATTGGATTTGAAGAGACCGGGGTCGGGTATCAGCAAATATCCGAAACCACTTCCATTAGTAATCTTCAATAATTCTTTATGGATTTGATTTTAGAATCAAATAGGCTGGAAAGGAATAATTTAAGTAACATGACCATTTAAACTAAGTAACAGTTTTAAATATTGTTTGGTAATAAATGATTGACTATAACAAGTTAAGAACTCGTAGTGAGGTACGAGTTACCCCGGGATTTCAATTATGTTTTATAACTTAGTTATTTCAAGTTATATGGGTTTACTCATGCTGGTTTCCAGCCTGACCCGGGTGTTACTTTATTATAATGCTCGAGTCAGACCGAGTATTACAGATTTTCAGGTTAGGACGTTCTGGAGCTCAGGTGGCGAGCTGGATGACAGGGACGTATGGAGTATATTCCGTTGTGTGTTGGAATTATTTTCTGGGACATATTATTTTAACTGTCCAGTTTATTGTGAATTGTTGTATTCTGATGTATTGAATGTAAATTGACAGATACAGCTTTTCTTTGTATAAATGCTATTATTTGATATTATATTTGATCCGCTGCGAATGTGAGATTCTGTGTTTTTGTTTTCTATTTCTTCTTCTACCTCTTTTCTTCTTTACCCTAACAATCTGGAATTTCCGACGTTCGGATGCTCGGCACTTCTACATTGAACGTATTAGTGTCAAATTTTCGAGGTCGAAAATTTTGGGTCGTTACATTTGGTATCAGAGCTGAAGGCTAAGTGAGAACCTTGGCTCTGGTGGGTTTACTCATTAAGGATAGGGTCAGTAGTACCCTAGGATGAGTTGAGTGTATTATATATGAGGGCGTACTTGTTATTTTCTTATATAGTGATTTTAAAAACAGTTTTTAAAAAAGGTAGTTTTTATATAAGCTTTTATTTTGATATATATAAAGCAATAATTTTTCTAATTACTATATATTAAGATAATTGGTTGTTGGTTATTGAATTGAATAAGATCATAAGAATTTAAGTGGTAATATATATGTATATCCAAATAGAAATTGGATAGTATGAACTAAACAAATAAGATAAGCTAGAAATGGATTCAAACCAGAAAATAATATCCTGAATTTTGTAGAAGTGTTTTCAGAATGCTAAATTAAGTTACCTGATTTTATTCTTTTCAACAAATTATGGGATAATATGTAGTAAATTGGTCTCCAGATATGATAAACTTGGTTATTATCATAAAAGGGTTATTGTGTCTAATAATGGGATGTTTGTTTTCTAATAAACAATGATTAAGCAAAATGAAATGTTTTAGGGATGTAAACTTCTAGATAAATATAACTTGTAAATTGGGATGGATTTAAATTGTGTAGTTTGTAAAATCTAAGTCTAGAAAATTTGAAATTGTTTCAAGATGTTAAAAGAAATAATAAATAATATTATTCAGAATATTTTTGAATATAAAAATCTTATTTTAAAACAAGAAATGTTTTAAAAAAATTTAAGAAATTTGTTTGGATTTAAAAACCAGGAATGGTTTAAAATTTGGAAGTATGACTTGGTGGGCTAAGGAAATAAATATGTATATATATGTGTGGATATACATAATATCAAAGTTGATTTGAAATAAACTCTAAGTGTTGAGTTTTGAATTTTTCCCTTGAAATGTGATGTAAAAACCCAAAGAGAAATAAGTTTTTGAACTTATAAGTGGGAAGATTATTAATAAGAAGTTTAAATTTTGAAATGGGAAATTCAAATTGAGTAAAGTTGACTGGATTGAATTGAGATTTAACTTAGGGAAGTTAAATGGGTTAAAATGTTTAGGGAGTTATGTGTGGTCTCAAAAGGGTTTTGGATTTTGGAAATGTGTGATGGATGCTATTCATTGATGTTTGGATAATTTAGATGTTTTATCTTGACTTATCCTGATATTATCCTGTTATTATCAATAATCTATGGAACTGTGAATTGGATTGTTTTTAATGAATTAAGATATGGATTGAGATAATATACACCCCTTGCAGAAGTAAAAATGGTAATAAAACTTTAATTTGAAATTATTTAAGTAATTTTGATTTTTAAAGATAAAAATTGAACTTATGAAAATAAAATCACTTTGAACATTAAGATTTGAATATTTAAAATGAACTTGCAAACTGAAATTGTTTAAGAATTGATTTCAAAGTTTGAAGTTAAAAATTGGGAAATAAATTGGATTTCCAAAGATTAAATTGTTTAAAAAGTTTTTGAACTCTTACTTGAATCTTGAAATAAGTAAAGTAAAAGTAATTTAAATGAATATTAAAATTTTGACTAAATTGTTTAAAGAATTAGGTTGTTAAATTAAAAGTAAAGGTTAGTTTGATT
This sequence comes from Allium fistulosum, assembly GCA_030737815.1. Lineage (NCBI taxonomy): Eukaryota > Viridiplantae > Streptophyta > Magnoliopsida > Asparagales > Amaryllidaceae > Allium > Allium fistulosum. The sequence continues at coordinate 521,040,610 of CM060902.1, forward strand.
TAAATCAACATTTTTGAAAATTTAACTCGAATTTATATAATTCGAGTTGTTTTAAAGGTTAAGATTAGAATTGAAATTAGTTCAAATTGAAATTTGTTTTGAATTAATTGAAATTGAAATCAAAGTTGAATAAGCAAATTCAAATGGGAATTGATTTGAATTTGGAATAGGAATTGAAGATAATTTAAATTGAATTGAAATTGAATCAATTTAATAGGATTGGAAATTGTAGATTGATTGGAATGGGAGATTGGGAAGTTGAACAGTTTGGCTCTGAAACTATTTTCAAACAAGTTATTTTAATATAAACCTTCTTAAATCTATTTTTCCCAGCTATTTACTATACAATATTTCTTTTTAAAACCCAAACTATCTTATACTTATTTTACAACTATTTTTGGAACTATTTGACTATTTTACAACTATTTTGCAATTTTCTAACTATTCTACAACTATTTAACCATTTTACAACTATTTTATAACTACTTAACTATTTACAGCTATTTTACAACTAATAACTATTTTATAACCACTTAACTATTTTAAACTTTTCAAGCTATTTTCTAAATTCAAGTTGGTCAGAGTGCAAACTGTTTATAATTAAATACCAATTAAGATAAGAATTGAAGTGATAACCCAAATGGAAATTGAAACAATTGTGAATAAGTGAATAGAATCGAAATGAAGGTAAATAAAAAGAGAATTGATTGAGCTAATAATCAATGGAGATAAATACGTAGGATGTATGTATATTATTCTATTCGCATAATGATTTGATCCAGATTCAAGCATAGAATTTCGAGATGGTATACCGATCTGAGTTGGGATTTTTCACTCGATTTTCGACGGCGAAACCTGGATAAGGATTTTTTATTGGTTCTGGAAATTCTCTATCATAGTTATGGCTATGCAAGGAGAATGACGGTTTCTGATCAAGAAACCAGATCTGAGTCCGCACTAGGAAGTCGGGTGGACGATACTAGTTCGGAAGTGAAATTGTGTGATCGAGTGAGCGATCAGATTTGATATTGCGTACGGATGATATATGTACATCGTACGTGCTTAAATGAAATAGATATTGAAATTTTGAAAAGAATGTAAAAATGAATTTTTGAAAAGAAAAGTATATTTTGAGAAATATATGATGAATAAAAGTGGAAGTTGGATATTTCTATGATTGAAATTCACTTTATGAAAAGTAAGTAAGGTGGTAAATAACTTTATAAAGAAATCAAACTGGAATATTTGATTTGGCATAAATAAAGTTATATATATTTGTTACATATGATTAACTCCTCCTTGTTGAATCTAAAACCAGAAGAAAATATTTTTGAAAATATTTAGAGTATAAAAAGGAAATTTATATAAGTATGAAGTGATCCAAAGATTTTTCAAGATTATATATATATATATATATATAAATGATTTTATGAGAATGATTTTGGGAAAAAGGTTTTTGGAACCTATTAATTTTTAAAGGCTTTTGATTTTTTTTGGGAAAAATTAATTTTGGGAATTTGGAAAGCCAAGTTTGGGAATTATCGATTATGGGATATCGATTTTGTGTAAAGGAGATTTATATGTGATACATATAAAGAGTATGATTTGAAAGATACTATTTATGTATAGTATAAAATGTTTTGAGAATGGCTCTAGGGAGAAAGGCGCTCCCATGAAATGATCTTCTTAGGAGATCCACGGGGTGGTTCTGCCTTGAGCCCTAAGGGGGGTTCTAAATTTGATCCTGGGAGGAAGTCCGGACAAACTGAAGTTCCTGAGAATTGTGTGTAGGTAGCAAAAGTCGAGGGTGCTGATGCCTATAGAGACATTTCGGTTATGTTGTGACGACAGTGTAACTCGATGTCACTGCGATCTACTACGGACCATAGCGGAAGTCGTGTGGTAGTGAGTGCCAACGGTCTACGTTTGATTTCGCCGTGAGGGCGACGTAACATCGGTAGACTGCGATCTATGAAGACATAGAGAAAGTTGTATGGCAGTGAGTGCCTACAGGCTACATTGGGACTCGACTAATGTATTCTACGATCTATGTAGGAGTGGAGAAGTTTCATTTGGCAGCGAAATTCGAGGGCGCTAATGCCTATAGTTACATGGGTTTTTGCCGCGATGGCGACGTAACCTCGGGTGTAGCTGCGATCTATAGCGATTCCATGGTGTAATCGAGGGTGCGGAGGTCTACAGTTTTCTATGGTTTTGCCGTGATGGCGACGTAATCATCGGGTTAACTACGACCATAGAGGGGGTGATGATTTCCAGAGCATTCTCACCAAAAATGATTTCTATATTTCTTTTTAAAAAAAATGTTTTCTATATTTTCACCATAATATTTTCCAAGTATTTTCACTGGGTGTTGAAAACGGGTTCACCAAGTACTTATAGATTTTCAATCCTACGCCTGATCAACGTATGACCGAATTTATGTGAGAACAAGGATGGACTTGTTGAAACATCGAGTTATAAAAAGTATTTTTATAAAACTATTTTGTAATATTATCTAGATTTTAAAGTGTTTTAAAAAAAATTGTAACGACCCGCTATTTTGGACCATTCAAATCGATAATAAAACCATACATATCTGACTTGAATAATTCAAAATACCGAATTGTTAATTTAAATTTTGGCAAAACATAGCATATACAGTAAATAAATCAATCACAGATCATAGACACAGAGTAGAATAATGCAGCGGAATAGATAAAAGGATAGTAGTTCATGAAGCTACTATATACATCAGAGTTAGAAAATAAAATACATAAGAATATCTCAAATACAGTGAAGTCTTCAGTACAAGCAGATGACTTCTCTAAACCAATCGGCTGGAAAAGCTGAGAGCTGAATCGATAGTTGGATCTCCAAACGAAGCTCCAAACTCCAAAGGTGAGTCTCAAAAGGCTGTATTACTCAGTCTGACCCGAGCGTAAAGCAAAACACAAAACACTCAATTCAGGATTAACATTCTTATATAAATAAATCCAACCCAAGTGAAATATCAACTGAAATACAAATAACTTAAAGGATGTTGTGATAACCATCCTCTAAGGGTCCATAGAACTATCTACAAGGTAGAAATGTACACTATAACACCGTGGTCATTTATACTTCAAAACCAATATCATTCCATTTCAAATATCTCTATATTTCCCAAAATAGTATTTATATACATTAAATAATTTATAAAGTAAAGTATTTTCAATTTCCTCAACTTAACAAATCGTTTCAACCCGACCTTCCCATTCAATCTCAATTTATCAATTTAAATTCAACTCAATCCCTAAATTAACCACTTAAATTTTATCGATCTCAAATTCGGATTTGAAATCACAAAATACCCGTTTATATTTCAATATATTTCAAAACTTTAAGTATTCAACGTTTCAAACTAAATTTTATTCAATTTAGTTTTCTAAACAACAATTTCAAGTTTAATTCAACCTAAATTTTCACTTTAATTCAATTTAGTTTCTAAATAACAAATTCAACTATATTAATTTCAAATACAGATCTGAATCTCAAAATAAACGATTTAAATTCCAATATAGTTCAAGGCTTAAATATTTAAATGTTCAATATATTTCATATAGATCTCGATTTAACCTCGTTATTATTTAGTCTTGAAATACTCCCTCATTAGATTCAATATCATTTAAGTAACCTTAAATTACATTTTACTCAATATTACTTTAATTTATTTAAACGTGAAATATTCATTAAATCGCTTAAATCAAAAATCCAGTTATACAATCATACCTATAAATTTCCCATTCAATAATTTCAAATTGATTTAATTAAATAGGTCCTTATTTAAATACCATTTTTAATAAACCCAAATTTATCTCCCAATCTTAATTTTTCAATATATTACAAGAAAATCTATTTGAAACATAGATTTACTTGTATACTTAACCACATTATATGTATTAAATCAATCTAATTTATCAAATATTACTACTAAATCTATATATAAAATTTCCATTTTTATACATCTTAAGAATCAAAATTTATTAACCCATATATTTCTTTCTAAAATCATAGAAATTATTTCCAAAATATTTATATATGGACCATCGGTGTCTGTATGTATTTTTCCTATCATATAGTCAAGTGCTACGGATATTTATCATTTCAATCCGTACACTAAATATATACGGGTGGATATCATTTCAACCTGTAATCCCAAACTTAATTAAATGAAAATCGCTTGGGTCTATCATTTCAACCCATAACGATTTCTATACTAACAGGGAACTTGCAGAGTGATAACAGATATGAAAATAATAACAACAGGCATATATCATTAAAAATAAATATAAAGAATAGGATATGGTGTCATATCCCATAAGTGAACAGTTATAGATAATAGCATATATAACAATTTAAATAACTACAACAGCATATTTCAATTGTCGTTTCAATTGAAATCAAATTTAATAAATATAAGAACGTTAATCGTGAGTGATTGCTCACCTTTCGAGGCTAAACAGATTTGACAAGGAAACAAGCTACGAATTCCAAGCGATGGTAGATGGATACGATTCGATGGAGAAAACGGGCACGACGGACAAAGCTGATAACAGGAATCGACGGAATCAAATTAGAACCGGGTTTGATGAAGAAAATTGGTATAAGAGAATTTGAAAACAATATCCATTTAAAGCACATATACATATATAAATCAAAATAAATATATTATTTTCTTATTAAATTAATATTTCTTTTTAAGACCAATATCAAAACAAAATACGTATGTAAAAAAATCATTGTTTTGTATTAAAAATCAAATGTAATAAAATTTGAAATAAATATTGTAACTTTCATATTGAAATGTACATAAACACATGCAAGTTTAAAGAAAAACAATGTTGAGACCCATTTTCAACATAACTTATATTAACTGCGACAAAGAAAGCTATAAACACTTGTTATTCAATATATATATATATATAGCTTAGTTAGCATTACTAAATGCATAAACCAAAACTGATGAAAATAGAAAGTATGAATTAATGATGGCCTTGCCTATTTATGTTAAACTATCCCAGTTTATACATCAAAATTTTGCCTTCCTTTACATAAATTTAAACATTATCTTTTAAATGTAAATACTTAGACCCATAATGTATAGCCAACAATCAAATGCTCCTAGGACCGGGACTGTAAAATATAAAGAAAAGTGACAAAATAGTTTAAACATACTTCTCCAAATACCATGTGACCTTAATATAAAGAGATCCTTTTTAAATATATATATATATATATACGTGTAAATTATAAACTTTTATGTTACATTGAAAATCAAAACATGTAAAAAAAATATAGAGAAAAACATGTTGTGCTTAAAATAAAGGAAAAGCAATATAAACAATAAGAAAACAAAAGAAAAGGATGAAAAAGAAGAAGAAAAAGAAAAGAAGTAAGAAGAAGAAAAAAAAATTAGTGCAGCCATTTACCTACAGAAGAAGCTTCACACGCAAGAGAGGAGATGAAGGTCTATTGATATGGAGTAGGGTATGTACGAGTGATTTGTATTTATAAGAGAAGGCCCACATTGATAAAGTGGAAAGAAATTTTGTTTAAAGTGGCAAGAAATAAAGATAGTAATGGCTAAAATTTAGCTGAGAATAATTTATGCTTTGAACGTATGCCATAATTTAAGCAAAAGACACTGATTTCAATTATATTAATAGCCAGGAATAGGAACGTTTCAAACGTGAATTGGGAAAATTATTTGCTTAAAATTGAGGAATGCTAAAAGGAATAGACAGATAGACCAGAGGTAACGTATCAATTTGAAAATAAACTGAGATGATGGAAAAGTAACAGTTATACGTTTAAAGAAATAAATTTTTGTTTGTTTGGAGAGCACGTAATGAGTTTGGAAATGAAGGATATTAAAATGGAAAAAGGAATGGACAGAGAAATTCAAGCAAAGATAAACGTACAGAAATAAATATAGAGTAGTGGAAATTTAAAAGTTAGAAAGCTTAAATCAAGGAAATATCAAATGCAACCGGCTAAAATAGGGGAAAGGTGATATAAACAAAATGTAAAAGCAACGGTGATCCTTAAATTTAGCTGAATTATTAAGGCAAATAAATATGGAGCATTGGTTAGTAACACACGAAATTCGGAAATAACAAAGGAAAGGACCGGTCAAATAAATGAATGTAACGTGCAACGAATATAAAGTTTATATAAATAAAAGAAATCAATGAATGCGAAATAACGTATAGTATTTTATACGTTTCAACTTTTGAAATGGCATGGATGGATAGAGGAAATAAATTAAAATATGTATAAAGTTTGAATGCTGGTGAATAGAGGAAATAAATTAAAATAAATATGTATATAGATTAGATTTTAAAATAAGATTTTTAAACAATATTGAATGCGTTGTTCATATATATTTTTCATATAGTTAGTACAATATACGCTAAATTTATACAAAAAGTAACGTATCTAAATTTATACGTTACTTATTTATTCTATGCCTATTAATTTATATGTTACTTATTTATTCTCTACCTATTAATTTATACGTTACCTATTTATTCTCTACCTATTAATTTATACTTTACTTATAAATAAAATATCATTATGTTAACTACCAAATTAAATGTTCATTTTAATACATTCTCTTTCCTTAATGGAAAGATTTCAACAAATACAAATATTAATTTCGTATTAAAATCAAATAAAAATCTAATTCAACTACTTATATTTAATTTTACGTAATCCAAACATTAAATTTTTATTTCAAAATATTATTATTTAAAATTTCTTACAAATTCAATTAAATAAGTTATTCAAACCGTTTAAAATTTATGGGTTGTTACATTTTTAAATAAAAAGAGTTTATAGTTAAAAATGTTCAAAGAGTAATTTAATTGATAATAAGCATAGTAATAAAATTCTGGCTTCGTTCCTTTTCGAGGACGAAAAGTTTTAAAGGGGGAGGAATGTGATAACCCGGATTTTTGGACATCTGGTAATTGGATAATTAACTGATTTTAACTATTGAAACACTGATCTATAAGTTAAGCAAATAATTCTGATATTATTTGATAATCTCCTGATACAATTATTTAAATTGGCAAAATTTATCTTTTCAAAAACAAATAAAATATGTATTTGTTTATATATATATATAAGTAGATTGTAAAAAGAACTTGGGTTTGAAATTCAAAGTAATATCTTAAAAATAAATTTTTACAACTATTATATATATATGGTTATTAATTAGTGAGTAATTAGATTTTATATCATTTATCTTTAAAGTTATATAACTATAAGCAAAAAGAAAATGTATTAATGGAAATATAAAAACAAGAATAAAAATATAAATATATGCAAAATACAAGTGTCATATTTAATTTGTTTTCTTCATTTTTAAAATAATAAATAAAACATAAGGAAAAATAAAATAAATTGCTTTGACATTTATAGCTTTTATATAACATGCAAAAGACAAGTGGCTTAGTTTCTTTTTAATTGAAATATATATAAATAATAAGAAGTGAGAAACCAGGACTGGTATATTCATTTTCACTTCCTCAATCCATTTTCTTTCTTCATCTTCTTCTAAAACTAAAAAGAAATTAAAATCAAACTAGCAACAACTTCAAATTCTACTTCTGCTAGTTTTCAACCTGAGCAAACAAGCAAAGATTTCAACTCAATATACATCGAACAAAGATGCAAGTTTCAGTTTCAAATCAAAATTCCAGATCATAAGAGGAAGTCTGTTCTCTATTTTTTTTAACAGGTGAGTAAACATTTATTTAAAGGAAACTTAATCTGTTATTTTCTGATGCATGTGTAAATTCTTGAGGTAATGTTGCGAATGATGGTTGCATGGATGTAAATTGTTTAAAAGTATAGCTGAATCACTGTGTATATATATATGTGTGTGTGTGTGTGCCTGTGTGTTTGTGAATAAAGCTGGCATCTGTTTCATTTTAACCAACTTAATCAAGTTCAAAAATTCTTATCTCCTTATACAAACAGTTGTAGGTTATGATCTTTAAAGGAAATCTGATTGTAATAACCAAATTTGATTTTTAAAAATATTATTAAGTGAAATTAATAGGTGGATTTGCTGGAAATAAGAAATGTCAGTAAGAATGAATTCAAGTCGAAAATTTGATTTTTAAATTTTCAAGCTTTGATCATATAAACTAATTTGTATTGTAAAATGATGAATTTTGATATTAATATGAAGATTTTAAGTTCGTAATTACAGAGATACTACGAGTTGAACGAATATTAGGTTTTGGTCAAATTCCAGCGATCGCGAGGGTCGGGGGCATTGGGATTGTGGCCAGAGGAAGGTTGTAGGCCGAGGATCGGGGGAAAAATACTCGGTGAATTTTTATATCGACGAGATGGCTCGTCGACGTCGTTTTAGGGTTTTAAACCCTGTCTGGGTCGATGTTGGATTTGAGGCGAATGCGGCGTCGTCATCGCGACGAACTCGATCGGAGGTGGGGGAATAGGTTGTCGAGGGACTGGCGCAGCCCCAGGCGCGAGCATGTGGTTTCAGATGATCTAGGGCGGCGGTGCGCGGAGGTTTTTGGCGATCGTTTCATTCCAGTTGTGTTCGATTTTGTTCAAATTCGTGGTGAAGGTTGTTTTGGAATTCTGGGTGGTCGGATCAAGGGAGAAGGTCGACGGCGACGTGTGGGAGGACGTAGAGTTGATCGGAGAGGAGCCGATCGATTGTGCACGTGCACATGTGTCCAATCATGTATGTTATTGTGGAGTTGATCGAGGATCGAAGAAGAAGAAGTTTTCTTCGGGTCAAGCCCGGGTTGTTCGCGTGTCTAGTCGAGGGAAGTAGAAGCGGGAAGGATCGGGGTTTTGCTTGGGTTGATGTTCGGGTATTTTTGTTGTTGGCTCGGGGTTTTTCTTTTGTAATTAAACTGTTTTTAAAGGCAAATGAAAGTAAATTTTATAAACCTCAGTTTTAAAAAAAAAGCAAAGTAAATATTTAACAAATTTTAAAAGCGTAGAAATGAAAGTTTTCAAAGTAAAATAAATGTATTCAAAGTTTCAAAATTAAATATTAAACAGGTTTCAAAATATAAAATATAGGTCTAATGTTTTTAAATTGTTTTGATTCAATATAATTATATAATAGGTTAATTATTTTATTCTTAAGTGTATCAAATGGAATTTAATAATGATAATTACGTAATTAATTAAGATAACGTTTTATCTTAAATTAATTAAGATCTTGATTAATTAATGGATAATTAATCAATATGATTAATTAATGGATAATTAATTAATGTAAGTAATTAAAGGGTAATTAATTAATATAAGTAATTAAGGGTTAATTAATTAACTTAAGCAATTATAGGATAATTAATTAAGGAAAGTAATTAAAGAATAATTACTTAATGAAATTAATTAAAGGAATTAATTATTTAAGTAATTAAGGATAATTAATTAAGGTGGATAATTAAAGGATGTTTAATTAATAAATTAAAATAATAATGAATGGTTTATAATTAATTAATGTTAATTATACAGGATCTAAAAGTAATTAATTCAATTTATTGGTAATTAAATTTAATTAATTAGAAATGATGATAAATTGATCTTGCTTATGGATGATTGAGTTGTATGGAATGATTGGATTAATATCTAGTCTGATAAATTGTGATGTACTGTGATATGATATGTTTGGGTTGAACTATAGATAATGTGGGTTATCTATCGGTGATGAATTGTTGTGTAAAATGACATCCTGTATTTAAAATTGAATTGTATTCACTTAAACAACTTGGATTAAAGATGGTATTGGATTCGAAGAGACCGGGGTCGGGTATCAGCAAATATCTGAAACCACTTCCATTAGTAATCTTCAATAATTCTTTATGGATTTGATTTTAGAATCAAATAGGCTGGAATGGAATAATTTAAGTAACATGACCATTTAAACTAAGTAACAGTTTTAAATATTGTTTGGTAATAAATGATTGACTATAACAAGTTAAGAACTCGTAGTGAGGTACGAGTTACCCCGGGATTTCAATTATGTTTTATAACTTAGTATTTCAAGTTATATGGGTTTACTCACGCTGGTTTCCAGCCTAACCCGGGTGTTACTTTATTGTAATGCTCGGGTCAGACCGAGTATTACAGATTTTCAGGTTAGGACGTTCTGGAGCTCAGGTGGCGAGCTGGATGACAGGGACGTATGGAGTATATTCCGGTGTGTGTTGGAATTATTTTCTGGGATAGATTATTTTAATTGTCCAGTTTATTGTGAATTGTTGTACTCTGATGTATTGAATGTAAATTGACAGATACAGCTTTTCTTTGTATAAATACTATTATTTGATATTATATTTGATCCGCTACGAATGTGAGATTCTGTGTTCTTGTTTTCTATTTCTTCTTCTACCTCTTTTCTTCTTTACCCTAACAATCTGAAATTTCCGACGTTCGGATGCTCGGCACTTCTACAGTGAAAGTATTTGTGTCGAATTTTCGGGGTCGAAAATTTTGGGTCGTTACACTTAAACTCTTCAATACTCATGAGTCTTCATTTTTGAACTCTTGAAACTTTATATCAGCATCTTGAATCTACTCTTGATATCAGCATCTTAATACTGTACAGTCTTCTTAATCAATAAATGTCTAATATCATGCACTATATACTATACAATATCTTGATAAAACATTAGTATCTATATTTTATATAATGTCCTATAGTTGTTATCATCAAAACCAATACCTAAGGTACTAACAATAATTATGTTTAAAATGGAAATAACAACATACAATAACATGGTCAATGTATACATATGTAGGTATTGGGATTTATATCTACCATGTATATATTCGCTATTTATACATACATATATTATTGCCTCAATTTTAAATTATTCAATGAAATAAATTTATGAAAAAATATTATTTCTAAAATGCGTGCCTTAATAATATAAAATGTAAATATAAATTTTTGTATGCGCACACGCATATATATAAAGATTTAACCAAAATAATTTCCAAAATTAATTCAAAACAAACATCTATATTACATTAAACCTTTCTTATGTACATGCAAATACACACACATACACATACATACATAAGTACATAAATTTACATATACATACATACATACATATATATATCTGTGTGTGTGTAAATTTTTATTCAAAAATAAAATAAAAATAGTTTTTTCCTTTTAAACAATCAAAATACTAAAAAAACCAAAATTACATACATTAAATCAAACAAGATTTTAACAATATCTATATTTTAGGATTGATTAAAAATTCAAACATAAATATTTTAATCATTAAATTTTGTAATATTTCTAGAATATTATTATAGGTAATTTTAAAACATAGCAGCATAACCTAAAACATTGTTTTATGCATATATAAATTCTGGATTTAATTTATCAAGTTAAAACAGATCCGATCATTTAACAAGTTGTTTAAATTGTATTACTAATTCTAAATTAAGCTAAGGAAATAATATACATATAAAATTATGATAAGTATATTACATCTAAGAAAACAAATTAAATTTAGAACATACCTTTCAAATCTAGCCAATAAGTGACACACTTTGATTTTGAAATCCCTCCTAAGATCCTTAAATCTACACCCAATATTTGCAAGAGATGGATGAACCACGTAGCTTTTGTGTTCATTTGATGTTTTGATTTGTTTTGAAGTTGATATTTTTCAGAAAGTAGAGAAGGAATTTTCAGCTACAAAAGAGATGGAGGAGATAGCCATGCACAAGGGAAGAAGGACAAAAAATTAAATGAATGAAAATAAATGAGAGGAATTTGTTTTAAGGAAAGAATATAAACCTTTCATATCCTTTCTTTAAAAATTTCCCTCTTGATTCCCAATTAACTTTCAATTAATCCCAATCCTCCCTTTTTCCTTTGCATGGCCGACAAGCATTTCTCCTTGCATGGATAAGTTTTCTGAAAATCCCGTTAAGTAACTAATTTTGTTTAAAGCTCGTTTAAATATATACCGATATCGTTTATCGGTACGTGCATGTATAACTTTTATATATACATTCAAATTATTACCGACAACACCAAAACATCACTTTTCAAAATATTAATTAATTTATAATATTTTATAAATTAGTTAAATCGTGTGGTTATTCAGAGAATTCACAAATGTCATTGTGAGACTTAGAGGCGTGAATTCAACGGGTGATTTATATTGAACAATTCAAATATTAACGTTCACACGTCATCTTAACTAGTGGTCTGATAACTTGGCCAAATTCATCGCTTACGTGTCTTTTTTTTAAATTCAGTTTCACAGTTTCCTAAGCGGTGCCTTTTAGAGCGGTAGTATACACGTTCTCTTCGTCGAAACTATATCACTTTAGGATATAAGGAATTTGGTTTTCTCCAAAATTCTAATATTATCCATATTCAACTTAGTTAGTCCAAAGTCTTTGATTCAATAATAAAATTTATTATTAACCCATACTACCCTAGTTAGAGATGTTGACTTTGAGTTGACTACACTTGACCGTGATACTAACCTCATACAACCGATGACATGAATTCTCTATTGAATAGTGTTTCATCCCAATGCTTCAACTTAGACTCAACTATAATCGCTCGATGAATTGTCATGACATGATTTAAATCATAATCAAAGTGGAGTATTCACATTGAAGTTCCACAGAATTCTCTCAAGTCAAGGGAGTTGTGTGCCATTGTCATATTGAGATTTCTTGTTTGACCTACTTGATATCAACCAACAGGAAAATCTCGGATGAACCATTCTATAGTTATCCAATAACTACAAGTATGTTATCCCTTGATGCCCCTAGAAGCCACGAGTAATACACTGCTCAATATTTGGAGAGTGTTACGCACTCTGGTCTCAATGGACATATCGATATCTTTTCTTTAAACATCTTGATCAAGGAAATTTAAAACAAAATATCATTTTATTTTTTGATAAATTGCTCATGATTGCAACTATTTGCAATTAGTATCACATAATATTTTATTTAAGGATTTTCTTATTAATATACTTTAAATCAATTACTTAATTAATTAAGGATTTTCTTATAAAAGTAAAAGGCCGTCTAGACACGTTAAAGTTAAAAATTGTTTGTAACAATGGGAGACACGACATGCCTTAAGCAATGACTTAGCAGATACTTCTAATGAGTATACATTTTTGAACACCCTACTCCTAATTGATAACTAATTTTGGTTCTATTTGTATTATGTTTATATATTTTTTTGCCCACATATATCTGTATATAATCTTTTAATTATATGTGTGTGTGTGTGCGCACGCGCGCGTGCGTGTGTTGGACTTATTTTCTTGTTAAGATTTTTCAGTTTTATCGGAGGAATTAACTGCATATGCTGTCAGTTTATCGATGCGTGTATGCTAGGATTAGCCACCATTTCTTTCCTCATCAAGTTTTTCAAGACTGCCCAATCATATAGTTTTTATTTCAATTGTTCACAGCTCGATTCAGTCTGTTTGATTGTTGTTGACATTTTATTTTTATATTTCATTTCCTCATCTCTATGTTTGTACAGTTCCGCTTCTTGGTGTCGTCTTCTATAGTTGCACGAGCATTGTAACGACCCGTAAATTTTAATAATTTTTATAACGTAATTTATTTGAATTTGTAAAATTTTAAACAATAAAATTTGAAATTAAAAATTTATTATTTGGAATACGTCTATTTAATATAGCAACTGGTAAATTTTCATCTGATAATATTGAAGTTATTTTCCTGTGAAATTTCATTTCAAAATCAAACCGGTTAATAACAGTGAATTTAAAAGTTTTCCGAAACCAAAATATGTCAACAGGAGAAAATTTATTCAGATCATTCTGAATCAGACTGCGAAATTCGTTTTTCCAAATTTTGACTTCTATTGCTCCGTTTATCTTAATTCTGACAAAATAGCGGCATTTCGGTACCGATTATCGACTTCTGATAGGATAATCGTACCACTGATATCTATATACCGTCTTGTTCGTCTCATCGCGCTGATCACCATGATATATTTATTTCTGTATTTTGAGGTCCGGTACGCGACAGAAACAATAAACTGTTCGTCGTATCGGTACCCTAAATTTCGACTTTTAATTTTCCCTGTCCTTTTCAAAATTTGAAACGTAAGCGGGACCACAATAATTATTCGCTTTAATCTTTTCAGCTGAATTTTTGGAGTACCGTCACTATTCAAATCACTGGATATTTATTGTATACGTTTCGTGCAACGGTTCATTTTATTTATTTATTCTTCCTTTATTAACCTTATTTCACTATATCTTTCATATTGCAAACGTGTGTGCTGGCGCTCCTCTAGTCTTCCTCCTCCACATCTCTTTCGTTCCTTACCATTCTCAAACCAAACAATATTTTTCCAACAATTCCTCCCTACTTGCCTACAACCCAGGCTAACCGAGCCTATATTCTTCCCTACCTTCCACCACGCACGACAGTCACCCAATGCCAAAACTTCACCGCCTCAACCTCTTCCTTTGCATCATCTCGTCGCGCGCAGCTCCCCCTTGCCTTCCATCTCTTCACTTAGTTCCCGGCCTTCCGCTGGCATATGGAATTTGTAAGTGTTATCTTTTTAATGGGTTTCAACGTTTTGCATATTACAATATATATTTGATGTGAGTATAGTATATGCTGTTAATAAATTTCTAAACTATCTGTTTATATATTTTAGCATACAAGATTTCTATATATATATATATAAGTAAGATGACAAATTAGTTTGTAACGGTTATATGTTGATTTCAAAGTTTAAATTATGTAAAATATGGGTAGTATATAAGATCTGGACTATTATGTGTATAAAATCCATGCATCAATATATACATATATATATAAGTTCAAATTATATACAGTATGTTACTTTTGGTTTATATATATAGTGTCGTGTATATTATAAGGGTAATATGTGTATTGTTTTATAAGTTTACATGAGTTTTATACATTGTTATAGTTACATGTCGTTATACATATTGTTTTGCATGTAAATTTGTTATAGTTGGTTCGCATATACTTGGTTAAATGAAGTCTGCACCCATATATATTGTATTACAAAGCTGTAGACCATTTTATCAAGTTTACTTTTAAGTATATAGTATTGTCGCATACCCACATATAACTTAGCATAAGAATTTGCATTGTTTGCATATAAAGGGTTGAAGCATTCGCATGTTATAAAATAGGTACAGTTTTATATAGTTATGTATTTATTTTTAACAGAGATATCAGTTATAAAAGTTATATTATTTGTTAGTAAAAAATATAAGGTACTGGTTGTTTTATACTTATCCATACAGTCAAGTTATATGGTTATATTATAAGTATTATATGTTGGGGCTGTTGGGTTTGTTGTATATGTCTATAATAGTTTTACTTATGTGCAAGGTCTGTTGTATATGAAAAAGCCTTGCTAGTTTTGTTATATATGTTATATTAATTTACATAAGTCTACCACTATTTATATATGTACGTTTGTATATAGTCCTCTTATATGTGTTTGATTTCAAAGTTACAGTCTGGTTTTCCATGTTTATGTATATGTATAGATTTTAGGATGGTTATGATATATACAATGAGTCTCAAAGTAGATACTATGGTTAATTTATGTGCATAAAAAAATGTATTGGGATTCCATTTTTATGAGTAAGCTCTAATATATATATAGTTTTAAAAGTAAGAGTTTGCAGTACATGTTTTATTGAAATATATGTTAATTTAATTTGGGTTTAAATTAATTTTTGATTTGAAAATAAGTATAACATATATATATACACCTCTTATTCAAAATATATGTTTTAAAAGAAATTTGTTTTAGAGAAAAATTATAACATATATTTGGTTTTGATCATATCAAGACGATTCTGATTCGTTTCCACCAATCCCTATCTTTTAGCTTTGCCCGTCAAATCCACTTTCAGCTTACTTCGCTTTGAGATTGTTGTTGGAGTTGTTCGATTTTCTAGATTGTGACCCTATTCATAGCTCAATTCTTTATCAAATCTATCTAGCCTCGGAAGGTGAGCAATCACTCACGATTAACGTTCTTTTATTATTTAAATTTGATTTCATTTGAAATAGCAATTGAAATATGCTGTTGTAGTTATTTACATTGTTATATATGTTATTATCTATAACTGTTCACCTGTGACATCTGACACCAGTATCTAGTATTATATGCCTGTTATTACTATTATTTGTATCTATTCACCTATGACATCTGACACCCGTATCTGTTATTTATACTGATGATGTCTGTTGTTATATATTTTTTTAGTATCTGTTATCACTCTGCAAGTTCCCTGTTAGTATAGAATTCACTATGGGTTGAAATGATACATACCCGAACGAACTTTAGAATAGGAGAAAATCGTTATGGGTTGAAATGATAAACCCAAGCGATTTTCATTTGAATTGAAATTGGGATTATGGGTCGAAATGATATCTACCCGTATATATTTAAATTTCGGATTGAAATGATAAATATCCGCATCACTTATCCATATAATAAATATATATACAAACACCGTTGGTCCATATATATATATAAATATTTTGAAATTGAATTCTATGGTTTTGGAAAGAAATATATGGTTTTTAACAAATGTTGATTCTTAAAATTTTATATATAAATGGTAATGATATATATAGATTTAATAATGATACTTAATTTAATTTAAGATGGATTTAATACATATAATATGTTAAGTATAAAATTTATCTTTCAAAATAGATTTGGTAAATTTTTTGAATAAGTTAAGGTTGGGATGATAATTTGAATTTAGTAAAGAATTTTATTTAATTAAACCAATACAAAGCTTATTGAAATTAGAATTTAAGATATGATTTATAACTTGAGTTTGATTTAAATAATTTAATGAATATTTCTTGTTTAAATAAATTTAAAGAAATATTTAGTAAAAATGAAATTTAAGGCTAGTTAAATGATATTGAATTTATTAAGTGAATATTCCCTGATTAGATAATAATAAAGTTAAATCAAGTGCTATATGAAACTGTTAAATTTAACTTTGGAAATGTTGAATATTAAAGCCTTGAAATATATTGAAAATTTAAATGGTATATTTAGAACTGAATTGAATTGATGAATTGAGCTTTGAATTAAAATGGGAAAATTTAGATTGAATTAAATTGGAATTTGAAATTTGAGTTGAAATGAAATTTGAAAATAGATATTTTGAAATGAAAATGATATTTTGATTTTGAAGTAAATAAATTTAAAATGACCACGGTGTTATAATGTATATTTCCACCTTGTAGATAGTTCTGAAGATCCTTAGAGGATGGTTATCCCAAACATCCTTTAAGTTACTTGTATTTCAGTTGATATTTCACTTGAGTTGGATTTATTTATATAAGAATGTTAATCCTGACTCGAGTGTTTTGTGTTTTGCTTTACGCTCGGGCCAGACCGAGTGATACAGCATTTAAGACTCATCCTTGGAGTTTGGAGCTTCCTTTGGAGATCCAACTATCGCTTCAGTTTCTAGCTTTCCAGTTGATTCGTTCCCAGAAGTCATCTGTTTGGATTGGAGACTTCACTGTATTTGAGATATTCTGTTGTATTTTATTTCTAACTCTGATGTTTATATAGTATCTTCATGAACTACTATTTTATCTATTCCGCTACGTATTTTTGTATTACTCTATGTCTGTGATTCTGTGATTGATTTATTTACTGCATATGCTGAGTTTTACCAAATTTTAAATTAACAATCTGATATTTTGAATTATTCAAGTCAGACATGTGTGGATTATTGTCGATTTGAATGGTCCAAAAGAGCGGGTCGTTACAGTTGGTATCAGAGCTTTGGCTCTAGGCGAAACTTAGTATATATTGTAAATTTATTTACAGAATCACTTTCGTTTGAGTTTAATCTCTTCCTTTTGACTCGATTTCCTTTGAACTTTGGAACGTTCTCTACGGTTCCAAAATTCATTCTTGTCTCTCCCTATTTGTATTCTTTTGATTCTGGAGTATCCCATAACTCCACTTCGAATGATCTCTAAAGAATAGGCGATCCCGCCAATCTTTGAATGATTGTAAAGGGGTGGAACTCCTTTACAATAGGCATTGATTCACCGGAGATTTATATATCCCTCGGTTTTGATGTTGCCATCTCTTGTTATGTCGAATTCTATCTCTGGCGATCGAATGTCGATTGCCTTAGATTTCCGCATCGATTATATTCTTGAAGTCACGGTTGACCCGGTTAAGGTCGCCCGCAATTTATATAAGTGTATCTATCTACTGTTTTGTAATTAACTATCTCATTTTCGTTCGAACTTATTTTCGAATCAGAATCCTATTTTGATTAGAGTTCTTTTAAATTGATTCTCTATCTTTGTTTTGAAATCCGTCCGTGAATCATCCTTTGAAAATCGGGTTTGTTTATATTTTAGAAATTGTTTTCTAAACCGAAATTATTATTTTGATAAGTATGATTATATTCTATATATAAAAGTGAAAATGTTTTTGATAAAGATTATATATCCTTTTTAAAAAATGAGAATTTAAGGTTTCGAAAGGATTTGTAATTTTGAAAAATTATATAAGAAATTTGATTTATCTAAAAATGATTTATAACTGAAGGACTTTGAATTTGAAATTCGAGAATTTAACCCCGGTGTTTTGAAATTGGTTTTAAGATTTTGAAATATATAATAATATGATTTAAAGGTATTTTTCCGAATAAGAAATGTTTCAAATGATTTTATTGAGTTTCGAATGATTTCGAAGAAATTTCAAAAGAAGTTTGAGAAAATAGAAGTCCAGAACTCACTTATGTCGCTGGAAAATAATTTCGGTGATGAGTGCACGCATCATCGACATCGATTTTCGAGTTTCAGAGTGGGGGATAGGCCACTTCAATAGCTTTGCTATGCGAGTGATTTTGCGAAACCAATTTTGATTTCAAATTCCGAAGTAAGATTTGATATTCAAAGATATATGTAAATGTATTTGAAACGATTTAAAATGAGCCGGTGTTCAGTCCTCGAGTTTCGGATTTGATATAACCCCATCTATTAAAATTGATTTACTGATTTGTTGCTGATTTCCAACTCTTGAATTTGAAAATGATTTCTTCAACTATTTTGAAGGTTCGAGCACTTCCAAATCAAGGTTAACTTTTCAAAGCTAAGAAATTTCGAAAAGTATAAAGTATATAAGTTTGTTTTGAATGTTAAAGTATGTAGTAATATGATTTAAATAAGTTGAAACTGTTTTGTTATGTAAATGAATAAATGCTATTTTGAATTTTTCTAATATGAAATTTAGATTTGAAATGTTTTGAAAAAAAAAATTTGGTCTTCAAAATATTTTGAA
Source organism: Allium fistulosum (assembly GCA_030737815.1). NCBI lineage: Eukaryota > Viridiplantae > Streptophyta > Magnoliopsida > Asparagales > Amaryllidaceae > Allium > Allium fistulosum. Next base: position 521,060,018 of record CM060902.1, read on the forward strand.
TAAAGTTTAGTTTAAATGTTTTAACTTAGTAACATCTTTATTAAACTATATATTTAACAAGTTGGATTAAATATATAAGTGGTACGTATGCTGTTTTATTCGCATAATTAATTTGATCCAGGTTTGAGTACACAAGTTCGTGGTGAATTACACCATTTAGTGTTAGGATTTTTCATTCGATTCTTGATGGCGAATATTTGATATGGATTTTGGGCTTGATTCTAGAATTCTCTATCGTAGTATATGGCTATGCAAGGAGACTGATGGCTTCTAGTCGAGAAACCATATCGAAATCCGCATTAGGGAAGTCGAATGGATAATACTAGTTCGAAAGCGAACTTGTGTGATCCAGCGAGCGATCAAATGTGATTCTGCGAAATGATGACGTATGTACATCTTATATTCTAATATCATTGATATATTTTGACGCTGAAATTGAAAGCTGTCGGGTTAGAATATCTTTGCTTACTAAAAGAGAATTTCCTATTTAAATTACAAAGATATATAACCCATAAAAGCAAAGATATTCAATCCCATATGGCTCTTCATACAGCGAAATTTATTTTGTAAAATTTTGATCCTGATATAAGATGGACCTTACGTAAGTATAAGATGACTTTGAAAACATTTGATTTTGGAAATGAATTGGTTGACTTAAATTATTGATTTGGAAATTTGGATTTATTTTCTAAATCTATTATTTTGGAAACTTTGAAACTAAAGATATTTAATTTGAGAAGAAAATAATTTGGTGAAATTGTATATGATTTTGAAATTGAACTGATATTGAAACAAATTTAAATTTGAAAACCTTATGTTACTAAACACTTGATTTGGGAGTTGTCGAACTTATATAAATTGATTTGTATGAGTATGAAATTGATTCGAAACTATAGATTTGAAAGGGTACTCAATTTGAAAGTGAAATCTTATATAATTGAAGTCTATATAAGTATGATTTGATATACTATTGATTTTGGAAAGTATTTGATTTGAAAATTTAAATCTTATATATAATGGATTTTATATAAGTATGATATTTGAAAGTGATTTGAAAAGGTACTATATGATACATATTTTCGAAGTAAAGATATGGAAAGTGCCTTCTGCTTGATATCCGATTTGTGGCCACATCTTGGATTCATTCTATCGATAGTATTCTCTCTGATTGTTGGTTTTCCGGATATGATACTCGAGTGTCCTTCGAATTCCATGGCGTTACCCATGGTCTTATGTTTCTCTCGTGACTGCATAGCGCAACTGCCTGGCTGAGTCTTGCCTAGGGGTACGGATTGTTTCCTGGGGGATTCAGGCGTAACCATTGTGTATCCTGCAATCTATGTAGGTCGCGAATAGTAGCGCAAATGCTTGGCTGAGTCTTGCCTGGGGGTACGGATTGTTTCCTGGGGGATCCAGGCGTAACCATTGTGTATCCTGCATTCTACTAGTCATCATGGTGTAACTCGCAGGGCTGAGAAAGCCTACGGATATGGATTGTTTCCTGGGGGAACCAGGCGTAACCATTGTGTATCTGCGAACCATGGTTAGACAAAGGTTTTGTTCGTTTTGATTGGATTGTACTTTCCATATCTGTTTTTAAAAGTTTTTCCAGTATTTTCACTGGGTGTTGAAACAGGTCTACTAAGTACCTGGAGAATTCTAGTTTTGCGCCTGATCAACGCAATACCAGAGTCTACAGGAACAAGGATAAACTTGTCGAAACATCGAGTTATAAAAGTATTTTCGAAATGAAATTTGTTTCGTTATAAAAAAAATATTTTATTATAAAAGTATTTCTAACAAAGAAATTCTATATTAATATTTGAAATTCTAATGGTTTGAATTAATTATTCATGCCCGATTCTGTTCTTTTGAATCTACCTTATCTGCTCAGCTTTATTTATCCACCTATATTCGGTTTTTCCAAGTCCTCCTTCTTTTTCCTTGTTGACTATACCCTTTTAAATATTTATATATTATTTGGTTTAATAGAAAATTTTAGTGCTATAGATATTTTAGAGGTTATTAATTAAATAAAACATATTTAAAGTAAATGATTATTTGTTTATTAATAATATTTGAAAGTATCTTGAGATAAATTAATAAATTTATAAATTATGGATTTAATGTTTTCAATAGCTTCTTTGTAAATATAACTAATGATGTAAATAATTGTTTTCAAATAGTTTTCATACCTTTATAAAGGTGTTATTTAAGCATATAAGTGGTACTTATAAAGGAAGCAAGAAATTTTACAAATGGGTTTTGAAAAGTTTAAAGTATTAAAGATAATTGAACTGCAAATGAAGTTTTCAAATGAATATTTCAAGAAAAATTTATATAGTTTTAAATTAATTGTTTATCCTGGTCTTTCAATCTATTTTTCTTTCTGGTTGTTTCTATTCTTCTACCTCCTTCCTTTTCGGGGACGAAAAGTTTTGAGTGGGGGAGAGTGTAACGACCCGTAAATTTTAATAATTTTTATAACGTAATTTATTTGAATTTGTAAAATTTTAAACAATAAAATTTGAAATTAAAAATTTATTATTTGGAATACGTCTATTTAATATAGCAACTGGTAAATTTTCATCTGATAATATTGAAGTTATTTTCCTGTGAAATTTCATTTCAAAATCAAACCGGTTAATAACAGTGAATTTAAAAGTTTTCCGAAACCAAAATATGTCAACAGGAGAAAATTTATTCAGATCATTCTGAATCAGACTGCGAAATTCGTTTTTCCAAATTTTGACTTCTATTGCTCCGTTTATCTTAATTCTGACAAAATAGCGGCATTTCGGTACCGATTATCGACTTCTGATAGGATAATCGTACCACTGATATCTATATACCGTCTTGTTCGTCTCATCGCGCTGATCACCATGATATATTTATTTCTGTATTTTGAGGTCCGGTACGCGACAGAAACAATAAACTGTTCGTCGTATCGGTACCCTAAATTTCGACTTTTAATTTTCCCTGTCCTTTTCAAAATTTGAAACGTAAGAGGGACCACAATAATTATTCGCTTTAATCTTTTCAGCTGAATTTTTGGAGTACCGTCACTATTCAAATCACTAGATATTTATTGTATACGTTTCGTGCAACGGTTCATTTTATTTATTTATTCTTCCTTTATTAACCTTATTTCACTATATCTTTCATATTGCAAACGTGTGTGCTGGCGCTCCTCTAGTCTTCCTCCTCCACATCTCTTTCGTTCCTTACCATTCTCAAACCAGACAATATTTTTCCAACAATTCCTCCCTACTCGCCTACAACCCAGGCTAACCGAGCCTATATTCTTCCCTACCTTCCACCACGCACGACAGTCACCCAATGCCAAAACTTCACCGCCTCAACCTCTTCCTTTGCATCATCTCGTCGCGCGCAGCTCCCCCTTGCCTTCCATCTCTTCACTTAGTTCTCGGCCTTCCGCTGGCATATGGAATTTGTAAGTGTTATCTTTTTAATGGGTTTCAACGTTTTGCATATTACAATATATATTTGATGTGAGTATAGTATATGCTGTTAATAAATTTCTAAACTATCTGTTTATATATTTTAGCATACAAGATTTCTATATATATATATATATAAGTAAGATGACAAATTAGTTTGTAACGGTTATATGTTGATTTCAAAGTATAAATTATGTAAAATATGGGTAGTATATAAGATCTGGACTATTATGTGTATAAAATCCATGCATCAATATATACATATATATATAAGTTCAAATTATATACAGTATGTTACTTTTGGTTTATATATATAGTGCCGTGTATATTATAAGGGTAATATGTGTATTGTTTTATAAGTTTACATGAGTTTTATACATTGTTATAGTTACATGTCGTTATATGTAACGACCCGTATTTTTACGGATCGACATGTTCGTCAAAATCTGGAATTTTAGCATTTTCATGTCATTTCAGATTTTTAGGCAGATTTGTCTAAGTCCTAGGTCGTACGCGACCTAAATGTTGTTGGCGACTTAGAGAAGATCTGCGACCTAAGGGGATAGGTAAGTTAAAGGATAGGTCTGGGTCGAGTTGCCGACTTAAGGGAGTGACCGACCTAAGTGATGAGTCGTGACCGACTTAAGAGGCTTAGACGACCTAAGGAAGGATAGTAGGCGACCTAAGTATTCTGGGGAAGAGTTGGGTCGGCAACGACCTAAGGGAATGTTGTGAGCGACCTAAGAGTTTCGGTGAGCTAAGTGTTAGGTCGGCAGGGTGAGTTAGCGACCTAATGGTTACCGGGTTAGCGACTTAGTATCTTGGAGCGACCTATAGGTTAGCGACCTAAGAAGGGTAGCGTGTTAGCGACCTAAGGGTTGGCGACTTAAGGAGTTAGAACATAACCCAGTTAGGTCGCGTGAGTAGTTAGTTGTATGAGTTGTTAGGTCGTAGGTCGCGCGAGTGTTAGGTCGCTGGGCTTTGGCTTAGTAGTTAGGTCGAAGTCCAGTTGTTTGCGACTTAGGTTAGGTCGCGTGTTGTTTTAGGTCGGTATGTGTTAGGTCGCTGGGTTTCCTAAGTGTTAGGTCGCGTAGAAACCTAAGTTGTTAGGTCGCAACCCAACTGAGTCGTAGGTCGAAGGAAAGCGCATTGCTTTAGGTCGTCAAGTGTTGGGTCGCTGGGGGGTTAAGTTGTGCATCTGTTAGGTCGGAGAGGCTTAGGTCGGAGAGGCTTAGGTCGGAAACGACCTAGGGAGATAGCCGAGTTACGATTTAGGCAGTTTTCAGCTATAAATAGGAGGGGTTGTTCTCACTTTTTGAGATCCGGATTTTGAAGCGACGAAGTACTGCCATTTTGAGAGCTCGACTTCTACACTTCTTCACTTCTTTTCTCCACTCTAATCTAGTGCTTCCATCCATCCAAATCGAAGATCAAGATTGAAGATTCAAGAGCTTAGATTGAAGATCTTCATCTTTTCAAGAGAGATTTCTTCGTTTGAAGCGGATTTGTGATAGATCTAGCTTAGTTCTTCGCTGTCCAGATCTGAAGCGTATTGATTTGGGTTTGTTTAGGTGATTTGGTGAGTGGTGATTATCTCTCACACGGATCCAAAGGAGTATATCGGATTGTTGGCCCGATTTGGTGTTAAAATAGAGATTTCCATGCATTTTCTTCATCCTATGTGTAGATCTATATAGATCCATTGTTCATGATGATGTTACATCCATTTTATCATATGTTAACCTATGCAAGTTCATTCATCAAGTTTGTAGAGATATAATCCATGTTTTCATGCTTATTGGACTTTCAACTCTTTAATTACGAAAATGCCATTATTGTTATAATTGTCTACTTAGATCATATTTGAATGCTTGATTGCTTGGATTGATGTTTGATTTGATTGATTGTTATGAATTAGATAATTAATGATTAGATTTAGATCGAAGATGATTCAAAAGCTAAGGGAAAGGCTCTTGAATTGGGAAAGCTGCTCGTGGCATATGTAGTGGGATGATGAAGCTCTTATGCATAGATTGGATGATGTGATGATGAGATGAGGCTTTGCGAGGATGTAATGAAGCGAGGCAATCATGTGATGAAGACTTGGTCTAGTCCAGACGGGATCATTCCAAGCATGTTGATAACTCGGTGATATGATTCGAGTTGAGGATAATGAATGGATATGAGAATAGTCGTCGAGGAGGATGACTAGGAGGCTTGGATAGCATCGTTGTTGAAGGTTCTAGCATGCTCTAAGCAAGAGTACGTTTGGGCAGATTCGATAGTCCCAACGGCCAACTGTTGATGGTCGAGTACTCTGGGCAGATTCGATAGTCCTAGGCACGGGTTGCGACGACGTGCGGGAGTTATGTCTAGAACCGGGGTTTCCATTAGCCCTTGACGGACGGCTGAAAGAATGTGCCGGTCATTCAATTAACGGTGATATCGAAGCAGTGATAACAGTGATAGCCAGAGTCATGGATGTTTGGTTGTATCGTCATTCGGACTCAAGAGCGGTATTTTCTGGGTGCTTATCTGATTTAGGCCTTGGTACTTGGAAAACATCGCCCTTGACTCGAGTGATAGTAGCTTTACTTTGAAATTGTATGCTCTGCTATGTTTGCTTCTGCTTAGTGTGTGTCTGGGGGCTATCACTGTAGAATGAGGTTGGAGTGGGAGGGTTGTATTCCTATTCCTTTTCCTTTATGCTCTTTTGGTATGTTGTTAGTTAATTTACTGCTCACTAAGACTGTTGTCTGACTCAAGGCTTTATGTTTTAATTCTTATTGCCTTGGGCTGTTCGTCCATTTTGGGACGGGCAGACTAGGTAGCAGGTGACAGGTGCTGTTCTCTTCTCACGATGTTGATATCGAAGACGAGCTAGAGGGTTGCATATTATCTTCTTATTATATGTACTGGATATTCCGTTGTTTTGTATTCTCTGAGAGATATGTAGTGAGGCTGGATGTATTGACTATGTGGATGCTTGTATTCAACTATCATGAAGTTTTATATGATGTCATTTTGTTCTGTAAAGCTTCACTATACTTATGTTCTATTGTATTTTGTCCATGCGCTGTGAGTAATACGATAGATTCTGTTGTTTTAAATCTTACCTTGACAATCGTCCATGGTCGCCTGGCACACTTTACAGCGCTCTATCTCTAGATTCGGTGCAGGGGTCATGGGCGGTCGTCACATTTGGTATCAGAGCATTGGTTAATCGATTTTACCCAACGCTCGCTGAAGTAACAACGTATGAGAGACGTAATTGTATTTTGATGGATGATTACTATATATAATATAGTAGCTTAGTAGGGTTTGAGTCCTTTATGCAGTTGTTTCTCTAGATGTTCTAATCATTCCTTTTTATAGATATTGAGAATGAGTCGAAGAGGGAGACCAGCTGCTAGGGAAGGCCGTGCTACTGAAGAGACTGCTGATTATGCAGCCATGTTCGAAGCTATGATGACTTCGATCATGAGAAGGATACCAGTTCCGGGGGCAGCAGTTGATGTTGGAGTTCAAGTTCAAACTCCGAAACCAGTGGATTTTGCTAAGCTGTGCAAGGATTATACTGCTCTTGGAGGGAAGGTTTTCTTGGGAACAGAATCTACTATTGAGGTCCAGAGATGGATAGATGCTTGTAGAAGGATCTTTGGTGATTTGGGAATTGATGATGCAACTAAGAGGAAGTTGGCATCGAGACAGCTTCAAGGGAGAGCTTCTGATTGGTGGAACTCTATTACCATCGATACTGCGGAGGAAGAGATTACTTGGGAGCAATTCCAAGCCAGATTTGAAGCTAAGTTCATTTCTACAGCTCAGAAGTCTGTTCTGTTCAAGAAGTTTGTAGAGCTCAAGCAGGGTGGAAGATCTGTTCTTGAGTATGTTTCTGAGTTTGAAGCTTTGTCCAAGTATGCCCGGTCATATATTGAGTCTGCTTACCAGAAGAATGAGAAGTTCGTGACCGGCTTGGATAGTTATCTTGGGAGACAGTTGGTGGATCATTTGGACGATTCATTTGAGAAGCTTGTGGAGAAAGCTCTTAGGCATGAGAGTCTGTTTCCTAAGGAAGGACCTGTTGTTGCTGTTACCAAGGGAGAATCTAAACCACAGCAGGGTGGAAACCAGAAGAGGAAGCAGCAGCAGCAGAAGGGTAAGGATGGCCAGAAGAAGCCGAAAGGCGAGGTGACTTGCTACAATTGTCAGCAGAAGGGCCATTTCTCTAAGGATTGTAGGAATCCGAAGGCACCGATGAAGTGTCACAACTGTGACAAGCCAGGGCATTTCAGGAAGAATTGTCCAGAACCGAGGAAGGACAGACAGATTGTGCAAGCCTATGCTTTAGGAGCTGTTCCGTCGTCTTCGAAAGCTCCTACTGCTGAAGAGAAGGGAAAGAGTGTGGTTGTTCAAGGTACTCTTTTCCTATGTGGTGTTCCAGTTAGAGTTCTGTTTGATACTGGAGCGTCGCATTCATTTGTTTGTAATGAACTAGTAGGCCGGTTAGGTTTGGAACCGGATATTGTTGATAGGCCATTGGTTGTGACTAATCCAGTTGGGGGTTCGTCTTGTTTGTGTATGTTATGCCGTGGTCTAGTTTTGTCGAGTCATGGTTGCTCTTTTGTTTGTGATTGTTTTGTTCTGAACTTTGCGGGGTTCGGAATTATCTTGGGTATGGACTGGCTTAGGAAGTATGCGGCTAAGGTTGACTGTGAGAGGCTGGAGGTGACAGTCGAGAATGTGGAAGGGCGAAAGATTGTGATACGATGTAAGCATGAGGAAGGCGTCTTCATGAGCTTCATGTATTCGCTAGTTGTTCCACGGGATGGACTGTCTTTAGTGCCAATCGCAAATGGATTCGAGGATGTCTTTGACGAAGTCAAAGGGTTGCCGCCGCATAGAGAGATCGAGTTTCGTATAGATCTAGTTGAAGGAGCCAGACCTGTTGTGATGCCTCTTAGGCGGATGGCGCCTAGAGAACAGCAGGAGTTGAGGGTGCAAGTTGATGACCTTTTACAGAAAGGATTCATTCGGCGTAGTGTGTCCGAGTGGGGTGCACCAGTTGTGTTCGCAACCAAGGCAGATGGGTCGTTGAGATTGTGCGTCGATTATCGTGAGCTGAATAAGGTGACTAAGAAGAACAAGTATCCATTGCCGAGAATAGATGACTTGTTTGATCAGCTTCACGAAGCTAAGGTGTTTTCTCAGATGGATTTGGCAACAGGATTTCACCAGTTGAGAGTATCTAAGGATAGTGTGCCGAAGACTGCTTTTAGGACACCATCTGGTTTCTATGAGTGGCTGGTAATGCCGTTTGGATTGACTAACGCGCCAGCATATTTTGTGGATCTTATGAATAGAGTGTTCAGAGATCAGTTGAACAAGTTCGTACTTGTGTTCGTGGATGATATTCTGATTTATTCCAGAACTGAAGAAGAGCACAAGACGCACTTGCGTATTGTTTTGGAAATCTTGCGGAAACATCAGCTGAAGGCTAAGTTTTCAAAGTGTCACTTCTGGAAGAGTGAAGTGAGGTTCTTAGGCCATGTGATTTCTGGAAGTGGAATAGCGGTTGATCCCGCTAAGGTGGCAGCAATCCAGGATTGGGTTAGACCTAAGAATGCATCAGATGTGAGAAGTTTTCTTGGATTAGCAGGATATTATCGACGGTTTATCAAAGACTTCTCCAAGGTAGCTGCACCATTAACAGGATTGACGAAGAAGAACCAAGTGTTCAGTTGGGATGCTAAGTGTGAGCAAGCCTTCGGAATTCTGAAAGAGAGACTGACGAGTGCTCCTGTTTTGACTATTCCAAGTGGGAATGATGAGATGGTGGTTTACACCGACGCATGTGGTACTGGACTTGGAGCAGTGCTGATGCAGAAGGATAAAGTTGTTGCGTATGCCAGTCGACAACTAAAGCCGCATGAAAGGAATTACCCGACTCATGATTTGGAGTTAGCGGCGATTGTATTTGCTCTGAAGATGTGGAGACATTATCTGTTGGGAGTTCGATTCGAGTTGTTTACGGATCACAAGTCGTTGAAGTATCTTTTCTCCCAAAAGGATTTGAATCTTCGGCAGCAACGTTGGCTAGAGTTTTTGGCATCATATGATTTTGGTATAGCTTATACTCCGGGAAAAGGTAACGCAGTGGCAGATGCGTTAAGTCGAAGACATGCAGGATTGGGAGCCATGTTTTCAGAATGGAAGAGTCTCGAGTATTTAGCTGGATTTGACTTCAGGCCTAGATGCGAATTGGAACCTGAGATGTTGGCAAACTTATCAATAAGACCCACTCTTGTGGAAAGGATTGGTGAGAGCCAAAAGCGAGATGATAAGCTTGTCAAGATTATCCGTGAATTGGAATCTGGGTTGGATCCAGAAAAGGATAAAGGATTCGAGGTCGATCGAGAGGGTTGGCTTCGGAAGCAAGGACGACTAGTTGTTCCCGATATAGATGAATTGAGGAGTGAAGTTCTGAAGGAAAGTCATCACTCGAAGTTGACAATTCATCCAGGTGGAAACAAGATGTATCGGGATATGAAGAGAACCTACTACTGGGAAGGCATGAAGAAGGATGTTGGAGATTTTATTTCCAAGTGTATGAATTGCCAGTTGGTGAAAGCCGAACAGAAGAAGCCAAGCGGATTGCTTCAGCCATTAGAAGTTCCTACATGGAAGTGGGAACAAGTGTCGATGGATTTTATCGATGGATTGCCTAGAACCAGGACGGGAAATGAAGGAGTTTGGGTCATTGTAGATCGTCTGACTAAGAGTGCACGATTCATTCCTGTTCGATCGACTAGGACTGCATCAAAGTTGGCTGAGTTGTATGTTAAGTGGATAGTTCGTTTCCATGGTATTCCGAAAAGTATAGTGAGCGATCGAGATCCATTGTTCACTAGTGGATTTTGGAAGAGCTTCCAGGAAGTTTTGGGAACCGAGTTGTGTTTGAGTACAGCTTATCACCCTCAAACAGATGGTCAGACTGAGAGAGTCAACCGAGTTTTGGAAGATCTCCTCAGAGCTTGTGTTTTGGATTTCGGAGGATCATGGGAAGATCACCTCCATTTGGTGGAGTTTGCGTACAACAACAGCTACCAGTCAAGCATTGGTATGGCACCATATGAGGCATTGTATGGAAGACCGTGTAACTCTCCGACATGTTGGTTGGAAACTGGAGAAAAGCTGGTGCTTGGGCCAGAGATGATTCGACAGACTTCGGATTGCATAGAGATCATTCGGCAACGAATGAAGGCAGCCCAAGACCGTCAGAAGAGTTATGCCGATAAACGTCGAAAGGATTTGAAATTCGACGTAGGAGATATGGTTTTTGTGAAGATTTCTCCACTGAAGAATGTTATTCGATTCGGGAAGAAAGGAAAATTGACTCCGCGATTTGTTGGACCATTCCCGATCATCGAGCGAATTGGAAAGCTCGCTTACAGATTGGAGTTACCAGAGAAGATGTCGAGTGTGCACAATGTTTTTCACGTATCATATCTGCGGAAGTATGTGCATGACTCGAATACCGTAGTTTCTGCTGATAGCTATGAAGATTTTGAAGTTGATCCAGTTGATAGAAGACCTCGTAAGCCGCTTCGTGTTGTTGAAACCGACACGAAACAGCTTAGGAGAAAGGTAGTTAAGTTGCTCAAGATACAATGGAGTGATGATGATAACGACTGTACGTGGGAGGTGGAAGAGAGGATGAAGGCAGCTCATCCTGAACTCTTCAAGGTATGGCCCTAAGGTGTCGTCTCATCTCGCGATATTGTAACTTGTTCTAAGTCTTAGAATTCTGTACGCTAAGCTAGAATTGGATGCATGGTTTGTTGATTGCTATGGATGGTAGGCGTACAGAATAGTTTTTGATTTCTTGGAATTTCGGGGGAGAAATTTCTAAGGGGGAGAGAATGTAACGACCCGTATTTTTACGGATCGACATGTTCGTCAAAATCTGGAATTTTAGCATTTTCATGTCATTTCAGATTTTTAGGCAGATTTGTCTAAGTCCTAGGTCGTACGCGACCTAAATGTTGTTGGCGACTTAGAGAAGATCTGCGACCTAAGGGGATAGGTAAGTTAAAGGATAGGTCTGGGTCGAGTTGCCGACTTAAGGGAGTGACCGACCTAAGTGATGAGTCGTGACCGACTTAAGAGGCTTAGACGACCTAAGGAAGGATAGTAGGCGACCTAAGTATTCTGGGGAAGAGTTGGGTCGGCAACGACCTAAGGGAATGTTGTGAGCGACCTAAGAGTTTCGGTGAGCTAAGTGTTAGGTCGGCAGGGTGAGTTAGCGACCTAATGGTTACCGGGTTAGCGACTTAGTATCTTGGAGCGACCTATAGGTTAGCGACCTAAGAAGGGTAGCGTGTTAGCGACCTAAGGGTTGGCGACTTAAGGAGTTAGAACATAACCCAGTTAGGTCGCGTGAGTAGTTAGTTGTATGAGTTGTTAGGTCGTAGGTCGCGCGAGTGTTAGGTCGCTGGGCTTTGGCTTAGTAGTTAGGTCGAAGTCCAGTTGTTTGCGACTTAGGTTAGGTCGCGTGTTGTTTTAGGTCGGTATGTGTTAGGTCGCTGGGTTTCCTAAGTGTTAGGTCGCGTAGAAACCTAAGTTGTTAGGTCGCAACCCAACTGAGTCGTAGGTCGAAGGAAAGCGCATTGCTTTAGGTCGTCAAGTGTTGGGTCGCTGGGGGGTTAAGTTGTGCATCTGTTAGGTCGGAGAGGCTTAGGTCGGAGAGGCTTAGGTCGGAAACGACCTAGGGAGATAGCCGAGTTACGATTTAGGCAGTTTTCAGCTATAAATAGGAGGGGTTGTTCTCACTTTTTGGGATCCGGATTTTGAAGCGACGAAGTGCTGCCATTTTGAGAGCTCAACTTCTACACTTCTTCACTTCTTTTCTCCACTCTAATCTAGTGCTTCCATCCATCCAAATCGAAGATCAAGATTGAAGATTCAAGAGCTTAGATTGAAGATCTTCATCTTTTCAAGAGAGATTTCTTCGTTTGAAGCGGATTTGTGATAGATCTAGCTTAGTTCTTCGCTGTCCAGATCTGAAGCGTGTTGATTTGGGTTTGTTTAGGTGATTTGGTGAGTGGTGATTATCTCTCACACGGATCCAAAGGAGTATATCGGATTGTTGGCCCGATTTGGTGTTAAAATAGAGATTTCCATGCATTTTCTTCATCCTATGTGTAGATCTATATAGATCCATTGTTCATGATGATGTTACATCCATTTTATCATATGTTAACCTATGCAAGTTCATTCATCAAGTTTGTAGAGATATAATCCATGTTTTCATGCTTATTGGACTTTCAACTCTTTAATTACGAAAATGCCATTATTGTTATAATTGTCTACTTAGATCATATTTGAATGCTTGATTGCTTGGATTGATGTTTGATTTGATTGATTGTTATGAATTAGATAATTAATGATTAGATTTAGATCGAAGATGATTCAAAAGCTAAGGGAAAGGCTCTTGAATTGGGAAAGCTGCTTGTGGCATATGTAGTGGGATGATGAAGCTCTTATGCATAGATTGGATGATGTGATGATGAGATGAGGCTTTGCGAGGATGTAATGAAGCGAGGCAATCATGTGATGAAGACTTGGTCTAGTCCAGACGGGATCATTCCAAGCATGTTGATAACTCGGTGATATGATTCGAGTTGAGGATAATGAATGGATATGAGAATAGTCGTCGAGGAGGATGACTAGGAGGCTTGGATAGCATCGTTGTTGAAGGTTCTAGCATGCTCTAAGCAAGAGTACGTTTGGGCAGATTCGATAGTCCCAACGGCCAACTGTTGATGGTCGAGTACTCTGGGCAGATTCGATAGTCCTAGGCACGGGTTGCGACGACGTGCGGGAGTTATGTCTAGAACCGGGGTTTCCATTAGCCCTTGACGGACGGCTGAAAGAATGTGCCGGTCATTCAATTAACGGTGATATCGAAGCAGTGATAACAGTGATAGCCAGAGTCATGGATGTTTGGTTGTATCGTCATTCGGACTCAAGAGCGGTATTTTCTGGGTGCTTATCTGATTTAGGCCTTGGTACTTGGAAAACATCGCCCTTGACTCGAGTGATAGTAGCTTTACTTTGAAATTGTATGCTCTGCTATGTTTGCTTCTGCTTAGTGTGTGTCTGGGGGCTATCACTGTAGAATGAGGTTGGAGTGGGAGGGTTGTATTCCTATTCCTTTTCCTTTATGCTCTTTTGGTATGTTGTTAGTTAATTTACTGCTCACTAAGACTGTTGTCTGACTCAAGGCTTTATGTTTTAATTCTTATTGCCTTGGGCTGTTCGTCCATTTTGGGACGGGCAGACTAGGTAGCAGGTGACAGGTGCTGTTCTCTTCTCACGATGTTGATATCGAAGACGAGCTAGAGGGTTGCATATTATCTTCTTATTATATGTACTGGATATTCCGCTGTTTTGTATTCTCTGAGAGATATGTAGTGAGGCTGGATGTATTGACTATGTGGATGCTTGTATTCAACTATCATGAAGTTTTATATGATGTCATTTTGTTCTGTAAAGCTTCACTATACTTATGTTCTATTGTATTTTGTCCATGCGCTGTGAGTAATACGATAGATTCTGTTGTTTTAAATCTTACCTTGACAATCGTCCATGGTCGCCTGGCACACTTTACAGCGCTCTATCTCTAGATTCGGTGCAGGGGTCATGGGCGGTCGTCACATTTGGTATCAGAGCATTGGTTAATCGATTTTACCCAACGCTCGCTGAAGTAACAACGTATGAGAGACGTAATTGTATTTTGATGGATGATTACTATATATAATATAGTAGCTTAGTAGGGTTTGAGTCCTTTATGCAGTTGTTTCTCTAGATGTTCTAATCATTCCTTTTTATAGATATTGAGAATGAGTCGAAGAGGGAGACCAGCTGCTAGGGAAGGCCGTGCTACTGAAGAGACTGCTGATTATGCAGCCATGTTCGAAGCTATGATGACTTCGATCATGAGAAGGATACCAGTTCCGGGGGCAGCAGTTGATGTTGGAGTTCAAGTTCAAACTCCGAAACCAGTGGATTTTGCTAAGCTGTGCAAGGATTATACTGCTCTTGGAGGGAAGGTTTTCTTGGGAACAGAATCTACTATTGAGGTCCAGAGATGGATAGATGCTTGTAGAAGGATCTTTGGTGATTTGGGAATTGATGATGCAACTAAGAGGAAGTTGGCATCGAGACAGCTTCAAGGGAGAGCTTCTGATTGGTGGAACTCTATTACCATCGATACTGCGGAGGAAGAGATTACTTGGGAGCAATTCCAAGCCAGATTTGAAGCTAAGTTCATTTCTACAGCTCAGAAGTCTGTTCTGTTCAAGAAGTTTGTAGAGCTCAAGCAGGGTGGAAGATCTGTTCTTGAGTATGTTTCTGAGTTTGAAGCTTTGTCCAAGTATGCCCGGTCATATATTGAGTCTGCTTACCAGAAGAATGAGAAGTTCGTGACCGGCTTGGATAGTTATCTTGGGAGACAGTTGGTGGATCATTTGGACGATTCATTTGAGAAGCTTGTGGAGAAAGCTCTTAGGCATGAGAGTCTGTTTCCTAAGGAAGGACCTGTTGTTGCTGTTACCAAGGGAGAATCTAAACCACAGCAGGGTGGAAACCAGAAGAGGAAGCAGCAGCAGCAGAAGGGTAAGGATGGCCAGAAGAAGCCGAAAGGCGAGGTGACTTGCTACAATTGTCAGCAGAAGGGCCATTTCTCTAAGGATTGTAGGAATCCGAAGGCACCGATGAAGTGTCACAACTGTGACAAGCCAGGGCATTTCAGGAAGAATTGTCCAGAACCGAGGAAGGACAGACAGATTGTGCAAGCCTATGCTTTAGGAGCTGTTCCGTCGTCTTCGAAAGCTCCTACTGCTGAAGAGAAGGGAAAGAGTGTGGTTGTTCAAGGTACTCTTTTCCTATGTGGTGTTCCAGTTAGAGTTCTGTTTGATACTGGAGCGTCGCATTCATTTGTTTGTAATGAACTAGTAGGCCGGTTAGGTTTGGAACCGGATATTGTTGATAGGCCATTGGTTGTGACTAATCCAGTTGGGGGTTCGTCTTGTTTGTGTATGTTATGCCGTGGTCTAGTTTTGTCGAGTCATGGTTGCTCTTTTGTTTGTGATTGTTTTGTTCTGAACTTTGCGGGGTTCGGAATTATCTTGGGTATGGACTGGCTTAGGAAGTATGCGGCTAAGGTTGACTGTGAGAGGCTGGAGGTGACAGTCGAGAATGTGGAAGGGCGAAAGATTGTGATACGATGTAAGCATGAGGAAGGCGTCTTCATGAGCTTCATGTATTCGCTAGTTGTTCCACGGGATGGACTGTCTTTAGTGCCAATCGCAAATGGATTCGAGGATGTCTTTGACGAAGTCAAAGGGTTGCCGCCGCATAGAGAGATCGAGTTTCGTATAGATCTAGTTGAAGGAGCCAGACCTGTTGTGATGCCTCTTAGGCGGATGGCGCCTAGAGAACAGCAGGAGTTGAGGGTGCAAGTTGATGACCTTTTACAGAAAGGATTCATTCGGCGTAGTGTGTCCGAGTGGGGTGCACCAGTTGTGTTCGCAACCAAGGCAGATGGGTCGTTGAGATTGTGCGTCGATTATCGTGAGCTGAATAAGGTGACTAAGAAGAACAAGTATCCATTGCCGAGAATAGATGACTTGTTTGATCAGCTTCACGAAGCTAAGGTGTTTTCTCAGATGGATTTGGCAACAGGATTTCACCAGTTGAGAGTATCTAAGGATAGTGTGCCGAAGACTGCTTTTAGGACACCATCTGGTTTCTATGAGTGGCTGGTAATGCCATTTGGATTGACTAACGCGCCAGCATATTTTGTGGATCTTATGAATAGAGTGTTCAGAGATCAGTTGAACAAGTTCGTACTTGTGTTCGTGGATGATATTCTGATTTATTCCAGAACTGAAGAAGAGCACAAGACGCACTTGCGTATTGTTTTGGAAATCTTGCAGAAACATCAGCTGAAGGCTAAGTTTTCAAAGTGTCACTTCTGGAAGAGTGAAGTGAGGTTCTTAGGCCATGTGATTTCTGGAAGTGGAATAGCGGTTGATCCCGCTAAGGTGGCAGCAATCCAGGATTGGGTTAGACCTAAGAATGCATCAGATGTGAGAAGTTTTCTTGGATTAGCAGGATATTATCGACGGTTTATCAAAGACTTCTCCAAGGTAGCTGCACCATTAACAGGATTGACGAAGAAGAACCAAGTGTTCAGTTGGGATGCTAAGTGTGAGCAAGCCTTCGGAATTCTGAAAGAGAGACTGACGAGTGCTCCTGTTTTGACTATTCCAAGTGGGAATGATGAGATGGTGGTTTACACCGACGCATGTGGTACTGGACTTGGAGCAGTGCTGATGCAGAAGGATAAAGTTGTTGCGTATGCCAGTCGACAACTAAAGCCGCATGAAAGGAATTACCCGACTCATGATTTGGAGTTAGCGGCGATTGTATTTGCTCTGAAGATGTGGAGACATTATCTGTTGGGAGTTCGATTCGAGTTGTTTACGGATCACAAGTCGTTGAAGTATCTTTTCTCCCAAAAGGATTTGAATCTTCGGCAGCAACGTTGGCTAGAGTTTTTGGCATCATATGATTTTGGTATAGCTTATACTCCGGGAAAAGGTAACGCAGTGGCAGATGCGTTAAGTCGAAGACATGCAGGATTGGGAGCCATGTTTTCAGAATGGAAGAGTCTCGAGTATTTAGCTGGATTTGACTTCAGGCCTAGATGCGAATTGGAACCTGAGATGTTGGCAAACTTATCAATAAGACCCACTCTTGTGGAAAGGATTGGTGAGAGCCAAAAGCGAGATGATAAGCTTGTCAATATTATCCGTGAATTGGAATCTGGGTTGGATCTTGTGGAAAGGAATATGGTTATATTATAAGTATTATATGTTGGGGCTGTTGGGTTTGTTGTATATGTCTATAATAGTTTTACTTATGTGCAAGGTCTGTTGTATATGAAAAAGCCTTGCTAGTTTTGTTATATATGTTATATTAATTTACATAAGTCTACCACTATTTATATATGTACGTTTGTATATAGTCCTCTTATATGTGTTTGATTTCAAAGTTACAGTCTGGTTTTCCATGTTTATGTATATGTATAGATTTTAGGATGGTTATGATATATACAATGAGTCTCAAAGTAGATACTATGGTTAATTTATGTGCATAAAAAAAATGTATTGGGATTCCATTTTTATGAGTAAGCTCTAATATATATATAGTTTTAAAAGTAAGAGTTTGCAGTACATGTTTTATTGAAATATATGTTAATTTAATTTGGGTTTAAATTAATTTTTGATTTGAAAATAAGTATAACATATATATATACACCTCTTATTCAAAATATATGTTTTAAAAGAAATTTGTTTTAGAGAAAAATTATAACATATATTTGGTTTTGATCATATCAAGACGATTCTGATTCGTTTCCACCAATCCCTATCTTTCAGCTTTGCCCGTCAAATCCACTTTCAGCTTACTTCGCTTTGAGATTGTTGTTGGAGTTGTTCGATTTTCTAGATTGTGACCCTATTCATAGCTCAATTCTTTATCAAATCTATCTAGCCTCGGAAGGTGAGCAATCACTCACGATTAATGTTCTTTTATTATTTAAATTTGATTTCATTTGAAATAGCAATTGAAATATGCTGCTGTAGTTATTTACATTGTTATATATGCTATTATCTATAACTGTTCACCTGTGACATCTGACACCAGTATCTAGTATTATATGCCTGTTATTACTATTATTTGTATCTATTCACCTATGACATCTGACACCCGTATCTGTTATTTATACTGATGATATATGTATGTTGTTATATATTTTTTTAGTATCTGTTATCACTCTGCAAGTTCTCTGTTAGTATAGAATTCACTATGGGTTGAAATGATACATACCCGATCGGACTTTAGAATAGGAGAAAATCATTATGGGTTGAAATGATAAACCCAAGCGATTTTCATTTGAATTGAAATTGGGATTATGGGTCGAAATGATATCTACCCGTATATATTTAAATTTCGGATTGAAATGATAAATATCTGCATCACTTATCCATATAATAAATATATATACAAACATCGTTGGTCCATATATATATAAATATTTTGAAATTGAATTCTATGGTTTTGGAAAGAAATATATGGTTTTTAACAAATGTTGATTCTTAAAATTTTATATATAAATGGTAATGATATATATAGATTTAATAATGATACTTAATTTAATTTAAGATGGATTTAATACATATAATATGTTAAGTATAAAATTTATCTTTCAAAATAGATTTGGTAAAATTTTTGAATAAGTTAAGGTTGGGATGATAATTTGAATTTAGTAAAGAATTTTATTTAATTAAACCAATACAAAGCTTATTGAAATTAGAATTTAAGATATGATTTATAACTTGAGTTTGATTTAAATAATTTAATGAATATTTCTTGTTTAAATAAATTTAAAGAAATATTTAGTAAAAATGAAATTTAAGGCTAGTTAAATGATATTGAATTTATTAAGTGAATATTCCCTGATTAGATAATAATAAAGTTAAATCAAGTGCTATATGAAACTGTTAAATTTAACTTTGGAAATGTTGAATATTAAAGCCTTGAAATATATTGAAAATTTAAATGGTATATTTAGAACTGAATTGAATTGATGAATTGAGCTTTGAATTAAAATGGGAAAATTTAGATTAAATTAAATTGGAATTTGAAATTTGAGTTGAAATGAAATTTGAAAATAGATATTTTGAAATGAAATGATATTTTGATTTTGAAGTAAATAAATTTAAAATGACCACGGTGTTATAATGTATATTTCCACCTTGTAGATAGTTCTGAAGATCCTTAGAGGATGGTTATCTCAAACATCCTTTAAGTTACTTGTATTTCAGTTGATATTTCACTTGAGTTGGATTTATTTATATAAGAATGTTAATCCTGACTCGAGTGTTTTGTGTTTTGCTTTACGCTCGGGTCAGGCCGAGTGATACAGCATTTGAGACTCATCCTTGGAGTTTGGAGCTTCCTTTGGAGATCCAACTATCGCTTCAGTTTCCAGCTTTCCAGTTGATTCGTTCCCAGAAGTCATCTGTTTGGATTGGAGACTTCACTGTATTTGAGATATTCTGTTGTATTTTATTTCTAACTCTGATGTTTATATAGTAGCTTCATGAACTACTATTTTATCTATTCCGCTGCGTATTTTTGTATTACTCTGTGTATGTGATTCTGTGATTGATTTATTTACTGCATATGCTGAGTTTTACCAAATTTTAAATTAACAATCTGATATTTTGAATTATTCAAGTCAGACATGTGTGGATTATTGTCGATTTGAATGGTCCAAAATAGCGGGTCGTTACAAGCATACTTTTAGATATATGAGGGTTTCTTTTTCTTTTTAGCACGGAGGGGTTTTTGCTACTTGTCGGACTTGTTGGTGGCTCAATTTTTAGTTATAATTATTATGAATGCTCTTCTACTTTGGAGGACCACTCATTTTCCTTAAAAAAATTACTTAATTAATGATGTCAATATAACAAAGTATGTAAAAGAAAACAAACACCGTAAAAAATTACATAATTGCCTCTAGGAGCATACCACTAACTCTTCCAATAATTGCACTAATGAATGTTTTAATTGTATAATGGATGAACCGACAACTAAGAATGTAATGAATGCGCTAACTCCAATTCTTAAATTGAATTGCGTTGTATGTCATTGATTGTGACCATGTTTGTCTAAGTAGGAACTATGTTAAAACAATGGTAATGGAAGTGGTTGATGACTTGTTGAGTTGAATGGAAGTTGAGTGAAGTACAAATATGGTTAGTTGTTAAGTATTAGATGCCTCAAATTTATTCGTCGAGTACCATAGAGAAGTGGTACTCATCCAAAAGGAGAATAACTTATAACAAAGGCTTGAACATGAAAAAGGAGACGTGCATCCAAAGTGTTGCATTTATGCACATAACAAAATTTTTGGAACCTCAATACACGAAAAAGTTTATGAGTTCATGATATTATATACCTAAATCTAAGGGAATTTTGTTACGATCGCAATGAAAGAAACTACAAATCGTTTGGAGCTATAAATCAAAAAAAAATACAGGCATTTTAATGTCATGTGACTAAATGGACCGGATACAGCCAACAAGTCTACTGGTTGGACCTAGATTGAAGCATAAACTTTTTAGTGCATTTTAACATGTGTTAATTAGATTGGCATTGTAATCAGTCGACTGAATTGTTGTTTGACCGACTGGCCTCCCTGGTTAGTCGATTGAGTGCTTGCTCATAACTCGATTCGGACTGAAACTTCAAAGTAGGGAAACTTTTGCATATGAATTCAGATTAAGATGCAGTTTAGACCAGCATTCACTACGCAAAAAGAACATTTCATAGTGTTGGAGAAACACAATTATAGGTTACCATAGTGTTTTGGAGAACGTTATGGAACGACATGCTTAATAGGTCATAAGTCTATAGCACTAAAATAAAGACTGAAAAAATAATATTCCAAGTGTCACTTGAACATTGTAACAAAAGCATTACTATTATAGCATTTATCTTGTGCTAGTGTAGACAAACGGTGAGAAAAGTTTAACAATTATAGCATTTATTTTATGCCAAAAAATTAAACAGTATAATAAGATTTTAATTTCATAGAAATGCTACAACCCATTTCATATATTATACGCACACGAATAATTTAAAGAAACAATCGCAGAAAACACAAGTAAGGCTAAAATAATCATCATAAACTGTGTTAATCAATATTCTTTTAACATATAACACTGTCATATAAGCAAAGTACAAAAGTGTCAAGATCAATCCAAAGTACATACAAGAAAAAAAAAATACAATTGCTCAAATCAAGCGAAAGTACATACAAACTAAAATATTTATCATTTTTGATTGATGTAGCAACCTTCTACAGCTTAAATGAGATAGTTGCGTTAGTTTTTAGGAACTTGTAAAACACAACTACTGTTCTATCCATATCCACAATCATCAGTTAGAAGTTAATAGAAAACAATAGCTGATGTTAGTAATTTTTACTGAAAGAAGACAGCACTACACAACAATCAGACAGGCAACAACATACACATCTAGAGAAGTCTGCACAACAACTAGTGTAACGACCCGTAAATTTTCAATAATTAAAGTTGTCAATTTAATAAGATTTTGGTAAATAAATTTGGAAGAAATAAAAAAATTTATGATTTTATATGAAATGAATGCCAAAATGAAATGTAACAATGTATTTAAAAACTAATTATTAACAATTGAAATGAAATTACAATTTATTGAAGTAATGTAAATTGTTATACTTGGCTATAAATTTATGTAAGAAAACAAATGCAAACATTTAAATTAGGTAAAGATTAGGTATATAAGAATGGTAACATATGTTTGTGAACAATGAATTCAAAAGGGTGATTAAAAGTTATAGTAACGGTTGTAAGTTACTATTTAATTGGTCTATTAGTTAAATTGTAAATGTTAGATTTGGGATATAAAACTGAATATAAGTGAATAAATGTAAGTGTGGTATGAATAAATGAATTAGTATATAGTTTATGGTATTTGGATGAATTAAACATTTTGTAAGCAATTATGATAATTAGTGGACATAATAAACTTGAATGTAATATAAGGATAATGATAACATTTATTGCAAGTTACATTCTATTTAGGCTATAAAATGAATTGGAAATCAATTACATTTAAATGTAAGTAAATGTTCATTAATTTGAGATAGGACAGTAATTGTAAAATGTGAATGTAATGAAATAAATGGAAATGCATATTTTTTCATAAGATAATATAAAAGAATGAAACCTATCTGAATGAATTAATGGAGTATTCAATCATAATAAATGTATACATTTAACAAATTCAATCTAATTGAGAACAACTGTTAATACAAAAGAAAGATGGATATTTGTATATATATATATTAATGTAATGAAATTTGTAGAGTGGTATAGACTTAATAAATGGATTAGAATTGAATCAAATCAGTTTATTTGAATTTCTTTATAACTTATGGGAATTCAATTCATAACAAATATATTTATGGTAAGAGAATGAAATTAATTACTTTGCTAATTGAAATTTGGATGAATTGGGAAGTTACTAAACCAATGTTAATATGGATCTATTGGGAATTTAAACTTATACTTTTAAATTAAATAAAAATACAGTGTTTACACGCAATGGCTTTCTATATTTTATTTTTCTATTTCCCTATGTTTGTTTCTCTATTTTTATCTTTCTATTTCTATTCATTTAGACATTCATTTTATTAATTGAATTGTTATGTGTTTATATATTTTATTTACTTCTTGGAAAAGAATTTCAATGGATATATGTTATATTGCCTTAAAGGCATATCTTTTTAAAATTTTATTTATTAAATGTTCTTGTGTATATCTTTTATTTATTTTTGTTTATTGAATGTTTCTTTTGTATATACCTTTTAATTAATGGCAAGGAAACAAATTAATTAGGCGTATGTTACTTTGCTTTAATTGGCATACGTTACAACTGTTTTATTTGTTGCCTTTTTCTTTTCCCTTGCCTTTCCATTTGCATAGCCAATTACTTCCCACATCTCTAGTCGTGCCTAACTCCATCTATTAGCTGTGAGAAACATCTCATTTCCCCATCTCTTCATTCTTATTCACGGCTAAGAAAAGGAAATTTAATTAAATCCATTAAGTTATTTGATTAAATAGGAAACAAATCCCCTCATTTACTAGCCTCTTTATTTCTTGCCATTCTTTTGGCCATTCATCTTCATAACCCTAGCCGCCATATCATATTTGCAAATCACGTGAAAAGCTTCTCATCTCAAAGTTATTTGCGTGAGAAAAATAAAATAAAATAAAATAAAGCTATAGATCCATGGCTTCTCCTTCTTCCTTCTTTCCATTTTCTTTTTCTTCTCTTGTGATTTATCCATGCATAGTCTCGGCTCCACCATGTTCATGCCCTATAGCTGACCTCATCTCCCTCCTCCTCACCACCATCCAAGGCCGTGACCACCATGAAGACAACATCACCAAAACTTTGACCAAACCAAGCCATGTATTGATCACCTTGCCTTGATTTATCAAGGTTATGTCATTTTATTTCCTATCTTTTGATTGTTGTAATCTCTATTCCTTGTATTGAATCATGTTATTATGTTTGGGATATTTGTTTGCTTTATTTTGTTATGTACAAGATGTGGATTTTGGGCTCTCTTTTCACTCAAGTTTGCATGTTGCTTTGTTTATCAAAAGGTTATGTCCCATTGATCCATATTGTTCATTGTTTGATTCATAATCTTGTATGTTGAATTATACACTTATGTTTGTGTAATTGTTTGTATACAAGATTTGGATCCGACTCTTCATCCACTCAAAAGAATATAGTCGTGCTTTGTCGTGCCTTTTCGTGCTTTACGGAGTTTAGATTTGGGTTTGAATTTCAATTCTAGCTTTTAAAAGGTGAGTATTCACTCATGACATTTATACTTATATAATTTGTGAAGTGACAACAAGTGAATGTGTAGAAACTGTTATATCATGTTATACCTGCCTGTGATGTTAATTATATGATGTTAAACCCTGTTATTAACTTGCCACATCATCTGTTATGTTTTATTTTATTTTACTGTTTATTCTATTCTGTTTATCACACTGCAAGTTCCCTGTAGAATAGAATCACTATGGGTTGAAATGATATATACCCGAACGGACTTTAGAATAGGGAAAAATCGTTATGGGCTGAAATGATAGGCCTGAGCTATTTTTATTTATTTTTATTTAACTTGTGATTGCGGGTTTGAAATGATAGAATCTAGATTTTTCTTTGTAAATTACAGATTGAAATGATATATTATCTGTATCACTTGACCTAGGTTAGAAAATATTATACAGACCCGAGGTTATTTTATATATTTTTTCTGGAAGATTTATGTATTTTGAAAATGTAAATTTTGATATTTTGATTTAAATTTTGTTTTTAAAATAATTTAATAAAGTGAAAAATGATTTTCTATGAATTAAAAATGTTAAATAAATGAATGGAAATTTGTGATTTGAAATATAACCTAATTTGGAAATTTGTGATTTGGTTTAAAATGGAATTTTAAGTAAAGAAAATAAAAATGGAAATTAAGTCTTATTTATGAAATAGAAATTTAAATATAAGTGTTAAGTAAATGTAGAATGAGAAATTTGTACACTTGAATTCAATAAGTGAATTATTGAAAGGAAATTGGTAATTATTGAAAATTTACTTGATAAAAATCATAAGATTAAAGGGTATTTAAAATGACCATTTTGAAGTGGGAAAATATGATTTTTTATATGTTAAAAATGATTTAAATTGAAGTTTATTTGTTGCTGAAATTTTATTGAAATATGGAAATTCTTTTAGTAGCACTTCAGAAATGCTATCGTTTCTGAATAATAACTAAAATCTGAACTAAATGAATCTACAACACTTTGTAAATGCTGTAGTTGCAGAAGTGAACTAAAAGGCTAAAATTGACTAAGGGCTGTTACAGTGGTTTTGTGAATGTTGTAGTTGCAGAATTGAACTAAACTTGAAATTTAAACCTGAACTATTACAGCAGTTTTGTAAATGCTGTCTTTGCTGAATTAAACTATTTTTTTTCAACTAAAACTGAACTATTACAGCAGTTTTAAATGCTGTCTTTGCTGAATTGAATTGTTTCAAATGTAACTTACCGTAGCATTTTCTAAGTGCTGCGAAAGATGAAATTTAAATTGTTTGAAGTATTTAAGTGAATAAATGAGCTCAGAAAAGGCTAAAATTTGGGAATTGAATATTTGATTTATTAGTATAATGACTTCATATTTAAATAATGTAAATGAATTATTTTGATTTGAATATAAACCACTTTGAAATTTATGAGTTAACAAAATGTTTGAAATTGGTATAATTGAATGAATGAACTTAAAATGTTATAACTTTGGTAATGAATATTAATTTAGAAGTATTATGATTTTTCTAAGTATTATGAGGTCCTAATGACAATATTTCAAGTGTTATGATTTCCAAGTATTTTGGTTTCAAAAGTTTGGTTTCAGACTTGTTATGACTTTGAAAGTACTATGGTTTGGAAATGAAATTAATTGGAATTGTATTTAATTAAGATTTGTCTTTAAAATATATATTAATTTGAAACTTGTTGAAATTGAAGATTCAAGGATAGGACTTTATAAGGTGGTTTGGTTTAATATGATTTAAAAGAATTCTTCAAGTTAAATAAATTGAAAGAAATATATTGATTTAGTTTGGAATTTAAATGATATATTATTGCTTTGATTTTTTTGAAATGGAAATGATATATTATTGAATTGGTTTGAAATGGAAATGATACATTGTTGAATTGGTTTTGAAATGGATATGTTTTGGGTTTGAAAGTATGTATTATTTTGAAATAAATGATATGATTTTGAAATGGTTTAAAGGATGTATTTTGATTTGAAATATAAACAGTTTTGAAATTTATATTCACGGGTTATAATAACGATTGGTTGTTAAAGAGACCGGGATCGGATATGGACATACTCTCTGTCGATACCGAAAACCACTTTAACAACTGTGTACGCGGTGGAGTTTCCAGAATAAAGTAGGATGGTGGCGACGATCCTAAAGGTATATACGTGGACCCAACTATCGTGAGTTGGCATAAGGTGGCTGAAACATGAGCGATCGAAGGGCCAATAAGGTAGCACCTTTGATCGGACACACTTCTTCGATACCATTCTATTACTTTGTGATTGATTGGGTGCACCCCTTGATTTGGGAGTGTTGTTTGAGGTGGGCGGTAGTGGCTGCTATGCGTCACCACCAGTCCAGATGCGTAATTGGTATATCTACCCTGGCATTGCCTTGTGTGCCCTATCACCTACCATATCGAGCTTTACTACGAGTTGTGATTTCTCCCATAGCCTGTGGAGTATCGAGGGTAGCCCCCATTTTGGGAGTATGCTAATACTGGATAGACTACTGGGACTATTACGTGTTAAGAGAAATATTGGGTCACTCCTTAATGCTATTTAAAAGTATGTTTA
Organism: Allium fistulosum; assembly: GCA_030737815.1. Classification (NCBI taxonomy): domain Eukaryota; kingdom Viridiplantae; phylum Streptophyta; class Magnoliopsida; order Asparagales; family Amaryllidaceae; genus Allium; species Allium fistulosum. The sequence continues at coordinate 521,086,644 of CM060902.1, forward strand.
TTTTATGATTAGACATTAATAGTGAATATTACTACATAGTAGATAGTTTAACGGATCCTTAAAGAATGGGCGATCCAAAGCATTCTTTGAGTTACTTGTACCTTTATTACAGTTCACTTGAGTTGGTTTACATTGTATAAATATGTATGTCCTGACTCGAGTGTTTTGTGTTTTGCTTTACGTTCGGGTCAGACTGAGTGATACAGCATTTGAAACTCACCTTTGGAGCTGGAGTTTTGCTTTGAAGAACCAGATATCTATTCATTTTGTTATCCAGTTGTATTCTGAGTTGTACCTGATTATCATAATGTTACTCATGTTATATCTTGGTATTCCTATTGTATCTTAATTAACTCTGATGTATTTATATAGTAGCTTCGTGAACTACTATTTCTTTGTTCCGCTGCATTATATTACTCTGTGTTTGTGATCTGTGATTATTTATTTACTGTATATTCTGAGTTTTGCCAAATATAAATTAATAATTCGGTATTTTGAATTATTCAAGTCAGACATGTGTGATTTTTATTGTCGATTTGAATGATCCAAAATAGCAGGTTGTTACAACTAGACGATTAATAATTAGACTTTACTGCACAACAACTAGACGATTAACAATTAGACAAGAACAATACAGAGAAGGCTTCTGACTTGAACTCTTTCCCTAACAATCTCTGTGATCTAAAACATCTCCAGACTTGAACTCTTTCAGTTAACAAGAATTAAACAACATCGCTTAATACCAACATATTTTTAAAGAATACGAGAAACTAGTACTGGACATAACCTATTTCATCATTCTAACAATATTTAATGGATAAAGAATAACCATCAATAATTATCACAGTAATAATAACTAAGCCGAAACAGAGCCAAAGAATAACTTAAAAAGATTCTAGTAGCTAAAAGAGTACCTTCTTCATCACCAATCATCAATTAGCTATATGGAACAAGTACAATACCATAATTAAATAACACATTCAAATATTTTTTATATCTTTAAAAAAAATACATATCTATAGAAAACTTATGCTTACTGGAACTTGATTCCATTACAAATTACGTGGCAGCCACATTACTGTAGAACCAATGGAAAAAATTATAGCACGATAGCAAAATACGTAGAGCCATTTGAACTTTTGCCAAAATCTTCTATGTAGCTACATTTTTTTCCTGCATTCACCAAAATAAAAGTTTTTTAGGTACAATATGACTACAAAGATAAAATGCAGTAAATATATAATGCTTTTCAATTGAGCATAGGCTCAGTTTTTCAACCAGCAACTGAGCGCTCAAATTAAGTTCTTCAACTCGTCTCAGTTGAAAAATCATACACTTGTGCTCAGTTGAAAAACAGAGTGCTGCGGCGCTTAGAAACACCGAACTGTGTCGCACTCAGTTTTGTAATTGAGTGCATAACACTCAGAAAAACTGACAAATAAACTAGCACAAAGTTGAAAGAAGCATTTTAAGATAAACATGAAACTACAGATACAATATAAAAATTGAACAGGGAGATACTTTTACAACCTGCATAATGTATCGCTTTTGAGTTATAAATGCTAATGCATTCATTAAAACATGATTCCAACAAAGTAGAGTAATCCTTGATTAAACTTTTGGCTGCATTGATCTTTAGCTATAATAGAGCAAGTTCAACCATTCTAGCACCGCACCCTTTGTAGATTGAGATACGCCATCTATTGAAATATCCTCATCCTTAATATTATACATGCTCAAAACCCTGCTAACATGAAATCAACAGCTGTGAGTGCTAACACAAGTTAATTTGTGGAAACTAATATTCATTATAACTAAAGGGTCGGCTATTTATCGGCTTACAATAAATATGATTATATCCCAAAAATAAAGTAATATATAGCAGATTATAGCCCCCAAAAATAAAATTATCAATAGTTCATCATTTTCGTAGTATGAATCTGTTAACACCGGTATTTTCATTTCAAATGTTATCATAAATGTTGGTACTACATAGAAGGCAATATATATATATATAAAGGCAATGACAATGTAGGCTAGTTATAAAGTATGTTCAGCATTGTTTTTCAAAATGAATATGAAACTAAAAGTTGGTACTAAATACTTTTTCAACAAATGTTTGAAAAATAAAATTATTGTATTCAAACTCTTATATATACATAATAGCCATATTTTAAAAAAACGTCACCTGTTTGAAACAGTAGTATAATTTCAATACGTTAATCAAAATGGCGCATTGTGTTTATCCATAGATAATCATCCTATATTCTACCAGGGCTAAATCTTAGAAGAAAAAATGGTTATATATGTTGAGTTTCGGCATTCCCGCGTACCGTACGCGTTCGCTTCACCGTGTCTAGCCGGAGTCAACGGTCGAAGTCTCCCATGCCGACGTCCCGATTGAACATTCCTCCATCGCCTCCATAGAGCATATAATCTGGTCTTGGCAACACATTGTAACAAAAGGAATTTCCTATGTTACGTGCCACCAATCCCATATATATACCACGATTATTCTGAATATCCTGCGATGTGGGACTTTTTTTTTACATGTTCAATCCACGCACCCACTTCATTTTACAATGTGAGCCACACCTAACAATCTCCACCTTGGCGAGCATTGCTCAAGTCACATTGGAGTTATATCGTGTCCTCTTCGCAGTGGAGTCAAGCTGCTATACCGAGTGAGGCTGCTCTACTGCCATGTCAGTCTCCACTTCCGTCTTCTTCTAGCACGAGCAGTAAAGAGCTTAACTAGTTCAGGAAGTTCGCTTTTAGAGGAGTAGATCTGGATCAGCTTCTCGATATGTCTACTGATGAACTAGTTAAGCTCTTTACTGCTCGTGCTAGAAGAAGACGGAAGTGGAGACAGACATGGCTTAGTCAGACCAAGGAGGAACTAACTGCTAAGGCAATTAATGCAGGTCTGGATTTGGAATGTGGATGGGAACATCATAGAACTGCATTAGGAGCAGTAAAACTTGGAAAGTTAAAAGAAAAGGAAATCGACCGAGCTTTGAAAAATCTTTTCCTTGTGCTTATGAGAGTTGGATTTTTTGATGGCATAGATGAATTCGACTCGTTAGATTCAAGAAATATATGCACCAAAGAACACATGGATTTGGCAACAGACGCGGCAAGGCAAGGAATAGTTTTGCTTAAAAACGACAAGTTAATGGCATTCCTGCATGCACTAATCCTAAACTGCTTACACAAAACATCAGAGAGGAGTGGAATTTACATGGATATGTTGTCTCTGACTGTTACATATCAGTACATACATGACAACCAAACAATATAAGATGCAAACTCCATCCTTCAGCCCGAGGAATTACTAAAATCTTCAAACACGGCCTAAAGCTTATATTAGATTATGATGCAAAATCAAATACACCGTTTCCATATGACCATACCAAAACACAAGCCAAAAGGTAGTGTTGCGTCAAAAGTTGACACAACATCCCAATATCAGATGAAATCACCAACAATATAGATCTATTAAGATAAATAAAGGAAAGAATACGATTTTTATAGTGGTTCATCAAATTCTCAGACATACGTTCACTTTAATTTTATCATCTTATGTTTTCTCTCTGAAATACAAAGATTACAACTCAAATCCGACCACAAACTAATAGATCTTGGATTTGATAGAGTTTTCTAAGTTGATGGTGGAAGAAGAAATATAGAAAATCCTAAGTGCTATAGTCCAAAAGGAAAAAAGTCCTCTCCAAGTTGCTATAACACTTATTTAATGAAAAATCGCACATCAAAGTCGTTGGATAACAAAATACCAGGTCAAACTCCAGATCCAAGAAAATAGGAGGAGAGACGAGGTCACTCGTGCCATAAAATCATATTGGTACCGACCAAAATTAGCTCGGTACCGATTTGATTTGCTAATCGCAAATCCTTTGCAATTATATTTTGCCTTCGAGCTCCGATTTGTCAAGTTTGAGCATTTTTGTCTCAAAAATCAGGTTTTTTCCGAGAAGTTTTGATGACACTTCTAGTACTTGTCCTTTTCTTCTGAACTTTTTTAGAGTTGTCCAACTACCCATTCAAAAATAAGCTCTAGGACGTTCAGGGTAGCCAATCACTCTTTGACCATCACTCTAGAAGTTACGAATATGCAAAAAAAGTGGGTACCGACCTCTTTTCATGTCGGTATCGATCTCTTTTCCTTAATGCAATCAACTTCAAACTTCCTGAAGCCTTATCCATCGCCACTCCAAGCTTGCTTCCAAATTTTTAGAACCTTTGCTTCATTTTTCTGAAGTGCAATCCATCCGTTCGAGCATGTTCTAAGACTGTGGAAATTTTGGCCGTAATTGGTAGGGGTGCCTGTACGTTGTAAAGTATAAAGGATGTGGGCAGGGCCGGCTCAGGGGGTAGGCCGAGCAGGCAGCTGCCTGGGGCTACCCCCCTCGACGGGGGCAACAATACGGAAAAATTATATTAATTATGAATAATAGATTTTAAACATTTGTGTATTTGTGTATATTATTTAATGGAGATTCATTGGTTCAAGTGGTTGTGCATTCACTTGATTTCCACGAGGTTGAGACTTCAATTCCTATGGGCAACATAATTTTTTTCCCATTTTTTACACCTTATGCCTAGGGCAACCGAATTGTCAGAGCCGGCACTAGATGTGGGTGTTCAATCAATCAACAATTCAGGGTGAAGGATAAAATGTAACCCTAAAGTTAACTAACAATCATAGTAATCCTACCATGGTTATATCAAGTGTTACCAAATCAAGCACAGATAACTTACCCACTCAAATCAGCAATCTCCTTGGAAATCTTCATCTTCTAGCACCCTTATACGACTCCCTGGAATTTTCATGTTCTAACAGGAACATAATTTACTTCGTACGCCTCGAAGATGTGCTTGAACTTGGCCTCTGCCTCTTTCTTATTGTTCGGATTTTTGTTAGGGTGCCATTTCATGGCGAATTTTCAATAGGCCTTTCTGAGATAGTCATCGCTTGTGTTTTTATCGACCTGAAGAATTTTGTAATAGTCAACTCCCATGATTGAAACGGAGCCAGGGTTCCATACGAAAACTGTGAAGCAACCTGAAGAAAAAATATTACCCAAAATTGCAGAAAAAGAGACAAACAACGATTTAGGGTTCCACACGAAAACTTTGGCAGTGTAAACGTTTGTAAACTCAAATAAGAAGAAAAAGATAATTCATATTATTCAGCAAGCAAGACGGTTGAGAAAAAAAGTAAGTGTATTAGGGTTACAGAGATAGGTTTATATAGATAGAAAGCATAAATAAGAAAATACTAAAAAGCCCAAACAGGAAATGGATCAATATGCTAACATCCCCCCTCAAACATGCGATGGTACGGCAAGAAGCATCGAGAGTTTGCCAATGAAAAATCTATGACGTTCGATAGTGTGAGCCTTCGTGAAGAAATCAGCAAGTTGCGTCGATGACGGAGTAAAAGGTAGATAAATAGTTCCATGCAGTAAGTGATACCGAGTGAAATGACAGTCAATCTCAATATGTTTGGTGCGCTCATGAAAAACAGTATTGTGAGCAATTTGAATAGCGCTCTTATTGTCACAATACATAGGAGTGGGAGAAGAAATAGAAACACCCATATCCTCCAACAGCCAACGTAACCAAATAATCTCAGATGTAGTGGAGGCCATAGCATGATACTCTTCCTCGTTGGAAGATCGCGAAACAACATCATGTTTCTTGCTCTTCCATGAAATAAGGGAATCACCTAAAAATACACAAAAGCCCATTGTGGATTTTCTATCTGTTGAATCACCAGCCCAATCTGCATCGGAGAAGGCACGAAGCTCCAAAGATGAGGTCGATGGGAACAAAAGACTCTGATAAAGTGTTCCTTGCAAGTAACGAAGAATGCGCATAACAGCAGCCCAATGAACAGAGGTAGGGGAAGATACGAACTGGCTAACAATGTGAACATAGGCGATATCTGGACGAGTGATGGTCAGATATACAAGGCAACCAACAATAGAACGATATAAAGTGGGATCAAAAAGAGGACTCCCATCGGTCGGAGTATAACGGGCATTTACCTCAAGTGGTGAATCAACATGACGTGTATCAGTAAGACCAGCACGATGACTAATGTCAGTAGCATATTTGGACTGGGAAAGAAGATAGCCTTTTTCTAAGGAAGCTACTTCAATGCCTAAAAAGTAACCTAGATGATCCAAATCCTTCATATCAAAACAATGAGACAATGTGGCTTTAATGCTCACAATACCATCACTGTCATCACCTGTAATGATCATATCATCTACGTACAATAGAAGAAGAATACGGCCTGCAGAAGTCAATCTAACAAAAAGTGTTGAATCATAGGGACTAGAGGTAAAACCAAGTGATGTAACAACATTCGAAAATCTCTCATACCAAGCACGTGGTGCTTGCTTAAGACCATATAAAGCTTTCTTAAGCCTACAAACCTGTGCAGTTAATGCCCCGCTATATCCCCGCTATAACTCCGATATATCTTATAGCGGATTCCTACCGCTACGACTTTTCCATATATCCCCAACATATAGCATTTCCGCTTTAATCCCCGCTATTTCCGCTATATCCCGTTATTTCCGCTATATTCCGCTATTTCCGCTATATCTTCTATAAAAAATTGGATTGAAAAATGATATTTATACGCTATAAAAATTATGAAAATAATTAATTTCATTGAATTTTTGATATATGTTTAGAAATGATAATACTCTAATATTCTACTAAATTAAATTAAGTTATATAATAGTTTTACGTTCATTAACAGTGTAGTTGCACATATTTTTATTTAAAATTATTTTTGTATTAATTATAAATCAATTGAATGTTAATTTTTCACATAATTACTATCTATATATTTGTAAAAACAACAAGTATGAGATTTATATGCTATCTTAGAGTAATCCGATATATCCCACTATATCTTCGCTACATCCCCGCTATGACTTTTTACACCTCTACCGCATTGAATCCACCGAGTGCTTTAACTGCACAGCTACAAACTTGACCTGAAGCATGAGAAACACCAGGTGGAGCAACCATGTAAACTTCTTCCTTAAGATCTCTATTGAGAAAAGCATTTTTAACATCCATTTGAGAGATGTCCCACTGACGACTGGACGCAACAGCAATAAGAACCCGAACAGATGTCATCTTAGCCACAAGAGCAAATGTCTCCTCATAATCCATGCCATACTCTTGGGCAAACCCTTTAGCAACTAAATGAGCTTTGTATCGCTCAATAGAACCATCTGACTTGGTTTTAATTTTATATACCCATTGACAACCAATAGTTTTCTTCCTAGTAGGAAGGTATACAAGATCCCAAGTACCGGTTTTGTCTAAAGCAGACATTTCCTCAGACATAGCACGTTGCCACATAGGAGAACGAACAGCCTCCGAGTAAGAAGAAAGCTCATACAAAGTGTCAATGGAAACAAGAAATGAAGCAAAAGATCGAGAGTAACAAGAGTAAGAAAAATCTAATAATTGAGTAGATTTACGTGTGCGAGTGGGATAGCGAGGTTGAACAGGATATGTCGTCACAGGAGGTGTTTGAACAGTCGTAGTAGTAGGGGATAAAGTGTCACCTGCAGAAGAAGAAGGAACATAGTGTATGGATGACGGTGTATCAATGGTAAGAGGTGGTGAATCAGAGGAGTTATCAACAGAAAATGGATCGATGTGAATAAGATCAGACCTAGTCATACTATGAGGACTAGCAGGAATAGAGTAGAAGGGAATATGCTCAATAAAGGAAACATGACGAGAAACATACATTTATTTGAAAAAGGATCATAACAACGATAGCCTTTTTGTCCAATACCATACCCAAGAAAAACACATATAGCAACACGAGAAGATAATTTTGTACACTCTACGTGTGGTGGACGAAGGATAAAACAGGTGGAACCAAACACTTTTAGGTGAGAGTAATCAGGAGTTTGACCAAACAACTTGGCATGAGGAGAAATACCAAAATTATGAGAAATCGGGATCTTATTAATAAGATAAACGGAAGTAAGAACAGCTTCTCCCCAAAACTCTTTTGGAACGCTAGCCGAAAGAATCATAGAACGGCAGTCTCAACAATGTGTCTATGTTTTCTTTCAGTAACACCATTTTGTTGCAGGGTATCAGTGTAGGAAGACTGATGCAAAGTACCATTAGCCGAGAATATGTTAGAAAGGTCTCCCTTAGTATATTCCCCCCTAAATCAGAACGAAAGCATTTAACAATAGCAGAGTGTTGTGTTTTAACATATGCTTTAAAGGAAGTATAAATATCAATAAACTCAGAACGACGTTTCATCAGAAAAACCCAACAATAACGAGTATAGTCATCGATAAAAAAGACATAATATCTGCACCCACCTTTTGTCGGGATGGGTGCTGGACCCCAAACATCAGAGTGAACTAAATCAAAAGGTGCAGTGGAAGTAGAAACACTTTGATTAAAAGGTAAAGCAGAAAATTTTCCAAGTTTACCACCACTACAGTCTGAAATATCATGAGAACGTAAATCTCCCAAAACACCAGAATTACACAAGAATTTAAGATGAGAGCTTGAAATATGACCAAGTCTAGAATGCCACAAATAAAACTTAGAAGACAAAGAAGTTAAATGAAAAGAAGAAAGGTCAATACTAGCAGCAGCAGCATGACCTAGGATGTGCAAGTCATCCAAAACATAGAGACGGCCCTGCCTACGGCCTGTCCCAATCAACTTCTTGGAGTTGGGAACCTGCACAGAGCAAGTGGTGGAAGAAAAATGAACAAGATATCCAAGATCACAAAGTTGTCCGACCGAAACAAGATTCATAGTTAGTTTAGGAATGCAATAAACATTCGGGAGGGAAACGTGTGCGGTTTGAATTGTATCGATTCCTGTTAATGGCAAAGGTGTGCCATCAGCAATCAAAATAGAAGGTGAGCGAGAATCAGAAGACATAGATATAAATGATGAACAATCATGGGACATATGATATGAAGCACCAGAATCCAAAATCCACAAAAGAGAATTCGAACCTGACATGGAGGGAGCTGACATGGCAAAGTGCTGATACTGAGGAGCAGTCTTGTTTTGAGACAAAGACTGGCTAGCAAAGAACTTCTGAAATTGCTCCGCAAGAGAGTCCATAGAGAAATCCACAACTGATTCACCAGAAGGATGTACCAATGCAGCAGTCTTTGGCTGGGAACCGCCACGTGACTATCCATGTCCTTGTGCCGTAGAGAAGGACTGTTGTTGGCCACCACATTGTTGCTGTTGTGATCTACCACCTGGCTTAAAACTTTGATTTTTTTAACGAGCCAATAATTCAGGACATTGATTTTTCCAATGGCCTGGTTGTTTACAATAATTACAATCACGACCATTCTTGATATTTATCTTGTTGCATTGAGATGGGATTGGTAAAATCCCTGTTGCAAAAACAGATGTAGAAGAAGTCTGTGCAACTTTCTCAGTTTGAGACTTCAAGCGAGTTTCTTCAGCTAATAACTCATGTAGAACAGAATCAACAGAAGGTAAAGGAGTGCGATGTAGGATGGACGCACGACAATGCTCGTACTCAGGTCGAAGAGCCATCAACAATTGAACAAGATGTTGTTCCTCCCTACGAGCGATATATGGAGCAAATGCTCTAAGCTCAGCAACCTCAGTCATAGCCAATTGATCCCAAGAGCAATAATTTTAGAATAAAAATCTTGAATATTTCGATCATTCTGAGACAATGACCGAATATCAGCCTCCAATTGATATTGAACGGCAAAGTTAGAACGCACAAAAAGTCGCTCCAAATAGTCCCAAACTTGCTTAGCAGTATCATACTTAGCCAATTGCATACCAATTCTATTCTCAACAGAATTATTAACCCAAGTGATGATCTTTGAATTGTTGGTATCCCATTTCTCCATCAATTCAACATTAGCAGCTTCAGGAGCCACAATAACACCAGAAATATATCCCCACATCTGTTTTCCTTTTAGAAAAATTTTCATGACATAACTCCAATAAGAATAGTTTTTCCCATCTAAACGAACACTAATGGCCTGTAATGAATCATCACCTCCGGCCATATTTTGAAACAAATAATAATCGTCACTAATTGACAATAAAAACTAATCTGAAAACAAAAATAAGCCTGGAGACAACAACCAAAATGCAGAAACAAGTTGCTGGCTCAAATACAAACAAAATAATTGTCACTAATTCACGATTCAGATCTCGTGCCTGCTTCAAAACGAGTTGCTGGCTTCACGATTGGACGAGGGTGGACGAAAACGAGTTGTTGGCTTCAGGAGCAGGTTTCAGGAGCTTCAGATCTCGGGTTTCGAAGCAGGTTTCAAGAGCTTCAAATCTCGGGTTTCGAAGCAGGTTTCAGGAGCAGGTTTGAGGGAAAACGAGTTGTTGGCTTCACGGGGTTAGACAAGGGTTTCAGGAGCGAAGGCGGAGGCAGGGACGAGGCAGAGATTCGCGGGGTTAGACGAGGGTTTCAGGAGCGAAGGCGGAGGCAGAGACGAAGCAGAGACAAGGCAGCGGGAAAAAACATGAACGAGGCTGATACCATGTAAACGTTTGTAAACTCAAATAAGAGGAAAAGGATAATTCATATTATTCAGCAAGCAAGACGGCTGAGGAAAAAAAGTAAGTGTATTAGGGTTACAGAGATAGGTTTATATAGATAGAAAGCATAAGTAAGAAAAGACTAAAAAGCCCAAACAGGAAATGGATCAATATGCTAACAGGTAGAACTGGGATTCCAAGCACTTGAAAATTGGAACTGGTTTAGGACGCAATGGAACTTTTATAGGGATGTGATAGAGATTTTTAAGTTTTAGGGCTTATGGAGATTTCGTGGTTTCTGGGGTGGATATTTAGGGGTTTCATTTTCCTTGAAGTTTGAAACGAAGGAAATTGAAAGAGGGAAATGGTTCACGAGTGTTTTATTTGTCCCAAAGGTTAAAGGAAAGTGCCTACTATCCCGCCAAAATATGACAAAAGTGGTTTAATTATCCACCTATAGCTTTTAATATTGGAAGAAGAAAATTTTAAAAATGACAAATTATTTTAAATAAGGGGAAAAAATTTTAAACGATAAATTATTTTAAATAATTGGGCACAAGGACACGTGCGTTTTTTATGTCTCAAGGACAAACCCAAAGCTCGTTTGCGGGTTAAAACAATGCACTGTCTTTTTGATTCGTTCCATTCGTCTTACTTCTTCGATTTCAATTTCTCTCTCATTCGCTCTCAAAATTCCAATTGACAACAAAAATGGAGCCCCAAAGCAGAAGTAAATCGTTATCCCCAACGCAATCACAAATTTCAACGCACGAAAAACAACCACTAGAAATTGAACAATCGCTGATTCGTGAAATGATGACCCAACTTCAGCAGAAATTCAGCAACAAACTCCAAATCGAGAAACCGAAATCGTAGCTCCACTAGATATTCAATAGCCATTCGCAATTCAAAAGAAGAAAAACCTAACTCAATCTTAGTCGAAACCAGAGACGATAAAAGCAAAAGCTAGCAAGTTAAAATTACGAAAACGGCCAATTGAAGAAGAAGCACAGCAAAATCGAGAAAAAAGAACAAAGAGAAGAAATGAACAAAATAGAGCAGATGAAAAGCAATCAAAAATAACAGAAAACATACCGGAAAAGGTAACGGATACGATAAAATCAAGTATAACAAAGTTAATATAGTTGTACTATAATAGTATTGAATTTATTTGACAGAACAATGAAGAAAACATGCAGCAAAAAACAGCTACTGAGAAAGCAACTGAAGAATGGCTGCAAAAAAAAAAGAACGAAGATTGAGAGAAAAATGAAAAAACCATTCAGAAGGAAATTCCAACAGAAACTCAAAATACAATTCAACGGGTAAATAATACTACAAAATTATAAAACTAATACTAACAATATCATATTATTAAATTTATTCTAATGGTATCAAAAATGTTAAACATGAAAAAGATCAAAAAGAAAAAGAAAAAGGAAAACAAATTGCAAATGAAAAATTCAAAGACGAACAAATCAATTAGGTAAACTTACAGACACTATCACTTTATGACATGTTACATATTGCAAAAATGATACCTACAGTTTGTTTCATAGAAGACAAGGCTTTGTAGTTTTAAAAATAGTTTTCATCATCATTTATTACAAAACTGATTCAAATGCATCGGAAAAGTGATACCCACTATTTGTTTGAGTTAAGTTGGTGCATTGTAATTGAAGAAATTATTTTCACCGGCATATATAATAAAACTAATACCAACATACTGCAAAATTGATACCCGATGTCTGTTTGTGTGGAGCTGATGCTTTGTAATGTAGAAATTATTTTTCAATCTTATTTGTAGCAAAACTGATACCAACACCTTACAAAAATGATACCCACTTTATACTTGTTGGAAGTTGATAATTTTAGTTTTACAAATTGTTTTCACTGTAATTTGTTATAAAACTGATATAATATAAACTAAAAATGATACCTCCAATTTGTTTATTTGATGTTATTGTTTTGCAATTTTAAAATTATTTCAACAGTACTTTTTAACAAACTGATAACTATATTTAACAAAAATGATACTCACTATTAGTTTTGAGTAGAATTGATAACTAATAATTTTATAAATTGTTTTCAAATCATTGCTAGCAAAACTGACACTGATATCTTGAAAAAATGATACAAATAATCATTTTGTCTGAAGTTTTTACTTTGTGCCTTGATAAGTTGTTTTTATTGTATTTTTTATAAAAATAGATACCATTATAAACCAAGAATGATAAATATAGTTTGTATGCTTGAAGGTAATAGTTTGGAATTTTAAAATTATTCAAAATGTCATATTTATGAAAACTGATACCTATATCTAATAAAACTGATATCAACTGACTATTTTAACTAGGGTTGATGGCTTTATAATTCTATAAATAACTTTCAATGTATTTTGTAGCGAAAATGATACCAATATATTGCAAAAATGATACCAAAAGTATGTTTGTTTGAAATTTGTACTTCGCACTTTTTTGAATTGTTGTCACTACATTATGTTTAAAAACTTATACCATTATAAATAAAAACTGATACCTAAATTGTTTATGTTTGAGTTAAATGATTTAGAGTTTCCAAAATTATTTCAAAAGTCATTTTCACGAAAACTGACACCAGTGTTCAATAAAAATGATACCCACTTGTTATTTTAAATAGAGTAGACGTCTTTCTAATTTTATAGAATATTTTTCATGTAATTTGCAGCAAAAATGATACCAATAACTTGCAAAAATATTACCACTAACATGTTTGTTTGAAGCTTATATTTTTTACTTTTATACATTGTTTTCACTACATTTTATTTAAAAACTGATACCACTATAAATCAAAAATGATATCAACATTATGTATGTTTCAGGTTAATGATTCGAGGTTATAAAATTATTTGCACTGTCAAGTTTATGAAAATTGATACTCGTATTCAATGATACCCACTAGATGTTTTGAGTAGAACTTATGTCTTTCGAATTTTATAATTTTCCATGTAATTTGTAGAAAAAATGATACTAGTGGCTCCTAAAATGATACCACTAACATGCTTGTTTGAAACATGTACTTTCTACTTTTATAAATTGTTTTCACTACATTTTTTTTAAACTGACGTTATTATAAATCAAACATGATATCTACAGTTCAAATTACATGATACCTATATTTAACAAAAATGATATTCACTGTTTGTTTTGAGTAGAATTGATAACTAATAACTTTATAAACTGTTTTCCAAATCATTGGTAGCAAAACTGATATCTTGAAAAAGTGATACAAATAATCATTTTGTTTGAAGTTTTTACTTTGTGCCTTGATAAGTTGTTTTTATTATATTTTATATAAAAAATGATACGGTTATAAACTAAGAATGATACATACGGTTTGTATGCTTGAAGGTAATAGTTTGGAATTTTAAAAATTATTCAAAATATCATGTTTATGAAAGCTGATACCTATATCTAACAAAAATGATACCCATTGACTATTTTAATTAGAATTGATGCCTTTATAATTATATAAATAATTTTCAGTGTATTTTGTAGCAAAAATGGTACCAATACATTGCAAAAATGATACCAGAAGTATGTTTGTTTGAAATTTATACTTCATACTTGTTTGATTTGTTGTCACTACATTATGTGCAAAAACTGATTACATTATAAATAAAAACTGATACCTAAATTGTGTATGTTTGAGTTAAATGATTTGGAGTTTTTGAAATTATTTCAAATGTCATTTTTATGAAAACTGACGCCGGTATTCAACAAAAATAATACCCACTAGCTATTTTGAATAGTCTTAATGTCTTTCTAATTTTATAGAATATTTTCCATGTAATTTGTAGCAAAAACAATACCAATAGCTTGTAAAAATAATGTCACAAACGTTTTTGTTTGAAGCTTGTACTTTTTACTTTTATACATTGTTTTTACTGTATTTTATTTCAAAACCGATACTATTATAAATCAAAAATGATACCAACATTATGTATGTTTCAGGTTAATTATTCGGAGTTTTAAAATTATTTGCACTATCAAGTTTATGAAAATTGATACTAGTATTCAATGATACCCACTAGATGTTTTGAGTAGAACTTATGTCTTTCTAGTTTTATAATTTTCCATGTAATTTATCAAAAAAATGCCACCAATGGCTTCTAATAATGATACCACTAACAGGCTTGTTCGAAGCTTGTACTTTGTACATTTACACATTGTTTTCACTGAATTTTGTTTAAAAACTAACATTGTTATAAGTCAAACATGATACCTACAGTTAAAAACACGAAGAAGAAAATTCAAATTTGAACGCAAAAAAGAAAAAGCGAAGAATTAAAGAGGAAGAAGAAGAGAAAGTGAGTGCGACGGTTAGGATTGTTTAAAATATTTTAACATTTTTGTCCTTGGAAATAAAATATTAGTGGGCTATCCTAGCTAGCAAAAAAGCCTTTAAGTTTGTCCTTGACAATGTTTTCCTGTTTAATATTTTATTATTTTTTCAGTTAATTTTATAGTAATCACCTTATTAGTACAATAGCGTAGCGGTGGAAATCGACCGTTCAATCACATAATTTCAAGAAAAAAATACTTAATGTAGTTTTTCATTAATTTTAATTAAACATTAATGATAATATGTTGGAAAAATTATAAGATTAGAGAGTTTTTAAGATGTATGTGTAGAGAACAAAGTAAATGACATTGAAGAGATTTAAAAAGAAATGCTAAAAACATTTTCCTTATTTATTTGGCTTCACATAATTTAGTTTTGCAGACTTATTATAATAGACAAATCTGCCTAAGATATCAATATAGTATACAGTTACATAAAAGAATATTTAATAAAAAAGTATAACCATGTACTATAAAAAAGATTCGAAAAATAGTATAAAAAAATAAAATTGCTTCATAAAGTAAGACATCTATCTAGCTTACAATTTCAATGCTAGAACTGGTTAAATCAATTGCAATTGGCAAGCTACAACAGGTTTCAGTACTTACGTTAAAATTTGTGTCTGTACCATTAAAGAAATAAAGTTTTGTAATATCTACAAAAAATTAATGAATAATAAGTGCTAAATGGTAACAACAACATATGGATAGAAGCATTATTCAACAAAGACTAATCACTTAGTTTTGAATCTAATCAATAAAGTTAGAAGTAATACAATATAAATTGTCTGTCTAGTGCTAAACACCAAAATTGCACAAGAAAATGATCTCAGAAAGTCAATGTTAATTTGTATAGAATGAACCCTAAAAAACGAAGTCAACAGCACCCAAAGTAGACCACTAAATAAAAACAACATACACATAAACATATATTTACAATGGAAAACATATTCATATTTAGGCCTCATGATTTTCTTTATACAATGGTCAATGAATGGGAATATACTACATTAAACCTTGTTAAATTCATGCGTAGAAGTGAGAATTGATAATCACATAAGAAATGACTCGACAAACAAGCGAACTGAGAGCGCTAAGAATGCAAATCCCGCAAATCCCAAAGCAATTGCTATGAAAGCTTGTATGTAGAATGAAGTTTCTTGTGTACATGTATCTCCTTTGTTTACATTATGGGTTTCATTTGCTCCTGGTGCCATGGCTGACAATAGCATGTACGCATACACCTATATGCAATTAACTATGAGTTATATGTTGATAATTGAATACAAATTTCGCATATGTAACATTATGTCGACCTGACTGGTGCTTGCTTGTTGTACTTCAAAGTTGAAGCTACTTAAAATCATGGAAAATTAATAAACAATTTAATTAGACGTAATGACTTGAAAGAGAGTGATCTAGTTTGAGGCTTTTGCAAAAAATATACTCTCTTTATTTTCGTTATTTTCATTTGGTTGCTATTATTTTTATGAAATTCTCACCAAAATTTCTTAAACGCAACTATAATGAAAGTTAACAAATATACTTGGGATTAAGTTGTAAATTCCCTTTTAAGAAATGCTAAATGAACTGCAGGACATATAATTAATCATAAAGTATTATCATAGCTTTATTATTCTATGAATTTAATTGGATTAGTTATGAAAGTACCTTTTCAAGATGTCCATGATCGATACCTTGTTGTTGCATAAAGAAATTATTCTAAAAACATACTAATGGCTGCATGCCATGACACCATGTATGAGTGTGCTAACACCGCTTACTTTGGCAAGCATACGTGTTAGGTGTGACTTGCATTATGGGTGCATGGATTGGATGGATAAGTCCCATATCACATGAAATATGGTGTATAACGTGGTATATATATAGGATTGGTGGCACATAACATTGGAATTCCTTTTGTTATAACTAAGTGTTGCCAAGACTATGTATGTGCTTGTTGAGAGACGATGAAGGGATGTTCAATCAGGACACTGGCACATTGGATGCTTTGGTAGGTGGCGCTATCACATGCAATGAAGCATGTGTACATGGGGATGCGCTGAAGTGCTGAAACTCAACATGGTATCAGACGATGGTTCGAGGGACCATTAGATGATGCGAGAGTGATCGAAGCATGACTCCTTAAGGCTTGAGCAAGGAAGAATGATTCATCAAGGTGGAGATTTGGTTAAGCAACAACCTGACCCACTGCTAGAAGAGGACTCATGGATACGCAGCTCTCCTCCACCGCGTTGAGGACTCTATATCTCCAAGATGACTTGAGTATGGACTCTATATCTCCAAGATGACTTGAGTGGAAGTACTCGCCTTAAAGTGGAGATGGAAAGAAGTGGAAGCGGCCTAGCCTAACTGCAGAGATTCTTCAGCCAGTAACGACCCGATCTTCCAGTCCCGGAAAATCGAACCATTAGTATTTAAAGAAGAAGAGGTAGAAGAAGAAAAATAAAAAACAACATCAGAATCTAACCATCGCAGCGGAATAAAATATAATATATATTAACAGATCTTTACACAAATCAAAACTATGTCTGTTTTATACAATATACAATCAGAGTATACATCAAAGAACACATAACATACAACTGGACAATAATCATATCATGTCCTCAATACAACTGAATGTACAGCAATCTACACAGCGGAATAAACATACACAAATACGGAAGATACGTCTCGCCAACCAGCTCGTCTGCTGAGCTCCACAGCATCATATCTTGTATCCTATAACACTCGGTCTGACCCGAGCATCATATAAAACAACACCCGAGTCAGTCTGGAAAACCAGCGTGAGAAAATCACACTCAATTTATTATTAAAGTTTCAAAATCCTTTGAAATCAAAAGCATCTCGTAAGACCACGCCACAAATAAACATGTCGGGTTTTTACCTTACGATAGCTAAAACACTTTTTATCAAAATCCTATGATATTATAGTAGTGTCTATATAAAAATACTTATTCAAATAGCCGAAATTGTTACATGATTAAATTCCAGCATACTAGCCACAAAGTGGGTAATACAAACAAATACCGTACAAGGCACGTAGGGAGAATGGATTTCCAACTAATGACTAGGCACTGGGGTACCACCTGTCACAGTACGTGGCCTAGATCACAGTACCGAGGAGTACGTCCGCTCCCCTGTAACACAAGGCCGGAATCACCTATGGGCAATTCCGAATATGATCACCCCACGGTTGGGATCAGCAACCGCACCACTAAGCCGAAATAAAGGAACCTCTAGACAGGGATGACCACACTCTCCAGTGGGCGCTACCCACGAAGCCTTGCTGCATAACCCCTGATTTTCAGTCATTCCCGGTTGATGAGGCTCGAGGCTAAACGATACCTTTTCAGAACATATCCCTTAGAATGTCCATCGTCCGCTGACGATGTTTTCAAAGGCATTCATCCATACAAGTCCGTCTCGGGTCCGAACGAAATCGAAGGCACTATTCCTACTACATCCATTTTGGAAATATCCTCAAGATTAGTAGCGACTAGTCATTGCACTTCACTGCTCCATCTTCGACTTCGAAATCGTTTCCACGAAACGTACAAACCGGATCGAAGTGGTTTTCGAGAAATAAATCCCGATCCCGGTCTCTTCGAAACGATCAGCGCATTTGGCCAATATTGATAGTCGGTTATTTAACTATCAATTAACATCCATAACAACCATCAACAATAAATAATTTTTCCTAATTATTTATTTATCTCAAAATATCTTCACAAGATATGTTTCTATTTTCAGACCCTTTTGAAAATAGTTTTCCAAACAGTTCCTTCCACGGAATAATTTCCCAAATAATTATTTCCACTGAAACACCAAGTACAAAAGCCATTTTAGATTTAAAATAAAAATTAAAAAAACACTTTATTGTAAACTATACTTTAATATTTAAATTTGGAAAACTACTTTAATACTTAATTAAAGATAATACTTTTAAGCATATTTAAAACAAAGTTACTTTATAAAATATAAACTAAGTTTTCACTTTTTAAACAAAATACTAGTTACTCTTTTAAATAATTATTACGATAATAGATTTAGAGAATATTTACTTTAGAATTAAAATATTGGAAAAATAAATTTTCTAAACATGCCCTTTTTTTTAAAACAACATTAAAACTTTTTAACTTATATTTAAGAATTTACTTTGAAACCGTACTTGGCTATCCAGAGAAAATATACTCCTCTTCACATCCCCTTTAAAAATAAATCACTATTTGTTTTTAAACAAATTTATCATTCGTTTATACATTCCCACCTTATATTTAAAATATACACTGATATTTCACTTTACTTTATAAACCCAGTTTATAAATTCCCAAAGTCTCATTTCCTTTAAATTTCCAATTTCAAATACTTATATCAAATTTCAAATTGATTTCCCATTTACTTCATTTATTCTAAAACTATTAATTTCAGATTTTATTTCTTACTTATGATTTAATATACCATTAGTTGGAAATACTAATCTTTCTTGATTTCTCAAATTACTTCCTTATTCTTTAAATAAAAATATTCTTTATTTCCTTTAATTGATATCACTTAAATTTACTTTTTTTATTAAACTCTACTTATTCAAATCCTCTATCTTTCATACTTGAAATTATTTATTAGTATTTTAATTTCATTTCCATTTCTTTTAATTCATTACTAATTTGTTCAAATTCACTAAAATCATTTTACTTAAAAATTCATTTTTATTTTTCTTCTTTTCAAAATCAGATTTATATATTTCTGGTATCTCATTATACCCAAATATTCAATCAAACAACTGCATTCAATATTCCCACATAATTTATCAGAGAATATCCAACAATCACAACAGAGGATATTAAATAATATAAATAAATGTTGGGGGGTCCAGTTGGATCCCTCCAACCTATTTTCCCTGCATCCACAGACGTTAGCACAGTATAAATACCAATTCCACTTCAAGGTGGAATATCGCGGTATATGGGTTTTTATAAAAATCATCCGCTATTATGCGGCGCATAGGGTCTCATCCGCTATATAATGCGGGGATATCAATTTCAATATATACATATTCCAATATATATATTGATATATACTACTATATATAATATCACATCCAATCAATGCAATCAACCCATATTTAAATTTAATCCTTTAAATTTAATTTAAAACAAGATGAGTGAGATTAACTCACCTTTTCCCCTTTTTTTTTGCAATTCAACCCAAACCAGTAGTTTTCTCCACGATGCCCGACCTTGAATACATATTATATGATTTCATTAATATTCGATCAATTTGGACAAATCAATTTCTACCTAAAAATTTCATTTTACTTAATAAGGTAATTTTCAAACTAATTTCCTTTATAAATACAATTTAAGTTTCAAAATAATTAAATAGATTAACTTACAAATAAATCACCTTCATAATTTATTTTACAATAACTTGTGGATTAAAATATCTATGTATATATTTATCTATTTCATTTAACACTACCTTCTAAATCATATCCATATATAAACTATTTTCTGTTTTACAATTAATATATATATATATATATATTCATATAAATCTTTAATAAAGATAAATAAATTGTTTTATATCCTACTGCAGCATATTTATCTGCTGATCTGGATGTATACATTTTTTTTAAGCAAAACAGTTTAACATATTCAAATAGAACAGAAATTACCTGCTACTCAAACTAAGGTCTAGATCGAGCATAGCTACTGCTTGCCCAAAACTCAACTCCAATGACCTCACAACGATCGACATCCAGCTTCACGAATCCCAGGCAATCGCCTACTGCCCTAGTCCACGCGTTCGCGAGCCTCCATCGACCTGAGAACGAACCCACTCGCCTCGCACATCGCCATCACGCAAAGGCCCAAAGCAGTTTCAAGCTTCGCTTCCCCTCCACGGCTTCGTGCCATCACTTCGTCATCCCAGTCAAGCCGAGAAGCCAGATCGAGCTACAACCCTAATCGAGAATCCCTCGCCTGCTCATGCAGCCTCGATGCTTGCGACCCCCTCCCTTCACGCGAGTCGACCTCGCGATGCCACTCTGTCGAAGTCGACTTCGACTCCTTCCTCCCAGGTCGCCGCGCGTTGAATTGAAATTTGAGAAAGGGAAATTGATTTCGTTTTAAACTTCGAAGATGAAGATGTGTTTTATTTATTTTTCTCTGGCTTTTGATTTCGATTCTGAGGAGAAGAAGGGATCGCGGAATTTATTTTTCTCCTATCTGAGTTCGGCCATTATTATTTATTTCTGCTGAAAATGAATTGAAGTCCAGGAGAATATAACGTGACTAAAAGGAAAAGTAGGGAGACAAGATAAGACAGTTGCGTGTGGAATTGGGTTGTGAACAGAAATGTGAATTGAAGGAAAACGGTTGACATTTGACTTAATTTAAAATTTAAATTTGAATTGAATTCGATTTAAGTTCAACGCGTTTATGTGTCGTATGCTCGCATAACAACTTCGAAAAATACGAAATTTGAAATCCGATAATAATTCAATATTACGGACCCAACGGAACTGGTTTTGTCGAATTCCGAGACTATGCCTCGGAAGGCTATTTTTAAATTCAATTTAAACGATATATTTTTAAAACTGAACAAAACACTTTTAAATTCAAATTTTAAAAGTTCTATTACCTTCAGTATTATTAATATGAATTTTATAAGCCTTCAAATTATTTTTAACAGGCCTAAAACTCCAGATTTACTATTTTATCCAACTTCAAATAATTTAATTTAGTAATTAAATTACTCAATAAACAGCGATATTTGAAATTTAAGTTAATAATTAACCTCTGAACATTTAAAATTAATTAAATATTCCAATTTCAAATATACAAAAATTCCGGGTCGTCACACTAGCCAAGAAGGTTTGAGGAAATGCTCGCCAAGATGGTGATTGTTAGGTGTGGCTCGTATTGTGGGTGCATGGGATGGACGGATAAGTCTCACATCGCAAGAAATATGGCATATAACATGGTATATATGTGGGATTAGTGGCATGTAACATTGGGAATTTCTTTTGTTACAAGTAAGTGTTGCCAAAACCATGTATGTGCTCATTGGGAGGCGGTGAAGAGATGTTCAATCAGAACGCCGGCACATTGAAAGCTTCGTTAGGTGGCGACATCAAGCAATGAAGCACGCGTACATGGGAACGCGCTGGAGTGCCAAAACTCAATAATACGTGGAAAGATTGCACTATATTTTCTATAGAATATAGAGATAGCTAACTACCGCTGCTAGCAGCTAGCTACTTGTAGGATGTTTTAATTAATCTCCTAAAACCAGATAAAACTATATGGATATGATCAACAAAGGTAGTGAAATTTAAACTTCTGAGTGTTGAGAAATGAGCACTATTTTATCTAAGAGTTAAAAACATTCACAATATTTTGCACACACACAGATAAGCTGCAAGTTAAACCAAAGTTAAATATGAAAGGTATCTAATTTGTGCATTTTGTCATGATAGCTTGTTTAATGTGCATATTTCACTGACTTTTGAAACTTTCCCCAATAAGTTCAATCTTATTATGTTGATTCATCTAGCAACACATTGTACTCGAATATTGCACAGTTAAATTGATTCTATTCTATTAAGAATTTGTCTTTTAAAAGTAGTGGAAAGCAGACCAAAAATGAATCAGCTCAAAATGCTGAGATTAGTATACTTCTGTAGTAGTGTTTATTTTTCCATTGCACCGTTGTCCTAGAAATGAAGTAGGTAGTTGGTTCCAGCTTTTAATTGGTTGTTCCATTGTCTTCTCAAGCATTTGTGATGACAGGATTGAAGAAGGTGACCACATTATTTGATGTCTGAAAACATTATCTACTTATTAGAGATATATTAGTGAATATGTATTATTATTTGAATATATTTTTATAATAACCCAAATATAAATTCATTCAATCGATTTTTTGAAACTCGGTTGAATGCCAATAGATCAAACAATTCATTAACAGTCAAACACGGCATGTCAAACATCCTAATGAACGTTGCAACAAAGCTCCCAAGGAGAGTCTAACTGATTTTCAATATTACTATTGAATTTATAGAAAAATATTGTATTCAAATGAATTTTTTTACGAATAAAATCATTTTTGATTACTATTCACCTAATTAAAAGAACACAATCCTAATTAGTATACTTTGAAAACCAAAATCAAATAAGTTCTTCAGTATTCGAGCATAATAATATTTTGCATATTACTGAAATTCTAAGTTGCAACCTTCAAAATCTCTATTCTCACTCTAAATTGAATACAATTGATTTTTTTTTAATTCAATTGACTGCTAGTAGATCGGATTTTTAATAACAAATTCAATTAGTAATAAAAGGTGAATAAATTTTGTGAAAACCTAGTGATGTAGATGCGGTAAAAATCTAATAGTGTGATGGATCTAGCGGTGATAATAAAAAAAATCATCGAAATGTACCCTAGAGCGATGGTTAAATGTGATGATGCAATAGTTGAAGGAGATCGAAGTGAAGGAGATTGTAGTAGAAATAGAATATGAATTTTAGATCTGAAATAGAAACGGATTATTAGGAGAAATAGTAAGCATCATAATTTGAAGTTGTTGAAACAACGGAGAAAGCAATTTCGAGAAAGGGGGAATATTATTTGAGCTTTAGAGAAACTGATTTTGGGTAGGGAAAACCACCCTAACAGTCGCTTTGATAAATGCTATTAATATGTGTTATAGATATCATTTTTCTTGTAGTGGTTCACTATTTTTTGAGAGATGCAACTCATGAATTTTATGGAGTTTTTGGAGTACTTTGATTTTAGAGCCCTAGTGGGCAGCGTATTCAAAAGGTAAAGGCTCGGTAAGACTGGAGGAGTTTGGGAGGGTGCATCAGTGACGTTGGACGACAAGGGGACTATAGGGTATGCTTGCAATGACTCTGAGTTCGTATAGTGGTTTTGATGGAGACGTTCGATGGTTTTCGAGGCGAGACAACTAGGGTAGTTGACATATTGTTTCGTACGACATATTGTGTATAGGGATGAGTCCATGTTCCTTGGTTATAACCTTGGGACTTGATATGAATAGACCATTGGTCATAGGAGGTTGTGTTTCTCGATCGGATGCATTCGTGCGATATTGAGTCGGAGGTAAGAGAGTCCTATCTTAGTAACAAGGCCATATATGCCTTGGGTTACTAGTCTCTTATACTGAGGCACACGAGATACTAATTTCTATTTGATATGCTTATAGGTTGCTGGAAAATGACTTGGTACATCATCATATTGGTATTACATTAATTCCATACTTAAGCAGTTCTTGGCTTTGTCGGGGGACCCCGAGGTCCACTTCCTATGTGTAATTTTCTTTACACTCGGTGTGCCATTGTGATTTAGTAGTTTGATAGCCTTATCACATTTTTTATAGCATTATAATCTGAATGTGCTAACTTATTTATGCAGGAGAAGATACAGGTTAAGGCATGGTTTCTTTACCTCGTATACATACCACTTAGTATATTGATCATGAAATACTTATGCATCACTTATCATGCAGTTTAATGATGCTTTTCACTCACTAGGCTCTATGTCTGACCCTCTCTATTTTATCTCCTTTGCTATCTATTTTTTGAGTTGGTTTACTAAAATGAGGGAGGCATTAATAGTTGGAGAAGGTTTTAAAGCCATAATTATATATTGATATGATTATCTATCTAGTATTTTGTGTAATGATATTTCAAACTATATCATGTATATGAGATTTTTGATGTATTTATTAAACTCCACATATTCGAAGTGTTATGTGCTATGACTGTGATTCCTTATTATCTCATCCATGTGTGTGTGTATGAATTCCATTTAGTTTTGTATATGTATGTTGTATATATTATACTTTAGTCCTTTCTCCATAAGATTTTGTTATAAACATATGATAGATAGCTCGTTTAGCTTTAATTTTACCCCGATGAATCATCATTAGTGGCATGGTGAATTAAGGTGTCGTTAGTGCATGGATTTAGTATGATACAAATGGTAAGGTGTGAAGACCGGCAAATTTATCAATTTGAAAAATTATTTTTATTTTTAAATATTCAAATAGAAGGCTTTTTAACATAGATTATATTGCCTTGAACAATAAATAGTAATGATAATCTTATTTTGAATAAGTATTTACGAAAATATATACTTTAGAGAAATATCGATAAAGTGACCGAAAACCGTTTTATAAATAAACGGCTCTATAATTATCAGAAGACACGCACGGAGTTGGATACATACACTTATTTATCAATTTAAACAATAATATGAAATAAAATAATTTATTTTATTTTTGGGAAATAAAATGTATTTATGACATCATTGATAATGACATCATATTTAATAATTGATTTATGAATTTAAATTGAGATGTAATGATTAAATAAATATTATAATTATTCAAATAATTATTTTTAAATGATAATAATTCATTTTAATTATTTATGAAGTGATAATAAATCATTTATAATAGTTTTATAAAGATATATACTTGATTTGAAAATATAAGAATATACGTATTGCTTTATCGATATAACAACACTTTTTGCAATTGTTTAATTTTAATTTATATGATTTTATAAATAAAACGTGATCATTTTGATTGGACAAAAATGATAGGAAATTAGTTTTCAATTCTTTTTACATTTATATGTAAATTAATTTATAAGTGAAAACGTGACCGACAATTGGCTTCTCGATTTTCAACGGTTTAACAAATGAAAGTTGTTCAAAGTTGTTGTAACCTTATTTATATGCCTTATGCACATATATAACATACCCATGCACACCCTAACATATACATGAACACATATATACATACAAATATACATATACACTTATATATATATATTATAGTAGATCTAAGATATTTTTACATAAACTTCGTCCTTAAGCAAACCAAAGTCAAACTCTTACATACATCAACTCACACACATGGAGGCATAAGATGGGGTGGCATTGTCGTGCGCCTTGAGGTATGGGTGGTGTGGGAAAGGGCATTTTGGTCCATGCACATTTGGATATTTATTTCCAAAAAATTTCCTATAAATACCCAAGCATTCTTTCATAATTTTAACACTATTATTCATCTTCTTCTTCCTTCTTCTCAAGCTATTTTAATGGTTTCTCTACTTAGCAAAATTATGAAGAAAAATTAGCAAAATGAAAATAAATTTATATAACTATATATACATTAGCAATCCACTTCAAAACAAGCTCAAACCACCTTTCTCCTCTCTCTAAACTCACGGCCACCACCTCCTACCACCAAGGCCGAGCCCTTCTCCACTTGAAATTTTAGGTCATGGCTTTCCAAAGGTCCAAGGCTTGATTCCGTAGGCTTTAATTCGATCGTAGCGAAGCAATAGCGAATTTTAGTAAAGTTGGAAACCAATGAAGGTGAGAAACTCTATTTATATTATGATATATTAGATGATATACATTTTTGGTTATGCTTGGCGGTGATGATTGCGAACCATGTTTGGATATGATAATATGTTTGTTTGGATGTGTAAACAATTCACATTTAATGCACGTCGAATATCAAAAAGGAAATCACTTTCTTTTAATAAATGAAATGATATATATGAGATCGTTAAACCTCTTTGAAATGGTTTAAAATGTTTTATAAATGTTTTATGAACAGAAAAACCCAATTTGGTGAAGTTTTGACAAGTTATGAAAATTGAGTCAAAAATAGACGCATCGCGTTACGGCAGTTCACGATTTCGCATCGTAAACATTTAAGTCCATTTATACAATGGATTCGAAGTCAGAATTCTTTGGAATAAGAATTTTCCGAACTCATATAATTATACTTTTCAAATAAAGGAAAGAGATTGATATTTCGTTTAGTAGATTTTAAAATATGATTAAAACAAGTTTTCAAAATAGTCGCGATTTGACGGTTCGGAAACCAAAGCGATGAATTCTTTAAAAACGATATTTTTAATTATTTAAAAATATGGAAAAAATTCTATAAATATATTAAAATATTTTAAAAGATATTTTAGTTATAAAAATGGATTTTTGAATGATCGAAAAGTTTAGATTAAATAAACCTTAAAAACACTATTCGTAGCACCATTCGCAGCACTTTTTGTAGCACTTTTAATAACTTTTGAAGTACGGCTTTAAACTTAAGGATTCTTTCCCAAATCATTTATAAATGTTTTCAAATAAATAATTAAGTATTTAAAGATAATGTGGAGGTTTTATAATTTACTTTAACCGTAAAAATAAATGATTTAAAGAAAAGCTATTATAACTAAGTGATTTTATCTTGGCTCTAAAAGCCGCTGAGTAGACTGGATTTTTCTATTCGTGGGATCTAGATGTGAAGTGCTTAAACTAAGGAGAAATTTAGGAGCAACCATTTCTCTGGCTCACCTGCCTCTTTCCTAGGCGAGGAATAGATAGAGTCAAAATGTCGGAAACGAGGCAAGTATAAAAGATTTAATTTTTTCCAAATTTATTACAACTTGGATTGTATGGAAATAATCTTCTCGTACTTGGTATTAAATTTGGAGGAGGGAACCCATACTATTCGTGTAAATTTAAAAGGTGATTTCACTGTTATTCAATGGATAATAAAGGTTGAATGCAGAATGTTGAGTAGAATCGGTATAATTACTATCGACCCTTTTAACTCAATAATGTTTTCCAATATGACTTATGAAAATGATTTGGTATTTACGAAGTTAAAAAGAGGTTTAATGATTCTATATATACCAAAAAGAAATGTTTTAAAGATATATATCTTTAGAAGATATTTTTGATAAAGAGAAAGTAATTAATCAAATGATAAGCACATATTTAATTAAAATCTTTTTATCGATGATTGGTTCGAAGGAATGGGGATTGGATTTGGGTGATTCCTATCTGAAAACTACTTTGAACCAATTTACGCATTTGAGGTGAAGACATGAAATGATAAAAAAATGGAATGAAGGGCTGCTTGTTACTGACCCTTAGGGGGAATTTCCTATATCATATATATGTGGCACTAGTGTCTTCATTTGATCTTCGATGCAACAGCTGCTCGCTACTAATCCTAGTGGTGATTCCCAATAGGATGTAGTAGGGGAGTTTCTTCATTTTTCTCGTTCTTGGACAACTTGTATGGACGAATGTTTGACGTCACTACAACAAACAGGACCTTTAACAGCGTTTTAAAAACGCTATAAAAGCTTTTAACAGCGTTTTTAGGTATGCTGTATATCGACATGCAGTTATATGTCTAGGATATAATGACAGGAAATAAACGCTGTTAAAAGTACTTTTTAACAGCGTTTCAGTGGTGCCATGAAAGCTTTTAATAGCGTTTGGTCAGGTGCAGTTATAGCACTTTCTTAGCGTTTTTTTCGTGCTAAGATAATATTTTATAGCGTTTTTCCAGTGTTGTGATATTTATTTACAGCGTTTCACTGTTGCCATAAATCATGCTTTATGTTTTTAGATACAATTTAACAGCAATTTTCAAACGCTGTTAAAACTTTCAATGGCTTTTAGAAAACGCTGTGGATTGTTTTAATTGCTTTCAAAAGTTGTCGACTGTTTTAACAGCGTTTTAAAAACGCTGTTGAATGTTTTAACGGCAGTTTTAAAACGCTATGGAAAGGTTTAATAGCATTTTAAAAACGCTGTTGAATGTTTTAATTCCATTTCAGCAAACATTCACCATAATGTGCATACATACCACATTTCAAAATTAGCATATTATATCAATATCACATTTCAAAATCAACATATTATATCAATACCATATTTTGGACACATATTTGATAACCAACTTATGAAATTTCATAATCAAATACACAATATTGTTACACCAAACATAAATAGTTTGTCTCATCAATAGTTCAGAAACAAAATATAGAATAAGTAGCAATAGCAAAACAACATCAAGTAGTACATACGTTAAAACCAAAAAGTAGTTCTAGCAGCAAAAATAATTTCGATCCATAACTCGTTGCAAACTTCTTTTGCATCACAGTCCTCTATCTACCTGCAAAGTAAAAAATTGAAAGAACAAAATTAATTTTGCCGAGAACTGAAAAGCTGAATAAATGAAATTATGAAATGTTAGGACATCCAATTAATTTAAATATATATGCAAATATATGATTACGAAGTTTTTATTGGAACTCTATATTTTTATGTATTTGAGACCCTTCCAATTTTTTTAGCTCAAAGCTACTGTTTGAGCTGCTTCTGCTCATGATCAAGCTTGTACTAGTATTTCAAAAGGATGAACTGCGAAATAAAAAAAAATTGGCTATGATATAACAATAAACTTCATCCTAGATCTAGATAACACCCACATGCAGTCATCATAATGTCAAAATTACCTGTGTTGACAGTATACTACTTTGCAAGTGTTTTCAAGTGTTGTGGATAAATAATTAATTGATGTGGTTTTATTGGGAGAAAACATATTTGCCATAAAAGTTGTAAAATATTACACTACGTGACCATAAAGACATAAAGAAATATACAATCTGGTATAATAATCATATTACTACCAAACTTATGATTGTCCAGAAAATTAGATCTAATTAACATACGTTTAATCCCTTTAGTCCTGATAATAAAGAAGTGTACATTCCAAAACTGGTATGATCGGATCGAATACAATTAATGCTTTACTCAAATAATCAATCTTTGCCTTTCTCAGATTTTAAATGTTCATTTCCTTAGGGCATGCCACTGGTCCTTTGACATGCACATTCATGAACCAGTATCTGAATAAGTAAATGAGCAGCTAGCTAATAGCTCAGCTGAAAAATAGGAATAACTTTTCTCAAATGACTCGGCCTGATATGTAGAATCAATTGTACAATAAAGAAAAAGTTCCTATTCTCGACAAGGTAAAACCCACAACACAAGTATGGAAAAAGAAATTAACAGTGAATATGGATACTCCCGATAAGAATAATCAAGTTTCTAGTGCCTCAACTCTAAACCCAGTTTCTCTAATTGCTGTTCCAAATGAAAATGAAAAGGCTAATGATACTGCGAGTTTAAACTGCTCTCTACTTGATAATTCCCGATACCATAATGATAAAAAAACCTTTCTCTGTATTAGCTGACTTAAAAGAAGGTGAGATAGTAAACCAACGTACTGTTATGGATGTGCCTCCTCTTAATGATGATATCAGTCAATTCTCCATGGAAAATGCAATGCCTCAATTTATCTTAAACATCTTAGATAGTATGTCTCTTGTTTTTCATGGTATCAGCAATTGAAAAGGCTTAAATCCTAATGTGCACATCACTGATACATAGCTTATAATCATTTAACTAAGCTTTCAGTCATCAAGCAGGCCAAAATCAAACCCAAGGAGATTCATATGTACTATAAAACTTATTAATTTCCGATTTCTAAGAATAGCAGTTTACAGCAATGTTTCTACATAATTTCCCAACATAGATGTCATAAAGTTAGGTAGCACGGAAAGGTGAAAGAACTCTCTGATTACCTATCACTGCAAAGTGACTGGGATTATTTATCAAAAAAATTAGCTTGTTACCTAAGAAAATTTCAGTATGATTCTATTTATATCTCTTCAATGATACACAATTGGAAATGTTGCAAAGGTGAATATATGAAAAGCCTGTGGTACATATATTAAAAGCATTGGAAAGATTATGTTCACTTAAAAGCATTGGAAAGATTATGTTCACGTGATATAAAGAGAAATTTGGTGACTGGCAATTAAGAACAAGATCATTAATCTAACTAAGGACAAGATCATGAATCTAATTATGATTCTTGTATTCCTAAATAACAACATACTTAACACTAAAAGTATAAGAACTAGAACCTGGTGCACAAATCCATGCCAAATGTCACAAATTTTATGTGTATTCACCTTTTCCTTTATCAGTGTAATAAACTGGATATTGCATTCAGAATATGTGACATGTACCTCACTGACAAATCATGCAGAGCCTGTCAAATAAAGATGATTTGTGAAGTTAAACACCCCACCTACATATGCAGATACATCGAACATAACTAGAATGTAGTGCCGACTTACCGGAACTTGTATCTGTTATAACTTTATCAGAAGGCCAAGCAATTGTAGTGCCGACTGCATCTTCAATATTTTGTAAGTCGGATGTTGGTCTCCATAGACGTGCATTTGGAGCATTTGCAACATCAACCCAAACCTTAACTGCATTTATCCCTAGAGGAACAAAATGAACCAATACTTTTGGATCAAATGAAGAGACACGTCCTTCAGCTACAATTTCTTCCTTTCGATCCAAATCGATCAACTTGCACTTGTTATTTATCATTGAATTCGTACCCTGTCAATTAAGAATATACTATTTTATCATGTGATTAAATACTTAGTAAGACGAATAAATGAGTTAATTCAATAAATAAGTTAACCTTTCCGACAACTACAGTAGGAACAGTATTAGTAGAAGACGCTACAATATTAACCTGCTCCACAACCACCCTCAATTCAGGCCAAGCCACTTTCTTACCATTAGCTTCTCCAACTCGTGTCAAACCAACTGTCGGTCTCCATAAATAAGCGTCTCGTTTTTTTGGATTATCTATCCAAACTGCCGTTGCAGATGGTCCAAGAGGAAGATCGTTCACAAGTTCTGTTGGATTAGTCGAATGCAGCCGTCCTTCAGCAACTATTTCTTCGGTCCCGGCCCAATCATACAACTTGCATTTATGATCAGTGCCACTAGTTTTACTTTATTAAAGAAAAATTATTATATTAATGAATTATTATTATTATTTTATGTAATCAGATTAAATGTTAGTTGCGAAATAATTTAAAGTTACCTCATTGTCTTCTTTCTCCAAATGGTCTACGTTGTGCAAAACAACTCTGGTAACTGGCCATGCTACTATCTCGCCTTCAACTTCTCCAATACGTGTCAAACGAAGTGTGGGCCTCCATAAAAAAGCATCTGGTTTTCTCGAAATGTCTAAAATAATTTTCATAGCATCTGGCCCTAAAGGACTTAGTTGGACAAGCTCATTTGGATCACTTGATAGAACTCTTCCTTCGGCAACAATTTCATTCGTCCCACACCAATCCAATAATTCACATTTATCATGTTTGTTGTCATGATTGCCCTACAATTGACCGATAGCAAAATATAGTGGTTATAGAATTAATTACCCAAATTTAAATGATATCACAATATTAATGCAATTTATTTTACCTTTTGATGTGTGCTTGCTTCTCCCCAACTTTCTTTACTCTGTCAAAATAGATTAATACAATATTATAATTATATATTCTAAACATGCATATTGCGGTAAACTAAAATATTACCTGATTTTTCATTAGCCCTTGAACCATCGCCTTTAATTCTAAAATTTGGTTTTGCATTTGGATTGTTTGTTTATCCCTAACATGTGACCAAATTGCCTTGGTGGCGGTCATACCCCTTCCCATTCCTCTGAATCTTCCTGGTTTATCACGTCCTAACACTTGCGACAATGCATCATCTTTGTAACTGTTTATTGAACCCGAATGAGATCCAACGACAACGTTTTTAATTTTTTCCTACAAAGATTAACATTGATATTATACACTAATTTTAAACTATCACGGTATTAAAAAAACTTACAATAGTATGTGCAACAGCCGCGTTCACTGGTTTGCCATCTTTCCTAATATGAGAT
Organism: Allium fistulosum; assembly: GCA_030737815.1. Classification (NCBI taxonomy): domain Eukaryota; kingdom Viridiplantae; phylum Streptophyta; class Magnoliopsida; order Asparagales; family Amaryllidaceae; genus Allium; species Allium fistulosum. Next base: position 521,119,329 of record CM060902.1, read on the forward strand.
TTGACCCAAACATCAACTCTAGGAACAGGAGTGTTGTCATTACTCTTCTCTTTCTACATTCAAACGATCATTAAAACAACAAAGTGTGTCATTCAAATCCATTTCTTCAACTATATTTAGTTGTTCACCATGATTATACCACCTACTGCATTTGTACTTAGGATCCATTCCTTTTATAACCAAATGCTCAAACACAATCTTGTCATGATGATGAGTAAGATTTCGACAATCTATGCAAGGACATAAAAAATTTTCTGCACCTGCTAAATTTTTCTTCGCGGTTTGCACAAAATTCCATGCTCCTTGTCGGTACTCTATACTAGTTCTATGATGAAAAATAGACAACACAAATTTAATTGTAATATTAAAATTTTAAAATTTTCGATGTGTATTTAGTTGTATATTATCCTATTACCTGTGTGAATGCAACCAGTCTTTCTCCATCATGAATATACACTGTAATGCACATCACAACATTATTGTTAAAGAGAAACATAGATTTGTGATGATTCATTCAAATCATTTCAAATATTCCTTGGAAGAACACAATTGTTGATTTGATAACTATGACATCATACTATTTCTTTTAAGTATGTTGGATAGTTAATTTGCTGACATGATAGACCAAACTGCGGTGAAATTTCTCTTGTTACATTCTTTAAATATACTTCATTCGGTACACTGCCTTTAGTTCTTTCTTTACCATTCAATAATGTAATCATTTTATCTTAATTTCTATACTTTTCTAAATCATTTTCGAATTCGTGGAAAAGTTTAATTAGTTCATTTGGGATATAATGACAGAAAACATGAGTTTCTCTTTTCTGAAAACGTAATTGATATTTATGTGCATTCATCTGTGATAGAAGTCCGATATTTACGCGTTGATTAAGATAAGTAGTAAGTATAAACCATATGCAAGAACTAATCCAATAAGCTAACATTATGGTAAATACTGCCCATAAATTGAGGTACCCAAAACCTTATAATACGTGAAGACTGAAGAGTCCTTAAAGCGTAGAAGGTTGACATAACTTGTTGAAATTGACACACGAGATGCTTGACCTGAAGCTAAAAGTCTATTTAAGAATTAAAAACAAAAGTAATTTTTCTTTTACTTAAAAAGTCTTCTGCTTCTAGAAAGACACAAAATTTCTAAAAACAATTTGGAAGTGTAGAAATTAAAAAACAATGATTAAGGAAACAGTTTTAGTCTAAAAACAGTTTTAGTTTAAAAAACTTATTTAAAAATTCGGAAGTAAGGATAATTAAAAAAAAATTGTATCTGCATTTCAGGTAAACAGATTTAGTCTAAAAATAAACTGCCTCTGTCATCAAAAACAACATTAAGGTAGCAAGCTAATCTGGTAGAAAAAATACCTGATTTTTATAGGCTATTGCAGATAGTTTGAACGGAATGAATAAAATTTTCCACAGCCCAACCCAAACAGTTCGTTGGCTCTGCTCTCTTAACAAACCAAATGCTTCGGGTGAATGGTTGAAAACTAAATCATTGTTGACAACTTGCTATGCTCCTGGAATAACAAACATCAAAAAAACGGTAACAGCTATTAGAAAAATAGAACATATGTAAACTTCATTCCCTTTATAATGATTAACAAATTTGCAATAGACAACCAGTTTCTTCTTTATATTCACAGCTACAGAATTTTATAGAAAGATTTTAGAACACAACGTGACCAGTAGTAAATGAAGGCATAAGAATATGCTGACACAACACATGATATATTGTATGATGCATCTAAAAAATTTTCAAATGAGCCATGAACCATGAACGAAAGTAATTTAATAAATCAAAACTACAAACCTAAACTGAAGCCATAGCATAATAAGGGAGACTTAGCAACCAATTTTTCTCCTAAATTCAAAGGGAAAAAAAGATTTTCTGCTACAAAAGAAAATTCAAGCAAGGGAAGCTTTACCGTTAAACCCAATAGCAATCGTGTAAAATCAAGAGAGATATAAGGCCGAGACTGTAAAATCAACAGCGTGTGTGCGTTTAGGAGATTGAGAAATAATGTTTTGGCCCAGTGATTTCGAGGTTGGGTAGGAGATAAAGGACGAATTTAGGATTTTCTCAAGGAAGCCGATGGAAAAGAGGGCTAAGCTGGGAAAGGTTAGAATAAGATATTGGAGGGAAGTGAAATGTTTACCGCCTAGTCTCTCCTTTTATTGTTGTAGTAAGGGGCATGTAATCAACATCGTGTGTGCGTTTTTATATTTATGTTTTACCGACTGTTGACAACTTTAAGGTTTCCAACGCTGTTTTGTCTTGCAATTAATGATGAAGTTTGTTGTAGTGTCACTAGCTAGGTGTTACTAGTATGCTTTTAATTCTAATGTTATTTAAACACAATGTTGCATACATTTTTCACAAGAATATATAACTACACATACTTGCAAAATCACTTAGGAAATAAAAGAATTGTTTAGTTCATGTTGTGCCTTACTAATTTGAATGTGGAATTATGAAAGTTGCAAGTAGGTTCTGAAATTACTCATCTTTTAGATCATGCATTATGTTCTTTTTTAATAAATTATACGTTTTCATTAATGTTAATTTCAAGAAAAGACTACATACATACACACAAGCGTGCGCGTGCGCACACACAAAACATATATGTGTGTGTATTCAAACATTATAGACTATCATTTGGTTCTTCCAATTTATCGCCATCTTTTTCCCTGAGAGAACAGATATGCAGTAAACCACAATTTAATATATTTATAAAAACTTCCCACATATGATAAATCTCTCATAATTCAAGTCATTGTTTACGATATACAATAAATACCATTTGAATTTAGAAGGAAAAAGAACATCTGTAAATAATACAAACTCACCTGGGACCTTTCTCCATAAATATCAGTTCTATAGTTACTTCATTGATTCTTTAACTGCTCAGAACCAATCTTTGTACTACCTACAGTGTGAACAAAGAACATGATATTAGAGTCTTAAACCATGTTAAAATTTCAAACATATTCAAGAAGAGTAAAAGCATATAAAAAATTAATACTAAGCCACATGTGAATATGAAGCTTTTTTAGTTGTTTGATATGTTCCAAGTGAGTTTCTTTCTTTATTTTTTATTCATATTTTGAACATGTACAATGTTGGTTATCTGCTAAGATTTAAACTTTTATTTAGAAGTAAGAACCTTGATATACTAGCTGGCTTGTGAATGAAGGTAGGTCATGGGTCTTTCTTGAAATAACAATTAAGTAATATGGTAAAGTGAGATTTCACCTTGAATCTGAAATGTCAAATGAACACCAAAATACATACCTACACCTAATACATATTACAGTGGCAAATCGAAATTGTCTCAAATACAGATTCAAATATTGTGCCGAGTGATTAAAATATTATGCTGAATACGCATCGTAAATTGAAATGGTGTCGACAACCAATCAAAATTTGTTGTTTGAGTTAGATCTCAAATTCATCAAGGGAAAAATTCGAATTTGATGCGGTATAGTTTTGTACTTGTAAAACTCTCGTATGATATAGTGTAATGTGCTATTTATCTTCTTTCTTTCTTTTATTTCCTTTTGTTATCAAATTTGTAATACTTGCTGGATAAAAGATACACATTTTTTCAACACAAAGCTCTAGGAATTTGTCATGGCATGAAAGTTAAAGCTTTGGAACATGTAACTGGATAAAAGATACATGTTTTTTCAACACCAAAATGTTGCTTACCTCCTACACCAAAATGGCAGTTGTATGTACCAACCCTTTGCACGGAATCTAAACTAAATTGAATGCACATATTTATACTACAACAGATGCTATATATTTTTCATTCAAGGGTTAAACTCTTTATACTGCAACATATTCTATATATTTTCATGCTCTTTCTTTGCTGCCTCACCATCGTTCTCTGAACTGCATATGAGATGTCAATCCGAAGTTTATAAAGTCCATTAGTTATAGACCTACTTATTTAACTGGTAATGCCATATCATTCGTTTCTATTACTAAAAATATTTGCTATACTATACCCATTTGCGTTTACTGAAAAAGATCAGTTCCCTATCTAACATAATATCAAAAAACTTAATTTGCTTGGTAGGTTGATAACATGATATTTTCCAAATATGCCATTCCTAACTAGTTAGATAATAATGCTTTTTTATATTTTGTATGTGTTAACTAGTCAAACACTAATTGGGTTCCAAATCCAAACAAATATGTTAAAATGATACAAGTTAAAATAAAATAATCAAAAAAATCTAAAATGAAAAAAAAGTTGTATTAGAATTATTAAAATTGCTAGCACTCAAATCAATTGACAACATTTGTAACCTAATTAGTAGTCATCGATCCGTTATGATTAGCGATTACGACTTCTAGTTATTTACATCTGGTGTGATTCATTTTTCAAAACAGGTTGATTTCCATTTGCTTTTCTTTAAAAAAATTGAAGATCAATATTTTGTGCACTCCCGAATAAAATGTTGCATTAAAGAACAACTGCATAAGCAAGAAATCAAATAACTACACCTGAAAGCCAAAGCAATGGTTCACTAACACCGAACTTCTAAATCAAAAGGGATGTGCTCATTCATCAATAAATTAAACAATTCAAATACACAAAATAGTTTATGTTGACTAGTAAACCTTCAATTTAGATTCTAAATTCAAGGTAATAAAATATATCTTCTTAGGTCTGTGTGTTTTCGATTCTTCCCCGTCATTCTTCTAGTTGAATATTAGTATACTGTTTGTAAAACGACATTTCCAATTACTGTAATTAAAAGGCAATCATCTTAATCGATGGCAATTTCATAGCAAAATAAATTAACAATTCAAGCTAGTTCATTAGAAGCAGATCAAGAAACATAACCATTACTAGAAACTAATTATATTCATCCAAGAATGATTGCTCTCATATTACACTGAAATAGGCGTAAACATTAATTATTCCTTAACTCAAACCAAAAAGCAGTACCAAAATCTAAAAATGAATATGAAAAGCAGTTCGACTACCCATACCTGAGATTGAAGTCTAAATCAAAACCTAAAAAATCCATGTCTAAATCGAAACATCTGAATTGAATTCTGAATCAAAACTGGAGGACTCTGGAATCAACCTTCTGACAAAAAATAAATTAGTATTTGCTCGCTGAAGCCAAACATGAAAAAAGGCACATTTGAACTAAATCGATCGAATTACCTGAACGTACGAGAGGATTAGGGCATGACGAAATTGAAGAAGGAAGGAATTAGGGCATGATGAAATTAAAGAATGAGTGAGTTAGAGCAGCGCAAAATTAAAGAACGAGGGAAATGAAAATTGCAGAAAATAAGCCGAGGGAAAGCAACTTTTTTCTTTTACAAAGTGATAAAGAAAGGCAGAAGCGGCAAACGTTTTGGATAGTAACCTTGTAGACCGATAATATGTCAGCGTTTATACGAAAATGAATTCATTCAAAAAATAATTTGACCGCATTAGTTATAAAAACGCTGAGGATGATTGCAGTCAAAAAGGGATTTTGTTGACATTGCATTTCTCACATACACATACATTAATTTTTATAAATGTACATCTATTTGGTGGTGTAGGAAATAACTCTCTTACACTTAACACCCTTCTCTAAGACGTACGAGCTCAGAGGTTGTACATTTGTGGAAATCAATAGCGTGTGATGGAATTGGCAATATGGCATTCAAAGTGGAATGTGCTATATGAAAGGTAATCATTACCTCGGACCTCATTACCCGAAAATGACTTAAACTGGACATTCAGTAAGGTTATGTGGTTCGCAACCATTAGGGTATAGTCATCACCTTTCTAAATTACCCTCTATATATTGGATATGTTTTGTATGGTATGAGAGCTCTCGAATAGGTCGGGAACGACTGGGGTGATGTCATATTCGGTTCTATCCGCAACGAGATGGATCTATAGGTAGGTCGGTCTTGCCAGGTGCAGAGGTTTCAAAGGTGTTGATCCTCGATACATCCCTCTAGAGATGTGCTGTACAGAAGGTATTCCTTACCTGCCATTGTATGGAAATCCATTCTCCAATAAGTGGACTTGATTGTATAGCCTAGTATGCTGGAATTTAATAATGTAACAATTTCGGCTAAGATTAAATAAGTTTACTTGAAAAATATTTTCAAAAGAATGTCACTAAAAATAATATTCCTAGATTTTGTGTAGAAAATGTTTTGGTTATCATAAGGTAAAAAATCGTTCCGTATTTATGTGCGGCGTGGTATTATGAGATACCCATTGTTTTCAAATATCCATATTTTGAGTTTCTCATACCAGTCACATGACTGACCCAGAGTATATTTTCATTTCCCTTAAACTCTAGGTGACCTATTATTCATAGCAACCAAGTAGTCAAGTTTAACTGGAGCATTTTGGTGGAGCTTGAAGTCTGGCTAAAGATGTCCCTTTAGATAGTTCTCCATTTCCCTTTTTTGCTACATTAGTATACTTATTGTATTCTGCATTTGTAATGATAGAAATTTATGGCTGTCCAGAATGATTTATAAGATGAACTCTGATAAATGTATTTAAAATTTCCACTGTAAAGATATATATATATATATATATATATATATATATATATATATATTGAAATAACAGATATTATTCCATTTGTGCAAGATTCTATTCTGTCTTTATGTTCTTTTACTCCATGATAATCTATCTCTTCGGCACTTAGATTTGCGACATTGAATACCGAGGATGTATTAGTGTCAATTTCCGAGGGTCGAGGACGCGGGTCATCACATGAGGCATTACTACTGTCAACTATTTAGGAACTAGATGTGAATCCATTCTACGCACAGGATACATGGATATTGTTTGTGAGGTTGTTTCATTTCGTCATGGGAATTGAAAAAGTATTATAATATGTGAAAATCATTTTTCTCATTTAAAACTATAATTTGACATTTGTGGAGAACTATATATGTTTATACCTAACCATCATCTATTATGCAAGCAATATTGAATAGTTAATATAAAGACTAGATGTTTAATGTACTAATTGATAACACGAGCTTCCTTTGCAAAACTATGTGACGCGTAGAAAATAGTATGAAAACACTTCAAGGCTGAAAATAAATATGTGCCAAAGTTTGGCATAAAAATAGGGGTTACTACGCATTCAATTAATTAATAATTTAAGAAATAACCAACAACCGAAGAAAAGATTGTAACAACTTTGTTTACATGAATTTACTTACAAATTTCGTCACAATAGACGCTAGTATTATTATTTTCTTGCACTAGGCGAATGCTATTGAGAACAATGATCATCGTGTGGCATAAATGAAACCTTTATGGCGAAAGTAGTAAACAATAAACACCTACATCGTTACACTCCAAAAACTAAGGATGAAAATTGAACAAAGAGAATTTGGACTTTGATATTCCATTTGAATTTAAACTATATGAAGATTATAGCTCATGCTATTATTTACATTATTTCATCCATGTTTCACATAGGTTGTTCAGTCCCCTTATATTTGTCATCCATTGCCCCTCACTTCATTCTGTACAGTCCATTGCCACCAAGAGAAGGATGAATAATCAGCATAGTTTTAGGTACACCTGAGCTAATTCAATTGGAATTAATTTCAAGTAATCATAGAATAATGAAGTCCACTTTATGATTCCTCAAAGTAGTCAGTAGATTGGAAGCAGATATCCCTTCGACTTTGGATTCAGCACCACCATAACCACGTTTATCAGTAGCCAAAGCATAATTTGATTCATGAGCATTAATTGTAATAAAAATTTCTCACAAATGGAACAAAATTGACCTCCACCAAATCCACACTTTTCATGAAGCCGTTTTCTAACTTGAAGAATTTGAGCTGTTCAAAATTTATTTTCAATGGTCAGTGGAAAGAAAAAGAGTGAATTTTGAAGGTACCTTGAGTTTGAAGGAATTTAAACAACGAAGACTTTCAGGTAAGTATAGTGTTTATGTCTGGAGAAAGAAAAACTTATTTTGAGAGAACATTGGAAACGTGTTTAGTTACAGTTCATGGCTGTCGTTAATAGGTAGGTACAAAATTCTTCAATTTATAATCATGATAGTACTTGATTTAAATAGTATTACCTAAACATGGCTTATATTTTTAGAATTTCGTGACCTTTGCTTGTTATTTTCAAAGTTTTTTAGAGAAGAGTTTATGCTTATAATAGAAATCCCATGTGTACTGCTCTTGCAAGTTCTCACATTCTCAACTATATCATACAAAATTACAAACTAAAGCAGGCCTAGGAAGCAACAGAAATAAGCATAGATACTACAGAGAGAAGGTAGAAATTGCTCTTGTGATAGGAATGTGCAAAGTAATGACCATGACGTGCCCCAAAGCACTGAGGCTGGTAATGGTATAGATACATATGATACATTGCTTTTAAGGGTAACATACCACCTTATGGTGAGAAATTTCATACACGTATCATTGGAACTACAATAATTAAATTAGAAAATTTGACCAAAATCAATATGAAAGTAAAACATGATAAAAAAAGGTAATTAAGTACATAGCTGAATATTGAGAATAAAGTGAAAAACATTATCCAAATAACCTTTTTTACCGACTTAGTCGCTCAAGTTTCCATATCCACAACAAATTTTAATCAAGTTTAAGTGATTATTTCATAGTCAACGATTATATTGTCATCCTCTCTTCGAGCCCTAAATATGATGCATAACCACCATATAGTAAAAAAAAAAAAAAATTAAATGCATAAGATAATTATAGAAGTAAACCAATTTTTACAAATTCAGGTAGTGATATCGTAGATATCGATGCACCTACAAATCAATGCGGCAAGAACTAAAAAATAAATGTAGAATATTTTTGTATTGCTTCAGCTTTAGTACCAAGACTTGCAATTTTGAAAAAGAGGGATGAAATCACGTTTACTTTTTCTGGTGTATATCTATTAAAACAAAGAAAAGAAGACTAAGAAAAAAAATACAACTATTTGTGTTGATTTTATATTTTGTTTAGATCGGCATTTGCAAACTTTGGTCACACGAAAAGTAAATTGCATCAACTAGTTCAAAGTGTGATTAGAGAAGTAGAGTACATTTCCTGACATTGTAATATAGAATAATTTATTTTCACCATTTTAGTCGGAATTAGAATTTACTGAAAGAGATTAACAAGTTCATAATATATTTTGCAGTTAGAACACAATCAATCCAGAATCCATAAATCCAAAATAAAATGGCAAAGGAATTTAAATCTTACAGTTCTGAAGTGAAGACATCTTTAGACGGAATAGTTAATACTAATCTTCAATAGTTTTCCTCAGATCTGATGATGGAGATCCTATTGCGTTTTCTTTTTCCTCTTCTTTTAGAAAAATTATTGGACTTAAAAAACATTTTAGAAACGATCCTATAGATACAAAATGGGTAGAAGAACATTTTAATTTTGGAATATCATCAGTCCAAATAGAGAAAGCATCTGTATATATTTTGAGGCAAACTTTGGGACCGGTATAATTATTAATAGCAATCTGAATTTTACCATCAAAAATTCAGATGCATTTTCGTTAGTTCTTCAAATGAAATTTGTGGACAATAATAACATAGGCCATATAATAAATAAAACTAACGTTCTCCCACTTGGCCATAATATTATAGCTTAATAAAGCACACATTCAAAATTAGCTAATATAGTTTCCATTAATCCTAAACCTGTTCAGCTAGAAATACCAAACCGAACTAATGTATCAGAATAACAAATGTCGTTATTTGATCCCCATTAATTATAACATCGGTACTCTTTCCAACAATGGTTAATAATATTCATTCGATCCTCATAAGTAATTTGCTTAAATTAAATAAAATTATGCGCACATATTAAGCAAATTTATAAATTCCAAGTCAATACATAATTAAAGACTTAGTACGTAGTATTATATATATATATATATATATATATATATATATATAGTTTGCAACACTAAAATTATAATATACTAACCTAACCCATGCCGGTAACATGCTCTTTGTAAAGAGTGGGTGGAAGCACTTTTGTTAGAGAATCAGCTAACATAGCTCTTGTATTAATATGTTATATCATAATAGTATCGTCTTTGACTTTGTCTTTAACAATAAGATATTTGATGTCAATCCACTTAGAAGCACCACTTAATTTGTAATTCTTAAAGAAGAAAATAGTAGCTTCGTTATCACAAAATAAGATGATTGGTCTCGCAATACTATCAATTACTTAAGTCCTAGTATAAAATTCTTTAACCAAAATACTTGACCAGTAGCATGATAACATGCCACAAATTATGCTTGCATAGTGGAAGATGCCCTTATAGACTACTTAGCACTCCTCCATGAAATTGGTCCTTCTGCAAGAATAAATATGTAACCCGATGTGGATTTCTTACTGTCGACACATCCAGAAAAATATGAATCAAAGTAATCAATAACTTCAAGGTTATTTGGCCTCTTATAAGTAAGCATATAATCTTTGGTCCCTTGCAAATAGCGTAAAACTTTATTAGCAGCTTTCCAATGTTCCATTTTTGGATTAGTTTGATATATGCCAAGCATATTAACTGCAAATGCAATATGAGGACATGTACAAACTTGAGCATACATATGCCTCCCTACTACGAAGCATAAGGAATTTTCTTCATTTAAGCACTATCTATTTCATTTTTAAGACATTGAAAATTGCTGAATTTGTCACCCTTGACAATAGGAGAAACACTAGAAGAGCAATTGTACATATAATATCTTTTAAGCATTTTCTCAATATATGCTTTTTGGGATAAGCCTAGGATCCCACGAGACCGATCTTGGTAAATTTCAACTCCTATAACATAAGAGGCTTCACCAAGATCCTTCATTTCCAACTTAGTTGATAGAAAATGTTTTGTTTCATATAACATGCCTAAATCACCACTTGCTAATAAAATATCATCCAACGTACAAAATAAGAAAGATAAATTTACTCCCACTAAACTTGAGGTATATGCATTGATCTATCATATTTTCTTTAAATTCAAATTCGATTATAACCTCATCAAAATTGAGATACCACTATCGTGAAGCTTATTTTAACCTATATATTGAACGATTTAACCTACATGTCATATGCTCCTTGTCTTCTATAACAAACCCTTCAGGTTGTTTCATAAAAACTTCTTCATGCAAGTTACCATTCAGAAATGCAGTTTTCACGTCCATTTGATGTAGTTTTAAGTCATAATGAGCTACGAGGGCTAAAACAATTCTTAATGAATCTTTCTTTGAGACAGAAGAAAATGTATTATCAAAATATACACCATTTTATTGTGTAAACCTTTTAGCAATTAGTCTGGCCTTAAACCTTTCAATGTTACCTTTGAAGTCAGTTTTAGTTTTATAGACCCATTTACAGCCTATAGGTTTAGCTCCGACAGGTAACTCAATAAGATCCCAAACTTCATTAATTCCCATAGATTTCATCTTGTCATTCATGGCTTCTAATCATTTATATGATTTATCACTCATAATATCTTTCTTGAATGAGATAGGATCATCTCCATTACCTATATCACATCTTTCCTCAGTAAGGTATACGATATAATCATCAGGTATGGTAGATCTTCTCTCTCTTTGTGATCTTCGTAAGGGTTCTTGTGATAGCATAAGAGCTTAACATTAGGAACATCATGAACATTAGTTTCTTCATTAGCCTCTTGAACAAAAGGTATTGAATTTGTAACATCGCGAATTATCCACTACAAGAGAAACAGTGATTTCCGACGGCTGGAAACCGTCGGCGGCCGTCGGAAAAAACCGTCGGAACTGACGTTGTCGGGGAGCAGTACTTCCGACGGCTTCCGGCGGAAGTCGCCGTACATATTCCCGACGGCTTCCGACGGATTTCGACAGCTTTCGACACATGTCGGGACCCGTCGGAATCCATCGGAAAAATTGTCCTACAGGCCGTCGTCAGCCGTCGGAAGCCGTTGGAAATTTGCAACCTGTAAGCTGTCGGAAGCCGTCGGAAATCTGCTGTTTTTTTATACCGTTGCAAATATAGCCTTCCATCCACATTTCTTTTCCAAAAACTATTAAACCAATACTGCACAATCCAATATACAATATACCAACCAAATATCAAAACCCAAAGTACACAAAATTAATCAAGCACGCAAATTTATCAAATAACATCAAAATAAAATGCATAATATACATAACCATTCCAAAAACCCCAACAATAAGTATTATACCATGTTATACATACACAAAATCATCAACATCCACATCATTACACAACCACATAACCAAGTGTATCAAAAATAATCATACAAAACTAAAAAAATAATACCTGAAAAAGGAAGAAAGCAATGAATCAATCTCCTCCAGATCCAGAGCCAGCCGAGGAAGGGAAGCGGCCACCAAACTGCTGCATGTACTGTAACAACTGTGTGGTCTGCATGGCCTGTTGGCGGTTCTGCTCCTCCAACTGGGACACTCTAGTCCGCAATTCTTCTATATCGGCTAGATCGCTCTGACCTCTATTCCGCCGACCCCGTCTCTGACTGCTGGCCTGCAATAAATATTAAATTTAGCTGTGTGATCTCTGAAAGTGTATGTGCATATCTCTGTAAATGAATAAAATTCAAGTTTATTGTTTTGAAAAGGTCCAAATAGCATATTTTAGGTATTCAAGATAAAATTATATATTCCAACATAGAATTTTGACTTAAATATCAAATTAGCAGTAAAATAAATTATTTACCACTTGATTGCCAAATCCGTACCGTCTGCCATGTTCTGCTGGATCCATAACGGACTCAAAAATAGCATCTTCCTCATCAGTCGTTAGCTGTTCTCGACCCGTATCAACAAGGAGTTTCTGACGCTACTCCATAAACTTTTCCTACATTAACAAATAAATAACATCATATCTTATTTCATTATAGTTTAACAAGCAGAACAATTACTAATACTACATAAAATGAAATATGCTTACATGGCTCTTGCTGGATTTATCGTCCTGCCATGTATACGAAACAGTTTCGTCCGGATTTACATGCTCGACAGCATGCGTACGAGTGAACACGTCCATATAGCCCACGGGACCATGCGCCTCAGCTTCCTGAAGTTGATTTTTACATACAATTATTATACATTTAAAATTATATAGCATAAACTATTTACAATTATCATTCAGTAAATTTACCAACTTCTGCCGATACTGCTGAAATGACTTCGATCCACCGCGATGAGTGACGGGATTTTTATTTCTGTTTGCAGAGTTTCTATCCGACTCTGCCTGTACATTCAAAATTTGATACATTATTTTTCGATAACGTCAAATTAATAATTCAAAAAAATTAAGTATACTTGCCTTCGCCTCGTCCGTTTCCCAGTATCCCAACCATGCTTGCCATACGCTCTCCCCCATCCACCGTGGTTTCTTACCGGATTTCTTAATTTCGGATATCGTGTCCCTATAGTTCTTGCGCATCTTCTTCATCCAGTATCCTCGTGCCAGCAGCATATCGTCTGTCTGGATGTCTATCTCAACCTGTGTTTCACGATAAAAAGTAAAAAAAAAGATTACACTGTAAACGATAAACAGTAGAAAAACGACAAAAACGAATTAAAAATGGAAAACAGAAAAATATACATACTAGGACATCCTGCCATATGCACTCTATGATGTGAGGAGGGATGTTATCCCACTTCGGCCAGCAAGCACTCATCCTACTCTGGTAAGAAGCTCTAGAAACATCCAACACAACCTTCGAGGGCAGTAGGACGAACCCTCTGTTTTTAAATATGATACAGATAAGTACGTACGTATATCAAAAAAATAAGATGCTGAATAAAATTTAATTCTTACCCCTCTACTCTAGGTACTAAAGAAACTACATGACGCTGTGGTGCTTGCGATGGACCACTACCATCGCCTCCTGAAGATCGGGAAGAGCTCCTACCTCTAGAAGACATTACAATAAACCTGTGACGTATATACACATCATTTCAAAAGAGAATAATAACATGATAATGAAATTAATATATACACATCATTGCATTTTTAATTAAAATTAATAAATAAATGACAAATGGAAATGACATAAAACATGTAAACAATGGTAAACGGATTTGGTTTCATAGTCACATCAATTTCATAATACAACAAGAATTCAACATAGTTACATCAATTGCAAAAAAATCAGATTCAGATTTATATCAGTCATCATCGTCTTCTGATTCAGATTCAGTCTCGTTTTCTATGATATTTTCCTCTGCACTGTCAAACGCTTCTACCAAAACATTTAATTCATCGATCAAAGGACCAAAATCTGTATGATCGCGTGTAATTATTATTTTGTTATTTTGCTCAAGATCTGCCTGATAAGCTTGTTCGTCCGGAATATTCTTCCCATCGAATGTGAATCTGGCCTTTGTTTTAAAAACTGCAGACCAATCTGCTTTATCTCTTTTTAGAGACGAATAAGGAGCGTAATAAACTTGCAATGCTTGTTTGGCTAGTACAAAAGGATCATACTTGTGATAGTGCGATGTATGCTTTATTTCGATAAGATTATAATCCTTGTGCACATTAATTCCAGAACCTGGAACATTGCTAAACCAATTGCATCTAAATAGAAACACCTCCTCCGTGGGTCGTGAGAAATATGTAAGTTGCAAAATTTGTGTTAAAACGCCATAAAAATCATTTAAGTGATTTTCTGGATCGTCACTACCTTTAACAAATACACCAGTATTATTTTTTAATTTTTCTGCACCGTATTCTTTGGTGTTAAATTTATATCCATTGACGAACTATATTGGATATGTCTTGACCACTCTTTTTGGTCCCATCGCAAGATGTTTCAACCCTTCGTCAATAACACAATTTCTCGGCTCATAAACGTAATTTGAAAACCAACCGGAAAATTCTTTACTGAGATCTCCGTTCGGATGTTCACGTTCATAAACACTGTTTATATAAACAAATTATTACATTAGGTTATACACGCGCATGCATTATAGAAAAGAATAAAACACAAAATATTATTTTAGATTACCTAACAAACGGTGCAACCTCAGCACAATTTAGAAGAATATAAGTGTGTGCTACATGAAGATCTCTATCGTCTAGCCATATTTCTACATATTTTCCAGAAGGCCGACCATGTTGTCTAAAAATAGATAACATTGCTTGAGAGGACTCTTGTTCGTCGCCTTCGTCATTACGAGGAACACTTTCAAATGAAATATTCACATGGTCACTGAAATAGTGAGAGAGAAAGAACGAAGCTTCTTCTTCGATGTAAGATTTACATATCAAACCTTCAACTCATGCTTTTTGCCTCACTTTTTTCTTCAGATGATTCAAATATCTATGCAAAATTAATTTATATTAACTTCATCTTTCAAATGCAATTAAGTTACGTGATAACATATTACATACCTCTCAAATGGATACATCCACCCATATTGGACAGGACCTCGAAGTCGTGCTTCAGATGGGAGATGAACAGGTAAATGTTCCATTTTATTAAAAAAATCTGGCGGAAATATTTTCTCTAATTTGCAAAGCAATATAGGAATATCCACTTCAAGTTTACGTAAACGTTGCACTTTTAAAGTAGTCGAACAAAGCTCTTTGTAAAACATACTAAGCTCCGTTACTACCTTCCAAACTTTTAACGGCAGTAGTTCTTTGAACATAACAGGAAATAAATTTTCCATCATTATGTGACAGTCGTGACTTTTCATTCCGCTCAATCTACCATTTTTAAAGTCAACACATCTACGAAGATTTGATGATATCCCATCAGGAAATCTTAACCCTTCCACCCATTTTAACACAGCTTTCACTTGATTATTTTCTAATTCGTAACATGCTTTGGTTTTTAACTGTCATTTGGTTTCATATGAAGCTCAGGACGTTTGCATAATTCTTCTATATCACGTCTTGATTTCAAATCATCCTTCGTCTTCCCTTTCACATTCAAAATTGTGTTAAAAACATTATCAAATACATTTTTCTCATTGTGCATCACATCTATATTATGACGAAGCAGAAGATGTTTCCAATACGGCAACTCCCAAAAAAATAGTTTGTTTGCACCAGTTATGAACAACTAATTTGCCTTTAATTTCTGTTTGCTCTCCAGTTTCATATATCTTTGGATAGTCCCTAACAAGTTCATATATGTCTTCGCTTGACCATATCGTCGGTGGTTGTCTGGTTTCTACTCTATTAGCTAAAAAGTTTTTCTTGTCTCCTCTAAAGGGATGATTTACATGGGGAAAATATCGATGACAGTCAAACCATGAAATTTTCTTACTATGAGGTAAAGAAAACGCTCGTGTTTCATCCATGCAATATGGACATGCTAGATGACCGACGGTACTACATCCTGAAAGCATTGCATAGGAAGGAAAATCACTTATAGTCTACAACAAAGAAGCAAACATACGAAATTTTTTCTTCTTGGACACTTCGTATATTTCTACTCCTTCGTTCCACAGTATTTTTAACTCCTCAATCAACGGTTGTAAATATACATCGATTCCTTATGTCAGATCGTCGGGGCCAGAAATGACAACAGTAAGAAACATATATTGCGTTTTCATACACATCCATGGAGGTAAATTATACGGTGTGACGATAATGGGCCAGGATGAATATTTCGAACCAAATTGAGAAAATGGAGAAAAACCGTCCGTACATAATCCTAATCTAAAATTTCGACTCTCCGCTGCAAAATTTGGATACGTATTATCGAAATACTTCCATGCTTCTCCATCGGCCGGATGTGTCAACGTACCCTCTTCCTCCGTTCTCACACTATGCCATCTCATATTAGATGCAGTTACAGAAGATGCATATAATCTTTGAAGTCTTGGATGCATACGCTTGTACGAAACTTCCTTCCCCTTCTTTTTTCTTGGTTTGTATCTCTCCTGGTTACAAATTTTACAATTTCTAAGGTTTGCGTCTTCTTTCCAAAACAACATGCAGCCTTTTAAACATGTATCTATTTTCTGATAAGGTAAACCAAAAGCCGACATAAGTTTTTTAACTTTATAGTGATTTTCACACATAAGATTATCGGGCGGCATATGTCTTTTTGCAGCTTGTACAACAGCCGTAAACCCGGCTTCAGTGATGTTGTATTTTGACTTCATCGTAATGTATTTTGCAATTACTGACAGCTGAGTGCCGCTTTTACAACCATCCCAAATAGGTTTCTTAGCAGCATCTAGTAATCATAAATTTTTTTTGCTTCAATATTTAGTTCTTCAACATTTCCATCATCGTCGTCAACTTCAACCATATGAAACATTGATCGTGCTGCATCTTCGACCATATTTTCTATACGACTGTCCTAACTATTTCGTTAGCGACACTTTCAGACTCTACAGAAGTATTTGCTACAACTTCTCCATGCCGATCCCAAACATAATACTCGGGTACGGAACCGTTTTTGCACAAATGAACTTTCACAATATCTGGTAACAAATACTTCAAATGTCTACACCTACTACACGGACAACGAATTTCTGGTTCGTTTCCGTTATTACTTAAAGCGAATTCAACAAACATGTTATACCATTATAAAAATCTTCTTTTATTGAGCCCCTCAGTCCTTTTCTTTGGTACATCCATCTCCTCCGATCAACAAAATAATCAATCATTTTTCCTATTTGAGAAAATTAGAAGTTCAAAATTTAATATTTATTTTCAAGAATACAAATTCGAAAAAGATTATTTTCATGGTCGTATAATATTTAAATTTAAAGAACAACTTCACAAATTTAAAAATATTTTCAAATAGGGCACATTTTATTTTTTAACGTATCGATATAAAAAATTGTATAAATTTTTTTTTCCATAGTCAGGCATCCTACTTCCCATTACAAACACAGTAAGCATTTACATTTCGTATATTACTTTATCTCAAACGATTCAACAAAATTTCGGTAGCATTTCCCTTTTGTTCCCTGCATTGTACACAAATGCGTGTACACAGGAAACAAAAAAGAAAAGTTAGGCCGAAATTTTATGAACCGTTTGAGACGAAGTAGTATACAAAATGTAAATGCTTACTGTGTTCATAACTTGTCCAATACAGGGACAAATCCAACAAACATTGTACCAGATGAATATAAATGGTCGTTTTTTGAAAAAAAACGACTATTTATATAACGATCATGTACAACACTCGTCAGACGGGGCCAAAAACTGTCTAAGGGACATTAGTTAATTAAATGTGCGCATTTTATGAAAAAATACAATTTTACTAACTGTTCACATTTACAAAAATATATTTTAATTTAACACATTTATTCGACGTATTCCATCAACTTAAGGCTCGTTTGACGCATTTTTTGTTGTTGCATAAGTCAATACGTGCACAATATAATATTCCTAGCTTGTGCATTCATTTTATCTTATTCCAACTAACACAATACAATGATAGCAGCGCTACACACATATACAATCGTAGAATCAAGGCATACACAACGATTTACATATACACGACCAACCACAAATTATACATGTTTTTCACAATTTCACGATAAAAGATGAAATAGGAATACCATGGAATGCTAGAAACTATTATAATACTATTGGAAACAATTTCAATCACCAATTAGCCCTAATTTAACAACTTATGCAAATCTAGATTTAGGGTAAAAATTAGATTTTTGGCAAAAATAAGAGATTATACCTGACCTAGAGAGCAATAGACGTTGATTATGCAGCTGGGGAGGATCTGAAAACTCGAAATTGATGATTGGAAGCTTGGGGAAGAGATTTGGGGATTTAGGGATTAATATTTTTGTATGAAAAGTGAGGAGGAAGAAGGCTTGGCTGAGCCTGTAGTTCGATAATTTCCGACGGCCGTCGACGGCCCGTCGGAAATAGGCTGTCGGAAGCCGTTGCCCCCCTCCGTCGGTATTTAGCTTTTTTCTAGTAGTGATCGAAATTGAAACATAAGTCCGATTTTCTTTGAGGTTTACTATTATATTTACATACTCCTACTTACATTACCATCTTAAAAAAATACGGCATGTCTAGTCACTACTACTCTAGTGGTATGTGATGGGGGAAAAATAAAATTTGAAACCATTGGATCTCTTTGGATAACCAATAAAATAACAACTAATGGTTTTGAATCAAGTTAATTTAGTTGTGGATTATATACTTTTGCTTCAGCAAGACAACCCCACACACAAGTACCCTAGTTGCGATTTTCTACTAGTCCACGGTTCATAATGTGTTTTTGGAACAAATTTACTAGGATCCCGATTTAGAATATGTGTGGTTGTTTTTAAAGCTTCTGTCCACAAAAATTACAGTTGTATGGTATTGCATATCATACTCCGTACCATATCCATTGGTGTACGATTACGTTTTTCAGCAACTCCATTCTGTCGAGGATCTCCCGACATAGAGTACTGATGAATAATACCATTTTCTTGAAGAAATAAAGCGAACATACGTGGATTTTGACCAAGGTCGATGTGTCTACCATAATATTCACCGTCTCTATCTGATCGCACTGTTTTAATTTTAAGGTTATGGTGATTTTCAACCTCAACCTTAAAATTTTTGAATTTATCTAGTGCTTCAGATTTTTCATTAATCAAATACACATAACCATAGTGAGAATATTTTTCAATGAAAGTAATAAACGATTTAAGTCCGTTAATACTCGAAGTAGGAAAAGGACCACATATATCAGTATGAATAATTTCTAATAATCCCCTAATACTTGTGGCTCCTTTCTTATTTCCCTTCACAAATTTTCCTTTAACACATTCCATGCAATTGTTAAAATCAGAAAAATCCAATGCTGGGAGAATTTCATTTCTAATGTGACGTTGCATTCTACCTCTTGTAATATGACCCAACCTATGATGCCATAATTTGGAAGAATTCCTAACATCACGATTTTTCCTGACTCCATGTTTATGATTAACACTAGTAATAGATATAGATAACATAGATTCATAAAAGGAAGAATTCAAATATAATTTATATAGATTGTCACATAATAATTTAGAACCAACTAACTTAGAGTTTTGATATAGTTTGAACTCATCATTTCCAAACTGAAACGTAAAACCACATGCATCGAGTTTAGAAATAGAAATTAAATTCATAATCACACTAGGAATATAAACTACATCATATAATTCAAGAATAAAGCCACTTTTTAAGACCAAATGAAGAGTTCCAATAGCCTCAACTTCAGCCTCTAATCCGTTAGCAACTTTAAGTTTCCTTTCTCCCCTTTGAAGTGTCCTCACTAAATGAAATCCCTGTAATGAGTTCGTAATGTGCACAGAGGCACCATTGTCAATCCACCACATATTTAAGGGAATATCTACTAAAAAGGTTTCACAAATCATGAAATTTAAATCATTACCGTTTTTAGTGAGCTAATCTTTAAACTTCACACGTTCCTTCCTCATGTGTCCACGCTTCTTACAGTGATGAGACTTATGTTAACCCAAAAAATGTATCAACACCCTGATTTGAGTGTGAAAGCACCAGCCTTATTTCTCAAAGCAAATAATATAGAAAATAAATGTAAAAGGAGCAAAAATAGTAAAGTGACAAGAAGATTTTTATAGTGGTTTGGTTGTTATTGAACCCTATGTCCACTTTATAGCTTTTATTGATCACCTGCCATTACAAATAAGTTTTGATTACAATATGATACTTCTTTTCTAAGTTAAATCAAGCCACCATTGTTAGATACAACCGAAAGGATCTCGGTTATCCCTTATTGGCTATTGTGAGGGAGAAGAAGAGTGAAGAAATCATGGCAAAGTTGTTGTCGTTAGTTCAGCAGAGATCAGATTAGCCCCCATTTTCTGTTGCAGATGGGATGGTATTTATAGGAGTTAGAGAGTACTTGGGCTAGAGTCATTTCACCAGAAGCCTGTATCCACCATGCAGAAGCTGCTCAAGAAAATTACGTATCATAGGAACAAACTATTAGAATTGGTACCGATCTAATTGGATCGGATCGATACTGATCCGAATACTTATACAATTTTTGTACACTTTCTATTTAGATGGCTTCCTTGCTTGGTTGTAATGCTCTCTACGTAATTTCGTAGCTTGTTGACATGTTCTGATGGTGATTCACCTATGGATTTGACTGAACTATAGTCTGAATTGGATAAGTCTTCACTTCTTGAACTCGAATGCTTGGAATACTATCAAACTAGGTAGATAAGCATATTGGAGACATAGGAGTGTAATGCAAGAGAATTGGAGGACCAAAGAAAATTAATTTGGATTGGTACCAATCCAATTGGACCAGATCGATGCCGATCCGGAGAGTTATGCTATTTTCAGCCCATACTTCTTGGAGACTTCAATGATGCTCTTTTAGGCCTTTTGGTCAAGTTTCAAGTCATTCCGGCTTAATTTGAATGTTCTAACTCCTTTTGAATTCAGTTGGGTAAAAAACCCGGTTAACATTTGTCCCCCAAAGTACGCTTTCGTTGAAAAAAAAAGTGTGCTCCGGAATCGACTATCTTTGGGTTTCCGTTAATGAGTTTCATTGTTCGTATCTGGCTATCTTGAAAAGATATCTATGAAGTACTAGTTAACCATTCAGTCCTTAGTTTGAATTTCTATTGTTCATGATTACGGAGTGACCTTGACTTGATAATTTCCAAAATGAATACAAACATTGAGTTGGTCGCATAGGGGAAATTTACGACCATTTGGAGGAGTAAGTTTGGGTCGATACTGATCCAATTGGATCGGATCGGTACCGATCCAAGTACTTGAAAATTTTAACCGAACTTTTTTTTGTTACTTAAGCTTTATACGAGTTGACCCTTCACTTCACTTTAGTTCATTTTCATTCGATCCGATCCTTTATTTCTCCAACCGATCCGACATCCCCAAACCCTAGCTAGCCGATCCAAGCCTTCCAACCACCGCCGTCCACTTCTTGCCGCGGCTGTCGCCAGTTGTTGTTTCCTAGAGCTATCGTTGATATTCTGAGTGGGACTCACCATCGAAACCGACATCATCTTGAAACTATGCTGATCCGATTGCTTTGGATCTCTAATTTGGGGCGCTTTGAACTGTTGATTGAGTTGATTTCTCCTTCTCCTTGATTTTGAAGGTTGGTGATGTAGATTTGATATTTTGGTGGTTGACTAGCGGTTAATTGGAATTGGCAGTGGAGACAATGTTTATTGCGGATTGATTTTTGTTTTTTGGGAGGTGATAATAGCTTGGCGTATTGTCTTGTACATAGCTTATGCTATTATCCTCCTCCAAAAAACTAAAGTCGATTAATGCTGAATATTTTCGTTTAGTTGAGGCGTATTGATCGGGAGCTGCTTGCACCAGAACAATCTTGTTATTGCACACTCGATGTTCCTGGAATAGGAAGAGATTTCTGTGTCTCTTCGGACAACGTATCCATTATCGATCATCATTCGACATCGGATAAGTATAGAAATAATAAATTCAGCGAACGATATGGATCGTTTATCCTAGCATGAATGAGTTATCTACACGAGATGGATCATTTGCAATGTTCAGGACATCGGACCCATTTTCACTTAGATTGCACACTACACATGCCCTAAGCTAACATTTGGAATTCGTTTGGTTAGGACACGTCAATCGTCTTTTGGATTTCAAGTGTCGACCGCATAAGGGTTTATAGTCTAGAGATTAGGCATACCTGACTGTTTTGAATACAAGCTTTGTTGTGTAGAATGACACATAAATCTTCACGGTGCAAATCAATTGAAGGAAACTCGCCTCATTCTGAGGCGAAGTCATCAACGATCTCAACTAGGTCTGCCGCTCCATCGACTGTAGGTCAATATGGCCATTTAATTTTGATCGGGCCCGTCGATCTCCGTACTCCTCCTAATTTCAGAACCATACTTGATCCTTCGGAAACGGTTGCTACAACTATTACACATAAGATGCTGCGAAGTATTTGCTCATAATATGGTATTCCAGAGGACGATGTTCTTTTGCCCTCAAGAGAAGAGTTTGCCCATAGGCCGCCTCCTGGTTATGTAGCCAGCCATCGATATATATGCATGTATGGAGTGGTGCCTCCGTTCAAACACTTCTTGATGACCATCCTTGCAAATATGGGGTTAGCCCTCTTCCAAATTCTTCCGAATGGATATGCCGTGTTGACATGCTTGTACATTCTATTCATGCAGACTCTTTACCGCGCCCCAAGTTTAGCCAAGCTACGGTATCTCTTATTGTTCCAGAAGAGAGAGGCTAATCCATCGCTTGTTTATAGTGAAGCGCAGCAGAGCCAGAAGCTTATACTGGAACTTTCCAGCAAAGTTCCTTCATTTAAAATCAGTTCTTTTTTACTAAGTGTCTAGAAGGATTCACCCATTTATGGACAACAGAGGGTAGGTCTCCTTCATCGTGTTCACGGTTTCCTTTAATTGCTATAAGTTTTCTAAACAATCATATATTCTTTGCAGTTCTTCCAAAAACTAAAAGGACCCAGCACTTAGTACTGTTCTAGGCACCTTGAAAAGTCGATGCTTAGGAGCGCACGATTGGATTCTTGCTCATGGATGAGAACCTTCGCCGATTTGGGCTTTTACACCCTAGGAGATCCATCGGATTTGTTAGTTCTCCTTCCCGTTCAGAGCCCAAACCCATTCTATTTCCTCTTCCTATGACTCTGGTGAGGATGATGATGATGATGATGAAGAGGAAGGTAGCCCATCCGATGGGTCAGAGGAGACCCCTAAGGAGGTTGAAATTCAAATCGGGGCCAACAATCCACCCAAAATGCCCTTGATTCCAGAAGATAAAGAGGAAGAATTTATCCAGTGAAAGGGCAAGGCTCCACTTATTGAAGAGAAGGAAGAAGGAGAAATCAGCAAGGAGCATCTTCTAAATGAGGAAGAAATAGATTGGGACACTGATGAGGTGATGTCAAATTAGGCGATAAGGCCTCAGAATTAAGCCCTGGTCATGCACCCTTACCTTCTTTAAAAGAGCCAATTGAGGGAGCTTATCCCAAGACCGAGCCCCTGCCCAGCTCTCTATCGGAAGATGCTAGTATTGGTTTAGGAGATACAAATAACATTTTTGTGAATATGGATGAGTTGATAGACGACTTTACTTCGGAAGGGTTGCCTTCCAAGTCTGGTGAGATCACCCTTGTAGGGGGCAATGTTCTGATATTAGTTGGTGACCAATCTGGTTTGTGTATTCCACTGGGGTCGTTAAATTGCAACACACACCTCACTAGGATCACACACTTTATATTATTTTTTCTTTAGGATGTTTTAGTCCATCGAACGTCTTTTTCTAAAGCCATTTTATCACTTGCTGCAGGAATCATGTCTCGTGGTCTTTACGATGATATTGATCCAGTTTTGGAGTCTCAATGTACGCAGAGACACTTTTTAAGGAACTATTCTCCTCGGAAGACTGACGAGTAGAGGAAAAGGAGGAAGGAGAGAGAGGCGGAAGAGCATTGCCATGTTGAGAGAGATCAAGGCAGAGATAAGAGAGGCGGCTATGAAAAGAGGAAGAGCTCGACTAACCGGGGAGTTCCATCGAAAAGGCTGAAAAGAGATCAAGAATGTGAATCCACTTCATAGCCTCCTGCTTCAACTAGGATAAATGTCCCTGATTCTGGTGTCGTGACCTCTTCCACCCATACTGTCATGACTGACACTCCTCAGATTTCTAGGCATGTGCCTTATATTCTTCATGTTGGTCCCCTATGTCTACAAGCTACATTCCCTAATTTGTTCTTAAAGGGGGTTGTATTTGATAAGCCCAATCTGAAGTCAGTTCGTGCCGAATCTTATTCACCCCATTTTCAAGCAATTCAGAGAGATTTGGAGCAAGCTGAAGGATGAGAAAAATTATGCATACAACTGTTTATTGTTAACCAGAACAACTACTAGGAAATCCTCTCATTTGAGTTTGAAAAGGATGAGTATGAAACGCAGCTCGCAGATTGCGTTGTGGAGATCGAGATGCTAAAGAAAAAGAGAGATGACACCTTCAAGGGGGGAGTAAAAGTGCTTCTTTGCTTAAGGAGTTAAAAGAATCAACTGATGGAGTCGCAATCATATTTAGAGATGAGATAAAGAAGTGCCATACAGATGAGGCGGCATTAAAAGAACAGTTGAAGAAAAGCGAGGCAATAGTTGAGCTGTAGAAGAAAATTGTCACCGAGCAGGCTCAAGAGATCGCCTCACTTTGTGGAATAGTCTCAAATTTGGATGGTGAGAAGAAACGGATGGCGGTAGAGAAGGCAAATACGGATGCTAGCTATTCAGAGCTTCGAGATACCTTCACAAAGAAGATGAAGGGCTTGGATGCTATGATTTTAGGCTTCTACGTTAACTTCGTGTTGCATCAGGGGTGTCTTAGTCACTTGTGTCTGTTGTTCCCTCGTACACTTGCCCTAGTCTGAGAAGAGATTCTGGCCTGAATTCAAGACATGGGCGATGGTTATACCGAGGAGGAGTTGGTTCAAGCATATATAAACGAAGAGTCCCATCAACCTTTAGGGGAGGCCAGTAGATCTTGAGACTGGAGAGAGGGAGCGAGAAGCTATTGATGCCGCAGCTGCCACTAAGGCTATAGCCGAGCAGTTTCCTTTAGGTCTTGGTGAGTCGTCTTCACATCACCGTGCTGATGAGATCGTTCCTACTTTAGTAGGTGGTGCTTCTTCGGCCGCTCCTACTACTCCTGTGATTATGTAGCCATCAAAAGAGGGCAACGGCATAGGCTTCGAAGTTGTGATGCATGAACAGACCCATACAGCAGGTAATTTTCTTATCTCTCCCATGTTCGAAGATTTCCAGTTTACGCCGGATGAAATTGCCAAGATAGATGCCCTTTATTCTGATATTATAGATCATCCTTCTCTTCCTACCGAGCTACCTCCTTCTCATGGTGTCGAATCTACTAATATTCTTACTGCATCAACCGTCATCTCCGCACCGGCACGCAGCTGGTCCGCACTCTGAGTAAATTGTACCGCTGCATAATTTGGATGACCTTTCTGTATCTCAAGAGGAAGGCTTGGCAGCTACTGACACATAGGAGCACGCGGATCAAGCTCGCCGACCACACAAAGTGGAGACCGAGCAGTCGATGACTGAGCAGTAGATGGTAGCAGTGAAGAAGGAGAAGGTTGAAGAGCAAAAAAGGTTGTCGAAGACTTCTCACAAATCCCGCAAGCATAAATGCAAAGGAGGGTCTGCTAGTGACAATGTTTCAGAAAGCGAGATCACTCTAGGAGGGGATTTATAGAAGCTTGAGAAGTTGCTAATCAGAGGCAGGAAAGGCGGTAGGGGAGGTAGTGATAAGAAGCCATGACCTGTCCATGTATCCATGAGCGGAGCTTTTGCTTCTTTGGTTGCTTTTTGTACAAGTGCAGAGTCTGCACTTAGCATTTCTTATTGTTGTTGCAACAGTGGTGTTTGTATTTTCCTTTTCTTAGCCAATATTGTGCGGGTACGGCCCTCGCTGTTTGTTGTTGTACATGAAAAATGTTATAATTGATAAAATTGTTGAAATTTTGATTATGTTTCACTTGTCTCCTTATCTATATTTCATGCGTTGTTGCCATTTATATACCATTGTTTTTTATTCAACGGGATTTTGTACATGTAATTAGTCGTTGATATTTTCTCTATACTGTTTTATTTCGTCCCGTAATCATTACCAAAATTTTTTGTCTAGGGTAATAGAATTTATCATTCAAGACAAATACTATTTAATTTCCAATTCATTAAATCAATTACTTAAGTTCAACTTCATTATATCAAAACTTACAAATTGCATTAAATTAAATTCATCAAATCAAATTCTTTACATTTCAAGTCTTACATTAATTTCAATAAACACATTTTATTTCTTGCTAAAGAAATTCAATTTCACATTTTTTTCTTAGTTACAAATTTCAAAACTCAATTAATAAAGAAACTTAATTCACTTATTCAGAAAGTTCAATCTCACTTATTATATAAAGAATTCAATCTTATTTAATCATTAAATAATTCAATCTTATTTAATTATTAAATAATTTCAAAATTTAATTATTAAATAATTTCAAACTTAATTATTAAATAATTTCAAACTTAATTATTAAAAAATTTCAAAACTTAATTCAATCGTTTCTCAAATTAAACAA
Organism: Allium fistulosum; assembly: GCA_030737815.1. NCBI lineage: Eukaryota > Viridiplantae > Streptophyta > Magnoliopsida > Asparagales > Amaryllidaceae > Allium > Allium fistulosum. The sequence goes on from CM060902.1 coordinate 521,146,532, forward strand.
CATTCTTTCATCAATTACATTGTTAATATTTGTTTCATATTATTAAATATTAACATTTTCCTTTCATAAAAATTCAAATTCCAACTTCATTTCAAAACCATATTATTTATTCAAATAAAATCTTTATTTTATTTCAAATCAAATTATTGACCAATCGGGTTTATTTATTTCTCTATCCTAAGTCAAGTTCATTTGGGTATTTATCATTTCAACCCGATTCCATTTTAATTCACAAATCAAGGCATAACAAAAGGAACTTGCAGTGTGATAACTGGGATGGTGTCAAAGTAAATAAACAAGCAATAACAACAATCAATAACAATCCAATGATCAATTCGAATAATCCCGAAATAATCGTATTAATTCACATTGTTGTTTGTGCAAATTAATATAATTATTTCTAGAATCTACACTATCATTTCATGTAAATTAAAGATTATTACACTTATTATTCTATGCAATTCTACACTTGACATCAGTTATTCAATTTCATACTTCATAAAATAATACAACATATATTCAAATGGTTCAAGGGTAATTTACTATTTTCTATGTGTCAAATAACTAAACATTTAAGGGGTCATATTATACAAATTTAACTAATCAAATTCAACACATATGTCGATTCAAAATTTTAACTATCCTACGTCAAATTCAATTGCATAATATTTATCACTTTATACATTACAATTTAACATCCAATATAAACAACAATCAATCAATCAATCAATTATCAATCAAACTGTATTATCATCGCATAAATAATTACAGATAATGGTGTCAGATGTCATGGGTGAACAGATACAAGTAATAGCATATATAACAGTGTAAATAACCAACAGTAACATATTTCAATTGTCGTTTCAATTGAAATCAATTTTAATAAATAAAAGAACATTAATCGTGAGTGATTGCTCACCTTTCGAGGTTAGAGAAATAGACGATGAAATTGAGTTACGAAATCCAGGCACGAAACCCAACAAGGCAAGATTGAACTCGAATTGACGGACGGAGCTGATAAATAGGGATTGACGAAAACGAATTAGAATCGTCTAGATATATATACAGAAACCATATACAGTATACATCAATATCAACTATTTATAAACTAATATATATAAAAATATATAATTAAACCCATATATACTTAATAAACTAATACATAAGCAGATTATGTATAAACAGATATATATAGTATAAGAAAAATTAATACTAAAGCGATTATAGAATAAATAGTATATACAAACAACTTGCGTATATTAACAACAAGTTATAAAACCCCCAGTTTTAAATAAACTTAAATATAACTAAATCGACGCATAACTTTATATAAACAGATCATAAATATATATAAAATAAACTGACATATGACATATACAACTTGTGCACGCATGTGTAGACAAACATATATAGACACTTTATATATATCTTTAACTTATATACCATAGGAACAGATCAGCATAACCAAGCCTTTAAACATATTATATCATATACCATGAACATTTTGTATAACACCGTTCGGCACATAATTAATTTTTTTCTTCCAAATCTAATATAGCTATATAGACTAATATATATAAACATATATACTTACACATATTATATTTTTATATTTTTCTTCTGTAAATATCTATAAACATACCTAAAAACAGTAACACAAGGAATACCAGAATGCAAAACATATATATACGTATAATGTATATAGTAGAAACACTTTATAACTTATCTATATTTAAATCTAACATCCTTTTGTATATGTACTCACTCGGTCTTGGATATATATATATATATATATATACCATCATTTAAAATACAACAGACATACTGTAACAAAACTTGTATAACAAATGTATATAACTACCACTATATAAATGTATATATAAAACAACAGCCCAAATCACCAACAAAATTTCATCTTTATAATAAAATACCTGTAGTAAACATATATGTGTGGACTGAAAATAGATCTATATGCCATAAACAAAAGAATATACATATATATATAAACCATTTGTATACAACTCATATAAAAAAAGATATATAAACCGACGCAGCATAAATCTATATATAAAATATACACATATCCTTTAAATCAGAAGTTATAACCCATATCTTATAAAAGTATATAATATAACCATATATGAACTCATATTTGTAACAGATTATAATACAGTATAAATTGCAATTTACAAAAATGGACAGTTACGTACAATATAATATGTATAACATATACCTCGGCAAAAGAAGTGTAACAACCCGCATATCTATCGATTCTATATTTAAATATTTTATTTAAATATTTTATCGTTAGTCGGATGTTAGTCCGAAAAGCTACTTTTTGCATACGGTCAAATTAGGACTCGAGACCACCCCCATTGAGTTCAAAATGACGTTTGCGATCTTTTTGAGTGTAAACATCGATATGTTTGGAGATAGTGAAATTTTCGACACTTTTTCCCGCCTTTGACTTTGGTTTGGACTGCACCCCTTTAGTTCAGCCCAACCCTCTTCCTCATTTGTTCAAACACTTCAAGCTTTGTCAAAAATGGTGGTGGGAAAGAGAAATTAAAACTCCCAACTCAAATTCTATTGCAAATCCGAGATTCAACATCAAATTCAAGTAGAAGATTGTGGATTCAAGCTTTGGATTGCTTCTCCTTGCTTTCAATCTTCATCTTCATCAATTTCGTGGAAAAGGTGAGATTTTTGATCTCACATCTTGCCTATAATTGTCATTGGACTGTTGGGGATGATCCCTCATCACTTTAGCATGTTTGTTTGCATTTGGTTTGGGTTGGATTGGCGAAAAACTACAAATTTTGGCGTTTTGGTGAGTTTCTGGCCTTAAGTCGTTTCTGGCCATCGCTAGGTCGTCCACGAGTTAACTCCTTAGGTCGTCCAGGTAAAACGTTAGGTCGTTGCCGACCTATAAATCCCCAGGAAAAAGTCGTTCGCCTTAAGTCTTAGGTCGTTGCCGACCTATAATCTCCCAGGCAAACTTTAGGTCGCTCGCACTGGCTTATCTCGTAGGTCGTCTCCGACCTAAGCTTCTTTTCCATAAGTCGTTCGCGAGTCAAGTGTTAGGTCGTCTCCGACCTAACGCCCCTCGTCACCTTAGGTCGTAGCTCGTAAGTCGCTCGACCCTCCTAAGCTTCTTTTCCATAAGTCGTTCGCGAGTCAAGTGTTAGGTCGTCTCCGACCTAACGCCCCTCGTCACCTTAGGTCGTAGCTCGTAAGTCGCTCGACCCTCCTAAGCTTCTTTTCCATAAGTCGTTCGCGAGTCAAGTGTTAGGTCGTCACCGACCTAACGCCCCTCGTCACCTTAGGTCGTAGCTCGTAAGTCGCTCGACCCTGCTAAGTCTTTAAGTCACTCGAGTTAGGTCGGTCAGTATATCTCGTAGGTCGTCTCCGACTTATCCTCCAGTTAAGTCGTTCGACCCTCTAGGTCGTTCGAGTTAGGTCGTTGGACCATTTGCCTTAGGTCGCTTGACCTTAAGTCGTAGGTCGTCTCCGACCTATGCCCCACTAAGTCGCATCCCACTTAGGTCGCAGGACTCTGTAAGTCGTAGGTCGTCGCCGACCTTACACTTGGTCTTTTTAGTTCGCGATCTCCTTAGGTCGTATGACCTATTTTTCCTTAGGTCGCTGGACCGCTTGCCTTCACTAGGTCGAACCCCGTATTACTCTGCGTAGGCAATCTCATTTGAAAAACATTTATCAGAATTTCTACTTTGATGGTTTTGGGATTGACTTCTTTGGACTTTACTCACGTCTTCGAACGTGAATTGATTTGTTCTACCATCGTTTTATGACTTGTCACTTTAAAGATATATGAAGGTTTCAATACTAATAGTAAATATCAAAACTCTTTCATCAAAGCGATTTCAACACTATTTTAAGTATCAAAAGTTCGTTTTCTCAAACCGATTTTCAATCTACTAGTATATACAAGCCTTTACTTCACTCGAATGAGAAATCGACTTAAACGACTTAGTAAAACGAGTGGTATGAAACGCTTGCGTTCACTTCGTCGGTTAGCTCTTGGACTTGTTCGATTGAACCCTTTTTGTGACAATTTCCTAGTGAAGATTTACAGCTTGTTCGTAAATATTTAAGTTAAGCAAGTGGTTATGGGACATGAAGCTAAACTCATATATTTACTAGCTTGGTGTGATTGACACTTCCTTATGATCATGACGATCATTTTTGTGATTTAGACTAGCGATTGAGCGATGTCTCTTTGTCTACGTGGGAGACTATACCCCGATTATGTGATGTTTCGCCATCACATTTCCTACGGTCTTCGGGCCATTCCTGTGTGAAAATTTAATGGATAGCTTCCATGAGATAACTTCTCGTCATGTGTTTACGCGTAGGTGAGTTTTCATGCTCCCATTCATGTGTTAGGCCTCCCCCCTTTTTATGTGTTTTCTGGATTTCTGATGATGATTTCTGGAATTTTGTGCTTCACCAATTTTCATGATTTTCATTGATATGATATCAGTTTTTGTGCATTGGTGAATTCATGTGTTATTGACTTGTTATGAATACAAGTTTAGGGTATGATACCCTATTTTATCTTTGAGAAGATTCTTGTGATATTGATTAATCTTTTGTTGATTATCATTTACATACTTATAGTAGCATGTCGCTATGGTTATTACATGTTCAGGTCATGCCTTTTACTGTATACCATATCATCTGATATTTATAGTTAGACTGATCCGTTTATTATTTTCTTATAAATAATACTCGAGTCAGACCGAGATGTTACAGGTGCTTCTGCTTGACTTCTCTTCAGGATATTTCTGACTTTTGGCTAACTACCTAGATTAGTAGTTTTTGGATGTACACCTTTGAGATATAGACTCTATGTTGTGTACTTATTCTTTTGTATAGCACGTGATGCTATTCTTTTGTATTATCGTGGATCTTTCCGACCACTACTCTGATGTACACTTTCATGTGATATATATATTTATTCATATCTTCTTCCGCCTTTGTGATATGGATGTCTGTGACTGATTTATGTTATGCATACTTCTATATTTGTTTCCGAAGATTTTATATAGCCACCGTGTGATAGCTTTGTGTTTGTATCGGTATGTCGGATTTCCTCCTTAAAAGATATGCATTCTATACTATCTGACATATCGGTTCTCGCACAAAGAAATTTCATGGATGGTCGCTCCTCAACAGCCTTATTCTCCGTGCTAATTGACAGCACTACCCCGTAGTGTTCTTGGTTAGCGTGGGTATAGAGGTGGGGCGTCACAAGAAGACTTCACGCGAGAGGGGAGAGAGAGGAGAAAGATGACTACGCTCGGATCAGGGAAGAAAGAGCGAAGCTGCTGGCGCTCGGAGGAAGAAGATGGTAGGGAGGAGCGGGTCGGCTTGGCTGCGATGGTGGAGTTCGGTAGTGGTGAAGTGGAAGGCTGTCAGGGTGGAAACGTGGTTAGGGCTATGGCCGATGGGGTTGGAGGCGGTAAGCGGGTCAGAGGTGGAGAGGCTTCTACAGCCTACAGGCGCTCGCGATATTGAGGAGGACGGAGGGATGATTGGCAGGAAGGCCGGTTCGCAATTGCGTGGGTAGGCGGGGAAGTGAATCGACGATGAGGATGAAGGAAAAGGCGGTGGCCGAGACTGCTGCGGCGGGGAAGAAGATCGGCGGGGAAGTAATGATAGTGGGCAGCTACGCATGGCTGAGGGTTTGCGGTGGAGTGCCGAGATTGGGGTGGCACTATGGGTGGAGTGGTTGCTTGAAAGCAGAGATGGGATGAGGCGTGACTTGCTTCTGTTGGCGTTCAAGTATGTGAAAAGGGCGAGCAGTATTTCTTTGTTTCGTTTGGCAATGGTTTTGAAGAGGCAAGAAAAAGAAAAGTATGAGAGAAGAAACAAAATAACCGTTGTGTAAAATTATAATTTCTCAAAAGCAAAGAAAACGGTAGAGAAAATGAAATGACCAGCCACACCAAAACTTGAATACTGTGGGAATAACAAGGCAAACATTTAATTTTTTTGGGAATTTTAAAACTCATGGCTATTGGTTCGCGCAGTGGGCAAATTTAAAGACAGGAAATAAAGAGTTGAAATTTCGTAACCGATACGGATATCTGTTTCGCGATTTTCATCGCGCAACAGGCACTAAAATATAGAAATGAATACACTGTTAAGATCAGCACGATGAGACGATCAAATCGGCATACAGATATCAGTGGCACGATTGAGTTTTAAAAATTTGAATTTTCTACTAGCGGAAAATGCAGCAAAAATGCAGAAAAATAAGATCGACGGAGCTAAAGAAGTTCGAATTTGGAAAAACGAAAAATGACGTTTGCTCAGAAGATGGTTTAGAATTTTTCTATGTAAAAATATTTAGGTTACAAAAACATTTTATTCATCAATTACTAACCGATTAAATCGAAATAAAATTACACATGAAAATAAACTTTCATATTTTCGGATGAGAATTTACCAGTTGCTATGTTCAACTAGACGCATTCCAAATATTAAATTTTTATTTTAAATTTTATTAGTTAAAATTTCACACAAATTCTGTTAATTAAATTAATTAAAATCGTTAAAATACCCGGGTTGTTACACTCTCCCCTACTCAAAACTTTTCGTCCCCGAAAAGGAAGGAGGTAGGAGAATAAAAACAACCAGAAGAAAATGAATTGAGAAACAAAATAAACAATTAGTTCAAGCCATAAGATTTCAATTTAAATAACTTATATTCAACAATTTGTTTTTAAATTCAAGGTTTCCATTAAATTGATTTGATTTCTCATTTATTAATGTTAGTTACAAAAGGTTTCCTTCAAATGAAATTCAATCTATACTCAATAAATTCAAGATACTCCCTTAAGTTGATTTAATTCAATTTATTAACTTTCAGAACAAATTTTTCTTCTATAAATCACACCTATTATTTATTTAACTTATTATTCTATTTATCACCATAAACATTTTATAATTAAAATTTAAGTGAATAACATTTATTATACGCACTCACATTTTATTTATAAAGACAATTTATATTATATACTATCCAATTTATCTTAAATTAACAATTTCTAAAATCAAAATTTGAATAGTCCATTGTTATAATCATATTTTATTTGACAAATTTAATTCTTCTTTATTCCAAATTATTATTAAATTTATTCTACTTAATATACCTTATCACATATATTAAGTATATTTACACTTACTATAACTACTCAAAGTAATTTAAAATTCATTTGATATCATTTATATTGTATAATATTCAATTACATAATTAACTTTAGAAAATTTAGGTAAGTTATATATCATGCAATTGAGTATTATCCGAATGAAATTTTACAATTTGCTTATTTCATGTTGAGTATTTAGTCAAAACTTTTGGCTTCATTGAAGATCGTCCTTAAATCAAAATTTTAAGAATTAATTTTCAATTAACTTCAAACCATTTTATAAATGAAATAGATATATCAGATTTAAAATCTTCAATATATATTATAAATCAAGTCATGCTTAGAATTTCAAATCAATTTATTTTTCAAAACAAACCGTATCAAAACTACAGAATAGTCTCTCCACTTCGAAACTCGAAAATGAATGTCGATGATGCGACCGCCATCACCGAAATTATTTTCCAGCGACAAAGAGAAGAGTACTGATTTCCACATTTTAAAATTCTTTGAAAATGGTTTCTATTTGTAAATACCTTCAATAATATACATTTTTAAAAATTTGAAAACCAAAGCTTGAAATCACTGGAAATTAAATTCTCAAATTCTTAATTTTAAATTCATTTAAATTTCAAATCAGTTTATAACCCATGTTTAAAATTCATTTATAGAACAATAAGTGATAATCAATTATTATCATTTCAACAACTAATTTAATTAACTTATTAAATTTCAGAAATTTTTTACTTATATATATTTATAATATAATCATACAAATTTATTCCATTTACCAAATTTGAAAATAATATTGTGTCAGTTTGCTGTGTTCAAGTGTTTTGGAAATCCTATCGATAGCGTTGATCAGGCGAATCGATCGGAAACCCAAATCAACATCAACAACTCAAACAACACAGCATATGTTAAAACATTTATATATATTAGTTTACAAATACATTTCTTTGCTCGACGACAGGAATGAATTTTCAAAATAAGGATAGGGTTTCAAATTTGATGGACTCAAATCAAAGAGAAATTTGATTCGAAGATAAGTTCGAAACAAAGATATGATGATCAATAACAAAGTAGGAAGATTTATGAATTTATATAAATCGCGGGCAACCTTAACCGGGTCGACCGTGACTTCAAGAATAAGATTGATGCAGAATTTCGAGGCAAATCTACATTCGATCTCAAGAAATAGAATTCAGGTATAGCAGGAGATAGATAGCATTGTAAACCGAGGATACAGAAATCTCCGGTAAATCAATGCATATTGTAAAGGAGTTTCACCCCTTTACAAATCATTTTGAGATTGGGGTGACCGCCAACTCATTATAAATATCATTCAAGATGGAGTTATGGGATACTCCGGAATTAGAAGATGAATAGTGAGGGACACGGCTGGATTTTTGGAACCGCAGGGAACGTTCCAAAATTCAAAGGAATCGAGTCAAAAGGAAGAGATTGAAACTCGAATGAGAGTGATTCTGTAAATACATTTACCCTATATGCTAAGTTTTGCCTAGAGCTACCAAAGCTCTGATACCAACAGTAAGGACCCGGAATTTTGGACCATTCGCATCCGCACATGTCGGACTTGAATAATTCAAAATACCGAATTGTTAATTTAAATTTGGCAAAACTGAACATATACAGTAAATAAAATAATCACAGATCACAGACACAGAGTAATAAATGCAGCGGAAACAAAAGATAGTAGTTCATGAAGCTACTATATACATCAGAGTTAAATAAGGTACAATAGATGTCTCAGATACAATAATCAAATACAATATCAGAATACATCACTGAAATCAACTGAATATCTGAAAACTGGATAGATAGCTGGATCTCCAAGCGAAGGTCCAACTCCAAAGGTGAGTCTCGAATACTAGTACACTTAGTCTGACCCTAGCGTAAAGCAAAACACAAAACACTCGAGTCAGGATTAACATTCTTATATCAATAAATCCAACTCAAGTGAAATAGCAACCGAAATACAAGTAACTCAAAGGATGTATGGAATAACCATCCTTTAAGGACCCGTTAAACTATCTACTATGTAGTAGTGTACGATAAGTAGATAATGCCTATCAGTAATATAAAATATCAAAATAGTGTTAAGGCGTTACCATTATCCACCTTAACACATTTTATATAAGCGTTATAATCTATACAGCACTGTAAACTCCACCGTAAACTAGTGGGATATCAGGGAGTACTCCATAGTTATAACACAAAACAAATCGTAGTGGTCGCGTATAGGGATACAAGTATGACAAGGCACATGAGGCAATACCCAAGGTAGTGAAACTACCGTTTGCCTGATCCGGACTGGTGAGAACGCATCGCCGTAGCGATCACAACACCGCAAAACAACACTCCCAAATCAAGGGTGCACATATCGACAACAAGTAATGAGTAGTTTTCGAAGAAGTGTGTTCGCTCGAGGTAGCTGACCCCATTTGGCCCGGCCCGACTCCTGTTTTAGTCATTTCCAATTTGACACAAGTGTCAAGGCTATCCATTATCGTTCTCTTTCTTCAGTCATCACGTACATCATTCCAACCACTTCATTCTGGATCACACTCCGCGTGTAGTTATTAAAGTGGTTTTCGGTTTATACAGTGAGTATCTCCCTAACCGATTCTGGTCTCTTTAATAACTTTCGAAATTATTTCACCAATTGGTCGTTTAATATATTTCAAAACCAAATCAAATTCAATTTCAAATAGAATTTGTAAACCAACATTTCATTTCTCTTTCTAAATCAATTTCCGTAATTTACGTTTCAAAACTTCCACATTCATAATTTCAAAATCTTATAATTCAATTTCAATTTCTATTTAAAACAATTCAAATATTGATTCAAGTTCGTATATAAGTTTCATTCCGAAATCATTTAAATTAATTTAATTTAACATTCAAATCAATTTAACTTCATTGATCGATTTCATTAAATTTTCGTTAAGTTAATTTATCATTCAAGACAAATTCTATTTAATTTCCAATTCATTAAATCAATTACTTAAGTTCAACTTTATTATATCAAAACTTATAAATTGCATTAAATTAAATTCATCAAATCAAATTCTTTACATTTCAAGTCTTACATTAATTTCAATAAAACACATTTTATTTCTTGCTAAAGAAATTCAATTTCACATTTTTTTTTCTTAGTTACAAATTTCAAAACTTAATTAATAAAGAAACTTAATTCACTTATTCAGGAAGTTCAATCTCACTTATTATATAAAGAATTCAATCTTATTTAATCATTAAATAATTCAATCTTATTTAATTATTAAATAATTTCAAAATTTAATTATTAAATAATTTCAAACTTAATTATTAAATAATTTCAAAACTTAATTCAATCGTTTCTCAAATTAAACAACGTTCTTTCATCAATTACATTGTTAATATTTGTTTCATATTATTAAATATTAACATTTTCCTTTCATAAAAATTCAAATTCCAACTTCATTTCAAAACCATATTATTTATTCAAATAAAATCTTTATTTTATTTCGAATCAAATTATTGACTAATCGGGTTTATTTAATTCTCTATCCTAAGTCAAGTTCATTTGGGTATTTATCATTTCAACCCGATTCCATTTTAATTCACAAATCAAGGCATAACAAAGGGAACTTGTAGTGTGATAACTGGGATGGTGTCAAAGTAAATAAACAAGCAATAACAACAATCAATAACAATCCAATGATCAATTCGAATAATCCCGAAATAATCGTATTAATTCACATTGTTGTTTGTGCAAATTAATATAATTATTTCTAGAATCTACATTATCATTTCATGTAGATTAAAGATTATTACACTTATTATTCTATGCAATTCTACAATTGACATCAGTTATTCAATTTCATACTTCATAAAATAATACAACATAAATTCAAATGGTTCAAGGGTAATTTACTATTTTCTATGTGTCAAATAACTAAACATTTAAGGGGTCATATTATACAAATTTAACTAATCAAATTCAACACATATGTCGATTCAAATTTTTAGCTATCCTACGTCAAATTCAATTGCATAATATTTATCACTTTATACATTACAATTTAACATCCAATATAAACAACAATCAATCAATCAATCAATTATCAATCAAACTGTATTATCATCGCATAAATAATTACAGATAATGGTGTCAAATGTCATGGGTGAACAAATACAGGTAATAGCATATATAACAGTGTAAATAACCAACAGTAACATATTTCAATTGTCGTTTCAATTGAAATCAAATTTAATAAATAAAAGAACATTAATCGTGAGTGATTGCTCACCTTTCGAGGCTAGAGAAATAGACGATGAAATTGAGTTACGAAATCCAGGCACGAAACCCAACAAGGCAAGATTGAACTCGAATTGACGGACGGAGCTGATAAATAGGGATTGACGAAAACGAATTAGAATCGTCTACATATATATACAGAAACCGTATACAGTATACATCAATATCAACTATTTATAAACTAATATATATAAAATATATAATTAAACCCATATGTACTTAATAAACTAATACATAAGCAGATTATGTATAAACTGATATATATAGTATAAGAAAAATTAATACTAAAGCGGTTATAGAATAAATAGTATATACAAACAACTTGCATATATTAACAACAAGTTATAAAACCCCCAGTTTTAAATAAACTTAAATATAACTAAATCGACGCATAACTTTATATAAACAGATCATAAATATATATAAAATAAACTGACATATGACATATACAACTTGTGCACGCATGTGTAGACAAACATATATAGACACTTTATATATACCTTTAACTTATATACCTTAGGAACAGATTAGCATAACCAAGCCTTTAAACATATTATATCATATACCATGAACATTTTGTATAACATTGTTCGGCACATAATTAATTTTTTTTCCAAATCTAATATAGCTATATAGACTAATATATATAAACATATATACTTACACATATTATATTTTTATATTTTTCTTCTTTAAATATCTATAAACATACCTAAAAACAGTAACACAAGGAATACCAGAATGTAAAACATATATATAGGTATAACGTATATAGTAGAAACACTTTATAACTTATCTATATTTAAATCTAACATCCTTTTATATATGTACTCACTCGGTCTTGGATATATATATATATATACAATCATTTAAAATACAACAGACATACTGTAACAAAACTTGTATAACAAATGTATATAACTCCCACTATATAAATGTATATATAAAACAACAGCCCAAATCACCAACAAAATTTCATCTTTATAATAAAATACTTGTAGTAAACATATATGTGAGGACTGACAATAGATCTATATGCCATAAACAAAATAATATACATATATATAAAAACCGTTTGTATACAACTAATATAAACAAAAATATAAACCGACGCAACATAAATCTATATATAAAATATACACATATCCTTTAAATCAGAAGTTATAACCCATTCTTATAAAAGTATATAATATAACCATATATGAACTCATATTTATAACAGATTATAATACAGTATAAATTGCAATTTACAAAAATGGACAGTTACGTATAATATAATATGTATAGCATATACCTCGGCAAAAGAAGACTTCACGCGAGAGGGGAGAGTGAAATGACCCTCCTCTTTCTACCCTAATTTCATAAGGATTTTTTTTTTCATCAAAGGGAATTTAAATCCAATAGAAATCAAAATGCCATACAAGTTATTGACATAGTTACTTATCTCTTTTCTAAATAGGCAAATTAGGCAAAATCAGCAGTTCAGACGTCTAAATTAATATGACAGGCGTCTAGACTTAATTACAGACGTCTATCTAGTTATGACAGACGGCTCAGTGATCAAAAATTTAAACTGAGAGAAAAAGACTTTTTGAACTAGCTTCAGGCGTCTAAAATGAATGTAACAGACGTCTATATTTGACCTTAGACGTCTAAATTATTATGACTGTCGTCTAAGTTTAATCTTAGACGTCTAAATTAATACGACTGTCGTCTGAATTCGATTTCTATGTACATGCATATGCACATTCAATTTATATGTGTCTGGGTGTCCACCTACATTCATTTACACTTTTAAGTTCGATTTAAACTTTCTTTGAACTATCAGAGATGATATATAGATTGATCATTTATTCCAAATATATTTTCCAGGGTCATTTTCTTTTTCCAATAAACCAAAATACATCCAGGATCAAAACAATTAACCAATATAAATATATCAGTACTTTCACAAAGATAAGCACATACATGTGAGGATGTATATGCCTCTCTTGTTTAAATCAGAGTTCTGGAAAACAAGAGGAGATTGGATTGATTAAATTTAATCAATCCACACATAGTACAGTGTTATATGCAATAAAAGTTTCATTCATGTTTGATTTTCTTCTTATAAAATCTGTCTGGAATTTGAAATGCATTTGGTTAAAATCTGAATAAAATTTCAGATTCCTATTACAGATACAAAGGAAAAGGATGTATTAATATTTGCACAAAACATGTTTATGTGCATATATAACTGCAACTATTTGGATCTGGCTTTCAATTCCCTTATTACAGACCCTTCCTTTATTTAAAAATAAGACATGAAACATTTGTATGAAACAAGTTAGATTATGGGAACCTTGCAGTCATAAAAACATTCAACCTATGCCTATTATCTTTTGTATACACTTACCATGTTTAAAAGACAAAACCATTTAATTTTTCTGAGAATCAACTATCCAGATTTCCCAAAACTTAAATCCTTTATAAAGACTCAAAATTGACTAATACATTTATAAAATGTAATCATTTAGTCTTCAACATGGTGTTCTTACTAAATCCACTTACAATATTTTGATTAACTTCTTTAATATCAGATATTAACCAGATTCATAAATTCCAGATACAAGTCAATCTCTTAATAAAATACTTAACAAAATATCCATCCCATATTCAACACTTAATACAAGTAACAATTTAAATCATTAATACATGCGGATTTTATCATTTTGGGCTCTTATCTAACTAAGTTTAGCATGCTATAATCCTCTTCTCAAAGCCTTGCTCCTACTCCTACTTAGTTGCTGCAATCCCTGAAAAAGCATTTGAAACTGCCTCATTTTAAATGAGACACCCCAGATGCCATTAGCACACTAGGGTCAGACACATGTCTGGTATGAGAAAATTCACAAAAGCAACTAGTTAATTAGGTTAAAATCAAATTAAATACATATACATAAGGTCCTGCCCTTTTTGGAATCAGATCTTACTTGTGTGTATGCTCTGTGTCATTGTGCATGTGCACACTTTAGTTTTTCTTTCCAGAGACTACATATATAAATATGGCACATACATTCAAGCATACAATTCAGTCATAATCAAACAATCATTCACACCAAACAGGAAAATAACCAATATGAGTTAAATCATTTATTCCATCCTCATATTTCAATTCTGGGAAAAACTCTAGTTTTCTCATCATCTCAAATATTATTCCCTTGGTATAATTATCTATCCTGGTCTCATCTGCAATATTCATGAATCAATGGACACACTGTAATGAACTAATTCACTCCATTACACAAAGATCTCAGGACTTAAACAAGCCATGTGTCAACTTGTGCTACTCAAGAACACAAGTCATTCCTGCAGTGTTCTTGACCCCAAATTTCCTAATCAGGTTTAAGTTAATAATAACTCTTTTGATTTTTCATGACTAAACCATTCAGTGATCCATTTCACTAACTAAAACATCCATATCATGGCATCTCACATTATTCAAAACCATACAGAGACAAGCAAGCAAACAACCATTGGTGACTAAATAAATAAGGTTCTGTATGCATATGTATACATTCTGGTATTTTAAAAAGGGTGTAGGCAACTAACATTGGCTTATGGCTTTTGAGAGAGTTTTTCCTTTTTGCAAACATTTGTGCTTGAGTTAAACTCAGAATGACCTGGTTTCACTGAATCACAAAATTTTGTTTGCTATGCATATGAACATATATATATATATATTTTCATTGAATCAGGAGCATCAGCACATAGGCAACCCTATTGCACCCCTAATTCCTTTTTGTCTCAAGCCTCAGCACTTATACATAAGTATATTGCAGCTCAACATTATTTACACCTTTCTGGGTTGAGCCAAAACCAATACTACTTGCCTATTTTCAACATTTTATTTTCTGGGTATTTGTTTATGTTCCGAAACATTAACATATCATAGATCTGGATTTATAAAACATATATGTATACTAACAACACATAAAGCTTTCTTATAATAATACAAGTGATCAACCAAAGAGAATCAAAACATTTTCAGTTTTAAAATCACAGATAAGCATTCTCATATGAAAGTATATTTTTAAGAAAATTACTTATAGCTGGCTGCCTACATTAGGACTTATTGCCTTAGATTTTTGAGTGAGTTTTCTCACCTAGCTCTCTTCTTTGTTTCCTTAATTAATTGATGAACTTCTGCCTTTAGCCTCAAGCTCTCTTCCTTCCCTTGCCTTATGATTTCTATGGTGTTGTTTCTTTTTTTTTTCCTTCTCTTTTTTTTTCAAAGTTCTTTTTCTGAGAGAGAGGAGGCTGCTGCATATACATGTATATATACAGGGTCTTCCTTAGGGTTTTGGGTATTGGGTAAAGCCATTTTTGCCCACCAGAAAAATCATGTTATCTGCATTTTATTTAAACCCAAAGTTCTACCCTTCCCGGCTTAATTTAGGTGAAGAGAAAAGTGGTTACATTCTTTTTAGAATTTTGCTTTTCAGAAAATACTTTTTCCTTTGTCTACAATCATGCCAAAAATGTGACTTGATTTTATTATTGATCAAATACTCTTTCTAATTTTGCCTATAGCAAACATTTCCTTGTTTGTCTTATTTTTCCTATTTTTAGCTTTCATGTAAATGGTATGTACCTTCTTTAATTATTTACAAGAGGACTACTCCTTTTTATATATTCAGTTTTTCTTTCTTTCTTCCTATATACTAAAATATGTCTGTATATTTTATCTTACTAATTTGAACTCTAGTATTTTATTAACACATATATATATATTTATATAAGTCTTACTGAAATAATTAGTACACCTATATATATATATATTTATACATCATACTGTATTGACACACACATGCACATGTACACTCAAAATATTCAGTAGCATCCATATATGCATATTTACTTATGCATTCAACTTTTAAGGATTTAATTTATATATATATATATATTTCCATACATATCAATATGTATTTATTCTTAGAGTTCAGGGATTTTAGCTTTTGTTCATGTGCATTTCCTGTGCACACATGTACACACATACTGATACACTATCAAGCTATATCACTCCCCTTTCAAAATTAATTCAAAAATTATTTTTAATTCATTTATATTTTTCAGAATAGATTCCTATAATCTTGGGTCATTACATACATCCCTCCTTTTAGGAATTGTGTCCCACAATTTTCCTAAGCTTAAAATAAATTTTAAACTTAATTTAGAGAACAAATACATTCTCAACCAAATAAATTTTTAGTTCTATGATAACTAAAAACATATGCATCTAACAAAAGAAAACAATCAAAAATCAAAATTACCTTTAATCTGAAAATAGCTTAGGATAATTTATCCTAACTTTATCTTCTAATTCCCATGTGCAATCACTAGGATCAATACTCCACTATACCTTCACAAGTTTCAGAGATTTATTTCTCAACTTCTTCACATCTTTTGCCAAAATTCCCACTGGATCCTTTTCATAAATCAAATTAGGATTTATCTGCACTTGGGTTGGGGTCTCAAGAATTTCTGCCTTGTCATGGACCCACCTTCTCAATTGTGATACATGAAAAACATCATGTATACCTTGCATGTTTTCTGGTAATTCCAACTTATATGCCAAGGGACCAATTCTCTCCAGAATTTTGTATGGTCCAATATATATTGGGGTTAATTTGCCTTGTTTTCCAAACCTCAGCACATTTTTCATAGGTGAGATTTTGATGAAAACAAAATTTCCCACTTCATATTCTACCTGCCTTCTTCTCATGTCTGCAAATTTCTTTTGCCTATCTTGAGCTGCTGCCATTCTTCTTCTTATCAACTCAATTTTCTCCTTAGTTTCTTGTATGTACTCAGGTCCTAAAATAGACCTTTCTCCTGCTTCTACCCAACAAACAGGTGACAAACAGGGTTTACCATATAAGGCTTCAAATGGAGCCATTCCTATGGTACTTTGGTAGCTGTTGTTGTATGTAAATTCAACTAGATGAAGATAATCTTCCCAGTTGCCTCCAAAATCCAGTATACATGCCCTCAACATGTCCTCCAAAACTTTGTTTACTACCTCAGTCTGCCCATCTGATTGAGGATGGTAGGCAGTACTTAAACATAGTTCACTTCCCATTGCTTCTTGAAAGCTTCTCCAGAATTTTGAAGTGAAGATGGTATCCCTATCACTCACAATGGTTTTGGGAATGCCATGTAACTTTACCACTTCCTTTATAAAAATTTGAGCTAATTTTGGTGCTGTTCTTTCTGACTTGACTGGGATGAAGTGTGCTACCTTGGTTAGCCTATCAACTATCACCCATATACTTGTATTACCTCTCTTAGATCTAGGCAGTCCATCTATGAAGTCCATAGATATGTCTTCCCACTTCCACTGTGGTACACTAAGAGACTGCATCAACCCTGATGGCCTTTGGGTTTCAGCCTTGACTTGTTGGCAAGTCATACATTTGGCAATGTATTTAGCTACATCAGATTTCATCCCCTTCCACCAGAAGTCTCTTTTCAAATTTTGGTACATTTTTGTGTTGCCTGGGTGTATGGAGTATTTACTTCTGTGATATTCATTCAATATCTCTTTCTTCAATTCTGTGTCCTCTGGTACACACATCCTATTTTGGTATCTCATATAACCATTTTTATCAATATGGTGATTCATCACTTCCTCCCCTCTTGAGAGGAGCACTTTCTTCTCTAACAAGTTGGCATCTTGTTCTTGCATCTTTCCTACCTTCAGAATTAAATCTGGTTGGAGTGTCATTAAGCTTAACTTTCCTTTATCTTCTTGTGCACCATGCATCTGCACACAACCATTCTCCCCAATTTCTAACTCAGTTAGCAAAGACAAGTCTTTAAATTCTTCTATCATCATCATAGCCAATTTAGCATGCTGTCTACTTAAAGCATCTGCAACTTTGTTTGCTTTGCCTGGTGTATAAAGTATGTCAAAGTCATAGGCAGCTAAGAACTCCACCCATCTATGTTGCCTCATGTTCAAATCTTTTTGTGAAAATAAATATTTTAGAGACTTGTGGTCAGTGTAAAGTTCAAACTTTGTGCCTAACAAATAATGCCTCCAAAGTTTTAAAGCATAGATCACAGCTGCTAATTCGAGATCATGTGTGGCATACCTTACTTCATGGGTTTTAAGTTGTCTGGATGCATATGCAATGACTTGGCCTCGTTGCATCAACACTGCACCCAAGCCAAATCCACTAGCATTAGTGTATACCACTAGTTCTTCATTTCCATATGGTACCTTTAAAATTGGAGCATTCACCAATGCCTCCTTCAACTGTTCAAAAGACTTCTCACATTTTTCTGACCAAACAAAAGCTTGGTTCTTCCTGGTTAGTTTAGTGAGTGGTGTAGAGATTTTTGAAAAATCTTTTATAAACCTCCTATAATACCCTGCCATCCCCATAAATGACCTTACTTCACTCACAGTGCTTGGCCTCTTCCATGCTTGAATAGCCACTACTTTATTGGGGTTCACAGAAATTCCTTGAGCAGATATAACATGGCCAAGGAAATGTACTTCCTCTTTCCAAAATACACATTTTGAAAATTTTGCCTTTAAATCTTTTTCCCTTAACCTAGACAAAACTAGGTGCAAATGATGCTTATGCTCTTCCACTGTTTTGGAATAAATCAAAATGTCATCAATAAAAATAAGCACAAACTTGTCTAAACAATCTCTAAAGGTTCTGTTCATTAAATCTACAAAGTATGATGGTGCATTGGTCAAGCCAAATGGCATAACCAAAAATTCATACAACCCATACCTGGTGTTAAAGGCAGTGTACTTGATGCTTGATTCTTCCACCTTCATTTGATGAAAACCAGATGCTAAGTCTAGTCTAGAAAATACTTTTGCCCCTGCTAATTGATCAAAAAGATCATCTATTCTCGGCAATGGGTATTTATTTTTAATAGTTACCTTGTTTAATTCTCTATAATCTATACAGAGTCTTAAGGAGCCATCTTGTTTCTTAACAAATACCACTGGTGCTCCCCAGCAAGAATTACTTGGTCTTATAAAACCCTTTTCTTCCAGTTCTTCTAACTGTTTCTTTAATTCCTTTAGTTCATTTGGCCCCATTCTAGTTGGCTTTTTAATCACTGGGCTTGCTCCTGGAACTAGATTGATCTGGAACTCTACTGGTCTATAGTGTGGAACACCCTTGACCTCACCAAACACATCCAAATATTCATTGACTATGGGAATTTCTTCAATGGTTAGTTCAATAGAATTTTTTTTCTGAGTCAACTAAGTGATATAGTTTTCCTTCCTTAGCTACTTCACATAAAACTGTGATTCTCTGACCTCTAGAATTTTGCAATGATATGGTGGATGAGTCTAAATTAATTATGGTTTTAAATTGCCTTAACCAGTCTACCCCCAAAATAACACCTATATTTGGGTAATTCAAAACATATAAATTGGAAATAAAAACATTTCCTCCTATGTTTAATTCCACATCCACACAAATCATATTTAAAACACTAGAACTCCCCAGTGGACTTTGTATACGCAATGGGGTTTCAACCAATATGCAATTCAGTTTTAGCATTTTAACTAGTTCATAAGAAATTAAAGAGTGAGTTGCCCCAGTATCATATACTACTGCTATGGGCATGGTACAAATAAGTAATGTACCTTCCACTTGGCTATGGTTTTCAGTGTTACTCTCCACTGTGGCTTTGCCTTTTCCTTCCAAATTTGCCAATTTTCCTTGCTGTTTGTACTCAGGACAATTCCTCTTCATATTCCCCTCTTTCCCACATAGATAGCACTTGAAAGCTCCTCCTTTCAATTCTGGACATCTTGGTTTGATATGTCCTTCTTTTCCACACTGATGGCACACAATTTTCTTCTTGGTTTCCTTAGCTTTGACATCTCCAGTGCCTTTGTTACTGGCCTCTTCCTTCTTCTTATCATAAGGGTGATACCTCCCCTTACTCTTCTTGGTATTATTGCTCTTAAAATTTCTGAACTTCTCCCTTTCCTTGTCATGCTGTTCCAACCTCAAAGCTAAGTCTATCACATGGTCGAAAGTCTTGTCTGCATAGGGTAACATGGCTCTGCTAAGTCCTGGGTTCAACCCTTTTATGTACCTATCATTTTTGGATGCCTCATCTGCCACAAGCATTGCTCCATATGTGGAAAGCCCCTCAAACTTTTGAGTGTATTCTGTGACAGTCATGGTTCCTTGTCTAAGTCTAATAAATTCTTCTAGCAAGGTAGTCTTTGCTGATGCTGGTACAAACCTTGCTTCCAACATCTCTTTGAATTGATTCCAAGTGATTTCATTCTCATTTCTTCCTGCAATAATAACTTCCCACCAGCCTAAAGCTACTCCTTTTAGCTGTCTTGAAGCCACTTGCCTCTTTCTTTGATCATCAAGTTGCATGTCATTGAAAATTCTTTCCAATGTTCTCAACCATGTTTGAATTTCTATGATACTCTCTGTCCCTTCAAAGCTTTTGCCTCCTAAATGAGTATATGTCTTAAGTAATTTTGAGAGTTCTTCATAGGGATTTTCTTGCCTTTGTCCTGCCCCATCCCTAAATGCTCTCACCAAGTCTTGCAGATTGACCATTGGGGGTGCATGGGAAGATCCTGCTCCCTGATTTGGTGGTCTCCCTACCATAGTTTGCTAATAATAATTTACATAGCTGGTTAGTTTGATTGGTAATTTTATTATTTCAGTGGTTTTTTTTTCACACTGAAAACATTGATATATATATTTAGTTCCTTTAAATTTTATTTCTATCTAAGAACTTGATCTTTACTTCTACTATGTTGAATAACATAGCTCTGATACCAACTGAAATGACCCTCCTCTTTCTACCCTAATTTCATAAGGATTTTTTTTTTCATCAAAGGGAATTTAAATCCAATAGAAATCAAAATGCCATACAAGTTATTGACATAGTTACTTATCTCTTTTCTAAATAGGCAAATTAGGCAAAATCAGCAGTTCAGACGTCTAAATTAATATGACAGGCGTCTAGACTTAATTACAGACGTCTATCTAGTTATGACAGACGGCTCAGTGATCAAAAATTTAAACTGAGAGAAAAAGACTTTTTGAACTAGCTTCAGGCATCTAAAATGAATGTAACAGACGTCTATATTTGACCTTAGACGTCTAAATTATTATGACTGTCGTCTAAGTTTAATCTTAGACGTCTAAATTAATACGACTGTCGTCTGAATTCGATTTCTATGTACATGCATATGCACATTCAATTTATATGTGTCTGGGTGTCCACCTACATTCATTTACACTTTTAAGTTCGATTTAAACTTCCTTTGAACTATCAGAGATGATATATAGATTGATCATTTATTCCAAATATATTTTCCAGGGTCATTTTCTTTTTCCAATAAACCAAAATACATCCAGGATCAAAACAATTAACCAATATAAATATATCAGTACTTTCACAAAGATAAGCACATACATGTGAGGATGTATATGCCTCTCTTGTTTAAATCAGAGTTCTGGAAAACAAGAGGAGATTGGATTGATTAAATTTAATCAATCCACACATAGTACAGTGTTATATGCAATAAAAGTTTCATTCATGTTTGATTTTCTTCTTATAAAATCTGTCTGGAATTTGAAATGCATTTGGTTAAAAT
Source organism: Allium fistulosum (assembly GCA_030737815.1). Classification (NCBI taxonomy): domain Eukaryota; kingdom Viridiplantae; phylum Streptophyta; class Magnoliopsida; order Asparagales; family Amaryllidaceae; genus Allium; species Allium fistulosum. Next base: position 521,168,688 of record CM060902.1, read on the forward strand.
CTGAATAAAAATTCAGATTCCTATTACAGATACAAAGGAAAAGGGTGTATTAATATTTGCACAAAACATGTTTATGTGCATATATAACTGCAACTATTTGGATCTGGCTTTCAATTCCCTTATTACAGACCCTTCCTTTATTTAAAAATAAGACATGAAACATTTGTATGAAACAAGTTAGATTATGGGAACCTTGCAGTCATAAAAACATTCAACCTATGCCTATTATCTTTTGTATACACTTACCATGTTTAAAAGACAAAACCATTTAATTTTTCTGAGAATCAACTATCCAGATTTCCCAAAACTTAAATCCTTTATAAAGACTCAAAATTGACTAATACATTTATAAAATGTAATCATTCAGTCTTCAACATGGTGTTCTTACTAAATCCACTTACAATATTTTGATTAACTTCTTTAATATCAGATATTAACCAGATTCATAAATTCCAGATACAAGTCAATCTCTTAATAAAATACTTAACAAAATATCCATCCCATATTCAACACTTAATACAAGTAACAATTTAAATCATTAATACATGCGGATTTTATCATTTTGGGCTCTTATCTAACTAAGTTTAGCATGCTATAATCCTCTTCTCAAAGCCTTGCTCCTACTCCTACTTAGTTGCTGCAATCCCTGAAAAAGCATTTGAAACTGCCTCATTTTAAATGAGACACCCCAGATGCCATTAGCACACTAGGGTCAGACACATGTCTGGTATGAGAAAATTCACAAAAGCAACTAGTTAATTAGGTTAAAATCAAATTAAATACATATACATAAGGTCCTGCCCTTTTTGGAATCAGATCTTACTTGTGTGCATGCTCTGTGTCATTGTGCATGTGCACACTTTAGTTTTTCTTTCCAGAGACTACATATATAAATATGTCACATACATTCAAGCATACAATTCAGTCATAATCAAACAATCATTCACACCAAACAGGAAAATAACCAATATGAGTTAAATCATTTATTCCATCCTCATATTTCAATTCTGGGAAAAACTCTAGTTTTCTCATCATCTCAAATATTATTCCCTTGGTATAATTATCTATCCTGGTCTCATCTGCAATATTCATGAATCAATGGACACACTGTAATGAACTAATTCACTCCATTACACAAAGATCTCAGGACTTAAACAAGCCATGTGTCAACTTGTGCTACTCAAGAACACAAGTCATTCCTGCAGTGTTCTTGACCCCAAATTTCCTAATCAGGTTTAAGTTAATAATAACTCTTTTGATTTTTCATGACTAAACCATTCAGTGATCCATTTCACTAACTAAAACATCCATATCATGGCATCTCACATTATTCAAAACCATACAGAGACAAGCAAGCAAACAACCATTGGTGACTAAATAAATAAGGTTCTGTATGCATATGTATACATTCTGGTATTTTAAAAAGGGTGTAGGCAACTAACATTGGCTTATGGCTTTTGAGAGAGTTTTTCCTTTTTGCAAACATTTGTGCTTGAGTTAAACTCAGAATGACCTGGTTTCACTGAATCACAAAATTTTGTTTGCTTTGCATATGAACATATATATATATTTTCATTGAATCAGGAGCATCAGCACATAGGCAACCCTATTGCACCCCTAATTCCTTTTTGTCTCAAGCCTCAGCACTTATACATAAGTATATTGCAGCTCAACATTATTTACACCTTTCTGGGTTGAGCCAAAACCAATACTACTTGCCTATTTTCAACATTTTATTTTCTGGGTATTTGTTTATGTTCCTAAACATTAACATATCATAGATCTGGATTAATAAAACATATATGTATACTAACAACACATAAAGCTTTCTTATAATAAAACAAGTGATCAACCAAAGAGAATCAAAACATTTTCAGTTTTAAAATCACAGATAAGCATTCTCATATGAAAGTATATTTTTAAGAAAATTACTTATAGCTGCCTGCCTACATTAGGACTTATTGCCTTAGATTTTTGAGTGAGTTTTCTCACCTAGCTCTCTTCTTTGTTTCCTTAATTAATTGATGAACTTCTGCCTTTAGCCTCAAGCTCTCTTCCTTCCCTTGCCTTATGATTTCTATGGTGTTGTTTCTTTTTTTTTTCCTTCTCTTTTTTTTTCAAAGTTCTTTTTCTGAGAGAGAGGAGGCTGCTGCATATACATGTATATATACAGGGTCTTCCTTAGGGTTTTGGGTATTGGCTAAAGCCATTTTTGCCCATCAGAAAGATCATGTTATCTGCATTTTATTTAAACCCAAAGTTCTACCCTTCCCGGCTTAATTTAGGTGAAGAGAAAAGTGGTTACATTCTTTTCAGAATTTTGCTTTTCAGAAAATACTTTTTCCTTTGTCTACAATCATGCCAAAAATGTGACTTGATTTTATTATTTATCAAATACTCTTTCTAATTTTGCCTATAGCAAACATTTCCTTGTTTGTCTTATTTTTCCTATTTTTAGCTTTCATGTAAATGGTATGTACCTTCTTTAATTATTTACAAGAGGACTACTCCTTTTTATATATTCAGTTTTTCTTTCTTTCTTCCTATATACTAAAATATGTCTGTATATTTTATCTTACTAATTTGAACTCTAGTATTTTATTAACACATATATATATTTATATAAGTCTTACTGAAATAATTAGTACACCTATATATATATATATTTATACATCATACTGTATTGACACACACATGCACATGTACACTCAAAATATTCAGTAGCATCCATATATGCATATTTACTTATGCATTCAGCTTTTAAGGATTTAATTTATATATATATATATTTCCATACATATCAATATGTATTTATTCTTAGAGTTCAGGGATTTTAGCCTTTGTTCATGTGCATTTCCTGTGCACACATGTACACACATACTGATACACTATCAAGCTATATCACTCCCCTTTCAAAATTAATTCAAAAATTATTTTGAATTCATTTATATTTTTCTGAATAGATTCCTATAATCTTGGGTCATTACAGAGAGAGAGGAGAAAGATGACTACGCTCGGATCAGGGAAGAAAGAGCGAAGCTGCTGGAGCTCGGAGGAAGAAGATGGTAGGGAGGAGTGGGTCGGCTTGGCTGCGATGGTGGAGTTCGGCAGTGGTGAAGTGGAAGGCTGTTAGGGTGGAAATGTGGTTAGGGCTATGGCCGATGGGGTTGGAGGCGGTAAGCGGGTCAGAGGTGGAGAGGCTTCTGCAGCCTACAGGCGCTCGCGATATTGAGGAGGACAGAGGGATGATTGGCAGGAAGGCCGGTTCGCAATTGCGTGGGTAGGCGGGGAAGTGAATCGACGATGAGGATGGAGGAAAAGGCGGTGGCCGAGACTGCTGCGGCGAGGAAGAAGATCGGCGGGGAAGTAATGATGGTGGGAAGCTACGCGTGGCTGAGGGTTTGCGGTGGAGTGCCGAGATTGGGGTGGCACTGTGGGTGGAGCGGTTGCTTGAAAGCAGATGTTGGATGAGGCGTGACTTGCTTCTGTTGGCGTTCAAGTATGTGAAAAGGGCGAGCAGTATTTCTTTGTTTCGTTTGGCAATGGTTTTGAAGAGGCAAGAAAAAGAAAAATATGAGAGAAGAAACAAAATAACCGTTGTGTAAAATTATAATTTCTCAAAAGCAAAGAAAACGGTAGAGAAAATGAAAGGACCAGCCACACCTAAACTTGAATACTGTGGGAATAACAAGGCAAACATTTTTTTTTTTGGGAATTTTAAAACACATGGCTATTGTTTCCCGCAGTGGGAAAATTAAAAGACATGAAATAAAGAGTTGAAATTTCGTAACCGATACGGATATCAGTTTCGCGATTTTCGTCGCGCAACAGGCACTGAAATATAGAAATGAATACACTGTTGAGATCAGCACGATGAGACGATCAAATCGGCATACAGATATCAGTGGTACGATTGAGTTTTAAAATTTTGAATTTTCTACTAACGGAAAATGTAGCAAAAACGCAGAAAAATAAGATCGACGGAGCTAAAGAAGTCCGAATTTGGAAAAACGAAAAATGACGTTTGCTCAGAAGATGGTTTAGAATTTTTCTATGTAAAAATATTTAGGTTACGAAAACATTTTATTTTCATCAATTACTAACCGATTAAATCGAAATAAAATTACACACGAAAATAAACTTTCATATTTTCGGATGAGAATTTACTAGTAGCTATGTTCAACTAGACGCATTCCAAATATTAAATTTTTAAATTTTATTAGCTAAAATTTCACACAAATTCTGTTAATTAAATTAATTAAAATCGTTAAAATACCCGGGTTGTTACACTCTCTCCTACTCAAAACTTTTCGTCCCCGAAAAGGAAGGAGGTAGGAGAATAAAAACAACCAGAAGAAAATGAATTGAGAAACAAAATAAACAATTAGTTCAAGCCATAAGATTTCAATTTAAATAACTTATATTCACCAATTTGTTTTTAAATTCAAGGTTTCCATTAAATTGATTTGATTTCTCATTTATTAATGTTAGTTACAAAAGGTTTCTTTCAAATGAAATTCAATCTATACTCAATAAATTCAAGATACTCCCTTAAGTTGATTTAATTCAATTTATTAACTTTCAGAACAAATTTTTCTTCTATTAATCACACCTATTATTTATTTAACTTATTATTCTATTTATCACCATAAACATTTTATAATTAAAATTTAAGTGAATAACATTTATTATATGCACTCACATTTTATTTATAAAGACAATTTATATTATATACTATCCAATTTATCTTAAATTAACAATTTCTAAAATCAAAATTTGAATAGTCCATTGTTATAATCATATTTTATTTGACAAATTTAATTCTTCTTTATTCCAAATTATTATTAAATTTATTCTACTTAATATATCTTATCACATATATTAAGTATATTTACACTATTATAACTACTCAAATTAATTTAAGATTCCTTTGATATCATTTATATTGTATAATATTCAATTACATAATTAACTTTTGAAAATTTAGGTAAGTTATATATATATCATGCAATTGAGTATTATCCGAATGAAATTTTACAATTTGCTTATTTCAAGTTGAGTATTTAGTCAAAACTTTTGGCTTCATTGAAGATCGTCCTTAAATCAAAATTGTAAGAATTAATTTTCAATTAACTTCAAACCATTTTGTAAATGAAATAGATATATCAGATTTAAAATCTTCAATATATATTATAAATCAAGTCATGCTTAGAATTTCAAATCAATTTATTTTTCAAAACAAACCGTATCAAAACTACAGAATAGTCTCTCCACTTAGAAACTCGGAAATGAATGTCGATGATGCGGTCGCCATCACCGAAATTATTTTCCAGCGACAAAGAGAAGAGTACTGATTTCCACATTTTAAAATTCTTTGAAAACGGTTTCTATTTGAAAATACCTTCAATAATATACATTTTTAAAAATTTGAAAACCAAAGCTTGAAATCACTGGAAATTAAATTCTCAAATTATTAATTTTAAATTCATTTAAATTTCAAATCAGTTTATAACCCATGTTTAAAATTCATTTATAGAACAATAAGTGATAATCAATTATTATCATTTCAACAACTAATTTAATTAACTTATTAAATTTCAAATTTTTTTTACTTATATATATTTATAATATAAACATACAAATTTATTCCATTTACCAAATTTGAAAATAATATTGTGTCAGTTTGCTTTGTTCAAGTGTTTTGGAAATCCTATCGATAGCGTTGATCAAACGAATCGATCGGAAACCCAAATCAACATCAACAACTCAAACAACACAGCATATGTTAAAACATTTATATATATTAGTTTACAAATACATTTCTTTGCTCGACGACAGGAATGAATTTTCAAAATAAGGATAGGGTTTCAAATTTGATAGACTCAAATCAAAGAGAAATTTGATTCGAAGATAAGTTTGAAACAAAGATATGATGATCAATAACAAAGTAGGAAGATTGATGAATTTATATAAATCGCGGGCAACCTTAACCGGGTCGACCGTGACTTCAAGAATAAGATTGATGCAGAATTTCGAGGCAAATCTACATTCGATCTCAAGAAATAGAATTCAGGTATAGCAGGAGATAGATAGCATTGTAAACCGAGGATACAGAAATCTCCGGTAAATCAATGCCTATTGTAAAGGAGTTTCACCCCTTTACAAATCATTTTGAGATTGGCGTGACCGCCAACTCATTATAAATATCATTCAAGGTGGAGTTATGGGATACTCCGGAATTAGAAGACGAACAGTGAGGGACACGACTGGATTTTTGGAACCGTAGGGAACGTTCCAAAATTCAAAGGAATCGAGTCAAAAGGAAGAGATTGAAACTCGAATGAGAGTGATTCTGTAAATACATTTACCCTATATGCTAAGTTTTGCCTAGAGCTACCAAAGCTCTGATACCAACAGTAACGACCCGGAATTTTGGACCATTGGCATCCGCACATGTCGGACTTGAATAATTCAAAATACCGAATTGTAAATTTAAATTTGGCAAAACTGAACATATACAGTAAATAAAATAATCACTGATCACAGACACAGAGTAATAAATGCAGCGAAAACAAAAGATAGTAGTTCATGAAGCTACTATATACATCAGAGTTAAATAAGGTACAACAGATGTCTCGGATACAATAATCAAATACAATATCAGAATACATCACTGGAATCAACTGAATATCTGAAAACTGGATATATAGCTGGATCTCCAAGCGAAGCTCCACTCCAAAGGTGAGTCTCGAATACTGGTACACTTACTCTGACCCGAGCGTAAAGCAAAACACAAAACACTCGAGTCAGGATTAACATTCTTATATCAATAAATCCAACTCAAGTGAAATAGCAAACGAAATACAAGTAACTCAAAGGATGTTTGGAATAACCATCCTTTAAGGATCCTTTAATCTATCTACTATGTAGTAGTGTACGATAAGTAGATAATGCCTATCAGTAATATAAAATATCAAAATAGTGTTAAGGCGTTACCATTATCCCCCTTAACACATTTTATATAAGCGTTATAATCTATACAGCATTGTAAACTCCACCGTAAACTAGTGGGATATCAGGGAGTACTCCATAGGTATAACACAAAAAAAATCGTAGTGGTCGCGTATAGGGATACAAGTATGACAAGGCACATGAGGCAATACCCAAGGTAGTGAAACTACCGTTTGCCTGATCCGGACTGGTGAGAACGCATCGCCGCAGCGATCGCAACACCGCGAAACAACACTCCCAAATCAAGGGTGCACCAATCGACAACAAGTAATGAGTAGTTTTCGAAGAAGTGTGTTCGCTCGAGGTAGCTGACCCCATTTGGCCCGACACGGCTCCTGTTTTAGTCATTTCCAATTTAACACAAGTGTCAAGGCTATCCATTATCGTTCTCTTTCTTCAGTCATCACGTACATCATTCCAACCACTTCATTCTGGATCACACTCCGCGTGTAGTTATTAAAGTGGTTTTCGGTTAAGACAGTGAGTATGTCCCTAACCGATTCCGGTCTCTTTAATAACTTTCGAAATTATTTCACCAATTGGTCATTTAATATATTTCAAAACCAAATCAAATTCAATTTCAAATAGAATTTGTAAACCAACATTTCATTTCTCTTTCTAAATCAATTTCCATAATTTATGTTTCAAAACTTCCACATTCATAATTTCAAAATCTTATAATTCAATTTCAATTTCTATTTAAAACAATTCAAATATTGATTCAAGTTCGTATATAAGTTTCATTCCGAAATCATTTAAATTAATTTAATTTAACATTCAAATCAATTTAACTTCATTGATCGATTTCATTAAATTTTCGTTAAGTTAATTTATCATTCAAGACAAATTCTATTTAATTTCCAATTCATTAAATCAATTACTTAAGTTCAACTTCATTATATCAAAACTTACAAATTGCATTAAATTAAATTCATCAAATCAAATTCTTTACATTTCAAGTCTTACATTAATTTCAATAAAACACATTTTATTTCTTGCTAAAGAAATTCAATTTCACATTTTTTTTCTTAGTTGCAAATTTCAAAACTCAATTAATAAAGAAACTTAATTCACTTATTCAGGAAGTTCAATCTCACTTATTATATAAAGAATTCAATCTTATTTAATCATTAAATAATTCAACCTTATTTAATTATTAAATAATTTCAAAATTTAATTATTAAATAATTCAAACTTAATTATTAAATAATTTCAAAACTTAATTCAATCGTTTCTCAAATTAAACAACGTTCTTTCATCAATTACATTGTTAATATTTGTTTCATATTATTAAATATTAACATTTTCCTTTCATAAAAATTCAATTTCCAACTTCATTTCAGAACCATATTATTTATTCAAATAAAATCTTTATTTTATTTCAAATCAAATTATTGACCAATCGGGTTTATTTAATTCTCTATCCTAAGTCAAGTTCATTTGGGTATTTATCATTTCAACCCGATTCCATTTTAATTCACAAATCAAGGCATAACAAAGGGAACTTGCAGTGTGATAACTGGGATGGTGTCATAGTAAATAAACAAGCAATAACAACAATCAATAACAATCCAATGATCAATTCGAATAATCCCGAAATAATCGTATTAATTCTCATTGTTGTTTATGCAAATTAATATAATTATTTCTAGAATCTACACTATCATTTCATGTAGATTAAAGATTATTACACTTATTATTCTATGCAATTCTACACTTGACATCAGTTATTCAATTTCATACTTCATAAAATAATACAACATAAATTCAAATGGTTCAAGGGTAATTTACTATTTTCTATGTGTCAAATAACTAAACATTTAAGGGGTCATATTATACAAAGTTAACTAATCAAATTCAACACATATGTCGATTCAAATTTTTAACTATCCTACATCAAATTCAATTGCATAATATTTATCACTTTGAACATTATAATTTAACATCCAATATAAACAACAAACAATCAATCAATTATCAATCAAACTGTATTATCATCGCATAAATAATTACAAATAATGGTGTCAGATGTCATGGGTGAACAGATACAGGTAATATCATATATAACAGTGTAAATAACCAACAGTAACATATTTCAATTGTCGTTTCAATTGAAATCAAATTTAATAAATAAAAGAACATTAATCGTGAGTGATTGCTCACCTTTCGAGGCTAGAGAAATAGACGATGAAATTGAGTTACGAAATCCAGGCACGAAACCCAACAAGGCAAGATTGAACTCGAATTGACGGACGGAGCTGATAAATAGGGATTGACGAAAACGAATTAGAATCGTCTACATATATATACAGAAACCGTATACAGTATACATCAATATCAACTATTTATAAACTAATATATATAAAATATATAATTAAACCCATATGTACTTAATAAACTAATACATAAGCAGATTATGTATAAACTGATATATATAGTATAAGAAAAATTAATACTAAAGCGGTTATAGAATAAATAGTATATACAAACAACTTGCATATATTAACAACAAGTTATAAAACCCCCAGTTTTAAATAAACTTAAATATAACTAAATCGACGCATAACTTTATATAAACAGATCATAAATATATATAAAATAAACTGACATATGACATATACAACTTGTGCACGCATGTGTAGACAAACATATATAGACACTTTATATATACCTTTAACTTATATACCTTAGGAACAGATTAGCATAACCAAGCCTTTAAACATATTATATCATATACCATGAACATTTTGTATAACATTGTTCGGCACATAATTAATTTTTTTTCCAAATCTAATATAGCTATATAGACTAATATATATAAACATATATACTTACACATATTATATTTTTATATTTTTCTTCTGTAAATAAATATAAACATACCTAAAAACAGTAACACAAGGAATACCAGAATGTAAAACATATATATAGGTATAACGTATATAGTAGAAACACTTTATAACTTATCTATATTTAAATCTAACATCCTTTTATATATGTACTCACTCGGTCTTGGATATATATATATATATACAATCATTTAAAATACAACAGACATACTGTAACAAAACTTGTATAACAAATGTATATAACTCCCACTATATAAATGTATATATAAAACAACAGCCCAAATCACCAACAAAATTTCATCTTTATAATAAAATACCTGTAGTAAACATATATGTGAGGACTGACAATAGATCTATATGCCATAAACAAAAGAATATACATATATATAAAAACCGTTTGTATACAACTAATATAAAAAAATATATATAAACCAACGCAGCATAAATCTATATATAAAATATACACATATCCTTTAAATCAGAAGTTATAACCCATTCTTATAAAAGTATATAATATAACCATATATGAACTCATATTTATAACAGATGATAATACAGTATAAATTGCAATTTACAAAAATGGATAGTTACGTATAATATAATATGTATAACATATACCTCGGCAAAAGAAGACTTCACGCGAGAGGGGAGAGAGAGAGGAGAAAGATGACTACGCTCGGATCAGGGAAGAAAGAGCGAAGCTAATGGAGCTCGGAGGAAGAAGATGGTAGGGAGGAGCGGGTCGGCTTGGCTGCGATGGTGGAGTTCGGCAGTGGTGAAGTGGAAGGCTGTCAGGGTGGAAACGTGGTTAGGGCTATGGCCGATGGGGTTGGAGGCGGTAAGCGGGTCAGAGGTGGAGAGGCTTCTGCAGCCTACAGGCGCTCGCGATATTGAGGAGGACGGAGGGATGATTGGCAGGAAGGCCGGTTCGCAATTGCGTGGGTAGGCGGGGAAGTGAATCGACGGTGAGGATGGAGGAAAAGGCGGTGGCCGAGATTGCTGCGGCGGGGAAGAAGATCGACGGGGAAGTAATGATGGTGGGCATCTACGTGTGGCTGAGGGTTTGCGGTGGAGTGCCGAGATTGGGGTGGCACTGTGGGTGGAGCGGTTGCCTGAAAGCAGAGGTTGGATGAGGCGTGACTTGCTTCTGTTGACGTTCAAGTATGTGAAAAGGGCGAGCAGTATTTCTTTGTTTCGTTTGGCAATGGTTTTGAAGAGGCAAGAAAAAGAAAAGTATGAGAGAAGAAACAAAATAACCGTTGTGTAAAATTATAATTTCTCAAAAGCAAAGAAAACAGTAGAGAAAATGAAAGGACCAGCCACACCAAAACTTGAATACTGTGGGAATAACAAGGACAACATTTAAATTTTTTTGGGAATTTTAAAACTCATGGCTATTGGTTCCCGCAGTGGGCAAATTAAAAGACATGAAATAAAGAGTTGAAATTTCGTAACCGATACGGATATCTGTTTCGCGATTTTCGTCGCGCAACAGGCACTGAAATATAGAAATGAATACACTGTTGAGATCAGCACGATGAGACGATCAAATCGGCATACAGGTATCAGTGGTACGATTGAGTTTTAAAAATTCGAATTTTCTACTAGCGGAAAATGCAGCAAAAACGCAGAAAAATAAGATCGACGGAGCTAAAGAAGTCCGAATTTGGAAAAACGAAAATGACGTTTGCTCAGAAGATGGTTTAGAATTTTTCTATGTAAAAATATTTAGGTTATGAAAACATTTTATTTTCATCAATTACTAACCAATTAAATCAAAATAAAATTACACACGAAAATAAACTTTCATATTTTCGGATGAGAATTTACCAGTTGCTATGTTCAACTAGACGCATTCCAAATATTAAATTTTTATTTTAAATTTTATTAGTTAAAATTTCACACAAATTCTGTTAATTAAATTAATTAAAATCGTTAAAATACCCGGGTTGTTACACGATGTATAGCTTTTTGTAATATGAAGTTCTTCATCTTTGGATGTAATTTTGCCGATCCAAGTAGTGGTGTGCGGCTTACAAAATGTGCACGGTGGGATCAGGCTTGCTTGGTTGCAGTTTTGCAAACCAAGAAGCGATGCACAGCTTGCGAGATGCGCAACTTAAGTAATTGTGTTCGCTTGGACGTGATTCCACAATCCGAGAGGTGGTGCATGGCTTAAGAAATGTGCAGCTTTGATTCGGGCCTTCCTGGTATTGCCGGAGCAACATCGATTCCTAGAAGGCAGGGATTGAGTTCCGTCGATCCAACAGTTTGAGAGCGTACGGCTTACGAAATGCGCGGCTTTGACTTAGGCCTTCCCGGTGTCATTGGAGAAACACCGGCTCTTAGAAGGTAGGGATCGAGTTTTGTCAATCAGTGGTTTGAGAGTGTGCGGCTTACGAAATACGCGGCTTTGATTCGGGCCTTTCCGATGTCGCCGGAGCAACATCAGTTCTTAGATGGCAGGGATCGAGTTTCGTAGATCAGCGGTTTGGGTTGATTTGCTTCCGTCGACTCGGCGGGTAGATGGAGCATACTTGAGCGTGGTTCCACTATCTCAAGTAGCGATTGGTTGGTTTTGAGTCAAGTTGACCCCGTCGACTCGACAGGTTATTTACATAAACACAGCTTTATTGGTTCAGAAAGAAAAGCAATTTGCTTAATTGAAATAAAAGTTGGGTGAGTTCTGCCTATTTACAATGCCTCTGATATCTCGGGATGGCTTATTTGCGGAAATAGGAAGTACATAAGATAGCCCTAAATAAAGTAATGATGTAGCGATTCGCTGTTCCAAGCACGGGGAATTTGGGTTCCACGACAGATGTTAGCTTGAACGTGCCATCCCCTAGCTTTTGGCCGATTACATAGGCCCTTCCCGGGTTGGTCCGAATGTTCCTGGTATGGCGTAGACTAATTTGAGGACAAGATCTCCTACTTCGAAAGTATGGTTATGGACCTTGGAGTTGAAATGCCGTGCGACCTTTTTCTGATGAGCGGCGGTCCTTAGCTCGGTTTCTTCCCGCTTCTCATCGACCATGTCGAGCGACTCGAGCAGAAGCTTCTCGTTCTGCCTTTGATTGATGTTTCTCCTTCAATGAGAAAGGACTCCCAGTTCGACTAGGATCATTGCTTCTAAACCATATGCCAGGGTGAATGGAGAGTGCCTGGTTGCAGATTTGTGCGTTGTTCTGTAAGCCTATAGTGCAAGTGGAAGTTCATCAACCCAATTCCCCTTAGCTTTAGTTAGCCACTTTTTGATGGTAGACTTGATGATCTTGTTTACTGCCTCTACTTGCCCATTTGCATGCGGATGTGCAATAGCGGGAAAGTTTTCTCGATTCGGAAGCTGTTGGCGTCAAAATCGGCCACCAACACCCAGTTATGCAAAAGCTCCAATATCCAATCCAATCGTAGAAATATGAAGAGAAATAAAAGAAGAACAAAATTAAAACAATTGGAAAGCAAGTAAAAGGAGACAAGATTTATAGTGGTTCGGCTAACTCTGGCCTACGTGCACTCTCAAATAATCCTTTTTATTATACTGAAGTTTGTTTACAGTTACAATTCGAAATCCAAGAATAAAATTGATAGAGTGCAGCCTAGCTTGAAGATAAAGAGAAGAAGAAAGAAGACCCAGTTTCTAATGCCATTTCCATTGTATTTATAGGGGAAGACGTGTACGGATCGGGCTGAAATTTTGACAGAAGGTTCGGGAGACCAAGATGGGACCATCCAAAAATTTCCATGCCCGTTGGGGCACACAATAGGGATCGGTACCGATCCCTATTATTGTGTCCAAATGAGGTGCAATCCCTCTGGATAGTTCCCCATAGTGTAAGCTACTTGCCCTCCAAATTTTGTTCCATTTTGACTTACGGTTTGTGAGAAATTGCATTTTCCGTGAAGTAGTATTGTTCGAATTCTGATATCTACCAATCCCTCTAGAGCGATAGGTACCAATCCCTCCAACTTGCTAAAAATACGGTGCGATCCCTAGGGGAGCTTCTTCATGTTGTATTATGCATAGCCTTCAAGTTTCATGCCAATTGGATTAATAAAACTTGAGTTATTGACCAATCTTTGTTGCAATATGGTGTTAAGGCTGATTATAGTCGATCCCTATGGAGGGATAGGTATCGATCCCTCCAACTTGCTCCAATTGTTATGCAATCCTTATGAGGTGTTCCACATGTCCTAATTATCTTGTCCTCTAAGTTTCATGTCAATTGGATGTATAGATGTTGAGATATTGATCGATCTTTGTTATGAAATTGGAACTAGCCGATCCCTAAGAGGGGTAGGTACCGATCCCTATTGAGGGACAGATGTTGATCCCTCCAACTTCTCCAAATGCCATGCAATCCCTATGGTAGACTCCCTAGGGTCCCTCTTTCTATTTCCAAAGTTTCACTTCAATCTACCTTTAGGTTGTAGACTTATGGAGCGATCATCGTTGAGTTGTGTTGTTGAACTGAATATGATCTGAACCCTCTTCTTTTGCCCATAACTCTAGCATACGAACTCCGATCGACTTGAAATTCGAAATGTAGCCTCATGAGGCCTTCCTTATCACTTAATACCAATTGCACTTTGATTACGACAAAAATTATGGATCCGAACTGAATCCGCTTTACCATCATCCATAGTCTCGTTTATAGCCGATTTTCGAGCTTGGTAACCGTTTCTCCGGGCTTCTCGCCTTGATGATCATGATGTTCGTTGGGTTAAATCCATTTGTGTACTGCCTTACCAAAAGGCGGTAGAACACTTTGCCCATCAAAACATGCCTTGCAATAGCAAGGTGTGTTTTGAATTGCCATAAATCCGAAATCCATAATCCATCGATAGCCATATTATCCAATCTACTGACAATCCAAATCCATGATCTCTCCGGATCATTAGTGAAATGCATGACCATTCCGAGTCAATATCCCATTCCAAATCCACGATCTCTCTGCATTGTTTTATCTAGATCCTCGATGTCACTAGGTCGTTAGTCAAATCCCAAACTGCTCCGAGCCTATATCCAAATCCATAGCTGTTCGAAGCTGATATACAAATCCATAACCTCTCTGGGTTGCTATCCAAATCCACAATCTCATCGGATCCTTGTCGAGCACAATCCATACTCGACGACCCGAGCAGGCCGATCCACCGCGTTCGAGTGAAGCGGCCTACCCCTTACCAAGCATAGTACATACCAGAAGACCTTGATTCCCCGAATCCTTGTCGAGCACAATCCATACTCGACGACCTGAGTAGGTTGATCCATCGCGTTCGAGCAAAGCGACCTACCTCTTGCCAGGCATGGTCCATACCTGATGACCTTGATCTCTCCAGATCCATACCGAGCATAATCCATACTCGATGACCTTAGTAGGCCGATCCATCACATTCGAGCAAAGTGACCTACTCCTTGCCAGGCATTGTCCAAACCTGATGACCTTGATCTCTCTGGATCCTTACTGAGCACAATCCATACTCGACGACTTGAGTAGGTCGATCCATTGCGTTCAAGCGAAACAACCTACCCCTTGCCAGGCATAGTCCATACCTGACGACCTTGATCTCTCCGGATCCTTGCTGAGCACAATCCATACTCGACGACCTGAGTAGGCCGATCAATTACGTTCGAGCGTAGCGACCTACCCCTTGCCAAGCATAGTCCATACCCGACGACATGTGTTATCTATTACATTGATCCAAATTTAAACATTCGTAAGTCCATTTGCCAAAATATAAAATAAGAGTCCGTACAACCAATAAACCATAGTTCGAAGCAAATAACAAGAAAAAACAAATTTCACAAACTGTAGCATTACGGTTTATCATCGTCTCAGAGCATGCCTAGGGACCATCCTCAATCCCGTACATGTGTAAGTGACTTAGCCATCCTACTGTGGAGTTTGCTACTTTTTCCATGCCATCCCGATCAATTGGTGACAAGTTGATGATGACGCCTTTATCCAGTGCCATTTTCATTTGTGGTGGATGGTGGCTGCTCCTGTTCCACCGCCCCTGCCCGAGTCCTTACGTATTGTTATAACTGACCATTCCTAATGTGTTCCTCAATGATATCCTTCAAATGACTGCAGTCACTTGTATTGTGTCCATCCAGCTCATGGAATTGGCAGTGCTTTCCTGATGTTCGTTCGTGTTCGGAGGATTCCTACCTTGCCGGTCTTCGATACGGAAGGCGTCCTCGAGTATCCAGATATATCCATTCTAGGTTTCATTCAATTCTGAGAAAGAGGAGAATTTGGGTTCTCCCATCTATTGCTTCGATCCATCAAAGCTATTGTCCATGTTCCGTTTACCTTTGTCCTTTCCTGAGCTTTCACCAGGTGGTTCTCTACCTCGTACCGTATTAACTTCTGTTGCCTCTTAATTAGCTTTCGCATCTTCTTATCGCAGAAACCTTTCTGCTTCATGGTAGAATTCCCAAGATCCATCGGTGGATCCCGTATTAGTGATATCTTAAAATCTGAATTATCTGCAACTTTTGACATTGCCGCCATCAAAACCATCGATGGATCTGGCTGATCCACCAAAACAACTGCCATATTGAACCCAGTTAAGAAATTCTTGAGTGATTCTCCTATCTACTGCTTTACTGATGTCAATGTCATCACATTCTTTGGTCTCGTAATGTGAACCCGAAATTGCTTCATAGATCTTTCAACCAATTCCGCCCATGTGCTAATAGAACCACTCTCCAACTGTCTAAACCATAACGCAGCTGCATCCGTTAAGTACGGGGGAAGCATCATGCCAGGACTTCTTCCAAAGCCCTCAGTACTCCCATGTGCCGCGTATACCTCATTATATGCATAGTTGGATTTGACTTTCCGTCATAAGCTTCCGGTGTTGGTAGTTTGAATTCTGGCTGATTCCTAGCATTCCTGATATTAGGAGCAAACAGACTTCTATTTACATCCTCGAGATCCCTATTCACCAATCCTCCACGCATAGCTTGCCTTATCATCTCTACAAACTTGTCATTCTCTTCCAGTGGTAGTCTCCTATCATCATGTCCAAGTTGCCTCCCGAGTCTATGAGCGAATTCCGAAACGTATTCCTCCGGATGAGCATCCAAATTCCGATTCGCACCAAGCTCTATGGGATTGATCGCGGGTCCTCTGGTATCACGATCAACCAGACCCGGAGGTATGCCCCCTAGCCTTTAGGGATTGGTACCGATCCCTCTGGGGGGGTCGGTGCCGATCCCTCTAGGGTGACAGGGGACTGTCCCTAGATGCTTTGTCCAATTCCTTTGTCTATTGGCTTCATCTCCATGTTCCTGGTTCTGATTTCCAGCGATTCCTACTACTTCAACTCCTTGATTCTGTGCTTCAGCACGTCCAATCTGTTAGAGCAAATTCTGCATCATCTACTCTTGTCTTTTCAGCATCCTCTCCTGCATAGCATCCATCATCGTTTCCATTTCATTCCTGGTGATGTAGATAGATGCTCGATTAGCTCGAGCTCCTGAGGAAGCCTCCTAACTCCCACCGTGGTGGCTCCTTTCTGGTAGCACTTTCCTTGTTGATTGCCTAGCCATGGCTTTCTAGATCCAAGTATCCAAGCTTCCAAATCTAAGATCCTAGCTTCCAAATCTGCGGGTGCAAGGATTTCTCAGTGAAAGCACCAAAATGTTGGCATCAAAATCGGCCACCAACACCCAATTATGCAAAAGCTCCAATATCCAATCCAATCACAGAAATATGAAGAGAAGTAAATAAAGAACAAAATTAAAACGATTAGAATGCAGGTAAAAGGAGACAAGATTTATAGTGGTTCGGCTAACTCTAGCCTACGTCCACTCTCGAATAATCCTTTTTATTATACTTAAGTTTGTTAATGGTCACAATTCGAAATCCAAGAATAAAATTGATATAGTGTAGCCTGACTTGGAGATAAAGAGAAGCAAGAAGAAGATCCAATTTCTGATGCTAAGCCCGCTGTATTTATAGGGGAAGACGTGCATGGATCGGGCTGAAATTTTGATAGAAGGTCCGAGAGACCAAGACGAGGCCACCCAAAAATTTCCAGGCCCATTAGGGCCCACGATAGGGATCGGTACCGATCCCTTTTAGTGTGTCCAAATGGGGTGGAATGCCTCTGGGTGGTTCCCCATGGTGTTAGCTACTTGCCCACCAAATTTCATGCCATTTCGACTTACGGTTTGTGAGATATCGCATTTTCCGTGAAGTAGTATTACTTGAATTCTGATTTCTACCGATCCCTATTGAGGGATAGGTACCAATCCCTCCAACTTGCTCCAAATACCATGCGATCCCTCAGAGAGCTTCTCCATGTTGTATTATGCATAGCCTTCAAGTTACATGTCAATTAGACTAGTTGAACTCAAGTTATTGACCGATCTTTGTTGCAATATGGTGTTAAGGTTGATTATAGCCGATCCCTCCAACTTGCTCTAATTGTTATGTGATCTCTATGAGGTGTTCCACATGTTCTAATTAGCATTTCCTCCAAGTTTCATGTTAATTGGATGTGTAGATGTTGATATATTGATCGATCTTTGTTATGAAATTGGTACTAGCCGATCCCTATTAAGAGACAGATGTTGATCCCTCCAACTTATCCAAATGCCATGCAATCCCTAGGTTAGACTCCCTAGCATCCTCTCTTCTTGTTTCCAAAGTTTTGCTTCAATCCGCCTTGAGGTTGTTTAGTAATGGAGCAATCATCATTGAGTTTTGATGTTGAGCTGAATATGATCTGAACCCCTTTCTTTTGCCCATAACTCTAGCAAATGAATTCTGATCGACTTGAAATTTGAAATGTAGCCTCAAGAGGCCTTCCTTATCACTTCATACCAATTACACCTTGATTAGGACAAAAATTAGGGATCCGATTTGAATCCTCTTGACCATCGTCTATAGTCTCGTTTATAGCTGATCTTCGAGCTTGGTAACTGTTTTTCTTAGCTTCTCGCCTTGATGATCATGTTGTCCGTTGGGTTAAATCCGCCTGTGTACTACCTTGCCAAAAGGTGGTAGAACACTTTGCCCCCTAAAACGTGCCTTGCGATAGCAAGGTGTGTTTTGAATTGCCATAAATCAAAAATTTGAAATCCATAAACCATCGATAGCCATATTATCCAATCTATTGCCAATCCAAATCCATGATCCCTCCGGATCGTTAGTGAAATCCATGACCATTCCGATTCAATATCCTATTCCGAATCCACGATCTCTCCAGATTGTCTTATCCGAATCGTCGACGTCACCGGGCCATTAACCAAATCCCAAACTGCTCCAGGCTCATATCCAAATCCATAGCTGTTCGAATGATATATAAATACATAACATCTCTAGGTTGTTATCCTAATCCAAATCCTCGACCTCACCGGATCCTTGCCGAGCATAATCCGTACTCAATGACCTAAGCAGGCCGATCCATTCTGTTCGAGCAAAGCGACCTACCCCTTACCAGGCATAGTCCATACCTGAAGACCTTGATCTCCCCAGATCCTTACCGAGCACAATCCATACTCGATGACCTAAGTAGGTCGATCCATCATGTTTGAACAAAGCCCCTTGTCAGGCATAGTCCATACCTGACGACCTTGATCTCTTTGGATCCTTGCCGAGCACAATCCATACTCGACGACTTGAGTAGGCCGATCCATTGTGTTCTAGCGAAGCGACCAATCCCTTGCCAAGCATAGTCCATACCTGACGACCTATGTTATCTATTACATGGATCCAAATTTAAACATTCCTAAGTCCATTTTCCAAAATATAAAATAAGAGTACGTACGACCAATAAACCAAAGTTCGAAGCAAACAAGAAGAGAAAACAAATTTCATAAACCCTAGCATTACGGTTTATCATCATCTCAAAGCATACCTAGATACCATCCTCGATGCCGTACATGTGTAAGTGACTTAGCCATCCTAATGTGGAGTTGCTACTTATTCCATGCCATCCCGATCAATTAATGATAAGTTGATGATGACGCCTTCATCCAGTGCCATTTTCTTTCGAGGTGGATGGTGGCTGCTCCTGTTCCACCGCCACAGCCCGTATCCTTACGTATTGTTGCAACTGACCATTCCTCACGCGTTCCTCAATGATATCCTTCAAATGCCTGCAGTCATTTGTATTGTGCCCATCCAACTCATTGAATCAGCAATGCTTTCCTGATGTCCGTTCGAGTTTAGAGGGTTCCTTCCTTGCCAGCCTTCTATACGAAAGGTGTCCTCGAGTATTCAGATATATCTATTCTAGGTATCATTCATCGAAACTATTGTCCATGTTCCATTTACTATTGTCCTTTCATGAGCTTTCACCGGGTGTTCTCTACCTCGTACCGTATTAACTTATGTTGCCTCTTTATCATCTTTTGCATCTTCTTGTTGTAGAAATCTTTCTGCTTAATGGTAGAATTCCCTGAGATCCATCGATGGATCCCATATTAGTGATATCTTAAAATCTAAATTATCTGCAACTCGTGACACTGCCGCCATCAAAACCATTGATGGATCTGGTCGATCCACCAAAACAACTACCGCATAGAACCTGGTTAAGAAATTCTTGAGTGATTCTCCTGCAAACTACTTTACTGATGTCAATGTCATCACATTCTTGGGTCTCGTAATGTGAACCTGAAACTGCTTCATAAAGACCAATTTTGTCCATGTGCTAATAGAACCGCTCTCCAATTGTCTGACCCATAGCGCAACTACATCCATTAAGTACAGGGGAAGTATCATTCCAGGACTTCTTTCGAAGCTCCCAGTACTTCCATGTGCCGTGTATTCCTCATCATATGCATAGTTGGATTCGACTCGATCATAAGCTTCCAATGTTGGTAGTTTGAATTCTAGCGGATTCCTAGCATTCCTGATATTAGGAGCGAATGGACTTCTATTTACATCCTTGAGATCCCTATTCACCAATCCTCCATTCATAGCTTGCCTTATCATCTCTGCAAACTTGTCATTGTCTTCCAATGGTAGTATCCTGTCATCATGTCCAAGCTGCCCCCCAAGTCTACGAGAGAATTCTAGAACATATTCCTCCGGACGAGCATCCAAATTCTGATTCGCACCAAGCTCCATGGGATTGATCGCTGGTCCTCCAACATCACGATCAACTGGACCCGGGGCATGCCCCCTAGCTTTGGGGATCGGTACCGATCCCTCTAGAGGGCTCGGTGCCGATCCTTTTAGGGTGGCAGGGGACTACCCCCGGTTTCTCTGTTCCATTCCTTTGTCTATTGGTTTCATCTTCATGTTCCCGGTTCTGATTTCTAGCAATTCCTACTACTTCAACTCCTTTATTCTGTGCTCCAACTTGTCCAATCTGTTGGAGCAAATTCCGCATCATCTCCTTCTGTCTTTTCAGCATCGATCCTCTTTGAATAGCATCCATCATTGTTTCCATTTCATCCCTGGTGATATAGATACATGCTTGATTAGCTCCAGCTCCTAAGGAAGCCTCCTGAATCCCTCCATGGTGGCTCCTTTCTGGTAGCACTCTCCTTGTTGATTGCCTAGCCATTGCTTTCTAGATCCAAATATCCAAGCTTCCAAATCTAAGATCCTAGCTTCCAAATCGGTGGGTGTAAGAATTTCTCAATGAAAGCACCAAAATATTGGTGCCAAAATCGACCACCAACACCCAATTATGCAAAAGCTCCAATATCCAATCCAATCATAGAAATAGGAAGAGAAATAAATGAAGGACAAAATTAAAACAATTAGAATGCAAGTAAAAGGAGACAATATTTATAGTGGTTCGGCTAACTCCTACATCCACTCCCGAATAATCCTTTTTATTATATTGAAGTTTGTGCACGGTTATAATCTGAAATCCAAGAATATAATTGACAGAGTGTAGCTTAGCTTGAAGAAATAAAAGAAAGAAGATCAAGTTTCTGATGCCATGCCCACTGTATTTATAGGGGAAGACGTGCACGGATCGGGCTGAAATTTTGACAAAAGGTTCGGGAGACCAAGACAAGGCCACCCAAAAATTTCCAAGCCCATTGAATCCCACAACAGGAATCAGTACTGATCCGTATTAGTGTGTCCAAAAGGGTGTGATCCCTTTGGGTTGTTCCTCATAGTGTTAGCTACTTGCCCTCCAAATTTCATGCCATTTCGACTAACAGTTTGTGAGATATCGCATTTTCTGTGAAGTAGTATTGCTTGAATTCTGATTTCTGCCGATCCCTCCAACTTGTTCCAAATACAATGAGATCCTTAGGGGAGCTTCTCCATGTTGTATTATGCATAGCCTTCAAGTTACATGCCAATTGGATTAGTAGAACTCGAGTTATTGACCGATCTTTGTTGCAATATGGTGTTAAGGCTGATTATAGCTGATCCCTATGGAGGGATAGGTACCGATCCCTTCAACTTGCTCTAGTTAATATGTGATCCTTATGAGGTGTTCCAGATGTTCTAATTAGCTTTTCCTCCAAGTTTCATGTCAATTGGATGTGTAGATGTTGAGATATTGATCGATCTTTGTTATAAAATTGGAACTAGCCGATCCCTAAGAGGGATAGGTACCGATCCCTCTTGAGGGACAGATGTTGATCCCTCCATCTTCTCCAAATGCCATGTTATCCCTTGGGTAGACTCCTTAGGATCCCCTCTTCTTGTTTCCAAAGTTTCACTTCGATCTGCCTTGAGGTTGTTGAGTTATGGAGCGATCATCGTTGAGTTTTGCTGTTGAACTGAATATAATCTGAACCCTCTTCTTTTGCCCATAACTCTAGCATACGAACTCTGATCGACTTGGAATTTGAAATTTACCCTCACAAGGCCTTCCTTATCACTTCATACCAATTGCACCTTGATTAGGACAAAAATTAGGGATCTGATCTGAATCTGCTTGACCATTTTCCACAGTTTCATTTATAGCCGATCTCCGAGCTTGGTAACCGTTTCTCCAGGCTTCTTGCCTTGATGATCATGATATTCGTTGGGTTAAATCTACCTATGTACTGCCTTGCCAAAAGGCAATAGAATAGAAGTATTTGCAAATGTCTTTGAATTCAGCACTTTCGAATTGAGTGCCATTATCCGTGATGATTTTTTGTGGCACTTCAAACCTGCAAATAATGTTTTTGGGGACAAAGTAAATAAACTTTCTTTGTGCTATAGTGGCCAGCGGTTCCGCTTAAGCCCATTTGGTGAAGTAGTCAACAACAACGATAGTGTATTTGGCTCCTCCTTTGGTTATTAGCAATACACTAATCAGATCGATTCCCTATATTGCAAATGGCCACGGGCTAACTATATGTGTTAGCTTTATTGAAGGAGTTCTTTTGATCTTGCTGAATCTTTGGCATTGGTCGCACTGTATGGCATAATTTACTGCATCGCGGTTGATCATTGGCCAAAGATACCCATATCATAGAATTTTCTTTGCAAGGATTTGCCCTCTGGTGTGATTTCTGTAGTTGCCTTCATGAACTTCCCTGAGGATTTTTCGAGCTTCGTCGTTGGTCACACACCAGAGAAAGGGGGTAGAGAATCTGCTTTGGTAGAGTATTCCATCCTGTTTTACGAACTGTGGTGCCTTTTAAAGGAGCCTTTTCCATTGATTCATGTCTGCGGGGAGTGTTCCTTTGAGCAGGTAGTCCTTGATTAGTGTCATCCATATCTTTGATTTTTCTGTCCTTACGAAAATCCATTTGATATCCATCTCGCTTATGCTTGGAGCAGTCAGAGTTTCAACTGGGACCAAACCCATTGACTGAGCTTCTCCAGAGCTGGCAAGTTTAGCTAGATAGTCCACCTTCATGTTTTGTTCCATCGGGATATGAGTCATGGTGTAATGCTCGATGTCGTTCAGCAATTCCTACACTTTGGATAGATACGGGGCGAGGTTCTCTCCTCGGGCTTGATATTTGCCTCTCACCTGATAGTCGACCAACCGAGAGTTGCTATAGATATGTATGGACATTATACCGAGTTCCTTTACAACTTTCAGTCCGGCTATCAATACTTCATATTCCACTTTATTGTTTATCGCAGGAAATTCCAAGCATGAGGCATAGCAAAAGGATCGTCCTTCGAGAGTTTTAAGCACGACTCCTGCCCTCGAGCAAAAGTTGTTAGATGCACCATCGACGAACAACTTACAGCATGTCACCACTTCAGGAGTAACTTCATCTTTGTTATCTTGTATTGTAAACGAGATAATGAAGTCTGCCAGTGCCTGCCCGTTGATCACCCTTCAAGGATGGTAAGTGATATCATATTGACTCAATTCAATGTTCCATTTGATAAGCCGTCCAGAGGTCTTGGGGTGGTACAACACCTGCTTCAAGGGTTGGTCTGTTAGTACTTTATTGGTTGCACTTGGAAGTATGGTTGTAACTTTATGGATGCAATCAAGAGGTAATAGGTTAGTTTTTCCAACTTCGGATAATTTTTTTGGTTCCAGTGAACCGTTTACTGATGTAGTATACAGATCGCTGGATCCTAGCTTTTCGCGTACAAGCACGACACTTAATGCGTGGGGCGAGACTGCTAAGTAGATAAACAAGTCTTCTCTATCTAACGGCTTGGAAAGGATTAGCGGAGTCTCCATATGTCATAGTAGTTCTTCGAAGGCAGTCTGACATTTGTCGGTTGCTTCGAGATGAACCGGCTTGGCGCCACAACTTTTCCATTCAAGCTTTGTAAATCTTTCTTGTTCCTTAGGGCCTCGACTTCCATAAATCGGCAATTTTTTCGGGATTAGCTTCGATGCCTTTGGCACTTACAATGAATCTTAAGAACTTTCCAGAGGCTATGCCGAAGTGACATTTAAGTGGATTGAGTTTCATTCTATACTTGTAAAGTATTTTAAACATATCGGCGAGGTTGTCCAAGTGATTTGCGGCTATGCGCGATTTAACTAACATATCGTCTACATAGACTTCCATAGTCTTTTGGATTTGATGTTTGAACATGTCGTTCACCAGTTGTTGGTAAGTTTCCCCAGCTTCTTTAAGCCGAATGGCATCACTTTGTAGCAATATAATCTCAGATCAGTGATGAAACTGGTGTTTTCTTGCTTAGGTTCATGCATCGTGATCTGATTGTATCCCGAGTAGGTATCCATGAATGATAGCAATCATGTCCAATTGTCCCGTCCACAAACTAGTCGATTCTAGGCAGTGGAAAGCTATCCTTTGGTCAAGCTTTGTTTCGGTCTGAGTAGTCGATACAAGTTCATCATTTTCCATTGGATTTCTTGACCAAGACCGGGTTTGATACCCATTCGGGATAGGTTGCATCGCGGATAAAACTATTCGCCATCAACTTATCCACTTCTTCTCTTAGCGCTTTGGACCGTTCGGGTCCTAGGCTACGCCTCTTCTGCCTTACTGGTGTATACTTGGGATTGATATTGAGTGCATGGCATGTAATCTCCGACGATACCCTGCATATATCAGAATGTATCCAAGCGAATACATCCAGGTTGGCATGAAGAAATTTGATTAGTTCCTGTCGCATCTTGTTTCCAAGATGTGACCCAATTTTCAAGAACCGGGTTGGGTCATCCATATCGATTAGGATAGCCACTGTCAATTCTTTCGATGTTGCTCGATCCCTCCCGAACTCTTATTTTTAGGGTCTAAAGCCTTGTCGAATCAGCTATGGTCCCCAAACTAGGGGCGGCTCTGTAATTGCTATGCAGTAGGTTCACGAATGTGAAGAGTTTTCCCCACATTCTTCCCTTTTTCTTTTCTTCTAGACTCACGCGGTTCTACGATGTAGCATTCTCTAGTGACACTTTGGTCTCCTTTGATCACTCCAACTCCATTCTCCATTGGAAATTTCATGGTTAGACACCACTGAGCTAAAGCAATCCTGAAATTTGCCAAAGCAGGCCGACCTAAGAAAGCATTGTAGGCAAACATTTCATCTACGATCAAAAAGGTCTAGATGAGGACGACTCTTTGATTACCTTCCCCAAGTTCCATGGGCAAGTCAATTGTTCCGATAGGTTGCTTAGGTTCACCGGTGAATCCCTGGATCTTTGTTTGACAAGCGGATACGTCTTTTATACCGATCTTCATCTGATCAAATGTGTGTCTGAACATGATATTGACAAAGCTGCCACTGTCCACCAATACTCGTCGGACCATGACTGGTCCGATTCCTACCGACACAACTATGGGGTCGAAGGTCGGAGCTTTTATTCCTTCAGTATCTCGGTTTTGAAATACTATATCATCATTCAGGGTTCTCTACTGCTTGGCAAGAGTTCTATCTTCAATTGCTAAGCATGAATTCTTCGGGGCATGTTTCAATGAGCTTGCATATCGCTCCGTTTCTCTCCAATTCTTTTATGCAGGATGAGGTCCTCCATATATTATTCCGATGATGAGTCTTTGGTCGATCTGTTTCGATTCCTCTTTGCTGGTTCTAGCTTGGTTTCCCGGGCATTAGGAGCTCGGGGTGTAGTAGGCTGGTCAGGATTCTACGGCCTTCTCACATACTGCTAAAGTTTATTCTCCCAAATCAGCTCCTCAATCAGGTTCTTCAGGTGTTGGCACTCATTCGTGTTATGACCATTTGTTTCATGGAAGCGGTACTACTTTCTGAAATGCTTTTGTTGTTCAGTTGTTTCCTTTTAGGCGGCTTCTTGTACTCCTCCGTTCCTTGTGTCTCAAGGTAGATGTTTTCTAGAGTATCATTGAGCGAGGTGTAGTCTTCGGGCCTGAATCCTTTATGTCGCTTGTCACCTCCATTTTCCTTGTTGGAATTCTAGTTCTTTCTTTTCTGGTTCCCGTCCTTCCCCACGTTTCCTACAGCGGTCCGTAGGTGTTTACGCTTGGTTAGCTGCCACACTATTCTGGCTAGCGTTGGTTGGTTGTGGGTTAGCAGGTTTTCCTTCTAGCTCCTCTGCCTCTTCCATTCTCAAGAACTGGCTTGCTTTTCAGTTAAAGTCCTTCCTAGTGGTAGCTTGCTTCATTTTGATCCATTTTCCGAATTCAATGTCGGAGTGAATAGTGCAAACCAGGGCGGTGTAGACCATATCTTCGTTTGGGTTACTTACTTCAGTCACCGCGATGTTGAGCCGACTCATGAAGGATTCCAAAGATTCATTTCGTCCTTGGAATAGTCCAGATAAGAACATCACGTCTTTTTTATGTGCTCTGTGAAGCCTAAACTGATCAAGGAAATTTGTTGCTAATTTTTGAAAGTGGAGATGGATTTTGGTGGGAGCCTGGTGAGCCACATAGAAGCAATTCCCTCTAGGAAGATAGAAGGAGCCTGGTGAGCCACATAGAAGCAATTCCCTCTAGGAAGATAGAAAAACATCTACATCAAATAGCATTTGAATCATTTGCTCCATTCGCGTACCAACTATACATGTACAAGTGGATTTTTGGATCTCTAATTCCATCATAAGACGGAATATTTGGCATAGTAAAATTTTCAGGGTACTGTTCATTCAAAATGTCATCAGTGAAGGGAGTCTGACTTGGAGCGGATACCCATTCATCATATCCCATATCCTTAGTTTCATTCATCAAGCGCTTGATCATATCTGCGATATATGCCCCTGATTTTTGATAGTCCATGGTTGGTTGTCGGTGACTATGTCAAGCGTTTGATTTTTCAAATGATCTTGGTAAGTGGGCTGAAGCCTAGGCTCTCTTATCTTCGGGAGAGCCACTCCCTCGGAGTTCCGTTGGCTTGCGGTTGGACGGGTAGGGAGAAGAAGTGTGAAGAAACAACGGAAGAGTTATTGCCGTTAGTTCAGCAGAGATCAAATTAGCCCCCTTTTCTGTTGCAGATAGGATGGTATTTATAGTAGTTGGAGAGTACTTGGGCCATAGTCGTATCACCAGAAGCCCATATCCACCATGTAGATCTGCTCGGGAAAATTAGGTATCATAGGAACAAACTATTAGGATTGGTACCGATCTGAATAGTTGTACAATTTTTGTACACTTTATATTCAGATGGCTTCCTTGCTTGGCTGTGATGCTCTCTGCATAATTTCGTAGCTTGGTGACGTTTTCTGATGGTGATTCACCTATGGATTTGACCAAACTTTAGTCTAAATCAGATAAGTCTTCACTTCTTGAACTCGGATGCTTTAATGTTATCAAACTTTGTGGATAAGCTTATTAGAGACAAAGGAGTGTAATGCAAGAGAATTGGAGAACCAAAGAACAACTAATTCAGATCGGTACCGATCAAATTGGATCGGATTAGTGCCGATCCGAAAAGTTAGGCTATTTTCAACCCATACTTCTTGGGGACTTCAATGATGCTCTTTTAGGCCTTTCAGTCAAGTTTCGAGTCGTTCTGGCTTAATTTGAATGTTCTAACTCCTTTTGAATTCAGTTGGGTTAAAAACACAGTTAACACTTAGGAGCATGCACGGGTTTTGTACCAGATATACTAGTCTTGTTAATACCAGTAGCTATATTCACTTTATTATTACCTTTACCATTGTCTTTATTTTTCAGTTTTGGAATTTGAACAACAGTGTGTGCATAATCAGGTTTCTCAACCTTAATCCTTTCTTCTTCCTTAACATACATAACAATTAATTCGCTCATTTTCCACTTTTCTTTTTGTGTATTATAATTGATCTTGAAAGGACCAAATTATGCAAGAAGAGAAGTCATAATGAAACAAAATAATAAAACCCTCAGAAATTTCCATATCCATTCCGTTTAATTTTTCGGCCATATCATTCATCATCATGATTTGTTCACATACACCGCTTGTCCCGTTATACTTGGTAGCGAGCATTTTCATTATCAGAGCACTAGCATTAGCCTTATAAGAACTTTTAAACTGCTCTTTAACTGAAGCCAAATACTGTTTTGCAATGAAAATATTATTTGCATCATCCTTCTCTAGACTACCTCCTCTTATAACAGGTGTAACATTATTTTTTATAATCATGAGGGACATGCAGTTTGACCACTTCCATTTTGCAAAATTAACCTTTTCATCATCAGTACGTGTCGTTATAATAGTAGGTTTGTCCATTCATGATCAATATCCAGAACATTAAGACAAATCTCAATTTGCCTTTCCAAGAGGAAAAATTAATTTCGTTCAATGGTACTATTCCAAAGATTTTAGCATGAACACTATTCAGTTGCATTAGAATCAGAAAAAATGAAATGCTTAATATTATCAACTATAAATCTATAAATAGCATAACAAAATTAAATCAACTGTATATAGTGGGACTAACAGTAATTATACTAAAATAAATAATAAAACACCATATTATCTTTCAGTCCTATCATAATAGTTTTTTGCATAAAATTCAATTCATATTATCGTTGGGCATAAACAAATGAATTGCTAAAATAAATAAATTCGGTTAACTGATCATAATGGCAATTAAAGTTGGTAAAATTATCATTTATAATCTATTAAATGTAAACGCGCAATTTCATGAAAATTAATTTGTATCACCATTGAGTAGAAACAAACAAAACCATTAAAAAAAATTCACTAAATAAATCATAATGGTAATTAAAGTTGGTAAAATTACTATTCATAATTTATTAAATATAAAAATTTTAATTTCATGAAAGTCAAATTGTATCACCATTGGACAGAAACAAACTGAACCATTAAAACAAATAAATTCACTTAATAAATCATAATAGCAATCAAAGTTGGTAAAATTACCGTTTTTAATTTATTAAATATAAAACATAATTGT
This sequence comes from Allium fistulosum, assembly GCA_030737815.1. Lineage (NCBI taxonomy): Eukaryota > Viridiplantae > Streptophyta > Magnoliopsida > Asparagales > Amaryllidaceae > Allium > Allium fistulosum. The sequence goes on from CM060902.1 coordinate 521,198,237, forward strand.
GACTTTAAATCACAAAATTCATTATAATAAAGTGGCAGTTACAATTCAAAGTTGATATAAATTGAAAACAACCAATTATAATGTTATATGGTTTAAATTATTTAAAAAAATATACAATAAACCATAGAGAATAATAATTGATTCAAAATGCAACAAATATAAACATATCAAAACTCTTGGTCATGATCTAGTTTGGACTAAAATTTCACACAAACTTAGTGTAATGACCTAGAATTTTGGTCATTTGATATTGAATATTTAATTGATTTTAAGTATTGAAATATTAAGATTAAATAATTTAAAATTAAAATATAGGGATTTATTTGAATATGTGAATAGTGTCTCAAATAACTGGGTTTTTAATTAAATATTAATTTAATGGATTAAATAGCTCATTTAACTCATTTTATTAAATAAATAATAACGGTGAATTCATTTTGTAAATTTATTTGCAACAGTAAATGGTTCAAATGATTTATCGAAAAATATATTTGTATTATTACGACGCAATTTTTATTGTTGTATTTTTAATTTATTTTTCCATAATTTTAGTTTGGAAAATATTGAAATTACTCATTTGATGATTTATCGACAAATGGCAGTATTTTTGTGATTTTTCAGAATCAGTAAACTAGTGTATATTATTATTGTTTTGAGGTCGCATTGCTATTCTGAGCGCGACCATATTTTTGTTTTATCGTTCAGAGCTCATACGCGAATGGAAATCTATACGACGAAATGCCGGGATTTACAAATTATATATATAATAGTACTTAGCAAAAAAAATCAGATAACTCATTTTCTTCCTTTCTTCTACTTACTGTTACATTGCAAACAAAAAATAAAACTTAGATCTACTCCCTTTAAAAATAATAACAATTAAAATAAAAATAAAAAGTTGGAATCTTTGAACTTCTAGTGGTGAGATCTTCATGCTGATTTGTATCAAAGGGAGTGTGACATTGTTTTTCAGTGCTTGGTAGTGAAACAATAGGTGAAACATGAAGTATATTGATCTAAGGTTAAGGATTTTGCAAGCTATGGTCGACGAGGGTTCGCGGCAGTGGTTCCATAGGGTTTGCGTCATCGATAGGCTGCTAGGGCCGAGATTTAGATTGGTGCGGTGGTCGGCGGTGGGTTGCATCCCTATACGGACGAATGGGAAGACGTTGGGTCGCTTTTTGGTCGGGGGTGGCAAGGGTAAAGTGGCGGGGTGCATCGCGGAGAGATTGGATGGTGGTGTCAGCTCGTAGAATCATCGACTGGTGCTTCGTGCAGTGTGCTTGGCAACATGCACAGTTACTGGAGTGGAGGGGGAATATGGTTTGGGGAAGAATGATTTGGAGGGTTTTAGTTTAAGTTGGTAATTAATAAATTTAATGAGTAATTAATTTTGTAAATTAATTCGGAAAGCTTATAAATTTAATATCTTGATCATACGAGGTTCGATCAAGACGAAACTTTTTGCATTGCGCTCGTAGTGACAAAAGCTTCATGATGGAACTAGTTGGGTTGAATTTGGAGCAAGTTGAATTTGGGCTAAAATCGGACGTCGTTTGATTTTAGTTCAAACTGGAATGCTTCAGCGCCAATTGGAATTTCAGTGAGTATAACTCACCTCTTTAGATAAATCAGTGTTACATAAAATTTACTATTTGTATTTGGTTGAAATTATTGGCTGGTTGGTTAAACATTCACTGTTACAAAGTTATTGGCATTTAAAATTGAAATACAGGAAAATTTGTTGAGAAATCCAAATTTTTCACCGTAGTGATTTATAATTTTCAGTTATATAGTTGCTGGTTTATTTCAGTTATATATGTGTGATATAGATTGTTAAATGCTGAAAATTTGACTGTTTGATCATATTGGATGTGACACTGACATATGTAAAAATTAAACATTTTTAGTAAAAAATGTTGTTGTAGCATTTGCTAAGTGCTATAGTAACTATGGGCCTCGATTTTGTGGTTTGTAATTTTATTAATTTTTGATTTGGTTTGGAATTAAATTGGTTTGGGAAACGATTTAATTCTGACTGTTTTTGAATTCTATGATATTTTAATATAAATAAGTTTTTAAAACTTTTCTATTTTATTTCAAAATTTCTTTATTTATTATTTCTAATATATATATATATATATATATAAGTAAATGTTTAAAATAATTATTTTGGGAGTATTGGTTTTTATAGAAAAATTATTATAATAATAAATGTATAATTTTTAAAAATAAATAAAAAGGGGTTATCTTTTATTTAAAAGTGATTTTTATTTTAAAGAAGATAGGAATATTTTGAAATAAATATTGCAAGGCATTTTATATAAAATGTTGAAAATAAAAGAGTAGATTACAAATGGTATTTTATAAATAGAAGGAGAGTCTTATAAGTGAGGTTTTATAAAAGGGAAGATATTTCCATTTCATAAATTTGAGAAATAAATCACATTTGTGGTCTATAATAATATATGGAAGGGTCTTTTTTGAGAAAGTAGCTGGATCTATTTTGGAAACTGGAAGTGTGATAAATTTGGAAATGTAAAAAATGATGTTTTGTAAATATGAAAGGAATGTTAAAAAGGGAATTTATAAATATATAAGGAGTTTTGTTTTATAATTAGAGTTTGGTTTTATATTTGGAGTTTGTTTTATAAAGGAGTATTATAAATGGATTTTAACTTTTATAAAATGAGTTTATAAATAGTATTTTATAAAAGAAGTTTTATAAAAGGTTTTATAAATAATAATAAAAGGATGTTTATAAAGGAGTTATTAAATGAATTCGGAAGTTTATAAAAGGAGGTTGAAATTATGTTATATATATTTTTATAGAGATTTATGAATAATATTTGTGAAAGGAATTCTAAAATGATTTGAGTTATAATTATGTAAGGGATTTTTTATAAAAGAGTCTATTTGAAATAGACCTGTGATTTTCTTGACTAATCTTCTTAATTATGGTGGTAGAGGACATTCTTTCCCCACTTAACAATGAAGAAATAGCATTTTGGTTATTATTATTTCTGTTTTTAATGACTCTGTTTTAACCCTATTTTAAGTGTGGTTTTGGAATAAGAATCTTTCTTAGGATCTACAAATATACTTATACTATTGAAATAAGTATATGGGTAAATTTTCTAAGCATTGAAATACAATGATTTAAACCTATACCTAAATAGTTAATATAAGTATATGGAAGGGTTTCTATGTTTTGGGAAAATGAAATGTTTTGAAATATACCTTTGTAAAAGATATTTAATATAAGTATTTACAAAGTGTTTTCGATTAATGAGAAAAATAATTTAAGAGGCATCAGGTTGCTTTGTGCTTAACCATTGTTATTTTCCCTTAGAGAATTAAAACTCTGGTTGTATTGTTTGTTTATTTGATAGTTAAATAAACGACTATCAAATGTTGGCTTGTTTTAAAACTATCATTATCGGTCCGAAGTGACCGAAATCGAATACATTATTCGAAAACCACTTCAAACTGGCATAGAGTTTCGAATTGGCATATATGAAGATGATTGAAGACGGAGTCCTTTGAAGTGAAAGGGCTACGTGATACTAATCCTGAGGGTGATTCCAATATGATGTAGTAGAAGTAGTGCCTTCGGTCTATTCATATCCTGAAAAACTTGTATGGATGAATGCTGGTACTACAATACTGCCTGGTGGGCAGTGTTAGCATTCCAAGTGGGTTTGCTCTTTAACAAGTAAAACATAGCATCTATCCTCATCAACCGAGAATGACTAAAACATGGTATATGCAGTAGGGTTAAGTGGGTCGCTGCCATTAGGGTGTATCATCATCTTTCTAGATATGCATTCATTTTATAGATTGGTTGTGCATGAGCGCTCTCGGTGAAGGTTGCAAAGCAACCGGGGTGATGATATATACGATGCTATCCAGTAAGGGGTAGGCCGGCTCTATGTAGCAGGGGTGCAAGATGTTCTTGTTGACCTCGGTACATTTTTCTAGAGGTGTACTATGACAGGCAGTACCCCAATAGTCTTGTTATTAATGGAGTCCATTCTCCAATAAGTACCACATGGACTTAGTTGTGGCTAACTATGTTGGAACGTGAGATGCAAGCATTTCAGGTATATTCATATTTTACTTTAAATCCTAGACATTATTAGAATATCAATCGATTTCTTATAGAAATGGTTTGGTTATCGTAAGGTGAAAACCCATCCTTGTTTATGTGCGACGTGGTCTTACGAGATACTTTTATTTTGAAAAGTTTTTATACTTTAAAATCCATTTGAAGTGTGTTTCTCATGCTGGTTTACCAAACTAATCCGAGCGTTATTTCCTTGTAATGCTCGGGTCAGTCTGAGCATATTTAAAGATTTAGCTTTAGATGCATTGGAGCTTAGGAGACGATTTGGAGGCCCAAGACATATCTACGTATTTCTTTGTGTTCTGCTGCATGTTTTTATTGTTTTATTAGAAATTGTAAGGAAAGGTTGTTATAACTATCCAAGTAGATGATAGGCTAGTACTATGATGGATGTATGTGTATAAAATTTTTCTTTTATAAAGATCATTGTTATATTATAGATTATTCGTTGCATTATGAGATTCTGTGTTGTTTAGTTTCTTCTTGTCTTCTTACTTTCCACTAACAATCGGTTTTTTCAGGCACTTGGTTGTTTGGCATGTGAATATCAGGGATGTATTAATGTCGACTTCTGAGGATCGGAAAGGTAGGTCGTTACTCGTGGTATCAGAGCTAAGATTGAGCGAACACCTAGGCTTTGGTTAGGATTACTTCATTTGAGATAGGGTTAGTGGCCCTAGGATGAGTTTGAGTGAATTATATATAAGAGAGAGTATTTGTTAGTGATATTAAAATGTGTTATATTATGTTCATTTATCGGTTGAGTGGTTATGAATTCTGGTCGGTACAGAAGGAATAACTATATCGATAGGGGTTTCTAAACACTTGAACATGGTAAACTGACACGGTATTATTTTGAAATTGGGTAAATGAAGTAATTTTACCTAGATTATATTTTATATATAAAATATTTTTTAGAAATTAATATAGTTATATATGATGTGTTTGGTTGTTAGAGCATGATAATATTTAATTATTATCATTTATTGTTGATTTATTGTGCTCGGATAGTTAATTGGAATTTTGTTTGGTTAAATTAAATATGAACGCCTTGTAAATTCAGTTTCACGATTTGACTATAAGGCTTTTGTAATAATGTTTGATAAAAATTTAATTTTTATAAAAGTTGTTATTATAATTAATATAAACAAAGATATACATTTGTGAAATGTTTTTATATGAGGAGTAACTTTATGTAATTTGGATGTATAAAGATGAGCTTTATAATTAAGTAAGGATTTAAACTGAGAATTTGAGAACTTAAATTCTATTATTTTTGAAAATTATTTTTTACAAAGTTTTGGATAGAATAATAATGGTATTATTTTGAAAGTATTTTGAGTAGAAATGTTTTAAAATGGATTCTAAAAGAGATAAAAAGCACTGAACTCACTTCAATCGTTGGAAAATAATTCTGGTGACGACTGGCAGCATCATCGACTTCATTTTCGAGTTTATAAGTGATGGATTGCTACCATAATAGTAACTGGTTATAGAGCTATTTGGTAAAACAAAGTTGTTTTAAATTCCAAGAGTATGATTTGATATATAAAATAGATATGTATATTATTATTTTTAAAATGAATTGAAATAAAACCAAGTGTTTAGTTCTTGAATTTTCAGTTAAGAGATTGTATGGACTCCTTTATCATATCCATTAGTATAGTGTGGGTTTGTGCATCTCATTTTGGGATATTGTTTGGGTAATTTCATGTATAGAAATAAAATGGAATTTTCGACGATTTTGGACAGTCGAAAACTTCCTAATTTATTGGAAAAATTAAGCTAAGTGTTTTGTTAAAGTTATGAGATTATAATTTTCTATAAATTTTAAATTTGAGAAAATAGTAAGTTAATACAAATTGTAAAAAATTGTTGGATATCTTAGTTAAGTAAAACAAATCTAAAATTTGAATATATACTTTTAGATTGTAGCGGAGTGTTATACAAATATGGACTTGAGTTTAAAGTGGATAATAAACATAAGTGGTGTTATAGGATGGTCGTAACTTAGGTAACGATTTTTTTGAAATGGATAGTAAGTAATTATATTATTTAATGAAATATTATCGGTATAATAAATTATGATTTAAATTGAATATGGATAAAAAGAGAACTGGCATAACTTAAGAGAAACCAAAGGAATAAATACGTAAGATGTACGTAAATCATTTTATTTGCATAATTATTGGATCCAGATTCAAGTGCATGATTTCGAGGTAATTTACACCGGTCCAAGTTATGATTTTTCATTCAATTCTTGATGGCGAACACTTGATACATATTTTTTATTTTGATTCCGAAGCTTTCTATCATAGTTGACAGCTATGCATGGAGAACAGAGATTTCTAGTCAACGTACGGGATCAGAGTCTGCAGTAGAGGGGTCAAGTGTGCGATACTAGTTCGAAAATGAAATTTTGTAATCGAGTGAGTGATCAAATTTGGTATTGCATATGGATGGTATATGTACATTGTTCGAACTTTATTGAAATTATATGCTTGTGTAATTAGAAATGCAAGTCATATAGTTAGATATTATTATAATTAGGGTGTAGGTTCATGGAAGCAAAGGCTAGTTGACGCTTCTAGTTTCATGAGTAGTGTTTTTTGCCCGAAAAATAGGTACGTGTTTATATATGGTTGTTTGGATTGGTGGTTTTATGCCTAGATATGGGAGGCCATTTGGCTTTTGTTTTTCTTTTGTTAGTTTGGGCCCATAATGGCGATTTGTTGTTTTTCCCATCAGGCCGTGCAAAGGAGATGCTATCGAAATTTTCCATAAACCTAAAAACTTAGTGATTTAATAATCCATTTTAGCAAATTGATTTTGAAAAGATAATGGGTTTGGAGGAAAATTTTTTACTTCATGAATTTCGGGGACGAAATTCTTTTAAGGGGGAAGTATACAACGACCCGGAATTCTTGTCATTTGATTTTGAATACTTAATTAATTTTAAGTACTAAAATATCTGAGTGAACAAGACAAAAGCCTATATTTTCTCAAGCTTGATTCGAAATAGCTATCAGTTCAAGCAGGAGAGTTCGTCTTTCTTTGTGAAATGGCCAAATTAGTCGCACCTATAGAAAGGATCAATCCCACATTCGGCTTAAGAGAAGCAAAGAAAAGATCAGAGTCGGCATTAGCCCCATTGTAGGAGGAAGAAGCCCTTCTATTGAATCCATTGGAGGAAGGACTACTAATAGGCAGCGGTGAGGTAGTTCTTATTAGTTCGAATCGGTGCTGGTAGCTATAAACTCTTCTTTTTCGATGGGAATAGGTGAATAATGTTTCAAATAACTCGGTGTTTAATGGAATATTAATTTAATGGATTAAATAGCTTATTTAACTCATTTTTTTATTAAACAAATAATAACGGTGAATTCATTTTATAAATTTATTTGTAGTAGTAGATAGTTCAAATAAATTATCGGAAAATATATTTATATTATTATGACTTAATTTTTATTGACATATTTTTAATTTATTTTATTTGATATTTCCATAACTTTTAATTTGGAAAATATTGAAATTATTCGTTTGACGATTTATCGGCAAACGATAGTATTTTTGTGATTTTTCAAAATTAGTAAACTAGTGTATATTATTATTGTTTTGACGTCGCATCGCTATTCTGAGTGAGACCGTATTATTGACTTATCGTTCGGAGCTCATACGCAAACGGAAATCTGTACGGTGAAATGCTGGTATTTAGAAATTATATGGTAGAGTTAGGGGTATGCCCTAGGGGCAATTATGTAATTTATTACATATATCTAACTCGTTGACCAATCTTGTTCGAAACAAAAGGTATTTTCTTCCTATTATATACTTGATATAATGTGATTATATTAATTAATTAACTTAATTAAAAGTATATTTAATAGAAAAATCCATAAATGGTATATTTTGTGATTGTAGTTACAAAGTGTTATAACCGTGCGTAATTTATCACAACGAAACAAATATACCATTTTAAATGTTCCTAGTCAAGATGCATCGAGACTGGATATCGATGTATCCGTTGAGACTGGAGTACGTAACACTCTCCAAATGTTGAGCAGTGTCTTACTCATGACTGCTGGGGGCACCTAGGGGTTACATACTAATAGTCATTGGATAACTATGGAACGGCTCACTCGTTAGTTTTCTGTTGATTAATATAACTAAGGTCAAATAGAAAATATCGATGTGACTGATTTACACAGTTCTCTCGACTTGAGAATACTATGGATCTTCAATATGAAAGCTCCGCTTTGATTATAGCCAAATCATGGCATAGCGTCTATCGAGTGACTATAGTTGGGTCAAGTGGAAGTATTGGAAGTGAAGAACTATTCAAGAGAGGATTCGTCTCCTAAGTTATATGCGTTTGTATCACGGTCAACTCAAGTCAACTCAAAGTCAAAGTCTTTGGCCAGAGCATTTCGGTTAATAATAATTTTTATTATTGAACCAAGGACTTTGTATTTGGACAATAAAGTTGAATGTGGATGAGGTTGAAATTTTGATCATTACAAAATTCCATAAGTCCAAAGTGATATAGTTTTGACGAAGAGAATTGGTGTAAACAAATGTCACAGCCGGGTAACGCTTATTAAACTAAAATTGGATTTTACCGAAAATGAGTAAGCGATAAATTTGGCCATAATGTCACACCACCTGCTAAGTTACGTGTGAACGTTAATATTAGAATAGTTCGATGTTAATCGCTGACCAAATTTACACCCGAGAGTTCCACAGCCGAAATGATGAATTCCCTTAAGACCAAACGATTTAATTAGTTTATAATTGTTATAAATTAATTAATATTTATGAAATATTAATTATAAATTTGAATATGATTTGAGAAATAAATAAGGTTATATATATTTATAAAAGTTATAAATATATCGATTGATATACAATATCGACAAGCGATTAAATTAGATTTAATTGCATAGTATTTTGGCTTAAGCTTAGATGGATTTAAGGCCCATCATTAGGGCTGCAAAATTTTAGTTTTGGGAAGGTCTAGGGGTGGCTAAAACATAGGGAATTGGCTTGGAGATAATGGGTTGAGGTCAAGTGAGAATGGGTAAAAAGGTTTTCCTCGTTTCTCTCTAGTACAACCCTATATATGTGTGTATGTGTGCGCGCGTGCGCATGTGTGTATGTGTGTGTGTGTGTATCTCTAAAATAACAACTAACCTTTTTTTGGCCGCCATTACCTTCTACTTTGATGGTTAAAATACAGCTCTCAATCCACTCCAAAATCCTCAAATATATTTCAAATTAAAATAATATTATTCGATAGTTAGAGGTCGGTGATTCCGGACTTGCAATCTGACGAATCAAGAACAGTAAAAGGAAGGGTAGTCATTACTTCAACGTGGATTCAAAGGCATCATTAAATTGGTAATTTTAATTTATATTATAGTAATTAATTTTTTTTCTATGATACTATAATAAGCAATTTCATATGTGACGCCCCACCTCTATACCCACGCTAACCAAGAACACTACGATGTAGTGCTGTCAATTAGCACGGAGAATAAGGCTGTGGAGGAGCGACCATCCATGTAACTTCTTTGTGCGAGCACCGATACGTCAGATAGAATAGAATGCATATCTTTTAAGGAGGAAATCCGACATACCGATACAAACACAAAGCTATCACACGGTGGCTATATATAATCTTCGGAAACAAACATAGAAATAATCATAACATAAATCAGTCACAGACATCCATATCACAAAGGCGGAAGAAGATATGAATAAATATATAACACATGAAAGTGTACATCAGAGTAGTGGTCAGAAAGATCCACGATAATACAAAAGAATAGCATCACGTGCTATACAAAAGAATAAGTACACAACATAGAGTCTATATCTCAAAGGTGTACATCCAAAAACTACTAATCTATGTAGTTAGCCAAAAGTCAGAAATATCCTGAAGAGAAGTCAAGCAGAAGCACCTATAACATCTCGGTCTGACCCGAGTATTATTTATAAGAAAATAATAAACGGATCAGTCTAACTATAAATATCAGATGATATGGTATAAAGTAAAAGGCATGACATGAACATGAAATAACTATAACGACATACTACTATAAGTATGTAAATGATAATCAACAAAAGATTAATCAATATCATAAGAATCTTCTCAAAGATAAGGTAGGGTATCATACCCTAAACTTGTATTCATAACAAGTCAATAACACATGAATTCACCAATGCACAAAAACTGATATCATATCAATGAAAATCATGAAAATTGGTGAAGCACAAAATTCCAGAAATCATCATCAGAAATCCAGAAAACACATAAAAAGGGGGGAGGCCTAACACATGAATGGGAGCATGAAAACTCACCTACGCGTAAACACATGACGAGAAGCTATCTCATGGAAGCTATCCATTAAATTTTCACACAGGAATGGCTCGAAGACCGTAGGGTGCTACCCTAGAAATGTGATGGCGAAACATCACATAATCGGGGTATAGTCTCCCACGTAGACAAAGAGACATCACTCAATCGCTAGTCTAAATCACAAAAATGATCGTCATGATCATAAGGAAGTGTCAATCACACCAAGCTAGTAAATATATGAGTTTAGCTTCATGTCCCATAACCACTTGCTTAACTTAAATATTTACGAACAAGCTGTAAATCTTCACTAGGAAATTGTCACAAAAAGGGTTCAATCGAACAAGTCTAAGAGCTAACCGACGAAGTAAACGCAAGCGTTTCATACCACTCGTTTTACTAAGTCGTTTAAGTCGATTTCTCGTCCGAGTGAAGTAAAGGCTTGTATATACTAGTAGATTGAAAATCGGTTTGAGAAAACGAACTTTTGATATTTAAAATAGTGTTGAAATCGCTTTGATGAAAGAGTTTTGATATTTACTATTAGTATTGAAACCTTCATATATCTTTAAAGTGACAAGTCATAAAACGATTGTAGAACAAATCAATTCACGTTCGAAGACGTGAGTAAAGTCCAAAGAAGTCAATCCCAAAACCATCAAAGTAGAAATTCTGATAAATGTTTTTAAGAAGAGATTGCCTACGCAGAGTAATACGGGGTTCGACCTAAGGGAAGAATGCCACGCGACTTAGCAGAAGAACAGGTCGAACGACCTAAGGGAAAACAGGTCAAACGACCAAGTACTAACTCGCGAACGACTTACGACTTAAGCCTTGAACGACTTAGTGGAATGAACGACTTAACGACCTAAGCCTTGAACGACTTAGTGGAACGAACGACTTAACGACCTAAGCTCCAATTCGAGCTGCGAGCTAAGGCTGGAACGACCTAGTGGAGTTAGGTCGGGGACGACCTACGACTTAAGGTCATACGACTTAACAGTTGCGAGCTAGCGGAGTTGGCATGGCCTAGCGACTTAGTAGAAGCAGCGACCTACGACTTAACGATTTAAAAGCCAACGACCTAGGACTTAAGAGCCATACGAGCTACGACTTAAGCTCAAATACGAGCTACGAGCTAAGGTCTATACGACCTAACGACTTATCCCAGTACGACCTAAGCCAGGACGAGGTAGCAGAAGGCAACGACCTAACTCTTAACTCGCGCACGACTTATCGCTTAACTCGCGAACGACTTAGCACTTAACTCGCGAACGACCTAGCGAAGGCAGAACACTCAGAACGACTTAAGGCCTGGAACGACTTATGCTCCGTGTGACTTTTCAACACGAACGACTCAAGCCAGTAACTCGAGAACGACTCATCACTTTAACTCGCGAACGACTCAACGATGGCCAGAAACGACTTAAGGCCAGAAACTCACCAAAACGCCAAAATTTATAGTTTTTCGCCAATCCAATGCAATCCAAAGGCAGATATTCATACAAATGCAATAGAGGATCATTCCCAACAGTCCAAGATAGATATAGGTAAGATGTGAGATCAAAAATCTCACCTTTTCCACGAAATTGATGAAGATGAAGATTGAAAGCAAGGAGAAGCAACCCAAAGCTTGAATCCACAATCTTCTACTTGAATTTGATGTTGAATCTCGGATTTGCAATAGAATTTGAGTTGGGAGTTTTAATTTCTCTTTCCCACCACCATTTTTGACAAAGCTTGAAGTGTTTGAACAAATGAGAAAGAGGGTTGGACTGAACTAAAGGGGTGCAGTCCAAACCAAAGTCAAAGGCGGGAAAAAGTGTCGAAAATTTCACTATCTCCAAACATATCGAAGTTTACACTCAAAAAGATCGCAAACGTCATTTTGAACTCAATGGGAGTGGTCTCGAGTCCTAATTTGACCGTATGCAAAAAGTAGCTTTTCGGACTAACATCCGACTAACGATAAAATATTTAAATAAAATATTTAAATATAAAATCGATGGATATGCGGGTTGTTACATCATATCTGTTTGAATATGTTGCTACTATATGTTTAGTTAAGTGAGATTTTGTAAGTAGATGTAGTTGTCACAAATTAGTTTGGTTATGTGCATAATTTGTTTATTATACTATTTGATAGACAAATGTTGTTTATTGTACAAAATCATGTTTTGTCATTAATAATTTTTTTATACATATTTATTAATATATATATATATATATTAGTGTATATTTCTCTCTCATAATAGCATATATGCATATATAAGATATATATATATACGATTTGAAAATTTTAGTACACTTATTTATATATAATATGAATTTACAAATTCGAAAATTAATTATCACACATATATTCGTATTTTTAAATTAACATTTATTGAATTTTGAATTGTTTATTATATATAAAATAATTATCATATTAAAATTTTAATTTTATATTTTTAAAAAATATTATATCATTCTAGAAACGTATAGAAAAAATTTAGAATTTTTCAATCAAGTTTATTATTTTTAATTATTAATATTATTTTGGAATAACTATTTATGATTTACTAAAAATAATAATTTAATTGAAAATTTCTTCAAAATTTCTTGTAACCTTTCGTTCATGATCCTAGAATTTCTAAAATTTTAAATTTTGAATTTTTAATAATATATTATTTTATATAAATAATTATTTTCGAAATCAATGTATTTGTTTTTAAAATTAATATTTCAACTTTGGAAAATCTCCAGATTTTTTCTAAGCTCTATTTTATGATACTAGATTTTTGAAAATTGTAAAATTTGAATTTTCATCAATAGATTATTTTATGTTAATTATTTATGGATGAAAACATTATTTTATTCATAATATATACAAATTAAAATACTAAAATTATTATGTTTGCAAAAGTAAGTTAATTTTGAACTATAAATAATTTTTAATAATTGTTCTCTCTCTTTCTATATATATATTTATCTATATATAAATGTTTTATGTTCATATATTATATGTAATATATTTATACATACATGTGTGTGTGTTGTAACACATATACATGCACATAGTTGAACAACATACATGACATTCAAAATGAGCTAATATGTCTGTTGCGATGTAAATCCCAGCATCTACATATTGGCATATTATACCTTTCACGGATTATTATGTTACACATGCACTCACACATATATGTATACGATACATTTATGTATAAGCTAAATAAAATAAAATTAATTTCATATCTTAATATATTTGAATTTAAATAAAAAATATGATTTTATTTAAATGAAATTTAGAAATGTTCTAATTCAGTTAGACTTCATAGGCCCAATAAAGATCCAATAGGGTAAAAGTTTTGAAATTCACGCATAACTTCCGTTGCGGGCTGGTCTAGTTCCAACAATGGTATCGGAGCCCAATAGCCTATGTGGTCAAAATTAGTCATATTTGGGCTAACTAATTAAGCTTGCTCACTTAGTAAGGTGTCTAGAAAGGTAATGTCTAGGATTTGAATTGGGTAATCAAGTACCCTGTCCTACCTGGTTACCGGCCTAGCCCGAAAGGTGAAGTGAGCCCAAAGGTTGCTTCTAATAGAAAAGGCCCAACCTAATTTGGGCCTTGGGCTAATTTTCAAAATCGTTTTGAAAATTAATGTTAAATATTTTAAATTTAATAGTTAAATTTAAAATAAAACATGTTTATTATAAAAAATTATAATACTGCATAAGTTTTAAAAATGTTTGCAAGGATAATGATATTTTCAAAATGTTTGAAAATATTTATATAATAATTTCAAATTTTAAATTTATTAATAAGGTTAATAAAATAAATTAATAAAATATGTTAATTATTTAATGCATATATGCTTGTATTATATATGTTGATATATGTTATGTTATTTTAAAATGTTTAAGATAACATAAGTATACATGTATGTATACAAGATAAAATTTGAAATTAAGAAATTTTAGTAAAAATTGTTTAATTGAATAAATTAATTAAAGGTTAATTAATTAAATAAAATACACATATATATGACTATATGTGTGTTACACTAGAAAGGTTATAGTATACACTATAAATGTTATAGTAGATATGTCCAATATAAAAGTTATATTGGAATACTAATTTAAAATTAATTAAAGAGTTAATTGATTAAAATTAATTAGATAAGATTTAATTAATGACATATTATACGTAAGACTATCATATAAGTAATATGAAATATAAAAGTTATATAACAATAAAACTTATATGATATATGTATAAACTAAATGTGGAACATTAAAGAAACCGAAATAGACTTGAGAAATAAATACATATGTAAATGTAAATATACCGTGATTTCTAATGTGTCTGACACTTGAATCGCTGGGGTATTTCATAAGAAATATATTATTCTATAAGTCAATATCACCCAATATATATATTAAAGATTATGAATCTTCAATATAATATTGTCCTCTACCATATATATATATATATAAATTACTCGCATACTACTTAGTTGTTGAGCAAACTCAAGCTAGGGATGTTATGCGTAGTATTATTAATATATTGAATAGATGAGGTAAGATAACTATATGTATTTGTTAAGAAAACTCAGGTACATATACTATACTTAGGTCATCACGATGTGGTAGGTATGAGTGAATAATCTCTTTTGATTTGTTGAGCAAACTCAAGGTCGAAATGAGATTAGAACAAGGAAAAATGGGTTAGGAGTTGTATGTGATACAACCGATAAGGAGTTATCCATCGTTTGTGGGGCTATGATTTGTTGAGCAAAATCAAGGTCAGAATACCAAAACAAACGAGTCCTAACACCCACTAGTGAAGTTGTAAGACTTCTATGTTTCATCTTAGGGTTTGGAGAAACATAAAAGACTAGTGGGATCATTATTAAAAAAATGAAATGGCAACATTTAACCTTCCTAATATTGTAAAATCATATGCTATATAATGTTATAATTATCTACAATGATAAATTTGTGCATTTAATATGATTGATAAAACGGTTGTCAATTAACATATATAAACAAACTAATTTGAAAGTTGACAAATAGAAATATAATATATACTTACTAATAATTCTAATTGCATGTTATATAATGTTTCTATACCCATGTAAGTGTCCAATTTCAACTACTTAATACATTCGTAAGTTGGTCACTTATATGTTTATTTGGTTTAGACCATGTATTGCATTTTATGAGTTTTTGAACTCTAAATGCAGTTCAAGACTATGGACATTTGATCCATGTACTTTCACATATAAATGTTATATGGTGAACAGTCATAGTTTATGGGGTACAATATTTCGATGAAGTTAGTTCATTCGAAGTAAGCTAATAAACAGTATTTTAAGATCATGTATTCAACTTGAATGATTTCAAAAGGATCATATTGTGTTAATGTAACACAAGACCATAAACTATGAGATACATCTAAGAACTCGATTGTTGAAATGTCATCTTGATCGGTTTACAAAAAGTGCAACATATTTGATGTCTTAAATGTTAAGAATAATCGAATGTGCTTTTTTAAATGGTTTGTTATGAAATTGTAGTAAGGTTTTCTTTTGAATAGTTTGACCATTTGAAAGAAAAACGAATGTATAAGAATGGATGTAATTTAAGGTAAAGTTGGAATGAAGAGAATGAATAGTCACTTCTGTTTCATAGAGAAACATTGGAAATAAGAATTGTAATACTAATTGATACTTAATATTGGAATATGAAATATGATTTTTATTCCGAAATGTATTTTCATAGAGAAAAGTATTTTCTATAACATTTTTTTCTTTGAGTTGAAGATATTTGATCAAAGAACTCTCCACTTTAAACTAGTTGCAGCATATGAAATAAGTAAACAATATAACAATATTAAGTGAATGGTAGACCTCTAAATTTAGTACGCTATTATAGTAATGGCGGAAATAGTGGGAGCATGCCATATAGCACCTAATTATTGCATCAAATTACGAAAATTGTTTTCCTAAAATGTACCGAACATTATTTGTGAAATAATATTTATTTTTGGTATTGACTGAAAAATAGATATAACTATACTTCAATATGAGTATTATAAATATTCATTATGAAATAGAAGTATATTATGGAATTTGTTTTCATAGTAAAAGTGATGCAAAAAAAATACATAGGTGTCTAATATTATTTATAGTTGTTTTGGAATTATAGACTAAGCCATATTTTTGAGAAATAATTTTACTATATGATTATGAATCATATGATACAAGTTAATTATATCTCAAATAATTAATAGCTATGCACCCATTCAGTGGAAGCATCATAAGAGTTGATGAACTCTTTGAATTAATACATATTGATGTATGCAATTATAAATTTATTAATACCAAAAGGGTTCCACAAACTTTATTATATTCATCGATGATTTATTACCAACATGTACATATGTATTAGATACACAAGTAGTAAGTTTATGATAAAATCATAGAATATAAAAGAAAAATAAATAAAATAACATGCAATAGAATAAAATGATTTGATTTGGTCGGATAAGTGAGTATATTGGAAAGAGTTCCAAATGTACCTAAAAATGAATATAGATTCAATCTCAAAAGTCACTCCTCCATGTGATACATAATGATGCATCGATAAGGAGTAACCAGACATTGTTAGACAATTTACGATTAATTGTGAGTGAAGTTGAATTAGTTTATTTCTATAAGGTCATGTACTTAATAGTAGTACACAAGGTTGATATTATTTCATCTAAACAATAGTTTACAAAATCATACAAGATAAGGGTTTGTAAGAAATTCCAACATATCCTAGCCAATGAGTTGGCAGGTTGTGCGAGTAGAAAGATTGCACGTAATAATTGTTCATGAGGGATCTTGTATGAATCTATAAAATGTTTTTTGGAAAGGTTTGTCATCAAATGACATATTTATGTTTTAAACATAATTTTTGTAAACTAAAATTAGTTTTATAAATAAAAAGGTTCATAAAGCGTTTATGAATCCCTATTCTAATTGCACTAAGAAACAATTGTTGTTTCAAGATATATCAACTTCATTGTGAAGGAATTTCCTTGAGAAATTTTTGGTAGTTAAATGGAATTGGATCCGATCCAAAGATAGAACTGATTATATGAGATGAAGTGAAATTAATTAACATAAATGAACACATAGCATTAGAGTGTCTAATAAGTATTCTCGTACATCGAAGAGAAACTATGAGTTTCTTATTAATGCCAAAATATACATTACCCTCGGTTGTTCAATTAAACCATTAAGATTGTTGACTCTATATGGTATGATGCGCAGATCTAAAAGAATTCCAAGTACGCTATCAAAATATGATTTGGTGGTCGTAACCAAAGAGATTCGATCCATCGGCTGAGATTGTGTCTTTATTGGAAAGACTAATGTGGTTGGAATTAAATGAGCAATGTTGATAAGAATAATATCACAAATTTTAATTGTTGAAATTAGCATAACAGATTCGGTATTCAACATGCTCAAGTAATTCAGATTTACTCACAAAATTATCGCTCGATAAAGCTTAGTGTTTGGTACTTATGTATTGAAACAAAAAATTCTAAATAATGATTTAGAGTAAGCCGTTTACATATATTAACCAAAAATGTCTCGAAGTCGGTGGGAGCAATATTGGGTTTGTGAGTCTTTGTATATGATCCAAGAAATGATATAAATGTATCATTTTATAAGCATCAAGATTGAATAAGTATTTTAATATAAATATCAAATAGTTTGATTTTCAACCAAAGTGCAGAGGAAGCATGTGTTCATAAGAAAGAACATTAAAAGGTACATTGATATTTCTAAACTATAAGTAAACAACACGTTGTTGATTTTAACAATATGTTTGTATTAAAATCAACTTTAGTTGTTTTAATACTCAATTTTGGATTGTAAATGATGTCTTTTATGGTGAGTATAAAAGATATAGGGATTGTCCCAAAACGATATACAAGAGCACCCTATTAAAAAGAGAACATGTGAGTTGGATTCCTTATGCATTAGCAATAGGAATTATCATACATGTTATGTGGTGTATGATATTGTGTTTTGTTTATGTATTTGATACATGAAGCAAATATAAAATCCAAATTGATATCACTAAATGGTTGTTTGAAGTGTTCTCGCATATTTATGAAATAATAGAGAATTGTTTATAGAAACAATGAACTCGTTATGATGGAACGTTTGGACACAAACTTTTATAAGTGATATTGAGTATAACATGTCAATGATAAAATTCAAGTTAAAATCTTTAATTTGAAAATGTTTCAAAATAAAAGTGATTGTGGTCGATTCAACGAAATGTTGAGAACATTAACTTGAATAGCGCTACAATAAAACAATGTACATAGATATAAATGCACAAATTTATAATTGAGCTAAAGGTGATTCCAAATGTTGAGAATCCCATAATATTATTATAAGATAACAATGTCATGAAATTGGTCATGATAGAACTTAAAGCTCACTAGAAGTCAAAAGACATACTTCGAATTGTTCCACATGATAAAGGCAGTTTATCACTATCAGAGAGAGTTAATCGACAAAGTAGATAATTAAAAACATGGTTTTAAATCTCCTATATATCGCCCGAGATCTCCTTTTCACAGTTAAGCGAGACGAGACATCAAATCTCCTCCATATCTCCCTCGACACTCATCTCATCCGAGATATTCAAATCTCAACCGAAATATGGATCAAAATCTCAATCCGAGATCTCACCCGAAATTATACATTTATCTTATTTTCCATAATATTTTTTATTTTCATATTGATTCAAAAGAAACTACTCAATCCAATTATAATTTACCAACTTCTTGAACATATTCTTCACTTTTTATCTTAATGAATCATAGCGAAAGGTTTCACTTCTTTATTATGTTCAAATAAAAGGATATTATTTAATCATTACCAAATCAATTAAGCTAATCAAGCTACTACTCTTCTAAAAATATTCCTTTTTCCATGTAAATCAAGTATGTTACCATTTTTATTTTTACTAAGAAAGTTATAACCGTTAAATAAATTTTTGACACATCAATTTTAGACACAGAAGTACATCCGAGATATTCTCGAGATGCATTATAAGACTTGAGATGTCAATCTGAGATGTACACCCGATATAAACTCATCTCGTCTAAGATCTCCCCCGATACGAGATAACTTGTGTAAAAATTCCAAGACGAAACGTGGCCGAAATCCGATATTTAAAACCTTGATTAAAACATAATAGCATACCCATTCACTAAGGGACTGACCTAATTGGTTTGAGAAAACTGATTGGAGAAGTTGGAATTAGATTACATAATTGACCCCAAGTGCAAGTGGGAGATTGATAGAGTTAGGGGTATGCCCTAGGGGTAATCATGTAATTTGTTACATATATCTAACTCGTTGACCAAGCTTGTTCAAAATAAACGGTATTTTCTTCCTATTATATACTTGATATAATATGATTATATTGATTATTTAACTTAATTAAAAGTATATTTAATAGAAAAATCCATAAATGGTATATTTTGTGATAGTAGTTACAAAGCGTTGTAACCGTGAGTAATTTATTACAACGAAACAAATATACCATTTTAAATGATCCTAGTCAAGGTGCATCGAGACTGGATATCGATGTATCCGTTGAGACTGGAGTACGTAACGCTCTCCAAATGTTGGGCAGTGTATTACTCATGACTGCTGGGGGCACCTAGGGGTTACGTACTAATAGTTATTGGATAACTATGGAACGACTCACTCGATAGTTTTCTGTTGGTTAATATAACTAAGGTCAAACATAAAATATCAATGTGACCGATTTACACAGTTCTCTCGACTTGAGAATACTGTGGATCTTCAATATAAAAGCTCCACTTCGATTATAGCCAAATCTTGGCACGGCGTCCAACGAGTGACTATAGTTGTGTCGAGTGGAAGTATTGGAAGTGAAGCACTATTCAAGAGAGGGTTCGTCTCCTCAGTTATATGCGGTTTGTATCACGGTCAACTCTAATCAACTCAAAGTCAAAGTTTCTGGCCAGAGCATTTCGGTTAATAATAATTGTTATTATTGAACCAAGGACTTTGTATTTGGACTATAAAGTTGAATGTGGATGAGGTCGGAATTTTGACCATTACCAAATTCCATAAGTCCAAAGTGATATAGTTTTGACGAAGAGAATTGGTGTAAACAATGAAACTAGTTTTCTCAAAACAAATTATTTTATATATAAAATACACGTTTTTGCACTCTTCGAGCATATGAGAAAGTGAATTAAACGATTTAGTAAAACATGTGGTATGGGACACATGCGTTTACTTCTTTGGTTAATTCCGGACTTGTTCGTTTGAAGCTATGGATGGTCGCTCCTAACTGGCCCTATTCTCCGCATTAACAGACAGTATTACTCTTTAATGCTCTTTGTTAATGTGGGTCTTGGGGTACCAAAATCATACAACTACATAATTGCAAGTTACCAGATAATTGTAGTAGGGCAAGACAAACTCAAGGAATGGATTTTTATTCTATGGCAGATTTTGAGATTTGTAATCTCCTATTAGGAGTTATGGTTGATAGAAGCCATTACATAGGCTTTGGTACATGCCGATGATATGGGGCAAATATTTGTGATTATTTGATATTGTTGTTGAACTTGCCTCTTTTGAGAAACTTCTATATGAAGTATTTTAGTGATATTACCTCATATTAAGTAGTCGTCACGTATAGATGTTGCTTCTTCTCTTTTGAGAAGAGATGTTATTACTAATCCCTATATTTCACCTATCATGTGCTCATCAGTTTATTTAAGCTAGACTGACCCGTGTATTTTTATATACTCGGTTCAAACCGAGTTATTTCAGGTTAGCCACCCGCCGTAGACTACCACTATGTTGCTTTCGCTTTGGATTATCTACTAGTCACCTTTTGTGTAGTCTTGTTGTTATTTTGTAAACTCTGATATGTAGCAATTCATTTTGACTCAATGTATATATTGTAGTCCTTGAACCACTACTATAGTATCACTTTGTAGTGTACTATGATGTATCAATGTATATGTATATATATATATATATGTGTGTGTGTGTGTGACTACTGTTCTGTGATCTGTTATATTTGTTGTTGTTATATATTGTTCTGATAGATCCATTAGCCACCGTAGTTTTGTGTTAAATATTTATTGAGTATGTCGATCCACTTTAGAGAGATAAAAGAAAAAAAATTAGAGCACCCAATCGACGTATTCAATAGATGTTTTAGACAAAGCTTACGGATGGTCGCTCCTAACCAGCCCCATTCTTTGCATTAACAAACAGTATTACTCCGTAAAGTTGTTTGTTAATGTGGGTCTCAGGTTGGGGCGTCATAGCTTGGTCATAACCGGGTAACGCTTATTAAACTAAAATTGGATTTTACCGAAAATGTGTAAGCGATAAATTTGGCCATAATGTCATACCACTTGCTAAGTGACGTGTGAACTTTAACATTAGAATAGTTCGATGTTAATCGCTGACCAAATTTACACCTAAGAGTTACACAGCTGAAATGATGAATTCTCTTAAAACCGAACGATTTAATTAGTTTATAATTGTTATAAATTAATTAATATTTATGAAATATTAATTATAAAATTTGAATATGATTTGAGAAATAAAAAATGTTATATATATTTATAACATTTATAAATATATCAATCGATATATAATATCGACAAGCGATTAAATTAGATTTAATTGCATAGTATTTTAGCTTGGGTTCAGATGGGTTTAAGGCCCATCATTAGGGGTGCAAAATTTCAGTTTTGGGAAGGTCTAGGGGTGGCTAAAACATGGGGAATTGGCTTGGAGATAATGGATTGAGATCAAGTGAGAATGGGTAAAAAGGTTTTCCTCGTTTCTCTCTAATACAACCCTATATGTGTGTGTGTGTGTCTCTAAAATTAAATACTAGCATATTTTTTCCCGCCATTACCTTCTACATTATTTGTTAAAATATAGCTCTCAATCCACTCCAAAATTCTCAAATATATTTCAAATTAAAATAATACTATTCGATAGTTAGAGGTCGGTGATTCCGGACTTGCAATCTGAAGAATCAAGAAAAGTAAAAGGAAGGGAAGTCATTGCTTCAACATGGATTCAAAGGCATCTTTAAATTGGTAATTTTAATTCATATTACGGTAATTAAATTATATTCTATGATCCTATAATGAGCAATTTCATATCTGTTTAAATATATTGCTACTATATGTTTAGTTAGGTGAGGTTTAAATTATACTATTTGATTTATGTATAGACAAATGTTGTTTACTGTAAAAAATCAAATTTTGTCATTAATAATTGTTTTATACATATTTATTAATAAATTCACACACACACACACACACACACACATATATATATTAGTGTATATTTCTCTCTCATAATAGCATATATGCATATATAAGATATATGTATGATTTACAAATTTCAATATGCTTATTTATATCTAATATGAATTTAAAAATTTGAAAATTAATTATCATACATATATTCATATTTTTAAATTAACATTTATTGAATTTTTAATTTTTTATTATATATAAAATAATTGTTATGTTAAAAATTCAATTTTATATTTTTTAAAAATGTTATATCATTCCAGAAACGTATAGAAAAAATTTATGATTTTTTCAATAAATTTTGTTATTTTTAATAATTAATATTATTTTGGAAAAACAGTTTATGATTTACAAAAAAAAATTTAATTGAAAAATTCTTAAAAACTTTTCGTAACCTTTCATTCATGATCCTACAATTTCTAAAATTTTAAAATTTGAATTTTTTATAATATATTATTTTATATTAAATAATTAATGCCGAAATCAATGTATTTGTTTTTAAAAATAATATTTCAACTTTGAAAAATCTCCCGATTTTTTCTGAGCTCTATTTTATGATTCTTGATTAATTATTATAAATGAAAACATTATTTTATTCATAATATATATAAATTAAAATACTAAAATTTTTATGTTGCAAAACTAAGTTAATTTTGAATTATAAATAATTATTAATAGTAGTTCTCTCTCGTTATATATATATTTATCTATATATAAATTTTTATGTTCATATATTATATATAATATATTTATACATACTTATGTGTGCGTGCGTGTGTGTCTATATATATATATATATATATATATATATATATATATATATATATATATATATATAGGTCTGTCAATGGGCAGGGTTCGGTCCGGGTATTATAAAACCCAGACCCGAGTCCAATTACAATAACTAAAACCCGAGCCCGGCCCGAACCCGCAGGGTATTTCAACCTAATATCCAAGCCCGGCCCGTCGGGCTTTTTAAGCCCGTTGGGTAATAACTATATACCTAACTCAGAATATTTATGTAACGACCCGACTTTTTCTCCACAGAAAGTCGTATCATTAATAAGAAAGAAAGGGGTAGAAAATAGAAAAGAAGAGAAGAAAGAAAGAAACAACAACAACGATCTCACATCGGAACGAATAAATTATATTAATAACATATACTATTACATAGTATACAACACTTTACAGAGTTACACAGCATATACATCACTTACTAGACAGTTATAACATCTGTCTAGACATTACAACTCAATACACTACAGAGATACAGACACAGCGGAACTACTATATATATCTACAACGCTGAAGCCTCCTGCTCCATTGCTCCTCCACAATTCGTCAAAGCTAAACCTGAATCCCTTGGCTACTCGTAAAAATTTGAGTACCCAAGAGTTTATAAAACAGAAATAAACAACTTGGGTCAGACATGGGTCTGGTGTAGGTAACAGGTTAAACTTGCTTAACTTCAAAACCTTTAGAAAGAAAAAGTATCACGTAAGACTCCCCACAAATAAACATGGGTAAGTTTTTACCTTACGCTAACCAAAACATTTGATAGGAAATCCAGTTATATTATAATAAGGTCTAGGGTTTTCAAATAAATATGAAATAGCTGAAATTGTTACATTATTAAATTCCAGCATACTAGCCACAAAGTGGGTTATACAATCAAAACCGTAAGGGCACGTAGGAAGAATGGGTTTCCATACAATGGCAGGGCTACTGGGGTACCGCCCGTCACAGTACGTGGCCTAGATCACCGTACCGAGGATCACTCCCAATCCCCTGCAACACAAAGCCGGAACCATCCCTTACTGGATAATTCCGAACAAGATAACCCCGTAGTTGGCGCGACCAACCACACACTAAGCCGAATATAAAAGAAAAGGGACCTCTAGACAGGGATCTATCTTGCTCTCAGTGGGTGCTACCCACGAAGCCTTGCTGCACCTCCCCTGTTTTAGCCATTCCCGGTTGATGAGGCTTGAGGTTACGATTACCTTTAATCAGAACATATCACTTAGAATGCTCATCGTCCGCCTGACGATGTGCTGAAAGCATTCAATCCATACAAGTTCGTTCCGGGTTCGAACGAAACCGAAGGCATTATCTCGTTACACTCGTTTTGGAATCACCCTCAGAGTTAACGACAATAACCCTTGCACTCTGAATCTTCATCTTCACTTGAGATTCACGACCTATCGTTAATTTGGATCGATGTGGTATTCGGGTCTCCAGACCTGGAATTCCGGTATACGGAAACCCGATCCCGGTCTCATCGAAATCCAAAACGTATCTTTTAAGGGCCAAGTTGTTTTAAGGTTAAAACAATTCAATTCTTATCTATATACACAAAGATAGATAATTCAATAGATAATCTACATTATCATCCCAAACAGATAATTCACATTATCATTATAATTCAACCAAACATCCATATCATATATCAATCATATCTCATCAGAGATATCAAACAATGAAATACATTCAATCTCATTCATCCATCCTTAAGCAATGATTTATATCATCTAATTAATTTAAAGTGAATTAAACTAATTACTTCATTCTATAAATCCTGCTTACTTAATTATTAATTAAACCAATTAATTAATCATTACTCTAAATATCCATCTTAATTAATCATTCCTGATTAATTATACTTTAATTACTTTAAGTAATTAATCCCTAATTAATTTCACAAATTAATTATCTTAAACCATTTCAGTAATTAATCTTAAATTACTTCATTAATTAATTAACCATACTTAATTACATTAATCCTTAATTAATTACAATTAATTAATTACTTTAATCACTTATTATTTATTAATTAATCTTAATAAATCAATTCTTAATTACATCATTAATTATATTAATTAATGATCCTTAATTATTCTTAATTAATTATCTTATTTAAATTAATAATTAATTAGTCACATTTATTAATCACCTTTGATTAATCTCATTTAGTAATTAACTACTCTTAATTACTACACTTCATAAATTAATTACTCCTTAATTAATTATCCTTTAATTAATCCCCTGATTAATTATACAAAGTAATTAAACTAAAATTACTTTTATTATTAAAATCTTCTTTAGTTAATTACATCCACTAATTAACTTTAATTACTTTCCTAAGTAATTACACTTCACTAATTACATTTAAGTAATTACTTATCAATCACAAAGTGATTATCTTAATTTAATTAATAAATTAAACTTATCAAATTTATCTAATTAATTACCTTAAGTAATTAATTACTTTAATTACTTCCATTAAGTAATTATACTTAACCCATTTTCATATTAACTAATTAATCTAATTGATTATCAAATTTAATCATATTAATTAATTAATAATCCTTAATTAATGATCTCTCATTAATTATTAAAAATTCTTTAATTACTTTCTTTAAATAATTAATCTTTAATAAACTATTTATTAATTACCACTTTAATAAATTCTTAATTACCAATTAATTAATTAATAATTACTAAATTTATTTCCTAATTAACCTTTAATCACTTGATTAATAAATTTCTAATCATTTATTAAAAATCTATACTTATCTAAATAAATGATTTTTAATCCCAAATTAATTAACCTTAATTAATTAACTTATAATTCTAATTATTTTAATTAATTAACACTAAACCATTAATTAATTAAATTATTAAATTATTCTTTAATTATCCTATTAATTTAATGAACCTAAATCATTAAATCTTAATTACTTTCTAAATTAAAGTATTAACCTTTATAACTACTTTAATTATCATTTACAAAAGGCTTTGAAACATTTTACCTTTAAATTTCATTTTAAATTGTTGATTTAAAATAAATAACAATTTATCTTAACAAAATTAAAACTCAATTTTAAAACTTTTAAAATCACAAGTTAAAGAATACTTATAATTTAAAAAGAGATTTTAAAAGTATTTAAACCAATTTCCTTTAAATTTCAAATCATTTATAATTTACTTTAACATTCAAAGTGGTTAAACATTTGAATTTTATAAAACTTTATTTTACTTCAACTAGGATTCAATTTGATTTGAATCTATTCTTAAACTTAGATTTAAAACATTGTTTAAATCTTTTATCTTAAATTTTTAAACCACTTTAACATTCAAACAGACAGGTTTAACAGGAAACCTGTAACCAACATCTACCCCGAGCAATCCCTAATTTACTTCGAGAAAACCCTGCACTGCTTCGAGTCGAAACTCGAATTACCCGAGAGTCACTCGAGTTTAAACCCTGCAACCCCAATTTGATAAATTCCAAAGAACTGCACCGTGCACGTGCACGGTAACTCAGGTCAACTCCGATCATCATCGTCGACTACATCACGTCGGAAAACATCACTCCACTCGAAATCGATCACCAGAACGACATTCCCTACTCGAAATTCGAATTCGAGCATTATCCAGACCTGGAACTACAACAGAACCCATCCACGAAAGCCTGTCAACGCCTCGCCCACGATCCTCCGATCACCGTTACATCGGAAACTCTGGCAACGACTTCGTCAGTCTTCTCGCTACCAGTTCCCAGAGTTTTGTGGAACTCGATCCACCATGGATATCGTGACGAACACATTTCCTCATCTTACCAAAACTAGGTTTAGAAACTCAATCGAACTACCACCAACGCCACGGTCATCTATACGGCCATCCTATATTTTTCTCGAACTCTCCGATCACTCTTCCATCACCAGAATAAAGCCCAGCCTCCCAGATCCTCGGAATCATAAGAATTTCTCAAAAACCCCAAAAACAGTGCAACCCCGACATGCTCTTCAATTCCATTTTAGAAATTATGGTATAGATCTTAAAAATCCTATTTTTGAATCAGTATTCGATTTATAATCCTAAATAAAAGAATTACAATGTTTGAATTTTTACTAAAAACTTAACTTACCTGTTGTTTTTGTTTCCAGAGCAAATTACAATTTGTTTTAGTTTAAATAAAAGTTTAAAGCTTTCATTATAATATACCAGACAGATATCATTTGAATCCTAAATCCTAATATGAACTTGTTTAAAAGAAAAATGGATTTTTATCAAAATCCTTGCTTCTGAAACCAAGTACAGGCAAACAGATTCACAACACATTCAATCATCTATATATATATACTTATAGCAATGCATTTAAAATTATACACCCAAACATACTAATCAACATGCATCCAGATATTCATACACAAAGCATACTTATTCCAGTCATAAATCAAGCAATAGATTATACTTAAGTTTATATTTAAATGAAAAAGTTACTCACCTAAACATGTGAGGACAGAGCCTTTAAGTTGAAATCTGTTTTGAAAGCTTTTGCTTTGAATTTAAAAACCAGAGTGCCTTGCTTTTAAAATTCCAAATTGAATGCTTCTTTGAATTTGATAAAAACTTGAGTTTTTGCTGATTTAAACTTGCATGCAGGCTATTGAAACTTGAACTTGCTTCAGATTTTACTTGCTTGCTTTAAAACTTGCATTACATATTTCAGGTTTGCAGGCATATGCTTTTGCATGTTTCTCAGATTTTGGAAAAATGTAGATGCTCAGGTTAATGATTTTGAAAGATGCAGGCTAGTGGTTTAAGGAAGATGTTTTGCATATTTCTTTGATCTTTGAAGACGTACAGGATTGAAACATGCAGGCTTGATTTTGGTTTTAAAAAGAATGATTACAAATTTTGATTTGAACATGATTCTGGTTTTGAGGAGTTTGGTTACTGATTTGTGAATGTTGTTACCAGATTTCATTTTTGAGAAGCTTGAGTTTTTCTTTGCTTTTGAAAATGAAGATTAGAAAAGAAATGAGGAGGAGGAAAACATGTTTTTATGAGTATAAATGATTTATTTTAAAAATAAAAGAAAAATTAAAAACAAAAATGACACTTGTCTAATCTATTACATTTGTCATGAGCATAAATTAACACTTGTTGTATTAGGCTCAATATATTTACACTTGTCCTATAAGTAACTTTACTTATTTTTATTTAATATAAAAGTAAATACAACTCTTTCTTTATTTATTAAATGCTTATATATATATATATATGAATTACTTTTATATGTAAATGTATATGTGCATTCCTTTTTTAAAGAAAATGAAATAAAACAATACATATAAAAATGAAAGCTTACTTACATAATTTAAATATGTTTATTCATTTGAATTCAAAATAAATTCAAATTCAAATTCTATTTATATTTGAAAATCCAATTTTTAAAACTAATTTATATCAACATATTTTAATTTTAAAATAATAATATTGTCTTTTAAAATCTATCTATATTTATACATTTATTACTATTATTTGAAAATAACTCATTTACCAATTTTAAATCATTATAAAAGAAATTATAAATTACTTATCTTATTTATCTTAATTAAATGCATTAATGTTAAATTTTTAAATGATATTTTAAATTTTCATATATAATTTCCAAATTATAAAAATGAATATTAGAATTTAAAAACAAGATTTTATTCATTAAATCCAAACTTATTTATTCACAATATATATAACTATATATATATATATTATAAATAGGAAAACATTTTATTAGCTTTTAAAAGATAAATTTCACTAATTAAATATTTAACCAATTCAAATTTTTATTATCAAAGATTAACAAATCAATTTAATTATTTAAACAGATTATTAAATTGATATTGCCCCAAATTTCCGGGATATTACATTCCTCCACCCTTAAAATAATTTCGTCCCCGAAATTTAAAACAAAGGTAATTTAATAATCTTTTTAAATCACAAGGATGTATTATCATCCATATGCTAACAATCATAGCAACCAATCGTCCAAACAAACAATTCTAACTATCTAGCAAAAAAAAATCTGAATAGAATTTCCTCGAGTTTCCCCAAGTATATATACCGGGATACTCGCTCTACAAACAATCCAAACAAACAATACTAAGCTATAGAGCTCCTACTTATCTAGATTTACAAAACTAAACAGAATATCAGACTACAGACGAGTCTGACTCAACAATCAAATACTCCAGAACTGCTGGTTCCAAATCCAGAGATAGATCATACACGTACTCCCTCAGAGATACGTAAAATACATTGAATTCTAGTTATCCAAACTGACAATTCAACCTTGTAGATCAAAGTACTTATCCAAATTAGATCACAGAAAAGATCCAAAATAACTCGGAGCTGACTTCCCAGACTTACCCAATCTTATAGCTCCCTTTAACCAGAGAAAAACTTCACAACAACGAAGTCTCCAACTTCGAATTTCAAATTCCTTCGTTTCCTATCCACAAAATCTTCAGACGATCTCGGGCTACCTACAAATCCTTTCTGATCAACTCAACCTTCGCTGATGCTCCTTGAAACAAACAGGACCAAGAATAACTCAACAAAATGATCTTCTCAAGATCAACCCAATTCCAAAACAAAACTCTACTTCACAAACATCAGAAGATCGAACTAACTTCTCCTATCTGGAAAAGACAAACAGATGTACTCGCCAAACTACTTCCGCTGCACCATTCTGATCTGGAGTAGAATGAAAATGCTGATGAAGAACACAAGCACAAACTGGACAACACATCCCAGAAAATCTCAGATAACTCAAGAGAATACTCAATCTATCGCAAGTCACTTTTGCGATCAACCCAGCCTAACTGCAAAGAAAACTGTTCTCTCTTTACCAATCAGAACAGCTTATACTTATCTATCCTATCTATCGAAGAAATGGATCCACTCTGTTGCTTCTGAACTCCACCTCCAGAAAAACTGCTAAGCCGGAAGAACTTCCTGCCAATGTACAGAATACTCCGAGCTGTACTGCTGCCACCGATGCCAAAGACTTCTCAATCCAAAGCTTCTTGAGAAACTCGATTCCCAAACAGAATCACCATGGTGAACTCAGCCACAACACCGAAACAGACACACTTCATTAACTTGTTCCAAAGAAAACATCTTCGGGAACATCCATAGTCACTGCATCTCATCACACAGCTACTATTACCTGAGATACCATCACTCGCTTCTGTTCTCCGACAGATCCAACTCCTAAGATGAACTCCGAACCTTAACAGGTTTTCTTTAGAGATTGTGAAATCCTTACAATTGCAAAGTTCACTCGAGACGGTATTAGGTCTACAGTCTCGACAAATACTCTTCCAACCTCAACACTCAGACTCCTAATCCTAGATGATAAATTGTTATCATCTCAACCAATCATTACAAATACCATATACATTTAAAATGATACTTTTTTATATAGAAATTATATCTGGGTAAAATTATTTCATCTACCTTTTTAAAACAATATTGTGTCCGTTGGCCTGGTCCAAGTGTTTAGAGATCCCTATCAATAACGTTAGCTACTCGTATTGACCAGAATCCATATACCACTCAACCGATCAATTAACACAATATAAAACCATTTTATATAACTAACAAATACGCGCTCTCGTATATATATATTCAGACTCAACAGGTTGCTACAGATCCTATCTCTAATGAACAATCCTTCCGAACCTAGGTATTCACTCAACCTAGTGTTCTGATATTCACTTAACCAAAAGCTTAGGCATTCGCTCAACCTATGCTCTGATACCAACTGTAACGACCCGACTTTCTGTGGAGAAAAAGTCGGGTCGTTACAATTTATGTTAAAACCATATTTTAAAAGTGCAACTTTGGTAAAATTTGTATACAAACAATGTTGACATATAAATTGGACGGTGATGTAGTCAAGCTCATAACAAAAGTATGCAAAAACATCTACATTTAAACAAACAAAATGGTAAATAAATAACATACGCACTCATGTTTTGATACGACGAAAAACTAATAGTCGGGTCGGGCCAACCGGGCCGGGTTTTGATAAAACCGTACCCGACCCGGATCGAGCCTGAGTCGGGCTTGGGTAGTAAAAGGCAAAACCCATACCCGCATAAACAGGGCGGGTTCGGGCCGGGCCCGGGCCGAAGCCCGTACCGTTGACAGGCCTATATATATATATATATATATATATATATATATTATAACACATATACATGCACATATTTGGACAACATACATGACATACAAAATGAGCTAATATGTATATTGCGATGTAAACCCCAACATCTACAAATGGGCATGTTATACCTTTCACGAATTAATATGTTACACATGCACTCACACATATATGTATATGATACATTTATGTATAACCTAAATCAAATAAAATTAATTTCATATCTTAATATATTTGAATTTAAATAAAATAAATGATTTTATTTAAATGAAATTTAGAAATGTTCTAATTCAGTTAGACTTTATTGGTCCAATAAAGATCCAATAGGGTAAAATTTTTGAAATTCACCCATAACTTCCGCTGTGCTGGTCCAGTTCCAACATTATATATATACTAGCACTTAGCAAAAAATCAGATAACTCATTTTCTTATGTACTTTTTCTTACTATTATATTCCAAACCAAAAATAAAGCTTAGATCTACTCCTTTTAAAAATCATAACAATTAAAACAAAAATCAAAAAAAGTAAAAGTTGGAATCTTTGAATTTCTAGAGGTGAGATCTTCATGCTGATGTGTATCAAAGGGAGTGCGACATCGTTTTTCATTTCTTGGCAGTGAAACGTGAAGTATATTGATCTAGGGTTAAGGATTTTGCAAGCTATGGTCGACGAGAGTTCGCGGCAGTGGTTCCATAGGGTTTACGTCATTGATTAGTAGTTAGGGCCAAGATTTGGATAGGTGCAGTGGACGGTGGTGGATTGCATCATTGTACGAACGAATGGGAAGAGGTCGGGTTGCTTTTTGGTGGGGGTGGTGAGGGTGATGTGGCGAGGTGCATCGCGGAGAGGCGGAACAGAGAGATTGGAGGTGGTGTCGGCTCATCAAGCCATGGACCGAAGAGTCGTGTAGTGTGCATGGCTGCATGTACGTTTACTAGAGTGGAGGGGAAATACAGTTTGGGGAAGAATGATTTGGAGGGGGGTTAGTTTAAATTGGTAATTATTAAATCCAATGAGTAACTAATTTTGTAAATTAATTCGAAAAGCTTATAAATTTAATATCTTGCTCACACTAGGTCCGATCAAGATGAAACTTTTTGCATTGCGTTCGTAGTGGCAAAAGCTTTACGATGGAACTGGTTGGATTGAATTTGGAGCAAGTTAAAATTTGGACTAAAATCAGACGTCATCCAATTTCAGTTCAAATTGGAAAGCTTTGACACCAACTGGAATTTCGATGAGTATAACTCGTCTCTTTGGATAAATCTGTGTATTATATAGTAGAAAAAATTTATTGTTTGTGTTTGTTTAAAATTATTGGCTGGTTGGTTAAATATTCACTTTTACAAGCAATTGGCATTTAAAATTGAAATACAGGAATATTTGTTGAGAAATCCGGATTCTCACCGTAGTGATTTATAATTTCAAGTTATTTACCTATTGGTTTATTTCAGTTATTTATCTGTGGTATAGATTATTAAATTCTGAAAATTAGACTATTTGACCATATTGAATGTGACACTAACATATCTGAAAATTAAACCTTTTTATTAGAAAAGGGTAGTTATAGCATTTGTTAAGTGCTATAGTAACTATGGGCCTCGATTTAGTAGTTTGGGATACTATTAATTTTTGATTTGGCTTGGGATTGATTTGATTTGAGAAATGAATTAAATTTGATTGTTTTGGAATTTCTAGGATATCTTAATATAAATGAGTTTTTAAAACTTTTCTACTCTATTTCAAAATTTCTTTATTTATTCTTTCTAATATATATATATAAGTAAATGTTTAAAATAAT
Organism: Allium fistulosum; assembly: GCA_030737815.1. Taxonomy (NCBI): domain Eukaryota; kingdom Viridiplantae; phylum Streptophyta; class Magnoliopsida; order Asparagales; family Amaryllidaceae; genus Allium; species Allium fistulosum. Next base: position 521,231,930 of record CM060902.1, read on the forward strand.
TATTTTGGTAGTATTGTTTTTTATAGAAAAATTATTATAATAATAAATGTTTGATTTTTAAAAAGTAAATAAAATGGGGCCATCTTTTATTTAAAAGTGATTTTGTTTTAAAGAAGATGGGAATATTTTAAAATAAATATTGTGAGACATTTTATATAAAATGTTGAAAATAAAAGAATAGATTATAAATAGTATTTTATAAATTGAAGGAGAGTCTTATAAGTGATACTTATAAAAGGGAAGATATTTCCATTTGATAAATTCGAGAAATAAATCACATTTGTGGATTTATAATAATATGTAAAAGGTTCGTTTTATAGAAAAGTAGTTGGATCTATTTTGGAAACTGGAAGTGTGATAAATTTGGAAATGTATAAACCGTGTTTTATAAATATGAAAGAATATTAAAAACGGAATTTTATAAATATAAAAGGGGTTCTATTTTATAATTAGAGTTTGGTTTTATAGTTGGAGTTTATTTTATAAAAGGAGTTTTGTTTCATAAAGGAGTTGTATAAATGGATTTTAAGTTTTGTAAAATGAGTTTATAAAAAAGGGTTTTATAAATAATAAAAAAGGATGTTTATAAAGGAGATATGAAATGAATTTGGAAGTTTATAAAAGGAGGTTGAAATTATATTATATATATTTTTACATAGATTTACAAATAATATTTGCGAAAGAAACTCTGAAATGAATTTGAGTTATAATTATGAAAGGGAATTTCATAAAAGAGTCTATTTGAAATAGAGCCGTGATTTCCATGACTGAACTTCTTGATTATGGTGGTATGGAACATTCTTTCCCTATTTAACACCGAAGGAATATCGTTCAGGTTATTATTATTTCTGTTTTTAATGACTCTGTGTTAACCCAATTTTAAGTGCGGTTTTGGAATAAGAATCTTTCTTAAAATTTGTAAATATACTTATACCATTGAAATAACTATATAAGTAAATTTTCTAAGTATTGAAATACAGTGATTTATGCATATATCTAAATCGTTAATATAAGTATATGGAAGGGTTTCTAAGTTTTGTGAAAATGAAATGTTTTGAAATATATCTTTGTAAAAGATATTTAATATAATTATTTACAAAGTGGTTTAAATTAATGAAAAAATTAGTTTATGAGGCCTAGGGTTGCTTTGTGCTTAACCATTGTTATTTTTCCTTAGAGAATTAAACCTCTGGTTGTATTGTTTATTTATTTGATATTTAAATAACTAACTATCAAATGTTGGCCTATTTTAAAACTATCGTTGTTGGTTCGGAAAGACCGAGATCGAATATATTATTCAAAAACCACTTCGAATTAGCATAAGAGTTTCGAATTGGAATATCTGGAGATGATCGAAGACGGAGTCCTTTGAAGTGAAAGGGCTATTTGGTACTAATTCTAAGGGTCATTCCAATACGGATGTAGTAGAAGTAGTGCTTTCAGTTTGTTCATATCCCGAACGGCTTGTATGGATAAATGCTGGTCTGCAATACTGTCTTGACGGTAGTGTTAGTCTTCCAGTGGATTTGCTATTTAAAAAGTAAAATGTTGCCTCTAGCCTCATCAACTGGGAATTTCTAAAATAGGGTACATGCAGCAGGGCTAAGTGGGTTGCTCCCATTAGGGTGTATCATCACCTTTCTGAATATGCATTCATTTTATTGACTGGTTATGCGTGAGCGCTCTCGGTAAAGGCTGCGAAGCAACCAGGGTGATAATATATTTGGTACTATCTAATAAGGTGTAAGCCGACTCTGTGTAGCAAGGGTGCAGTGTTCTTCTTGACCTCGGTACATTGTTTTAGAGGTGTACTATGATAGACGGTACCCCAGTAGCCTTGTCATTGATGGAATCCATTCTCCGATAAGCGCTGTACGAACTTAGTTGTGCCCTACTATGCTAAAATGTGAGATGCAAGCATTTCATCTATATTCATATTTTACTTTAAACCCTACACATTATTATAATATTAATGGATTTCTTATAGAATTGATTTTATTACCGTAAGGTAAAAACCCGTTTGAGTTTATGTGCGGCGTGGTTTTACGGGATACCTTTATTTTGAAAAGTTTTTATAACTTCAAAATCTATTTGAGGTGTGTTTCTAACGCTAGTTTACCAGACTTATCCGGGCGTTATTTCCTTGTAATGCTCGGGTCAGACTGAGCATATTTACAGATTTAGCTTTGGTTGCATTGGACCTTAGGAGATGAGCTAGGGGTCCGAGACGTATCTACATATTTCTCTGTGTTCTGCTACATGGTTTTGTTATATTTATCAGAAATGGTAAGGATATGTTGTTATAACTATCCAGGAGATAATAGGCTAGTTCTCTGATGGATGTATGTATATAAAAGTTTTATTTTATAAAGATCATTGTTATATTATAGATTATTCGTTGTGTTGTGAGATTCTGTGTTGTTTAGTTTCTTCTTGCCTTCTTTCTTCTTCCTTTCCTCTAACAATCGGTCTTTCCGACACTTGGTTGTTCAGCAAGTGAATATCGGGGATGTATTAGTGTCAACTTCTAAGGATCTATAAGGCATGTCGTTACACTTAGTTGTATTAGATCCAACATATCAAAAGGAGAGTGCCCATGTGATTCATGACATGATGTCTCTTAGTTAAAGGTCTTCAACATTACATCTCCATGGAAAATACATTGATTAACAACTATGCACATACATAATAGAGAAAAAAATTCTCCTTTTAAATCGTTCGTCCAAAACTATTAGAAAATATTTATACATAAAATAGTTGAATCTGTATAGCTTTTATACGAACCACTAAAATTCAATATCATAAAAAAATTGCATTTTATATGAATTTACGATTAGACTGATGCCAAACGAAGGACTAACAAGATCATAATATGTTTTGCAGTTAGAACACAATCAATCAAGAATCCGTAAATCCAAAATAAAATAGCAAAGAAATTTAAATCTTACAGTTCTGAGGTGAAAACATCTTTAGGCGAAAGCGTTAATACTAATATTCAATTGTTTAAATGAAATTGGGCACAATAATAACCTAAGTCACATGATAAATAAAACTAACATTTACATCTTTGTTATTTAGATGAGTAGAAAGATATTGTCGTAATTCATCAATAAGTGTAGCAGCTTGTGCAAGTTCACAGGCAAATCTTGTATTGCTTAATTACTTTATTGGCATATATATAATGTAAACATAAATGCGCACATAATCATGCTAGAGCCAAAATAAAAAAGACATTCATTTGTTATTTCCAACGTAAAGAAAAGCTTATATTTGTTTCCTTATTCAATAATTTCTTCAATTTACAATAGAAATTTTCCTTATCTAATATTCCATATTAGGTAAAGAAAGCTTAGAACTATAACATATTAGGTATTGTGAATGCATAATGTAATTTGTACTATCCACTGATACTAAAATAGTTACATGCATGCACCATTAAAAAAATGAGTGTGAAATTCATTTGAAAAATTCCATTAGTTATATTGTAACCATATAGTCATGTAGTAGTAATTTTAACGAATGATGAAGACAACAATTTCAACAGTAACTACTTATTTTATTTAGACATATGAATAATTTTCATCATTATGAATCTCTTATATGGAAATATTTTATATTCCTTAGCATATGAGTTTCTTTTGTCATTTTCAAATGCTAACAGTCCAAGTTAATTTATGAGATTAGGTTGCTGTTATTAATAGAATCAGATCTAAATTAACGAGCGTCTTTTCAAACTTATATGAAATTTTTGTGCTGACAATATAACTTTATCTATTTGGAATAAGCATGTTGCAAATGTTTACAATGTTAACCTATTTATTCTGACCTTGATCAAAAATTTCAATATTTGATTTCTATATATATGTTGAATATATGTCAGCAATTCAATTGTGGACCTACATTTTATACACATTTATTTTATGCATCAAATAGCATACTCGACTTAAGTAAATACAATATTTGCAAAATGCAAAACTATAACGACCCGCCCTTTTGATCCTCAAAGTCGATACTGATACATCTACAGTATTCACGTGCCGAGCATTCCAGTGCCTAAAAGACATATTGTTAGGGGAAATGAAAGAAAGACAGAACATAATCTCATATCACGAAGAGTAATATATAATATACAATAGATCTTAACAAAAGAAAACTGTAGTATACATAAATCAAATTAGAGTGTACTAATCACTAATCATCATCCTGGATAGTTATAACAACATGCCCTCACAATTTCCGATTCATACAACCAAAAAATACATCAAAAATAAAATATACGTGAGTACGTCTTGGAGGTCTCCAACTCGTCTCCTGAAGCTCCAAAGCATCCAAACTAGATATGAAAATATGCTCGATCTGACCCGAGCACTATAAGAAAAGTAACGCCCGGATCAGTTTGATAAACCAGCATGGGAAATACACCTCAAATGGATTTTTATGTTAATAAAACCTTTTAAAATAAAGGTATCTCATAAGACCATGCCGCACATAAAAAAAGATGGGTTTTTACCTTACGATAACCAGACAACTTAATAGTAAATCTTATGATATTATAATAACGTCTAGGGTTTAAAATAAATATTGAATCATAGCTGAAATTGTTACATTAATTAAATTCCAGCATAATAGGTATACAACTAAGTCCGAAGGCACTTATTGGAGAATGGATTTTCATTCATGACAAGGCTAATGGGTAGCGCCTGTCACAATACATCTCTAGATAAAATGTACTGAGGGCCTCATATGGACCCCCTACGAATCAGGAACGCCCTACCCCATACTGGATAGTACCAAATATTTCATCACCTCGGTTGCCGGCCAACAACCGTCCTGAGCTACTAGCATACACAATCTATCAATAAATATCGATCTAGATCGGTTGATGACAATACCCTAATGGGAGCGACCCATATAGCCCTGAAGCATATCCTATGTTTTAGTCATTCCCAGTTGGTGAGGCTAGAGGCTGCGTTATACCTTTTATATAGCAATCCCACTTGGAATGCTAACACCGCCCTCTAAGTAGTATTATAGTGCCAACATTCATCCATACAAGTTGTTCAGGATATGAACAAACCGAAGGCACTGCTTCTGTTACATCCATTTTTGAATCACCTTCAAGATTGGTAGCAAGTATCCCTTGCACTTCAAAGAGCTCCTTCTTCGATAATCTTCATGATATTCCAATTCGAAATGCTTATGCTGATTCGAAGTGGTTTCGAATAATCTATCTAATCCCGGTCTCTTCGAACAGACAACGATAGTTTAAAATTTTTCCAAAATTTGATGGTCGATTATTTAACTATAAAATAACAAACAATTAAACCAGAGATTTAATTTTATAGGGAAAATAACACTGGTTAAGCAAAAAGCAACCACTAAGCCTCTTTAATTAATCTTTTCATTAATTAAAGCTACTTTGTAAATTCTCGTACAAAAATACTTTTACAAAATTATATTTCACAAAACCTTCTCTAAATTTTTCAATACTTTGAAAATATTCGTATACTTATTTCACCAGTATAAGTATATTTATAAAATGCTTATGAAAGATTTCACTTCCAAAAGCCCACACTTAGTTAGGTCAAAACCAATGTCGTTTAAAAATAGAGATAACAATAACCCAAAAAGCTATTCCTTCGGTGTTAAGTATGGAAAAGAATGTTCCATACGACCAAAATTAAGAAGGTCATTTTGGGAAATCAAATCTCTTTAAAAAAATAAACTCCTTTATAAAATCCATTTTATAGAATAAGCTCTAAATTCACTTGTAGAATTCCTTTTACAAATCTCATCTCTATTTATAAAGTCTCTTTTATAAATCCCAAAATAAACTTATAACCTCCAACTATAAATCTCCAAATATACCTATAAGGCTACTTATATTTACAAACTCCTTTTTACAAAATATTATCTATAAATAATAAATTTCCCTTCATAAAATATCAAATCAAGATTTTAACCCTTCCTTTTTAAAACCCCCAAATTTATTTAATAAACTACATTTAATAATTTTTCTAAACATAAGTACATGCCTCGATGAAAAATCAAACTCAAATTATAAAAATAAACTCCAAATATAATTATAAACTCATCTTTTTTCCATAACATGATCATTTAATATATTCAATAAATTCACAAACTGGAATTAATTATTCTAATTTATCAAAATGATGTTGATTTCCTTTTTATGGGATATTATTTATAAAACTATTCTTACTATAGAACGTTATTTATAAAACTTCTTCCACTTATAAAATAATATTAATAAGTCTATCTTTTATATAACATTTTATACAAACGATTCACACATATTTATTTCAATGTTTCTATCTTCTTTTTAACGCAAAATCCTTTTAAAATAAAAGATATCCCCTTTATTTTCTTTTTGAAAATAACCATTTATTATTATAATAATTTCCTATAAGACCGATACTTCCCAAAATAATTATTAAAACATATATATATATATATATATTAGAAAAGAAAAAATGAAAGAAGTTGAAATAAAATAGAAAAGTTTAAAAGCTCGTTTAATTTAAAATATCATAGAAATTCTAACCGTTGGATTAAAATCATTTACCCAAATCAAAAATCATTTCCAAACCAAATCAATAGTTAATAGTATTTTAAAATACTATATCGAGGCCAATAGTTACTATAGCACTTAACAAATGCGATTACTTTCTTTTTCACTAAAAGGTTTAACTTTTCACAAGTGTCAATGTCACATCCAATATGGTCAACAGTCAAATTTCAACATTTAACAATATATATCATAGATATATAACTGAAATAAAACAACAGGTAAATAATGGAAATTAAAATCACATTGGTGAGAAATTCAAATTTCTCAATAAATTTTTCTATATTTCAATTTTAGATGCCAATCGCTTTTCAAAAGCGTATATTTTAACCAATTATCCAGTAATTTCAACCAAACATAAACAGTAGTATCACTATATAACATACTGATTTATCCAAAAAGGTGAATTATACTCACCGAAATTCCAGTTGGCGTCGAAGCGTTCCGGTTTGAACTAAAATCGAACAATATCCAATTTTAGCCCAGATTTCCATTTGCTTCAAATCTGTCGAATCCAATTCCAAGGCATAGATAATGATCCTACGAGTATGATGCAATTGATCGCGTTTGATTTGGACCTCCTATGGGCAAGATATACATATTATAAGTTATCGATTTTAAACAAATTAATATCCACTAATTACAAATTAGCTTAATTAATTACCCTACTTTTAAACCTTAATCACGTTCGAACACAACCCAGGACACCTACTTCATTTGCATGCTGGCGCCGCCACGCCGTCTCAGCCGCCATGCCGCCTCAGCCGCCATGTCGCTCGCCTCCAGGCTATAGCCCCGCCTCCACTCGTCCAACGACACCGGCCTCATCACCCAAAACGCCATCGTCGCCAAGATCCATGACAAAAACTGCCGCAACGTCAAACTTCGATTCCCGCTGCCTCACTCCATCGCGCCTCCATCCATCACCAGCTATGGACTCCCCAGGCCACGCTACACTTTTTTCCTGTTGAGGTTGAGGCTTAATTCGGCCTCTGGTAGCCAGGGTGAACGTGGTCTGTTGGATGAAGGGGAACTAAAAATGGCGGTTAGGGTTTTAGAATTTTGATTGAGAGAATGAAGGGAGAAAAAGGGTCCTTATATAGATGATCCTATCGACACTATTCACGCCCAAAATTCATGAACTCTATGTAACGATTTGGATTTTCGCGTTCAAAAATCGACATCCATACTTTACATCGTACTCGAATGCCGTAGATTCGATCGTTCAAATCCGAGTCGCCGGAGCTTATAACACAATTAAGTAAATAACACAGCGGAAGAAAAAGAATAATACATTGATATACAATATCTGTTACAACAGAATGATACAATGAATATCAATATACATCAAAGATATGCTACAAGAAATAACAGTGGAAAAGAAAACGATAACATCAACAGTGGATAGAATATCTCCAATAGAATGCTCCAATCCATAGCTAGCGGAAAACAAGGTCAGTCGTCCAAGGACTGACTAGCTCCAGACAATCTACTAACCTGAATATCTGAGAAACCCAACTCTAGACTGCCCGTGTGGAAAATGGTGGGCACCCAGAGTTTAGGAAGGGAACAATAAACTCCGAGTCAGTCGTGGGACTGGTGTGAGCAACAAAAACAGTTTATCTTTTATACAAACAAATAGCAAAAGAATTTTAAAGTCAATTCGCAATGCTTTTGGAAAATGAAACTACCATAAGGCCTCCCGCACACACACACAATGCAAACGCAGAATCAGAGGAGATTTCTCCTTATGATAGTCAAAGATGCTTACTACGCAAAATCATTGGTTATTATTACTAGTGCATAGCGAAGAAAACATTTTGAAAGTATAATATTAATCTTAGCCAACATACGACCAGTATCGTATGCCTACTATAGCTACCATCTAAACAGTGGTGACCACCATAAGTAAATGTTAGGTTTTACAACTAAACCGTACAAGTTCCGTATTGGAAGATGGATTTCCAACAAATGGTCAGGCTAAGGAACTTCCAATGCCACGTAGGAAACGCCTCTGGCTGGACGCTCCGAGAGACAAACTACTCTCTGCCAACAAGGCCGGGTTAACCCTGTACCAGGTAACTCACGAATATGCCATCCCCCGGTCCTTTGGGACCTTTATCCGAGGCCTCGGTAACCAACATCACACATAATAAATAAGGTGTGTCCACATGAGTAAGTATCTAGGCTCCATACCATGATACCACCCCTTTCCAGAAGGAAATGACATACCCTAAAGGGCGCGACCCTCATAACCTTGCCGCAACATTCCTGTTTCGACCATTTCCGGGTTGTGAGGCCCTGACGAAGTCTCGTCCACAAAGCTACGCTTTGTCACAAAGCCATGCTTTGGGTCAACAGATGATCAAAGTAATGATGTAATGACCCTAAAATAAAATAAGATAAAAAAAATAAAAAATGAAAAAATACATTTATATTAAGAAATTCTGAAATTTATAAAATATATATATATGATGCATTAAAACAGAAAAGAAAAATTGGCAATAAATAAAATTGCATGGGAGCTTCTGTTTGATAAAATGCAAGGAGTTAAGGTGATTAAAAGAAAATTGGAACTCAAAATAAATATAGCTATATGTCCAAAGAATTATATAAATACATACATCTAATATATATGGGGTGTTTTCTGTTCTATTTAAAGATAGAATAAAATGAAGTTTAATAAAAAGGTTTATATGTCTTATATTTGTGCTAGAAATAATTAGCATAATATATGTGATTTTTTTAGATATAGGAGGAGTTACTGTTTTGACAAAAAGGCAGATATATATATATATATATACATACAAGATCAAATAAAAATTTCCATATCTTATATTTATTTCAAGCAAATAACATGGGTGAATGATTTTACATTACATGATTAGGTATGATAGTATGCATGATTGAATGGAGATGATAGATAGGTAGAAAATACAAAGGAGATTTTCAGATTCCTTAAACTTATAAAAAAAAAATAAACCAAGGGTCACATGCTTATGGCATGAGTAGAATAGAGTCATGAAAATAGTATGGAGTGTTTAAAAAATGCTTGATTCCCGAAATAACTAATTAAGGTAACCAACAATGTACATTTCCAGGTAAGGACCACACAGGGAAATGACTTGTGCATAAACATCTAAGGGTATCAAGGAAATTACCCATATTTCTTAAACCCTAGAATGGTTTTATAAATAACTGCACATAACCATATCCACCATTCTCTCGGGATCAAAATAAAATAAAAATAGGAAAAAAAACATTAGCTTGAGACTTTGAAGGATTTGCTATTCAAGGGATTAAGGCAGTAAAAGGAGAACATTATGTGAGTATTTATCCTTTGTATGCAATGGCATTAAGTCCTCTTGTAGGCAGCCTAAAATATTATAAGTCATTTAAATCTCTGAAATGATTTGTTATGGGTGATATGGATGTTTGTTTGTGCATTCTTGTTTGGAGTTTTAATCTGTATGTGGGCTTTTAGAGTTAAAATGGTTTGAGAATTTTTGTTCTATCTTATCATCATTAAATATGGATATAGATTATTTAGGGAATAGGCAGCAAGACAGTGATCTAGCTCATGTTTATTTCTTGGATAATGAAGCATGAAACTAAATGTTAATATCATAAGTTGGAGGAGAAATTCTGGGTAGTAGGACAATGATGCTTAAACTATTCTTAGGAAAGAAATTTATTATAAGCAAACTGGGGTATTTTCTATAATAAGGAAAATAAATAGGGGAACATGGGGTTGAACCAGAAAGTATTAAAGAAGATAGCCTTTCTGAAACTAGAGGGGGATTTATCAAAGAAGAACTAAACTGGTCATTTGGGAGTTAGTCAATGATCTGCTTGCTTCAGGTGGGAGCAAGTATATGCATGGTGCAACTGCACCCTGAGGCCTTTGTGTGATGGAATAAATTAAATAACCTGGGATTTTCCTTCACAATGCATACATGGTGTTCATTAGACAAGGAGTTAAAGACCATAAAATAAATGGGGGCTGGGGTTTAAAAATCTGGATTATAAATATCCAGATATGGTGTTAAATTAATCAAGATAAATATTGTACATTGATTAATTGCTGGATGAAATTGGGAGTATAAAACCTGAGTTTACTTATCTAGAAATGGAGAAAATGAATCAAGAATTGTACATATATTTATTTTAACTGTTTGCTGTGTATTGTTTAAATAAATGAATGTGTCTTTGTATCACTTGGTATGGACCAAAACATGCTAAGTATAAAAATCTGTTAAACTAGGAAGACACTGCAAGATTACCAAAAAATTATGAATATGTATATAAATTTGATAAATGCTCATACCAGTGAAAACTGACCCTTTTGGTTGCCCTTGCAATCATCTGGGTGTCTCATTAAAATTGGGGCAGCTCAGTGATTTTCTTGCAGGAAGTTGAAGTTGGCTTGATGGATGAAGATGGCAATTAGCTGCTAGTATAAATAAAAGAAACCAGTTTTAAAAATTTGTAGTTGCTTTGTAATGAATTTATTAGTCAAATTTTATGTTGTAACTGAAGTTTCTTGTAAGGAGATTACTAAGTATTTGGATTAAAAATATGTACTAAAGTCAACCTGCTATGAAAGACTATTGATGATGTTTGGTTAATTCCTGATTTCATGAATGTCTAATTTGAAAAAAAAATATAATAAGGGATAGACATATCATATAAATATGATATGTGCATGTGATGATCTCTGATTTTTATTGCTTTAATTTATATTTTGACTTATGGAAATTAAAGAGCTAAGGGGGTTGATTTTAGGAATGAACTCTTAAGATTTGAGTAGGGGTATTCAAAAGAAATGAATTTGTGCATGGCAGGTAAGTGATGCAGGCATGTGCATGAATTCTGGAGATTTACATGTATTTGTGTATTAAAATTTCAAATAAAACTATGAGAGAAGTAAACCTGGAAGATACTGTATTTTGAATAATTGATTGAATACATATAAGGATGCATTTCCAGAAAACTTAAACTAGGCATAAACATGCTTGGGATTAGGAGTAGGACTTTGTAGAAGTTTGTTAATATGAGGGATATGGGATTGCAAGTGGTAAAAGAGGGACTATGGCCGGCCTAAATGGCCATGGGTCAAACTCTTGGAGCCTGGAACCACTTCATCTCAATTAATGAAGTGTAAGTGCTTCCGGGACAAAACAAAAGAAAACACCAAGCAGCCCTCAAATAACACCAAGCAAATCCAATAAAACACCAAGTATGTAAGTCTGCACCATGTTAAACTTAAAAATGCTAAAAGTCCTCAACTATTCAACCTGAAATGATAAATGGAAATTAGTTCCAATATCCATGCCTGCAAGTATAATTTTTGTGGTAAATTCATACAAGTACTTGATAACTACCTTAAGGTCAATTAAATACCATTTCAGTATTAATAAAATTATTTAGGCAGAAAGCCTAGAAAGCTTAAGAAAAGTGCACTGTGCATTGCAATATTAAAAAAAAATCTCTATCTTTGGAAGAAGAACAATATAAATTTAGAGAAAATTAAAAGGTTATGTTGTCAACATATATGATAATTTGGTTTCCAGTTTGATTCAAACTCTCTTTGCAAACTTTTTAGCTCTGAATGGCAAAGGGGAAACAATTATGTATCTTCAAATATATAATTGTCTTAATTGGTTTATGCGCTGATATGATTATATTAGTAAATCCAGGGTCTTGGAAAAAATATTTGGAAATTGTATAAATATTCAAATATAAAAGAAATGGGGTTTAGTGGTGAATTCCTTTTGAATGTTTAGGCAAAAAAAAAATCTATGTGTTTTAAAGTGAGGGACACCACAGTTGGTATCAGAGCTATGTTTTAAATAACATAGTAAATGTTGTTGTATGCATATGGATGTTTGAATGCATTGTTTGAATTATTGGTGTTGAATGCTTTTGTTTTATGTCTAAAAAATAATAATAATAATATGTGAGTGCATGTGATACATGCACAGTGTGCACAGAAATAAAAAAATGAACAAAGTAAAGACACCAAGAATGATGGGGGTAAATAAACTAACATAGAAATCATATTTATAGCAATATGGTAGGGCCAAGACATTACACAGGTGCAGGACCATCACGTGAGCCACCTGTGATAAACATGGAGGATTTCGTGAGAGCTTTGAGAGATGGAATAGCACCAAGGCATGACAACCCTCATGAGGAGCTCTCCAAACTGCTTAAGACATGCACCAATTTGGGAGGAAAGGATTTTGAAGGCACTGAAGGAGCCATGGGTGTTCAAACTTGGATAAGGACTATGGAAAGGGTCTTTGCAGATATGCAAGTCAATAACCAAAGGAAGAGACAGATAGCTTCAAGGAGATTGAAGGGGGTTGCACTGGATTGGTGGGAAGTTGTGATAGCAGGAAGGCCAGAGAATGACATCACTTGGGATGAATTTAAGACCATGCTTGAGGCTAGGTTTGTCCCAACATCTGCTAAAGCCACACTGCTAGAAGACTTTATTGGATTAAGGCAAGAAAGCATGAGTGTGAATGAGTACACTCAGAAATTTGAAGGATTGTCTAAGTATGGAATGGTGTTGATAGGGAATGAAGAAGCAAAGAATGCAAGGTACATTCAAGGCTTGAACTCCAGTCTGTCAAGGGCAATGTTGCCATATAAGGACAAAACCCTTGATCAAGTAATTGATCTAACTCTCTCCTTTGAGTAACATGATGCCACCAGAGAGAAATTCAGGAACATGAAGTTCAACAAGAAGAAGGGAGGACAGAACAAAGTACAACCTTATGACAAGAACAAGGCAAACAAAGGAGTTAAGAAGGGGGAAGGAGTGGTAGCACCTGAAAGCAAGAAACTCACTCATTGTTTTAATTGTGGAAAAGCTGGACATTATAGTAACCAATGCCCTAACCCTAGAATACCTAGAGGAGGCTGCTATAATTGTGGAAAGATGGGTCATCTAAAGAAGGATTGCCTAGAGAGTAATAAAAGAACAGCAAGGATAGGAGCTTTGGCAGCCAACAACACAGGAAATGTTGGGCAACTTGAAGGTATAATTTTTATTCATACCCAACCAATATCAGTAATATATGACACTGGTGCCTCACATTCATTAATATCTCTGGAAATTACAAAGAAATTAGCACTTGCATGTGTTTCTATTGATCAGCCCTTAATTGTACACAGTCCCATAGGGAGTCATTGTATGTTAGGGATGAAGTGTATGGGTCTGAAATTAATTATAGGGGGTTATGAATTTAATTCAGATCTATATACTTTAAATTATCCTGGTATTGGAGTAATTTTGGGGATGGATTGGTTAATAGAAAACAAAGCAATTTTAAATTTAGAAAATCTTACTATTTCTTTGGAGACATATGAAGGCAAAAGAATTACCATCTTAAGTGAAATAGCAAAGAATACATGTTTTAATAAAATCTGGAGTATTAATGAAGTCCAAAAGGAATTAAAAATAGAGGAAATCCCAATAGTCAATGGATATATAGATGTGTTTGGAGAAGTGAAGCGAATTCCTCAAAACAGACCAGTTGAATTTAAAATAAAATTAATGCCAGGGACTAACCCAATCATTAAGAAGCCTTATAGAATGGGTCCAAAAGAGTTAGTAGAATTAAAACACCAACTAGAAGAGTTAGAAGAGAAGGGGTTCATAAGATCAAGCAGTTCTAGTTGGGGTTCCCTAGTGCTTTTTGTTAAGAAGCATGATGGAACAATGAGGATGTGTGTGGATTATAGGGATTTAAATAAGGTGACCATCAAGAATAAGTACCCACTGCCTAGAATAGATGATCTATTTGACCAATTGCATGAAGCTAAAATATTTTCAAGGCTTGACTTAGCCTCTGGATTTCACTAAATGAAAGTTGCAAAGGAAAGCATTGAGTACACAGCCTTTAACACAAGATATGGCCTTTATGAATTTCTAGTAATGCCATTTGGTTTAACCAATGCTCCCTCCTATTTTGTAGACTTGATGAATAGAATTTTCAGAGACTTTTTGGATAAATTTGTTTTGGTATTTATAGATGACATATTAATTTATTCAAAGTCAGAAAATGATCATGCTATGCATCTACATTTAGTATTATCCAGACTTAGAGAACATAAATTAAAAGCCAAGTATTCAAAGTGTATATTTTGGCAGCATGAAGTGAAATTCTTAGGACACATAGTGTCACAGCAGGGAGTAAGTGTAGATCTAAGCAAGGTCATTGCAGTTCAATCATGGAGTAGACCCAAGACAGTGACTGAGGTGAGATCATTCTTAGGTTTGGCAGGGTACTATAGGAGGTTCATCAAGGATTTTTCAAGAATAGCCGCACCAATGACCAAACTAACCAAGAAGAACCAACCATATGTATGGACTGAGCAGTGTGATCAAGCCTTTGAAAAATTGAAACAAGCATTGGTGGAGGCTCCTGTCTTGCAAATCCTAGAGGTAAATGAAGGAATGGTTGTATACACTGATGCTAGTGGATCTGGGTTAGGTGCAGTGCTCATGCAACATGGCAAGGTGGTGGCATATGCATCAAGGCAGCTTAAACCCAATGAGACCAAATATGCAACTCATGATTTAGAACTAGCTGCAATAGTGTTTGCATTAAAACTATGGAGGCATTATTTGCTTGGGGCAAAATTTGAATTATTCACAGATCATCAAGCATTGAAATATTTATTTTCTCAAAAAGATTTAAATATGAGGCAAGCAAGGTGGTTGGAGTTTCTAGCTGCATATGATTTAGATATTTTGTACACTCCTGGAAAAGCTAATAGAGTGGCAGATGCTTTGAGCAGAAATCATATTAGATTAGCCAGTTTGATGATTGATGAATTTAAAAACCTTGCAGTGCTTGGGGAGGCAGATATATACAGCAAGGATGAAGTGAATTTTAAAGAACATGGTGATATGGTGGAGTATGGTACACTGGGAATAATCCCAGTGAAGTCTAATCTGGTGGAGAAAATTGGTGGCATGCAAGATCAAGATCAAAGTCTAAATGAGAAGAAAGAAATGTTATTAAATAACATTGAGTCAGAGAATTTTAAAATAGATTCCAAGGGTTATTTGAGGAAAAATGATAAGCTTTGTGTACCAGACTTTGCGGAATTAAAGGAAGAAATCATGAATGAGCATCACAAAACCAAGTACACCATACACCCTGGTGGTACCAAAATGTATCATGATTTGAAAAGGAGCTACTGGTGGCCAGGAATGAAACAAGCAGTGGCAAAATATGTGGCAAAGTGTTTAACCTGTCAGCAAGTCAAGGCAGACTATCAAAAGCCTTCTGGCATGTTGCAACCTTTAGAGGTACCTCAGTGGAAATGGGAAAGTATTTCCATGGATTTCGTGGATGGTTTGCCTAGAACTAAGAAAGGTAATGACAACATATGGGTAATTGTTGATAGACTCACCAAGTCTGCTCACTTTGTCCCTGTCAGGTCAGATAGAAATGCACATAGGCTTGCACAATGATTTATTAAGGAAGTGGTGAGATTGCATGGCATACCAAAGACCATTGTAAGTGATAGAGACACTTTGTTCACCTCAAGATTTTGGGAGAGCTTCCAAGAAGCAATGGGAACACAACTTTGTTTAAGCACTGCCTACCATCCTCAAAGTGATGGGCAAACAGAGATAGTGAATAAAATATTGGAAGATTTACTTAGAGCATGTGTGCTTGATTTTGGGGGTAATTGGGAGGATCATATCCACTTGGCAGAATTCACTTACAACAATAGCTATCAATCAACAATAGGAATGGCTCCCTTTGAAGCCTTGTATGGGAGACCGTGCATGTCTCCTGCCTGTTGGTTGGAAGCAGGAGAGGGTGTAATATTGGGGCCAGATCATGTTAAAGAAACTTCCAACATGATTGAATTAGTTAGGCATAGAATGAAGGCAACACAATCAAGACAAAAGTCTTATGCAGATAGAAAGAGAAAGCCAATGGAGTTTGAAGTAGGAGAGCATGTTTTTCTGAAGGTATCACCAATGAAGAAGGTGTTCAGGTTTGGGAAATCTGGTAAGCTCTTAGCAAGATTTGTAGGACCATATGAAGTCATACAGAGAATTGGTACCATGGCCTATAAGCTTAAATTACCAGAAGAATTGAGTGGTGTACATCCAGTGTTTCATGTTTCTCAATTGAGAAAGTGGATACATGATGAAGGAGCAATCTTAGAGTCACCTACTCAAATTCAAATTGATAAAAACTTGGTCTATGAAAATGAGCCAGTGGGGATTGTTGCTAAGGAAGAAAAGAGGCTGAGAAACAAGGTGATTAAACTGGTAAAAATTCAATGGAGCTTGGATCCCAATGATTGTACATGGGAGGTTGAACACAAAATGAGGGCTAAATACCCCAATTTGTTTTCTGATGGAGAGGTATGTTTTAAGTAGCTTTATGAAAGCTTTCTGAATAATTTTATATATACTGCTTACTATCATAAAAGTGTGAGTATGGAGTTAAACAGACTATGGATTAGTGCTTTTATTTGAAGAATTAGAAAGAAATTATGGGGACATAATTCCTTTCAGGGAGAGGGTATGTAATGACCCTAAAATAAAATAAGATAAAAAAAAATAAAAAATGAAAAAATACATTTATATTAAGAAATTCTGAAATTTATAAAATATATATATATATATATGTAAATATATGATGCATTAAAACAGAAAAGAAAAATTGGCAATAAATAAAATTGCATGGGAGCTTCTGTTTGATAAAATGCAAGGAGTTAAGGTGATTAAAAGAAAATTGGAACTCAAAATAAATATAGCTCTATGTCCAAAGAATTATATAAATACATACATCTAATATATATGGGGTGTTTTCTGTTCTATTTAAAGATAGAATAAAATGAAGTTTAATAAAAAGGTTTATATGTCTTATATTTGTGCAAGAAATAATTAGCATAATATATGTGATTTTTTTAGATATAGGAGGAGTTACTGTTTTGACAAAAAGGAAGATATATATATATATACACATACAGGATCAAATAAAAATTTCCATATCTTATATTTATTTCAAGCAAATAACATGGGTGAATGATTTTACATTACATGATTAGGTATGATAGTATGCATGATTGAATGGAGATGATAGATAGGTAGAAAATACAAAGGAGATTTTCAGATTCCTTAAACTTATAAAAAAATAATAAACCAAGGGTCACATGCTTATGGCATGAGTAGAATAGAGTCATGAAAATAGTATGGAGTGTTTAAAAAATGCTTGATTCCCAAAATAACTAATTAAGGTAACCAACAATGTACATTTCCAGTTAAGGACCACACAGGGAAATGACTTGTGCATAAACATCTAAGGGTATCAAGGAAATTACCTATATTTCTTAAACCCTAGAATGGTTTTATAAATAACTGCACATAACCATATCCACCATTCTCTCGGGATCAAAATAAAATAAAAATAGGAAAAAAAACATTAGCTTGAGACTTTGAAGGATTTGCTGTTCAAGGGATTAAGGCAGTAAAAGGAGAACATTATGTGAGTATTTATCCTTTGTATGCAATGGCATTAAGTCCTCTTGCAGGCAGCCTAAAATATTATAAGTCATTTAAATCTCTGAAATGATTTGTTATGGGTGATATGGATGTTTGTTTGTGCATTCTTGTTTGGAGTTTTAATCTGTATGTGGGCTTTTAGAGTTAAAATGGTTTGAGAATTTTTTTTCTATCTTATCATCATTAAATATGGATATAGATTATTTAGGGAATAGGCAGCAAGACAGTGATCTAGCTCATGTTTATTTCTTGGATAATGAAGCATGAAACTAAATGTTCATATCATAAGTTGGAGGAGAAATTCTGGGTAGTAGGACAATGATGCTTAAACTATTCTTAGGAAAGAAATTTATTATAAGCAAACTGGGGTATTTTCTGTAATAAGGAAAATAAATAGGGGAACATGGGGTTGAACCAGAAAGTATTAAAGAAGATAGCCTTTCTGAAACTAGAGGGGGATTTATCAAAGAAGAACTAAAATGGTCATTTGGGAGTTAGTCAATGATCTGCTTGCTTCAAGTGGGAGCAAGTATATGCATGGTGCAACTGCACCCTGAGGCCTTTGTGTGATGGAATAAATTAAATAACCTGGGAGTTTCCTTCACAATGCATACATGGTGTTCATTAGACAAGGAGTTAAAGACCATAAAATAAATGGGGGCTGGGGTTTAAAAATCTGGATTATAAATATCCAGATATGGTGTTAAATTAATCAAGATAAATATTGTACATTGATTAATTGCTGGGTGAAATTGGGAGTATAAAACCTGAGTTTACTTATCTAGAAATGGAGAAAATGAATCAAGAATTGTACATACATTTATTTTAACTGTTTGCTGTTTATTGTTTAAATAAATGAATGTGTCTTTGTATCACTTGGTATGGACCAAAACATGCTAAGTATAAAAATCTGTTAAACTAGGAAGACACTGCAAGATTACCAAAAAATTATGAATATGTATACAAATTTGATAAATGCTCATACCAGTGAAAACTGACCCTTTTGGTTGCCCTTGCAATCATCTGGGTGTCTCATTATAATTGGGGTAGCTCAGTGATTTGCTTGCAGGAAGTTGAAGTTGGCTTGATGGATGAAGATGGCAATTAGCTGCTAGTATAAACAAAAGAAACCAGTTTTAAAAATTTATTGTTGCTTTGTAATGAATTTATTAGTCAAATTTTATGTTGTAACTGAAGTTTCTTGTAAGGAGATTACTAAGTATTTGGATTAAAAATATGTACTAAAGTCAACCTGCTATGAAAGACTATTGATGATGTTTGGTTAATTGCTGATTTCATGAATGTCTAATTTGAAAAAAAAATATAATAAGGGATAGACATATCATATAAATATGATATGTGCATGTGATGATCTCTAATTTTTATTGCTTGAATTTAAATTTTGACTTATGGAAATTAAAGAGCTAAGGGGGTTGATTTTAGGAATGAACTCTTAAGATTTGAGTAGGGGTATTCAAAAGAAATGAATTTGTCCATGGCAGGTAAGTGATACAGGCATGTGCATGAATTCTGGAGATTTACATGTATTTGTGTATTAAAATTTCAAATAAAACTATGAGAGAAGTAAACCTGGAAGATACTGTATTTTGAATAATTGATTGAATACATATAAGGATGCATTTCCAGAAAACTTAAACTAGGCATAAACATGCTTGGGATTAGGAGTAGGACTTTGTAGAAGTTTGTTAATATGAGGGATATGGGTTTGCAAGTGGTAAAAGAGGGACTATGGCCGGCCTAGATGGCCATGGGTCAAACTCTTGGAGCCTGGAACCACTTCATCTCAATTAATGAAGTGTAAGTGCTTCCGGGACAAAACAAAAGAAAACACCAAGCAGCCCTCAAATAACACCAAGCATATCCAATAAAACACCAAGTATGTAAGTCTGCACCATGTTAAACTTAAAAATGCTAAAAGTCCTCAACTATTCAACCTGAAATGATAAATGGAAATTAGTTCCAATATCCATGCCTGCAAGTATAATTTTTGTGGTAAATTCATACAAGTACTTGATAACTACCTTAAGGTCAATTAAATACCATTTCAGTATTAATAAAATTATTTAGGCAGAAAGCCTAGAAAGCTTAAGAAAAGTGCACTGTGCATTGCAATATTAAAAAAAAATCTCTATCTCTGGAAGAAGAACAATATAAATTTAGAGAAAATTAAAAGGTTATGTTGTCAACATATATGATAATTTGGTTTCCTGTTTGATTCAAACTCTCTTTGCAAACTTGTTAGCTCTGAATGGAAAAGGGGAAACAATTATGTATCTTCAAATATATAATTGTCTTAATTGGTTTATGCACTGATATGATTATATTAGTAAATCCAGGGTCTTGGGAAAAATATTTGGAAATTGTATAAATATTCAAATATAAAAGAAATGGGGTTTAGTGGTGAATTCCTTTTGAATGTTTAGGGAAAAAAAAAATCTATGTGTTTTAAAGTGAGGGACACCACAAATGATCACAAAGATAAATGATCAAACAAATGATCATATCACAAATGATCAAACAATGATCATCACACAGCAACACTCAGCATGTCACATTACCAAATTGGGAGTATATTGCTGATAACCTTCAACTACATAACCTCTGAGCTCGTACGTCTCAGAGAAGGGTGTTAAGCTAAGAGAATAAATTCTCCGCCACCAACAGAAATATATTTGAAAGAAATCTGCTTTATATCTCAAAGTTTAATGTCAGACATGTAACTATACAAGTCTGTTCCGGGTTCGAACAGAACCGAAGGCAATTCCGAAGAAGCCCTTGCAATCCGGGTATTCACAATCCCGATCAGACTTCCTATCACTTAGGAAATCTCTATACCGGAGCAACTCTGTGTAGAGACAATCGATAGGTTATCCTTTCGTTCTCGCAAACACCCGGTCTTCAACACCGGTCTTCAAATGCTATCCATATACGACGGATCACTATTCGGAATGGGTTATATGACACAAAGGTCCTCTCCCGGCTAAACCGAATAGTGAGCGTAATATTTTAAAACAAAAGGATATTGGGATTTAAATTAAGTCACAACTTATTACCCAAAACTTTCCTTTTTAAATGGTTTAACAAATTACCATTTTCAAATCTTTAAACAAAAGATTTATTTTAACAACCTTCACGGTTTAAACAATTTCCATACTTTAATCTTTTAAACAAAAGATTCATTCACAGATTTTCCAAATCAATTTCCATTTCAATTAAACTTGTTAAATCTTAAAATCAAAGATTTAACTTTTAGCTTTCAAAACAATTTCATTTCAAATGATTTAAACAAATCATCATTTTAAATCTGTTAGAAATAAACAGATTCAATTCATAGCTTTCAAAAAGAATTCATTCATAACTTGGAAAATCATTTTTCAATTCAAACTTGAAATTCCTTTAATTAACTTTGAATTTCATTTCTTATCTGAAAGCTTTTATTCTTTTAAAACAAACAGTTTTCATTTTGGAAATCTGATTCATTTATACGAGTTAAGGTTCTTGGGTTAAATCCAAATTCTCAAAATTATACTTTTAAAGTGGTTTAACTTCGTATAAACACATTTATAACATTTTTAACCATAATTTCCAACATGGAATTCAATTTCCAAATTATTTTGAATTCAAATTCAAATTAAATTATTTAAATTGGAAATTTAATTAAGTTATTTAAAATAACTTTTATCTAAAAAACTCCATTTCAAAAGCTTTAACATTTAACCCAAATTTATTTCCAAAATCAATTGAAATTAAAATTTTCAATTTCAAAAATATAAAATCTAAATTATCTGTGACTTAACCGATTTCCTCGTGAAATCCGTATTTGTGTGTGTAAAAGTATGGTCTAGGGGTTTTACACAATAGTGCAACATCATTCAATCATAACAGATTAAAACACAGAAATATAGTTGATAAGCGGTATTAACTATCACGCTTATCGTCCATTCACAGATCACAGATATATATCACAGATAATAAATTACAGCACAGATAATCAATTATACTAAAGATCACAACATAAAATCAGGATATGTGATGCCCCACCTCTATACCCACGCCAGCCAAGGACACGTGCAAACGACATTTTGAACTCAATGGAGGTGGTCTCGAGTCCTAATTTGACTGTTTGCAAAAAGTAGCTTTTCGGACTAAAATCCGACTGACGATAAAATATTTAAATAAAATATTTAAATATAAAATCGACAAATATGCGGGTTGTTACAGGATATGTCACAAAGCATCACAAATCAGGGATATCAAACAATCAAATCATCCAATAGAATCCATATATCCATAAGTAAGATCAATAAATTTTCTGATTAATTTAAATTAGATTAATTTCTTATGAATAAATTATTAATCTTGGTTAATTAATCATTAATTTATTACAAATTCATTTGATTAATTACTCTCTAATCATTTATTAATTTACCTTTAATTTTTAATTAATGCTCTGAGTAGTTATCCTTAGTTAATTACAAAAATTGATTAATTAATCCTTAATTAATAATCACTTCTTAATCACTTTTATTAATTAGTAACCCTTTTGAATTAATTATCCTTTAATGATTAACCTTAAATGCTTAATTAACAAATCTTAATTAACAAATCAATTTATTAGATTAATTAACCCTTAATTAATCAAGTAATTTACTATTCCTAATAAATTAACCCAATTATCTTAAATTAATTACATTAATTTATTATCTTTTAATCACTAGTTAATGATCCATAATTTATTACACTCATTAACTATTCACTAATTACTTCATTAGACCTCATTTGAAAAACATTTAGGAACTAATTACATAATTGACCTAGTATATAATTATACAACCCAACAATTTTAAAACAATTTAACTTTCAAATAAATCTTTTGAAAATTGGTATAAGAACTTGTTTTAAATAAATTACTTTGGAACTTTGGTTTATATTTCCTTTATTTTCGTTTAAATTAAAAACTTCATTTCTTATTGCCTTTGAAACCCATACACATATTTTCTTTAAGTTTTAAACCTGGTTCATATATCCCTTTAAATTTCAAAACCTGATTTCTCCAATACTCAAGCCCACAATGCTGCTACCCCAAGACACGTGCGAACAAATCCTCTAGAAAACTCGAGCATTCCCGATCGTCCACTGCTCCGAGACAAACACGTAACCTTCTCGAGTCGATCTTCGAGTCAAGGACCCTTACCCAAATAAACAAACTCCGACACACACATGTGCATCGTGCACGTGCACAGTCGATCGCAGGAGCACTGGCCACCACCGCCACTTCCCACATGTCGGCGACCACTACCCAAAGCGTTTGGCCACCCAAAACTTCGTCACGAACCCTCAATCGAAATCGAGAATACTGGCACCACCCAGAACCCATCCTATCGACCTGAATCCACCTCGTTTCGCCACCTCTGGTCGCCGAAGTCGCCGCCACCTCGTCCATAGCCTCACCAGAGATCCCCGCGACTATTCACCTCGCACCGGGCCACTCCGATCAACTCATGTTGACGCACAAGCACGTTGAACAACATCGACCAAATTGTGCTCTTAAACCCTACAATCTCGTCGATTAACTCCCATGATCTTCAAAAAAATCAGCGACTATTTTTTCCGAGCTCACCGATGCTCCAGCCATCTTCACCAATGATCACGACCGCTATCATAACTTGGGTCGTCGGAATTTGATCGAAAATCCTTTTATGTTCAACCCAAAATTCCTCAATATTAAACAACTTAAAAATCACCATATTGTTATTAAAATTCACCAATTTTACAAATGAATTCGACTATTCAAAGACTAAAACTAATATGTTCGATTTTTTACCCATTTCTTTGATTCCCACTGTAATTTATTGTTTCTGAAATAATTGCTTCATAAATCCACTAGAAACCATTTTTAAAAATGATATTACATTGTTACAATCATTTCTTCTTTAAAGGTCATAGCTTGATATTGATTGTATAAAGAAAAAACAAATTTTGAACTTGATTTAAACCTGTAGATAACAAAACAGAGCTGTCTATGTATACAAGGACATGCATACTCAAATCTGCATATATGTATATACATGCAGGTATATTTTCATTCATACAAACATATTTCATTTAGAGGTTAAAGCCTATAATCATTTAGGTGGAATGATTTTAATTTTTTTTTTCAAATAGGTATTAAAACCTGTAAACAAGACAGAGGCATATTTGCCTGAACACAAGCTTGCACACCTCATTTGCATATATACACAGACATACAATCATTCAAACATATTCTAGATCATACTTCAAGCATCAATCACAATATCAAAAGATATAGGCAGATATAAGGGAGTTTGCTCACCTGAAACAAGTTTTAGAACAGAGAACACTCAGTTTTGAAAAACTGTCAGCTTGACCCCCCCCCTTTTGATCTTCTTACTAGCTTGGTTGAGAAGATTAAGTTGTAGTAGTTGAGTTCAAGGTTTTAAATATCGGATTTCGGTCACGTTTCGTCTCGGAATTTTTACACAAGTAATCTCGTATCGGGGGAGATCTCGGACGAGATGAGTACATATCGGGTGTACATCTCGGATTGACATCTCGGGTCTTATAATGCATCTCGGGAATATCTCGGATGTACTTATGTGTTTAAAATTGATGTGTCAAAAATTTATTTAACGGTTATAACTTTCTTAGTGTAAATAAAAATGGTAACATGATTGATTTACATGGAAAAAGAAATATTTTTAGAAGAGTATTAGCTTGATTAGCTTAATTGACTTGGTAATGATTGAATAGTATCCTTTTATTTGAACATAATAAAGAATTGAAACCTTTCACTGTGACTCATTAAGATAAAAAGTAAAGAATATGTTCAAAAAGTTGGCAAATTATAATTGGATCATGTATTTTCTTTTGAATCAATATGAAAATAAAAAATATTATGCAAAATAAGAAAAATGTATAATTTCGGGTGAGATCTCGGATTGAGATTTTGATCCATATTTCGGGTGAGATTTGAATATCTCGGACGAGATGAGTGTCGGGGGAGATATGGAGGAGATTTAATATCTCGTCTCGTTTAAGTGTGAAAAGGAGATCTCGGAGGAGATCTCGGGCGATATATAGGAGATTTAAAACCTTGGTTGAGTTTTAGCCTTAGTGAAATATACTTGTCTTTGTTTATTTTCCTCTGGAAAGCTAGATTTTGAAAATGAACAGGAACAAGAAAATATATGTAGGAAAAATATTATACAGGTTGTATACTCTAGTACAAATTTTATCAGAGATTTTTTCTTTAGCAAGGTGGCTGAGGTGATTTCGATTTTGCTAGAGATATGGCATTTAATGCCTTGGTCCTTTTATGTTTACAAATATCATTTCTAGCTTTTTAAATCTATTTAGTACATCCTGCATATACACATGTTATGTTTCTTATACCATGCTTCACGGCAGGTACATATATGAGTTCCTAAAGACTATGTACTCTATCATTTTTCCTAAGTTCATTTATGTATTTTGCTTTTACAAAAAGGTGCAGCCTGGCCTTTAAATTTGTGAGCACATATATATAGTTTGTCTTGTTTAAAAGCTTATTTATTTATTACTTATAAATGTGCATTAATATATCACTTGACTAAGATATGTATTTTACATATATATTATTTTTTTTATTCTCAACATAACTACCAAATACTTAAGTTAATTATTGATAAGATATGTTTTATTTTATATTTCACTTAACTATAATTTATTTTTAGATGTTATTTATTTCTAATAAAATACTTATTCTTATTTCTAATATAATACTTATTCTTATTTCCACATTCTAATCTCACCTATGTTCAAATGTTGATAAAGTATGTTTTCTATATATATAAATATCTGTTTTAGAGATAATAAGTCTACATTTTATTTTTTTATTTTTAAATCACCTATTTAAGATTTAATTTCAAATCCACTAATATATGCTCAAATACATATATATTCACACATATACAATATTTACAATATTTTTAAATTTAAATGATTTATACCAAATTTATTTGAGTTCGGGGAAAATTGCATCACTTTATCATTTAATTTAACAATTTTAATTCAAAAATTAAATTAATTATCAGTTTAAATGTATATAAAATCCGGGGTCGTTACAGACTTCCCCCCTTAAAAGAATTTCGTCCTCGAAATTGCTAAGGAGACAAAAAGATAGATGAAGGATGTTTTATCAAATCAAACTGAACGTCTATTCTGCATTTGGCTTACCAAATCAGAATATTAAGAACGAATCTGTTTTATTTTTTCACACGATACTCGGGTTATCCAGATCTACAAAATATGCAAGGGCATCGGTTAGTCCGAAAGGATAACTAACCATTCGTAGATTATATTGGGACCCAAAGAATAGATAGGCATATGGATACAATTTCAAAATTTTTAGTTTAGAACTAAAGTATACCTATCGATCACAGCAATCAAAATAAGCAAAGCAACCAATTCATCTAAACAAACAATTTTGGTCCATCCGGAGTTTATGTCCCATATTAATATCTCAAAGTTTAATGTCAGACATGTAACCATACAAGTCTGTTCCGGGTTCGAACAGAACCGAAGGCACTTCCGAAGAAGCCCTTGCAATCCGGGTATTCACAATCCCGATCGGACTTCCCATCACTTAGGAAATCTCTATACCGGAGTAACTCAGTGCAGAGACAATCGATAGGTTATCCTTTCGTTCTCGCAAACACCCGGTCTTCAACACCGGTCTTCAAATGCTATCTATATACGACGGATCACTATTTGGAATGGGTTATATGACACAAAGGTCCTCTCCCGGCTAAACCGAATAGTGAGCGTAATATTTTAAAACAAATGGATATTGGGATTTAAATTAAGTCACAACTTATTACCCAAAACTTTCCTTTTTAAATGGTTTAAAAAATTACCATTTTCAAATCTTTAAACAAAAGATTTATTTTAACAACCTTCACGGTTTAAACAATTTCCATACTTTAATCTTTTAAACAAAAGATTCATTCACAGATTTTCCAAATCAATTTCCATTTCAATTAAACTTGTTAAATCTTAAAATCAAAGATTTAACTTTTAGCTTTCAAAACAATTTCATTTCAAATGGTTTAAACAAATCATCATTTTAAATCTGTTAGAAATAAACAGATTCAATTCATAGCTTTCAAAAAGAATTCATTCATAACTTGGAAAATCATTTTTCAATTCAAACTTGAAATTCCTTTAATTAACTTTGAATTTCATTTCTTATCTGAAAGCTTTTATTCTTTTAAAACAAACAGTTTTCATTTTGGAAATCTAAATCATTTATACGAGTTAAGGTTCTTGGGTTAAATTCAAATTCTCAAAATTATACTTTTAAAGTGGTTTAACTTCGTATAAAAACATTTATAACATTTTTAACCGTAATTTCCAACATGGAATTCAATTTCCAAATTATTTTGAATTCAAATTCAAATTAAATTATTTAAATTGGAAATTTAATTAAGTTATTTAAAATAACTTTTATCTAAAAAACTCCATTTCAAAAGCTTTAACATTTAACCCAAATTTATTTCCAAAATCAATTGAAATTAAAATTTTCAATTTCAAAAATATAAAATCTAAATTATCTGTGATTTAACCGATTTCCTCGTGAAATCCGTATTTGTGTGTGTAAATGTGTGGTCCAGGGGTTTTACACAATAGTGCAACATCATTCAATCATAACAGATTAAAACACAGAAATATAGTTGATAAGCGGTATTAACTATCACGCTTATCGTTCATTCACAGATCACAGATATATATCACAGATAATAAATTACAGCACAGATAATCAATTATACTACAGATCACAACATAAAATCAGGATATGTCACAAAGCATCACAAATCAGGGATATCAAACAATCAAATCATCCAATAGAATCCATATATCCATAAGTAAGATCAATAAATTTTCTGATTAATTTAAATCAGATTAATTTCTTATGAATAAATTATTAATCTTGGTTAATTAATCATTAATTTATTACAAATTCATTTGATTAATTACTCTCTAATCATTTATTTATTTACCTTTAATTTATAATTAATGCTCTGATTAGTTATCCTTAGTTAATTACGAAAATTGATTAATTAATCCTTAATTAATAATCACTTCTTAATCACTTTTATTAATTAATAACCCTTTTGAATTAATTATCCTTTAATGATTAACCTTAAATGCTTAATTAACAAATCTTAATTAACAAATCAATTTATTAGATTAATTAACCCTTAATTAATCAAGTAATTTACTATTCCTAATAAATTAACCCAATTATCTTAAATTAATTACATTAATTTATTATCTTTTAATCACTAGTTAATGATCCATAATTTATTACACTCATTAACTATTCACTAATTACTTCATTAGACCTCATTTGAAAAACATTTAGGAACTAATTACATAATTGACCTAGTATATAATTATACAACCCAACAATTTTAAAACAATTTAACTTTCAAATAAATCTTTTGAAAATTGGTATAAGAACTTGTTTAAAATAAATTACTTTGGAACTTTGGTTTATATTTCCTTTATTTTTGTTTACATTAAAAAATTCATTTCTTATTGCCTTTGAAACACATACACATATTTTCTTTAAGTTTTAAACCTGGTTCATATATCCCTTTAAATTTCAAAACCTGATTTCTCCAATACTCAAGCCCACAACGTTGCTACCCCGAGACACGTGCGAACAAATCCTCTAGAAAACTCGAGCATTCCCGATCGTCCACTGCTCCGAGACAAACACGTAACCTTCTCGAGTCGATCTTCGAGTCAAGGACCCTTACCCAAATAAACAAACTCCGACACACACATGTGCATCGTGCACGTGCACAGTCGATCGCCGGAGCACTGGCCACCACCGCCACTTCCCACATGTCGGCGACCACTACCCAAAGCGTTTGGCCACCCAGAACTTCGTCACGAACCCTCAATCGAAATCGAGAATACTGGCACCACCCAGAACCCATCCTATCGACCTGAATCCACCTCGTTACGCCACCTCTGGTCGCCGAAGTCACCGCCACCTCATCCATAGCCTCGCCAGAGATCCCCACGACTATTCACCTCGCACCGGGCCACTCCGATCAACTCATGTTGACGCACAAGCACGTTGAACAACATCGACCAAATTGTGCTCTTAAACTCTACAATCTCGTCGATTAACTCCCATGATCATCAAAAAAATCAGCGACTATTTTTTCCGAGCTCACCGATGCTCCAGCCATCTTCACCAATGATCACGACCGCTATCATAACTTGGGTCGTCGGAATTTGATTGAAAATCCTTTTATGTTCAACCCAAAATTCCTCAATATTAAACAACTTAAAAATCACCATATTGTTATTAAAATTCACCAATTTTACAAATGAATTCGACTATACAATCAAAGATTAAAACTAATATGTTCGATTTTTTACCCATTTCTTTGATTCCCACTGTAATTTATTGTTTCTGAAATAATTGCTTCATAAATCCACTAGAAACCATTTTTAAAAATGATATTACATTGTTACAATCATTTCTTCTTTAAAGGTCATAGCTTGATATTGATTGTATAAAGAAAAAACAAATTTTGAACTTGATTTAAACCTGTAGATAACAAAACAGAGCTGTCTATGTATACAAGGACATGCATACTCAAATCTGCATATATGTATATACATGCAGGTATATTTTCATTCATACAAACATATTTCATTTAGAGGTTAAAGCCTATAATCATTTAGGTGGAATGATTTTAATTTTTTTTTTCAAATAGGTATTAAAACCTGTAAACAAGACAGAGGCATATTTGCCTGAACACAAGCTTGCACACCTCATTTGCATATATACACAGACATACAATCATTCAAACATATTCTAGATCATACTTCAAGCATCAATCACAATATCAAAAGATATAGGCAGATATAAGGGAGTTTGCTCACCTGAAACAAGTTTTAGAACAGAGAACACTCAGTTTTGAAAAACTGTCAGCTTGACCCCCCCCTTTGATCTTCTTACTAGCTTGGTTGAGAAGATTAAGTTGTAGTAGTTGAGTTTTAGCCTTAGTGAAATATACTTGTCTTTATTTATTTTTCTCTAGAAAGCTAGATTTTGAAAACGAACAGGAACAAGAAAATATATGTAGGGAAAATATTATACAGGTTGTATACTCTAGTACAAATTTTATCAGAGATTTTTTCTTTAGCAAGGTGGCTGAGGTGATTTCGATTTTGCTAGAGATATGGCATTTAATGCCTTGGTCCTTTTATGTTTACAAATATCATTTCTAGCTTTTTAAATCTATTTAGTACATCCTGCATATACACATGTTATGTTTCTTATACCATGCTTCATGGCAGGTACATATATGAGTTCCTAAAGACTATGTACTCTATCATTTTTCCTAAGTTCATTTATGTATTTTGCTTTTACAAAAAGGTGCAGCCTGGCCTTTAAATTTGTGAGCAAATATATATAGTTTGTCTTGTTTAAAAGCTTATTTATTTATTACTTATAAATGTGCATTAATATATCACTTGACTAAGATATGTATTTTACATATATATTATATTTTTTTATTCTCAACATAACTACCAAATACTTAAGTTAATTATTGATAAGATATGTTTTATTTTATATTTCACTTAAATATAATTTATTTTTAGATGTTATTTATTTCTAATAAAATACTTATTCTTATTTCTAATATAATACTTATTCTTATTTCCACATTCTAGTCTCACCTATGTTCAAATGTTGATAAAGTATGTTTTCTATATATATAAATATCTGTTTTAGAGATAATAAGTCTACATTTTATTTTTTTATTTTTAAATCACCTATTTAAGATTTAATTTCAAATCCACTAATATATGCTCAAATACATATATATTCACACATATACAATATTTACAATATTTTTAAATTTAAATGATTTATACCAAATTTATTTGAGTTCGGGGAAACTCGCATCACTTTATCATTTAATTTAACAATTTTAATTCAAAAATTAAATTAATTATCAGTTTAAATGTATATAAAATCCGGGGTCGTTACATATCGAGGCGTGCCTACTAGCGTTCTAGTCAAATACCCTTATTCCGAACTCAATGGAATTATATTCGGGACCTAGTTCCAATGTACACAAAAGTTAGCTTTTAGGTTATTATTATTATTATTATTATTATTAAAATTATGTTTCTATAAAATACCAAAACACCATCGTTTTTCGAAAAATAATCAAACGAAAATTTAAATATTTTCCAAATTAAAAATACGTCAAACAAAATCGAGTCATTATAATAGAATAAATTTTATAATTAATTATCCAAACTATTTATTACTAAAAATAAATTTACAAAATAAATTCACCATTATTATTTATACTTTAAAAGGAGTTAAGTAAGACCATTAAATCAAATAAATTTATATACAATTTAAAATACAGATATTTAAAATTATTTAAATAATAAATTCATGATTCAAATATTTAAATAATCTCTAAATTTGAATCAATTTATAAAACTTTTACAAACCAATTATTGCAATATTTAAAATAAATTAAATATTCAAAATCAAATAATCAAAATTATGGGTCATTACAAAAACTGTATTTCCTTTAGTAACAACTCATATGCTGCTTTTTAAATAGGTTAACATTTGCATACCATGGATTAAATAGGGGTTGAACTTAAGTTGCTTGCATTTACAGTCATAATGTGTTAAAACTGATTGTAATAATGACCATTTAAGTTGTTGGCACGTTTAAAATGAAAGTTTCAATGAAGAAACCCAAAATACATAATTGATGGTATTTCTAAAAATATTAGTATGTTTATATGAGTTAGTTATATGAAATATATCATTTTGATAAATATAATCTAAGTTCATTGAACTCATAGAAAATAAAGAATAACAAATATAGAGAAACATCCCTACATCAACCACCGCCGGCTGATGTCCCCGCCATATTTACCTTATCGTGCCCTAACTCAGAGGCCGTGAAAGGGACCACCCTTGCTGAAGTTGACTGACCGACAAAATTAGAACAAAGGCGGCCATACGAAACACAAATGACTAAATTATACAAACATAATTGCCAAAACCCTAGCAAGACCTGGGAGAATAACATTCGACCTAGTATGATCACTAGGCGACTTTCCTTATGGTGGACCCATATTGGGTGGCCCATGCAGGATGACTCTCATTTCCACTCCTATGCCTTTTTTTGGCCTAATGACCCCTATTAACTCTTTATGAGTTTACTCAAGGCCCATACATGTATAATTGGGCTCATCCTATGGCCCTTTACTAGAAAAAATGCTGTAAAAATATCACCTAACTACTTATAGGTTTGTTCAAAACCCATTAACATCGATCAAACACCGCTGGCAAGGTGGAAATGGTTGATCAATGATAGAGATACCCAGATAAAAATGATTTCTAACCCACTGTTCGAAGAGAACCCATGTATTGCACCTCTACAACATTTACAATAATGACAACGCAATCAAAAGGACTCATAAACTAATAAAAAGGAACGCAATCAAAAGGACTCATAAACTAATAAAAAGGCAGGAAAAACCCAACGCCCAACTATGATGGTAGCGCTTGCCATAGCGGAGGTAAAGACGAAAAATTACTTGCTTTTCCAAGCGAAGGAAATATGAAGAAATCAAAGTTTTAAGAGTACTTAAGCTTTTGTAATTTCGTACAAAGTTTTTTCGTTTGTGGTAAAAAAAATGGAAAGGAAGAGGGAAAAGGGGTTTCATAAACCTATCCCCTTGATCTTAATCATAGGTTATAATCGACCTCGAATCTCAACTGTCTAGGTGTAATGAATGAAACTGTCATCTCACCCATGCCCAAGAGTAGACGTCCCTCCTGCCATGTCTAGAAAAATGAACTGCCACAACTAAATGCATAGGGCTGTGCAGTTAAAGCGCTCGGTGGATTCAATGCGGTAGAGGTGCAAAAAGTCATAGCGGGGATGTAGCGAAGATATAGCGGGATATATCGTATTACTCTAAAATAGCATATAAATCCCAAACTTGTTGTTTTTACAAATATATAGATAGTAATTATGTGAAAAATTAACATTCAATTGAATTATAATTAATACAAAAATAATTTTAAATAAAAATATGTGAAAATGTATTGTAAATGAACGTAAAACTGTTATATAACTTAATTTAATTTAGTAGAATATTAGAGTATTATCATTTCTAAACATATATAAAAAATTCAATGAAAATAATTAATTTCATAATTTTTATAGCGTATAAATATCATTTTTCAATCCAATTTTTTATAGAAGATATAGCGGAAATAGCGGAATATAGCGGAAATAACGGGATATAGCGGAAATAGTGGGGATTAAAGCGGAAAGGCTATATGTTGGGGATATATGGAAAAATCGTAGCGGTAGAAATCCACTATAAGATATATCGGAGTTATAGCGGGGCATTAACTGCACAGGCATAGGGTCACTTGAATAGCATATTAAATACATTACAAGGCTATCAATCTGC
The DNA here is from genome assembly GCA_030737815.1 of Allium fistulosum. Lineage (NCBI taxonomy): Eukaryota > Viridiplantae > Streptophyta > Magnoliopsida > Asparagales > Amaryllidaceae > Allium > Allium fistulosum. Next base: position 521,265,643 of record CM060902.1, read on the forward strand.
AAGATTCTTTGTAATTTGACAACCCGCACCCATACGCGGATACAAACTTAGGGGGTAAAATATTGCTTAATTTTCTCACAAGTAATTAACAAGCCAATTTAAGCCAGTATGGCCCAATCAAAGCCAGTCTAACCATTCTGTAACCAACCCATGTTGCCGGCCGTGGCCAAGACCATGATGGTCTCGGACCATCCCTTCCATTTAGTAAGGCATCAAGGTGAGGCATGGTCGCTTCATCCCCAGGCACCCTTCACATTTAGGAAATATCTGGGCCTGGCCTCTCCCGGTCCAGTCAAGCTTGGCTTGGTAATAACCAACCTTCCTATGTCAACCTTCTTCTAACACAACTCCGCATCAACGCGTTTAATCGACATCACTTTGGTTGATAGTTGGCACCCCTGCAAGCCCGCCTTAACAAGCAGCACATCAAGTTAGATGGGGTCAAGCACGGACCGTCCTTCGCCCAGCTTCAGTACATTCACCTCCAGCCGATCCCAGGTAGCCCTCCCAGTAACCTCCTACCCGGTCATGCACCATCTTTCCAACATGGTCCTTAGCAAGATTCCTTGTTTCTTTCATATCGTCGATAGTTAATTGACTAGCTCAGCAAGATTTTCCACATAAGCACTAAAGTAAACGACATGTTGTCCATCCACCACTACGCCATAGATGACCTTCTGCAACATTTTAGCAAGGTGTTGCCAGCTAAAATGTTGCAACAGCTATAAAATTTTGGTCCTATTGCAACGTTGTATTTTTGGTGTTACCTTAGCCATAAAAATGTGTTGCTCTAGCCAAACAAGTGTAACACGATGCAACATTTTTATATAGTGTTGCTATAGATATATTCTAATTAAAAAAATTACACCTCAGCGATCCACACCATTAGTTAAAACAAAATCTCAACCATTCATCCACTATCTACTATGTTTCCTTTATTTTCCACTGACATTTTCATTCACACGCTTCCTTTTCATTTCGTTCTCCCCCAAATCGTATAAACAAAAATTAGGGATTTTTGTTCTACCCCAATCTATTCCTTTTTGCCTTAATTTCCTATTCCTCCAGCAGAGCCTGTAATCGCAACTCCAATCCACATCTTCTAATTCGCATCGTGCTTAGGGATTGCAAGTGGAAATTCTGTTCGTAAGTGGTGGCTTCGAGATTCAGAAATTGACGAAATCGCAACTCCAATCGTGCTTAGGGATTGCAAGTGGAAAATCTGTTCGTAAGTAGCTCTGATTTATTTCTTTGAAATTCTTGGGATGATTTGTGTTGTTTTGATGCGTTTGCCAGTGATGAAGCAGGTGTAATTTATATGGCTTTCGAACCCTAATTTCTCTGATTTCACGAAAGCTTCGGTCTTGATTGTTGCGTTGAATTCTTTGAGTTGAATGATTTTTCCCTTGCACATTTGGGTCTTCTCGTTTTATTTGTAAAAAAATGTATATAAATTGGACACGATCTTAAAATTAGTTAAGTCATGTCTTACAAAAATTAATAGTTTGTTAATACAAATGAATTTGTGCCTGCTTATGCATCTGAATTAACCGTTCACAGATGTAGCACGAATAGTATTTGTTAAAATTAACCTGACATCGGTAAATACCTGACATTGGTTCACTGGCTTGTTTTTGATTTCTGATCTGAGCTTGTTAGCTCCTTTCTGCTGCATTTGTTAAACCAGAACTTGAACCTTTGTTAAACTTGTTCACATACCTTTGTACCTTGCTGCATTTGTTAAACCAGAACTTGAAGTATTTGTATTCTGTTGTCCTCTTGAAAACCGCTTCACTTGAAAACTTCTGCATTTTTGAAAATCAGAACTTTGAAAGTGATCTTTGGTTTTCTAAAACTGTTGACTAATCTGAACATTGAGTTTTGATTTCCACGATATATACAAACATATGTGTGTTGAGATTTGTTGGTTTTGCTTGGTCTGGACTGAACTGGTACCATGCTAACCTTGTTCTTTAACATGAACTGATGCTCCAAGTCCTCTGTATATCATATTACTGCCTATGTTTCTCTTGTACATGCCTGATGCATTCACTGTTTTTGCTTGATGGGTTGCCTATGTGTTGATGATGTAATTTGATGAGGCAGTGAGTAGGTGTTTTGTGAAAGAGGTTGGGAGTGTGGTCAGTGTTTGGTAGATGGTCAGTGTTTTAGGCAATTGTGTTTCAGGTAAGTGGTAGATGGGTAGTAGTTCCGATGGGTGATGAAGTTGCTGAGGATGGGGTTTGCAGGTTTGCTAAGTTCAGTCTTCATTTGTGCATCATTTTACGTCGTTTCAAAGAAGGCTCGATCTTCCGAAATCGGATGAATCGGGCGGTGCCCATTTGTGCATCATTTTAGGTCGATCCCCGCCGGGACTGCGGGGCCCCGGACCCCCGCCGGCGCTGCGCCCGGACACGCTACTCAGCTCGCCTTCGGCTCGGCACTCGGCTCGTCATATATTTGTCAGTGTCGGTGTCTGTAGAAATTGAAACTGCATATGTAATGAGTGAACTGAGTGATGTAGTGAGGAATATCTGTATATGTGAATATCAGTGTTATATATCATTGAATTGTAAAATAGTGGAGTCAGGAATTTGTACTATTTCAAATGTTAAATAAAATATTTATTTAAATAAATTACTGTTTGAATATCAAATTCTGTGCAATAGCATTTTATTAAATAAATATTTATTTCTATTAAAAAATCAAATATGCTCTACATTGTGGGCCCCACAAATTCAGAAAGTTAATATCTATAGCAACATTTTGGAATGTTGCTACAAACATCTATGGATGTTGCTATAGACCCAAATAGGGTTCTATTGCAACAATATTACTTATGTTGCCTTAGATAGTCAAAATGTTGCCTTTGAGGTCTAAGGCAACGGCAAAAATTGCATCACCCGAAAAGTGTTGCCATAGACCTATGGCAACATTTTTTGGGCCTAACCCAACAATTTTTTTGTTGCAGAAGGCCATTTTTGGCGTAGTGCACCTATTTGAAGCACCATAGATGGGTGGTTAAACTGATATGACATACATCAATACTAAATGCGCATTTAATGCAAAGTCCGTGCATTAAATGCAAAGCCCACGCATGGTGCAGAGGAGCAATGAGTATATTTTCATCTGTCATACATCTTTTACACCTTGGCAACTGTCGTCCATTAGTCCTTATAGCCATATCAACAGTCAAGCCTTTTTCCTACCAATTCAATTGCTCAATCTTAACCATCCATCATCCATTTAAGCTCTATTAAAACCCCCTTAATTACAACTTCAAAGGAGTTGGAACATATAGTGATTCTAAATACTACACACAATTTAGGGCTCTTGATTCCGCAAGTCCTTGAGATTACACAGCTTTATTAGTCTTAAATGTTTCTTGTTTTTTTATTATTCTCTTGTAGTTCCTTGTATTTCTAAGAGAAATATACAGTAGGAGAACTTCATAGTGGATGTAGGCAGCTTTACAGAACCACTTTATGTATTGTGTTACTTAATTTTCAGGTGCATACTTAAACTCCTCATTTTTCACTTTAAGCATAGTAATTAGCAAATAACCTTTGCACTTCATAATGCATTAGTCTCATTCCGTGGAAAGAAAACTAGGCAACGACTATCTTAAGTCTAGCAATTGCGTGCATAATCTATCGCAAATCGAAGCTATCCTATGTTTAACTTAATAGTTACTAGCATGTCCAGCTTAAATGCTATCATAAGTATAACTATAGTGCTATCATAAGTATAACTATACTGTTGTCGCACTCCTAACCATAGTGCTATCGTGCTTCACGGTTTAAAATATGTACCTATTGCACTTCTACAAATGGCCATCGTATGTTCAATTCTTAGGCTATCATACATCTAACTTTGAGGCTATATGTGTGTAACTTTAAGGTTATTGCATAGCTAAAATAGCAGTCGCGTGTCTACATTTTTTACTACCACATGTCTAACACAATAACTGTCACATGTTTAAAGTGGAAACCTATAACTAAGTAGAGAATTCATATTTTCTTTAATAAAGTAACTACATTTTAACTAATTGTTTAAACACGTCATTTGTTTATTCGTTAATTTTATGATGTGGTAGAAATCTCTACTGCAAGTAGTGATTGTTTTAGGTCTATCAACAGATACTTTCAGATGAAGGTAGTGCCATATCAGCATCCGCATCCGAAAATAGTTTCGGATATTAGATATTGGCATCTATGGATGCAGACGAATATTCGATATTTTCATGTCTGTTGACGATCAATAAATTTAAAAACCTAAATAGAAATTTTTGGTTTAACATTAAAAAAAATCAGTCCCATTGATTATAAAGTACAAAAATTAAAAAAAATATAGTGCTTACAAAGAGGATTTGAATAGTTGGTATTCAGTAAATGCATATAATATAAACTATTTATTTAACAAAAAAATAAACACATATCATTTATTATACTAAAATACACAAAATATAAACAATAATCCTTATGAAACTGAGCGGAAAATTTTCGTATGAGGATGTCTTCATATCCGCATCCACATCCGTTTTTGGGATATTGAAATTTATCTTTTTCACAAACACAAATGGAGACAGATTTTGGATTTTTTGGGGTATCCATTAATGGGCTTAGATATTTCCCCTAATTGTACTACAATCAATCTCTTTCATTCATTAATTGGTTAATTAAAGTAATTTCTACCTCACCATTTAATTCATAATAGTTCAAAAACTGAAGAGAAAATTTCCAAAAATTATAAACACCTTCCTTTACCTTTAATAAAAATTTCAGCTCAAAATACTAAATTTTAATATTTTTAAATATTAATTTATAGCCAAGACCACCTTTTTTTCAACTTTTAAATATCATAATAAATCATTTTCTCAACCAAATATTAAAATTCATCTCTATTTTAATGTTATAAACATCGTATTAAAATTTGAAAGCATTTAGAGAAGGATAATTTACATTTTACACTTAAACATATCAAAATAAGGTTCATTTGACACCTAAACAAGCGTAAGATCATTATACTCATCAAAATATGATTTCCATCATTTAAAGGAGCAAAAACCAAAGAAATCTAAATCCAAACAGATCAGGCCATGAAATAGATTAAGTATTACTCAACTAGGTTAGTAATTTGATTAGAAATCTCTTCTTGTCCTTAAAAATGAAACTTGATCTCCTTTTACTTTTCTTTCTTCTTCCTTATCTCTTCCTAATAATAGTGTCCTACTCTTGGTTATTTTTATTTATAAAATAAAAGTGAATAAAGGGAATGGTATGGTTTTAGAGCCATAAGAGTTAATAATTTGGGCTAGTGCTATAATCCATCCTTGTCTAATCTGATTAATTTGGCTGAATTTAATTATATTAATTATCCTTGGTTCACTTAATTAATCTTTTTAAGTGGTGCACGCATGATTAATTAACTTCCCCTTGAATAATTCCTTTAGTTAAACTCTCTTAGTTATCATCTATTAAATTCTTATTATTAATTTAATCTAATATTATAGCAATCTAAAATATAGGGTGTCATATTCTATAACTCTTGATCATGTTTCATTCCAAACTCATTCATGTACCCAATCATAAGGACTACATGATCTAGGGTGGGAGTTATGAAATACTCAAACACACTTATGCAAAATGGATCTTAAAACCACTAATACACTAGATAGAGGTGAACGTCAATAATGTAAATCAACTATTTTAAAATTGACTCGTAAATCTATAATTCTCTACTTGAGTGAGCAATAAAACCAAAAGAACAAGCTTATATTCAAACAGTAAATGCAAAGTAAAGTAGAAGAGTAAAAGACACTAGGATTTTTATACTGGTATGGTTATCTAAACCTACCTCCATTCTTGCACTACTCGTACAAAATTTCACTATCACTTCATTATTTTCTACGGGTGGCAATAACACCTCTACAGTCATACGATATGGGTGGTAAGGTGCATCTTTCCTCTTGACTCTCCTTGGTGACAAGAACACCTTTTCTTTACAAAAGTAAACTAAACATGTATTGTATCTCCAAGACAAAACCTTGCAGTTTCAGTACAATGATCCTATAGACCTCTAACATCAATATATGTTTGAAATTGATGACGAATAAGAATAGGTCAAAGAATGAACAATTCAGAATTCAAGATAAAACTCTTTGATATTTTTTGGTTTGCTAATCCTTAAAGAATATGAGTGAATGCAGGTGTATTTTCTAAGAGAGTGGAATTGTATTAAGGAGTTTTCCTCACAAAAGTATACGCGTGCAAGCGTAAGAGAGAATTAGGAAATTATTGATTAATTTTTTTTTACATGCCTCCTTAAATAAAAGATGAATGGATGTGCCTTTGATAAAGAGTTGGTGTTACAATCCTTTCATTTGAATTTTGAAGAAAAAAATAGTTGTCACTATGTCGATATAGACCCAAAGGGTATGTTGACATACCCTGTTGTTTTTTTTATTTTTCTAAAATTCAAACTAAGACTTCTGCACTTTAGAACTCGGAATGTATGTTTATATGGAGATTTTAGGAGATGAAATAGATTTAAATGAAAAATAAGAATTTCAAAAGATGTTTTCGTATGGTCTTTAACAAAAATATATTGCTGTGGGGTCCAGTAACGATCCGTCTTCCTTACTACGAAAGATGAGCCATTAAGGGTAATAGAAAACGAAAGATAAGAAGAGAAGAAAACTAAACAACACAGAATCTCACAATGCAACGGAACAAATATATATTACTAAACATAATATATTACAATGTCATTTCAAAAATATTACATCAGAGTCATACTAAGAAAATTTTACCCTAGGACAGTTATAACGGCATGTCCCTACCTAACACACAGAATATATATATATATAACACAGCGGAAAACAAGGTAATAACTAGCTATCGATGAAGCCACCTGCTGCTCCAAGCTCCTCCAAAATGAATTCCCGGAATAATCTGAACTACTTGGCTGCCCATTCAAATTTGAGCACCTAAGAGTTTAGGAAAAGAAAATAAACCCCGGGTCAGACATGGGTCTGGTGTGAGTAAAGCATAAGTCTTTAAATTTATAAAAACCTTTAAATCAAAGGCATCTCATAAGACCACACCACACATACACACGGACGGGTTTTTACCTTAGGATAACCAAACCATTTCTATATAAAATATAGTAATATTATAATAATGTCTAGGGGCCAAAGTAAAATATAAATATAGCTGAAATGCTTGCATCTCACATTTCAACATAGTCGGACACAACTAAATTCGTACGGTGCTTATTGGAGAATGGGTTCCATACAATGACTGCGCTATTAGGGTACCACCCATCATGGTGCACCTCTAGATAAAATAACGTTGAGGTCGAACCTATAGACATCTGCCAACACAAAACTGGCCTACCCCTTACTGGATAGTACCAAATATGATTACCCCCCTTTTTAATGGGCCCAAAGCATACAAGTGAGAGATAATATCGACTCTAGATAGGGATGTACTTACTCTAATGGGAGCGATCTACCTAGCTATGCTACATCTCCTATGTTTTAGTCATTCTCAGTTGATGAGGCATGAGGCTACGTTTTAACTTTCATATAGCACTTTCCACTTGGAATGCTAACACCGCCCTCCTAACAACAATGTATTGCCAGCATTCATCCATACAAATTGTCCAAGAGACGGACAAACTGAAGGCAATACTTCTACTACATCCATTTTGGAATCACCCTCAGGATTAGTAGCAAGCAGCCCTTGCATTTCAAAGAGCTCCGTCTTTAATTCCATCATATTCAAGATGTCTTCACTTCTAAATGCTTGAGTTGGATCGAAGTGGTTTTTGGATAACATATCCCATCCCGGTCTCTTCAAAACAACATTCGATAGCTTCCAGTAAACTTAACCCCAGTTCTTTAGGAAATAAGTAGTCAAAGATAAGAGCGGAGATCGCCTCCTAACCGTTAGTGGACGGATTTCCTTATCATTTTTCCTAGGAGAACGAAACGAGATTTATATGCACGGTACAGTGTCATCGGAGATGACTGTGCCATATAACTCACATGTTTCTCCTAGATATTTCCAAAGTTATGTTTTGGGTCCATATTTGATAGTCGGTTATTTAACTATCCAATAAAAAAACAACAACCAATTCTATTTGAGATTTATTTATCCATAGCAACTACTAAGCCTCAAATCAAATCTTTATTTAATAAATCTCTTTCAAAAACATTTGTCTAAAACATTCATATACTTATCTTTGACATAAGTATATACACAAAACATTTGTGAATAACTACTTATTTCAAAAGCATGTTAAATAGGATTAAACAAATGTTGTTTAAATTGGAGGTAAGGACAACCCTCAACACTATCCCCTCAGTGTTAAATGTGGAACAGATGTTCCATACCATCATTTTTAAAAGGTCGGTTTAAAGAAACCCAGATCTCAAATTCATTTTATACTTCTTTCGGTAAATCCTTTTTAATCAAATCTATTTCATTCATGAAACCTCTTTTGCTTGAAATCCAAATCCCTTTCAAAATGCTTTTCAAACTTCCACATTCATTTATAAAACCCTTTTATAAATATTCAAATCATTTATAAATTGCTTTTGTAAATATCCAAACATTTCATATAAATTTCTTATAAATATCGATACCTTTTATAAACTCCCTTTCTGAATATCTGAATCATTTTCTAAAAATTCTTTTATAAATACCCCAAAATCATTTATAAAACTTCTTTATAAACCTTTCATGTTCAACAACTTCTTAAATTACCTTAAATCAATTTAGCTTCCTTTAATAAGTAGATCCATTTTATAAATCTTCCTTATTTATGAAATCATCTTCGCTTAAAAAATCAAATCCATTTACCCAAAAACACCTTATAAATTTTCAAATTCCTTTATAAAACTCTTTATAAAAACTTCTTTTTATAACATGGAAAATCATTCCCATTATTTAAAACATCTTTAGTAAAACCATTTTTCAAATCATTCTTTAAATATCTTGTTCAAAATGCAATAATTTTGAAAAGAAAATGAAATGTTTATCCTTACAAAATCAAAAGGAGGCTTAATGACCACAATGTAGCTTTTAATTTGGTTTTACTTATCCAGTCTAGCATGGCATCATATAGTAATAGGTATATAAGGAGTCAACACATAACAATCAATCAACTTAGGTAAATGACCAAGTTAATTGTAATAGCAGAATGATGTTTTGTACTGCTAATAGATATCATTTAGTTTTCCTCATCATATGGGGTTACTTAAGGGTAAGCGACATAGAAATCCCCTTGATTTATAACAAATTAGAAAAGAAAAACAGTTTAAAACAAAAACTGATTACTTAAACTCAAAGTGATTTTAAAATAAATTATAAACCCTTGTAAATGGGAGTCAAATACTTGTTAAACGGTAATTAAACTCTAATTAAAAGTAATTAAACCTTATTAAAACATGATTAACTTTAATCAAAGATTAATTTAAATAAAACCCATTTTAAAATAATATTAATTAATAATTATCTTAAATAAATAATTAAAAACAATTAGTTAATCCTTAATTAATAATTAAATAATAATTAACTTTAATTAAGTAACAAATCATGATTAGCTTAATTGATTAACATTTAAGTTTAAAACCCATTATTTACAAATGATTAAGTACTAATTTCCTTTATTAATTAATTAATCAATTAAGTAATCATTAAATAATTAAATAATTGTTCTCTAATTACTAATTAAAGTTAGAAAACATTTCCAGAAAGATTTTTAAGTGAAAACAAGTTTTGTTTAGAAAATTAGTTAGATTTTCCGAACTTGCGTATAGCGACTACCGTTATACGGATCCGTAATTTTCAAAACTTGAAATTTTGATTTTCTAACTTTTAAAACTTCCCTTTTGAACTCGTATCACCTATAGAATATAAAAATGAACTTTTAAAAACCAAACGAAAGTTTTAAACTTGAAAACATTTCACTTTGAAACAAAAATCAAACTTTCGACAAAAAGGGATTTCTACGTCGTTTTTGGTTAGCAAATCACTACCTTTGTGTCATGAACCCACGTACAACAAATCCAACATTCTAACATAATATCACATCATAGCATTATAGCACCATCATAAACAAAATATTACTTCATAATACTAACTAACTTTTCCAATATTCAAGTTATAATCTTTATCGCCTACTGAAACTTTGGTATAAGCAATCAACTCCAAAGCAACATATATGCATGCATACACAACATATAGCATTACTACGTACTTAAGTAACATTTTAACTCATATATTTTACAACTCTAAAAAAGTTAGTAACTTGAGTTTTAAAAATACGAACTTTACTCACCAAACTTTCACTAAATCAAACTAACTTGCTCTCGACCTAGCTCACTTGCTCCTAGCTCAACAAAGTGAAGATGTGGACCCTTAGAAGACTAAATGGGCTTGGCCTAGTGAACAATAGGCATGGCCATAGGGGAGTTTGGGCTCGGCCATGGTGGTTTTGAGGTGATGCGTGGTTGCTTTGTGAAGAGAAGAGTTTAGGAATTGAAACGGAGCGATTTAAGATATGTTTTGAAATGTTTTTACTAACTTTTTCTCTTAGGAATTTAGTGAGGAGGCCATGAGAGTATAGAGGAGCTTAAGAAGAAAATGTGAAGAAATAAAGAATGGAAGTTGCAAAGGGAAAAACATGAAATGAAAGGGGTATTTATAGGCTTAGAAAATTATTAAAATATATAAAGTGATCTTAATAAAATAATACACACATGCATGCACTCCATACCTCCCCTCTCCCTCTTGTACATGTTACCCCCTTCCATGCCTCGAATCATGCTAGAGCTTCCATGTGTGTGTACTAAAGATATGGAGATGATTTGTACATATATAAGTGTGTTTATATGTGTATATATCTCTTTTATAACATAATTTGTCACACCCAAGCTTAGGTGTATATATATAAGTTAATATACATAATTATGCTTAATTAATACTATTTCTAACATATATAAATGCGTGCATGTTGCACCAAGTTCCCGACGACTTTCAGGTGTTGAAATTTCGGAAAATGTTCTTCGGTCACATTTTCTATTTTTCTATGAACTATCTATATTGGTAAAAAAAAAATTTGAAAACTATTTTATCATCATTATTAAATAATTAAAATAAGTTTATTTGCTAATAATAACCCTATAACAACCCGCATATTTTGAAAATATTTTAAATGAAAATTTATTTGAAACTTTGAATTTAACTATTTTAAATTTGATAAACTTGGAAATTTTAAAGGATAAATTTGAGTTTTGATGTGAAACGTTTTCCAAATTTAATAAAATAAAGATTTTTCTTAAAATACGAATTTTGGTCAACTTTGGTCAAAGTTTGACTTTTTGTGAAAATTTTGAATTTTTAACTTTTACTTTTTTTATGAAGATGAAATTAATTTTAACATTTTCCCAGTTTTGCATTTTGTTAAATTTTGATGTTTACTTCTCAAATTTTGCAACTTTTGGCATATTACATGTAGTTATTTTCCCTACAACTTCTATTTTATTTTTATTGTGATTTGTTTGGGATTAGACCATTTGGGCCTATATATAATCTCCTAGGGTTTTGGCTAGCCTCCGCATCCATTCATTTGTGCCTCTACAGAAAAATGTAAGTCTTCTTCTCCTTCTTCTTCCTCCTCTTTCCAAAACCCTAGGTCTTCTTCTCCACCACTCCTCTTCTTCCAAAATTTGCCATCACCTTCACCACCTCCTCTCACCTTCTTCTCTTCTCTCCTATTCTCCACCTCTTCCCAAAACCCTAGAACTTCCTCTTCCAAACCCTAGCCGTGACTTCTTTCCTACCCAAAACCGACCACCATCACCAAATAGCATCCCCATAGCCGAGCATAACCTTTTGCCTACCCTTCCTTTTGCCTTCCTAGCCGTGAGCCTTGCCCTAGAGATGATGGCCGAACCCAAAAACCCTAGCATAACCCTAAAACCTAGCTATGGCCGAACCCACCTAATCCAAACCTAGCCTAGTCCAAACCAAAACCATTTCTAGACCAAGCCAATGCAAACCCTAGACAAGCCCTCTTATGTATTTTGCATACATATAATTTTCTATTTTTATTTTTCTATGAGAATTATTTGTTTGCGTATGGAATTTTTTTTTTTCAAGCGTCGGATTAGGATTCTCCTCTCACTCAAACTGGTCCGTAGTTTGTTGATTTTTGTGTTGCGCTTTGAATCACTTTTCCAACCAAAGGAAGGTGAGAAAATCACACTTGACATACGTACTTATTTATTTGATGAATTGATGACAATTTAACCATATGGATATGTATATGCAAGTTTGACATTTCACCTATGGTTTTATCATATTACTTCATATGTTATATCATGTTATTTCATATGTTTATATCATATTACTTCATATGTTATATCATGTTATTTCATATGTTTATATTATGTCATTCATATGATTTTATTTTGTTATTTCATATCATATTATGTCTGTTTGATCATATGTCATGATATGTTGAATATTATGTTTATTTAATATTCTGGAATCACACTGCAAGTTCCTTCACTATGGGTTGAAATGATACATACCCGAACGATCTTTAGAGTAAGGAAAAATAGTTATGGGCTAAAATGATAGGCTTGAGCAATTTTATTTGAATTGGGATTGCGGGTATGAAATGATATAAAACCCGGAAAATTAATAAATTATGGATTGAAATGATATATGTTCGTATTTACTTGACCCTAGGGTAGAGAATTTTATACAGACTCCGTGGTTGATTTAAAATGATTTTATAAAATTATTAAGTATTTAGATTTTTATAAATGAATCTCAACTAAAATTTACTGTAATGGTTTCTGTAAATTTGTTTATATGTGTTAAAATTCTGATAAGAGATAAATAGTAGGAAATGTAAATTTTGGAAGTTAATTTACAGTATGAAAGTTAATTGAAATTTTTAAATCCGATTTGACTTAATAATAGTATTTTATTCTAACCTATAAATTGTAAGTTTTAATTTATGGAATAATAACTAAAATGATAAATTTTTTGTGAAAAGGAATGTAAGTTAAAACTTACATTTGACATTTAAGTTTTAAGTAATGAGATGGTATGATTGGGGAATAAAAATGATAAATGTCATTTACTGAGAAGAAATTAAAATGTAAGTTAAAATACTTTTAACTTGGTATAAAGATTTCTGTTTTAAAATTTGATGTTTAATAACAAAGTTATTAAATTTAAGGTGTGATTTCTTTAATGACTAAATAGCTAAATTTGAGTAATATAATAGGAATGATATAATGACTTTGATAAAAACTGCAAAGATATGTACTATTTGATTACATAAACTATTGTAGTAGGAAGTATTACTGTAGCATTTCTGCACTTCTGCGATTTCCTTACTGTAACAATTCTGCACTGCTGCGATTTCCTTACTGTAACAATTCTGCACTGTTGCGGATTATTACAGTAACAATTATGCACACTTGCGAATTCTTACAGAGCATTTCTGCACTACTGCGAATTCTTACAGTAGCATTTCTACACTGCTGCGAATTCTTACAGTAGCACTTCTGTACTGCTACGTTTTCTTAAAGGTGACATTTTCTGAATGCTACAATTTTCTTAAAGGTTATATGTAGGGTTATAAAAGTTACATTTTAAAGTGCTATTATCTCTAAACTTTTATGTTTAAAAAAGTTTATAATTAAATGAATTTGGAAGTATTACTACTTTGGGAAAAATGAATATTATTTTAAAAGAATAATGATATGGAATTTATATGGTTTTGAAAGGAATATGTTTGATATGAAATATAAAACCATTTGAAATTTATATAACCACGAGTTATAATAACGATTGGTTGTTAAAGAGACCGGGATCAGATATGGGCATACTCTCTGTCGATTGCTCCTGTTTTCCTCCAGTTACCTCGGTCCCGAAGTGTAATTGGTATATCTATCCTAGCATTACCTAGTTGTGCCGTATCACCTACCCTAGCGTGCCTTCTACGAGTTTGTTTTATGTCGTACTTATGTGGTATCCTCTGGCGGCTCCAGTTTACGGTGAGCTACGGTACTGTATAAACTATTGGCATACCTAAAAATGTGTTAAGGTGGAAAATTTAAAGCCTTAACACTATTTTTAAATAGTATACTTTACTTTAGACCCTATTATAATAGCGTATACTGCTATATAGTATATAGTTTAAATGATCCTTAGAGGATGGGAGATCCCATGCATCCTTTAAGTTACTGATGCATTTCTTTACAGCTCACTTGAGTTGATTTACATTTTATAAGTATGTATGTCCTAACTCGAGTGTTTTGTGTTTTTGCTTTACGCTCGGGTCAGCCTGAGTTCCACAGCTTTGGTTTCATCCTCTTTCGAAGCTAGAGATCCGCTAAAGATTCAGTCGTCTACTTGATATTTTATTCCAGTTATTCCCACGCCACTTTTGCTTTGTAGTAGAAACTTATGTATCTAACTTTACAAGTATATTTGTTTCCAGACTTGGTATTATGTATTGGTTTTGAGACTTTTTATCTAGGAGCTTCATGAACTCTTATGTTTATTTATTCCGCTGCGAAGTTATTCTGATATTTTGTGTCTGTGATTCTGTGATTGATTTTATTTGCCCCAAATTTTATTAACAATCTGTTGTTTTGAATTATTCAAGTCTGACATGTGTGGATTTATTGTCGATTTGAATGGTCCAAAACGGCAGGATGTTACAGTTGGTATCATACCCAGGTTTTAGGCAAACCTTAATCTAAGGGGCAAAAACTCATTAGAGATAGGGTAGTAATACCCTAGAATGAGTAAAATCAATCTTAGAATCATTCTTTGTGAGAGAACATATTTTCAAGTTTAAAATGATTTTAAATGATTTTTAAAAGATTATTTTGGATATAAAAATTTTCTTGTTTTAAAATTCCTTTTCTTAGAATTCTTCCTCCATTTCGAATCCACCTTGTTTTATAGAATTCTTTGAGTAGGATTTCCAGTCTAGTTGGATCTTTCTTCTATCTTTTCCTTTATCTTTGTCCTAAAATTCATTCTTGAATTTCCAGGATGAATCGTAGGAATGCCAGAGGTCGTGGTTTTGCCCCAGTTCCAGCACCAGTTGCACCCGTTAGGTTTACTACTCTCTGTAAGGAGTTCCCCAGTTAGGTGGTACTAAGTTTTCATGATCAGATACCATCATTAAGGCTCAGTAGTGGCTGAGAGGTTTGGAAAGGATTTTTGCTGGTTTGGAGATCACTAATGCTCAGAAGCGCCAGTTAGCAGCATGGCAGTTGAAGGAGGCGGCACTAGATTGGTGGGAGTCTGTTATAGCCAACACTGTTGAGGCAGATATTTCTTAGGATTAGTTTAGGTATTGTCTTAAGAGTCCTTTTGAATTTGGTTTAGGTTATCCCTTTTGAATCTTTCTTAAGTTTGGATATCTTGTTTAGGGAGGCTTTTGTGACGAAGTGGATGCCAGAGGCTGGGAAGTCTCATCTATCCAGGGAGTTTATGGACCTTAAGCAAGGGGATATGTTATTTGCTTAGTATGAGAGGAAGTTTGATGAGTTTCCAAGTTTGGTCCTTGTTTGATTGATACCACTCTTAAGAAGAATGAGAACCCAGAGTTTTATGATCGATTGATTTCTCATGTGCACAGCCCTTTTACGGCATTGATGGATATGGCCATTAGATATGAGAACCCCACTTCTAAGGAATCATCTGTTGCTCGTGCACCTTCATCTTAGCCGTCTTTTAGCAACTCTAAGAAGAGAAAGTCAAATTTCCAGCGTCAGAAGCAGAACTGGCTCAAGAATCCAGGTTTAGGATCTTCTTCTTCCCGGAAGCAGCCTATTGATCTTTCTTCCATCACTTGCTTTAGGTGTGATCAGAAAGGGCACTATGCCAATAGTTGTGCTACTTTAGTCGGAGCTGTTGTTCCTCCAGTTCAGATGACTAGGCGTGATCTTTGCCATGTCTGTTTGCAGCCTGGCCACTTCAAGCAGGATTGTCCCTTGTATCAGAAGGGCAAGACATCTGGAGTCTTTGCCATGACTTCTTCCACTCAGGCTCCGCCTACACCACCTGCCCCTAGTGATACCCAAGGTACTCTTCAAAGCACCTTTACCTTGTTTAATCTTCATGTTCGTGTTTTATTTGACACTAGAGCTTCGCATAGTTTCATTTTTGTGGACCTTTATGATAAGTTTGAGCATATCCTTTCACCTAAGTTTGGAACCGAACCTTTGTGTGTTACTAATTCTATTGGTGGTCCCGCAAACCTTAGTAGGATTTGTAACAATGCGAAACTCTTCCGTTCTGACTATCGTTTTTCTGGTGATTTCTATGTTCTTGGTTTTGATGCTTTTGATCTATTGCTTGGAGGAGATTAGCTGAAGAATCATGAAGCTGCTATTTCTTGTAAAGCCCGAACCATTTCTCTTGTTGGTGATAAGGGTGATCTTTTGGTGATTCAGTGTCGTATGCCTAAGGAGTATGCAGGCAGTTTTATCTATTCTCTTGATTCTTCCCCTAGTGATATTGATTCTACTCCTGTGGTCAAACTTTGTTCCGATGTATTTAGTGAAGTCACTTCTTTACCTCCTAAACGGGAAATTGAATTCTGTATTGATCTCATTCCTGGAGCTCGACCTGTAGTTCTTCCATCTAGAAGAATGGCACCCCGTGAGAAGGTTGAGTTGAGGAAGCAAATCGAAGACTTGTTCTCCAAAGGTTTGATTAGACCTAGTTTTTCTGAATGGGGAGCAGTAGTGGTTTTTGTCACTAAGTCTGATGGTTCTTTGAGGATGTGTGTTGATTATAGGGAGCTGAACAAGCTCACTATGAAAAACAGATATCCAATGCCTCGTATCAATGATATGTTCGATCAGCTTTATGGAGCTACTGTATTTTCTCAGCTTGATCTTGCCACCGGTTTCCACCAGCTCAGAATTGTCGAGGAAAGTATTCCCAAAACTGCTTTCCGTTCTGAGGATGGTTTCTTTGAGTGGTTAGTTATGCCTTTTGATTTGACTAATGCCCCAACTTTCTTTGTTGACCTTATGAATCGGGTTTTCCGTGATGTTCTTAATAAGTTTGTTCTAGTCTTCGTCGATGATATACTTGTTTTCTCTAAGTCTAAGGCGGAACATGAAGTCCATTTAAATTATGTTCTCGAGACTCTCAGAA
The DNA here is from genome assembly GCA_030737815.1 of Allium fistulosum. NCBI lineage: Eukaryota > Viridiplantae > Streptophyta > Magnoliopsida > Asparagales > Amaryllidaceae > Allium > Allium fistulosum. The sequence continues at coordinate 521,282,859 of CM060902.1, forward strand.
GTCATCAGTTGAAAGCCAAATTCTTGAAATGCCATTTCTGGAAAGATGAAGTCCGATTTCTTGGACATATAGTTTCTAGTGATGTAGTTTCTGTTGATCCAGTCAAGATCATTGTGATCAATTTAGGTCTATCTTCTCTTCCTTCTTTTATGAATTTAATTATTCTATCTCTTTCTATGTAGTTCTTATTCTTCCCTATTCCATTTCAGGATTGGGAAACCCTAGGACTCCATTTGATATCCATAGTTTTCTGGGCCTTGCCGGTTATTATCGGAGATTCATTGAGAATTTTGCTCGGATTGTTGCACCTCTCACCGCTCTAACTCGTAAGAATGCTAAGTTTAGATGGAATGATAAGTGTGAAGCTGCATTCAATGAGTTGAAGTGCAAGCTTACTTCCGCACCAGTTCTTACCATTCCAAATGGAAATGAGGGATTAACGATATACACTGATGCCAGTCGTGAAGGTTTGGGAGCCGTTCTGATGCAGGATAGGAAGGCTATAGCTTATGCTAGTCGCCAGTTGAAGACTCATGAAGCCAATTATGCAGCCCATGATTTGGAATTGCTTGCCGTAGTTTTTGCTTTGAAGCTTTCGAGACATCATCTATTGGGAACTAAGTTTGAGCTCTTTACGGATCATAAGTTTTTGAAATATATTTTCACCCAGAAGGACTTGAATCTGAGGCAAGTTAGGTGGCTTGATTTTCTAGCTTCTTATGACCTCGACATAAACTATACCCTCGGGAAAGCTAATGTTGTAGCCGATGCTTTGAGTAGGAAGAAGGCAATGTTATGTCAGCTTGTTGGTTCTTCACCTCTTATGGATCGTATTATTGTTAAGCAGGATGAAGATAGGATAATTAGGCTTATTAAGGAAAATGTTCATAGCAGGGTTGGTGGTAATAGCCAAGAAGGAAGTGGAGCTTAGATTGATGATAATGAGATTTTAAGGATTAATAATCGGATTTGTGTCCCGAATGTCGATGGATTGAGGCAAAAATTACTTCGGGAAAATCATAGGTCCAGACTTTCTATTCATCCAGGTGTGACGAAGATGTACCATGATATGAAGAAGCTGTATCGGTGGAGTGGTATGAAGTGTGATATCTCCCTTTTTGTTAGTAGATGTGCAACTTGTCAGCAGGTTAAGGTTGTGATCATCAGAAGACCGCTGGATTATTGCAGCATCTTGAGGTTCCCAATTGCAAATGGGAACAAGTTTCTATGGATTTCATTGATGGGTTACCAAGGATTAGGAAAGGTAATGAAAGTATTTGGGTTATTGTGGATAGATTGATTAAGTCAACTCATTTCATTCCGGTTAGGTCCAACCGTTCTACTTCTAGTCTAGCTGAGATTTATATGAGAGAGATAGTTCGTCTTCATGGTGTTTCTGTTAGTATTGTCTATGATAGAGATCCCATCTTTACCAGTCAGTTTTGGAAAGATTTTCAGGAATCTTTAGGTACTCGTCTAAATCTGAGCACTGCTTACCATCCGCAGACCGACGGTCAAACGGAATCAGATTCTGGAAGATCTCCTTCATGCCTGTTGTTAACCCGCCTTTTTGCAAGGCCGTGGACAGGCGGATTTTGTGAGGAATGCGGAATATGGATCTTAAGGCTAGGAATAACACTAGAGGGGGGTGAATAGTGTTTTTAAGAAATTACTAAATCTTTTTGAGTTTATGTTAATTTGAACACAAATGTACGCCAAATTCAGACACAGATATAATCTCAGAAACAAACACAGATGCATAAATAAAGTAAATACAGTAAAGGAAAAAACACACCGGATTTTATACTGGTTCGGAGTTACCCTACATCCAGTCCCGCACAACTAAGTACGGATTTCCTTTCAAAAGCAATTCAACAATTACAACCCTTGGTTTCAAGGCTACGGGGTACACCCTCTAGAATAACAACCCTCTGGGTAGAGATACTTGATTTCCGGGGCAACAAGTTCACCCAATTGATTTCCAAGGCTACAATCACACCTTTTTTCGCTAGATAGATTACAAAGAAGCCTATAACTCTGAATAGCACTTGGATCTTGTTGAGATAGTGATAGAGAATCAAACCAGAGATAATCTAGTTAGATTCAATGTTGATTTCGGTAGAGTAATGATAGAATTTTGAATAAGAAAATGTGGAAGAAGAAGAGAAGTGAAAAACCAGAAAATCTGATATAAAATTCATTGAAACTAACCCCTATTTATAGAAGAACAACAGTCATGTCCATTCGTGAAAGGTTATGGCGAATAGACACTTCTTTTGAAATTCAAATTTTTGGTCCTAACTGACACTATATCGACATGGGGTACTAGGGCATGTCGACATCCCAAGGGAAATTTTGATGTTTTGTTTTTATTTGAAAATAACCTTTATCTTATATTAAAACTATTTTAAACTTTATAAATATACTTGACTATAGATAAAATACATAGATAAATATAGAGAATAATATATATAAAATTTTACTATAATTTTATATTTAAATCTAAGTATAAAGATAGTTTAAAACAAACGAAGTTTAAAAACATGAGTTTATTAAAAAAAATAGAGAATATTTTAAGGCTAAAACATCTTTTTGAAAATCATTTGAAAAGATAATTTTTAGGGCTAAAACATTTTGAAAAGCAATTTTGAAAATCATTCTGAAGTAGTTTTGAAAATCATTTTGAAGTAGTTTTGCAAGCTTCTTCCTGCAGAATATCTCATCATGTCAGGACTCAAGAACTTGTACAAAACCAGGATGTTCGTGGGTTTGTAAGCCACTTGTCATAGGTTTGTAAGCTACTTGTCATGGGTTTGTAAGCCACTAAAAAGGTAGAAATGGGTTCCATCCCAAAAGAAAAATGGAGTGAAGATTTTAGTGCTATTGTGAAGTTTTAACATAATTCTAGACTCAATACTTATCTTGAAATCTTGAACTCTTGATAATCTTGATATTCTTGATACTCATGAGTCTTCAGTATTGATATCTTGAATCTCTATACTGTACAGTCTTCATTCTTGGTACCTGCATGGTTAAATCCTGCATATACATATATATCTAAACTATAATGTTATTATTTATATTTTATAATCTTATTCTAAGGTTGTTGTCATCAAAACCATCAACTCATGGACTAACAATCTCCTCCTTTTTGATGATGACAACCTTTGTTTATAAAATATTACTTCTATCCTATTGACTCCCCCTAAATCTAATAACTCCCCCTTAATCTATACCTAACTCTCCTATTTTATATTTCTCCTCCTTTGTCATCAACAAAAACAAACAAACTCTAAACTATATAACTCTTAGACTAATATCCTATATGATGATAGTGTTATCATCAATACTTGCTTGTAAACCTAAAACTTAGTCCTAAATTACAAACTCTCCTAACTAAGAATCTATATAATAATACTTTTAATAGAACATATATAAGAACACACATTATTTATTAGTTATATATTTGTTTATATTTACATTTTTCATAGAGATCGAAAAAACAAACAACAAATAGAAAATAAAGAGAAGAAACTAATGTGTGTCTTTGAACAAAGGAGATCTATGAACCGAACAATTTGGATAGTGGAAACAGAAATTTCCACGTTGTTCGACAAGATTTCCATCTTTGTCAAAGCACACTTCGCCAACGCAAACGACTTTGTCGTTGTCTTCCGCATGCTCTTCTTCCATTGGTTCTTCTTCTTCTTCACTTTCCTCTTGTTCATGATCTCCTGAAGAGTCCTCGTAAATCAAGATTGGGTTAGCATGATTATCCATAAGAAATTTTTGCAAATTCCTAAGGATTCTGCCTTGACTCTCTTGTTCTTTGGCCATTCGAAGTTGCATCACTTGGATTTCAGTCATTAACTGAAGGGTATCTTTCATAGAATCCTCCATTTTCGTTACACGAGCGAGCGTTGATTGTTGACACGGACCAGAAGTAGGCGATGGGAACAAAAAGGTTGATTTTAAGTTTGATTCGGAAGAGGAGGCCATTGATAAATTGATCTCAGAAGAAATAACAGAAAGAGAATAGAGAGAATGAAGAAAATTTCGAAATAGGAGAAATTTATAACCACTTATTTGAATTTTGGTGGGAAAAAAATTAAAATTTAAAAACGTTATATGTCGACATGGGTCTAGGGGGGATGTCGACATGGTTCTTGAATTTTTACCTATTTAATTTATTTTGAATTAATTTTTTTAATTATACTTTGTTATTTATATTTTATATTTCAGTTTATGAACAAATACCTAATTCTCTTCCTAATTTAGTAAATGTAGATTCATTTAAGGGTTTTGTTAAGATATCAGCAATTTGATTTTCAGAATTGATATAGTCGAGAGTAATTACTTCTCTACTTATATTATCTCTAAGAAAATGGTGTGTGATATCAATATGTTTAGTTCGAGCATGTTGAGTAGTATTTTTGGATAAATTTATTGCACTAGTATTATCACAATAAATTGGTGATTTTGAGATATTTAAACCAAAATCTTTTAAAGTTTGTTGCATATATATTACTTGAGAACAAGCCAAAGCAGCAGAATTATACTCTGCTTCAGTTGTTGATAGAGAAACTGTGTTTTGCTTTTTACTAAACCAGGAAATCAGAGAATGCCCTAAAAAGTGACAAGTTCCACTTGTACTTTTTCGGTCTGATTTAAAACCAGCATAATCAGCATCACAGTAAGACATTAAGTCAAACGAATCATTTATAGGATAAAATAAGCCATAATCAAATGTGTGTTTAACATATCTTATAATACGTTTTACAGCTTTTAAGTGAGTTTCTTTAGGTTGGGATTGATACCTTGCACAGAGACAGACACTATGCATGATATCAGGTCTACTCGCAATGATATAGAGTAGTGATCCAATCATTCCTCTATATAATTTTTGATCTACATCTTTCGAGAGATCTTCTTTACTAAGGTACTCATTGGTTGCCATGGGAGTGGGTTTTCCACTCGCAGTAGTCAAACCAAATTTACTAACTAGGTCTTTAGCATATTTTTCTTGACTAATAAAGATACCATTATCTAATTGTTTTATTTGTAATCCTAAAAAGAAGTTTAATTCACCCATATGACTCATCTCAAACTCTTTTGTCATTATTTTAGAAAATTCTTTATTCATTTCAAAATTAGTTGATCCAAAAATGATATCATCTACGTAGACTTGTACTAGTTGAATATCATTTTTATTTCTTTTAATAAAAAGAGTATTATCTACTTTACCTATTTCAAAATTTGATTGTAACAAGTAAGATCTTAGTCTATCATACCAAGCTCTAGGAGCTTGCTTTAGACCATATAGAGCTTTCTTAAGTTTGTAAACATGATTTGGAAATTTATCATTTTCAAAAGGTGGTGGTTGTTTAACAAATACTTCTTCTTCTACAAAACCATTTAAAAATGCACTTTTAACATCCATTTGAAACAATTTGAAATTATTATGATTTGCGAAAGCAAGTAGAATCCTAATAGCTTCTAATCTTACTACGGGACAAAGGTTTCATCAAAATCTATTCCTTCTTCTTGACAATACCTTGAGCGACTAACCGGGCTTTATTTCTAACAACCTCTCCTTGTTCATTCATTTTATTTTTATAAACCCATTTAGTTCCAATTATTGTTTTATTTTCAGGTCTAGGAACAAGTTCCCAAACATCATTTCTAGTGAATTGATTTAATTCTTCTTGCATAGCCAAAATCCATGAATCATCAGATGATGCTTCTTCCGGATTTTTTGGTTCAATAGTTGATATAAAAGCTACATTACTCATTTGACTTAGTTAGTTTCTAGTTTTAACAACAGATTGCATATCTCCAAGTATATTTTCTATAGGGTGATCTTTTAAAAGTTTAATCATTTTATTAGGATGATTTAATTCATTATTAGTTTCAGTTGACTCTTGGTTTTGAGTGATTAAATCCTCTTCATCATTTATTTCTTCAAAATTTTTGAAATTTTCATCAAATGAAACATGCATTGTTTCTTCGATGGTATTAGTTCTTAAATTAAATACTCTGTATGCTTTATTTCTATTAGAGTATCTGATAAAGATACCTTTGTCGGATTTAGGATCAAATTTATCTAAGTTATCTTTTGTATTGAAAATAAAACATTTACTTCCAAAAATTCTAAAATAAGATACCTTAGGTTTCTTTGAGAAAATAAGTTCATAAGATGTCTTATCAATTAAAGGTCTAATTAAAATTCTATTTAAAATATAACAGGCGGTAGCAACTGCTTCTGCCCAAAAGTACTTTGGTAAATTACTATCAGAAAGCATAGTTCTCGCACACTCTTGAATCGTCCTATTTTTACGTTCTACTACTCCGTTTTGTTGTGGAGTTCTTGGAAATGAAAAATTGTGAATTATTCCCTTTTTATTGCAGAATTCTTCAAACTTTTCATTTTCAAATTCACCACCGTGATCACTACGGATGATTATAATTTTTTGAGAAAATTGATTTTGAACCCTTTTTGAAAAATTCTTAAAACATTCAAAAGTATCACTTTTATGTTTCAAAAATATTGTCCATGTAAATCTAGAATAATCATCTACAATTACAAAAACATATTTACTGTGATTTAATGACTGAATTTGAGATGGACCAAATAAATCAAGATGAAGTAATTCAAGAGGTTTTGAAGTTGAAATCAAATCTTTCAATCTAAAGGAACTTTTTCTAAGTTTTCCTAGTTGACACGCATCACATAGACTATCTACTTTAAAATTCATTTTAGGGAGCCTCTTACTAGATCATGTTTTGACAGTTTAGATAAGAGTTTGAAATTCAAATGCCCAAATCTCTTATGCCAAATCCAAGGGTCACTTGCATTTGCCAAAAGACACAAGTTATCATTTGAAATTTTCATACTAAGAATATAAATATTCTTTTTCCTAATTCCCTCAAATATTATGATTGAATTATTATCATCAATGCGACACTTATCATTTTCAAATTTAATTTTATATCCTTTATCGCATAGTTGACTTATACTTAGCAGATTGTGTTTCAGATTCTTAACTAGCAAAACATTAGTAATAATAGGAGTTTCAGAGTTACCGACTTTGTCGATGCCGATCACATAACCTTTTGAATTGTCTCCAAAGTTAACCAGTCCTCCGTCTTTGTATATTATATCATTCAACATATCTGGATTCCCAGTCATGTGTCTAGAACATCCACTATCGAGTATCCATTTGTTCTTTTTGATCTGCACAGTTTGTTTGTTCTGGATTGATTCCTCAACTCCCATAAAGCATAATTCCTGCGCATCAAACAATCTTAATAGACAACTTGTATTTGAATATTGATTATATGCAGACTCAAGAGACAATGATGATCTGAATATTTCTAAACATGCATTAACAGATTTCTTAAACATAGCCATTTTTAAAAAAAATACTTTTTCAAAAATCAAATTATGAAACTTTTGAAAACCTTGCTCTGATACCAAATGTGAGGAATGCGGAATATGGATCTTAAGGCTAGGAATAACACTAGAGGGGGGTGAATAGTGTTTTTAAGAAATTACTAAATCTTTTTGAGTTTATGTTAATTTGAACACAAATGTATGAAAAATTCAGACACAGATATAATCACAGAAACAAACACAGATGCAGAAATAAAGTAAATGCAGTAAAGGAAAGAACACACCGGATTTTATACCGGTTCGGAGTTACCCTACATCCAGTCCCGCACAACTAAGTACGGATTTCCTTTCAAAAGCAATTCAACAATTACAACCCTCGGTTTCAAGGCTAAGAGGTACACCCTCCAGAATAACAATCCTCTGGGTAGAGATACTTGATTTCCGGGGCAACAAGTTCACCCAATTGATTTCCAAGGCTACAATCACACCTTTTCTCGCTTGATTGATTTCCAAGGCTACAATCACACCTTTTCTCGCTAGATAGATTACAAAGAAGCCTATAACTCTGAATAGCACTTGGATCTTGTTGAGATAGTGATAGAGAATCAAACCAGAGATAATCTAGTTAGATTCAATGTTGATTTCGATAGAGTAATGATAGAATTTTGAATAAGAAAATGTGGAAGAAGAAGAGAAGTGAAAAACCTTAAAATCTGATATAAAATTTGTTGAAACTAACCCCTATTTATAGAAGAACAACAGTCATGTCCATTCATGAAAGGTTATGACGAATACACACTTCTTTTGAAATTCAAATTTTTGGTCCTAACTTACACTACGTCGACATGGGGTACTAGGGCATGTCGGCATCCCAAAGGAAATTTTGATGTTTTGTTTTTCTTTGAAAATAACCTTTATCTTATATTAAAACTATTTTAAACTTTATAAATATACTTGACTATAGATAAAATACATAGATAAATATAGAGAATAATATATATAAAATTTTACTATAATTTTATATTTAAATCTAAGTATAAAGATAGTTTAAAACAAACAAAGTTTAAAAACACGAGTTTATTAAAAACAAAAAATAGAGAATATTTTAAGGCTAAAAGATCTTTTTGAAAATCATTTGAAAAGATAATTTTTATGGCTAAAACATTTTGAAAAGCAATTTTGAAAATCATTCTGAAGTAGTTTTGAAAATAATTTTGAAGTAGTTTTGCAAGCTTCTTCCTGCAGAATATCTCATCATGTCAGGACTCGAGAACTTGTACAAAACCAGGATGTTCGTGGGTTTGTAAGCCACTTGTCGTAGGTTTGTAAGCTACTTGTCGTGGGTTTGTAAGCCACTAAAAAGGTAGAAATGGGTTCCATCCCAAAAGAAAAATGGAGTGAAGATTTCAGTGCTATTGTGAAGTTTTAACATAATTCTAGACTCAATACTTATCTTGAAATCTTGAACTCTTGATAATCTTGATATTCTTGATACTCATGAGTCTTCAATCTTGATAACTTGAATCTCTATACTGTACAGTCTTCATTCTTGGTACATGCATGGTTAAATCCTACATATACATATATATCTAAACTATAATGTTAGTATTTATATTTTATAATCTTATTCTAAGGTTGTGGTCATCAAAACCATCAACTCATGGACTAACAGATTTAACCAAATCGACTGCTCATTTGGCGAGACTGGAATACGATTGGTTGGAGCCAGCTGAATGGATAGACGGTCAGTCAAGGATGGTTCAATATGCATGGCTCGGCATCGTGGATCGCTCTGCATCATCGCTCGGCATTATGGCTTGGCATGGTGGCTCGGCAAGGTGGCTCGGCATTGTCGCTCGGCATCGTCGCTCGACAGTCTTGTGTCCAAGTAGTTGTTTCACCAGGTCGGCTACTTCGGATTACTTCGAGTTAAAAGGGGATTTACTTCGAGTCGCCTAGGTAGATTTCCTGGGTTGGCAGTATTTGGGCAAGGAGTCGGTGTATTGAAGGAAGGGGTTGAGTCTTGATGGGCCCGGACTACTCGGGAAGCCCAACTACCTAGATTTGCCTATAAATACAACATGTGGGGTTCCGAAAAAGGGATCTTCTTTCTGCTCTCTTACTTTCTCTTTCCTAAGGCTAAGGCAACTCTGCCATTTTGTAACTGTAATCGGTTATTACGGCAATAAAAAAGAAACTTATGGAGTGGACGTAGGCCGGAGTTAGCCGAACCACTATAAAATCTGTTGTTCTTTACTGCTTTCATTTTAATTTTTGTTGTTCTTCATATTAATATCCTTCACGTATAATCTATCTATGAGCTGTGACTGGTATTTGGTGCTTTCATCTGGATTTGAGTGTTAGTGACTAATTTTGGTGCTAACATTTTGGTGCTTTCACTGAGAACTGAACATAGGGATTTTGGAGCTAGGAACTTGGATTCTAGGAAGCAATGGCTAGGCCACCAACAAGGAAGCAAGTGACAGAAAGGAGCAATCAAGAAGGAATTCAAGAGGCTTCCTCTGGAGCTGGAGCCGGAGCCGGTCAAGCATCCATCTACATCACCAGAGATGAGATGGAAGTGATGCTGAAAAGGCAAGAGGAGATGATGCAGACTCTTCTCAGACAATTTGGACGAGCAGGAGCTGCAGGAGCTCAGATCCGTGGAGCTGGGTCATAAGCACTCAACCAGCAAGCAGATGGTGTGGTTCAGCAGGGGGAAGCCTCCAATCAGCAAACAGCTGTCAATCTGGATGGACCTAGACTAGGGGGCACACCTCCAGGAAATGCTGGACCAACCCATGAAGGGATACCTGACAATGTTGTGCAACCTGGAATCAACAGGAATACAGGAGTACGCGATGAGGAGTATGTGCTAGAATTCCCTCATGAACTCGGGGGGCTGACCGGAGGCAACATGCAAGGATTACATCTTGGGGACAACGAAAAATTAGCGGAGATGGTCAGACGAGCTATGAGAGGTGGATTGGTAAATAAAGAGTTGGAGGATTTGAATAGGAGTTCCTTTACTCCTACTATCAGGCAAGCTAGGAACCCTCCGAATTTTAAGCTACCAACGTTGGAGATGTATGATGGGAGAACGGATCCCGCCGTTCACCTAACAAGGAACATGAGGCATATGAAGGTACTGGGGGCATCATATGAGGTCATGGCTCGATGCTTCCCTTTGTATTTGGCGGATATCACAGCTATGTGGTTCAGGCAACTGGAGAGTGGTTCTATTGACACTTGGATGGAGCTAATTGAAAGGTTTATGAGGCAGTTTCAGGTCCATATAGTCAGACCCAAGAACGTAATGACCTTGACATCGATGAAACAATGGAAGGGAGAGTCGCTTAGGGATTTCTTAACCAGATTCAATGCGGCAGTGGCTTCAGTGGATCGACCTGATCCGTCGATGGTTTTGATGTCAGCAGTTTCTGGAATTGCAGACAATTCAAATTTCAATATATCATTGGAATGGGACCCACCAAGGGATCTTGGGGAATTCTATCATGAGGCGGAAAGATTTCTGAGGCAGGAAGATGCGCAGGCTGAGAGAGTAGGGAGAGAGGCTGAAGCTTATGCAGTGAGGGGTGGAGGTCCACCCAGGGAGGAACCAAGCATGGGCGATAAGGGCAAAAGGAAAATGAATGACAATGGTAGCACTTCGAGGAGGCCTCAGAGGGAGTCAAAGTTTTCTTCTTATACAGATTTAACTAAGACTCTAGAAAGGATTTACTTAGATACTCGAGGACACCTCCAGTATTGGAGGCCAGCAAGAAGGGAACCTTCTGAATACGAGCGGGCATCGGGAAAGCGTTGCCTATTCCATAAGCTGGAGGGGCACAACACAAACGATTATAGGCATTTGAAAGATATCATGGAGGAGCATGTAAGGAATGGTCATCCACAACAATATGTGAGGAATCGAGCTGTGGCAGGGGAGCAAGAGCGGCCACCGCCCACCTTGAACGTGGGTGGCAATGGATCTAGGCGCCGTTAGCTTGTTATCAGCTAAATAAATTTGTGGCATTGAATAAGTAGTAGTGCTCGAAGTAATACGGCTAAGTCTCTTACACATGTACGGGATCGAGGACGGTCCCTAGGCATGCTCTTAGACGATGACAAACTATATTGCTCGAGTCTATGAAATCCTTTTTTCTTTCTATTTTCCTACAAACTTTGTTTCTTTCTTTGGTTGCATGGGTATTTGTTTAGTTTTCTTCATCTGTTTGGACTTTCAATTTATTAACTGAACCCTGTAACAAGTGGATTTGGATTAATGTAACAAATTGTGCAGGTCTTGCGATTACGATCTTGACCGGAGAGATGGGGTAGTAGTAATCGCAAATTACGAGTCCCTTCGTCGGAGAGCGATGGAATGGACTCAAAGCACAATATCAAAGTCCTTGGCCGGTGAGCGGAGGCCGGAGAATATGAAAGTCCTTGGTCGGAGAGCCGAGGCCGGTGAATATAAAAGTCCTTGGCCGGAGAGCCGAGGCCGATGAATATAAAATATGAAAGTCCTTGGCCGGAGAGCCTAGGCCAGTGAATATAAAAGTCCTTGGCAGGAGAGCCGAGACTGATGAATATAAAAGTCCTTGGCCGGAGAGCCGAGACCGGTGAATATACAAGTCCTTGGCCGGAGAGCCGAGGCCGGAAAATACACAAGTCCTTAGCCGGAGAGCCAAGGCCGGAGAACATACAAACCCTTGATCGGAGAGTCGAGGCTGGAATGGGATAACGCAACCCGGAGAGGTCTACGGATTCAAAGACTAGACCCAGTGAGGTCATGTATTTGACTATTTGTTATTGACGGATTAAAACTTGGTTGACGGGTTCGAATGGCTTGAATCATGGATATAATAATATGGTTATGAACGGAACATAGACTTCGGATATCGGATTTGAGGATATTCAAAACACACCTTCTAATAGCAAGGCATGTTTTGGGGGGCAAGATGTTAACCTGCCTTTTTGCAAGGCCGTGGACAAGCGGATTTAACCAAATCGACTACTCATTTGGCGAGATTGGAATACGATTGGTTGGAGCCAGCTGAATGGATAGACGGTCAATCAGGGATGGTTCAATATGCATGGCTCGGCATCGTGGGTCGCTCGACATCATGGGTCGCTCGACATCTTGGGTCTTTCGGCATCGTGGGTCACTCGGCATCGTTGCTCGGCATTGTGGCTTGGCATGGTGGCTCGGTAAGGTGGCTCGGCATTGTCGCTCGGCATCGCCACTCGGCAGTCTTGTGTCCAAGTAGTTGTTTCACCGGGTCGGCCACTTCGGATTACTTCGAGTTAAAAGGGGATTTACTTCGAGTTGCCTAGGTAGATTTCCTGGGTCGGCGGCATTTGGGAAAGGAGTCGGTGTATTGAAGGAAGGGGTTGAGTATTGATGGGCCCGGACTACTCGGGAAGACCAACTACCTGGATTTTCATATAAATACAGCATGTGGGGTTCCGGAAAAGGGATCTTCTTTCTGCTCTCTTACTTTCTCTTTCCTAAGGCTAAGGCAACTCTGCCATTTTGTAACTGTAATCGGTTATTACGACAATAAAAAGGAAACTTATGGAGTGGACGTAGGTCGGAGTTAGCCGAACCACTATAAAATCTATTGTTCTTTACTGCTTTCATTTTAATTTTTGTTGTTCTTCATATTAATATCCTCCACGTATAATCTATCTGTGAGCTGTGACTAGTATTTGGTGCTTTCATCTGGATTTGAGTGTTAGTGACCAATTTTGGCGCTAACACCTGTGTCCTTGATTATGGAGGATCCTGGGAAGATCATCTCCATCTCGTTGAATTCACCTATAACAATAGTTATCAGGTATAATATCAAATATCTATTTAAGGTTGTCTTAAACATTTGTTTATCTTATTCCATCTCTTAAAATTCAGCCTAGTATCGAAATGGCTCCATTTGCTGCTCTTTATGGACAGCCTTGCAAATCTCCATCTTACTGGATTGAATCCGGTAATCATTTGGTTCTTGGTCCGGATATGATTCTAGAGGCTTCTGAGAACGTTGAGGAGATTAGGAGGAAAATGAGGATTGCTCAAGATAGACAGAAGAAGTATGCTGACAGGCGTAGGAGGAGTTTGGAGTTTTCGGTTGGTGATCAGGTTTTCCTTAAAGTCTCTCCATTAAGAAATGTGATTCGTTTTGGTCGGAGAGGGAAGCTCGCTCCTAGGTTTATTGGTCCTTTTCGCATCTTAGAGAGAGTTGGTTCCTTAGCTTACCGTTTGGAATTTCCTGAGAAACTTTCTGGAGCGCATAATGTGTTCCATGTCTCGCATCTTCGTCGGTATCTCCATGACCCATCCTTGATTATTCAGCCTTTTAATCTCGAGAATTTGGATATTGAGACAAACCTTACTGTCGAGAGGAAGCCACTTCGTATTATCGGTAGAGGTACGAAGCAGCTTCGGAGAAAATCTTTCAACCTAGTCAAAGTGCAATGGAGCACTTATGATTGGGATTGTACTTGGGAAATAGAAGAGAGCATTCATGCTTCAAATCCAGAATTGTTTATTCCAGGTACTATTTGTTTTCCTACCTTATCCTTCTTTATTTTTCTAGGTCTCGTTCCTTTTCAAGGACGAAAAGTTTTGAGTGGGGGAGAGTGTAACAACCCGCAAATTTTGAAAATATTTTAAATGAAAATTTATTTGAAACTTTGAATTTAACTATTTTAAATTTGATAAACTTGGAAAATTTAAAGGATAAATTTGAGTTTTTATGTGAAATGTTTTCCAAATTTAATAAAGTGAATATTAGGCTCAGGTCCCTAATAAGTTTCAAAATACACAAAAACCCCAGTAAAAAAAAGTATGTAAATTAGGTCCCTAAAATTAAGTTACTAAAAATTGCATATTGTTATGCAATTATTCACTGAATAATTGCGAACATATATGCAATTATATCCAAAAGTTGCATAAATTTATGCAATTTTTCGGTGAATAATTGCGGAAATTTCCCCAATTTTTTGGTTGAATAATTGCGGAATTTTACGCAACTTTTTGAAAAAATTGCGGAAATTTCCGCAATTTTTTTGGTGAATAATTGCGGAATTTTCCGCAATTTTTTCAAAAAATTACGGAAATTTCTGCAATTTTTCAATGAATAATTGTGAAAATGTCTGCAATTTTTTGATATAATTGCATAAATGTCTGCAATTATTCACTGAATAATTACATGTTTATGTCATTATTCAGTAATTTAATTTTACGGACCTAATTTACAAACTTTTTTTACCGGGGTTTTTGTGTATTTTGAAACTTATTAGGCACCTGTGCCAAACTGTCCCTTTAATAAAATAAAGTTTTTTCTTAGAATACAAATTTTGGTCAACTTTGGTCAAAGTTTGACTTTTTGGGAAAATTTTAAATTTTAAATTTTTAACTTTTACTTTTTCTATGAAGATGAAATTAATTTTAACATTTTCCCAGTTTTTCGTTTTGTAAAATTTTGATGTTTACTTCTCAAATTTTGAAACTTTTGGCGTATTACACACAGTTATTTTCCCTACAACTTCTATTTTATTTTTGATGTTATTTGTTTGGGCTTAGACCATTTGGGCTAGAAAACCTTTAGTTAGATGAGTAGCCTATATATAATCTCCTAGGGTTTTAGCTAGCCTCCACATCCATTCATTCGTGCCTCCATAGAAAAATGTAAGTCTTCTTCCCCTTCTTCTTCCTCCTATTTCCAAAACCCTAGATCTTCTTCTCCACCACTCCTTTTCTTCCAAAATTTTCCATCACCTTCACTACCTCCTCTCACCTTCTTCTCTTCTCTCCTATTCTCCACCTATTCCCAAAACCCTAGACCTTCCTCTTCCAAACCCTAGTCGTGACCTCTTCCCTACCCAAAACCGACCACCATCACCAAATAGCATCCTCATAGTTGAGCACAACCTTTTGCCTCCCCTTCCTTTTGCCTTCCTAGCCGTGAGCCTTGCCCTAGAGATGATGGCCGAACCCAAAAACCCTAGCCTAACCCTAAAACCTAGTTATGGCCGAACCCACCTAATCCAAACATAGCCTAGACCAAACCAAAACCACCTCTAGACCAAGCCTATGCAAACCCTAGACAAGCCCTCTTATGTATTTTTCATATATATAATTTTCTATTTTTATTTTTCTATGAGAATTATTTGTTTGCGTATGGATTTTTTTTCCAAGCATCGGATTTGGGTTCTCCTCTCACTCAAACTGGTCCGTAGTTTGTTGATTTTTGTGTTGCGCTTTGAATCACTTTTCCAACCAAAGGAAGGTGAGAAAATCACACTTGACATACGTACTTATTTATTTGATGAATTGATGACAATTGAACCGTATGGATATGTATATGCAAGTTTGACATTTCACATATGATTTTATCATATTACTTCATATGTTATATCATGTTATTTCATATGTTTATATCTTATTACTTCATATGTTATATCATGTTATTTCATATGTTTATATTATGTCATTCATATGGTTTTATTTTGTTATTTCATATCATATTATGTATGTTTGATCATATGTCATGATATGTTGAATATTTTTATGTTTATTTAATATTCTGGAATCACACTGCAAGTTCCTTCACTATGGGTTGAAATGATACATACCCGAATGATCTTTAGAGTAAGGAAAAATTGTTATGGGCTAAAATGATAGGCTTGAGCAATTTTATTTGACTTGGGATTGCGGGTTTGTAATGATATAAAACCCAGAAAATTAATAAATTGTGGATTGAAATGATATATGTTCGTATTTACTTGACCCTAGGTAGAGAATTTTATACAGACTCCGTGGTTGATTTAAAATGATTTTCTAAAAATTATTAAGTATTTAGATTTTTATAAATGAATCTCAACTAAAATTTACTGTAATGGTTTCTGTAAATTTGTTTATATGTGTTAAAATTCTCATAAGAGATAAATAGTTGGAAATGTAAATTTTGGAAGTTAATTTACAGTATGAAAGTTAATTGAAATTTTTAAATCCGATTTGACTTAATAATAGTATTTTATTCTAACCTATAAATTGTAAGTTTTAATTTATGGAATAGTAACTAAAATGATAAATGTTTTGTGAAAAGAAATGTAAGTTAAAACTTACATTTGACATGTAAGTTTTAACTAATGAGATGGTATGATTGGGGAATAAAAATGATAAATGTCATTTATTGAGAAGAAATTAAAATGTAAGTTAAAATACTTTTAACTTGGTATAAAGATTTCTGTTTTAAAATTTGATGTTTAATAACAAAGTTATTAAATTTAAGGTGTGATTTCTTTAATGACTAAATAGCTAAATTTGAGTAATATAATAGGAATGATATAATGACTTTGATAAAAACTGCAAAGATATGTATTATTTGATTACATAAACTATTGTAGTAGGAAGTATTACTATAGCATTTCTACACTACTGCGATTTCCTTACTGTAACAATTCTGCACTGCTGCGGATTATTACAGTAACAATTCTGCACTGCTGCGGATTATTACAGTAACAATTCTGCACCCTTGCGAATTCTTACAGAGCATTTCTGCACTGCTGCGAATTATTACAGTAGCATTTCTGCACTGCTGTGAATTTTTACAGTAGCACTTCTGTACTGCTGCGTTTTCTTAAAGGTGACATTTTCTGAATGCTACAATTTTCTTAAAGGTTATATGTAGGGTTATAAAAGTTACATTTTAAAGTGCTATGATCTCTAAACTTTTATGTTTAAAAAGGGTTATAATTAAATGAATTTGGAAGTATTACTACTTCGGGAAAAATGAATATTATTTTAAAAGAATAATGATATGGAGTTTATATGGTTTTGAAAGTAATATGTTTGATATGAAATATAAAACCATTTGAAATTTATATAACGATGAGTTATAATCACGATTGGTTGTTAAAGAGACCGGGATCGGATATGGGCATACTCTCTGTCGATACCGAAAACCACTTTGACAAATGTGTACGCGGTGGAGATTCCAGAATGAAGTAGGATGGTGGAGACGACCCTAAAGGTATATTTACGTGGACCTAACTCCCGTGAGTTAGCATAAGGTGGTTAAAACAGGAGCAATCGACGATCTAAAGAGGTAGCTCCTCTAATCGGACACACTTCATCGTTAGTCATTCTATTACTTTGTGATTGATTTGGTGCACACCTTTGATTCGGGAGTGTGGATCGAGTTGGGCGGTAGTTGCGGATATGCGTTACCAACAGTCCCGAAGTGTAATTGGTATATCTACCCTAGCATTGCCTAGTTGTGCCGTATCACCTACCCTAGCGCGCCTTCTACGAGTTTGTTTTATGTCGTACTTATGTGGTATCCTTTGGCGGCTCCAGTTTACGGTGAGCTACGGTACTGTATAGACTATTGGCATACCTAAAAATGTGTTAAGGTGAAAAATGTAAGGCCTTAACGCTATTTTTAAATAATATACTTTACTTTAGACCCTATTATAATAGCGTATACTACTACATAGTATATAGTTTAACGGATCCTTAGAGGATGGGAGATCCCAAGCATCCTTTAAGTTACTGATGCATTTCTTTACAGTTCACTTGAGTTGATTTACATTTTATAAGTATGTATGTCCTGACTCGAGTGTTTTGTGTTTTTGCTTTATGCTCGGGTCAGCCTGAGTTCCATAGCTTCGGTTTTATCCTCTTTCGAAGCTAGAGATCCGTTGAAGATTCAGTCGTCTACTTGATATTTTATTCCACTTATTTCCACGCCACTTTTGCTTTGTAGTAGAAACTTATGTATCTAACTTTACAAGTATATTTGTTTCCAGACTTGGTATTATGTATTGGTTTTGAGACTTTTTATCTAGGAGCTTCATGAACTCCTATGTTTATTTATTCCGCTGCGAAGTTATTCTAATATTATGTGTCTGTGATTCTGTGATTGATTTTATTTGCCCCAAATTTTATTAACAATCTGTTGTTTTGAATTATTCAAGTTTGACGTGTGTGGTTTTATTGTCGATTTGAATGGTCCAAAACGGTGGGATGTTACAAATCCATTTATTGATTATATAAATATATTTAAATTGTCTATTTCAAAGTAGCAAAATCATGGGTCGTTACAAATCAAGGCGGTAAAATTCCGGGTCCTTACACTCTTCCCCCCTTAAAAGAAATTCGTCCCCAAAATTATACGCCAACCCTATTCCCAAAAACACTTAAACTATTCGTCAATCCATATGATGTACATAGACCATTCCTATGTAAATTTTATTTGATCGTTCACTCAAACACATCACTTCCGAACTAGTATTGCTCATCTGACTTCCTAGTGCAGACTTTGACCATGCCTCTTAGTTAGAACCCTCTGTTCTCCTTGCATAGCCATAAACTATTATAGACAACTTTTGGTTCCACGTAAGAACCCTCATCAATGCTCACCGTTAAAAATCAAGTGATAAATGCTTATTCGGAATGGTATAAAACACCTCCAGTCAAATACTCGAATCTAGGATCGAGAACTATGTGAGAAGGAGAAATGATCTTCATATAAACTATGTACTGATCTAATAATTTTGACTATATAACTACTTTCTAACCCCCCCCCACACCATGCTTCATAAAAATCAATTTTTATTTATTTATTAACTTATATGATACTCTTCTACATCCTAAGAGTATATACAAACATCTGATTTTTGATTCTATTTAATTTTAACTATTAGATGTAAGCCAAAAATAATTTGGGTCTTGAAACTAAGTCAACCAAATCAACCTCTTTACCCTAATTGGTCTGGTAAGTAGCTAAGAAGAGTAGGATGCTGGTATCCAAACTCCATCCTAGATATTACTTTTTCTTAGATACTACTAAGGTAAAAATGTCCATTAGCCGGCCTAATAACATCAAATAATTCTTCACATCCTAAATATTAAAATCAAAAGACAGGGTTTAAATAAACAAAGTTTATTAAATCGCCTTATTAAATTTAACCTAATTAAAACTTCATTTATTAATCCAACTCCAAAATATCCTTTTATTTTGTAAACTCTTCCTTTTGAGGGATCCAAGAACACAGTATCCGGGTTTTATTTCAAAGACCTTTTGGAAATATACATATAGCCGGAGTAACTTTAAAACAATGTCAAGGAACTGGGTGTTACCAAATAGTACCATATACCCCTTTACTAAAAAGGGCGATACTCAGGAGAAGTGTTTGCCATCCGAACACATCTCTTACCCATTTTTAGTCATTTCCAAGACTCAAACTAGTTAATAAAAAAATATTTCTTTTTTTTCAAATTTCTTCTCGAAACAAAATTATTTATAGACAAATAGTTTTTAACAAAATCATCCACGTGCTTTGGATTCATTCAGATTTGAACTCGTCCCGATTGTACAATGGCAAAGAGGATAATTTACTAAGTGCACCATCATATCAACTTAAGCAAACATTTAATTATCACTTAGAAGATTATTCTGATTATCACAAAATAGATCAAGACTTATTCCCGAACTATCCAAAGAAAACCTTACTCTCAAACTTTATTTCAAAATATCTATATCTTAAAATATTCTGAAGAAAGATTACTGCTATTTTCCAAAATCATTTGGAATTTATCAAAGCCACCTGGATTTAACATTCTTAAAACCCTTTTCATTTTTAAAACACTTTTAATATTCTGATTTGTAAAATTATATCTTTTAATTCATCTTAAAAAACTATTTGAAGATTATCTTTTAAATAAATACCTTTATTAAAATCAAATTTTTAACCCGACATATCGTCGAACGCCTTATAGTCAAATTATGAAACTTAATTCACAAGGTGTTCGATTCAATGTTCCTATAAATTCTATCTACCAAACCCATGATGGAAAAAAAAGAAAACTACTATTAAATCTGATAATAGTCAATGCTTAAAACTAGACGAGCATGACTAGTAAAACCCAAAATGCTAATAATTTAAATATTATTAACTCCTAACCCACTCTTCTCATAGATAACTACATAGATTTTGAAAATCATCTTTTTTTATATATAGAAAATATATTCTTAGGTAAAATTATTTCATTTACCAAATTCAAAACAATATTGTGTCAATTTAACTTGTTCAAGTATTTGGGAAATCCATATCGATAGCGTTGATCAAGCGCATCGACCAGAATTCTTAAGCCACTCAACTGGTCAAACAACATAATATAAAACAATTTTATTCACTAACGAATACGCTTTCATATACATATTACACTCAGACTCATTCTAGGGCACTGCTGACCCTATCTATAATGAATTTACCCCCACCAAAGCCTAGGTGTTCGCTCAACCTAAGCTATGATATCAAATGGAACAGTCCGTCTTTCTTACTCTGAAAGACAAACCATTAAGGGTAAAAGAAAATGAAATATAAGAAGAGAAGAAAACTAAATAGCATAGAATCTCACAATGCAATGGAACAATATATATTACTCAACATAATATATTACAAATTGTAACAAACGCCTTTTTGACCCCTAAATGTCGACACTAATACGTCCACGGTATTTACGGGCCGACCACCCAAGTGCCAAAAAGGTAGAATGTTAGGGTAAAATAAAAGAAGAAGAGAAAACGAACAAGAAAGAAGAGAGCAAAATATAAGAATCTCACAATTGAATGATAACATAAAATATCAAAATGATACTATTACAAAGGAAAACTATATAAATACAATAATCAGAGTACACTAACCTATCATCAGCTTGGACAATTATAACAACCTATCTTCACAAGTACTGATATAAAGATAAACAAAATAATGCAGCGGAAATAAAATCTACGATAAGGAACCATCCAGCTCAACTCTCTAAGAGCTCCAATGATCATCAATGAAATCTGGAAATATACACGGGGCTGACCTGAGCATTATAAGAAAAATAACACCCGGATCAGTCTGGTAAACTAGCGTGAGAAGACTCAAGTCATTTGAATTATTTAATGTTTATAAAACCTTTGTAAATGAAGGTATCTCATAGGACCACACTGCAAATGAACATGGACGGGGTTTTTTACCATACGATAACCAAAACATTTATATATAAAATCCTATGATATTATAATGTCTAAGGTGTTTAATATAAATATAACACGGCTGAAATGGTTACATTGATTATATTTGACAACATATTCAGGTATACAAACAAAACCGCTAAGGGACGTTCATATAAATGAATATTCCATGGAGACCTACCCAGTATACTCGTAAGCCATACTAAGACTGATCACCTATGACAAGGGTCAGAAACTACCTTCCGAGCACCATATATCTCTAGATAAAATATACCATAAGGTAAAAACAACCAGCCCATGCCCTAACACGTGAACCGATTATCATCAACTCCTCGTGCGCATCAAATCGATAAGCATAATCTAGATAATGGAGTCTATGTACCCTTTATTTGGTTAGCTAGACCTGGAATCTTGCATCCTACTCTTTCTTTAGTCTTTTTCCAATGTTGAGGCTATGTTCGGTATCTTCACACAAGTTTACAATGAGACTCGATCATATAATGAATCCCATATGGGTTCCATCATCTCAACATATTTCCGGAACCACACATGGTTTCTATTATTCACTTCCAAAACATAGAACCCGAATGATAGTTTTGAAGTGGTATTCGATAAGTAAAACACTTACCGATCATGGACTCTTCAAAACCAATCGATGAATTTTCGGTTAACTCAATTTCGGTTCTTTTAGAAGTAATCGAAAGCTAGAGGCATTTTGTACCAATTCTCCTCCTCGGAGGTTCTTATTGGTATAAATCTAAGATTCTTATTGGTATAAATCTAAGAAGCATTCTGTATACTTCCAAAGTTAAGTTTGGTCAAGATCGATAGTCGACTAATCGACTATTGAGTTTTGAACACTTGCTTATGGGAATCAAGGTTCCACACTTTCCATGTTTCTGACCTTTCTGCTTAACTGTTCCTTGACCTAGAAGAATGCCGATAGGCTAGAGCACTATTGCTCTGTCCCTACCTAAGCATTAGTCATGACTCTCACAAATAGAGAAGCTTACTCATTCGAATTTTAGCGTTAAGCATATTAGTACTAACATCCCATAAACAATCAAACTAAGGTCATTACATAGTTGTTACTTATCATCCAAGTATAATCAAGTCACATAAACGACTTCCAATCCCTTTATAATTAATTTATCTTTTATTAATTTAAAACCTTTTTTATTAGCAAAACATCTTTTTATCTAATAACACTTCTTTTATAAATCAAGACTTCCTTTATAAATTAACACTCTTTTATTAATTAAAACTTCCATTATATATTTGTATAAATATATTGGATTTCTCTTTATAAAAGATATATACTTGTCTTTATAAATTTAACTATTCATTTATTGTTTTAATACTTAAAAAGTATTCATATACTTATTCTAATGGTATAAGTGTATTCATAAATCGTTTAACAAGTTTTACTTACTTGAAATATAATTAAGGAGACTAAAACAATTACTACCAAAACATTGTTATAATAAACTCCTTTTTTTTATAAATTAAACATATAACATTTTCTATCTCTTTATAAAGGATTTCAATACTTGTTATTATATTTAAAATTCCATTATTAAAGATTTATAATATTTCTTCCAAAATATAATTCAAGGGTTTAAAAACAAATGTTGCTAAAACATTATTTACTACAAACCCATACCTATTCCATTTAATCATTATCTTTAAAATTCTCCTTTTAAAGGTTTAATTACATTTAAGGGTTAAAGACAAGTGTTGCTAAAACAATTGTCACAACAAACCCAAACATTTTATACTTTGTAAACATTCCTCTTTAAAACTCGCTTCTTTAAGATTTATTTATATTTATGTGTTAAAGACAATTGTTGCTCAAAACATTTGTCACAACAAACCCAAACATTTTATACTTTGAAAACATTCCTATTTAAACTCCCTTCTTAAAGATTTATTTATATTCAAGGGTTAAAGACAGGTGTTGCTCAAGACATTTGTCACAATAAATCTAAATATTTTATACTTTGAAAACATTCCTCTTTAAACTCCCTTCTTAAAGATTTATTTATATTTAAGGGTTAAAGACAAGTGTTGCTCAAAACATTTGTCACAACAAACCCAAACATTTTACTTATCCATTAATAACTTTAAACATTTATTTAAAGATCAAAGCATATCTACACTTATTAATAAAGGCAATACGCTTTAAGTTGATTCCATAAAACAATTTATTTTAACTTAAGTGTTAAATCCAAACTCCCTTTATTATATTTATAAAATACTAAATTTAATATTTAAAATTTACACACACACACACATATATATATATATACCTTTAAAATAATTTTTAATATGTTAGAATAATTTTAAAACTACTTAACATATATGGTAATTACTTATATAGAATATTATGTTAAAATAGAGAATTTTGGAATAAATAGAAAAACAAGTTTTTATTTTAAAAGCTACTTAGTTTAGAAATTCATAATTAATTGTTAAAGTTATATTTAAGCTTGAAACTAATTTTAAAACACTCTTTTATAAGTTTGAAAACAACCCTAAAGAGATTAGAGAAGAATTCATATTTTAAATGTCATTTTTAAACAATTTATATCCTCAATTAATTGATATTTTAAATAACAATTAATTTAAACCATATAATTTCAAATTTAAATTAATTGATATTCAATAATTGATTTATCCTTTTGATTTCACAAAAAAACAATCTTAACTATTTCTAAATTCATTATCTATTATCCACTTATCTTCAATTTACAATTTCTAAAACCATAAATTTGAATAGTCTTTTATTATAATCATATTCTTCAGCAAATTAAATTCTTCTTTATTCCAAATTATTGTTAAGTCTATTTCACTTAATATATCTTATTACATATATTTAAACCATATAAATTAATTTAAACCATATAAATTTTCATTTAAATTAATTTATATTCATTAATTGATTTTAAATTCAAGGTATTTCCATAAGTTGATCAAATTTCAATTTATTAATTCTTTCAAAACAAATTTATTAATTCTTTCAAAACAAATTTATTTCATTATTAACTGAGTTTACTTATTATCCTATCTAACTCTATTAACATCTTTATAATCAAAATTTAGTGTATAACATTTATTATAAACACTCAAATTTATTTATAAATTCGATTTATCTTATATAATATCCAATTACATATTCAACTTCTGAATGATTTAGGTAAGTTGTATTAGAATGCAGTTGAACAATATACAAATAAAATTTTCCCAATTCAATTATTCAAGTTTAAATATTTATTCCAAATTTTGGTTTTATTTTTAATTAAAATCATCCTTTAACAAAATTTAAGAATTAGATTTCCGATTAACTTTAAACAATTTAGAGATATATATAATATATTTATATCAAATCAAATTAAATTTTAAAATAAGATACCTATATATATGTAAATCAAAATATACTGAAGAAATTCAAATCAAAATTTTTTCTTTTTTAAACAAAACCGTAGCAAAGTTACAGAATAGTATCTCCACTTCGAAACTCGAAAATGAACGTCGATGATGCGGCCGCCATCACCGAAATTATTTTCCAGCGACAAAGAGAAGAGCACTAATTTCAACATTTTAAAATTCTTTGGAAACGATTTCCATTCGAAAATACTTCCAATAATATATACTTTAAAATTTTAAAACCAAAGTTCGAAATCACCGGAAACTAAATTCTCAAATTTCTGAATTAAATTCATTTCAAATTCCAATTCAATTTATAAACCTATTTATAAATTTATTTAGAACAATAAATGATAATCAAATATTATCATTTCAAACAAACAATTTAATTTACCTATTGAATTCCAAAAAAATTATACTTATATTTTCACAATATAATCAAACAAATTTATTTCATTTTCCAAATTTGAAAGTAATATTGTGTCAGTTTGCTCTGTTCAAGTGTTTTGGAAATCCTATCGATAGCGTTGATCAAACGAATCGATCGGAAACCCAAATCAACATCAACAACTCAAACAACACAGCATATATTAAAGCATTTATATATTAGTTTACAAATACATTTCTTTGCTCGACGATACAGGAATGAATTTTCAAAATAAGGATAGGGATTCAAATTTTTGTTGACTTAAATCAAAGAGAATTTTTTTGATTCGAAGATAAGTTCGAAACAAAGATACGATAATTAAATAACAAAGTAGGAAGATTGATAAGTTTGTATAAATCGCGGCCAACCTTAACCGGGTCGACCGTGACTTCAAGAATAAGATCGATGTAGAATTCCGAGGTAAATCGACATTCGATCTCAAGAAATAGAATTCAGGTATAGCAGGGAATAGATAGCATCGTAAACCGAGGATACAGAAATCTCCGGTAAATCAATGCTTATTGTAAAGGAGTTTTGCTCCTTTACGAATCATTCGAAGATTGGCGAGGCCACCGATCTATTATAGATATCATTCCAAATGGAGTTATGGGGTGCTCCAGAATTGAAAGAAGACGAATAGTGAAGGACACGAATGAATTTCGGAACTGAGGGGAACGTTCCAAAATTCAAAGGAATTTGAGTCAAGGGAAGAGATTGAAACTCGAATGAGAGTGATTCTGTAAATACATTTACCCTATATGTTAAGTTTTGCCTAGAGCTACCAAAGCTCTGATACCAACTGTAACGACCCGATATTTTGGACCATTCGCATCCATTATAAGTGTATAGATAGACACTCATGCCGGGGTTGAATTGCTCAAAATACCGCGTTGTTAATTTAAATTTGGCAAAACTGAACATATACAGTAAATAAATAATCATAGAACACAGAGTAATAATTGCAGCGGAAATAAAAGAAATAGTAGTTCATGAAGCTACTATATGAAGATATAAAATACATCAGAGTTTACAACAGAAGAGTAATACGATACATCAGAGTTAAACAAGATACAACGGAAGAGTAACACGATACATCAGATACAAATCAGAATACATCACTGGAATCATCGAATATCTGAAAGCTGGATAGATAGCTGGATTTCCAAGCGAAGCTCCAACTCCAAAGGTGAGTCTCGAAAGCTGAACCACTCAGTCTAACCCGAGCGTAAAGCAAAACACAAGACACTCGAGTCAGGATTAACATTCTTATATTAATAAATCAAACTCAAGTGAAATAGCAATTGAAATACAAGTAACTCAAAGGATGTTTGGAATAACCATCCTTTAAGGATCTGTTAAACTATCTACTAGGTAGTAATGTACGATAAGTAGATAATGTCTATCAGTAATAATAAGATATCAAAATAGCGTTAAGTCATGGCCCATTCCACCCTTAACACATTTTTATTCCCAAAAGCATATACAAGACCGTAGTTTCCCCAAAACCGAAAGTCACCAGAGGGCAATCCATATACTAAAGGTACAAATCAAAATCGTAGTGGTCACGAATAAATGGAATACAAGTATGACAAGGCACATGAGGCAATACCCAAGGTAGTGATACTACCGTTTGCCTGATCCGGACTGGTGAGAACGCAACGCCGCAGCGCTCGCAACACCGTGAAACAACACTCCCAAAATCAAGGGTGCACCAATCGACAACAAGTAATGAATAGTTCGAAGAAGTGTGTCCACTTGAGGTAGCTAATCCTCCATTGGCCCGGCACGGCTCCTGTTTTAGTCATTTCCAATTTGACACAAGTGTCAAGGCTATCCATTATCGTTCTCTTTCTTCAGTCGTCACGTACATCATTCCAACCACTTCTGTAATGACCCAAGATTTTAGGAATTTATCCTGAAAAATATAAATGAATTTAAAATAATTTTTAAATAAATTTTAAAGGAGGAATTGATATAGCTTGATAGTGTATCAGTGTGTGTACATGAGTGCACAGGAAATGCACATGAATATAAGCTAAAACCCTGAACTCCAAGAATACATACATATTGATGTGTATGGAAAAATATATATATATATATATATATATATATGTAGATTAAATTCTTAAAAGTAGTATGCATAAGTAAATGTATATATGAATGCTACTGGATATTTTTGAGTGTACATGTGCATATGTGTGTGTGTCAGTATAGAATGATGTATGAATATATAGGTGGGAATACTAATTATTTCAGAAAGACTTATATACAAATATATATGTGTTAATAAAATACTAGAGTTTAAACTAGTGAAATAAAATATACAGACACATTTTAATATAAGCAGAAATGAAAAGAATGGAGATATAAAAAGGAATAATTCTCTTATAAATAAATGAAGGAAGTACATACCATTTGCATGAAAGCTAAAAATAGAAAAGAGTATTTAATAAATAACAAAACCAAGTCACATTTTTAGCATGATTGTAGACAAGGGGGAAAAGTATTTTCTGAAAAGCAAATTTCTGAAAAAAATGTGTAACCACTTTTCTCTTCACCCAAATTAAGCCGGGAAGGGGTAAAACTTTGGGTTTAAAATGCAGATAACATGATTTTTCTGGTGGGCAAAAATGGACTTAGCCAATACCCAAAACCCTAAGAGAGACCCTGTATATATATACATGTATATGCAGCAGCCTCCTCTTCTCCTCAGAAAAGAATTTTGAAAAAAAAAAACAATACCACAGAAATCATAAGACAAGGGAAAAAAAGAGAGCTTGAGGATAAGAGCAGGAGTTCATCAGTTAATTAAGGAAACAAAGGAGAGAGCTAGGTGAGAAAACTCACTCAAAAATCTAAGGCAATAAGTCCTAATGTAGGCAGCCAGTTAAAAGTATTTTCTTAAAAGAGTATTTTCACATATGAATGTTTATCTGTGAATTTAAATCTGAAAATGTTTTGATTTTCTTTGATTGATTACTTGTTTTATTATAACAAAGTTTTATGTGTTGTTAGTATACATATCTGTTTTATACACTCAGATCTCTGATATGTTAATGTTTAGGGATATAAACAAATACCCAGAAAATAAAATGTTGAGAATAGGCAAGTAGTATTGGTTTTGGCTCAACCCAGAAAGATGTAAATAATGTTGAGCTGCAATATACTCATGTATAAGTGCTGAGGCTTGAAATAGAAAAGAATTAGGGGTGCAATAGGGTTGCCTATGTGCTGATGCTCCTGATTCAATAAAATGCATAGCAAACAAAATTTTGTGATTCAGTGAAACCAGATTATTCTGAGTTTAACTCAAGCACAAATGGTTGCAAAAAGAAAAACTCCCCCAGAAGCCATAAACCAATGTTAGCTGCCTAAACTCCTTGAAAGAAAAATATACCAGGATGAATATCTATATAAATATACAGAACCTTATTTTGTAGTCACCAATGGTTGTTTGCTTGTTGTTTCTGTATGGTCATGAATAAGATGAGATACCATGATATAGATGTTTTCAGTTAATGGATCACTGAATGGTTTTGTCATGAACACTCAAAAGGGGTTATTATTAACTAAAACCTGATTAGGAAATTGGGGTCAAGAACACTGCAGGAATGACTTGTGTGCTTGAGTAACATAAGTTGACACATGGCTTGTTTAAGTCCTGAGATCTTTGTGTAATGGAGTGAATTAGTTCATTACAGTGTGTCCATTGATTCATAAATATTGCAGATGAGACCAAGAATAGATAAATATACCAAGGAAATAATACTTGAGCAGATGAGAAAACTAGAGTTTTTCCCAGATTTGAAATATGAGAATTGAATAAGTGATTTAACTCATATTAGTTATTTTCCTGTTTGGTATGAATGATTGTTTGTCTATGATTGAGTTGTATGCTTGAATGTATGTGCCATATTCATATGTGTAGTCTCTGGAAAGAAAGTTAAAGTGTGCACATGCACAATGATACAGAGCATGCACACAAGTATTTACCTGATTTCAAAGGACAGAACCTTATGTATTTGTACTTAACTTGATTTTAACCTAATTAACAAATTGCTTTTGTGAATTTTCTCATACCAGACATGTGTCTGACCCTAGTGTGCTAATGGCATCTGGGGTGTCTCATTTAAAAGGAGGCAGTTTCCAATGCTTTTTCAGGGATTGCAGCAACTAAGTAGGAGTAGGAGCAAGGCCTTGAGAAGAAGATATAGCATGCTAAACTTAGTTAGATAAGAGCCTAAATGTTGAAATCTGCATGTATTGATAACTTAAATTGCTACTTGTACTAAATGTTGAATATTGGAGGGATATTTTGTTAAGTATTTTGTTAAGAATTTGACTTGTATCTGGAATCTATGAACCTAGTTAAATTTCTGATATGTTTAAAAGTTAATCGAAATCTTGTAAGTGGATTTAGCAAAAAGTAAACTTAAAAGGATTTTATTTTCTTTTTACTGAAATGCTTTGTAAATAAATCTGAATTCATTTCTGAATTGAATTAAGAAAAGTAAAATGTTTTTTTTTAAAAGCTTCAGACAGAATGAAATGAAAGGTATCTCCATTGTTTTGAACTAGTGTGTAGCATATACAGGACTCATGGGTAACTAGCCTCAACTAAATGAAGTATTGGTTGATCATGATAGGCTGTATCTTGAAAATACAGATGCATTTCAAAGCATAGTACATTTAACATTTGTTTCACTCAGTTTTCTGGAAACTGAGCAAAAATATTGACATGTACATGTATACCTGTGTACATGTTGATAATTGGGCAAAAATATAAATATAAATTCTTAAAACAGTTGTAGGAATGGGTTTTAAAAATAGTTATGTAAGAAGAATTGTTTTGTATGTTAGGTTATAGGCAAAAATTAAATATATATGTACAATTATAGGTAGGCATCAGATTTCTAACCATACAGGAGAAAAAAAAAGAAAAACCAAAAATTGTGTTTGAACCGACCAGCATAGCACTCGAACTCGTGACCTTTCATGTATAAGTTAGGCGCGTTTCCATTACGCCTAGATGTTGCTTGTGTTCCCTTAGGATCCACTTTCTTTTATACTGAATTTGTCACTATTCAGAACTTAACACAAACATCTATATTAAAGCTTGTTTACTATTGATTATTACTTGATTACTTCTTAGTTAGTATAAACAGACTAATGTGTATGTTTCCAGTGGATTGTTTGGTCAAAAAAAAAAAAATTAGCAATCCAACATCCTCTTGTTTTCCAGAACTCTGATTCAAACAAGAGAGGCATATACATCCTCACATGTATGTGCTTATCTTTGTGAATGTACTGATATATTTATATTGGTTGATTATTGTGATCCTGGATATATTTTGGTTTATTGAAGAAAGATATTGACCCTGAGAATTATATTTGCAATGGATGATATATCTATTTATTTATATATCCTCTTTACCTTAAAAAAAAAATTCTTATGAAATTAGAGTAGAAAAAGGAGGGTCATTTCAGTTGGTATCAGAGCTATGTTATTTAACATAGAAGAAGTAAGGATCAAGTTCTTAGATAGAAATAAAATTAAAAGGAACTAAATATATATATATAACAATGTGCTCAGTGTGAAAAAAAAACCACTGAAATAATAAAATTACTAATCAAACTAACCAGCTATGTAAATTATTATTAGCAAACTATGGTAGGGAGACCACCAAATCAGGGAGCAGGATCTTCCCATGCACCACCAATGGTCAATCTGCAAGACTTGGTGAGAGCATTTAGGGATGGGGCAGGACAAAGGCAAGAAAATCCCTATGAAGAACTCTCAAAATTACTTAAGACATATACTCATTTAGGAGGCAAAAGCTTTGAAGGGACAGAGAGTGTCATGGAAATTCAAACATGGTTGAGAACATTGGAAAGAATATTCAATGACATGCAACTTGATGATCAAAGAAAGAGGCAAGTGGCTTCAAGACAGCTAAAAGGAGTAGCTTTAGGCTGGTGGGAAGTAATCATTGCAGGAAGGAATGAGAATGAAATCACTTGGAATCAATTCAAAGAGATGTTGGAAGCAAGGTTTGTACCAGCATCAGCAAAGACTACCTTGCTAGAAGAATTCATTAGACTTAGACAAGGAACCATGACTGTCACAGAATACACTCAAAAGTTTGAGGGGCTTTCCACATATGGAGCAATGCTTGTGGCAGATGAGGCATCTAAAAATGATAGGTACATAAAAGGTTTGAATCCAGTACTTAGCAGAGCCATGTTACCCTATGCAGACAAGACTTTTGATCATGTGATAGACTTAGCTTTGAGGTTGGAACAACATGACAAGGAAAGGGAGAAGTTCAGAAATTTTAAGAACAATAATAACAAGAAGGGTAAGGGGAGGTATCACCCTTATGATAAGAAGAAAGAAGAGGCTAGTAACAAAAGCACTGGAGATGTCAAAGCTAAGGAAGACAAGAAGAAAATTGTGTGCCATCAGTGTGGAAAGGAAGGGCATATCAAACCAAGATGTCCAGAATTGAAAGGAGGAGCTTTCAAATGCTATCTATGTGGGAAAGAGGGGCATATGAAGAGGAATTGTCCTGAGTATAAACAGCAAGGCAAATTGGCAAATTTGGAAGGAAAAGGCAAAGCCACAGTGGAAAGTAACACTGTAAACCATAGCCAAGTGGAAGGTACATTACTTATTTGTACCATACCCATAACAGTAGTATATGATACTGGGGCAACTCACTCTTTAATTTCTTGTGAATTGGTTAAAATGCTAAAACTGAATTGCATATTGGTTGAAACCCCATTGCATATACACAGTCCATTGGGGAGTTCTAGTGTTTTAAATATGATTTGTGTGGATGTGGAGTTAAACATAGGGGGAAATATTTTTATTTCCAATTTATATGTTTTGAATTACCCAAATATAGGTGTTATATTGGGGGTAGACTGGTTAAAGCAATTTAAAGCCATAATTAATTTAGACTCATCCACCATATCATTGCAAAATTCTAGAGGCCAGAGAATCACGGTTTTATGTGAGGTAGCTAAGGAAGGAAAACTATATCATTTAGTTGACTCAGAGAAAGATTTTAGTGAACTAACCATTGAAGAAATTCCCATAGTCAATGAATATTTGGATGTGTTTGGTGAGGTCAAGGGTATTCCACACCATAGACCAGTAGAATTCCAGATCAATTTAGTTCCAGGAGCAAGCCTAGTGATTAAAAAGCCAACTAGAATGGGGCCAAATGAACTAAAAGAATTAAAGAAACAGTTAGAAGAATTGGAAGAAAAGGGTTTTATAAGACCAAGTAATTCTTGCTGGGGAGCACCAGTGGTATTTGTTAAGAAGCAAGATGGCTCCTTAAGACTCTGCATAGATTATAGAGAATTAAACAAAGTAACTATTAAAAATAAATACCCATTGCCAAGAATAGATGATCTTTTTGATCAATTAGCAGGGGCAAAAGTATTTTCTAGACTAGACTTAGCATCTGGTTTTCATCAAATGAAGGTGGAAGAATCAAGTATCAAGTACACTGCCTTTAACACTAGGTATGGGTTGTATGAATTTTTGGTTATGCCATTTGGCTTGACCAATGCACCATCTTACTTTGTAGATTTAATGAACAGAACCTTTAGAGATTGTTTAGACAAGTTTGTGCTTATTTTCATAGATGACATTTTGATTTATTCCAAGACAGTGGAAGAACATAAGCATCATTTGCACCTGGTTTTGTCTAGGCTAAGGGAAAAAGATTTAAAGGCAAAATTTTCAAAATGTGTGTTTTGGAAGGAGGAAGTACATTTTCTTGGCCATGTTATATCTGCCAAAGGAATTTCTGTGAACCCCAATAAAGTAGTGGCTATCCAAGCATGGAAGAGGCCAAGCACTGTGAGTGAAGTGAGGTCATTTATGGGGATGGCAGGGTATTATAGAAGGTTTATAAAAGATTTTTCAAAAATTTCTACACCACTCACTAACCTAACCAGGAAGAACCAAGCTTTTGTTTGGTCAGAAAAATGTGAAAAGTCTTTTGAACAATTGAAGGAGGCATTGGTGAATGCTCCAATTCTAAAGGTACCACATGGAAATGAAGAATTAGTGGTATACACTGATGCTAGTGGATTTGGCTTGGGTGCAGTGTTGATGCAACAAGGCCAAGTCATTGCATATGCATCCAGACAACTTAAACCCCATGAAGTAAGGTATGCCACACATGATCTCGAATTAGCAGCTGTGATTTATGCTTTAAAACTTTGGAGACATTATTTATTAGGCACAAAGTTTGAACTCTACACTGACCACAAGTCTCTAAAATATTTGTTTTCACAAAAAGATTTGAACATGAGGCAACATAGATGGGTGGAGTTCTTAGCTGCCTATGATTTTGACATACTCTATACACCAGGCAAAGCAAACAAAGTTGCAGATGCTCTAAGTAGACAGCATGCTAAATTGGCTATGATGATGATAGCTGAATTTAAAGATTTGTCTTTGCTAACTGAGTTAGAGATTGAGGAGAATGGTTGTGTGCAGATGCATGGTGCACAAGAAGATAAAGGGAAGTTAAGCTTAATGACACTTCAACCAGATTTAATTCTGAAGGTAGGAAAAATGCAAGAACAAGATGCTCACTTATTAGAGAAGAAAATGCTCCTCTCAAGAGGGGAGGAAGTAATGAAACACCACATTGATAAAGATGGTTATGTGAGATACCAGAATAGGATGTGTGTACCAGAGGACATAGAATTGAAGAGGGAGATATTGAATGAATATCACAGGAGTAAATACTCCATACACCCAGGTAACACAAAAATGTATCAAAATTTGAAAAGAGACTTCTGGTGGAAGGGGATGAAATCTGATATAGCCAAGTACATTGCCAAATGTATGACTTGCCAACAAGTCAAGGCTGAAACTCAAAGACCATCAGGGTTGATGCAACCTCTTAGTGTACCACAGTGGAAGTGGGAAGACATATCTATGGACTTCATAGATGGACTGCCTAGATCTAAGAGAGGTAATACAAGCATATGGGTGATAGTTGATAGGCTAACCAAGGTAGCACACTTCATCCCAGTCAAGTCAGAAAGAACAGCACCAAAACTAGCTCAAATTTTTATAAAAGAAGTGGTAAAGTTACATGGCATTCCCAAAACCATTGTGAGTGATAGGGATACCATCTTCACTTCAAAATTCTGGAGAAGCTTTCAAGAAGCAATGGGAAGTGAACTATGTTTAAGTACTGCCTACCATCCTCAATCAGATGGGCAGACTGAGGTGGTAAACAAAGTTTTGGAGGACATGTTAAGGGCATGTATACTGGATTTTGGGGGCAACTGGGAAGATTATCTTCATCTAGTTGAATTTACATACAACAACAGCTACCAAAGCACCATAGGAATGGCTCCATTTGAAGCCTTATATGGTAAACCCTGTTTGTCACCTGTTTGCTGGGTAGAAGCAGGAGAAAGGTCTATTTTAGGACCTGAGTACATACAAGAAACCAAGGAGAAAATTGAGTTGATAAGAAGAAGAATGACAGCAGCTCAAGATAGGCAAAAGAAATTTGCAGACATGAGAAGGAGGCAGGTAGAATATGAAGTGGGAAATTTTGTTTTCATCAAAACCTCACCCATGAAAAATGTGTTGAGGTTTGGAAAACAAGGCAAATTAACCCCAAGATATATTGGACCATACAAAATTCTGGAGAGAATTGGTCCCTTGGCATATAAGTTGGAATTACCAGAAAACATGCAAGGCATACATGATGTTTTTCATGTATCACAATTGAGAAGGTGGGTCCATGACAAGGCAGAAATTCTTGAAACCCCAACCCAAGTGCAGATAAATCCTAATTTGATTTATGAAAAGGATCCAGTGGGAATTTTGGCAAAAGATGTGAAGAAGTTGAGGAATAAATCTCTGAAACTTGTGAAGGTACAGTGGAGTCTAGATCCTAGTGATTGCACATGGGAATTAGAAGACAAAGTTAGGATGAATTATCCTAAGCTATTTTTAGATTAAGGTAATTCTGATCTTTGATTGTTTTCTTTATTTTGGATGAATATATTTTTAGTTAGTATAGAACTAAGAATCTATTTAGTAGAGAATATACTTGTTCTCTGAATTAAGTTTAAAATTTATTTTAAGCTTAGGAAAATTGTGGGACACAATTTCTAAAAGGAGGGGTGTATGTAATGACCCAAGATTTTAGGAATTTATCCTGAAAAATATAAATGAATTTAAAATAATTTTTAAATAAATTTTAAAGGAGGAATTGATATAGCTTGATAGTGTATCAGTGTGTGTACATGAGTGCACAGGAAATGCACATGAATATAAGCTAAAACCCTGAACTCCAAGAATACATACATATTGATGTGTATGGAAATATATATATATATATATATATATATATATATGTAGATTAAATTCTTAAAAGTAGTATGCATAAGTAAATGTATATATGAATGCTACTGGATATTTTTGAGTGTACATGTGCATATGTGTGTGTGTCAGTATAGAATGATGTATGAATATATAGGTGGGAATACTAATTATTTCAGAAAGAC
Organism: Allium fistulosum; assembly: GCA_030737815.1. Taxonomy (NCBI): domain Eukaryota; kingdom Viridiplantae; phylum Streptophyta; class Magnoliopsida; order Asparagales; family Amaryllidaceae; genus Allium; species Allium fistulosum. Next base: position 521,318,698 of record CM060902.1, read on the forward strand.
TTATATACAAATATATATGTGTTAATAAAATACTAGAGTTTAAACTAGTGAAATAAAATATACAGACACATTTTAATATAAGCAGAAATGAAAAGAATGGAGATATAAAAAGGAATAATTCTCTTATAAATAAATGAAGGAAGTACATACCATTTGCATGAAAGCTAAAAATAGAAAAGAGTATTTAATAAATAACAAAACCAAGTCACATTTTTAGCATGATTGTAGACAAGGGGGAAAAGTATTTTCTGAAAAGCAAATTTCTGAAAAAAATGTGTAACCACTTTTCTCTTCACCCAAATTAAGCCGGGAAGGGGTAAAACTTTGGGTTTAAAATGCAGATAACATGATTTTTCTGGTGGGCAAAAATGGACTTAGCCAATACCCAAAACCCTAAGAGAGACCCTGTATATATATACATGTATATGCAGCAGCCTCCTCTTCTCCTCAGAAAAGAATTTTGAAAAAAAAAAAACAATACCACAGAAATCATAAGACAAGGGAAAAAAAGAGAGCTTGAGGATAAGAGCAGGAGTTCATCAGTTAATTAAGGAAACAAAGGAGAGAGCTAGGTGAGAAAACTCACTCAAAAATCTAAGGCAATAAGTCCTAATGTAGGCAGCCAGTTAAAAGTATTTTCTTAAAAGAGTATTTTCACATATGAATGTTTATCTGTGAATTTAAATCTGAAAATGTTTTGATTTTCTTTGATTGATTACTTGTTTTATTATAACAAAGTTTTATGTGTTGTTAGTATACATATCTGTTTTATACACTCAGATCTCTGATATGTTAATGTTTAGGGATATAAACAAATACCCAGAAAATAAAATGTTGAGAATAGGCAAGTAGTATTGGTTTTGGCTCAACCCAGAAAGATGTAAATAATGTTGAGCTGCAATATACTCATGTATAAGTGCTGAGGCTTGAAATAGAAAAGAATTAGGGGTGCAATAGGGTTGCCTATGTGCTGATGCTCCTGATTCAATAAAATGCATAGCAAACAAAATTTTGTGATTCAGTGAAACCAGATTATTCTGAGTTTAACTCAAGCACAAATGGTTGCAAAAAGAAAAACTCCCCCAGAAGCCATAAACCAATGTTAGCTGCCTAAACTCCTTGAAAGAAAAATATACCAGGATGAATATCTATATAAATATACAGAACCTTATTTTGTAGTCACCAATGGTTGTTTGCTTGTTGTTTCTATATGGTCATGAATAATATGAGATACCATGATATAGATGTTTTCAGTTAATGGATCACTGAATGGTTTTGTCATGAACAATCAAAAGGGGTTATTATTAACTAAAACCTGATTAGGAAATTGGGGTCAAGAACACTGCAGGAATGACTTGTGTGCTTGAGTAACATAAGTTGACACATGGCTTGTTTAAGTCCTGAGATCTTTGTGTAATGGAGTGAATTAGTTCATTACAGTGTGTCCATTGATTCATAAATATTGCAGATGAGACCAAGAATAGATAAATATACCAAGGAAATAATACTTGAGCAGATGAGAAAACTAGAGTTTTTCCCAGATTTGAAATATGAGAATTGAATAAGTGATTTAACTCATATTAGTTATTTTCCTGTTTGGTATGAATGATTGTTTGTCTATGATTGAGTTGTATGCTTGAATGTATGTGCCATATTCATATGTGTAGTCTCTGGAAAGAAAGTTAAAGTGTGCACATGCACAATGATACAGAGAATGCACACAAGTATTTACCTGATTTCAAAGGACAGAACCTTATGTATTTGTACTTAACTTGATTTTAACCTAATTAACAAATTGCTTTTGTGAATTTTCTCATACCAGACATGTGTCTGACCCTAGTGTGCTAATGGCATCTGGGGTGTCTCATTTAAAATGAGGCAGTTTCCAATGCTTTTTCAGGGATTGCAGCAACTAAGTAGGAGTAGGAGCAAGGCCTTGAGAAGAAGATATAGCATGCTAAACTTAGTTAGATAAGAGCCTAAATGTTGAAATCTGCATGTATTGATAACTTAAATTGCTACTTGTACTAAATGTTGAATATTGGAGGGATATTTTGTTAAGTATTTTGTTAAGAATTTGACTTGTATCTGGAATCTATGAACCTAGTTAAATTTCTGATATGTTTAAAAGTTAATCGAAATCTTGTAAGTGGATTTAGCAAAAAGTAAACTTAAAAGGATTTTATTTTCTTTTTACTGAAATGCTTTGTAAATAAATCTGAATTCATTTCTGAATTGAATTAATAAAAGTAAAATGTTTTTTTTAAAAAGCTTCAGACAGAATGAAATGAAAGGTATCTCCATTGTTTTGAACTAGTGTGTAGCATATACAGGACTCATGGGTAACCAGCCTCAACTAAATGAAGTATTGGTTGATCATGATAGGCTGTATCTTGAAAATACAGATGCATTTCAAAGCATAGTACATTTAACATTTGTTTCACTCAGTTTTCTGGAAACTGAGCAAAAATATTGACATGTACATGTATACCTGTGTACATGTTGATAATTGGGCAAAAATATAAATATAAATTCTTAAAACAGTTGTAGGAATGGGTTTTAAAAATAGTTATGTAAGAAGAATTGTTTTGTATGTTAGGTTATAGGCAAAAATTAAATATATATGTACAATTATAGGTAGGCATCAGATTTCTAACCATACAGGAGAAAAAAAAAGAAAAACCAAAAATTGTGTTTGAACCGACCAGCATAGCACTCGAACTCGTGACCTTTCATGTATAAGTTAGGCGCGTTTCCATTACGCCTAGATGTTGCTTGTGTTCCCTTAGGATCCACTTTCTTTTATACTGAATTTGTCACTATTCAGAACTTAACACAAACATCTATATTAAAAGCTTGTTTACTATTGATTATTACTTGATCACTTCTTAGTTAGTATAAACAGACTAATGTGTATGTTTCCAGTGGATTGTTTGGTCAAAAAAAAATAATAATAATAAATTAGCAATCCAACATCCTCTTGTTTTCCAGAACTCTGATTCAAACAAGAGAGGCATATACATCCTCACATGTATGTGCTTATCTTTGTGAATGTACTGATATATTTATATTGGTTGATTATTGTGATCCTGGATATATTTTGGTTTATTGAAGAAAGATATTGACCCTGAGAATTATATTTGCAATGGATGATATATCTATTTATTTATATATCCTCTTTACCTTAAAAAAAAAATTTCTTATGAAATTAGAGTAGAAAAAGGAGGGTCATTTCAACTTCATTCTGGATCATCACTCCGCGTATAGTTATTAAAGTGGTTTTCGGTTTAGATAGAGAGTATATCCATAACCGAATTCCGGTCTCTTTAATAACTTCCGTAATTATTTCACCGATTGGTCGTTTATTTATTTCAAAACCAAATCAATTTCAATTTCAATTTCAATTCGTAAATCAACATTTCGTTTGTCTTTCAAAACCAATTCCATAAATTTACGTTTCAAAACTTCCAAATTATACATTCAAAGTCTTACAATTCAATTTCAATTTTATTTAAAACAATTCAAATATTGATTCAACTTCGAATATAAGTTTCATTCCGAAATCTTTTAAATAATTTTAATCTTAACTTTCAAATCAATTTAAACTCATTTATCGATTTCATTCAATATTCGTTAAGTTACTTTATCATTCAAAACAATTTCAATTAAATTTTCAATTCATTAAATCAATTCTTAAGTTCAACTTCATTAAATCAAAACTTACAATTTTGAATTAAACTAAATTCTTCAAATCAATTCTTTCAATTACAAGTCTTACATTAATTCCAAAAATCTCACATTTTCATTTCTTGTTAAAGAAAATCCATTCTCACTTATTTACTTTCTTAAATAATTTCCCAAAACTTAATTCATAAAGAAACTCAATTTCAATTATTTACGAAGTAGAATTCACTTATTCAAAAGTTCAATTTTTACTTATTAAAGAGTTCAATCCAATTTAATCATTAAATAATCCAATCTTATTTAATTATTAAATAATTCAAAACTTAATTATTAAATAATTTCAAAGTTTAATAATTTCAAACTCAGTTATACTTTCAAACTTAATTATTAAATCATTTCAAACTTTAATAATTTCAAACTTAATTATAATTTCAAACTTAATTCAATCATTTCTCAAATTAAACAACATTTTTCATCAATTATATTGTTAATATTTTGTTTCAGATTTTTAAATATTAACATTTTCCTTTCATAAAAAAAAATTTCAAATTTTAACTTCATTTCAAAACCATATTATTTATTCAAATAATATCTTCGTTTATTTTTAAATCAAATTATTGACCAATCGGGTTTTATTTATTTTTCTATCCTAGGTCAAAGTTCAATTTGGGTATTTATCATTTCAACCCGATTCCAATTCAATTCAAAAATCAAAGCATAACAAAGGGAACTTGCAGTGTGATAACTGGGATGGTGTTAAAGTAAATAAACAAGCAATAACAACAACCAATATCAATCCAATAATCAATTAAAATAATCCCGAAATAACTGTATTAATTCGCATTGTTATTTGTACGAATTAATATAATTATTTCTAGAGTCTACGCTGTAGATTAAAGATTATTACATTACGGTTTTCACTTGTCATTCAATTACAATTTCATCCATCATCAATTTAACAACATACAATCAGTGGTTCAAAGTGTAATTAAACAAATCCTACGTGTCAATAAATTTTACAGTTAATGGGGTTATATTATACAAATGTCAGTTAATCAAATTTAACATTTAACTATCCTATATCAAGTTCAATTGCATACTATTTATCATTTTAACATTAACAATTTAACGTCCAATATAAACATCAACAATCAATCAATTACCAGCCAAACTGTATTATCATCACATAAATAACTAACAGATAATGGTGTCAAATGTCACAGGTGGACTGATACAGGCAATAGCATATATAACAGTGTAATTAACTAACAGCAGTATTTTTCAATTGTCGTTCCAATTGAAATCAGATTTAATAAATAAAAGAAAGTTAATCGTGAGTGAGTGCTCACCTTTCGAGGCTAGATAGAACAGAAGATAACACGGATACGCGCACTGATACAGACACTGAAATTTGAATTACGAAATGCAAACCCAACTTCCAAAGCAAGGCTAGAATGGTACGAATTTGACGAACAAAGCTGATTGATAGGGAATCAAGGATCAGAATCAGTTAGATATAATAGAAACAAAATGTATATTATATTATTATTAATAATTTATAAAAATCAATACGACAATTAAAATAAAATATATATATAAACAAAGGTATATACAACCTCATAAGTAAGCACAACATAATATATATTAATATAGAAAAGGTTTATAATAAATCTAGCTTTTGTACAAATATAAACTATCATAAGTTTTAACAAACGACAACACATACACTTAGAATCAACAACATACTTATATCAATATGCACTATAGCCAGTCAACGCATGCGTATAATAGTAGTATAATATGTATAACTAACATATGTTTGAAATTTAACATATAGTATGAAAATGAAACAGCCTACTTATATATAGATACAAGTACATCCTAGTCTAAACTAAACTTATGTATTCCAGTTATATAAACTCGCACCTACCCCATATTATATTCAAAAGTAAGCTGCACACTTAAACATACAAACTACTAGTATATTTCTACCGCAACTTGTGCTTTACTACAGCATATACCACTGTTTATAAAATCAGCACTATTTATAAACAAATATAACTATATATGCAGAGACACTATGCAACACTATACGAACCTACTATGTTGTATATAACTTATGTAAACTCTTATATATATAACTTGTACATATATAATTTATTTTCTTTTGTAAAACAAAGAGAGAGTCTTCATATGTATACACTGTATATTACACATCACCAACATAACTCACTTTGTCTATAAATGAACAAGACAGAGCAATATATATACTGTACTAAACAAGATGTTGAACTCACATACGTATACAAATAATTATATGCGGCCATATGTTTGGGCAGACAATGTTTCTTATTATAATTTTTTTTTTAAAAAAAACAAGACAGCACAAATATATAACAAATGTAAATAGACACTCATATAACTTACACATATACGAACCTGTATATTAGTATATAGCTACCTATATATAAGACTCGAACTAACATATGTGTACTTTTCCAAATGTTAATATAAATGTAAATATAACATGTTTTATAAACATAAACATACCAAGGTGAGGGCGGATCTGCAGATGTAGTGGTGAGCGAGAGGAGGTTGAGGGTTGGTCGTGAGGGGTGGCAGCTAGGTGGTGGCGCGTGGAGGATGGGTGAGCTGCCAGTGGAAGCGGAGGCTAGGCCAGAAAAGGCGGGGAAGAACGGCGGGGTGGGGTGCCGATCTGAGGTGTGAAGGCAGGGGCTTCGTTTGGCTAAGGATTTGGTTCAAAGAAAAAGGCTCGGCAAAATTAAAGTGGAGGAGAAGAGGTAGGTTAGAGGGATGGGTTCAAACCGAAGTGAAGAAAAATGGAAAAGAACGAAGAAAAAAAATATATATAAACATTGTCTTCTCTGGTTCAATGCAAATGAACAGACCAAAGATTTAATATGAATACCATTAGTTAAAGTTGGAAAGCAAAAGTCATAAGGTAAAAGCTGGGAATTTTAAAAGCCAATGGCTATTCGATTCTCACGATAAAATATGGGAAAGATAAAAGGTTGCAACCATTGGATTATACGGTAGACAAATGAAGGGTCACGGAAGCCAAAAAGTTTCGACAACGGTTACCGATACGATCCAACGTTTTACAGATTTCGCTGTCCACCGTACGTCGGAATACACAAACAAATACACTACAGAGATCAGTACGACGAGATGATCAAAACGGTATACAGATATCAGGGGTTTGATTGGTTATAAAAAAATCGAATTTTCTACTGACGGAAAAATGCAAGAAAAACACTGGAAAATAAGATCGACGGAGCTAAAGAAGTCTGAATTTTAAAAAAACGACAACTGACGACTTGCTCAGAAGATGGTTTAGAATTTTTCTATGTAAAAATATTTCGGTTTCAAAAATGTTTTATTTTCATCGCTTTTTAACTGATTAAATTGAAGTAAATTTACGCGCGAAATAAACTTTCGTATTTTCGGACGAAAATTTACCAGTTGCTAAGTTTAACTAGAAGTATTCCAAATATCAAATTTTTATTTCAAAATTTTATCGTTTTAAAATTTCACAAAATTTCAACTAATTACGTTATTAAAACAGTTGAAATTTACGAGTCGTTACAGTTATATTACTCTATGTCTGTGATTCTGTGATTGATTCATTTACTGTATATGCTAAGTTTTGCCAATTATAAATTTACAGTCTGTTGTTTTGATCAATTCAAGTCTGACATGTGTGGATGCGAATGGTTCGGAATACCGGGTTGTTACAATATAATTCAAGGGTTTAAAAATAAATGTTGCTAAAAATTGTTTACTACAAACCGAAACCCATTCCATTTAATCATTATCTTTAAAAATCTCCTTTTAAAGGTTTAATTACATTTACGGGTTAAAGACAAGTGCTGCTAAAAACAATTTCCACAATAAACCCAAATATTTTATACTTTGAAAACATTTTAAAACTCCCTTCTTAAAGATTTATTTATATTTAAGGGTTAAAAACAAGTCTTGCTCAAAACATTTGTCACAATAAACCCAAACATTTTATAATTTGAAAACATTCACTTTAAACTCCTTTCTTAAAGATTTATTTTCTTAAAGATTTATTTATATTTAAGGGGTAAAAACAAGTATTGCTCAAAATATTTGTCACAACAAAACTAAACATTTTATACTTTGAAAACATTCCTCTTTAAACTCCCTTCTTAAAGATTTATTTATATTTAAGGGTTAAAGACAAGTGTTGCTCAAAACATTTGTCACAACAAACCCAAACATTTTAGTTATCCATTAATAACTTTAAACATTTATTTAAAGATCAAAGCATATCCATACTTACTAATTAAGGCAATGCACTTTTTGTTGATTCCATAAAACAATTTATTTTAACTTAAGTGTTAAAATCCAAACTCTCTTTATTATATTTATAAAATACGTAATTTAATATTTAAAACTTATATATATAGATATATCTTTAAAATACTTATTAATATGTTAAAATACTTTTAAAATTACTTAAAATATATGATAATTACTTATACAGAATATTATGTAAAAATAGAGGAATTTGGAATAAATAGAAAAACAAGTTTTTATTTTAAATGCTACTTAGTTTAGAAATCCATAATTAATTGTTAAAGATATATATATATATATATATATGCTTGAAACCAATTTTAAAACACTGTTTTATAAGTTAGAAAACAACCCCAAAAATATTAGAGAAAAATATATTTTAAACATCATTTTGGACAATTTATATCTTCAATTTACAATGATAGCACTTCTAGAAGTGCTGCCTAAAGTTCTGTGACTAGTTTTATCACATTTTTGCTTCAACTTTGTGTCTTGTTTTCAATACCTTAACAATTGATTTTAGATCCATTCTTTATAGATTGGTTAGTATTCTTTGGGTACTTGGAAAACATGAATCAATATCCCAAAGAATATCTTTTAATTATTTTAGAGAATTTCCCGAAAATAGGGTATTTTATCGAACTGCACTTATAGCGACTATTTTGCTATAACTTTTTGCATTTCGTTCAACTAGCTATCAAATGAATTAGGCTTCAAAACTTTCCCAATAAGAATAATATATTATTATTGCTAAAGAAACCTCTAAGAAAGTTTCCACAAAAATGCGCGTTATTTTCAAAGACTAACTATTTTTAAAAGTGTCACTATAGCGACCTTTTTACTCCAGTCTTTTGTTACTTTGATTTACTTCTTCTATAACTTTCCAAAACATATTCTTTACTTTTCTAAATACTATAGAAGTGTAGATAATAACCAAACAAGTTATTATTAAGGTATGTTATTAAATCACCATTTTCACAAGTTACAGTTTAAGGGATTCAAAGTGCGTTTATAGCGGCTATCGCTATACGGACAATTCCGTATTCAATCCAATATTTAGTGTCATGTTATTTTATACACATATATGATTCCAAATTCCAACCATACTACTGCTAAACATACACTTCAATATATCCATTTTAAATGTTCAAATGAACTTTATCACAAGTCAATGGTTTAGTAAGTAACTACTTTAACAATTTATATATTTTTTAAAGCATATAATCAAGGGTTTAAGTTTAAGTAGTTAATGTAATATAGAGCAAGCATATTAACATGTGATTTAACAACCATTTTCAAGAGATTAAGCAAGCAAATATCAAGCAATATTTCAAGTTAACTTGGAGCCAATTTATAGTGAAATCAAAGTGAGTTAACTCATTTTTATCAATCCATATCTCTTCCTACCAACATCCATTTGTAACCCCACTTCTTCTAACATTTTTTTTCTTCAACCTAAAGATCTTCCTTAACATCTCTATAACTCATGCACATCCTCCCCCATCATGGTGCTCACGGACTTCCTCTCATCTCCACATGCTCAAGGCCCAAAGCCCTCCCTCACCATGTTGCTCGCGACCTAAGCCTCTTCCCCCTCTTTTTCTATACATCCATCATCCTATTCCATCCCTTAGAACCCATGGCCTAAGGCCAAATTATCTCCACGACTCACGCATAAAGGAAGAATGAGGAGAGAAGAGAAAGAAGCAAAGAAGTAAAGAAGAAGAGATTTGGTTTGTGAAAATGAAGTGAATGTGTGAGTGTATTTATAGGCTTAGTGTTGGGTGAATTTTCTTCACCGGACCACTCCTTTCCTACCACCGAACCGGGCTCCACCGAACCACTCCTCTCCCACTACCGGACGAAGCCCTACCAAGTCAACATACCAAACTCCGCCTCCCTACCTCTACCGAACCATACCCCACCGATCCAGGAGAAGGAGACCACCGGTCCAACTCCGTCTCCATACCTCTACCGAACCAAACCTCACCTCCCACCACTACCGGTCCAGGCCACCTCCTACCGGACCAGTTCATCGCCGAATGAAGCATCTCCAACCATTACCGGACCAGCCACCTTCTCCAACCGCCGGACCAAGCTACGTCCTCACCACCAGACCAAACTACGTCCTCACCACCGAACCAACCTGTCACCAAGGTCCTACCGAGCCAAAGCATTGCCAGGCCAGATTGTATCAGCCCGGGCCCATCAGCAGCTGTATACATCCAAGACCTCTACCTCCAGCCTCACTCTATAAATAGAGGGGCAGGGGTACAACAATGAGGGACAAGTTTGAGAGCTCAAGCACGGAAGAAACTCTTCAAACAACTTTCTTTTACTTGTATCAAAGCTTTGTACTTGTAATCATAAAAAAAAGAAGGGAAATAACATATAAAGTGGACGTAGGCACATTCTGGCTGAACCACTATAAATCTGCGTGTCTTTTTACAGTTTAGCCCCTGTTTTTTACGTATTTGCATAAATCGCTCAAATTACTAAGAATAACATAAGATCTACTAAATCATACAACTTTGAGGTGTTTGTCCATTTTTTGTGCAAACATTTTTGGTGCTTTCGCTGAGAATTAGAAGCTCGAAGCTTCAGCTTCATCTACTTAACAAGTTTTCCAAACAGCATCGTCCGCCACTTGGAAAACATGCCTCCCAAACAGAGAAAAGATGTTAACAAAGGAAAAAACATCGCATCCAGCAGTCTTCCAGATCCAGCTGTCACGAATCAAGTAAATCGTCCTCCTCCAGCAACAGTAACAAATGAAGGACAGGCTAACCCAACCACTCCTGCCACAGAACAGCCTGCAGCAATTACTAGGGCAGATTTGGACAGAGTTGTTGTTGAAGTAACTAACCGCTTCACGTCCCAGCAGGAAGCCTTGGTGGACCATCTCATGTCACGCTTGAGGGACGCTGAAGAATCCAACCGCAACACTGAATCATGGGGCGAGTCCCAGTCTGGAGGATCTCAGAGACAGCAAAGGTCTTCCTTCTTCGAAGGAGCTAACGGTAGAAGTAGCCGTGGTAGGAGCCGAGACCGAGCACAGCCCGAAGTTAGGCCTGAGGAAACGTTTGGTACCGAACCCAACGGGGAAGGTACCGGGCGAAGGTCAACTGTAGCTGAGCCTGTCATGCTGCCTAACCACAGAAACACCAGTGAACGGGGCCGAGCTAGAGTTCAGCCCGAAGTTGGACCCGAGGAAGTGCTTAGATCAGAACCCAACAGGGGAAGATCAAGGCAAGGGCCAACTGTAGCTGACCCAAGCATGCTCCCAGAAGATCAAAGGCAGCCACTGGAAAATATGAGGAATGATAGACGATACCATCCCTACAGGTCGTCTGGACGGAATCAATCCCACAGAACAGAACCAAACTCATTTCTATCTGCTCCAAGTTCTGATGAAAGGATGGCACGCTTATTCAGAGAGTGTGTCCAACGGGAGCAAAGAGATCGAGGGATAGGCGCTAGGGTAACCAGCCCTTTCGCCCGCAATATCGAAATTGCTATCACCCCCCGAGAATGGAAGATGCCAACAATGGAACCCTACAAAGGAACCTCCGATCCCGTTGTACACTTACAGAGGTACACGCAGCATATGCTCATGAGTGGAGCAACAGAGGGAGTACTGTGCAAATGCTTTCCGCTCTTCTTAGCAGATCTTGCTACCTCCTGGTTCTGTCATCTACCCCAAGGATCCATCAGCTCATGGGAAATGTTAAAAGAAAATTTTATCAGTCAGTTCCGCATTCATGTGGAGCAACCTAAGGACGCTTATTCCTTATCCAGCGTCAAACAGAAACCTGGAGAAAAGCTGTAGCAATACCTAACCAGATTCAACGCCGCAGCAGCCGCAGTTCAAGATGCCGATGAGAAGCTTATCCTAATGGCCCTCTGCAGTGGGGTGCATCCGGACACTAAATTGGCTAGAAGATTGACAAAAGAAAAACCAGCTACTTTACCCGATTTCTTCCATGAAGCCGGGAAATACATGAGGCTTGAGGATGCTACCATTGAGGGGCAGTCAGGACAGCAAAGTAAGACGACCCATGGCAACGCCCCTGCTGTGGCGAGGGACGCTCGAAGAAATGATTCCAGAGACAATGCTGGGGGCAAGAAGGTAGAAAAGCGCCTATATCGGCCAGGACCAAGATTCGACACTTACACCCCTTTGAACGAGACCGTCGAAAATATCTTCCTTGCCACCCAAGGCGAAGTTAGATACAAACGCCCACCATACAAGAAGGAATCAGAAAACGCACAGAAGTTTGGAAAATTTTGCCACTTCCACGAATCTCACGGACATGATACCAACGAATGCCATCATCTCCGAGATCTGATTGAGGAACACATCAGAAGGAAGAAACTGGAACGTTATGTAAAAAGTCAAGACAGGACTCCAGCTCCTGCCAATGAAAACCCAAGGCTACCTTCACCAGGGACCGACAGAGAAAACCGCAACGCTAGCAGCTCTAGTCAAGAGAAGATAGTGGTCCATACCATCTCAAGAGGTCCGCACATCGCAGACAGAAGTTGGAGAGAGATGGAAAGATATGGGAAGTCGCTTAGAGACAATAAAGACTGTGTCAATACGGTTATAGAAGAGCGCCACCCAAAGCGGAAAGAAAGTGATGACATCACATTCAGTAAACGCGACCTAGAAGGAAGACAGTACCCTCACATGGATCCCATGGTTATCTCTGCCCGACTCGGTCCCGCCGAAGTTTACCGAATCCTGGTAGACACTGGAAGCTCTGTAAATATCCTGTTCAAACACGCATTCGACAAAATGAAGCTATCAATGAAGGATGTATCTCCCTACGATAAACCACTACACGGTTTCACTGGAGATGCGAAGATACCCCTCGGGCAGCTGGACCTCTTTGTTGAGATTGGAAGCCATCCCCGCTCCGTTGTAAGGAAACAGACGTTTGTGCTGATAGAAAACCATTCGGCCTACAACACCTTCTTAGGAAGACCAGCCTTGTCTGACTTCCAGATTGTCCTAGCCCCAGGGTGCCTGAAAATAAAATTTCCAACAGACAATGGGGTAGGGGAAGTGGAAGGAGACCAGGATATTGCACGAGACTGCTATGTAACCGAACTTCGCAACAACCACAGGAAAGATAAAGGGAAAGGTGTAGAGGTTGCCCTCTGCACAAAAAGCCTTGAAGCATAGCAGCTAAAGAAAGCCCCTCCTCTTCGATACACCAGCGACCCTTTCAATGAATTAGACCCTAGGGACAAAGAGGAGGAGGCCACCGCCGAGCCTGCAGAGGCTATGGAGTTTATATCTATAGACAAGCACGACTCAAGTAGGCTACTGAAAATTGGGTCCCAGCTGAAAGCTGAATTGAAGGAACAACTCATTGATTTTCTCCGCCACAACTTGGATGTATTCGCTTGGTCACACGCTGACATGACCGGAATCTCCCCCGACATAGCATGCCACGTATTAAACATTGATCCTACCAAGGCGCCTGTAAAACAAAAAAAAAGAAGTATGGGGGCAGAGCGATCAGCAGCCCTCGATGAAGAAGTAAAGAATCTACTCGCCAATGACTTCATACGAGAAGTTATTTACCCAGAATGGATTGCCAACCCGGTACTAGTAAAGAAGGCTAATGGGAAGTGGCGGACCTGCATTGACTTCTCCAACCTAAACGACGCCTGCCCAAAGGATTGCTTCCCGCTTCCCAGAATCGACCAACTTGTAGACAGCACAGCCGGGCACGAACTCCTATCTTTTATGGATGCATACTCAGGATATAACCAAATTCCTATGCATGCTCCCGACCAAGACCACACTAGTTTCATCACCGACCGGGGTTTATACTGCTACAAAGTGATGCCCTTCGGACTTAAAAATGCAGGAGCCACCTACCAGCGCCTCGTCAACAAGATGTTTGCAGGGCTAATAGGACAAACTATGGAAGTATATGTAGACGACATGCTGGTGAAATCACGGAAAGCCAAAGATCACGTAAGCCACCTAGGCGAAATGTTCCAGGTACTTCGACAGTATGGAATGAAGTTGAATCCACTAAAGTGCTCCTTCGGAGTGTCATCGGGAAAATTCTTAGGGTTCATCGTCCATGCCCGAGGGATTGAAGCAAACCCTGAACAAGTCCGAGCATTAAGGGACATCAAGATACCTTCCACCCGAAAGGAAATGCAAAGCCTAAATGGAAAAGTGGCCGCCCTAAGCCGATTCATCTCCAAAGCAACGGACAAGTGCGTCCCCTTTTTCGAAGCTCTAAAGAAAGATAAAGGAAAGTTCGAATGGACGGACGAATGCTTAACCGCTTTCCTTAACCTAATCGAACACCTCCAGAAACCACCGGTACTCTCGACCCCAAGCGAAGGCGAAGAATTATACCTATACCTTGCTGTGTCATCTCACGCTTTAAGCGCTGCCTTGGTAAGGGAAGACAACCGCACGCAACGACCAGTTTACTTCATCAGTAAAAGGTTTACTGGGGAAGAAGTCAGATATCCTAAACTTGAAAAGTTAGCATACTGTTTACTAATCACTTCACGAAAACTACGTCACTACTTCCAATCCCATTCCATCAAAGTTCTGACCGATCAACCACTGAGGCAGGTACTCCATCGTCCCGACACTTCCGGGCGACTACTTAAATGGTGTATTGAGCTGAGTCAATATGATATCACCTATCACCCTCGCACCGCCATCAAGGGACAAGCCATGGCTGATTTCATTGCAGAGTTCACTACCAACGAGGATAAGGAGCAACTGGAAATAACAGAAGATATCAAGTGGAATCTCTTTGTGGACGGTGCATCTAACGAACAAGGCTCGGGGGCAGGTGTGGTAATAATCACTCCCAGGGGAAATAAATTGCACTATGCTATAAGGTTGGAGTTCGCTGCCACCAACAACGATGCAGAATATGAAGCAGTGATAGTTGGACTAGAAATTGCCATAGAAATCGGAGCCAATTCTTTGTGTCTTCACAGCGATTCTCAACTTATTGTTAATCAAATACTAGGAGAATTCCAAGCTCGAGAGGAACGACTCATAGCATATCTAAAGAAGACCAAGTTGCTTCTCAGCCGATTGGATCAGTACTTAGTCAAACACATCCCTCGGGAAGAGAACCAAGAGACCGACGAATTGGCAAAGCAAGCGAGTATGAGAGACATCGCCATCTTCGGGGCAGTAACCATCTCAAAGCAAACGGTCCCAAGTTTTGAGCAAGTGAATCTGATAGCCGCAGCCGAAGAAGCAACTTGGATGACTCCCATCCGAAACTACCTACAAAGTGGCACACTACCCGACGGGCGTAATGAAGTCAAGAAAATCTTGAGGAAAGCGTCCCGCTATACAATACAAGAAGACATCCTCTATCGGCGCGGTTTCTCTAACCCATTATTAAGGTGTGTCGCCGGAAGGGAAGCCAAGGAAATCTTATCCAACATCCATCAGGGGAGCTGTGGAGATCACACCGGGGGGCAAACATTAGCAAAAAAGATACTCCGATACGGATATTTCTGGCCCACCCTAAGCAAGGACGCCTCAGATTTCGTCAAGAGATGTGACAGATGCCAAAAATTTGCTAAGATTCCACGGCTACCAACAACTGAGATTACTCAAATGACCAGCCCTTGGCCCTTCGCAATATGGGGAATTGACTTAATCGGCGAGCTACCGATGGGCCGAGGCGGGGCCAAATATGCTATAGTGGCAGTTGATTATTTCACCAAATGGGTGGAAGCAGAACCTCTGAATAAAGTATCTTCAGCAAAAGTTATTAACTTCTTGATCAAAAATGTTCTATGCAGGTACGGAGTCCCACTCAAAATCATATCAGACAATGGACTTCAATTTGACAGCGAGGAATTCGCCAACTGGTGCCAAGAACACAGAATTCATAAAAGCTTCTCATCCGTAGCATATCCCCAGGCAAACGGACAAGTCGAAGCAGTCAACAAATTTCTGAAAACTCTAATCAAAAAGAAGCTCGAAAAGTCAAAGGGCGCTTGGGTGGATGAACTTCCTACGGCACTATGGGCCTATCGCACATCTTTCAGAACATCGACAGGGTACACTCCTTTCTCTTTGGCATACAGATCGGAGGCTATGCTCCCAGTTGAAACTATTGTGCCTTCCCATCGTCGGATCCACTATAACCCAGAAGAGAACGAAGAACTCCTTCACATGTCTTTGGATCTAATCGAGGAGAGAAGAAACGATGCAGTCCTCAAAACAGCAGCCCACAAGCAAAAAGTGGCAGCACAATACAACTCCAAAGTCAAGCATCGTACCTTACAGGAAGGGGATCTTGTCCTCAAGCGAATCTTCCCTCGCCCCGGAGCACTAGACCCAATCTGGGATGGACCATATGTAATTCATAAAGATCTCCACAACGGAGCCTATATTTTGTCAACATTGGACGGAGAGGTGTTCCAGAGGGCATGGAACATCCAACACCTCCGTCGATACTTTTCTTAACATGTATTGCCCATATGAAGTGAATTAACAAAGAGAATCAGTGGACGTAGGCATTTTCGTGCCGAACCACTTTAAAAAACCTTGTCTCTTTTTTAACTTGTTCCTTTGTATCTTGGCTGCTTGTTAACTTTATCCTTTTCTGTTGAACAAAATCCTAAGTATATAGCATTTCTATTCAAAGCACTCCACAATGCAACTTCACGTGGACAAGACCCAACAGGTATCATGCGAATCTATGCCCTCGCCAATGAGACACTTTCGCTCCAGCATCCCTCTGCTGCGGGTTAACTCATTGCTCGCGACGGCCCTTAAAGCCAACTGTAATGAGCCGATTATAAGCCACCGAGAAGGCCGACTATAGCCGAGGCAGCTCATTACGGCGTTAGGCTCGCCGGCAACTGTGAACCGACTATAAGCCCCAACATAAGGTGTGGCCAGCCAGGGGCAGTTCACAGTTGACGATCGGCACCCACGCTAGCCGGCCACAGTAAATCGAATAATACCCACGATTACGGGCCATAATGGCCCGGGTAGTTATTGTGCGCGATCTCGGCTCCGATGTGTCTTAAGTGCGGCTGTGGTAAAAAAGAATTAACTCCCCCCGAAGGCGTAAGATGGGTGACAAATGTCTCCAAGACCCACAGCTAGGGAAAGTGACTACAAAACCCGTTTGCCACGAACTTAAGCACATCGAAGGCCTTCCGTGATTGGAAGTTTTACTATTTCACATATTTCAATTTTACTTAAAAAAGCTTTCCTCCTATCCTCTATAACAATCCATAAAGTACAGAATACGGAGCAGAAGACACTCGCCAATGGATGCGTGGATCCACAATCAGATGGCAGGGCATTCAACTACTTTCCATGCTCAGTCATACAAGATATTCAAGACTGCCATCTACGATTAAAACATGAAAGGCGGTATTTTCTTCTTTTATGTACAAATACATGACTATAATTTGTTCACACCACACGCTAATATTGCAAGTCATAAAATTATGGTTTAGAACCAGAGTCTAACATCAAACACAATTTAATTACAAGAATATACATAGCTACATTTCTCATACGATATGTCGAAATAGCAACAAATATTTAAGAAACGACAAAATCAACTTAAGTTAAAAAATTACACGTCAAGAATAATGTTGATTGTTACAAGTAGCAAGAATTAAAACTTAGAAGTTACTCTACTGTCTTAAGACTAACGTATACAACCATGTCAAGTCTACAAAAAGAATTTTCCAGGTCTAATCAGGGAGCCGGTTGTGTCGGAGTCTTGTCCTTGTTCTGTTGCCCACCTGTCCGGTCATAAAAAGAATTCATTAGCGATAAGTAACCAAGTTAACGGAAAGACTAGAAAGGAAGACTTACCAGCACCTGCTTCTTGACCATCCTGGTCGTCATCCTCTACCTGCACACCTGCCTCCTCAGCAGCAAGCAGCCGCATACCCTCCTTTACCGCCACTTTCTCCTCCTTGGTAAACTGGGCAGTGACCACATCCATACTGAAGACCGTTCCACCCTCTTTATCTGCATCAGCCTTAGCCTCCTCTAGAGCCCGGAGATAAATCTTAGCCATGACCTTGGGATAATCATCCATCCAGGACAGGTTGCCCTGCTTCCAGGTACGGAAGTACATATCCTGGAGCATTTCGTCCATCATCCCCTCATTCTCCTCAAACTCCCTCATCCGGGCCTCGGAAGCCGACAACCTCCCAACGGCGGCATCTCTCTCCGATCGGTATCTCGAGCAGTCAACCAGAAGGGATCCCCGCATTGCCTCCATCTCCTCCCTCAACTTGGCTTGAGCAAGCTCTGCAGCCTCAAGTTTCCCGGACAATTCCTCCACCTGCTCGAGATCCGCTTTCCGAACCTCGTCCACCGTGGAAATAGCCATGTCAATCCATTCTTTGCAAGTAGCTTCCATTTTCCGCAATTCGGCCCGACTGGCCTCTTCCATTGTAATACCCCAAAATTTTGTGAAAAATCATTTTTGTAAAATGATTTAATTTTTGAAATATTTAGATTTAAATATGGTGAAATTTCTGGAATAAATAGTGTGCAAGTATATGTGTGCACGTGCACACTGAAATGGCACAAGGAAGAACTCCAGATTTCTTGGATTTAAAACAAGAATTAAAAAGCAATACAAACATGATTTTGCAACATGGATATTTGATTTCTGGAATTATATGGATCATCTTAGAAAATAAGAAAAGTAAGTTTTACTTTAAATCAGTAAACAGATTTTATTTAAAACCCAGAAAAGAAAATTATACATATATATATGTTATAAGGATTTGTAAACATGTATACATATAGGTGCATATGTTTCTGAAATTAAAGAGGAATTAAATAAGCCTAGATAAGATATGTATACAAATATACATTTTTAAGTACTGAAAAGTATATATATATATAAGCAAGTGAAACTATAACATTAAAATGACATGAAATGTGATACAAGTCAATATGCTTGTGTAGGCAAAAATAGCAAAGGGGATTCTCAGGAATAATTAAAATATGAAATAGGATAGTCACACTTTTAACATGACTAGGTGAGTGGCCATTTTCTGAAAAGTAAAAGAAAGAAAATGCAGCCTTTAAATTGGTTAATATGGCCGGGGTATTATGAATGAAAAATGCATGATGTTAGCCAGGACAGAAATGGAATTCTGTTTTAACAAAACCCTAGTGGAAAAAAAATGCATATAAATAGGCAGTTTTGGCCAGTAGAATTATCTTTACCCCAAGCTGCACAAAAATAAGAAAGGAAGAAAAATATTGGAAGGAAGGAGAAAACACTCAAACAAGGATTTTCTGGATTAATAAGAAGAAATATTTAGGTGAGTAACCTCACTGAGTTCATGGCATTAAGACCTGAGATGAGGCAGCCACTTTTTATATTGCCATTTATATATTTCTAGTTTTGATGTATATGATTTCATCAATGCTTTTTGGATGTCTTATTTTAAATCTGATATGATTTAATATGGATGATTTTGATGATCTTTGATTGGTTGAGACATTTGTCTTTGGATGTGTATCATACTGTTTTATTTATACTCATAAATGTTAAAGTCTAGGATCTTAAAATTATATAGAGAATACTCTCAACTGTTATAGATCTATGGCATGGAAACTTTACAAAAATGTTGGGAGCTGCATTATACTTGGTATAAGTGCTGAGGCTTGAGAAGAAAAATGTTAAGGGTGCAATAGAAATTTTCTAAGTGCTGAGCCCTTAATCAAATCAAAAAAAAAGGAAGAAACCCACAAGCTAAAATTATGATTGAACCAGATCCTGAATCTGAATCAATCATAAAGGCTTGCAGATCAATATAATAAGAACATGCCATGCCTCTTTTTACAGTTGAAAATATTCTTATATTTTACTAAGATCAAGACATATTGACCCCATTTAGGAAATAACTGTCTGCTTATTTCTGAGGAGAATTATGCTAGGAAAGATTATGGATGTTTCCATGTTTGCAGTGACATGTTCACTTAGCATATTTGATGATAGGATTTAAGACAATACACTAGTAAATAAACTAGGGAAGGGAAGGCCAAGAAAGCTGCTGGAATGCTTGTCATATTTGAAGTATGCAAGTTGGCACATGGTTTGTTTAAGCCCTGAGATCTTTGTGCAATGATGTGAATTAGTTCATTGCAATGTGTCCCAGTGATTCCTTAATAGCAGATGAGGCAGGGATTTAAATTGAATTATACAACCTGTAAATGAAGAAATAGGAATATGGATATTTCTTAGGTTGAATGGTATGGAACCAAGATGGTTCCAGTGAATGCAAATGTTGCAAATAGATAATTATGTTTGCATGATTATGTATGCAAGTGTAAGAATGATAAATGAATATATCATACCTGAATCAACTTAATTATACTATGTTAAAGTAATTGATTGCAGGAATTTGCTTAAATAACTAATTGGTGCTCTTATATTCTCTATTGCTTAATATCATGAATGTATTGATGTTGCTCATACCAGATCATAGATCTGACCCTTGTTTGCTCATGGCATATGGGGTGTCTTATTTTAAAATGAGGCAGCCACTCATGCTCTTTCAGGTAACCCAGGCACTAAGTAAAAATGAAGTTATGGCTATTATGGAGGAGTGAATGAACATGCTAGCTAGTTTCAATAAGAGCTTAAATTGATTATATCTGCATGTATTCAGGAAAATTTTTATGTTTCTAAGATTTCCAGTCATGTAATGAATTCTATTATGGTTAGATGGATTAGTTGTATCATGATTAAATATATTGTTATGCACTAAGGATTAAAATCTAAAAGAAATATCTGAGTGGGGAACAAGGAAATGATTTTAAGTATTGATATGGATGCTTGGAAAAGAAATATGCATATGTAGGTAAGCTACTGTTTTGCATAATTTATATTATGTATTAGCTAATCTTGAGACATAACAGAGCACTGAGTTTTAGAATAAAATCTGGATTTAGCTAGAAGTAAACTTATAAGGATTTTAGTTTCCTTTTTACTGAAATGCTTTGTAAATAAGTTTGAATTCATTTCTGAATTGTATTGAGAAAAGTAAAATGTTTTTAAAAGCTTCAGACAGAATGCAATGAATGGTATCTCCATTGCTTTGAACTAGTGTATAGCAGATACAGGATTCATGAGTTAACCAGCTTCAAATAAATGAAGTATTGGTTGATCATGATAGTTTGTATTCTGAAAATAAAAATGCATTTCAAAAGCTTAGTACATTTAGCACTTGTTTCACCCAGTTTTCTGGAAAATAAGCAAAGATATTGACATGTACGTGTATATCTGTGTACATGTTGATATTTGGGCAAAAATATAAACATAAATTCCTAGAACAATTGTAGGAAAGGGTTTTAAAAATAATAAAGCAAGAAATTTTGTTTTGTATGTTAGATTATAGGATGAAATTAAGTATATATGTACTGATATAGGTAGATATCAGATTTCAAACCATACAGGAAAAAAAAAAATTGGGTTTGAACCGACCAGCATAGCACTCGAACTCGTGACCTCTCATGTGTAAGTTAGGTGCGTTTCCATTACGCCTAGATGTTGCTTGTGTTCACTTATGATCCACTTTCTTTTAACCTGAGTTTGACATTATGCAGACTTTAACACAATCATCCATATTATAAGGCTTGCTTTCCATTGATTATTACTTGATCATTTCTTAATTATAATAACAGACTAAAGTACATGTTTCCAGTGGATTCTATGGTCAAAAATCAGGATACAATAATTAATCTTTTAAAAAGGAAATTATCACATTTTAATAGATTTAAAAGGATTTCTACTTACATATTATCATACTCTGATTCTAGTAGAATATAACATAGATATCTTCATATATGTATGTTAGGAATGATTTAGATTTAAAACAATATTTTTATATTGTGAAAGATCCTGGATATATTTTGTTTATTGGATAAAGAAAATGACCCTGGGAAATACATTTGTAATGAATGATATATCTATATATCATCTCTAAAAAAAAATCCTTATGAAATTAGGGTGGAAATAGGAGGGTCATTTCAGTTGGTATCAGAGCACTTGGTTGCATTGATTGTTAAGTATTATAGAAATGTATTATGTCTGTTTGTTTTGGATGAAATAATTTAGATAAGAAAATAGAAATGATAGAAGTACTCATAATATACTAATACCATTTGCCCAGAATTTAGTTAGCAGACCATGGTAGGAAGAGGATCTCATCACAATGCAGGACCCAGTGCACCTCAAATGCTTGATATGCAAGAATTTGTGAGGGTTTTAAGAGATGGAATTGGGCATAGGCCTGAGAACCCACATGAAGAGCTTTCAAAACTACTGAAGACTTATTCCAATTTGGGAGGCAGGAGTTTTGAAGGAACTGAGAGTGTGATGGAAATTCAAGCATGGTTGAGAACACTTGATAGGATTTTTAATGACATGCAGTTGGATGACTAAAGGAAGAGGCAAGTAGCTTCTAAACAGCTGAAAGGGGTAGCTTTAAGCTGGTGGGAGGTGATCATAGCTGGAAGAAATGAAAATGAAATCACTTGGAATCAGTTCAAGGAGATGTTGGAGGCAAGATTTGTACCAGCATCAGCCAAGACCACTTTGCTTGAAGAATTTATCAAACTTAGGCAAGGAACTTTGAATGTCACTGAATACACTCAAAAGTTTGAGGGGCTATCCAATTATGGAGCAATGCTAGTGGCAGATGAAGCATCCAAAAATGATAGGTATATAAAAGGACTGAACCCAGGACTTAGCAGAGCTATGCTACCATATGCAAATAGAACATTTGATCAAGTAATTGATCTGGCCTTGAAACTTGAACAACATGACAAAGAAAGAGAGAAATATAGGAATTTTAAGAGCAACAACAAGAAGGATAAGGGAAGATATCACCCTTATGATAAAAAGAAGGAGGAGGCAGACAACAGGAAGAGTAAAGACACAAAAGCCAATGATACTAAGAAGAAATTGGTTTGCCATCATTGTGGAAAAGAAGGACACATCAAACCAAGGTGCCCAGAGTTAAAAGGAGGAGCCTTCAAATGCTACCTATGTGGGAAAGAGGGGCATATGAAGAGGAACTGTCCTGAGAATAAACAGCAAGGGAAATTGGCAACTTTGGAAGGTAAAGGCAAATCTGCAGTGAAAATTGATGCTGAAAATCATGGCCAAGTGGAAGGTACATTACTCATTTGTGCCATACCCATACCAGTAGTATATGATACTGGAGCAACACACTCTTTGATTTCCTATGAAGTAGTTAAAGTATTAAAATTAAACTGCATATTGGTTGAAACCCCATTGCTTGTACAAAGTCCCCTAGGGAGTTCTAGTGTTTTGAACATGAATTGTGTGGATGTGGAGTTAAACATAGGAGGAAATATTTTTATTTCCAATTTATATGTTTTAAATTACCCAAATATAGGAGTTATATTGGGGGTAGATTGGTTAAGGCAATTTAAAGCCATAATTAATTTAGACTCATCCACCATATCATTGCAAAATTCTAGAGGCCAGAGGATCACAGTTCTATGTGAAGTAGCTAAGGAAGGGAAATTGTATCATTTAGTTGACTTAGAAAAAGATCTGAGTGAACTAACCATTGAAGAAATTCCCATAGTTAATGAATACTTGGATGTGTTTGGGGAAGTTAAGGGTGTTCCACACCACAGACCAGTTGAGTTCCAAATTAATCTCATTCCAGGAGCAAGTCCAATAATCAAGAAACCTTATAGAATGGGGCCAAGTGAACTGAAAGAATTGAAAAATCAGTTGGAAGAATTAGAAGGCAAGGGATTTATAAGGCCAAGCAATTCCTGCTGGGGTTCTCCAGTAGTGTTTGTAAGAAAACATGATGGTACCTTGAGAATGTGCATAGATTACAGGGAACTAAATAAAGTAACCATCAAGAATAAATACCCATTGCCTAGAATAGATGATCTCTTTGACCAACTCAGTGAAGCTAAAATATTTTCTAGGCTAGACTTAGCATCAGGATTCCATCAAATGAAGGTTGAAGACTCAAGTGTTAAGTATACTGCATTTAACACAAGATATGGCTTATATGAATTTTTGGTTATGCCATTTGGTTTGACAAATGCTCCTTCATATTTTGTTGATTTAATGAATAGAATATTTAGAGATTATTTAGACAAGTTTGTATTGATTTTTATTGATGACATTTTGATTTATTCCAAGACAGTGGAAGAGCATAAAAATCATTTGCATTTAGTTTTGTCAAGACTAAGGGAAAATGATTTAAAGGCAAAATTTTCAAAATGTGCATTTTGGAAAGAAGAAGTGCATTTTCTTGGGCATGTTATATCTGCCAAAGGAATATCAGTAAACCCTAATAAGGTAGTGGCAATCCAAGCATGGAAAAGGCCTAGTACCATCAGTGAGATTAGGTCATTTATGGGGATGGCAGGATATTATAGGAGATTTATAAAAGATTTCTCAAAAATATCATCACCACTTACCAATTTAACTAGAAAGAACCAAGCCTTTGTATGGACAGAAAAATGTGAGCAAGCTTTTATCAAAATAAAGGAAGCTCTAATTAATGCACCAGTATTGAGAGTGCCAGAAGGAAATGAAAATTTGGTTGTGTACACTGATGCAAGTGGCTCTGGGTTAGGGGCTGTGTTGATGCAGCAAGACCAGGTGGTAGCCTATGCATCTAGGCAATTAAAGCCACATGAAACCAGATATGCAACCCATGATCTTGAACTAGCAGCAGTTGTGTATGCTTTGAAACTTTGGAGACATTATTTGTTAGGTGCCAAATTCATTTTGTACACTGATCATAAGGCACTGAAATATTTATTCTCACAAAAAGATTTGAACATGAGGCAACATAGATGGGTAGAGTTCCTAGCTGCCTATGATCTAGATATACTGTATACACCAGGCAAGGCAAATAAAGTTGCAGATGCCTTGAGTAGACAACATGCCAAGGTAGCCATGTTGATGATGGAAGAATTTAAGGATTTGTCTATACTTACTGATTTGGAAATTGAGGAAAACAGTGGGGTACAAATGATGCCCATTGAAGAAGATGAAGGAAAAGGGAAATTAAGTATGATATCTCTGCAATCAGATTTACTTCTTAAGATTGGGAAAATGCAGGAACAAGACCTAAACATGGTGGAAAAGAAAATGCTCATATCAAAAGGGGAGGAAGTAATAAATTATCAAGTTGATAAAAATGGTTATTTAAGGAATAAAAATAGGATATGTGTTCCAGAAAATATAGAATTGAAGGAGGAAATATTAAATGAGTACCATAGGAGTAAGTACTCCATACACCCAGGTAGCACCAAGATGTATCAAAATTTGAAAAGAAATCTTTGGTGGAAGGGGATGAAGTCAGATGTGGCCAGATATGTTGCAAGGTGCATGACTTGCCAACAAGTCAAGGCAGAGACACAAAGGCCATCAGGACTGTTGCAACCCCTTAGTATACCACAGTGGAAGTGGGAGGATATATCTATGGATTTCATAGATGGTCTGCCTAGATCTAAGAAGGGAAACACAAGTATATGGGTAATAGTGGATAGGCTAACTAAGGTAGCACATTTTATCCCAGTTAAAACAGAAAGAAATGCTCCAAAATTGGCTCAAATATTCATGAAAGAGGTAGTAAGGTTGCATGGCATACCCAAAACCATTGTGAGTGATAGGGATACCATCTTCACCTCAAGATTTTGGAAAAGTTTTCAAGAGGCCATGGGGAGTGAATTGTGCTTAAGCACTGCCTACCATCCACAATCAGATGGTCAAACTGAGGTGGTGAACAAAGTCTTAGAGGATTTGTTGAGAGCATGTACACTGGACTTTGGAGGCAACTGGGAAGACCACCTCCATCTAGCTGAATTCACATACAATAACAGTTACCAAAGCACCATAGGGATGGCACCATTTGAAGCCTTATATGGCAAGCCATGTTTATCACCTATATGCTGGGTAGAGACTGGAGAAAGGGCTGTTCTTGGACCTGAATATGTTAAAGAAACTACAGAGAAAATTGGGTTAATAAGAAAAAGAATAGCAGCAGCTCAAGATAGGCAAAAGAAATTTGCAGATAGGAAGAGAAAGCAAGTGGAATATGAAGTGGGAGACTTTGTTTTCATCAAGATTTCACCTATGAAGAAAGTCATGAGATTTGGCAAGCAAGGTAAGCTCACACCAAGGTATGTTGGACCCTATAAAATTCTGGAAAGAATTGGTTCATTGGCTTACAAATTAGAACTACCAGAGGAAATGAAAGCAATGCATAATGTTTTTCATGTGTCCCAACTTAGAAGATGGGTACATGATAAAGAAGACATTTTGGAAGAGCCTACCAGAATTCAAATAAATCCTGACTTGGTTTATGAAAAAGAACCAGTGGGGATTATAGCCAAGGAAGAAAAGAAATTAAGGAGCAAAACCTTGAAACTAGTTAAGATCCAGTGGAGTAGTGATCCTAATGACTGCACATGGGAGTTAGAGGATAAGATTAGAATGGATTATCCTAAGCTTTTTGCAAATTAAAAGGTAATAATTTTTTTTTCTGGAAAATTTTGTTATGCATGGTTGATATGGTTGAATTTGTTTGCTTATGCATATGTTTGATAAGTTTTCAGAAAAGAAAATGATGCTTGATATAAATGTTAGAAAAATTGTGAGGACACAATTCCTAAAAGGAGGGGTGAATGTAATACCCCAAAATTTTGTGAAAAATCATTTTTGTAAAATGATTTAATTTTTGAAATATTTAGATTTAAATATGGTGAAATTTCTGGAATAAATAGTGTGCAAGTATATGTGTGCACGTGCACACTGAAATGGCACAAGGAAGAACTCCAGATTTCTTGGATTTAAAACAAGAATTAAAAAGCAATACAAACATGATTTTGCAACATGGATATTTGATTTCTGGAATTATATGGATCATCTTAGAAAATAAGAAAAGTAAGTTTTACTTTAAATCAGTAAACAGATTTTATTTAAAACCCAGAAAAGAAAATTATACATATATATATGTTATAAGGATTTGTAAACCTGTATACATATAGGTGCATATGTTTCTGAAATTAAAGAGGAATTAAATAAGCCTAGATAAGATATGTATACAAATATACATTTTTAAGTACTGAAAAGTATATATATATATAAGCAAGTGAAACTATAACATTAAAATGACATGAAATGTGATACAAGTCAATATGCTTGTGTAGGCAAAAATAGCAAAGGGGATTCTCAGGAATAATTAAAATATGAAATAGGATAGTCACACTTTTAACATGACTAAGTGAGTGGCCATTTTCTGAAAAGTAAAAGAAAGAAAATGCAGCCTTTAAATTGGTTAATATGGCCGGGGTATTATGAATGAAAAATGCATGATGCTAGCCAGGACAGAAATGGAATTCTGTTTTAACAAAACCCTAGTGGAAAAAAAAATGCATATAAATAGGCAGTTTTGGCCAGTAGAATTATCTTTACCCCAAGCTGCACAAAAATAAGAAAGGAAGAAAAATATTGGAAGGAAGGAGAAAACACTCAAACAAGGATTTTCTGGATTAATAAGAAGAAATATTTAGGTGAGTAACCTCACTGAGTTCATGGCATTAAGACCTGAGATGAGGCAGCCACTTTTTATATTGCCATTTATATATTTCTGGTTTTGATGTATATGATTTCATCAATGCTTTTTGGATGTCTTATTTTAAATCTGATATGATTTAATATGGATGATTTTGATGATCTTTGATTGGTTGAGACATTTGTCTTTGGATGTGTATCATACTATTTTATTTATACTCATAAATGTTAAAGTCTAGGATCTTAAAATTATATAGAGAATACTCTCAACTGTTATAGATCTATGGCATGGAAACTTTACAAAAATGTTGGGAGCTGCATTATACTTGGTATAAGTGCTGAGGCTTGAGAAGAAAAATGTTAAGGGTGCAATAGAA
This sequence comes from Allium fistulosum, assembly GCA_030737815.1. Lineage (NCBI taxonomy): Eukaryota > Viridiplantae > Streptophyta > Magnoliopsida > Asparagales > Amaryllidaceae > Allium > Allium fistulosum. The sequence goes on from CM060902.1 coordinate 521,346,704, forward strand.
ATTTTCTAAGTGTTGAGCCCTTAATCAAATCAAAATAAAAAAAGGAAGAAACCCACAAGCTAAAATTATGATTGAACCAGATCCTGAATCTGAATCAATCATAAAGGCTTGCAGATCAATATAATAAGAACATGCCATGCCTCTTTTTACAGTTGAAAATATTCTTATATTTTACTAAGATCAAGACATATTGACCCCATTTAGGAAATAACTGTCTGCTTATTTCTGAGGAGAATTATGCTAGGAAAGATTATGGATGTTTCCATGTTTGCAGTGACATGTTCACTTAGCATATTTGATGATAGGATTTAAGAAAATACACTAGTAAATAAACTAGGGAAGGGAAGGCCAAGAAAGCTGCTGGAATGCTTGTCATATTTGAAGTATGCAAGTTGGCACATGGTTTGTTTAAGCCCTGAGATCTTTGTGCAATGATGTGAATTAGTTCATTGCAATGTGTCCCAGTGATTCCTTAATAGCAGATGAGGCAGGGATTTAAATTGAATTATACAACCTGTAAATGAAGAAATAGGAATATGGATATTTCTTAGGTTGAATGGTATGGAACCAAGATGGTTCCAGTGAATGCAAATGTTGCAAATAGATAATTATGTTTGCATGATTATGTATGCAAGTGTAAGAATGATAAATGAATATATCATACCTGAATCAACTTAATTATACTATGTTAAAGTAATTGATTGCAGGAATTTGCTTAAATAACTAATTGGTGCTCTTATATTCTCTATTGCTTAATATCATGAATGTATTGATGTTGCTCATACCAGATCATAGATCTGACCCTTGTTTGCTCATGGCATATGGGGTGTCTCATTTTAAAATGAGGCAGCCACTCATGCTCTTTCAGGTAACCCAGGCACTAAGTAAAAATGAAGTTATGGCTATTATGGAGGAGTGAATGAACATGCTAGCTAGTTTCAATAAGAGCTTAAATTGATTATATCTGCATGTATTCAGGAAAAATTTTATGTTTCTAAGATTTCCAGTCATGTAATGAATTCTATTATGGTTAGATGGATTAGTTGTATCATGATTAAATATATTGTTATGCACTAAGGATTAAAATCTAAAAGAAATATCTGAGTGGGGAACAAGGAAATGATTTTAAGTATTGATATGGATGCTTGGAAAAGAAATATGCATATGTAGGTGAGCTACTGTTTTGCATAATTTATATTATGTATTAGCTAATCTTGAGACATAACAGAGCACTGAGTTTTAGAATAAAATCTGGATTTAGCTAGAAGTAAACTTATAAGGATTTTAGTTTCCTTTTTACTGAAATGCTTTGTAAATAAGTTTGAATTCATTTCTGAATTGTATTGAGAAAAGTAAAATGTTTTTAAAAGCTTCAGACAGAATGCAATGAATGGTATCTCCATTGCTTTGAACTAGTGTATAGCAGATACAGGATTCATGAGTTAACCAGCTTCAAATAAATGAAGTATTGATTGATCATGATAGTTTGTATTCTGAAAATAAAAATGCATTTCAAAAGCTTAGTACATTTAGCACTTGTTTCACCCAGTTTTCTGGAAAATAAGCAAAGATATTGACATGTACGTGTATATCTGTGTACATGTTGATATTTGGGCAAAAATATAAACATAAATTCCTAGAACAATTGTAGGAAAGGGTTTTAAAAATAATAAAGCAAGAAATTTTGTTTTGTATGTTAGATTATAGGATGAAATTAAGTATATATGTACTGATATAGGTAGATATCAGATTTCAAACCATACAGGAAAAAAAAAATTGGGTTTGAACCGACCAGCATAGCACTCGAACTCGTGACCTCTCATGTGTAAGTTAGGCGCGTTTCCATTACGCCTAGATGTTGCTTGTGTTCACTTATGATCCACTTTCTTTTAACCTGAGTTTGACATTATGCAGACTTTAACACAATCATCCATATTATAAGGCTTGCTTTCCACTGATTATTACTTGATCATTTCTTAATTATAATAACAGACTAAAGTACATGTTTCCAGTGGATTCTATGGTCAAAAATCAGGATACAATAATTAATCTTTTAAAAAGGAAATTATCACATTTTAATAGATTTAAAAGGATTTCTACTTACATATTATCATACTCTGATTCTAGTAGAATATAACATAGATATCTTCATATATGTATGTTAGGAATGATTTAGATTTAAAACAATATTTTTATATTGTGAAAGATCCTGGATATATTTTGTTTATTGGATAAAGAAAATGACCCTGGGAAATACATTTGTAATGAATGATATATCTATATATCATCTCTAAAAAAAAATCCTTATGAAATTAGGGTGGAAATAGGAGGGTCATTTCATCCATGGTTTTCCTTGGTCGCCCAGTAGGAGCCTCATGCTGAGAAATCTGAATAGCCTGATCCGCAAGCTGTTTGGCCTGATCCGAAACCACCAATCGAAGTCGGATATTGGCGCTCCCAATCTCCTCTCCGGCCTTAACCAGCCGGGCATGATGCCCCATCAGCTTTTTAGTCTCCTCCGCCACCCGATCAATATTAGCCTTGGCCTCATCTCCTATGGTAACTATCCGAGTGGTAAGTAGATCAAGATCTAAGGACTTAGCTTCATCAAGCACCCGTACCATGGGATTGCGGGGAAGAAGGTGCTCACCAGTAACCTCATCAAAGGTAATGTCGTGGGAACTTGGATCTAGATCAGGATGACCCGCAAATGGATTACGAGCCAAGTCAGGTCGGTCGATATGAGTAACGGAAGGGTTTCTGGACGGGTGCGGAGAGGGTGCAAACTCGCTACCCTCTTCAGTGATATCATGAAGAGGCTGAACCGGAAGCTGAGGACCGGGCGAAGTTTCGGATAAAGGATGACTCCTCTTCCTCTGCTGAATACCCTCTTCGATGACCCCAAGAAGAGGACGGTAGCCGACTACATCCCCGGAGCGTTGGGTCGAGGGCTTCGGCCTAGCAGAAGTTTTGGAAAGCTTATATTGCTCAAGCCTGTGTCGAAGGTCTGAGGCTTTGGACGTCTTGCCTGCTCCTGATATAAAGAACAAGTGTCACAAACTTACATCACTATATGATTCGAGAAACGCGGTAAATTACAAGTTGAAAAAGGAAAAGAAACACAGCTGTGGTTGTACAAACCCTGGGGAGGAGTGGGATACTGCAATAAGTCCTGGATTTCATTCCAGGACGGGAGCGGGTCATAAAATATTCCTAAGTCCCTATCATTAATGAAGCATGCAGGAGTCAAGAGTTCACCTTGAGTCGTCGGAGCCACCTTGGCTGGAATGGTCGGAGAAGACTCACTTTCACCAGTCCCGGCTTTGTCCGCCTTCCCGGTCTTCTCTACCAAAGCCGGATCCTCATCCAACCCCTCAAAAGCCTGGTGGAACGCATCATCCGTCCACTCCTGAATCTCGCCCGCTTGCCCAGGAAGTAGGGCCCCGATGCCATCGCCACCTTTGTCACCATCCCGACCATCTCCACCCTCGCCTCTTTCCTCCTCTATGTCTTCCTCCTCCCGGGTAAGTGGACAATTGCTGGGGGAAGGACCGTCCGACTTCTTGAGTTTCTTACCTCCGACAGCTGGAGGTTTTGTGAAAGGTTTCCTCTTGCTACTCTCTGCCGTAACACCTTCCTTGGTCTGAGCAGCCGCCCTCTCCTCCGCCGTTTCCCTCAGCTTAACTACAGACTGCTGCGGAAGGATTAAGTTATATTCCAGAAGAATCGCATTTCTGATCAAGAAGGCAGATGATCTATATTTCCCAAGAATGGCTTCTATCTCAGCCGCCGTCTGAACCAGGCGGTCAGTCTCCACAACCGGAAAGCCACCTGTCGCTAGCAAAAATGAGAAAGTATGAGAAGAAGCATCGCAATCGGAATAGAAATTATAAGTAAAAGCATCAACTTACATCCAGAGGTAAAGCGCCGGATTGAAACGGAGTCGTCCCTAACAAAGAACCACTCTTTCTTGAACATGCTGAATTTAGAGTACAGGTCCAAGACCGGCTTGAAGGTCACGGCTGACTCCAAGCTAATGTATGGGGACCCCTTCTTATAGCCCCTCAAATTATACAAGTACCGGATCTCCCGGTTGGAAGGAGCACGACCATACTTCCTTTGGAAAATGACGAAGAGGCTCACCAGGATAGCATAGGAGTTGGGTTGAAGCTGGAATGGGGCCACCTTGAGATATGTTAGGAAGCTGATTACCCAAGCATTAAGAGGCAGAATGGCACCACACATGCAGTGGTATCTGCTGTAAGCAAAGTACCCCTCAGGGGGGTCGTATGGCATGACATCTCTCCCTGGCAACAACATTCGCGCCCTATCAATTCCAAAAGAACGAGAGATGGCATCAAGCTGCTCCTCCTTGAGGGAACTAGGAAAACAGTCGGGCGGGGAGTTCAGAATTTCCTGAGGGCCGTACCCGTCCACTAGTGATCTCGGGATTGGTCCGTGACGTTCGGGATTCGGCTGAGCTGGGGGCACGGCAGGAGAGCTTCCTTCGCCCCCGGATTTCTTTTTATCCGATCGAGTTTCCGCTTTACGAGACATTATCTGCAAACACAAAGAAGAATGTCATTAGAATAGAGGAAGTAAAGGAGCGAGTGTGTGCAATCTGGGATTTCGCTCAGGACTCAAAATTTCATTCGGTAGTTCATTACAAAATTTCATTCGGTGGTTCATTACAAAAGTTCATTCGGTAGTACATTACAAAATTTCATTCGGTAGTTCAATACAAAGGTTCATCCGGCATTCTCAGAATCAAGGTTCATTCGGCGTAGACTCATTCGAAAGTTTCAAATATGAGAGGCATTCGGCAACTACCTGGTTCAGCAGTCGAAGCTGATCCGGCAATAACTTTGGTTCGGCAGACGTGAGTTCCAATTCGGCTATCTTCAAACGATGGAGAATGGTAGAAACACATGTCCCATACTTATAAGAGGAAGTTGTTTGACCGGTCCAGCCGGTTCGGTTCTCAGACCGAATGAGGTCGACGAACAAAGCACAACATATGTTAAACATATGCCCTGCTTTGGGGGGCAAATGTTGGGTGAATTTTCTTCACCGGACCACTCCTTTCCTACCACCGAACCGGGCTCCACCGAACCACTCCTCTCCCACTACCGGACGAAGCTCTACCAAGTCAACATACCAAACTCCGCCTCCCTACCTCTACCGAACCATACCCCACCAATCCAGGAGAAGGAGACCACCGGTCCAACTCCGTCTCCATACCTCTACCGAACCAAACCTCACCTCCCACCACTACCGGTCCAGGCCACCTCCTACCGGACCAGTTCATCGCCGAATGAAGCATCTCCAACCATTACCGGACCAGCCACCTTCTCCAACCCCCGGACCAAGCTACGTCCTCACCACCGGACCAAACTACGTCCTCACCACCGAACCAACCTGTCACCAAGGTCCCACCGAGCCAAAGCATTGCCAGGCCAGATTTTATCAGCCCGGGCCCATCAGCAGCTGTATACATCCAAGACCTCTACCTCCAGCCTCACTCTATAAATAGAGGGGCAGGGGTACAACAATGGGGGACAAGTTTGAGAGCTCAAGCACGGAAGGAACTCTTCAAACAACTTTCTTTTACTTGTATCAAAGCTTTGTACTTGTAATCATAAAAAAAAGAAGGGAAATAACATATAAAGTGGACGTAGGCACATTCTGGCTGAACCACTATAAATCTGCGTGTCTTTTTACAGTTTAGCCCCTGTTTTTTACGTATTTGCATAAATCGCTCAAATTACTAAGAATAACATAAGATCTACTAAATCATACAACTTTGAGGTGTTTGTCCATTTTTTGTGCAAACACTTAGGAAATGAGAGGATAAATTCACTAAACCCCCTTCTTAGCCATGAAACAAAGGTACTCCAAGCCATGCTCTTACACAAACATATCCCTAGAACAGGCCATGAAACATGCTCCTTAATTCATGCCATGATTTAAGGGTCCTTATGTACAAAATGTTCCCATAATTAATATGCTTACTTTAGTTAAGCTTGATTAGTATAAGAGAGGTTTTAATACTTTTTTTATTCTTGTCATATGTTATCATATGATAACTATTCAAGTTACAATATATATATATATATACACACACAACTTGTATTGGATAAAAAGTTGATTTTAAATAAAACTTTTTTCGGTTGATCATACCTCTGCCAACACAGAACCAGCCAACCCCTTACTAGATAGTATTGAATATGATCACCCTTTTTTTAATGGGCCTTGAAGCATACAAATGAGAGATAACATCGACTCTAGATAGGCATGATCATACTTGAATGGGAGCGACCCACCTAGCCCTACTGCGTCTCCAATGTTTTAATCATTCCTGGTTGATGAGGCTTGAGCCTACGTTTTACCTTTCATATAGCACTTTCTACGTGGAACGCTAATACTACCCTCCAGGAAATAATGCAATGTCAGCATTATTCCATACAAGTTGTCCAAGAGATGGACAAACCGAAGGCACTACTTCTACTATATCCATTTTGGAATCACCTTTAGGATTAGTAGCAAGCGGCCCCTGAACTTCAAAGAGCTCCATCTTCAATTCCATCATCATCAAGATGTCTTAACTTCGAAACGCTTGAGTTGGATCGAAGTGGTTTTCGAATAACATATCCGACCCCGGTCTCTTCGAAACAACATTCGATAGCTTCCAGTAAACTCAACCCCGGTTCTTTAGGAAATAAGCGGTCAAAGATAAGAGCAGAGACCACCTCTTAACCGTTAGTGGATGAATTTCCTTATCATTTGTTCTAGGAGAACGAAACAATATTTATACCACAAATACAGCATCATTGGAGATGACGGTGCCATATAACTCACGTGCTTCTCCTAGATATTTCCAAAGTTACGTTTTTGTTCCATATTTGATATTAGGTTATTTAATTATCCAATAAACAAACAACAACTAATTCTATTTGAGATTTATTTATCCATAGCAACCAGTAAGCCTCAAAACAAATCTTTTTTTAATAAATCTCTTTCAAAAACATTTGTCTAAAACATTCATATACTTATCTCTCTGACATAAGTATATACACAAAACATTTGTAAATAACTTCTTACTTCTAAATCATGTTAAAAAAGGATTAAACAAATGTTGTTTAAATTGGAGGTAAGGGCAATCCTCAACAATATCTCCTTGGTGTTAAATGTGGAATGGATGATATACCACCATTTTTAAAAGGTCGGTTTAGAGAAACCCAGATCTCAAATTCTTTTTATACTTCTTTCGATAAATCCCTTTTAATCAAATCTATTTCATTCATGAAATCTCTTTTGCTTGAAATCCAGATCCATTTCAAAATGCTTTCCAAACTTCCAAATTCATTTATAAAACCCTTTTATAAATATTCAAAATCATTTATATAAATTGATTTTGTAAATATCCAAATTTTCTATATAAATTTCTCATAAATATCCAAAAAAAATTATAAACTCCCTTTATGAATATCCAAATCATTTTCTAAAAATTCTTTTATTAATACCCCAAAATCATTTATAAAACTTCTTTATAACCTTTCCTGTTTAACAACTTCTTAAATAACCTTAAATCAATTTAGCTTCTTTAATAAGCAAATCTATTTTATAAATCTTCCTTATTTATGAAATCTTCTTTGCTTAAAAACTCAAATCCATTTACCCAAAAACACCTTATAAATTTCCAAATTCCTTTATAAAACTCTTTATAAAAACTTCTTTTTATAACATGGAAAACCATTCCCATTAGTTAAAAACATCTTTAGTAAAACCATTTGTCAAATCATTCTTTAAATATCTTGTTCAAAATGCAATAACTTTGCAACCATTTCAAAAAAATGAAATATTTATCCTTATGAAATCAAACGGTGGCTTAATGACCACAATGGTGCTTTTAATTTGGTTTTACTTATACAGTCTAATATGGAAGCATATAACAATAGGTATATAAGGGATCAATACATAACAATCAATCAACCTAAGTAAATGTAAGTTAATTGTAATATCATAATGGTGTTTTGTTCTACTAATAGATGTTATTTAGTTTTACTCATCATATGAGGTTACTTAAGGTAAGCATCACAGAAATCCCCTTGATTTAAAACAAATTTGAAAAGAAAACGATTTAAAACAAAAACTGATTACTTAAACTTAAAAAATTATAAAACAAATTAAAAACCCTTGTAAATTAGAGTCAAATCCTTATTAAATGATTATTAAACTCGAACTAAAAGTAATTAAACCTTATTAAAACATAATTAACTTTAATCAAAGGTTAATTTAAATAAAACCCCTTTTCAAAATAATAATTAATTGATAATTATCTTAAATAAATAATTAAATAACAATTAATTAATCCTTAATTAATAATTAAATAATAGTTAATTTTAATTAACATATCATGATTAACTAATTGATTGACATTTAAGTTTAAAGACCATTATTAACAAATAATTAAGTACAAATTACCTTTATTAATTAGTTGATCAATTAAATAATAAATAAATAAATAAATAATTGTTCCCTAATTACTAAATTAAAGTTAGAAAACATTTCCAAAAAGATTTTTAAGTGAAAACAAGTTTAGATTGGAAAAATAGTTAAATTTTCCGAACTGCGCTTATAGCGACCATTGTATACCGACCCGTAATTTTCAAAACTTAGAATTTTCATTTTCTAACTTTTAAAACTTTCCTTTTGAACTCTTATCACTAATAGAACATAAAAATGAACTTTTGAAAACCAAATCAAAGTTTTAAACTTGAAAACTTTTCATTTTGAAACAAAAATCAAACTTTCGACTAAAAACGGATTTCTACGTCGTTTTTGGTTAGTGAATCGCTGCCTTTGTGTCATGAACCCACATACAACAAATACAACATTCCAACATAATATCACATCATAACATTATAGCACCATCATAAACAAATTATTACTTCACCATACTAACTTTTTCAATATTCAAGTTATAATCTTTATCGCCTACTCAAACTTCGGCATAAGCAATCAACTCCAAAGCAACATATATGCAAGCATACACAACTTATATCATTACTACATACTTAAGCAATATTTTAAATCATAAATTTTACAACTTTAAAAAAGTTAGTAACTTGAGTTTTAAATACACGAACTTTACTCACCAAACTTTGAAAACTATTTTATCATCATTATTAAATTATTAAAATAGGTTTATTTGTTAATAAATATCCATTTATTCATTTTATAAAATATATTTAGATAGCCTATTTCAAAGTGGCAAAATCCTGGGTCATTACAAATCTATTTTACCATTATTTGTTATTATTTAATAGAGTTATATTTTAATTATAAAACCTATTATTTGAATATTTAAAATTTATTAAATATTTGCAAATCTAGGCGGTAAAATTCCGAGTTGTTACAGGTCCTATAAAGAAGAACTTCTTGTTTCATTACCTTTAAAGCTCTTATGTTTCACTCTTATTGAGTCAAACATACATTTCATTTGTTTGAATTCCCACATCATAAATATAACTTATTTTCTTGCTTTCATTCACTGAGCATCTTATTTCTATATATATTATCTTTATAATATATCTGTAAATACTGCATGACTTGGAGAAAAGTTAGTAGTAATATTTATATATTTGTTGTCATCAAAATCAAATAATTTAGGTTTCAAAACCTACTCCTTTGGATGGTGACAACCATAGAAATATTTGATAGATAAAATACAATAATTCTATTTTTAACATCCATTAACACTATGCACCCCCAACATTTTTCATGTTATATTTATACAATTTCCCCGCCTTTGTCATCAACAAAAATGGTAGAAAAAATTGTTAAGCATGGGTAGGCGCTATGGGTTATGGAATACCTAAATACACTTATGTGCAATGGATCTTATGGCTATTAATACACTAGAGGGGGTGAATAGTGTATATCAACTATTTAAAAATTTACTTGTAATTTATTAGTCTCTACTTAAATCAATAATGAAACCAGAAACATAAGTGGATAATAAGATAGTAAATGTAAAATAGAGTAAAATCAATATGAGTAAAAGACACCAAGATTTTTATATTGTTTCGCATATCCAATCCTACATCCAGTCCTGTGATCCTCGTATAGAATTTCATTATCGCTTCCTTACTTCCTACAGGTGGCATGAACACCTTTAAAACCTTATTATTATATGGGTGGTAAGATACACAGTTCTACTAGACTTTCCATGGGTAGAAAGAACACCTTTCTCTCAACAACAGTAAAATATAGATAAGTAGTTGTACCTCTCTTGTAGTTTCAGTAAAATGATCTTATATACCTCTAATAATAATATATCTTTAACTTTAAAGAAGGATGGGATGAGACCAAAGACAGAATGATTGAGAATTCAAGTACAAACACTCTTATCTTAAGTGGTTTGCAAATCATTGAAGAATATAAGTGAAAGAGTATGAATTTACAAAGGGAGTAAAAGTATATAAAGAGTTTCTCTCATAAAATTATAGAGATGCAAGAGTAAGAGTAAATCGAAGAATTATTGATTAAAATTTATTTTTCAGACCCTTTTAAGTAGAAGATGAAAGGATGTATCTATTGGTGAAGAAATGGTGCCACACTCCTTTCATTTAAATTTGAAAAACAAAATAACTACCTCTATGTCAATATACCTCAAGCGGTATGTCAACGCACACTAGTATAAATTGTTTTATTTTTCTAAAATTCAAATTGTGACTTACACATTTTATAAATCGGACTGTATGTTTGTATTGTATGTTTGTATGAAGATGTTAGGGATTAAACTAGAGTTAAATGAAAAAAAAACTTTAAAAAGATTTGCTATGATGCCTTTTACAAAATTCTATGACTCGGTAGACATACGGAATACTTCAATTATCTTTGTAATTGAAGCACTTGTGTTCCATTTGTCTTAAGTCAATTATATCATTCATATGCTGTGATCAATCTTTATATTCGTAACTAATTTACCTCCTTTTGTTCATTGAGTTTCTTTTCTACCTCTGAAACCTTTCCTATGGTATATCTGAAAATAGTGCAAAACTCGAAGAAAATTTAGCAGTAATATTTATATGGTTGTTGTCTCAAAATCAATACTTAAGGTATTAACAGACACAAATATATAGATATAGAGTTATATGTAAATAACAAATAAGAGGAATCAATCCTCGAGATCGATACCTGTTGGGAATAATGAACCATATTCAAAAAAATAAGGAGAATCAAAATCAAGACTAGTTATGAAGAATACACGCAATATTTTATATGTAACACCTAAACGTTATAGTAGACACGAAGATACAACAATGATGCATAAAGAAAATACAAAAATAGGAAAATACAACAAAATATTTAAAGAGGTAAAACCGAAATAATGATCATTCCCTCAATTTAAATGATGAGTTTGAATTTTGGAATTTTATAACTGAAACTTGTCAATATATATTGACATATATAAATGTATGTCGACATCCATCACTTTAATAATATATTGTAACACCCGGTATATTCGACCCTCGAAAATCGATACTAATACGTCAACTATATTGCGTGTCGAGCAGTCGAATGCTGGAAAACCCAATTGTTAAGGGAAAAGAAAGAAGAAAGAAGAAAGAAGGAAGAAGGAAGAAGGGAGAAGGAAAACAAACATCGTAGAATCTCACAGTGGAACGAATAATTTATAATATAGAATAAATCTGTACACAAAGAAGAAATGTAATATACATACATCAATTAGAGCATACTGACCTATTTCAGCCCGGACTGTTATAACAACCTATCCTGACAATTACTGATAAATACAATCAATACACAGCATAGCGGAACACAATGAAGTACGTATATACGTCTTGAACCTCCAACTCATCTCTTGAGCTCCAATGCATCCAAAGCAATCTGTAAATATGCTCGGTCTGACCTGAGCATTATAATAAAATAACATCTGAGTCGGTCTGGAAAACTAGCATGAGGAAAACTGTAATGACCCAGAAATTTTAACGATTTTTTAATAATGTATTTAATTGAATTTTTCATGAAAATAAAGCGATGGAATTTGGTAATGAAAATTTGATATTTGGTATGCATCTATTTAAACATAGCAAGTGTCAAATTTTCATCAGAGAATGTAGAAGTATATTCTGTTGTGTAATTTTCAATTTCAATTTAAAATCAGTTAAATTTGATGAAAATAAAATGTTTTCAAAAACTGAATATTTTTACATAATAAAAATAGGGGCATTTCACCAGAAGGACAAACTTTGCAGTCCAATTAGTTTCTAGGAACCCATTCAAAGAAATTACTTTCAAGGCCAAAGTCAGCAGAATACTTACTTTCAATGACAAAGTCAGCAGTCCAATTACTTTCAAGGACATAATTTCATAGGTTTTTAGGCCCTAGAAACTAATTATTTTGCGTTTTGTCCTTGAAAGTAATTATTTCAGTAGTGTGTCCTAGAAACTAATTCCACTTGCTAAAGAGGACTTTGTGGCTAATTTCCACATAAAAATATTTATCATTTTCTGAGTGAGAGGTCATATTTCATTTCGCCAAATTCGGACTACTTTAGCTTTGTTTATAATATTTTCGACGGTTTAGCAGCATTTTGGCAACAAATATCGACTTTTGATAAGATGATCGTATCGTTGATATCCGTGAAACATTTTGTTTGTCTCATCATGTTGATCTACGCAGTATACTCATTTGTGCATTTCAAAGTCCGATACGTAGTGAAATCTGTGAAACGGCTAGCCGCATCGGTAAACGTTTGGATCCTTTTGGTGTTCTGTATCCTTTCATAATCCACCGTGAAAATGAATAGCCAGTAGCCTTTTATAATTCCCAAAATTTGATTTTTGACTTTTGTTATTCCCTTGACTTGATTATATTGCTGGTTCGTTTATTTCTCCTATTCTCTCCTCTTCATTCTCGTTTATGTTCTTACGAGAAAAAATAATAAAATTAACATATAATACAAATCTTTTTGTAATCTAAAGCCGTCATATTGGGTTTGCTTGTCCCTCTCTCTCGACCTCCCACTTTTCCTTCCGACCAAGCTATTCTCCAATAGCCATCACCACCGTTGGCCTTCCACCTTCTTGCACAGCCCACCACCATAGCCAACCCGCCATCGACCAAGCAGCTCACGTCCCTCTCCACCTAACACTAATTCTCCTTCCATCAAGCATGGCAACCCAAACAGCATGTGCCCCGCTTTTCCTCTCCTACTGACAAAACCGTGCAACACCTCCACAACAGACCTCGCCTGCAAACCCTCCTACGCACGCAATCCCCTCAACCAGCACATCTCCTTAACTGCTCCACTATTTTTCCATGGCAGACCCATTCCCGATCCGCCTCCGCCCCATATCAGTTCGCCACTGCCTGCCTCCTGTGTCCGCCTTCCCACACCGTACAACACCTCCATGACCTCTGCTCCATACGACCTACCGCCAAATCCTTACCTCCAGCCTCTGACCGAACCAATAACTCGACAGCCACTTTCCCTTCATATCTCCAACTCGGCCTCCTCAGCATGTCCATCAGAACCCTCTCCATAGCCGAGATCAGCCGAATGCGCAACCACAGGTCAACCCATGATTGAAAACCGTGACAACCATCTCCGCTTTTTCCACTGACCCCAAAACCTGATCTCCACCACAACCGTTCGAGCAGCCCTCTGAAGCTTATTTTAGTCGTAGCATATATATATTGTTTGCTTTTGTATACTTGAACCCATGCTGCCTTCTCCTATTATAAAAAAAAGTTTATTTTAGTATATATATTGATTTTTTTAATATTGGGTTTTAATATATATATATATATAATGATTTATTTTAATATGTGTTTTAAATTAAATATTGATTTTAAACTCTCTATATATACATGTATAGATTTTATTTTAAAACGTGTTTTAAGTTAAATATTGATTTTAAAATATATATATATATATAAAGATTTTATTTTGATATGTGTTTTTAACTGAATATTAATTTTAATAAAAAATAATAATGTAATATATAATTTGTTTCCATTTATATCAAGCTAGTTTTGATTTTGAATTCATCGATTCAAGTCTGTGGTGCTTTGCTTTGGAATTTGTGCTTGGATTCGTCACACCTTGTTCTTGTTATTTCTCTAGCCTCGAAAGATGAGCAATCACTCACGATTAACATTCTTATATTTAATAAATTTAATTCGCATGAAATGACATTGAAATATGTTGCTAAATTTGAATTGTTAGTTATTTAATTGTTAAATATGATATGTCGTTATCTACAATTGTTTACCTATGACATATGACACCATAGCCTGTTGTATATATTATATTTAAATTGTTAATGATGATATATGCATGCTATTGATATGTATGTCATTTTATAATATTATTCTATTATTCTCACTCTACAAGTTCCCTGTTAGTTTAGAAATCCCTATGGGTTGAAATGATATATACCCAAACGATCTTATAGATTAGAGGAAATCGTTATGGGTTGAAATGATAAACCCAAGCGATTTTCATTGTTTTTGAATTTTGGGATTGCGGGTTAAAATGATATATACCCGTAAATATTTAAATTGTAGATTAAAATGATAAATGTCTGTATCATTTGACCATAGGTTAGAAAATTATATGCGAACATTGTTGGCCTATATTTCGAGAATGATTTCCAAAATTTGAAAGAAATATATAGGTTTTATTAAATATTGACCTTTAAATATAATAGAAAGATTGTAATTTTATTATATGTGTAAAATTTTAGATTTTTTTAAATTATATGTTTTAGGAATTTTAAAAGTTAAGTTTAAGTGTAATTTATAAAATTTTACTTATACTTTATTATTTTAAATATATAAATTAAGATTTAAAATAGATTTAATAATAATAAGATTTAATTTAATAATAACTAATATAATAAAATTTATTAAGAATTTAATTTAACTAATAATATATATATAATATGTTAAATATTTATTTAAATTTATATTAATATTTTAAAATAGGTATTTGTAATAACTTTAAGTAAATGGAGGTTGGAAAGATATATTAAATAAGAATGGATTTGTAATTTAAATTTGTTTAGAATTAAATTTAAATAAGAATGATTTATAATTAAATTTTCTTAGAATTGAATTTAAATAAGGTTTTATTTGAACTTATTGATATTGAGATTTTAAAAGGTATGATTTTATAACTTGATTTGATAAGAAGTGATTAATGAATATTTTCAACTTTAAATAAAATCGTAACTGAATATTTAATTTCGATTTAAATTTGTAAGATGATATTTTATTTAAATATTTATAACAAGGTGATTAAGTGAATAATTTCAAATTTAATGTAATTGAAATTGAATATTTAATGTTGATTTAAATTTGTATTGGAGATTTTATCTGGATGTTATTAAAAATGATTAAGTGAATATTTCAAATTTAAATAAAACAATAGTTGAAATTTTGAAATATAAATAGAATTTATCAAATTGAGTTCTTATAAATTGTTTGAATATTTAAACTTCGAAACCTATTGAATTTGAAATGGTTTCAAATCTGGATTTGAAATCTATAAATGGTTTTGATGAGAAGTTGAATTATATTGAATTTGGAACTAAAGGTTGATTTGAATTGATTTGTAAAATTGGAAGAAACAATTCCAACTTGAAACTATTTTCGATATATATGATTTAATATATATACTATTTTAATATATAAACTATTTTAATCTATAACCTATTTTTTTGAATATATAAACTATTTTTAATTTATAACTATTTCAATATAAATAAAATATTTTCAATATTTAAACCATTTAAGTTGGAACTGTTATGATTTAGATTTAATGGATTTAAATGCGAATATTTTGATATGATGATTCAACCTATTTTGTGGTTATGATTTTGAAAATAAATATGATTTCAAAAGTGATTATGATTTCGAAAGTGATGTGATTTTTGAAAAGAATATGATATTTTGATACGAAATATAAACTGTTTGAAATGATTATAAAAGTGATTTTATGAAATGACCACGGTGTGAAATAAGCGTTTGGTTGTTAAAGAGACCGGGATTAGATATTGTCATACTCTCTGCCAATACCGAAAACCACTTTAACAACTGTGCACGTGGTGGAGATTCCAGAATGAAGTAGGATGGTTTGGCGACGATTTTGTATGAGGTATTAACGCAGTCCTGACTCCCACGAGTCAGCTTGATGTGGTTAAAACAGAAGCTATACCGGGCTAAGTGAGGTCGCACCTTCGATCGAGCATGCTTCTTCGATACCATTCTATTACTTTGTGATTTGATTGGGTGCACCTTTGATTTGGGAGCATGTCTCGAGGTGGGCGGTAGTAGCTGCTATGTGTTACCACCAGTCCGGGAGTGCAAACGGTAGAATCCTACCCTGACATTGTGTCGCATGCCTTGTCGCATGCCTTATCGCACCTTCTACGAGTTTGGTTTGTACCGTACCTATGGAGTGCCCTCTGATAGCCCTCCAGTTTACGAAGGAAATACGGTACTGTATAGACTACGGGAATATATAAAAATGTGTTAAGGGGAATATGGGTAATGCCTTAACCCTATTTTAATAGTTTACTTTACTGTAGACATTATATATGTAGCATATTGTACTATGTATATAGATAGTTTAACGGATCCTTAATGGATGGGAATCCCAAACATCCTTTAAGTTATTTTGTATTTCAGTTGACATTTCACTTGAGTTGAATTTACTTGTATAAGAATGTTAATCCTGACTCGAGTGTTTTGTGTTTTTCTTTATGCTCGGGTCAGACTGAGTGTCACAGCATTTGAGACTCACCTTAAGAGCTTGGAGCTTTGCTTGAAGATCCATCTTTATCTATTCAGCTTTAGTTATTTATGTTACCTCCGGTTGTTTATGTTCAGACTTGTCAGTTGCTTTTGTATTAGTGACTACTTTATACTTGAGATTTCCAGTGTATTTTATTTCAGACTCTGATGTTCTATAGTAGCTTCATGAACTACTATTTATCTATTTCCGCTGCTTATTATTGTAAACTCCGTGTCTGTGATTCTGTGATTGATTTATTTACTGTATATGCTAAGTTTTGCCAAGTATAAATTAACAATTTGTTGTTTTGAGCAATTCAAGTCTGACATGAGTGGATGATTGTCGATTTGAATGGTTCGAAATAGAGGGTCGTTACAAGAACACACTTAACTGGATTTTAAAGTTACAGAAAACCTTTGAAATCAAAAGTATCTTGTAAGACCACGCCGCACATAATCACGGACGGGTTTTTACCTTTCGATAACCAAACCATTTAATATGAAATTCTCTGATATTATAATAGTGTCTAAGATATAGATGCTTATTAATCTTAGCCGAAATTGTTACATTAACTAAATGCTAGCATAATGAGTATACAACTAAAACCGCAAAGGCTCGTATTGGAGAATGGATTCCATATAATGACTGGGCTACTAGGGTACTGCCCGTCATAGTGCATCTCTAGATAAAATAACACCGAAGACATCCCCGGGGCCCCTGCCAACACAAAACCGACCAACCGCTTGACTAGTAGTACCAAACGAGATCACCCATCCGTTAATGATCCCCGAAGCATACAAATGAGAGATAATATTGACTGTAGATAGGGATAATCATACCCTACTTGGGAGCAACCCACTTAGCCTTACTACATCTCCCCTGTTTTAGTCATTCCTAGTTAATGAGGCTTGAGGCTACGTTTAACCTTTTATATAGCACTTCCCACTTGGAATGCTGACACTACCCTCCAAGCAATAATGCAATGCCAGCATTCATCCATACAAGTTCATTCTGGGACTGAACGAAACACTTAAGAGCTCCATCCTCAATTCCATCGTCTTCAAGATGCCTTCACTTCGAAATGCTTGAGTCGGATCGAAGTGGTTTTCGGATAACATATCTGATCCCGGTCTCTTCGAAACAACATTAGTTAATTTTGGTAAACTCAACCCGGTTCTTTAGGAAATAAACAGTCAAAGATAAGAGCGGAGATCATCTCCTAACTGTTGGTGGATGGATTTCCTTATCATTTTTCCTAGGAGAACAAAATGAGATTTATACGCACACTACAGCATCATCGGAGATGACCGTGCCATATAACTCACGTGTTTCTCCTAGATATTTCCAAAGTTACATTTTGGTCCATATTTGATAGTCGGTTATTTAACTATCAACAACACACATTCATATCAGGGATTTAATTCCATAGGGAAAACCAACATTGGTTAAGTACATAAGTAACCACTAGCCTCCTTAATTAATCTTTTCATTAATTAAATCACTTTGCAAATACTTGTATCAAAATACTTTTACAAAGATTTTCCTCAAATCCCTATATTTTCAATACTTGGAAAATATCCATAAACTTGTTGTTATAAGTATATTCATAAAACGGAGGAAGATTTCCTTTTTACAAAATTCTAAAACCATTTATAAACTTCTTTATAAATTTCTAAAAGCCCTTATATACCATTTTATAAATATATGAAACCATTTATAAAGCTCTTTTTATACATTCCTAAAACCATTTATAACCCTTTTATAAATTCATAAAACCATTTATAACACTCTTTTTTATAAATCTATAAATCCATTTCTAATTTCTTTTACAAATACCTAAATCATTTATAAAACTCCCTTTACCTGGTAAATAATCTTCCTTTAATTCTCCAAACCATTTTATAAAACTCAACTTGTAAAGCCAACTCTATTTATAAATCTTGGAAACATTTATAAATAAATAATAATCATTTACTTCAAGACACTATCATATAATAATTATTATTAATAATAAAAATTATAAATAATTATTATTAACTTCAAAACATCTTAAAATAATGATTACTAATTTCTAAAACATTATTAAATAAACAATAATCGTTAATCCTCAACATTATTTTAAGCAATACTAATTAATCCCCAAACATTATTAATAAATAATCTTTTTGTTAATTCCAGGCCAATTATTTAAATAAATAACTTTTCAAATTATTAAAATATTGATAAATAACCTTAAAACAATATTAAATATGTATAAATAACTTTTAAAAACATTATTAACAATAAATAAATAACTTTAAAACATTATTAAAAAAATAAATAATTAACCTTAAAACATTATTAAATAATAAATAATTAACTTTAAGACATTATTAACTAATAAATAATTAACTTTAAAACATTCCTAAATAATTTAGAAAAGACGGATAAAAAGGTTGGGGTAAAATAGAAGTTAAATCCATTTAAAATAAAATATTTTCGAAAACTCCATTTCAGATTTTAAATCATTCTCTATCTCAAAACAAACTCCAACTCCAATGGTAATTTATAGTATTTCAAAATATAAATTTTGAGGCCAATAGCTACCAAATGCTTAACCAATACCGATATCGATTTCCTATCACTACAGGGTTTAAGTTGGACGTATAACAATGTCATAATCAATAGAGTCAACAATCAGGTCTAATATCCAATAATTCATATGATAGGAATATCATTGAAATTGAAATCAACAATGGCGAGGAATCCTGTTGGATCCCTCCAACCTGTCCCCCTACATCACAACTCATATACATATATATCGACATGCATATAAATAAAATTCAATAGTGATGAGGTATCCTGTTGGATCCCTCCAACCTGTCTACCTACAATTTATTTCATATATTAACCGCTTCCAAAAGCGACAATCCATCAAAACCAAACATTCAATAGATAACATCCAACATCTAATCAATATTTTTTATGGATTATGTAACATTACTGGTTAACCAAAAAGGGGGGTTTAACTCACCAGCATTCCAGTTATCGCCAAGGCGTTTCTGGTTTGGTCCAGCGTTTGAGTTTAGCTTAAAATTCTACAAGCTCCAATCCTAACCAATCCACTTCCATTTCGTAGTTTATGTCAATACGATCCTAACGCGACTGACCGTGTTAAATTCCGACCATTCTTAATCAAAACACAAATCTAGGTTGTCGATTCTGTTTCTCAATCGCGATTTCAAAGTCATGAACAACCCCTCACCATGCTTCCTTCTTCGTCGTTCCTCATTGCCAGAGACCACCATTCACCGCGCATCAACCTACAACTAGCTTAGACCACGAGCCCTCTAATGCCACTGGCCCCACCTCTTAATTAGCCGCTTAGCGCCCTAATTTCCCCAAAATGTTAAACGACGTCTATCACCAATTCTGGCCACCACCGACTATCTTCCGCCGTCGCATTCACACACAAGCTCGCCCATACCACCAGCAACTCAACGTTGCCACCCTCGGCCTCTAATTCTCCCTATAGCATGCCATAAACCCACCAAACTGCCACGACTTTGCATAAAAATTGTCGCCACCATACATCAAATCACATGATCTAGTTGTCCACATCCTTCACGCCGATCATCTTCCTAGTTGAGCTCGAGGCATGATACGGTCAGTGGTGGTCCAACTAAATAATGGCCGTTCGATGAGGCTGAAGAAAATTTAAAAGAAATAAAACGTGAATGAATTTCTCAGTGGGTACACGATTTATATAGGGCCAGAGGTATGGGTTTGGACTTTTAAACGTGGGGAAAGTATGGTCTAGGATGGCTGTGAACAGTTGAAGTATGGCTTGTTAGTCCCTGAGGAGTTGGTTTTGATGACAACAACCTTAGAATAGATTATAAAATATAAATACTAACATTACAAGTTTAGATATATATGTATATGCAGGATCTAACCATGCAGGTATCAAGAATGAAGACTGTACAGTATAGAGATTCAAGATATAGAGATAGAAGACTCATGAGTATCAAGAATTTCAAGAGTTCAAGTTTCCAAGATAAGTTATATAGTTAGGAATATTGTTAAAACTCATAGAAAGGCACTGACATCTTAAAATATATTTTATTCATGGAATGGAATCCACTTCGTACTTGTTAAAGGGATGGAACCCTAAGTAGGATGGAACCTACGAAAATCTAGTGGGACATTGTTTTGTATCCACTAATTTTAACTCAAATGATTTTACAAAATTATCTTGTTTTCAAAATGATTTCAAAACTTTCCTTTTAAAAGATTCAAAACTCTCTATCCTGATTTTAAATAATTTTAGCCTAAAAAACATCTTTATTTTCAGAGTCAAAATTACTCCTGATTTTAAACTATCTTTTCAAATAATATATTTAACTTTTATTTATACTTTGATTTAAGTTATAGTTAAATAATATGTATATATTGGTCTTTATATTTACTTATGTATTTTAACTATAGTTAAGTATATTTATAAAGTTTAAAATAATTTTAATATAAGATAAAGGTTATTTTCAAAGAAAATCAAAACACCAAAAATCCCTTTGGGATGTCGACATACCCAAGTACCCCATGTCGACATAGTGTCAGTTGGTTTCAAAATTCAAATTTCAAAAGAAGTGTCTATTCGCCATAACTCTTCATGAATGGTCATGGTTGTTGCTCTTTTATAAATAGGGGTCAATTTCAACAAATTTTTAATCACTTTTTCTGGTTTTCACTCCTCTTCTTCTTCCACATTTCTTAATACAAAATCATACCATTACTCTGCCAAAATCAACATCGAATCATACTCGATTACTTCTAGTGTGATTCTCCATCACTATCTCTACAAGATCCAAGTGCTAATTTGAGTTATAGACTTTTTGTAATCAATCGAGCGAGAGAAGGTGTGATTATAGCCCTGGAAATCAATTGGGTGAACTTGTTGCCTCGGAAATCAAGTATCTCTACCCAGAGGATTGTTATTCTGGAAGGTGTACCTCGTAGCCTTGAAACCGAGGGTTGTAATTGTTGAATTGAGTTTGAAAGAAAATCTGTACTTAGTTATGCGGGACTGGATGTAGGGTAACTCCGAACCAGTATAAAATCCGGTGTGTTCTTTCCTTTACTGCTTTTACTTTATATTTGCATCTGTGTTTGATTCTGTGTTCATATCTGTAACGACCCAGTATTTTGGACCATTCGCATTCGCACATGTCGGACTTGAATAATTCAAAATACCGCGTTGTTAAGTTAAATTTGGCAACACTGAACATATACAGTAAATAAATAATTACAGACACAGAGAAATAAATGCAGCGGAAGCAAAAGATAGTAGTTCATGAAGCTACTATATAGATATATAAGTTACATCAGAGTTAAACCAGATACAACGGAAGAGTAATACGATACATCAGATACAAATCAGAATACATCACTGGAATCATCGAATACTGAAAGCAGAATAGATGGCTGGATCTTCAAGCAAAGCTCTAACTCCAAAGGTGAGTCTCGAATACTGGTACACTCAGTCTGACCCGAGCGTAAAGCAAAACACAAAACACTCGAGTCAGGATTAATATTCTTATATCAATAAATCCAACTCAAGTGAAATAGCAATTGAAATACAAGTAACTTAAAGGATGTTTGGAAAACCATCTTTTAAGGATCCGTTAAACTATCTACTAGGTAGTAGTGTACGATAAGTAGATAATGTCTATCAGTAATATAAAATATCAAACTAGTGTTAAGGCGTTACCATTATCCCCCTTAACACATTTATATAAGCGTTATAGTCTATACAGCACTGTAAACTCCACCGTAAACTAGTGGGCTATCAGGGAGTACTCCATAGGTATAACACAAAACAAATTCGCAGTGGTCGCGTATACAGGGATACAAGTATGACAAGGCACATGAGGCAATACCCAAGGTAGTGAAACTACCGTTTTCCTGATCCGGACTGGTGAGAACGCATCGCCGCAGCGATCGCAACACCGCGAAACAACACTCCCAAATCAAGGGTGCACCAATCGACAACAAGTAATGAGTAGTTTTCAAAGAAGTGTGTTTGCTTGAGGTAGCTGACCTCCATTGGACTGGCACGGCTCCTGTTTTAGTCATTTCCAATTTGACACAAGTGTCAAGGCTATCCATTATCGTTCTCTTTCTTCAGTCATCACGTACATCATTCCAACCACTTCATTCTGGATCACACTCTACGTATAGTTATTAAAGTGGTTTTCGGTTTAGACAGTGAGTATGTCTCTAACCGATTCCGGTCTCTTTAATAACTTTCGAAATTATTACACCGATTGGTCGTTTATTTATTTCAAAACCAAATCAAATTCAATTTCAATTAGAATTTATAAATCAACATTTCATTTGCCTTTTTAAACCAATTTCCATAATTTACGTTTCAAAACTTCCAAATTACCATTTCGAAATCTTATAATTCAAATTCAATTTTTATTTAAACAATTCAATATTGATTCAGGTTCGCATATAAGTTTCATTTCGAAAATCATTTAAATTAATTTAATTCAACATTCAAATCAATTTAAATTCATTTATCTATTTCATTCAATATTAAATAAATTTATCATTCAAAACAATTTCTATTTAATTTCCAATTCATTAAATCAATTACTTAAGTTCAACTTCATTATATCAAAACTTCAAATTTAATTGAATTAGATTCATCAAATCAATTCTTTAAATTACAAGTCTTACGTTAACTTCAATAAATCACATTTCAATTTCTTGTTAAAGAAATTCGATTTCACTTATTCATTTACTTAGTTACACATTCAAAGCTCAATTAATAAGAAACTAAATTTCACTTATTCAAGAGGTTCGGTTTTATTTAACTATTAAATAATTCAATTTTATTTAATTATTAAATGATTTCAAAACTTAATTATTAAATAATTTCAAAACTTAATTCAATCATTTCTCAAATTAAACCATTCTTTCATCAATTACATTGTTAATATTTTGTTTCAGATTATTAAATATTAACATTTCCTTTCATTAAAAATTCAAATTTCAACTTCATTTCAAACCCATATTATTTATTCAAAAAAAATCTTCATTTTATATTTAAATCAAATTATTGACCAATTGGTTTTTATTTAATTCTCTATCCTAGGTCAAAGTTTAATTTAGGTATTTATCATTTCAACCCGATTCCAATTCAATTCAAAATCAAAGCATAGCAAAGGGAACTTGCAGTGTGATAACTGGGATGGTGTCAAAGTAAATAAACAAGCAATAACAACAATCAATATCAATCCAATAATCAATTCAAATAATCCTGAAGTAATCGTATTAATTCACATTGTTATTTGTGTAAATTAATATAATTATTTCTAGAATCTACACTATCATTTCATGTAGATTAAAGATTATTACACTAATATTAATACGGTTCTTCATTTGATATCTATTATCCAATTCAGACTACATCAATTTATACACATACATTTAAATGGTTCAAGGTGTGGTTAGCATTATTTCTATGTGTTAATTTATTTAACATTTAAAAGAGGTCATATTATGCAATGTCATCAATCAAATTAACTCATATATCAAATCTAACTATTCTACGTCAATTTCAATTTCAAATTATTTATCACTTACAACATTAACAAATTTATCGTCCAATTGTAAACATCAAACAATCAATCATTTAACAACCAAACTGGATTATCATTGCATATATAACAGATAATGGTGTCAGATATCACAGGTGAACTGATACAGGTAATAATAGTGTAAATATCTAACAGCAGCATATTTCAATTGTCGTTTCAATTGAAATCAAATTTAATAAATAAAAGAACATTAATCATGAGTGATTGCTCACCTTTCGAGGCTAGAGACAGACAATGGAATTGAGTTATGAAATGCAAGCACGACTTCCAAAGCAAAGCTAGATGGACACGATTTTGACGAGCAAAGCTGATAGATAGGGATTGATGAAAACGAATTAGACCCATCTTAATGAAACTGAAACAAAATATACGTTATAGATTTTCTCTAAAACCAATTTTGTCAAAAACACCCATTTAAATAACATGTATACAAATTTATTTATTTTCAAATCAATATTATTATAAGCCTATGTACATTTTATACTTTGAAATCAACAATACTTATATAAAACTAATATATAAGCTAATCTGTAACTTACCTATATACTTATAACGGTAATATATATTTTTCAACTGTAAACCGTTATTAAACTTACATATGTGGATCAATATATTTCTATATATTATAACAGTTAATATAAAATCCCAATATGTACACGTTCATGCTTAGATATATAGTTAGATTCCGAAGTCATATAACAAAAAAATGGAAACGTTTATATATTAGAAAACTGATATGCATAGCCTATCTATATATGTTTTTAAACTTACATATAGATATATATGTACCTAAAACATAACTTTTATATAAATATACATATATATACAACCTTATAATTAATATAACAATATCCAAAACTAAGATACATAGAAGACGCAACTAACAACTCACCAACAGTAATATCAAACATATATACACATTTTATATATAAACTGACTTATTAACATCCTATATAACTTATATGTACAACTCCATGCGAGTAACTTATGCCTGTAAAGCAAACTATATTCATAAGCTAATATATAAATATTTTTAAATTATTTCAAAATACCGCATAACTTAAGTAAAAAATTTAACATATTGTATATATAACTAATATGTGGCAGGCTACTTGTAAACTTATCTATATAACTGTTATATCAACAAAATATATAGTACATATATATAACCATTTATAATCTATATACAGTTTAAAAATAAATGTATATCTAACATATAGCAATTGTATATACAAACAATATATTAAAGCTATAACAAAGTATAGTTTCAAATTAGTTTCAACAGACAAAAGTTGGTAACAAAATATCCATATATGTATATGAAACAGAAGTTTGTGAATTACCATATGTATATATACAGGTGCGTGAAGATAAATATAAACACAGTGTATGCCGAAATCTATATATATGTAAAGTATGTATATAAACTAACATATATACTAATATATACATATAAACTGGTATATAACTATACTGCCGAAAGTAGAAAAACAAAAATACCTCTACTAGCATATATATGAACTAGTAAACCCAGATTGCAGAAGAATTACATTACTTAAAGATAATATATACTCGAAACAAACTCACGCACATTAGAAAAAACATATAAACCCATTATTTCTAAGTCAACGTATATATATACGTAAACAACCTATATTGAACGGTAAAACATATCTTGCACCTTCCAATAATATAATATATATACACTATATCAAAATGTAAGGTACGACTGTCATTTTAAACTTATATACAACAAGTTTTATAACTTAATATATATAACAGTACATAACAGATATCATATATTTACGTTTCAAACTATTTACTTTATAAATCATATAATACATAACAAGATAATATGTATAATACTCTTTTATAATATAACTTTCTCTCGGCAAATATAAATTTATACTCAAATAAATGTAAATACATTAAAAAAAATATGCAGGACATATATGTGAAGCCGAACTATGAATACAAAGCTGCTATGCAAGAAAATTTAGCAAAACGTAGTTTATAACACACCACACAAACATAAGGTAATTGCTGTCAGAATATAACATACATATAAATATATATGCACCTTGTATAAAATAAATGAAAGAGGCTGCTGGGGAAAGAGAAAAATGATGTTTGACCAAGGCTTGGATGGGATTGGAAGGTGGTCTGAAGGCTTTGGAGTTCACGTGGGTGTTGATGGATCTCGGCCTCGGAAGGGAAGGTGGAGGCTTCTGCACGTGGATGGGTGGAGGACAGGGTGGAGCTTGATTTTTGCCGTGGAAGTGAGAAAGAGAGGGAGCGGAGAAGAGGTTTCGTAGGGAAGAAGCTTGAGAGTGAGCGATGTCATGAACATGCTTTGTTTTTTTTGATAGAAAAATAAATGAACAGAGAGGGGAGGAGAACCCAAAGGAAATGAACAATCCCAGAAATAAATAAAATCACATGAATGGTAATAGTCAATTATTGATTTCTGTGAATATTAAAAGCAAGAAGGCTATTGGTATTATCCGGCGGTGGATAGGTGAATAGACACAAGAAAACCAAGAGACTTCAAAAATGGATACCGGTACAACCAATCGTTCCGCAGTTTTCACCACGTACCAGACGCCGAATTACCGGAATGAATATATTGCGGAGATCAGCACGGCGAGACGATCAAAACGGTATACAGATATCAATGGTATGATCATCCGAACAAAAGTCGATATCGGTACGAAAATGCTGCTATTTCGTCGAAAATAAGATCGATGGAGCAATAACAGTCCAAATTTGGAGAAACGAAATATGATGTCTCACTCAGAAGATGATTTACAATTTTTCTGTATAAAAATATTTAGGTTTCGAAAACGTTTTATTTTCGTTGCTTTTTAACTGATGAAATTGAAGTAAATTTACGCGCGAAATAAACTTTCATATTTTCGGACGAAAATTTACCAGTTGCTATGTTTAACTAGACGCATTCCAAATATCAAATTTATATTTCAAAATTTTATTGTTTAAAATTTCGCAAAATTTCAATTAATAACATTATTAAAACCAGTTAAATTTTACGGGTCGTGACACTCTCCCCCACTCAAAACTTTTCGTCCCCGAAAAGGAAGGAGGTAGGAGAATAGAAACAACCAGAAAGAAAATAGATTGAAACAAAGAAAAACAATTAGTTCAAACCATATAAATTCAATTTACCTTAATTAATACTCAATATTTGATATAAATTCAAGGTATTTCAATAAGTTGATTAAATTCTAATTTATTAATATTTGATACCAAAAGATTTCTTCAAAACAAAATTTTATTTTATTTATCTCATTTATTCATTGTTTTATTATCCAATTATCCTTTATTAACAATTTCTAAAATCATAAACTTAATTAGTCATTTATTACAATCATATTTTATTCAACAAATTTAATTCTTCTTTATTCCAAATTATTATTAAATTTGTTCCACTTAATATATCTTATTACATATATTTAAACCATATAAATTAATTTAAACCATATAAATTTCAATTTAAATTAATTTATATTTTTCAATTTGGTTAAATCCATTTATATTAGATCAATAAATAGTCATTCGATTTAAATATGTTAGTTCAACTGTTAATTCTAATCATATAAATTTAATTTTAAATCAATTAATATTCAGTAATCGATCTTAATTCAAGGTATTTCATTAAGCTGATTCAATTCAATTTGTTAATTCTTTTAGAACAAAATTTACTTTATTTATATCATTCAATTAACTTATTATTCTATCATCTTTATTAGCATTTTTTTTATATAATTAAAATCTAAGTGTATAACATTTATTATAAACACTCAAATTTTATTTATAAAATCATTTTATATTGTATATTATCCAATTACATTCTAACTTCTGAATAATTTAGGTAAGTTATATTGAAATGCAATTTAGTACTATACAAATAAAATTTTTAAATTCAATTATTTCAAGTTTAAATACTTATTCAAAAATTTAGCTTTATTTATAATTGAAACATCTTTTAACATGATTTTTAAGAATTAAAATTCCATTTAATTTCAAACCCTTTAGAAATAATTATGTATATACTATATATATTAAATCAAATTAAATTTTAAAATAATATACCCGTATATATATAGATATAAATCAAGTCATGAAATTCGAATCAAAATATTTTTCCAAAACAAAACCATAGCAAAGCTACAGAATGGTTTCTCCACTTCGAAACTCGAAAATGAATGTCGATGATGCGGCCGCCATCACCGAAATTATTTTCCAACGACAAAGAGAAGAGCACTGCTTTCAATATTTTAAAATTCTTTGAAAATGGTTTCTATTTGAAAATACGTTCAATAATATACATTTTAAAAATTTAAAAACCAAAGCTTGAAATTTTAGGAATTTAAATTCTCAAATTCTTACTTTAAATTCATTTAAATTTCTAAACAAATCTATAAACCAACTTTTATAATTCCATTTATTTTTTTATGTTGGAATAGTCAATGATTTACAAAACAAATAGTGAAAATCAAATATTACCTTTCTGACAACCAATTCAGTTAACAATTCAATTTCAGAAAATTTGTACTTATAAAAATATAATCATACAAGATTATTTTATTTACCAAATTTTTGAAAATACTATTGTGTCAGTTTGCTCTGTTCAAGTGTTTTGGAAATCCTATCGATAGCGTTGATCAGACGAATCGATCGGAAACCCAAATCAACATCAACAACTCAAACAACACAATATATTTTAAAACATTTTAAATATAAATTTACAAATAATCTTCTTCACTCAACGATACAGGAATGAATTTTCAAAATAAGGATAAGGTTTCAAATTTGATGGACTCAAATTAAAGAGAATTCTGATTTGAATACAAGTTCGAAGGAAAAGATAAGATGATTCAATTAATAGAATCGGAAGATGGATAAGCTTATTTAATTTACGGGCAAACTTAACCGGGCCGACCGTGACTTAAAGAATAAGATCGATGCAGAATTCCGAGGCAAATTGACATTCGATCTCAAGAAATAGAATTCAGGTATAGCAGGAAATAGATAGCATCTGTAACAACCCGGAGTTTTACAGCAATTATTTATCATCAAAATGACGATAAAGTCGGTTGTTAATTGCCATTACAATTTTAAATCGAATTGAATTCTTTTTGTTAAAGTTTTTAAAGATGTTTACGCGGGCTTTAAAAATTGTTTTGGCCCACTCGTTGTTGCCGAGATTATCAAAGCTTTTAACCGACCCTTATTTTTTTCGTAAAAACCCTAAGGCATTAGAAAAGCTAGGGCAGTCTCTTTTTCTCAATTCATTATCAATTCGAAAACCTAGTCAAGAAACGATAATGGCGGCCTCGTTTTCGTCTTCAAAAACTAGAGCTCACAAAGATCAGAGGCGTCGAATTTAGGGTTCGATTAATTCGAAGAGCTGCTGGATGTTGTCGATTATCCTTGAGGACCACGGCATCGACCTTCCCCAATTCGAACGGCTGCTCCTCGCTTGTTTGAATTCATTGTCGCTTCATTTCAAGGTGAGTGAAACTTTCACTCACATCTAATTCAAGCTCCCTGATTCTTCTGTTTTATTCGTATGATCTCGTTGTTGTTTAACCTGGCTTCGATTACTTATGAACTGGTTGACTCCATTCTTTTTGGGCTTCGGATCGTGATATTGCTTTTGTTTTGCTGTAGATGATTTCGTTGATCTTAGTAATTTCGTTTCTTGAATTGACGAGTTGATGTCGTTCCTTTTTATTTTGGCCGTGTTGTTCTTCTCGACTTCGGTCGTTGACAGCAGTTTTGAACTCCCTGTTGGCCAGTTGTAAATTGATGATTTTGTGTCACCTGCTATTTCGGTTACTTAAAACTGTGATAAAATTGGCCTCGGCTGTTACTTGATTTGATGTAGTTGTTTCGTTCTTGTTCGACTTTAGCTATCCTTCGGTCACCTAACTTGGTTTATGCGATTACATGACTTATTCATGTTTTCGTCCATTTGATAATCGTTGAACTGCATTTGACGCTTTTCTGGATTTCAATCAAATTGATATAAAATGATAATTGCGACTTTTTGATTGGTGAGTGTTGGTTTTGGCTGATAAAACTGTTGTTTTGAAATTCGCTTGATTAATTTGGTGTGACTTCATGTATGTGCATATATATACCATAGTGTTTGTGTATGCATATATTATTGAATCCACACTTGAAATTTGTAGATGGTTTGGTCTCTGTGATTTCGTCCTTTTGAAACAATTTCTGGAATTCAGTCTGACTTTGTGGTCTTCATACATTCTTGATTACCTTCTTATTTTGAGTCGAATACTGTCTTTCATTCACACTAAATATTGTTATCGCTAGCTTCACTGTAATTTGTTCAACTTGAAATTGTTTCAAGCACTTGTTCATTCGACCATTGGAGTCACCCTGCACTTGTGTTTGACTGTTGTTGCCTCTGTTTATAACCATGTATATGCTTCACTGCATTTTCATTTACCTGTTGTACAGGTAGTGTATCGAGTGTTTGCATTTCCAGTTCCATATTGTTGACTTTGAGCAACTTTAGTCTCTTGAGTCTATTGCCTTCACCTGTGTACTTTGTTGACAGTGTAAACTTGTACCTGACTTTGTCATACCTGATGCCTTGTTTGACCATGTTACATTTGTGCTCGAGTCAGTGGCATTTCTTGGCTCATGTGTACACCATTGCTTCACTTTTGCTGTAGCTTGCTGGTTCATTTTCTGGTCATGTTGCTGCATTCATACCTGGGGTTGTTACTGTAATTGTTTCAGGTGACAATCCATATCAGTGTTGTAATTGCTACATTGTGTTCATTTAAGTATCATTTCCCTGATCTTTGATCCCTGTTGCACTCACTTCTGGTCTTTGATACTTGTACTACCTGGTCTGGTCATTTGTAGCATGTTGTTCATTGAGTTTCAGGTGCATTGACTTATAGCTGTGCATTCAGGTCATTGTGCATTAGTTTGTTGCCAGTTCCTTGGTCATTGATTAAAGTTTGTTTGAATGCGGTTGCCTTGACATTTGAACTACTCTCAGGTTATCTAGACTTGTTCATTTGAACTGGTTCATGTTGGCACTGAATTCATTTGCCTTGTGTTGCCAATTTTGGTGGCACTGTTGGTTTTTAGAGTAGTTTGATCATTTGGGTCATTTTGATGTATATGCAGTCTTCATTACTCACGTATCTGCATTTCATATGTTTGTGCATTTTTGAACTGGTGCACTTGTATCTAGTCGCACTCGAACCCCTTTAGTCACTTGGTTGTACTGCGCCTTGGACAGTCTCATTTGCATGCTGATGGTCTTTGAATCGTACAGTTTCACTTGTAGTTTGTATTGAATCTGGCATCATTCCTTGGGACAGTTTGAATATTGTCCCACTTCGATTTTAGTCTTGGCTTCGAGCTTGTGGACTTTGTCTTGTGATCTATTTTGTTGGTTCTTGATTGTTTCAAGTTGATTTGTGAAATTTTACAGCGAGTTGAATCCGGTCTCAAAGACCCGGGTTTGACCCTGTACACGAATGTAGACTTTCGGTGTACATTCGTGTATGATTCATTCCTCTTGATTTGAGATAGTACAGGTTGTTTTGGTTTATTTATGTTGACTTCTACAGTTTTAATTGCTGTTAGTTTTCACCGTCGTGATGATTTCGCGCACTGTGTGGCAAGGCAGTGCACGCGTGCGTGTACTGCAGCCACACAGAAAGTTGATTTGACTGACCTTTTTGAGATTGCTAATTTGTTGATTTACACTGTTTAGTGTTATATCTACCGTTACCCGATTCTCGTATTGAGAAGTCGGATATACGTGATTTCTGTGACTTTCATCTATTTGAGATTATTATTGCTTCTATGCACTAATAACTGAGTTTGAATTAGACTGACCCGTGTATTATTTTCTTTTGAATGTAATACTCGGGTCAGACCCGAGTTATTTCAGGTTGTAGATTTTCTTCTTTGAGTTGCTGTTCAGGATATGAAGACTTTTCACATCTTCTGAAGTTGTCAGTGTCATTTTGTAGTAGTCGTATCATTGTATAGAACGATATGTATTCATGTATATTAGTCGATAATGTACTTGTATATATAACTTCTAGAGTCGACAGTTGTAGTTGTATCATATGTATCGTGTCAACTATATTGTAACTGACATCGGTTATATATATATGAGATTTTTGTTAATCTGTGTTCCGCATTTATATTATCTGTGTTATTGTTATATCTAATGTCCTAAACTATTATGAACTATCGTAGTTTGTTTTACACTGATAATTGGATATGTCGATGGGAGTAAATAAATAATAGATGAAAAATAAAAAGTATATACCACTCCTATCGAGATAACCAATATTTGTGTAAGTCCAATTACGGATGGTCGCTCCTATCCAGCCTTATTCTTCGTAATAATAGACAGTATTTCTTTTAATACTCTTTGTTATTATGAGCATAGAGGTGGGGCGTCACAGCATCGTAAACCGAGGATACAGAAATCTCCGGTAAATCAATGCCTATTGTAAAAGAGTTTTACCCCTTTACAAATCAATTTGAGATTGGCGGGACCGCCAACTCATTATAAAGAACATTCGAAGTGGAGTTATGGGATACTCCAGAATTAAAATAAGACGAATAGTGAGGGACAAGAATGAATTTCGGAACCGTGGGATGTCCCAAAATTAAAAGGAATAGAGTCAAGAAGAACGAGATTCAAACTTGGATGGAAGTGATTCTGTAAATACATTTACCCTATATGTTGAGTTTTTCCTAGAGCTACCAAAGCTCTGATACCAACTGCAACGACCCAGTATTTTGGACCATTCGCATCCGCACATGTCGGACTTGAATAATTCAAAATACCGCGTTGTTAATTTAAATTTGGCAAAAATGAACATATACAGTAAATAAATAATCACAGATCACAGACACAGAGAAATAAATGCAGCGGAAGCAAAAGATAGTAGTTCATGAAGCTACTATATAGATATATAAGTTACATCAGAGTTAAACCAGATACAACGGAAGAGTAATACGATACATCAGATACAAATCAGAATACATCACTGGAATCATCGAATACTGAAAGCAGAATAGATGGCTGGATCTTCAAGCAAAGCTCTAACTCCAAAGGTGAGTCTCGAATACTGGTACACTCAGTCTGACCCGAGCGTAAAGCAAAACACAAAACACTCGAGTCAGGATTAATATTCTTATATCAATAAATCCAACTCAAGTGAAATAGCAATTGAAATACAAGTAACTTAAAGGATGTTTGGAAAACCATCTTTTAAGGATCCGTTAAACTATCTACTAGGTAGTAGTGTACGATAAGTAGATAATGTCTATCAGTAATATAAAATATCAAACTAGTGTTAAGGCGTTACCATTATCCCCCTTAACACATTTATATAAGCGTTATAGTCTATACAGCACTGTAAACTCCACCGTAAACTAGTGGGCTATCAGGGAGTACTCCATAGGTATAACACAAAACAAATTCATAGTGGTCGCGTATATAGGGATACAAGTATGACAAGGCACATGAGGCAATACCCAAGGTGGTGAAACTACCGTTTTCCTGATCCGGACTGGTGAGAACGCATCGCCGTAGCGACCGCAACACCGCGAAACAACACTCCCAAATCAAGGGTGCACCAATCGACAACAAGTAATGAGTAGTTTTCGAAGAAGTGTGTTCGCTTGAGGTAGCTGACCTCCATTAGCCCGGCACGGCTCCTGTTTTAGTCGTTTCCAATTTGACACAAGTGTCAAGGCTATCCATTATCGTTCTCTTTCTTCAGTCATCACGTACATCATTCCAACCACTTCATTCTGGATCACACTCTGCGTATAGTTATTAAAGTGGTTTTCGGTTTAGACAGTGAGTATGTCTCTAACCGATTCCGGTCTCTTTAATAACTTTCGAAATTATTACACCGATTGGTCGTTTATTTATTTCAAAACCAAATCAAATTCAATTTCAATTAGAATTTATAAATCAACATTTCATTTGTCTTTTTAAACCAATTTCCATAATTTACGTTTCAAAACTTCCAAATTACCATTTCGAAATCTTATAATTCAAATTCAATTTTTATTTAAACAATTCAATATTGATTCAGGTTCGCATATAAGTTTCATTTCGAAAATCATTTAAATTAATTTAATTCAACATTCAAATCAATTTAAATTCATTTATCTATTTCATTCAATATTAAATAAATTTATCATTCAAAACAATTTCTATTTAATTTCTAATTCATTAAATCAATTACTTAAGTTCAACTTCATTATATCAAAACTTCAAATTTAATTGAATTAGATTCATCAAATCAATTCTTTAAATTACAAGTCTTACGTTAACTTCAATAAATCACATTTCAATTTCTTGTTAAAGAAATTCGATTTCACTTATTCATTTACTTAGTTACACATTCAAAGCTCAATTAATAAGAAACTAAATTTCACTTATTCAAGAGGTTCAGTTTTATTTAACTATTAAATAATTCAATTTTATTTAATTATTAAATGATTTCAAAACTTAATTATTAAATAATTTCAAAACTTAATTCAATCATTTCTCAAATTAAACCATTCTTTCATCAATTACATTATTAATATTTTGTTTCAAATTATTAAATATTAACATTTCTTTTCATTAAAAATTCAAATTTCAACTTCATTTCAAACCCATATTATTTATTCAAAAAAAATCTTCATTTTATATTTAAATCAAATTATTGACCAATCGGTTTTTATTTAATTCTCTATCCTAGGTCAAAGTTTAATTTGGGTATTTATCATTTCAACCCGATTCCAATTCAATTCAAAATCAAAGCATAGCAAAGGGAACTTGCAGTGTGATAACTGGGATGGTGTCAAAGTAAATAAACAAGCAATAACAACAATCAATATCAATCCAATAATCAATTCAAATAATCCCAAAATAATCGTATTAATTCACATTGTTATTTGTGTAAATTAATATAATTAATTCTAGAATCTACACTATCATTTCATGTAGATTAAAGATTATTACACTAATATTAATACGGTTCTTCATTTGATATCTATTATCCAATTCAGACTACATCAATTTATACACATACATTTAAATGGTTCAAGGTGTGGTTAGCATTATTTCTATGTGTTAATTTATTTAACATTTAAAAGAGGTCATATTATGCAATGTCATCAATCAAATTAACTCATATATCAAATCTAACTATTCTACGTCAATTTCAATTTCAAATTATTTATCACTTACAACATTAACAAATTTATCGTCCAATTGTAAACATCAAACAATCAATCATTTAACAACCAAACTGGATTATCATTGCATATATAACAGATAATGGTGTCAGATATCACAGGTGAACTGATACAGGTAATAACAGTGTAAATATCTAACAGCAGCATATTTCAATTGTCGTTTCAATTAAAATCAAATTTAATAAATAAAAGAACATTAATCGTGAGTGATTGCTCACCTTTCGAGGCTAGAGATAGACAATGGAATTGAGTTATGAAATGCAAGCACGACTTCTATATCAAAGCTAGATGGACACAATTTTGACGAGCAAAGCTGATAGACAGGGATTGATGAAAACGAATTAGACCCATCTTAATGAAACTGAAACAAAATATACGTTATAGATTTTCTCTAAAACCAATTTTGTCAAAAACAACCATTTAAATAACATGTATACAAATTTATTTATTTTCAAATCAATATTATTATAAGCCTATGTACATTTTATACTTTGAAATCAACAATACTTATATAAAACTAATATATAAGCTAATGTGTAACTTACCTATATACTTAAAACGGTAATATATATTTTTCAACTGTAAACCGTTATTAAACTTACATATGTGGATCAATATATTTCTATATATTATAACAGTCAATATAAAATCCCAATATGTACACGTTCATGCTTAGATATATAGTTAGATTCTGAAGTCATATAACAAAAAAATGGAAACATTTATATATTAGAAAACTGACATGCATAGCCTATCTATATATGTTTTTAAACTTACATATAGATATATATGTACCTAAAACATAACTTTTATATACATATACATATATATACAACCTTATAATTAATATAACAATATCCAAAACTAAGATACATAGAAGACGCAACTAACAACTCACCAACAGTAATATCAAACATATATACACATTTTATATATAAACTGACTTATTAACATCCTATATAACTTATATGTACAACTCCATGCGAGTAACTTATGCCTGTAAAGCAAACTATATTCATAAGCTAATAAATAAACATTTTTAAATTATTTCAAAATACCGCATAACTTAAGTAAAAAATTTAACATATTGTATATATAACTAATATGTGGTAGGCTACTTGTAAACTTATCTATATAACTGTTATATCAACAAAATATATAGTACATATATATAAACATTTATAATCTATATACAGTTTAAAAATAAATGTATATCTAACATATAGCAATTGTATATACAAACAATATATTAAAGCTATAACAAAGTATAGTTTTAAATTAGTTTCAACAAACAAAAGTTGGTAACAAAATATCCATATATGTATATGAAACAGAAGTTTGTGAATTACCATATGTATATATACAGGTGCGTGAAGATAAATATAAACACAGTGTATGCCGAAATCTATATATATGTAAAGTATGTATATAAACTAACATATATACTAATATATACATATAAACTGGTATATAACTATACTGCCGAAAGTAGAAAAACAAAAATACCTCTACTAGCATATATATGAACTAGTAAACCCAGATTGCAGAAGAATTACATTACTTAAAGATAATATATACTCGAAACAAACTCACGCACATTAGAAAAAAACATATAAACCCATTATTTCTAAGTCAACGTATATATATACGTAAACAACCTATATTGAACGGTAAAACATATCTTGCACCTTCCAATAATATAATATATATATACACTATATCAAAATGTAAGGTACGGCTGTCATTTTAAACTTATATACAACAAGTTTTATAACTTAATATATATATAACAGTACATAACAGATATCATATATTTACGTTTCAAACTATTTACTTTATAAATCATATAATACATAAAAAGATAATATGTATAATACTCTTTTATAATATAACTTTCTCTCGGCAAATATAAATTTATACTCAAATAAATTAAATACATAAAAAAAAATGCAGGACATATATGTGAAGCCGAACTATGAATACAAAGCTGCTATGCAAGAAAATTTAGCAAAACGTAGTTTATAACACACCACACAAACATAAGGTAATTGCTGTCAGAATATAACATACATATAAATATATATGCACCTTGTATAAAATAAATGAAAGAGGCTGCTGGGGAAAGAGAAAAATGATGTTCGACCAACGCTTGGATGGGATTGGAAGGTGGTCCGAAGGCTTTGGAGTTCACGTGGGTGTTGATGGATCTCGGCCTCGGAAGGGAAGGCGGAGGCTTCTGCACGTGGATGGGTGGAGATCAGGGTGGAGCTTGATTTTTGCCGTGGAAGTGAGAAAGAGATGGAGCGGAGAAGAGGTTTCGTGGGGAAGAAGCTTGAGAGTGAGCGATGTCATGAACATGCTTTGTTTTTTTTTGATAGAAAAATAAATGAACAGAGAGGGGAGGAGAACCCAAAGGAAATGAACAATCCCAGAAATAAATAAAATCACATGAATGGTAATAGTCAATTATTGATTTCTGTGAATATTAAAAGCAAGAAGGCTATTGGTATTATCCGGCGGTGGATAGGTGAATAGACACAAGAAAACTAAGAGACTTCAAAAATGGATACCGGTACAACCAATCGTTCCGCAGTTTTCACCACGTACCAGACGCCGAATTACCGGAATGAATATATTGCGGAGATCAGCACGGCGAGACGATCAAAACGGTATACAGATATCAGTGGTACGATCATCCGAACAAAAGTCGATATCGATACGAAAATGCTGCTATTTCGTCGAAAATAAGATCGATGGAGCAATAACAGTCCAAATTTGGAGAAACGAAATATGATGTCTCACTCAGAAGATGATTTACAATTTTTCTGTATAAAAATATTTAGGTTTCGAAAACGTTTTATTTTCGTTGCTTTTTAACTGATGAAATTGAAGTAAATTTACGCGCAAAATAAACTTTCATATTTTCGGACGAAAATTTACCAGTTGCTATGTTTAACTAGACGCATTCCAAATATCAAATTTATATTTCAAAATTTTATTGTTTAAAATTTCGCAAAATTTCAATTAATAACGTTATTAAAACTAGTTAAATTTTACGGGTCGTTACAATATGTGTGTCTGGTTAGTGCATACATTGTTAACAAATTAAGATAAACTCAAAAAGATTAACAAATTTCTTAAAACACTATTCACCCCTCCTCTAGTGTTAATTCTAGCCTTAAGATCCTTAATCCGCATTTCTCACATTTGGTATCATAGCTTTGTTTTCAAAAGTTTCATAATCTGAATTTTGAAAAGTTTTAAAATGGCTATTTTTGAAAAATCTGTTAAAACTAGTTTAGAATTGTTTAAATCATCATTGTTCCATGAGTCTGCATATGAATATTATTCAAATTCTAGTTGTCTACCCAAATTTTATAATGTGCAGGATAGATGCTTTATGAGTATTAAAGAATCAATCCACAATGGACAATCTGTGCAGATCAAAAGGAATAAGTGGATACTAGATAGTGGATGCTCTAGACACATGACTGGTAATCCGGATATGCTGAATAATATTATATACAAAGATGGAGGACTGGTTAACTTTGGAGACAACTCGAAAGGATATGTGATTGGCATCGGCAATGTCGGTAACACTGAAACTCCTATTATTACTAATGTTTTGCTAGTTAAGAATCTGAAACACAATCTGCTAAGTATAAGTCAACTATGTGATAAAGGATATAAAATTAAATTTGAAAAAGATAAATGTCATATTGAAGATAATAACTCAATCATAATATTTGAGGGAACTAGGAAAAAGAATATTTATATTCTTAGTATGAAAGTTTCAAATGATAACCTATGTCTTCTGGCAAATACAAGTGACCCTTGGATTTGGCATAAGAGATTTGGACATTTGAATTTCAAACTCTTATCTAGACTGTCAAAACATGATCTAGTAAGAGGTCTCCCTAAAATGAATTTTAAAGTAGATAGTTTATGTGATGCATGTCAATTAGGAAAGCTTAGAAAAAGTTCCTTTAAATTAAAAGATATGATTTCAACTTCAAAACCTCTTGAATTACTTCATCTTGATTTATTTGGTCCATCTCAAACTCAGTCAATAAATCATAGTAAATATGTTTTTGTAATTGTAGATGATTATTCAAGATTTACATGGACAATATTTTTGAAACATAAAAGTAATACTTTTGAATGTTTTAAGAACTTTACAAAAAGGATTCAAAATCAATTATCTTTAAAAATTATAACTATTCATAGTGATCATGGTGGTGAATTTGAAAATGAAAAGTTTGAGGAATTCTACAATAAGAAGGGAATAACTCACAATTTCTCATTTCCAAGAACTCCACAACAAAACGGAGTAGTTGAACATAAAAATAGAACGATACAAGAGTGTGCGAGAACTATGCTTTCAGATAGTAATTTACCAAAACACTTTTGGGCAAAAGCTGTTGCTACCGCCTGTTATATTTTGAATAGAATTTTAATTAGACCTTTAACTGATAAGACACCTTATGAACTTCTTCATGGAAAGAAACCTAAGGTATCATACTTCAGAATTTTTGGAAGTAAATGCTTTATTTTAAATACAAAAGATAATTTGGATAAATTTGATCCTAAATCCGACAAAGGAATCTTTATCGGATACTCTAATAGAAGTAAAGCTTATAGAGTTTTTAATTTAAGATCTAACACCATCGAAGAAACAATGCATGTTTCGTTTGATGAAAATTTAAAAGATTTTGAAATTACAAATGATGAAGAAGATTTAATTACTCAAAATCTGGAATCAACCGAAATTAATAATGAAATTAATCATCCTAATAAAAGGATTAAACTTTTAAAAGATCATCCCATTGAAAATATAATAGGAGATATGCAATCTATTGTTACAACTAGAAATCAACTAAGTAAAATGAGTAATGTAGCATTTATATCATCTATTGAACCCAAAAATCCTAAAGAAGCATCAACTGATGATTCATGGATTTTGGCTATGCAAGAAGAATTAAATTAATTCACTAGAAATGAAGTTTGGGAACTTGTTCCTAGACCTGAAGATAAAACTATAATTGGAACTAAATGGGTCTATAAAAATAAAATGAATGAACAAGGTGAGGTCGTTAGAAATAAAGCACAATTAGTCGCCCAAGGTTATTGTCAAGAAGAAGGTATAGATTGTGACGAAACCTTTGCTCCTGTAGCAAGATTAGAAGCTATTAGGATTCTACTTGCTTTCGCAAATCATAATAATTTCAAATTATTTCAAATGGATGTTAAAAGTGCTTTTTTAAATGGTTTTGTAGAAGAAGAAGTATATGTTGAACAACCACCACTTTTTGAAGATAAAAATTTACCAAACCATGTGTACAAACTTAAGAAAGCTTTATATGGTTTAAAACAAGCTCCTAGAGCCTGGTTTGATAGACTAAGATCTTATTTATTACAATCAAATTTTGAAATTGGTAAAATAGATAATACTCTTTTTATTAAAAGAAATAAAAATGATATTCAACTAGTTCAAGTATACGTAGATGATATCATTTTTGGTTCAACTAACTTCGAAATGAATAAAGAATTTTTTGAAATAATGACAAAAGAGTTTGAGATGAGTCATATGGGTGAATTAAACTTCTTTTTAGGATTGCAAATAAAACAGTTAGATAATGGTATTTTTATTAGTCAAGAAAAATATGCTAAAGAACTAGTTAATAAATTTGGTTTGACTACTGCGAGTGGAAAACCTACTCCCATGGCAACCAATGAATATCTAAGTAAAGAAGATTTCTCGAAAGATGTAGATCAAAAGTTGTATAGAGGAATGATCAGATCATTGCTCTATATCACTGCTAGTAGACCTGATATCATGCATAGTGTATGTCTCTGTGCAAGATATCAATATCAACCTAAAGAAACTCACTTAAAAGCTGTAAAACGTATCATAAGGTATATTAAACACACTTCTGATTATGGCTTATTTTATCCTAAAAATGATTCATTTGATTTAATATCATACTGTGATGCTGACTATGCTGGATGTAAATCAGACCGAAAAAGTACAAGTGGAACTTGTCACTTTTTGGGACATTCTCTGGTTTCCTAGTTTAGTAAAAAGCAAAATACAGTTTCTCTATCAACAACTGAAGCAGAGTATATTTCTGCTGCTTCGGCTTGTTCTCAAGTAATATATATGCAACAAACCTTAAGAGATTTTGGATTAAATATCTCAAAATCGCCAATTTATTGTGATAATACTAGTGCAATAAATTTATCTAAAAATCCTACTCATCATGCTCGAACTAAACATATTGATATTCGACATCATTTTCTTAGAGATAATATAACTAAAGAAGTAATTACTCTCGAATATATAAATTCTGAGAATCAAATCGCTGATATCTTAACAAAACCCTTAAATGAATCAATATTTACTAAATTAAGAAGAGAATTAGGAATTTGTTCTATAACTGAAATATAAAATATAAATAACAAGTATAATTAATAATTAATATAAAAATAAATCATAGAGTTAAAATATAAGGACCATGTCGACATCCCCTAGGAAGACATGTCGACATGTAACGTTTTTATTTTATTTTTAATTTTCCCACCAAAATTCAAAAATTCAGTTATATATTCTTCTCTATTTCGAATTCTTATTCATTCTCTCTGTTTTCTCTTCATTTTCTATTCTGAACTATATAAATGATGGCATCTTCCTCTAAATAAAATCAACTTTCTTATTCCCCTCTCCTACTTCTGGTCCATTCCAATGCACTACTCTCGCACGTGTAACTAAATTGGAGGAGTCTATGAAGGATACCCTTCAGATGTTGACTGAAATTCAAGTGACTCAACTTCGTATGGCGAAAGAGCAAGAGAGACAAGGCAAGATTCTTAGGAATTTACAAAAATTTCTAATGGATAACCATGCCAACCCTATCTTGATCGATGAAGACTCTTCACTCAATCAAGAACATGAGGTCAGCGACGAAGAAGAAGAAGAACCAATGGAAGAAGCACGCGAGGAGGATAATGACCAGGTAGTATGCGTTGGAGAAGTGTGTTTCAACAAAAATGGGAATCTTGTTGAACAACGTGGAAATTTCTGTTTCCACTATACATACTATTCAATTCATAAATCTCCTATGTTCAGAAACACACATTAGTTTCTTCTCTTTCTTTCCGTTGTTATTTATGTTTATATGTTTTTTTAAACGCAAATGTAAATACAACCATACTCGTAATAAATAAACTTGTGTTCTTATATGTGTTAGTATTTTCTTAGTTAGGATAGTTAATAGTTTAGGATTATATTTTAGTTAAGTATTGATTATGTATGATAACACTATCATTATAATCACAAGTAATGTAGTCTTAGTTTCAGGGGGAGTTATATAGAGTTATATAGAGTTATTTGGTTTTTGTTGATGACAAAGGGGGAGAAGTATAAAATAGGATAGTTAGGCATAGATTAAGGGGGAGTTATTAGAGTTATTAGGATAGAAGGAATATTTTATAAACAAAGGTTGTCATCATCAAAAAGGGGGAGATTGTTAGTCCCTAAGGAGTTGGTTTTGATGACAACAACCTTAGAATATATTATAAAATATAAATACTAACATTACAAGTTTAGATATATATGTATATGCAGGATCTAACCATGCAGGTATCAAGAATGAAGACTGTACAGTATAGAGATTCAAGATATAGAGATAGAAGACTCATGAGTATCAAGAATTTCAAGAGTTCAAGTTTCCAAGATAAGTTATATAGTTAGGAATATTGTTAAAACTCATAGAAAGTCACTGACATCTTAAAATCTATTTTATTCGTGGAATGGAATCCACTTCGTGCTCGTTAAAGGGATGGAACCCTAAGTAGGATGGAACCTACGAAAATCTAGTGGGACATTGTTTTGTATCCACTAATTTTAACTCAAATGATTTTACAAAATATCTTGTTTTCAAAATGATTTCAAAACTTTCCTTTTAAAAGATTCAAAACTCTCTATCCTGATTTTAAATAATTTTAGCCTAAAAAACATCTTTATTTTCAGAGTCAAAATTACTCCTGATTTTAAACTACCTTTTCAAATAATATATTTAACTTTTATTTATACTTTGATTTAAATTGTAGTTAAATAATATGTATATATTGGTCTTTATATTTGTTTGTACCAAATATGGGCACAACACTCTTCGGAAGTTTTTGAAGAGATAAAAGTGAAGAATAAAAATTGAAAATGAGAATTATCTAACAAAAACTCCAAATAGCAGAAAGTAAATTGCGCAGAAGACAACAATTTAGAGTGGTTCGGCGTTTCGCCTACGTCCACTATGAAGTTTGATGATTTTATTGCTCGAT
Organism: Allium fistulosum; assembly: GCA_030737815.1. Classification (NCBI taxonomy): domain Eukaryota; kingdom Viridiplantae; phylum Streptophyta; class Magnoliopsida; order Asparagales; family Amaryllidaceae; genus Allium; species Allium fistulosum. Next base: position 521,390,808 of record CM060902.1, read on the forward strand.
ACTTGAAGATTACAATTTCTTATAATGTAGTACAACTGATTTTATGAGCTAAGTCTGAATCTAAGGTGTTAGTGGTGATTTTGAGTAAATCTGGCAGAGTCTGGGCGCTCTTTAGCTCTCAAAATTGTCCGACCCCCTTTCTGAATGACCAGGGGCTCTATTTATAGGTGTGGGAGGCTGATATTTCGCCTAAATTTCGGGAGACCACTTCTGGGTCGTGAGGGGGCCCACGCGCCCACCTTTAGGAAATCTGGGCCCACTTTGGGATCGATTCGAAGTCCATTCGAATCGATCAAGAAAACGTTCGATCGAGCTGAAATTTGGTGTTGACATTCTTCAACATGTGCATAAGCTTCTGTGAAACTTTCATAGCATTCGGACTTGTAGATCTCCAGATATTGCCGATTCGAAATGGTGTTTTCTGAATTGCTCGCCTCGTTCGAATCGATTCGTTCGAATCGATCGCTTCAAATCGATGGCGGAGCGTGCTTCCGTGATGACGTGGAGCGCGAACTTCGCATCGATCCGCTTTCTTCGCCAGTTTGATCGAGTCATCCCGGAGACTTCGCCGCTTTGACTCGATGGATTCGAAGGCGTCAATCATGCATGGATTCGACTATAGGATTTTGTTTGCATCGATCGTTATGTGCTCCAGTCGATCGATATGAAATTGTTGTAGTAGGATGGATTCGAAGCGGGGCATCTTGATGGATTCGGAAGTCTTCATCCCGATGGGTTCGAACAGGACTTTACTTGGAGGATACGAGAAATGATTAACTAATGGATACGGGGTGTGGCCACATTGATGGATCTGAACACATTGTTGTCCATGGATTCGAAGTAAAGTGTTCTGGTGGACACGAACTCGAAGCACACGAATAGCCCAGTCTATGATCGATTCGATTCTGATGGGTTCGAACAGATTAGTTCGAGCATCATTTTCCTTCTAACTTGTGTGGATCATATTTTGAGCATACGAACTCGGATTGACTTGAAACTCGGAACGTTGGCTTCCCCGGCTTTGCTTGTTATGTCTTGTTAATCGTGGCTCGATCCGGACTCGGACAAAATTCATCGATATCTCTGACAAGTGATACTTCGTTTTTTAGTCAGTCCTTTGGTATCTCGGCCTTGCCAAAAGGTGGGATAACATTTGCCCCCCAAAGTACGTCTTGTGTAAACAAGGCGTGCTTTGAAAAGCTGCAGTCTTTCATGCTGAATATTTCTGTTCAATTGGTTGCTTGACAGTCGTCTTTTAGTCGTTTTGTTGTAATCTTCTTTTAAACAAATGTTCAACCAGCGTGCTTTGCTTTGATAGACACGAAAATCTTTGATGGGTACGAAATCCTGATTTGTATCGATGAGTTCTTGTTGCCGTGGGTTAAGTTTTGATGGATTCGAATCGATGGAGTCGAGTGTTTCCAATGCTACCTTCGTTTAGTCATTTCGTATCGATGAACTCAGGGCATTCTAGATGGATTCGAATTGATGGATATGAAAGGTGGTCTCAAACTGGTGGATGCCGACGTTTTCTTCGATTCGATGGAGGCAGAAAGTCGATGGATTCGAGTAGAACCCTTCGAATCGATCTGGGTTTTCACCTGCTGAGGCCGGTCATATACACCGGGAGGCGAATCGCCACTGGGTTATTATAAATACTGGGGTCCTTCTCATTTTTCACTTTTCACTTTTGCTCCATTTTCTCGTGCGCTTCGAATTGACTCCAGATTTCAAGAACGAAGACGAACGAACTACCTTCTTCTCCGAATCGAACTAACATCCAAGCCTTTCTAATCTAATTTCACTTTTAGGTAGGTAACTCGTCTATGTATTTGGAGTTATAAGATCCGAAATCCCTTCTAATTCTGTTCGCGTTCGTATCGATCTTGATTGATTCGAAATCGGGAATGAAATCAACAGAGGTTGTCTGGAGGAAAGCAGGACCTTTTCCTCGTGTCGATCCGGAGTGCCAATAGTCGAATCGATCTGGGGGGTGACACTTCTCCAAGGTGTTCGTATCGATCTGGTCATTAGAGTTTAGGGGTTTTCAGGGTCGAATCGATCACAGGTGGCAGAAAACCACGTTGATTCGTGGTGATTGTTCCATTGAGTTGCCCCTTGTTATCATTTCGAAGAATCTTAGGTAGGTGATCGATACGAGGCCTGGGTTCATTAGACGCGAAGTTCTTATCTTTTCAGATCGATGCGAACCTTCGACCGATGATGGACTCGATGCTCTTGCCTTCTGATGGTTTCGAACACTCTGTTGCGATCGATACGAAGTGCATCGATTCATTCCGGATCGATACGAAAATTGGGCTTCATCTGATCGATTCGAAACTAAACTTTTATTTAGATCGATTCGAATAAGCTTTTATGGATACAAAATTTTCACACATTTAACGGCATGATTCCGACGAGCTTCATCTCTGCATGTTTGACTTGAACTTATATACTGCATACTAGACTGCCCTTCGAAGCTCGTTGATGGAACTGTACTTTGACAAATAAAACACAGACCAATCACCATGAATTCTGGACAATATAGTTTAAGACGGTCAGCAATGACGGTCACTTTAACCAACTTTATAATTTCCGAAGTTTTCATCTTGTCTTTGGTTTTGTTGAATTTGCTAATATTAGCTGCACTGCACTTCGCAACACACACTTTTCATGGGGAAATGAACGGGTTTTTCATTTGCTTAACGTTACTTTCTGATGAGTTAGTCAGTGATGGAATCTTCGAGCTCTCAACAGCATGAGATTCAGAGTTCTCCCCCTCCAGTCCTTATGATTCCAGACATCCCAGCGGAGGTAGTAGATCCAGCTCCTGACGAGCTGCAAGAGGCTATATTTATTGAGGACCCTATAGACTCCGTTCAGTCCAATATTTCTGAAAACTTGTTGGGTAGGATATGCACAAGACACCACATTTCTTTGGACGATGTGTTATTGCTGGGTTCTAGCGACAGACCTCACTGTCCGCCCGAAGGGTATACTGCCTTTTATCGCCATGCTTGTGCGGCTGGAACACTCCCTCCATTTAATCAATATATTAGGGAAATGTTATCATTTCTTGGAATCGCTCCTTCTCAATTACACCCCAACGGGCATGCGCTACTGAACAGTGCGTTCATTGTATTTATGGAACATCTCTTCCGCCCACCAAGGCCAACAGAAATCAGATATCTATTTAATTTCAAAAGCAGAGGCGATAGTCCATCCTTCACATTTTTGGAGGCAGTCAGAAACTGCCAGGTTATTACCGGAGCCTGGACCAGGCTCGGCTACTTCAAGAATGAATGGTTTTACATCCGGTGTCCTCTAGGTTTTGCTAGGCGGTGGTTGTCTAGATGTAAGTGTCGTAACCTGTCTATGATTTCCTTGACTGATAGTTTTTTGGCACTGGTATTGATATCCTTCTTTTCTCACAGCCATTATCTCTAGACCCGACGGTGGGTATTACAAGGGCATGGTTCAGAGCCTTCAAGAGGTCCCGAGCGATTTGAGGCACATCGACTTGGTGTTGACTGACTCTAACTTAAGAGCTCTTGGCTTGATTGAAGTAAATCAAAGCATAGTCACCGAAGGGATGCTAAGGCCCGTTCCAAAGAAGAAGAAAAAGAAGAAAAAGAAGAAGAAGAATATGGCGAAGAAAACGCTAGGAGTTGTGATAACCGAAGTGAGCGACGAAGAAAGGACTCACACAGACGTTGAGCCGATGGTTGATCTTTCGGGCAATTTTGAAGAATTGGGAGAGAGACGGAAAAGCAAGGCTGTCGTTTCCAAAAAACTTAAATCTAAGGGGTGGAAGTCTGTAGATGTGTCTCCTCCCACTTCCGGAATCATAATTTCTGAGGCCGCCCCTTCTCAATCGAGAGATATTTTCAAAGGGCTTGATGATATTCCCATCCCGGATTATATATCAATTCATCACAATCCCGGGTTGGAAGAGTTTGATGTTTTAAATATGAGCGAGCCCTTTCCTTTTAGTGCGGTCAACACTTCCGGTTGGTTAGGGGGGTTTACACATTTACACACACTTCCACAGCACTACATGATTTCAGCATATTGGACATTATTTTTATAGGGTGCCTAACTGCAGTTTCTTCTTATCACAGGTGAGATATCAGGTCATGGATCCACACTGGATAGGCTTCGCAATGTTCGCCAATCTTCCCTATATTATGATTCCCGTAGGAGGGAATCGGATAGGGATTATGTACGTGGCTATACTGGCCAGGAGCGTTATGACAGGGATCGAGATTATTGGCGTGGCCATTCTGGTCAAGATTGTACCGATAGAGATAGAAGCCATCAATATCGATCGCGATCTCGTTCTCCTCCGCCTCCTAGGGCCCCTATAGATCCCCCTGAGTCTTCGCATCAACAATAGCCTTCTCAATCTTCAAGGCCCGAAACCCAGCGACAAAGAGTTGAACCACAGTCAGCTGCCATTATTGAACAGGCTCCGGCAGAATTGACTAGTGATGGAGCCATCAAGCTTGCTCAGATGAAAAAGGATTTCCCAGAAATTTGTCTGGATGCATATGTCTTTCCTCCTCATCTCAAGAGGATTCCTCCGGATGCCGAGAATATCGTGCATGATTACATTCGTGACTTTTACGCTCAATACAAAGAGTGGTACAAGGAAGCCGTGAAAGCTTCAAAAATAGCTTTTGACCGGGCAAAAATTATTGAGAAACGCGATGCCGACCTTGTCCAGAAAAATCGCATCATCCAGGTTCTCCAATCAGAGGTCGAGTCATCTCGAAGTTCAGAAGTTTAGGCGCTTAAAAAGCATGATGAGGCCATGGCGAAGATGGCAAGGATGCAGCAGGCACATTGCTCCTTAGTAGAAGGGATGGGCCATCGCTATACCACCGTATTAGCTGAGCGAGACACCGCCGTTAAAGAGCTGAATGAGCTTAAGGCCAAATTCGCCGAAATGGTGAAAGAAAGAGATGATGCAAACACCGCCGCTCAGGAGGCATGCGATCAAGCTGTATCACTCCGGGCTGAACTTGGTGCGGCGGTGGCAAAGGTTAAATCTGTGGAAGCAGATGCTGAGGAAAAAATTAAGGCGGAGCAGTCCAGGATGGAGGCTGATTTTGATGATCTCCTGGTCACGTATAACGCCAACGTGCTGGAGCACGGAAATTTATCTTGGCTCGGAGTCTATTCTATGCTTTTATACAATGCGTGGACTAGGTTGGTTGAGGAGAAGAAAGCAGCGCATCCGGACGAAGCACTGGATGATTTCGAGCTTGAGACGCGCTTGCTTACTGAGGAAGAGAGGAAGGTTCTCCACGAGGCGATGATTTCTATGGAGAAAGAGAGGCTTGATGCTCGGCAGATAGAGACCGGTAAGGGCTCGGGGATCGAGCATCATGAAGCAAGTGTTGGAGCTGTAATTCCGACATTGCCCGAAGCTACTGGCGTAGTCGATCACCAGTCTGTCCCTGCTTATAATCCTGACCAGCCGCAATTGTCTCCCGTCGATGCCCCTGTTTCTACATCTGCCCATACTCTGGGTCATACTAAAGAAGGTATTTGAATGTCTCCCGTATGTACTTAAAGTAGTGAATCTGAAGCAATACATTTAGCTAACGATCGTCGCTTTTTCACCTTCAGTGACTGAGGCTGTTATCTTTGCGCCTCCTGTACCTCAAGTCCTTTATCAAACGCAGGAGGCCATTGTTACCGAGGCGATTATGATAGCTACTGTGGTCGGCGAAGGGGCAGAATCGAGCATGTTATCTTTTGATGCTCAGATGATTGAGGAACTTCTTAGTCAACCCAACGATCCCTTCGCAGATCCGTCTTTCGCCATGAGTGGAGTTGCTCCAGCTACTAGCTCCTTTATGCCGGCCACTATCACGTCCAGTGCGGCCCAAGCATCTCGTAAGGATGAAATTTTAGCTGAAATCAATGCTGAGATGGCAGTAGTGACAGTAGGCATGAATCCGTCTGGCCCTGCCCCACTAATGATGATATCGCTGGGTGGCGCTGTGGTTATTGCAAGTGCTCCTGCTCCGCTTCCTGTTACAGCTCCTATGCCTCCAGTTCCATCCTCCAAGAGAATCTCTATCGCCTCAAGCTCCGAGGAGGATGTTGACATTATGTCGCAATCGGAGGACAAACTGGAGAAGAGCAAAAGATTGAGGGGGAAGTCGGGCAGTGGATCCAGCGGAACTACCCCGAAAAAGAAACCGAGGAAGAAGAAAGATTGAGCGCTTCTTTAGTTTGCTCTGTCATATTCGGGGGTAGTGTGTTGTTTTGTCTTTCTGATTTCCTATAGCCGTGTATAGATGCGGGCTCGGCCCCTGCTAGTAGGAATTTTTTTAATCAGCTTGTAATTGGATTCCTTTTGTTGATAATTGAAATGAAAACATATTCTCTTTTGTCTTCAATCAATATTTGTTTTGGTTCTGCCCCCAGCCTTGGAGATAAGCCGTAATAGGCGTTGTATGTAATTATCCATGGTTTAGTGTTAATATCCACACTCTGGGGATTTTTCTTTTTGGCTAATAACTTGGTTTACGAGCGCGGGATGCAACTCTGTTGAGGTGCGGTTGAAGTCGCCTGACGGACAGATCCTCCTTCCTTGAAACCGCATTTGGTTTTTTATTCTCTGATTTGCATTCTCAGACTTCGGAGTTTGTTAACGCTTATACCCGGCTCGCGCTCTCGGAGTACTCCAGGATTCATTTTATGTTTATACTCTGTCTCACACTCTCGAAGTCCGGAGTTGGTTGATGTTTATACTCCGTCCCGCACTCTGGGAGTACGGAGTTGACGTATGTTTATACTCCGTCTCGCACTCTGGGAGTACGGAGTTGATGAATGTTTATACTCCGTTTCGCACTTTGGGAGTACGGAGTTGATTAATGTTTATACTCCGTCTCGCACTCTGGGGGTACGAAGTTGATTAATGTTTATACACCGTCTCATGCTCTGGGAGTACGGAGTTGTTGTATGTTTATACTCCGTCTCGCAATCTGGGAGTACGGAGTTAAGTTAATGTTTATACTCCGTCTCGCACTCTGGGAGTATGGAGTTAAGTGAGGGATTGTCGTGTGTCAATTCATTTTTAGCCTGATGTGATGGCTTGCCCCCGAGCTCGGGTTTCATTCAGCGAGTGGCCGGTTGTATCACAACCACTCCCTTCTTGAATAAATTCCACCGTGTGATGGAATTTAGCTCTCCGTGCATCGTGATGTCGTACATTGTATTCAACAAATCACAGCTCTGGCCCGAAGAGATGGCATTTTATTGCTGAAATAAGAAAATATGGCACAGTCAGTTGCCTTATTACAAATTCTAATTTCAAAATGCAAAAGTAAATTGCTAAATGGAAAAATATAATGAAATAAATAAAGCCTGTCATGTGTAATAGCGACGGAGACTCTCGATGTTCCAGGCCCTTGGCAAATCAAGACCGTCAACGGTCGATAGTTTGAATGTGCCATCTTCGAGTCTTTGTGTAATCACGTATGGTCCTTCCCAATTTGGTTTCATGTGTGAAGGAACCTGATAGATTCTCTTGAGAACGAGATCGCCGAGTTCAAAAGTTCGAGGTCGAACTTTGGCATTGTACAATCAGGCGACTCGACTTTGATATGCGGCCGCTCTCAAATCGGCCTCTTCCCGCTTCTCATCCAGTAGATCCAAAGATTCAGCAAGCAATATAGCGTTTGTTTTCGGATCATAATAAGTCACGCGATGGGAAAACACTTCCGTCTCGACTGGAATAACGGCTTCTGAGCCATAAGATAAGGAAAACGGGGTGTGTCCGGTTGCGGTCTTGTGAGTCGTTCGATAAGCCCATAATGCCATAGGAAGTTCATCAACCCATTTGCCCCCAGCCTTTTCCAGTCGTTTCTTTAGGATGGATTTTATGACTTTATTAACAGCTTTAACTTGACCGTTTGCCTGAGGGTGTGCAACTACCGAGAAATTTTTATGGATATGAAACCGTTGACAGAAATTCTTGAATTCTGCACTTTCGAATTGGGCTCCATTATCGGTGATGATGGCATGCGGGAGTCCAAATCGACAGATGATATTGCGGACTACGAAATTTATTACTTTCTTTGTCGTAATCGTTGCGAGAGCTTCGGCTTCAGCCCACTTTGTAAAGTAGTCAACGACGTTGATGGCGTACTTCGCACCACCTTTTGCCAGAGGTAGAGCACCGATGTTATCGATGCCCCACATTGCGAATGGCCAGGGACTGACCATTTGAGTTATCTTGGTAGGTGGGGCACTTGGAATTCGGGCATGTTTCTAGCACTTATCGCACTTTCTGGCATAGTTTGTTACATCTCGGTTCACTGTCGGCCAGTAGTATCCATATCGGAGTATTTTCTTAGCGAGAGCTTGCCCACCGGTGTGATCGCCACACTCTCCTTTGTGTACGTCATGTAACACTCGTTTGATTTCATCGTGCGCGATACATTGGAGGGGAGGAACAAAATATCCTCTTCTATACATGACACCGTTCTGAATGACGAAACATGAAGCTTTTCGCAGAATTTGTCTTTTCTCGTTTCTTTGTTCAGGCAACGTCCCATTCTCGATGTAATTTTGGTACGGAGTCATCCATGATTCTCTACTGGGAGCGGTTTCAAACACAAAATTCGTCTCTATTTGATCGATGTTTGGGGAGGACAAAGTTTCGATGGGGATAAGTCCCATTTGCTGTGCTTCACCTGTGCTGGCTAATTTTGCCAATGAATCGGCTTTTTGGTTGCGTTCTCGTGGTATACAATAAATGGCATAATAATCAAACTGATTTAGTACTTCCTGAACTCGAGCTAAGTAAGCAGCCAGCCTTCGATCTCTTGCTTGATACTCTCCCCGTACTTGACACACAACCAACTGTGAATCACAATAAATTTCTACAGCGATAATTCTCAAATCTCTGGCAAGTTTTAGTCCAGCTAAGAGGGCTTCATATTCAGCTTCATTATTGGTTGCATGAAAACCGAACTTCAAAGCATAACATATAGATCGGCCTTCGGGAGTTTCAAGTACAACACCAGCGCCCGAACACCGGTCGTTTGATGCACCATCAGTATACAGTTTCCAGACGTATTCGGGGGATTCAATGGTTTCGGGCAAGTCCTTTGGAATGGTAAATTCATCTATGAAATCGGCTAGGACTTGTCCTTGAATGGCTCGTCTTAGAGTGTAAGCAATATCAAACTGGCTCAGTTTGATGTTCCACTTGAGTAACCTACCAGACGTCTCAAGCCGCGTAAGGACCTGTCGTAACGGCTGGTTGGTGTAAACAATAATAGGATGTGCTTGGAAATATGGTTGGAGTTTTCTTGATGCAATGACAAGGCAATAAGCCAACTTCTCTAGTTTCAGATAATTTCTTTCAGCTCCAGTCAATCGTTTGCTGACGTAGTAGACTGGTTTCTGCACTCGGTCTTCTTCCCGAACTAAAGCAGCGCTGATTGCATGCTTTGATACTGCCAGATAAAGGTATAATTGCTCGTGGTTAACTGGCTTTGATAAGATCGGTGGTGTGGAAAGATGTTGAATCAACAATCGGAATGCACCTTCACACTCCGTGGTCCATTCAAAGTTTCGCTTTCCTTTCCGGATCAGATCAAAGAAAGGAATGCATTTATCGGTGGATTTTGAGATGAACCTGCTCAATGCTGCTACTTTCCCGTTGAGACTCTGGACTTGCTTTATGGTTCTTGGAGTTTGTAAGTTCCTTATCGCCCAGATCTTTTCGGGATTTGCTTCTATCCCTCGAGCGTTAACGATAAACCCGAGGAACTTTCCAGACGCGACACCAAAATGACACTTTAATGGATTGAGCTTCATTCCATATTCTCGAAGGATGCAAAACATCGAATCTAAATCTCTGACATGATCTTTGGAGAATCGAGATTTCACTAGCATGTCATCCACATAAACCTCCATGGTCTTCCCGATCTGGTCAGCGAACATCCGGTTGACTAAGCGTTGATATGTTGCTCCGGCATTTTTAAGACCAAAAGGCATGACTCTGTAGCAGTAGAGTCCCAGATCGGTCACGAAACTGGTATGTTCTTGATCAGGCAAATGCATAGGTATTTGGTTGTAGCCAGAATAAGCATCCATGAAGGATAATAACTCATGCCCAGCCGTTGAATCTACGAGCTGGTCAATTCGGAGAAGTGGAAAACTATCCTTTGGACAAGCCTTGTTTAAGTCAGAGTAGTCAATGCAAGTTCCCCATTTCCCATTCGGCTTTCGAACCAATACGGGATTTGACACCCATTCTGGATACAAAGCATCTCGGATAAACCCATTTGATTGTAACTTATCAACCTCCTCTTTAAGGGTGGCAGATCTCTCTGTTATTCGGGTCTCCAGACCTAGAATCCTGGTATACGGAAACCCGATCCCGGTCTCATCGAAATCCAAAGCGTATCTTTTAAGGCCAAGTTGTTTTAAAGGTTAAAACAATTCAATTCATTATCTTATATACACTTAGAAAGATAATTCAAAATAGATAATCAACATTATCTATTTTGAATTATCTTTCTAAGTGTATATAAGATAATGAATTGAATTGTTTTAACCTTTAAAACAACTTGGCCTTAAAAGATACGCTTTGGATTTCGATGAGACCGGGATCGGGTTTCCGTATACCAGGATTCTAGGTCTGGAGACCCGAATACCATCTTCGATGTACGATCCCGGCTTTTTCTCCTCAAAAGTCGTATCATCTTGAAGAAAGAAAGAGATAGAAAAGAGAAAAGATAGAGAAGAAAGAAAGAAACACATCAGAATCTCACACAGCGGAACGAATAAATTATATTAATAACATAAACTGTTACATAGTATACAACACTTATCAGAGTTATACAACATATACATCACATACTAGACAGTTATAAACATCTGTCTAGTTATTACAACTCGATACAATACAAAACACTATCATAGAGATAACACAGCGGAAACTACTATCTATCTACAACGCTGAAGCCTCCTGCTCCATTACTCCTCCAGATTACTCGTCAAAATTTGAGTACCCAAGAGTTTATAAAACAGAAAATAAACACTTGGGTCAGACATGGGTCTGGTGTGAGTAAACGGGTTAAACTTGCTTAACTTCAAAACCTTTTGAAAACAAAGGTATCACGTAAGACTTCCCACACATAAACATGGAAAAGTTTTTACCTTATGCTAACCAAAACATTGATAGGAAATCCGGTTATATTATAATAGGTCTAGGGTTTCCAAGTAAATAAGAAATAACTGAAATTGTTACATTATTAAATTCCAGCATACTAGCCAACAAAGTGGGTTATACAATCAAATCCGTTATCACTTATTGGAGATTGGATTCCATACAATGGCAGGGCTACTGGGGTACCGCCCGTCACAGTACGTGGCCTAGATCACCGTACCGAGGATCACTCCCAATCCCCTGCAACACAAGGTCGGAACATCCCTTACTGGATAATTCCCGCACAAGATAACTCACGGTTGGGATCAGCAACCGCACCACTAAGTCGAAAATAGAAAGGGACATCTAGACAGAGGTAACCTTGTCCTACTTGGGTGCTACCCACTAACCTTGCTGCACCTCCCCTGTTTTAGCCATTCCCGGTTTGTGAGGCTTGAGGTCACGATTACCTTAGAAAAGAACACATCACTTAGAATGCTCATCGTCCACCTGACGATGTTCTGAAAGCATTCAATCCATACAAGTTCGTTCCGGGTTCGAACGAAACCGAAGGCATTATCTCGTTACACTCGTTTTGGAATCACCCTCAGAGTTAACGACAATAACCCTTGCACTCTGAATCTTCATCTTCACTTGATTCACGACCTATCGTTAATTTGGATCGATGTGGTATTCGGGTCTCCAGACCTGGAATTCCGGTATACGGAAACCCGATCCCGGTCTCATCGAAATCCAAAGCGTATCTTTTAAGGCCAAGTTGTTTTAAAGTTAAAACAATTCAATTCTACTATCTATTTACACACAGATAGATAATTCACAGATTCACAATAGATAATCAACATTATCATTATAAGTAGATAATCCATATCATCATCACTATGCAACTAAAGCATCCAAATCATACAGTATCAATTATCTCATATCTGAGATCTCAAACCATTCAAGGTAAATCAATATCATTCAATATCCTTAAGCAATGATTTATTAATCACCATATATAGTTAATTTAAAATGAATTAAATTAAATACTTCATCTCTAATTAATTTAAAGTAAATTAAATTAATTACTTCATTCTATAAATCCTGCTTACTTAACTATTAATTAAACCAATTAATTAATCATTACTCTAAGTATCCATCTTAATTAATCATTCCTGATTAATAATCCTTAATTAATTACTTCCATTAATTAATTAACTATAATTAATTACATTGAGCCTTAATTAATTACATTAATTAATTAAACTTTAATTAATCATTTCTATTAATCTACCTTAATTAATCATAAACAGTAATTATCATTCTATAATTACTTATCCTAATTAATTAACTCCTTAATTAATTATATTAATCCTTTAATTAATTACACCAAGTAATAAATCTTTAATTACTTCTCATTAAGTAATTATTCTTTAATTAATTACATCTTGTAATTATACATTAATTACTTACAGTAATTACACTTATTAATTTCATTAAGTATTTATACTTAATGAGCATCAAGATTATCTTTAATTAATTTACAAATTAATTAACTTAAATTAATCACATACAATTGATTAATTATACTTAAGTAATTCATCCTTAATTACTCTTAAACAAATTAATTAACCATAATTGCAGGTTATTAATATACCACGTGTGACGACCCGGCTTTCCACTCCTGGAAAATCGCATCGACAGTAAGAAAGAAAAGGGTGAGAAGTAGAAAAGAGAAGAAGAGAAAGAAAACAACACAAATACTCACAATAGAAATTTTATTAAATTTGTTTAAGCTATTATATTTTAAAAAAAAATATTTATCTTATGTTTTGAAAATATAGAATTAACCTTAATTAGCTTTTTTTTTGAAAATTCTTGAATTTAAAACAAAGCTTTCAATCACAATATATTTACATATATTTTATAATTTGAAAACATATTTTTCTTATTGAATTTAAACCAAACCTTCTATTCACAATATATATACATCAAAATATATATTATAAATAGAATCTATTTTATTAGCTTTGGAAATAAATCTTATCAATTTTAAATTATTAAAAAAAGATATGAATCAATATTTCCAGATTAAATATTTATTAACTTTTAAAAGATTAAATTAAAAATTATAAGGGAAAATTACCAATCCAATTTAATTATTAATTAGGACGATGAGCATTCTAAGTGATATGTTCTGATTAAAGGTAATCGTAACCTCAAGCCTGCATCTTTTCAAATCTAGAAGCAAGCAACCTGATTTAGAGCAACATCTCAATAATCAAAGCATGCATGCAAGTTTCCAGCAAGCATTCAAGTTTTAATAGCAGAGTCATTCGGATCTTAAAAATTCAAAAGCTTTTCAAATAAATCTGGAATATTTCTCTGTTCATAAAATAGGTGAGTAACTTACATTTTTAAAAACTTAAGTATATCTGTTTGCATGCTATAAATCCTTGAATCTATGATGTTATATGCCTGCATGATTGTTTAATATGTTTGGTATGAATGTATATTTTTGTATATATGGATGAATTGGTGTGCATGTCTGTTTCTTGCTCTGATACCACGTGTAACAACCAACTTTTTCTCCACAGAAAGTCGGATCATTATGAAGAAAGAAAGGGGTAGAAAATAGAAAAGAAGAGAAGAAAGAAAGAAACAACAACAATGATCTCACAGCGGAACGAATAAATTATATTAATAACATATACTATTACATAGTATACAACACTTTACAGAGTTACACATCATATACATCACTTACTAGACAGTTATAACATCTGTCTAGACATTACAACTCAATACACTACAGAGATACAGACACAGCGGAACTACTATATATATCTACAACGCTGAAGCCTCCTGCTCCATTGCTCCTCCACAATTCGTCAAAGCTAAACCTGAATCCCTTGGCTACTCGTAAAAATTTGAGTACCCAAGAGTTTATAAAACAGAAATAAACAACTTGGGTCAGACATGGGTCTAGTGTGAGTAACAGGTTAAACTTGCTTAACTTCAAAACCTTTAGAAAGAAAAGGTATCACGTAAGACTCCCCACAAATAAACATGGGTAAGTTTTTACCTTACACTAACCAAAACATTTGATAGGAAATCTGATTTTATTATAATAGGGTCTAGGGTTTTCAAGTAAATTACAGAAATAGCTGAAATGCTTACATCTCACATTCCATCATAGTTGGGCACAACTAATACGTACTGTGATGGGCGATACCCCAGTAGCCCTGCCATTGTATGGAATCCAAACTCCAATAAGTGTCGTACAGAATTTGTTAGACTGCATGGTGTTCCAGTCAACATAGTAAGCGATCGTGATCCTATTTTCACCAGCAAATTTTGGGAGGCTTTGCAGTCAGCTTTGGGAACGAGTTTGAGTCTGAGTACAGCATATCATCCCCAGACAGATGGGCAGACGGAGAGGGTAAATCGTATTCTTGAAGATATGCTTAGAGCTTGTATTCTAGATTTTGGTGGATCTTGGGAAGACCATCTACATTTAGTAGAATTCTCATACAATAATAGTTACCAAGCAAGTATCAAGATGGCACCCTATGAAGCGTTGTATGGAAGACCTTGTAGATCACCATCCTGTTGGGTAGAATCGGGAGATCGTCTAGTTCTCGGTCCAGATTTGATTCGAGAAGCTTCTAAAAAGGTAGAGCTTATCAAGAAGAGGATGAAAGCAGCGCAGGATCGTCAAAAGAAGTATGCAGACAAAAGACGAAGACAATTGGAATTCGAGATTGGAGATATGGTCTTTGTCAAAGTTTCCCCGATAAAAGGAACTATTAGACTTGGGAGAATATTGACGAAGTTTCAGGTGGAACGATGGTCAGAGGCGTGGTGGCGAGGCGTTCGTTCCAGGTGATGTCGAACTGCTGTTCGAATTTATAGCTCGTTTTCGATTTAGGCTAGATGTTTGCAATTTGATGCTCGAAGTTGAATGGCGAGTTGATTTACGATTTCCTGGAGATGAGCGAGTTCGCCGGAGTTGGCTGGAATCGCCGTGCATGTGCACCACGGTGAAGTGTGTGTCAGGAATAATGGAGACGTGGGCGACTCGAAGGAGTCTCAGGTTTTTAGATGGCCAGACTCGAAGTTTTCTCGTGTGTGTATAGGGTAGGTTAGCAGTTTTAGTTTTTAAAAGAAACTAGGGGAAGGAAGAAGAAGTTGAGGGGAAGAGTCGAAGCGATCTCGAGTAAAATGTGTAGGAAACTCGGAGCAGGAATCAGAGAAGTGTAGCACGTTTTAAAGTTTTAAAAATAATAAAAGCTTGGAATTTTAAAATGTTTCTATGTTTAAACTTTTCTAAACTTCTTTTTAATTGCTTTTAAACTCTATTTTATTGGTAGGTTTGTTAAATTTAAGTGTGTTAAAACTTAAATAAAATGTTTTAAAACTAAATCATTTTATAGTTATAATTAAATGTTAATTAAAGGTTAAACTTAATAATGTGATTAAGTAATTAACAAAAGAAAATGATTTGTTAAAAGATATTTAAGAGTTTGATAATTTAATAAAGAGTAATTAATTAATTTTAATTATTAATTAAATAATAATAAATCAATAGTTAAAGATTATAATTAATTAGAGTTTAATTAATTTGTAATTAAGAATTATTAATTAGATAATTAAAGTCAATTAATTAATAAATTAATAGTTAATTAATTAAGTAATTAATTGGTAATTAGTAATAAATTAATTGATCATTAAGGGTTAGTTAATCAAGTATTAAGAATTAATCAAATTATGATTAATTTATTTAGTAATTAATTTACTTATAAAAAGTAATTAAGGTACGATTAATTAATTAAATGATTGTAATTAATTAATAATTGATTAAGCAGGATAAGTGATTAATTCTTAAGTAATTAATTTAATTTAAGATAATTAAATTAATTTTAATATGGATTAATAAATTCTGTTTGGATGGTTGTTGAAGTAGGATGTCTGGATTAATAGATATCTATTGGGTGATATTCTGTGATACTGTGATTAGTTGAATATATCTGTAATGGATGTATGGATTATCTATGATAAATGCTATGTGAATTCAAAGTGATGAATTGAATTGTTTAACTTTAAAACAACTTGACCTTAAAAGATACGTTTTGGATTTCGATGAGACCGGGATCGGGTTTCCGTATACCGGGATACCAGGTCTGGAGACCCGAATACCACATCGATCCAAATTAACGATAGGTCGTGAATCTCAAGTGAAGATGAAGATTCAGAGTGCAAGGGTTATGGTCGTTAACTCTGAGGGTGATTCCAACACGAGTGTAACGAGATAATGCCTTCGGTTTCGTTCGAACCCGGAACGAACTTGTATGGATTGAATGCTTTCAACACATCGTCAGGAGGGCGATGAGCATTCTAAGTGATGTGTTCTGATTTAAAGGTAAATCGTAACCTCAAGCCTCATCAACCGGGAATGGCTAAAACAGGGGAGGTGCAGCAAGGCTTCGTGGGTAGCACCCACTGAGAGTAAGGTCATCCCTGTCTAGAGAAGTTCCTTTTATTTCGGCTTAGTGGTGCAGTTGGCGACGGCCATCTGTGGGGTGATTTTATTCGGGATTATCCAGTAAGGGATGGTTCCGGCTTTGTGTTGCAGGGGATTGGGAGTGATCCTCGGTACGGTGATCTAGGCCCCGTACTGTGATGAGCGGTACCCCGGTAGCTCTGCCATTGTATGGAATCCAATTTCCAATAAGAGCCATACGATTTAGTTGTGCCCAACTACGTTGGAATGTGAGATGTAAGCATTCCAGCTATTTCTGTATTTTATTTGAAAACCCTAGACCCTATTATAATATAACCAGATTTCCTATCAAATGATTTGGTTAGCATAAGATAAAAACTTACCCGTGTTTATGTGTGGGAAGTCTTATGTGATACCCTTGTTTCCAAATGATTTTCAAGATAAACAACTTAACCGTTTACTCACACCAGACCCATGTCTGACCCAGAGTTTATTTCTGTTTTTCTTAAACTCTTGGGTACTCAAATTTTTATGAGTAGCCAAGTGATCAGGTTTTGCTTAGACGAATTTTGGAAGGACCTGGAGATGAAGACTTGGCGTAGTTATATATGTATATGTATCTTTCCGCTGTGTATTAACTCTAAGATGTATTTTGTGGGTGTAATGTAATGACAGATACTTATGACTGTCTTGTTTTGGATGTTGTATATATGGGTAACTCTGATATGTGTAAAAACTATGTAATGGATATGTGATATATTATATTTTGTTCTGTTTCCGCTGTGAGATTCTGATATCTGTTAGTTCTTTCTTCTATCTTTTCTATTTCTATCTATTTCTTTCTTATTGATGATACGATTTTCTGTGGAATGAAAGTCGGGTCGTCACAGTCTGTAACGACCACGACTTTCTCTCCACAGAAAGTCGCATCGTTAATAAGAAAGAAAGGGGTAGAAAATAGAAAAGAAGAGAAGAAAGAAAGAAACAACAACAACGATCTCACAGCGGAACGAATAAATTATATTAATAACATAAACTATTACATAGTATACAACAATTTACAGAGTTACACAGCATATACATCACTTACTAGACAGTTATAAACATCTGTCTAGACATTACAACTCAAATACAAGACAAGACACTATCACAGATATCAACACATCGGAATACTATATCTACGAACGCCGAAGCCTCCTGCTCCATTGCTCCTCCAGAATATTCGTCAAAGCTAAACCTGAATCCCTTGGCTACTCGTAAAAATTTGAGTACCCAAGAGTTTATAAAACAGAAATAAACACTTGGGTCAGACATGGGTCTGGTGTGAGTAACAGGTTAAACTTGCTTAACTTCAAAACCTTTAGAAAGAAAAGGTATCACGTAAGACTCCCCACAAATAAACATGGGTAAGTTTTTACCTTACGCTAACCAAAACATTTGATAGGAAATCTGATTTTATTATAATAGGGTCTAGGGTTTTCAAGTAAAATATAGAAATAGCTGAAATGCTTACATCTCACATTCCAACATAATTGGTCACAACTAATACGTACGGCACTTATTGGAGTTTGGATTCCATACAATGGCAGGGCTACTGGGGTACCGCCCGTCACAGTACGTGGCCTAGATCACTGTACCGAGGAGTACGCCCGCTCCCCTGCAACACAAAGCCGGAACCATCCCTTACTGGATAATCCCGAACAAGATAATCCCGTAGTTGGCGCGACCAACCACACACTAAGCCGAATAAAATAAAGGGACCTCTAGACAGGGATCTATCTTGCTCTCAGTGGGTGCTACCCACGAAACCTTGCTGCACCTCCCCTGTTTTAGCCATTCCCGGTTGATGAGGCTTGAGGTTACGATTACCTTTAATCAGAACATATCACTTAGAATGCTCATCGTCCGCCTGACGATGTGCTGAAAGCATTCAATCCATACAAGTTCGTTCCGGGTTCGAACGAAACCGAAGGCATTATCTCGTTACACTCGTTTTGGAATCACCCTCAGAGTTAACGACAATAACCCTTGCACTCTGAATCTTCATCTTCACTTGAGATTCACGACCTATCGTTAATTTGGATCGATGTGGTATTCGGGTCTCCAGACCTGGAATACCGGTATACGGAAACCCGATCCCGGTCTCATCGAAATCCAAAACGTATCTTTTAAGGCCAAGTTGTTTAAAGGTTTAAACATTTAAACTTATATTCTGAATGATATAAACAGATAGATAAATAACATTATCACAATAGATAATTCATATCAACATTCATCTCACAAAGCAGCATATATCATATATATATCAGAGACATACAAATCATCCAATATCAACCAATCACCCAATATCAAACATCCAGTATTAATCAATTATCTAAACAGAATTGATTTACTCTAATCAATTTAATTAACCTTTAATTAAATTAATTACTATCCTTTAATTACTTGGATTATCTTAATCCTGCTCACTATCATCAATTAATTACAAATTAATTAATTAAACATCTAAATGATCTTCCTTAATTAATCTCCTTTGATTAATTATCTTTAATTACATCAAGTAATTATCCTTAACCATATACAGTAATTAACCTTTAATTACTATCATTAATTACAATAATTAATGAACCTTCATTAATTAATTAACTATAATTAATTATATTAATCCTTAATTAATTACAATTAATTAATCATACTTAAATTAATTGCTTTTATTAATCAACCTTGATTAATTAATAATCCTCTAATTACTTCATTAATTAATTACCTTCTAGTTAATTAAATAATTAATCTTTAATTAACTACATTCCTTAATTAACCTTAATTAATTATAAACAGTAATTAACCATCTTTTAATTACTTACCTTAATTAATTACTCTCTTTTAATTAATTACCTTAACAAGACATTAATCACATTATAAATTAACCTTAACTCTTCAATTAATTAATTACTCTTTAATTAATTAACTTCAAATCAATTATATTAATTAATCCTTTAATTAATAACATCAAATGATTAACTCTTAATCACTTCCATTTAATTACTTCTATAAGTAATTATCCATTTTAATTAATTACATTGAATAATTATCTATTAATTACCTCACTAAATAATTACACTTAATAAAAACATAAGTGATTATCTTTCTAAAATTAATTACATTAATTAATAAATAAATTAATCATCACTCAATCTCTAATTCATTTATTTCTTAATTACATTTATTCCCACTAATTACTTTATTAAGTAATTATTCTTAATTACAAAAAGTAATTAAGCTTTAATTAAATTTACTTATTTATTATCCTTAATTAAACTCAAATTATTTACTTAATTTAAAACCCATTTAAAAATCAATCATATATTTAAAAATGTAATTTTACTTTAAAACAATTTAAACCCTAGATTTTTATTATACTTAAAATCTTTGAAAATGCTTTTCAAACATGTTTAATTAAATTAAACAATTATTTATCTTTGAAATAATTATCATATCCTTTAAACTTATCTATTTAAAATATATTTGAAATCTAATTAAACATTACTTTAATTACTTTGGATATAACTTAACAACTTGAAACATGCTTATTTAAACTTGTTTAAATTTCTTAAAACTTATTAACAACTTCACCTTTAAACTTAACTAATTCAGCTAAAAAAAATACCCGGGCCATACTCCAAAAATCCCGAGCCAAACCCTTTACAAAACTCGAGTTCTCACGATCTTCCCCTGCTTCGATACAAACACGCATCATCTACGAGATTTACCCGAGAGCAATCCTTCTTCTCCAACCTTAAAACCACACAGACATCACCGAAGTGCACGCGTGCACGTGCACCATGCTCCGACCACCATCGATCAGCGCCGCAGCTTCCAACAAGTCAACGATGACCTCGACACTAATCACGATCACTTAGGTCGTTGATATCACTCTCGAATCGAAAACGAACCATCTCGACCAAACTGGAACCCATACCCCCATCTGAAAATCGACTCGTGCCACTGCCCTAAGCGATCAGAGGCCCAGATACCTCGTCCATAGCTGCGCCTCGACATCCTGCTTCTAAACCTCCACATGCGATCATCTCCGATGATCCACCGACGCCACACGAAGCTCAGCAACCAAGACACCCAAATCGAGTCGACGAACCCTAATTCGCCCCCATCCTGGCCACCACGGTCATCATTAAAAATCCTCACTATTTTTCACGTGACCACCAGATCACCAACCACCTCCAGCCTTGGTCTCGCCACCATCATTACCTCCATTCGTCGTAAATCGACCACTATCCAAATTCTGATCAACTCAGAATATCACCATATTTCCAAACTATAAAATCATGATTATAACAAACAACTTTTGTATGAATCCTAAGTTCTAACAGAGATTAGTTTGGAAGAATTGGAATTTAAATCTAAATTTTAAACTGTGAACTTAAAACAGAGATGATCACTGATATAACCAAACATACACATAGTATCTTCATTCATATATACATGTATTTAGATCTAAAACAAACATGCATACATAATTTCAAATATGCACCACAATTTCACTTCAGACATTTTACCACATAAATCAAATTTTATCTGTTTTTAAATCTAAGTTACTCACCAGATTGCAAATGAAGATGAACAGAGCCTTGATTTTTTGAAAACAACACTTGAATCTTTAAAAATTGAGTTGCTGGCATTTGCCTTGTGCTTATGAAAACTTGAGTCGCTTCTTTATTTTTGATTTAAAACTGCATGCTTTTGAAATTGCTTTTAATTCCAGATTTGCTTGCTTATCTCAGGTTTGAAGAATGATGTTCAGACTTATTTCCAGGTTTAAGAAATGATTTCAGGCTTTGATTTTGATCTTGGAAAATGATTTACAGGTTTTGATTTGAATTTGATTTCTGGTTTTGAGGAGTGTTACTCACTGATTTTGTTTTTGAGAAATTTGTTTTCAGCTGAAGTTTTTCTTTAGTTTTGGAATTTAAGAGAATAGAAAAAAAAATGAAGAGAATGAAGTATATGTTTATATAAGCTGAAAATATGATAAAAATAAAAATAAAAGAATAATGAAAATGTAATGACACTTGTTTTAAAGTTTAACATTTGTCACATACCCTTGTTTATTCATTAACACATGTTAAATGAAGCTTTTATATGCTTACACTTGTCTTGTAAGTAATTTAGTATTTGTTTTAAATGTAAATAAAAGCTTTTTAACTTAATTAATTAGTTTACAAATACTTAGTTATATATATATATAAAAACAATACATATATCTATTATTTGAAAATAACACATTTGACCATTTTAAATAATTTATAAAAGAAATTGTCTTATTACATATATAAATTACTCATCTTTCTAAATGAATTAATATATCATATGCTATATTGTATTTTAAACTTCTATTTTTAAATCATATATATCAAGTAATATTTAAAAAGAAATAAAACAAACCTTTTATTTAAATTTGAACTTAAACTAAAATCTATTTTAAACAATTAAACATTTATTTTATGTATTTTAAAACCATATAGTTATTTATTAAATAGCTTTGAAAAGCTTAATATTAAATTAATCATGATTTCCAAATTACCAAAATTTATATTAGAAAAACAAGATTTTATTTATTTATTAAATTTCAAACCAAAGCTTATTTATTTACAATATATACACTCATATATATACATTATAAATAGAAATCATTTTATTAGTTTTTAAAAGATAAAATTCACCAATTAAATATTTATTTAATTAGATTATTAAATTAATTCAAATTTATTAACAAAGATTATTAAATCAATTTAATTTTCAATACATATTATTAAATTGAAATCACCCAAAATCCCGGGATATCACATTCCTCCCCCCTTAAAATAATTTCGTCCCGAAATTTAAAAGCAAAGGTAATTTAATAATCTATCAAAGATTTTAATTCTTAAACCACAACATATATTATCAGAAATCGCTCAAAATACAAAATCTATTCAATCTCAAACTGCTCCCTCATTCTATTTCTAAAAATCGTGATTTTAGTTTTAAAAAATCAAGTCTTTGATTAAGATTTCAGATTATATACCTGACTTAATAAATTAGGATGTTTGAATTTTTACTTATTCTAAGTTAACTCTGTTCTTTTTAAATTTTCAGAGACATTCAAGTTTTATTCTAACTTGATTAACATTTTAAACTTTACTTCATGATTTAACAAACAACTACGGCAACACTCGCGAACATCCATCAATCTCGATTTGCTCGAGAATCAAATTCGATGAAACAACCCATACAACCTGGAACAGATAAACGGAAATCACCACCAAACCTGGAAACATCACTCGACCCCGATCCTCCGACCACCGTGGTGCCCATACTTCCGGCCACTTCTTCGA
Organism: Allium fistulosum; assembly: GCA_030737815.1. NCBI lineage: Eukaryota > Viridiplantae > Streptophyta > Magnoliopsida > Asparagales > Amaryllidaceae > Allium > Allium fistulosum. The sequence goes on from CM060902.1 coordinate 521,413,885, forward strand.
CAACCATCACACTTCCATATCCCAATATCCCAAGCAACTCGATTCAACATAGAAGTCGTGACGATCAAACATACCAAATCTATCCAAACTAGGGCTACAGACTTCAATCCTCCACCGCAACTACCACGATGATAAATTTGCCTTTCTGACAATTTTTCCTGACTCTCCTATCACTCCTCCACTTCCAGGAAGAACCACGACCATTCCGTCCCCTTAGATTATCAGAAATGATTAAAACCTTTAAACAACTTGGCCTTTAAAAGATACGTTTTGGATTTCGATGAGACCGGGATCGGGTTTGCTACATTACAGCGTGATAGGGGATTCTCGCTTCGCGGTTTGGTGGCGAACGGGAGACTCTTACCCCTACATGTCCCCGGGGGTAGTATAAGGCCTTTTGGGGTTGGTTGCGAGTCGAGAGGCTGGCCGTAAAAGCAAATTCGAGGTATCACTGTATGCCACGGTGGGTCTGGGATGGTTGCAAAGCCTACCGGTCGCCACTGCCTTTGGTCGTTACATTTGGTATCACACTGTCACGACCCGGCTTTCTACCACCAAAAAGACGTATCATGAATGTTTTATTAAAACCTTATTTACAAAAGTATTTATGTTACATTAATTATGTAAATATAGTCTTATATAAATTCATGTTTTATTTATTTATTTACAAATTATTTAGTTTAAGTATCTATATTTTATTATTTATGAAATGTGAATTTAATTTACTTATGTTATATTATTTATTTTTACAAACCTTCTAAATCCAAAAGATATTTAAAAAGAAAGTTTATTCTAAACCATATATATATTTTTAACCATTTTAGTTTAATACTTATTAAAAGAAAACAAGATAAAAATTAAAACCTTTATTAAATTTTAAACACTTTAAAGAATACAAAATAAAACTTTATTTAAACTATCATTTTTAAAATAAACAATTATCTTATATTTTGAAAACAATTGAATTAATCTAAACTAACCTTTGAAAAATATTAATTTTAAAACAAAGCTTTAAATCACAATTCATACATATATAAATTATCAATAGATTAAATTAAATTCAAAACAATCCAAATTATAACATATACATACATATATATTACAATTTGAAAATTTAAAACAACCCCCTAAATAATTAGTTACATAAAGTTAGTTTTGAAATTTATAATATATAGTCGAAGGCGGTTTGGGTTGCGTCTTCGTATGGGTGTGGCGACGCGAGTAGGGTTTCTGGGTTCGGGATCTAGGTCGCAACTCGATTCAGTGCTCGAAGGTCGGTGAGTGGAGGAAGGCATCTTGTCACGGCACTTTGCGACTGGGAAGCAGGTAGGATCAGAACTTAGAGTCGCGACTTGATGGGTGGTCGAGGCCGCGATGGTGAGGGCTGCAAGTTCGTTCAGGGATTTGGGTTTTGGAATCTCGAGGTCGCGATGTCGAGGAGGTTGGGGATCGAGTTCGCGTGAGGGCGACGAGCTAGTTGCGAGTGGCGACAATGCAACGTTGGTCTCGTGCTCGGGTGACGTCGCTAGGCTGGAATTTTCGCTTCAGTAAGGTATATATTGTTTTTATGTAATTGCATAAATAAATGTTTTTATATATACAAATGAAAGAAAAAAAGGTATACGGTGAGATATATGAAGTTTTCTCAATTTATATATATACGTACGAATATCCATACCTGTTTAATTTTAATGTTGAGAGTGTATATATATAAGGCAGGATAAGTTTTACAGTAAGATAAAAGGTCTGTGGATAATGGTTTGATTTTTGGAATGTTAATTAATTTATTTAATCTATTGATTTATAAAAGGATAAGCAGAAGTATTATAGATTTGGGAAACATAGAAAAAGAAAATAATAAAGACCTTATTTAAGTAATGAATTTGTTTACTTAACTTATTTAATCATTCTAGAAATGGTTAATGGAAAATTAGTTTGAACTTAAGTGTTAGTTAATTAAATTTATATAAATGAATATTCGGTTTATTCGAATATTAATAAAATCACTGTAACAACCCGAGTTTTTCTAACACGAAAAACCGGACCATTTGGGTAAAAAGAAGAGGTAGAAGAAGAAGAAAAATAGAAAACAACAACAGAATCTCACATACGCAGTGGAATAAAATATAATAGGTAATAACAGATCTTTACACAAAAAGAAATCTATTTCTGTTTACATATACATCATCCAAATACATCATCAGAGTACATTACATCAATATCATACAACTGGACAGTAATCATAACTTGTCCTCACAATCTGAATACACAGCGGAATATATAACTCAAATACGAAAGTACGTATCGCCATCCAGCTCCATAGCATCATTTCCTGTAATCTATAATACTCGGTCTGACCCGAGCATCATATAAAACAATACCCGAGTCAGTCTGGAAAACCAGCGTGAGAAAATCACACTCAAATTGATTATTACAGTTTCAAAATCCTTTGAAAACAAAAGCATCTCGTAAGACCATGCCACAAATAAACATGTCGGGTTTTTACCTTTTGATAGCTAAAACACTTTTTATCAAATTCCTTTGATATTATAATAGTGTCTATATACAAATACTTATTAAAATAGCTGAAATTGTTACATTATTAAATTCCAGCATACTAGCCACAAAAGTGGGTAATACAAACAAATACCGTACAAGGCACGTAGGAAGAATGGATTTCCAACGAATGACTAGGCACTGGGGTACCACCTATCACAGTACGTGGCCTAGATCACCGTACCGAGGAGTACGCCCGCTCCCCTGCAACACAAGGCCGGAACCATCCCTTACTGGATGATCCCGAATAAAATCACCCCACGGTTGGGATCAGCAACCGCACCACTAAGCCGAAATAAAAAGGGACATCTAGACAGGGATGACCTTACCCTCCAGTGGGAGCTACCCACGAAGCCTTGCTGCATAACCCCTGATTTTCAGTCATTCCCGGTTGATGAGGTTCGAGGCTAAACGATACCTTTTAGAGAACATATCCCTTAGAATGCCCATCGTCCGCTGACGATGTTTCGCAAGCATTCGTCCATACAAGTCCGTCCTGGGTTTGAACGGAACTGAAGGCACTACTCCTACTACATCCATTTTGGAAATATCCTCAGGATTAGTAGCGACTAGCCCTTGCACTTCACTGCTCCATCTTCGACTCCGAAATCGTTACACGAAACGTACAAACCGGATCGAAGTGGTATTCGAGTCTCCAGACCTAGAATCCCGGTATACGGAAACTCGATCCCGGTCTCTTCGAAACGATCAGCGCATTTGGCCAATATTGATAGTCGGTTATTTAACTATCAATTAACATCCACAAGCAACCATCACACAATAAATAATTTCCCACATTATTTATTTGCCCAAATATCTTTCCAAGATATATTTCCGAATTTTCAAAGCTCATTTGAAAACAATTACAAAACAGTTTCCGCTTACGGAAAACATTTCCCAAATAATTATTTCCACTGAATCACCAAGTACAAAATACTTTTATTTTTAAAATAATTTAAAAACACTTTATTTTAAATATATTTTATAACATTGAAATCAAACTACTTTAATACTTTATTAAAAATATATACTTTAAAATAAACCACTTTATAAATATAAACTAAATTTCTCTTTTTAAAACAGAATAGCAAATCACTTTTATATAATTACTACAATAATAGATTTTTAAAAATACCTACTTTGAAAATTAACATTTAGAAATAATCAATTTCCTAAAACATGCTTTTTAAAACATACTTAAAACTTTTAACTTATATTTAAAATTGCTTTGAAAACGTACTTGGCTATCCAGAGAAATACACTTCTCATTTCCATCTTTTAAAAATAAATCAACATTTATTTTTAAACCAAACCATATCTTTTTATAAATCCCCACCTTGAATTTATATTCAAATATCCACTGATATTTTATTTTACTTTATAAACCCAGTTTATATCTCCAAAATCTCACTTCTCTTTTAAAATTCCAATTTTAAACAACTAAATCAATTTCCAATTGATTTTCCAATTTACTTTACTTTACTTTGAAATAAATTTCCTTTACTACTTCATTTATTTCAAAATACATTAACTTTTAGATTTATTCCTTTATTTGAGTTAAAACCCTTTTTAACTGAAAATACCAATTTTAAACTTCCAAAATTCCTTCTTTAGCCTTTAATTAAATTTAATCCTTACATTCAAAATAAATCCTTTATTCTTTAAATTTAATATCACTTTAGTTTAAAGTTAATATTTCCCTTGTTATTTCGAAATTCCCTTATTCCAATTCACTTGAATTATTTACTTAAAATTTACTCTTTTATTTCTTTCAAAATCCAATTCATTATATTTTGATAACTCCTTTTATTGAAATATTCAATCCAACCATATCATCCAATATTTCAATCATCAATAAAATCATCACAGGATATCAATATTCATAGAACAGAATATCAAATAATCTAAATAATTTTGAGGAATCCAGTTGGATCCCTCCAACCTGTTTCCCTGCATCCACAGACGTTAGCACAATACCAATTCCACTTCGAGGTGGAATATCGCGGTATATGGGATTTATATAAAAATCATCCGCTATTATGCGTCGCATAGGGTCTCATCCGCTATATAAATGCGGGAATATCAACAACTCAAATATATACATATGCCAATATGTATATATTGCTATATACTACTATATATATAATATAGCATATTCAATCAATGCAATCATCCAATCAATTATTTAAATTTAACCATTTAAATTTAAAATAAAATTCAACTGAGTGAGATTAACTCACCTTTTGCCCCTTCTATTTTGCAATTCAATCCAAATCAATAGTCCTCTTCACGATGCCAGACCTTGAATACATATTATATGATTTCATTAATATTCAAACAATTTGGACAAATCAATTTCTCTCTAATAGATTTTATTTTACTTAATAAGGTAATTTTCCCGTTATCAAATAATTATATATATAAGTTAACTAAATAAATTTATTTCCACGATTTCTCAAATCTTGTTTGACCATTTACAGTTTATTAATATTCCAAATAAATCAGGAAATAAATTCCTATCTATTTCTTTAAGTCAAACTAAAATTTAATTTATCTAAAGATTAAATTTTAAACTAACTTTATATAGATACTTCAATGTCTAAACCCTTATATATTTTTTCCAGTTTAAATAAAAGAAATGAATAAATAAACAAATGAATCAAAATCGAATACCTTACAACATAAACTGCCCACTCTCTCGTGCTTGACCACGTTCGCCATCGCCATCGCCGATCGATGGAACCACCACCTAACCCCAATCGCGAGTCTCCCTCGCGAGTAGCCCCTCCAGCAACCAACGCTTCCATCGTGACACCAACGTCCCCCGACTTCGTGCCCTTCCCGATTACGAGAATCGATCCCCTGCCCTTCGACGTCCTTGCGTTCGTGGCCACCTGCCGCGATTTGAGCGCCTCCGCTACCTATCGCCTGCTCTCGATTCAATTAGCAGTGACAGTATAAAGGGACAGTAGCAGGGTTTCAAATCAGCAGTATAAAATATCGCGTAGGAGGCAAGGATGAGCCAACGATGGCTGATGGAACAGCGAGTACGCAGCGATGATTATTTCGAAGGCGTTGATTTTTTGGAAACCCGAATTTTTGCTGAGATGAAGAGGGAAATGTAACGCCCCACTCCGAGACCCACTGTAACAAAGAGTATTACGGGAGTAATACTGTCTGTTAAAGCGGAGAATAGAGTATAGTGGAAGCGACCATCTATAATCAAGCTATAACTATCTACCGAATACGTCGAAAGGTGGAATCTATTTAAATTTTTCTCAATCAGGTGGTTCGACATATTCGGTAAATACTTATAACGAAATTACAAATGGCTAAAGATCTATCAGGACAAAGCATAATAATAAATGATAAAAACATCATAGAACAGAATCACATAACAGATATAAAATCCCAGAACAATACATCATCAATACAGATCCAAATATCATAAGTGGGTACAAAGCCACTGCTCACACATGTGAGTCAAAAATATGTACATATCAAAGTCTGAATAATATCATAAGCGGACACTAAGATAAGCTATCTCAAAAGCATAGCAGATAAGTCCAAAGCGGAAGCATAGAGCAGCTAAGTCCAGAGACCTAACCTGAAACAACTCGGTCTGACCCGAGCGAAAACACTCGGGTCAGGCTAGCTAAACAATCAGTAATAACTGAGATATAAAATAATGCGGTACATAAATAAAACAGTACTTATCCATAGAGAAGTATATTATGAACCACATGAATATAATGACGATCCCTAATCATAAATAAACAATGAAAATCTCCAAAGAGAAATCAACACCAAAGTGTAGAATAAATAAAATCGCCTCATATCATCGGCGTAGCCAAAGCTATAAAAAGATGCCCATAGGCAATAACCCCAAGAGTGACCAGAGTCTGTAATCAATGCCCAAGCAAAGATCGATGCTCCAAAGAGCAATGGGGATATACTGAAAAGTCAATGAAATCAAACACTGAAAAGCAGTGCCCAAAGACACTGTGAATCCACAAGGTACTCGCACTTACATCGTATGGTTCCATAGAACCAACACCGAATGGCGGTACTCGAATGGATATAAAAATCATCAGATAATACAAGTTTTGCACGTGCACCGACCAGAGTCGTTGTTGCCAAGTACTGTAGAGTTGTGATCGATCACTCGCACCGATGCGAAACGCGCGAGACGGCGAGATCCTTCCCAGAAGGATAAAGGCCCAGAGGCACACGCCGAAAAATAAACTGCTCCATAGAGCAGGTGTCCAGAGACGGTTGCCCAGAGGCGTGGTGACCCAGAGGTCCAGTACTGGCCGCCCAGAGGCTAATGTGTCACTAACTTCTTGGAGAGGAACCCGTAAAGTGTTAACAATGAGTCCCATACCCCACGTTCGCACTAAACGGTTTCCTAACCAATAGCAAGCTCACACTCCAAACAATAAAAAGTCTACCTCATATCATCGGTAAACTAGACCCAAAGGTCAAAACGATCAATCGAATAGGTCGAGGATTAACCGGAAAGAAAATACACACGGTTCCATAAGCCGGAGTTTTTCCCAACCGTTTAAGCACCTTTCCACTTCGCTCGACGTGCTAAAAGTGAGTGTGAGATTTTTTTTTATTATAGAAAATAATGGTGTAAAACGGATTTATAATTGATTTTCGAAATCACTTTTAAAACGGTCTTTTGAAAGGTCTCCTATTATGGAGTAGTTAATTTAATAATTAAAATAATATTATATAATAATTTTCAAAAGCCATTTAGGAGTGAAAAATCTTTTGAAAATGATTCATAAAACCCGTGTACGAAATCTAGAGACAAATCTCAAAGAAATCAATGAAAACCAGAAAATCATCAAAAATATTCTAAGTGTTTGTAAACATTCAAAAACAGCTGTGAACTCAAGTTCGATAATTTATTTGGACCAGCAAACTATGTCCCAATGTCATGAAAATTTGCAGGCATGTAGTCCAACATCCCTACTTTAATATGCAAAAAGAATTTCTGGATTCCGAGTTGAGACGAAGTGGCAGCGACGTCTCAAAGTTGGACCCAGAACAAGATTTACACTGTTTACAAACAGCGACTAGAGTTCAACTTCGACACGAAATTCGAAGTACCAAACGAACTCCAATGTTGCCCAAATTTTACAGAGATGGAGTTCGAAACTCCACATTTCCAACGAGACCAAAAACGTCGAATTCCGACTTCGGATGCGATCGTGGCGGCATCTCGAAGTGGAGATAAAAAGTCTGGAACAGAGTTGAGAAATAATTTTTTTTTTTTTTTCAAGCCCAGCCCACCTGGACTGGGATCCATTCAGACCCCAGCCCACCTGGGCTGGGGACAAGAGGCCCGCCCCAGCCCATGCGGGCTGGGAAATGAAAGAGCTTCCCCAGCCCGCATGGGCTGGGTAACACGGCCCGCCCCAGCCCCAAGCGGGCTGGGGTTCTGGGCCCGCCCCAGCCCCAGGCGGGCTGGGGTTCTGGGCCCGCCCCAGCCACAGGCGGGCTGGGTTCTAGGGCCCGCCCCAGCCCCAGGCGGGCTGGGGTTCTGGGCCCGCCCCAGCCCCAGGCGGGCTGGGGTGCTGGGCCCGCCCCAGCCTCATGCGGGCTGGGGTGCTGCGGCCCGCCCCAGCCCCAGGCGGGCTGAGGACCTTCGGCCCGCCCCAGCCCCTAGCGGGCTGGGGACCTTCGGCCTGCCCCAGCCCCATGTGGGCTGGGGATCTCCGGCCCGCCCCAGCCCCTAGTGGGCTGGGGACCTGCTGTCTGCCCCAGCCCCTAGTGGGCTGGGAACCTACTGTACCTGGGCAGCAGCCTGGGTGCAACCCAGGTCTGCCCTGGTGCACACAGTGCACTGTTTCAGCCTGTTTTAGGCTGAAACATTCCAGCCAACAAATTTTTGAGTTTTTTGGCATTTAGGGGTGTTTTTTTCAATTTTTGACATTAAAATTTTCATCAAAATTAACTAGCAATAATCATTAATAATTAGTAATTACCAAAATTACAACTAGCATTAATTACTAATCAATAGTAATTACCTCTACCAATCAAGCAAATAAGCAAACACTTCAAGTGCAACTTTCCAAAGCAAAGAGAATGTGGATTAGAGAGCTTCAAAATTAAAAAGAGAACAAAACCAAGGATTACAAAGAGATTTCAAAGATTAAAATAAAGATTAGAAGGTGATTAGGCCTAGGATTGCATTACCTTGCTAGGATTAAACAAGTCTAATTATGAAGAGATGGAGATGGAGCTTCTAAATGGAGGCCATTAATTTTGCTTAGGTTTAGGTTTAGGAATTTATGAAGAGGAGGAGGGTTAGGGTTATGGGTTTAAGATATTATATAGGAGGGGGTTAGGCTAATGGGTTATGGTAAGGGGGTTTTAAACCCATTAGGACTTAGTTTATTTTCTAAGTTATCATGTGAAAAAAATCCTAATAAGCATCCAATTTTAATTAAAACCATGTAATTATCTCATTTGGCCCATTAACCCATAATCACTTTTTATTTAAAAATTCCCCATTTCAACCCAAAATATCTTAATTTGCAAACCAATAGTAAATTTAAATCCCCGAAAATTTGTTTAGCCCCCTTTTTAACCTAAAGTCATAATTTTAATTCATTATTCGGTAATTGCAATCTCAGGGTTGTTACAGGAAACGAAGTAAACTTCGTAGATTAAAATATGAGGAGGGGCTTGCTTCGCGATTATAAAGGAAAGAAGCGGCCATTATACTGAGCTTTGTTATTTCCTTTTAAATTTTGATTTTTCTGGGCGAAAGAAGAAGTGTCGTGATTCATAAACAGATGGATTTGATTATAGCTTCTAAGGGAAGACAACGAACACGTGATCAAGTAAAGGGAAAGTCGGTTATGATTTTTAAAGAAAGAAGGAGACGCGTGTTTATTAGGTAGGACACGTGTTTTAAAATTCCTTTACGTGTCCGCATAGATTTGCAACAGTACTAAAGCAATTATATTATTTATTTAAACGTTAACTTTTCAAAACTGAGCAAAACAGCTCAAAATTCAATTCTGAAAGTTCCAACACCTTCAGAATTATCAGTATAAATTTTCTAAGCCTTCATATTATTTTTAATGGCCTTAAAATTCCAGATTCTATATTTTACTCAATTCCAATTCTCAATTTTATAATTAATTATCCAAATAAATATGTATATTTGAAATTAAAGTTAAAATTTTACCTTCGGATATTTAAAATAAATTAAATATTCATATTTCAATATACAAAAATTCCGGGTCGTCACATTCCTCCCCCATTAAAAGAATTTCGTCCCCGAAATTACTAGTTAAGAAGAATGTCTCATTTCCCATTAGCTATTCCCCAAATTCAAACAGTTTTAATAATACCCAAACAATCTTTTATTAATGATACACTAATCATCTTTTAACTTCCCAAACTTATTCATAAGTTCAACCCATACTTCCTACTTATCCATTCAAATTTAAATTTGAATTCAAATTTTTGAATTATCAAAAATTTCTCAAAAAATTTCTAACTCCCTAAATTTCCGAAAAATTTCGCCAGCGTCTCCTTTGCGCGGCTAGCTCGGTACTACTACAAAATGGCTCTACGGCCTCCCAATCTCAAAAAGAAAACAAAAAGCCAAGTGGCTGGATCCAAAACCCAATCAAATTTCATATAGAAATTCAAATACATACCTTTTTGTCAGGCCATTAAATTTTATCTTCTAAATCAAAAATCCCAATTATCCATTGCTTTTATACACCTGTATATCCTACTAAGCAATAATATTCAATCACAATCCCAAAGTCATTTTATACTTTTCTTTACAAATTTTCAATATTTGCTTTACTTAAGCCCGTACGATGCACATATATCATCCGTACGCAATATCACATTCGATCGCTCAATCGATCACACAATTCCACTTCCGAACTAGTATCGTCCACCCGACTTCCTAGTGCGGACTCAGATCTGGTTCCTTGATCAGAAACCGTCATTCTCCTTGCATAGCCACAAACTATGATAGAGAATATCCAGAATCAATCAACAATCCATATCCAGGTTCGCCGTTGAAAATCGAGTGAAAAATCCTGATTCGGATCGATAAAACTATCTCGAAATTCTGTGTTCGACATCTGGACCAAATAGCTATGCGAATAAAATAATATACGTACATCTTACGTATAAATTCCAATTGATTACCAATTATATCAATTTTCTTTTATTCACATTCATTTTGATTGTTATCCCCTTATTCACAACTATCCCATTTCACAACTTCAGTTTTAGTCTTCATTCAACTATTCACTTAGTATATATATTTTTTTATTTTTCCATTCCAAAATTACTAAGTATATTCCCAATACAAATTTTCTTAAGAATTTCATTCCTCAATTCTTAAGTTCATATAAATTTTCTTATATTTATTTACTACTTCACCACCGAAGTGTATATATTCAAATTGAACTCCCATTTCATATGAATTCCAACTTACTTCAATTTACTACTTCATTTCCAATTTTTTTCCTTAAATTCGGTTCATCTCCAACTTCCAAAAATTGAATTTTATTTAGCTCGAAAACAATTCAAGTTAATTCATTCAATAACTATTTCTCAACTTATTTAAACCACTCCTCTGTTTGAGTTCAGTTTCCATTTCAACATTTACTTAAGTCAATAGCTTAAGTTTATTTTCCATTTAGCCCACCCTTTAAAGTCTTATTTCCATCTTTCATTTAATTCTTATTTAATCAAATTCCATCCATTTATTTATTTAATATAAGTGGTTCATTCACTCAATCATTATGAATTTTAATTTCCATACTCAATTCATCTGGAATTATTTTATTAATAACCAGGTCATTTCCAATTTATTTTCACTTATTTGGATTTCATTCGCAATCCAAACCATCATTATTTTAATCCAATTCCATTAACTCCCAATTTAATTTCATTAACTAATTTATTATCTAATTAGTTCCTCCACTGGTTAAAATTAAATACTTGCCTTTTAATTCCAAATATCACTTCACTTAATTTTCTTAAGTTCAATTTATTTTATAATTCAAGTTTGGATTTATTTAAAAATTAAGATTGCTCATCTTAGTCGTTTCCATTTGATAATTACAATTTCAAATTATAACTCTTAATGGTTCAAAGAAATGAATTCCCATTTATGACTTACAATTTCATTTCTATTCATAAGTTTTAACTTACTTACTTAAGATCTAGGACTATTCATTTAAGTCCATTTTCATCTTTACAATCAAATTTTCAAATTATTACACTTAAGAACTTAAGAATATGAATTTCTTTACACAATTATAAGCATTTTACATTACCTTTATATCCAATTCAATTCGACTTCAACTTACTTACATTTAATTCAATTCCAATTCTCAATTTTATTTAACTTATCTTAAGTTAAATTCAAATATATTTTATTCACCTTCATATACTCGAATTAAATTTTAATTCTAGGATACAATTTTATACAAGTTTTACAATTCATTCACCTTCAAGTTCTCTAACTCTTTTATCTACCAGCTTATATTACTCATTGAGTTAATTTCATCTCATAATTATAATCCCAGAATTAAACTTTCATTCCCTTCTTATTTCAATCAACTTCATTCTATACTTTATATTGTTGATTCATTTAAATTTCCACATTTATATTTTAAATAGAATTTTCAGAATCCAATTGCCCGATTTTATTCCAAAAACCATTTTGAATCCATAAATAACTCATACATATCTGGTATATCACCTCAAATCCTAATTTCCAAAACAATCTGCTTTTATCAAACAATTTTCCCTTTGAATTTCAAAACCAACCCAGTTCACAATCATTTCCAATTTTAAAATAGTTTGGTAGCAATTTCTCTTTGGAAACTCGAAAATAGACATCGATGATGCTGCAGTCATCACCGAAATTATTTTCCAGCGACCGCAAGAGAATTTAATGCTTTTATCACTTTAAAACATTTCAAACATTTTTAAATTCCAAATCCCACCAGATTTCAATTCAATTTCAAAAATATTCATGAAATAATATCACTATTATTTCCCCAAAACCTTTAAAAACTATTTTTAAACCCAAAGGAATTTAAATCTTTCCCAAAACTTCAAATTCAAAATCCATCCAATTTTTATATCCAAACATTACTTTGGAATTCTATCACATTTTATTTCAAGTTATAAGTCACTTTTACCATTTACATTTACAAATTTCATTTGTTTATGAATTAATCTCATTTGATTATAAATCACATTTGTAATTCACATTTGTATATAAAGTTTATCTCAATTTATAAATTTCATTTAGTCTATATTTCAAATTCCATTTTGTTATATAAATTTATTCTTCAACTTAGGTTATAAGTTTAAATTTCTACTCAATAATGAGACTAACTCATTATTGTCATTTTCTAACAACCAAGAATCCAAATATATAACTATAATAATTTCAAATAATTATTTCTTTTATATACAAAATAATTTGGGCAAAATTATTTCATTCACCCTATTTAAAACAATATTGTGTCGAACTGTTCTATTCAAGTGTTTAGAAACCCCTTCGATACAGTTGTCCAGACTGTGCCGACGAAGGTTCATATGCCACTCAATAAATCAACCAACACAATATAAAACCATTTTTATATCCACTAACAAATACGCGCTCATATCTATTAGTACTCTCAAAATTCCCACCAGAGCCAAGGTTATCGCTAGCCTAAGCTCTGATACCACTGTAACAACCCGAGTTTTTCTAACACGAAAAACTGGACCATTTGGGTAAAAAGAAGAGGTAGAAGAAGAAGAAAAATAGAAAACAACAACAGAATCTCACATACGCAGTGGAATAAAATATAATAGGTAATAACAGATCTTTACACAAAAAGAAATCTATTTCTGTTTACATATACATCATCCAAATACATCATCAGAGTACATTACATCAATATCATACAACTGGACAGTAATCATAACTTGTCCTCACAATCTGAATACACAGCGGAATATATAACTCAAATACGAAAGTACGTATCGCCATCCAGCTCCATAGCATCATTTCCTGTAATCTATAATACTCAGTCTGACCCGAGCATCATATAAAACAATACCCGAGTCAGTCTGGAAAACCAGCGTGAGAAAATCACACTCAAATTGATTATTAAAGTTTCAAAATCCTTTGAAAACAAAAGCATCTCGTAAGACCACGCCACAAATAAACATGTCGGGTTTTTACCTTACGATAGCTAAAACACTTTTTATCAAATTCCTTTGATATTATAATAGTGTCTATATACAAATACTTATTAAAATAGCTGAAATTGTTACATTATTAAATTCCAGCATACTAGCCACAAAAGTGGGTAATACAAACAAATACCGTACAAGGCACGTAGGAAGAATGGATTTCCAACGAATGACTAGGCACTGGGGTACCACCTATCACAGTACGTGGCCTAGATCACCGTACCGAGGAGTACGCTCGCTCCCCTGCAACACAAGGCCGGAACCATCCCTTACTGGATGATCCCGAATAAAATCACCCCACGGTTGGGATCAGCAACCGCACCACTAAGCCGAAATAAAAAGGGACATCTAGACAGGGATGACCTTACCCTCCAGTGGGAGCTACCCACGAAGCCTTGCTGCATAACCCCTGATTTTCAGTCATTCCCGGTTGATGAGGTTCGAGGCTAAACGATACCTTTTAGAGAACATATCCCTTAGAATGCCCATCGTCCGCTGACGATGTTTCGCAAGCATTCGTCCATACAAGTCCGTCCTGGGTTTGAACGGAACTGAAGGCACTACTCCTACTACATCCATTTTGGAAATATCCTCAGGATTAGTAGCGACTAGCCCTTGCACTTCACTGCTCCATCTTCGACTCCGAAATCGTTACACGAAACGTACAAAACGGATCGAAGTGGTATTCGAGTCTCCAGACCTAGAATCCCGGTATACGGAAACTCGATCCCGGTCTCTTCAAAACGATCAGCGCATTTGGCCAATATTGATAGTCGGTTATTTAACTATCAATTAACATCCACAAGCAACCATCACACAATAAATAATTTCCCACATTATTTATTTGCCCAAATATCTTTCCAAGATATATTTCCGAATTTTCAAAGCTCATTTGAAAACAATTACAAAACAGTTTCCGCTTACGGAAAACATTTCCCAAATAATTATTTCCACTGAATCACCAAGTACAAAATACTTTTATTTTTAAAATAATTTAAAAACACTTTATTTTAAATATATTTTATAACATTGAAATCAAACTACTTTAATACTTTATTAAAAATATATACTTTAAAATAAACCACTTTATAAATATAAACTAAATTTCTCTTTTTAAAACAGAATAGCAAATCACTTTTATATAATTACTACAATAATAGATTTTTAAAAATACCTACTTTGAAAATTAACATTTAGAAATAATCAATTTCCTAAAACATGCTTTTTAAAACATACTTAAAACTTTTAACTTATATTTAAAATTGCTTTGAAAACGTACTTGGCTATCCAGAGAAATACACTTCTCTACTGTAACGACCACGACTTTCTCTCCATAGAAAGTCGTATCGCTAATAAGAAAGAAAGGGATAGAAAAGAGAAAAGAAGAGAAAGAAAGAACTAAACAATATCAGAATCTCACAGCGGAACGAAACAAAATATATTATATCACATAAATATTACATAGTATCATATACATCTATCAGAGTTACACAGATTACACATCATATACTAGACAGTTATAAACATCTGTCTAGTTATTACAACTCAATACAAAACAAAGATCTAAACAAGATCAACACAGCGGAAACTACTATCTATATCTACAACGCTGAAGCCTCCTGCTCCATTGCTCCTCCACAATTCGTCAAGGCTAAACCTGAATCCCTTGGCTACTCGTAAAAATTTGAGTACTGAAATAATAAAATCAGGTGATTTCTAAAACATTATACTTATATTTTATTTAAAGGAGAATTTTACCACCTATTTCACTTTATTACAAATGTCCTTGCATATATCCATTTATTTACAAGTGTCCAAACTTGTTTTATTATACTTACAAATGTATTACTCATTTATTACTAAGTTGACAAGTGTTTTAAACTTGATATATATATAAATACCTATTTTACATATATATATTATGTATTAGAGTTTAAATTATATATATGTATATAATTATTTTATACATGTATCTTAAAACTTTATATACTTACAAATTATGGTTTTAAATGTATACATATAAAATAAAAATTAAATCATGTGATGTTTTAAAAGAAAGAATAAATTAAATCTATATATATTTTATAAACTATTTTAGTTTATGAACTTTTAAAAGAAATCACAATAGAAATTTTATTAAATTTGTTTAAGCTATTATATTTAAAAAAAAAAAATATTTATCTTATGTTTTGAGAATATAGAATTAACCTTAATTAGCTTTTTTTTTGAAAATTCTTGAATTTAAAACAAAGCTTTCAATCACAATATATTTACATATATTTTATAATTTGAAAACATATTTTTTTTTTAATAATTTAAAATTGATAAGATTTATTTCCAAAGCTAATAAAATAGATTCTATTTATAATATATATTTTGATGTATATATATTGTGAATAGAAGGTTTTATTCATTACATAATAATTTAAATTTGATACCATATGTAACGACCCGACTTTCTATGCCCAGAAAGTCGCATCATTATGAAGAAAGAAAGGGGTAGAAAATAGAAAAGAAGAGAAAGAAAGAAACAACACATCAGAATCTCACAGCGGAAACGGAACAAATTATAATATATCACATAACTAATACATAGTCTTTACATAATCAGAGTACACAACTTATACATCACTTACTAGACAGTTATAAACATCTGTCTGAACATTACAACTCAAATACAAGACAAGACACTATCACAGATATCAACACAGCGGAATACTATATCTACGAACGCCGAAGCCTCCTGCTCCATTGCTCCTCCAGAATATTCGTCAAAACTAAACCTGAATCCCTTGGCTACTCGTAAAAATTTGAGTACCCAAGAGTTTAATAAAACAGAAAATAAACACTTGGGTCAGACATGGGTCTGGTGTGAGTAAACTGGTTAAAATTGTTTAACTTCAAAACCTTTTGAAAACAAAGGTATCACGTAAGACTTCCCACACATAAACATGGAAAAGTTTTTACCTTACGCTAACCAAAACATTTGATAGGAAATCCAGTTATATTATAATAGGGTCTAGGGTTTTCAAGTAAAATACAGAAATAGCTGAAATGCTTACATCTCACATTTCAACATAGTTGGGCACAACTAATACGTACGGCACTTATTGGAGTTTGGATTCCATACAATGGCAGGGCTACCGGGGTACCGCCCATCACAGTACGTGGCCTAGATCACCGTACCGAGGATCACTCCCAATCCCCTGCAACACAAGGTCGGAACATCCCTTACTGGATAATTCCCGCACAAGATACCTCACGGTTGGGATCAGCAACCGCACCACTAAGTCGAAAATAGAAAGGGACATCTAGACAGAGGTAACCTTGTCCTACTTGGGTGCTACCCACTAACCTTGCTGCACCTCCCCTGTTTTAGCCATTCCCGGTTTGTGAGGCTTGAGGTCACGATTACCTTTAAATAGAACACATCTATCTTAGAATGCTCATCGTCCACCTGACGATGTGCTGAAAGCATTCAATCCATACAAGTTCGTTCCGGGTTCGAACGAAACCGAAGGCATTATCTCGTTACACTCGTTTTGGAATCATCCTCAGAGTTAACGACAATAACCCTTGCACTCTGAATCTTCATCTTGCACTCTGATATTGTTTATTCAAATAAATACTGTATATTTGAAATTAAAGTTAAAATTTAACCTTCGAATATTTAAAATAACTTAAATATTCACATTTCAAATATACAAAAATTCCGGGTCGTCACATTCCTCCCCCCTTAAAAGAATTTCGTCCCCGAAATTACCAGTTAAGAGAAATGATTCGATACCCGTTCTTTTTCCCAATCCAAATAGTTTTAACAACTTTCCATAACAATCTTTTATTAATGATACACTAATCATCTTTTAACTTCCCAAACTTATTCATAAGTTCAACTCATACCACCTACTTATCCATTCAAATTTAAATTTGAATTCAAATTTTGAATTATCAAAATTTCCCAAAATTTTTCTAACTCCCTAAATTTCCGAAAAATTTTGCCAGCGTCTCCTTTGCGCGGCTAGCTCGGTACTACTACAAAATGGCTCTACGGCCTCCCAATCTCAAAAAGAAAACAAAAAGCCAAGTGGCTGGATCAAAAACCCAATCAAATTTCATATAGAAATTCAAATACATACCTTTTGTCGGGCCATTAAATTTTATCTTCTAAAATCAAAAATCCCAATTTATCCATTGCTTTTATACACCTGTATATCCTACTAAGCAATAATATCCACTCACAATTCCAAAGTCATTTTATCGACTTCTTTACAAATTTTCAATATTTGCTTTACTTAAGCCCGTACGATGCACATATATCATCCGTACGCAATATCACATTTGATCGCTCAATCGATCACACAATTTCACTTCCGAACTAGTATCGTCCACCCGACTTCCTAGTGCGGACTCAGATCTGGTTTCTTGATCAGAAACCGTCATTCTCCTTGCATAGCCACAAACTATGATAGAGAATATCCAGAATCAATCAACAATCCATATCCAGGTTCGCCGTCGAAAATCGAGTGAAAAATTCCAACTCGGATCGATATATCTATCTCGAAATTCTGTGTTCGACATCTGGACCAAATAGCTATGCGAATAAAATAATATACGTACACCTTACGTAATTAGCCCAATTGATTATTAGTTATATCAATTCTCCTTTATTCACATTCCTTTTTGATTGTTATCCCCTTATTCACAACTATCCCATTTCACAACTTCAGTTTTAGTCTTCATTCAACTATTCACTTAGTATATTTTTTGTCTGTGTGTATAACAGAGGAGTGGTTTAAATAAGTTGAGAAATAGTTATTGAATGAATTAACTTGGATTGTTTTCGAGCTAAATAGAATTCATTTCTTTGAACCATTAAGAGTTATAATTTGAAATTGTAATTATCAAAAGGAAATGACTAAGATGAGCAATCTTAATTTTTAAATAGATCCAAACTTGAATTATAAAATAAATTGAACTTAAGATAATTAAGTGAAATTTTGGAGATATAAACTGGGTTTATAAAGTAAAATAAAATATCAGTGGATATTTGAATATAAATTCAAGGTGGGAATTTATAAAAAGATATGGTTTGGTTTAAAAATAAATGTTGATTTATTTTTAAAAGATGGAAATGAGAAGTGTATTTCTCTGGATAGCCAAGTACGTTTTCAAAGCAATTTTAAATATAAGTTAAAAGTTTTAAGTATGTTTTAAAAAGCATGTTTTAGAAAATTGATTATTTCTAAATGTTAATTTTCAAAGTAGGTATTTTTAAAAATCTATTATTGTAGTAATTATATAAAAGTGATTTGCTATTCTGTTTTAAAAAGAGAAATTTAGTTTATATTTATAAAGTGGTTTATTTTAAAATTATATCTGCCTTTGGTTTACGATTAAATTCTAAAACAGTAACGAAAATTATTTGATAAATGTATTTCAAAGATAAAATAGGGAAGTAAAGGATTCATATACACGTTCTAAACCTACTAGATTAATTCTAAAATAATGGATTATGAAAATATAAATTGTCTAACCAACCTATTTAATTATTTTGGTCAGTAAAGATATTTTATTTAAAAATTAGTTAAAATAAATTATTTAGTAAATATGGTGGTAAAAATATTTTATTAAACGAAAATCATTTGGTTAAATCAAATTTCTAGTTAAATAAATTTATCGGAAGGAAGTTGTTTAAAACAAGATCATTAGTTTCGAGATTTACATATTAGTTCAATTAAAATTATTAAATGGTAAATGGGTTTGTCCGATTGTTCAAATATTAATTAACCGAGATAAACAGGTTCAGGATATGATGCTGTGGAGCTCAGGAGACGAGCTGGATGTCGATACGTACTCCCGTACTTGTTATTATTTTTCCGCTGTGTATTTAGTTGTATGTTATGGATGTTGATGTACTCTGATGATGTATTGTATAAACAGATAAAATATTGATTTGTGTAAAGATCTGTTGATATATTATATTTTATTTCGCTGCGATGGTTAGATTCTGATGTTGTTTTTCTTTTATTTTCTTCTTCTACCTCTTCTTTTTACCCAAATGGTCCGGTTTTTCGTATTAGAAAAACTCGGGTTGTTACACTTTACTGTAACAACCCGACTTTTTCTCCACAGAAAGTCGCATCGTTAATTAAGAAAGAAAGGGATAGAAAAAGAAAAGAAAAGAAGAGAGAACAACAACACATCAGAAATCTCACAGCGGAACGAGAAATATATTATCACATAAGATATTACATAGTATCATATACATCAGAGTACACAATTTATACATCACAGAATAGACAGTTATAAACTTCTGTCTATTATACAACACAAGTACATCAGTACAATACAGACTAATACAATCACAGCGGAAACTCTATATATCTACTCGCTGAAGCCTCCTGCTTCACAGCTCCTCCAGAATTCGTCAAGATTATCCTGAATCCCTTGACTACTCAATACAATATTGAGTACCCAAGAGTTTAATAAAACAGAAAATAAACACTTGGGTCAGACATGGGTCTGGTGTGAGTAAACGGTTAGATTGCTTAACTTTGAAAACCTTTGAAAACAAAAGTATCACGTAAGACTCCCCACAAATAAACATGGGTAAGTTTTTACCTTACGCTAACTAAAACATTTGATAGGAAATCCGATTGTATTATAATAGGGTCTAGGGTTTTCAAATAAATACTCATATAGCTGAAATTGTTACATTATTAAATTCCAGCATACTAGCCACAAAGTGGGTTATACAATCAAAACCGTAAGGGCACGTAGGAAGAATGGGTTTCCATCAATGGCAGGGCTACTGGGGTACCGCCCGTCACAGTACGTGGCCTAGATCACCGTACCGAGGAGTACGCCCTCTCCCCTGCAACACAAAGCCGGAACCATCCCTTACTGGATAACTGAGAGCAAGATAGATCCCTGTCTAGAGGTCCCTTTTCTTTTATTCGGCTTAGTGTGTGGATGTCCAACTTGTTTTATATGTTTTACAAGTGTTAATTCTTTTTCTTTATTTAAAATTTTACTTTATAAAAAAATGTTTATTGAGAAACCTGATTTCATTTTCTTCAGTTCGAATCTTTTTCCTACATCTTCTTTTTCTCTCCTCATCTTTCCAAAAACTGAAACAAAGAAATAATAAATCAAAGCAAGGAAACCTGAAATCAAACAAGAATCAAACATCAGTTTTCAAGTGCTTACAATATGAGATCAAGCATGCAAAGATTTCAGATTTCAACTGCTTAGCAAATTAAAATTAGCAAATTCTAGAGCAAAGCCGGGGAAGAAAAGAAAAATTAAAACCTGGAAACAAAATCAAATACAAGTTCTTTACTGCAAAATCAAACCAGAAATTAGAAATCTGCAATATTCAAACCTACTGCAACTAAAATGGATGATCCAATACAAGTTTCAGCAGCTTTAAATCAAAGATTTCAAACATGCAAAAGGATTTCAATAGCTAGCACTCAAAGCATCTTATCCAGAACCTAGAAGTATTAATACTGCTGTGCTCTGCAAATTAAATAAGGTGAGTAAACATAAATTTTAAAAACAGTTTTCACATCTTGATTTCACTCTAATATATGTATGTAAATCATGGTTGCTAGCCTGAAATGCTTGGATTTAAATAGATGCATGTGAATAAAATGTTATACTGGTGAAATGTTATATGTTCATATTTTTTTCTCTATTCTTATTAAAAATAGGTGAATAAACTTTTATCAGAAAAGTTTAAGTAAATAGAAATTTGTGCATGAGAATTTTAGATAGGTTTAATGTTTGTATGTACCTATTTCTATAAGATCTTTGTATACATGTTGAAGTTTAACTGTACATGTTTGAAATGTCCTGATACTTCTCTGTTTTCCCAAAGTACAGAGTAAAAACCAAACAAAATTCAAGAATTCCAATTCAAACCACTGTTAGGCTTGAATCTTCAAATGCAGTATGATTATTTAAACATGAATTAAAGTTTAAAATTTTATTCAAAAGAATTTGTTCGAAAATCTTCTGAAACCAGGATGATACAGTAGGAAATTTATTAATATGCTAAAATCAAATATTGTAGTTATTTGATTAAATTTTATATTTTGAATCAACTCAGAGAAACATGATTTTTAAAATAAAAATCCTGATTTTTAGTTTGGTTTTGGAGTAGTAATTTTGAGATGACTGGAAGTTATGTTTTGGGCAAGTTCTTGTCGACGGAGGAGTTATGGTGGTCAGGGCTTCTTCGGGAGGAGGAGTGAGGATGAGTGATCACAGCAAAAATGTTCGAAGGTATTCTCGAACGTTGATTGGGTCGGATGTCTTGGAATTAGGGTTTAACATTGTTTTTGGGTCGCGTTTGGAAATGGGGTGACTGGGAATCTTAGAGTGAATCGAGTTGCGTAGAATTTAGGGCATAGTAGCGTGGAGGCATTGCGGTGTCGTGGCCGGAATTTCGTGGCGAACGATGGTAGGCATCGTGGGGTTGATGGGATTTTCAGGCGAGGTGCTGTTCAATGGTGGTTTCAGTTTGATCGAGATTAACTCGATTTCGATTCGAATGGGTTATGATCGATCTGGATTTGCGTAGGGGTTTGCGAGGTTGTAGGTGATGGTCGAATGTCACCACGATGGTCTCCGGTTGCCGAAATTGGTGGTGTACGTGCACCACGTGCACGTTGTTTCTGGGTTTATTTGTGTTATTGGGGAAGAAGGAGGAGACTCGGGACGCTCTCGTGATGATCGTATGGAAGACTCGAAGCAGATGAGTAAGGGGGTGACTCGAAGACGACTCGGGTTTACAAGGATATGACTCGGGGAAGAAATAAGTGGCTCGGGTTGTTTATTTTATTGTAACCAGGTTTTGAGATTTTAGAAAAATCATGTACAGGTTTTAAAAAGTTAGTAATTTAAATCAATTCATGTTTTCAAAAATGTATTATCTAAGTTTTAGCAAAAGTAAATGTTAAACAAAGTTCCAATGTAAATGAAATAAATGAGTTTTCAAAGATAAGTTCTTTTGAGTTTTAAGGTTATTAAAACGATTAAATTTGTAAGTAATTTATTAAATAGTGTTTTAAAATGAATTGAGTTTTTATTGCATAAGAAAATAGACCAAGTTCCAAAGTAAAATCATTTAGTAAGATTTTGGAACAAGTTCAAGTTTAAATATAAAAGTTAAGTGATTTAAATTTGTTTGTTTTAAAAGTAATTATATTAATGATTTAATTTATTTCCAATGATTTTTATTAAGGAAATGAATATAATTAAGAAAATATTTAATAAAAGCTTAATTACTATTTGTAATTAAGGATAATTACTTAATAAAGTAATTAGTGGATGGTAAATGAATTAATTAAAGAATTAAGATTTATTAATAATATGATTAATTACTAGTTAATGTAATTAATTAAAAGAGAGAAATTAATTAAGGAAGTAATTAATTAAGGTTGATTAATTAAGATTAATTAATCAAAAATAAGTGATTAAAGAATAATTAATTAATATAATTAATTAAGGAATTAATTAAGGTAGGTAATTACAAGATGATTAATTACTGATTATGATTATTTAAAGTTAATTAATGTAGTTAATTAAAGATTAATTATTTAATTAACTAGAAGGTAATTAATTAATAAAGTAATTAGAGGATTATTAATGGAATTAATCAAGATTGATTAATAAAGTAATTAACTTAAGTTAAATTAATTAATTGTAATTAATTAAGATTTAATGTAATTAATTATAATTAATTAAAGAAAGCAAATGAAGGATCATTAATTATTGTAATTAATGATAGTAATTTAAAGTTAATTACTGTATATGGTTAAGGATAATTACTTGATGTAATTAAAGTATAATTAATCAGGGAAGATTAATTAAGGAAGATCATTAAGATGTTTAATTAATTAAGTTGTAATTAATTAATGATAGTGAGCAGGATTATGATAATCCAAGTAATTAAAGAATAGTAATTAATTTAAT
The DNA here is from genome assembly GCA_030737815.1 of Allium fistulosum. NCBI lineage: Eukaryota > Viridiplantae > Streptophyta > Magnoliopsida > Asparagales > Amaryllidaceae > Allium > Allium fistulosum. Next base: position 521,437,678 of record CM060902.1, read on the forward strand.
TAAAGGTTAATTAAATTGATTAGAGTTAATCAATTCTGTTTAGATAATTGATTAATACTGGATGTTTGATATTGGGTGATTGGTTGATATTGGATGATTTGAATATCTCTGATATATATATGATATATGCTGCTTTGTGAGATGAATGTTGATATGAATTATCAATTGTGATAATATGATTTATCTATCTGTTTATATCATCCTGAATAAGTTTAACTGTTTAAACCTTTAAACAACTTGGCCTTAAAAGATACGTTTTGGATTTCGATGAGACCGGGATCGGGTTTCCGTATACCGGTATTCCAGGTCTGGAGACCCGAATACCACATCGATCCAAATTAACGATAGGTCGTGAATCTCAAGTGAAGATGAAGTTTCAGAGTGCAAGGGTTATTGTCGTTAACTCTGAGGGTGATTCCAAAACGAGTGTAACGAAATAATGCCTTCGGTTTCGTTCGAACCCGGAACGAACTTGTATGGATTGAATGCTTTCAGAACATCGTCAGGTAGACGATGAGCATTCTAAGTGATATGTTCTGATTAAAGGTAATCGTAACCTCAAGCCTCATCAACCGGGAATGGCTAAAACAGGGGAGGTGCAGCAAGGTTTCGTGGGTAGCACCCACTGAGAGCAAGATAGATCCCTGTCTAGAGGTCCCTTTTCTTTTATTCGGCTTAGTGTGTGGTTGGTCGCGCCAACTACGGGATTATCTTGTTCGGGATTATCCAGTAAGGGATGGTTCCGGCTTTGTGTTGCAGGGGAGCGGGCGTACTCCTCGGTACGGTGATCTAGGCCACGTACTGTGACGGGCGGTACCCCAGTAGCCCTGCCATTGTATGGAATCCAAACTCCAATAAGTGCCGTACGTATTAGTTGTGCCCAACTATGTTGGAATGTGAGATGTAAGCATTTCAGCTATTTCTGTATTTTACTTGAAAACCCTAGACCCTATTATAATACAATCGGATTTCCTATCAAATGTTTTAGTTAGCGTAAGGTAAAAACTTACCCATGTTTATTTGTGGGGAGTCTTACGTGATACTTTTGTTTTCAAAGGTTTTCAAAGTTAAGCAATCTAACCGTTTACTCACACCAGACCCATGTCTGACCCAAGTGTTTATTTTCTGTTTTATTAAACTCTTGGGTACTCAATATTGTATTGAGTAGTCAAGGGATTCAGGATAGTCTTGACGAATTCTGGAGGAGCTGTGAAGCAGGAGGCTTCAGCGAGTAGATATATAGAGTTTCCGCTGTGTTTGTATTAGTCTGTATTGTACTGATGTACTTGTGTTGTATAATAGACAGAAATTTATAACTGTCTATTCTGTGATGTATAAGTTGTGTAACTCTGATGTAATATGATACTATGTAATATTTTATGTGATATATTATATTTTATTCGTTCCGCTGTGAGATTCTGATGTGTTGTTCTTTCTTCCTTTCTATCTTTTCTTCTTCTATCCCTTTCTTTCTTAATTCATGATATGTCTTTCTGGTGGTAGAAAGCCGGGTCGTTACATTACTGTGACGACCCGACTTTTTCTCCACAAAAAGTCGTATCATCTTGAAGAAAGAAAGGGATAGAAAAGAGAAAAGATAGAGAAGAAAGAAGAATCAATATCAGAATCTAAACAGCGGAACGAATAAATTATATTAATCAAATAAGATATTACATTGTATCATATACATCAGAGATACACAGCTTTATACAACACATACTAGACAGTTATAAACACCTATCTAGTTATTACAACTCAAAATACAACTTAAACAAACGACTCAGAGATCAACACAGCGGAAATACAGATATCTACATGCTGAAGCCTCCTGCTCCATTGCTCCTTCAGAATTCGTCAAAGCAAACCTGAATCCCTTGGCTACTCGTAAAAATTTGAGTACCCAAGAGTTTATAAAACAGAAATAAACACTTGGGTCAGACATGGGTCTGGTGTGAGTAAACGGGTTAAAGTTGCTTAACTTTAAAACCTTTTGAAAACAAAGGTATCACGTAAGACTCCCCACAAATAAACATGGGTAAGTTTTTACCTTACGCTAACCAAAACATTTGATAGGAAATCCAGTTATATTATAATATGGTCTAGGGTTTTCAAGTAAAATACAGAAATAGCTGGAATGCTTACATCTCACGTTCCAACATAGTTGGGCACAACTAAAACGTACGGCACTTATTGGATTTTGGATTCCATACAATGGCAGGGCTACCGGGGTACCGCCGTCACAGTACGTGGCCTAGATCAACGTACCGAGGATTACGCCCAATCCCCTGCAACACAAGGCCGGAACCATCCCTTACTGGATAATTCCCGCATAAGAAACCCCGCGATTGTAGCTAGCAACCGCCCACACAGCTGAAATAAAAAGGGACTCTAGACAGAGGAATCTTATACTACTTGGGTGCTACCCACTAACCTTGCTGCACCTCCCCTGTTTTAGCCATTCCCGGTTGATGAGGCTTGAGGCTACGATTACCTATGTAGAACACATCTATCTTAGAATGCTCATCGTCCACCTGACGATGTTCTGAAAGCATTCAATCCATATAAGTTCGTTCCGGGTTCGAACGAAACCGAAGGCATTATCTCGTTACACTCATTTTGGAATCACCCTCAGAGTTAACGACAATAACCCTTGCACTCTGAATCTTCATCTTTACTTGAGATTCACGACCTATCGTTAATTTGGATCGATGTGGTATTCGGATATCCAAATCTGGAAACCCGATCCCGGTCTCATCGAATCCAAATCGCCATCTTTTAGGTCCAAGTTGTTTTAAGGTTAAAACTATTTAATTCAATTCAATACTTGAATTTACACAACAATTAACACAGATAAATATCACACATTTATCACAGATATATTTAATATCATATCATAGAATATCAAAGCATATCATCCAATAGATATCAACCAAATCGGATATTCTACACAACAATCATATATAAGCAACAATTATTAACCCTATGTTATAATTAATTTAATTAACTTAAATTAAATTAATTACTTAAGAATTAATGATCAAATCTTGCTTAACCCATCATTAATTAATTACAACCTTTAATTAATTAATTACTCATTAACTATTAATCATCCTTATTCATTAATTACATAAAGTAATTATCCTTTAATTAATTTCACAAATTAATTATTCTTAACCATTAACAGTAATTATCCTTTAATTGCTTTCATTAATTACATTAATTAATAGTCCTTAATTAATTACTTTAATTAATTAAACTTTAATTAATCACTTCTATTAATCTACCTTAATTAATCATAAACAGTAATTATCATCCTATAATTACTTACCTTAATTAATTAGCTTCTTAATTAATTATATTAATTATACCAAATAATAAATCCTTAATTACTTCTCCTAAGTAATTATCCTTTAATTAATTACATCTTGTAATTATTAATTACTTATAGTAATTACACTTATAAATTCCATTAAGCATTTATACTTAATCAACATCTTTAATTAATCTACAAATTAATTAACTTAAATTAATCACATCCATTTATTATTTACAATTTGAGTAATTCATGCCTTAATTACTCTTAAACAAATTATTTAATCTTTAATTAAGGAATACTTAATTAAGTTTATAATAATGTTTTATAAATAATTAAGAGATAATTAATCTATAAAGATTAATTAAGGATTAATTAATTTGTTATTAAGATTTATTAATTGATAATTTAGGTTTATTAAACTGTAACGACCACGACTTTCTCTCCATAGAAAGTCGTATCGCTAATAAGAAAGAAAGGGATAGAAAAGAGAAAAGAAGAGAAAGAAAGAACTAAACAATATCAGAATCTCACAGCGGAACGAAACAAAATATAATATATCACATAACTATTACATAGTCTTTACATAATCAGAGTTACACAACTTATACAACAAAATAGACAGTTATAATTTCTGTCTATTATACAACCCAAGATACAATTCAAACAAAAGACTCAGATCAACCAACACAGCGGAATACTATCTATCTACGAATGCTGAAGCCTCCTGCTCCATATCTCCTCCATAGATTCGTCAAAGCTAACCTGAATCCCTTGGCTACTCGTAAAAATTTGAGTACCCAAGAGTTTAATAAAACAGAAAATAAACACTTGGGTCAGACATGGGTCTGGTGTGAGTAAACGGGTTAAAATTGTTTAACTTCAAAACCCTTTTGAAAACAAAGGTATCACGTAAGACTTCCCACACATAAATATGGAAAAGTTTTTACCTTACGCTAACCAAAACATTTGATAGGAAATCCAGTTATATTATAATAGGGTCTAGGGTTTTCAAGTAAAATACAGAAATAGCTGAAATGCTTACATCTCACATTCCAACATAGTTGGCACAACTAATACGTACGGCACTTATTGGAGTTTGGATTCCATACAATGGCAGGGCTACTGGGGTACCGCCCGTCACAGTACGTGGCCTAGATCACCGTACCGAGGAGTACGCCCGCTCCCCTGCAACACAAAGCCGGAACCATCCCTTACTGGATAATCCCGAACAAGACAATCCCGTAGTTGGCGCGACCAACCACACACTAAGCCGAATAAAAGAAAAGGGACCTCTAGACAGGGATCTATCTTGCTCTCAGTGGGTGCTACCCACGAAACCTTGCTGCACCTCCCCTGTTTTAGCCATTCCCGGTTGATGAGGCTTGAGGTTACGATTACCTTTAATCAGAACATATCACTTAGAATGCTCATCGTCCGCCTGACGATGTGCTGAAAGCATTCAATCCATACAAGTTCGTTCCGGGTTCGAACGAAACCGAAGGCATTATCTCGTTACACTCGTTTTGGAATCACCCTCAGAGTTAACGACAATAACCCTTGCACTCTGAATCTTCATCTTCACTTGAGATTCACGACCTATCGTAAATTTGGATCGATGTGGTATTCGGGTCTCCAGACCTGGAATACCGGTATACGGAAACCCGATCCCGGTCTCATCGAAATCCAAAACGTATCTTTTAAGGCCAAGTTGTTAAAAGGTTTAATTAATTATATTAATAAATTCTTTAATAAATAACACTAAGTGACTAACCCTTAATCACTTCTTATTAATTATCCTCTAATTACTTTATTAAAATTAATTTTTTAATTAATTAAAAGGTTAATTAATTAATAAGAATTATTTAATGAATTAATCAAGGTTAATATAAATAATTAGAAGATAATTACTTATGTAAGTAATTAAGAGTTAATTACTTAATTATTTTAGTTAATTAATTAATGTGATTAATTAATTGTTTTTAATTTAAGATTAATTACTAAGTGTAATTAATTAAAAGTAATTAATTAAGGATTATTTGTTAAATTAAAATTGATTAATAATTACTTAATGAAGTAATTAAAGAATAATTTATTAGATTAATTAATTAAGATTAATTAAGGGTTGATTAAAGTGTAACAACCCGAGTTTTTCTAACACGAAAAACCGGACCATTTGGGTGAAAAGAAGAGGTAGAAGAAGAAAAAAATAGAAAACAACATCAGAATCTAACCATCGCAGCGGAATAAAATATAATATATATTAACAGATCTTTACACAAATCAAAACTATATCAGTTTTATATAATATAGCATCAGAGTATACACCAGAGAACACATAACATACAACTGGACAATAACCATATCATGTCCTCAATACAACAGAGTACAACAATCAACACAGCGGAATATATATATATAAACAAGTACGGGAGATACGTCTCGCCATCCAGCTCATCTCCTGAGCTCCACAGCATCATATCCTGTAACCTATAATACTCGGTCTGACCCGAGCATCATATAAAACAATACCCGAGTCAGTTTGGAATACCAGCGTGAGAAAATCACACTCAAATTGATTATTAAAGTTTCAAAATCTTTTGAAAACAAAAGCATCTCGTAAGACCACGCCACAAATAAACATGTCGGGTTTTTACCTTACGATAGCTAAAACACTTTATATCAAAATCCTCTGATATTATAATAGTGTCTACATAAAGTAAAATAGAATCTAGCTGAAATGCTTGCATCTCACATTTCAACAATAGTTGGGCACAATCAAAACCGTACAGGCACGTAGGGAGAATGGATTTCCAACGAATGACTAGGCACTGGGGTACCACCTGTCACAGTACGTGGCCTAGATCACAGTACCGAGGAGTACGCCCGCTCCCCTGCAACACAAGACCGGAACCATCCCTTACTGGATGATCCCGAATAAAATCACCCCACGGTTGGGATCAGCAACCGCACCACTAAGCCGAAATAAAAAGGGACATCTAGACAGGGATGACCTTACCCTCCAGTGGGAGCTACCCACGAAGCCTTGCTGCATAACCCCTGATTTTCAGTCATTCCCGGTTGATGAGGTTCGAGGCTAAACGATACCTTTTAGAGAACATATCCCTTAGAATGCCCATCGTCCGTTGACGATGTTTCGCAAGCATTCGTCCATACAAGTCCGTCCTAGGTTTGAACGGAACCGAAGGCACTACTCCTACTACATCCATTTTGGAAATATCCTCAAGATTAGTAGCGACTAGCCCTTGCACTTCACTGCTCCATCTTCGACTCTGAACACGTTACACGAAACGTACAAACCGAATCGAAGTGGTATTCGAGTCTCCAGACCTAGAATCCCGGTATACGGAAACCCGATCCCGGTCTCTTCGAAACGATTAGCGCATTTGGCCAATATTGATAGTCGGTTATTTAACTATCAATTAACATCCACAAGCAACCATCACACAATAAATAATTTCCCACATTATTTATTTGCCCAAATATCTTTCCAAGATATATTTCCAAATTTTCAAACTCCTTTTGAAAACAATTTCAAACAGTTTCCGCTTACAGAATACATTTCCAAATATTTATTTCCTCTGAAACACCAAGTACAAAACACTTAGATTTTAAAATAATCTTAAAACACTTTACTATAAATATACTTAATAATATTGAAATTTTAAAAAAACTACTTTAATACCTTAACAAAATATATGCTTAAGAAATATTTAAAATGAAACCACTTTACAAATATAAACTAAATTTCTCTTTTTAAAATATAATACCAAATCACTTTTATATAATTACTACAATAATAGATCTTTGAAAAATACTTACTTTAAAGTTTAAATATTAAAAAGAATAGGTTTCCTAAAACATACTTACTTAGGAAATTAACATTTAGAAATAATAAATTTTCTAAAATATGCTTTTAAAAATACAATTAGAACTTTTAACTTATATTAAAATTGCTTTGAAAACGTACTTGGCTATACAGAGAAATATCCTTCTCACTCCCATCTTTTAAAAATAAAATAACATTTATTTTTAAACCAAACCATATCCTTTTATAAATTCCCACTTTGAAATTATATTTTCAAATATCCTCTGATATTTTATTTTACTTTACAAACCCAGTTTATCTCTCCCAAATCTCATTTCTCTTTAAAATTCAAATTCCACAGTATTTAAATCAATTTATAATTGATTTCCCAATTTATTTTACTTTGAAATAAATTTTCTTACTTAATCCATTTATTTCCAAATTCATTAACTTCCAGATTTTATTTCTCATTATGATTTAAAATCTTTAAACCGAAACACAAGTTTCAGATTTCCCAAATTCCTTCTCTTTTTAATTACATTTAAACATTGAATTAAAATAAATTTTTATCCCTTTAAATAACATCACATAAGTCTTCTTTAAATTCAACATTTCTCTATTTATTCAAAATTCCTCTTTTCCATATTTAATTTATTCGAATTCACTAGAATTACTTAACTTAATTTTACTCTTTTATATTTTTCCAAAAATCCAATTCAATTGCTTTTGATAACTCATTATACTGGGAAATTCAATCCAACCAGATTATCCAATATAAATTATCACAGGATAACAACAATCATATCACAGAATATTTAAACAAAAATTAAATATTTTGAGGAATCCAGTTGGATCCCTCCAACCTGTTTCCCTGCATCCACAGACGTTAGCACAATACCAATTCCACTTCGAGGTGGAATATCGCGGTATATGGGTTTATAAAATATCATCCGCTATTATGCGGCGCATAGGGTCTCATCCGCTATATAATGCGGGAATATCAACAACTCCAATATATACATATGCCAATATATATATATTGGTATATACTACTATATATAGTATAGCACATCAATCAATGCAATCATCCAATCAATTATTTAAATTTAAATCTAACTGAGTGAGATTAACTCACCTTTGATCTTCATTTGCAATCCACTTCAATATTATCTTGGTTTCCGATTTTAGACCTTGAATAAACAATTTATAAAATTTTATTAATATTCGACCCAGTTGAACAATCTAGTATCGTCTTTAAATCAAATCAACTCATGATTTAATTTTTAAACTAATTTCCGAAAAGTACCCAAATTTACTAAATGAATAAATCATCATAATTCATCATTTTAAAATAAACTAGCCTTGTGAAAATATGTATGTATATTTATCCTATACCCTTCATTTTATACATTCTAGAACGTTTTAAAATCTTATCTTGAAATAAATTCTCTGTTATATTTTAAAAATGAAATTATATATCGAAACACACTTATTCCCCCTTTCTTCACCGTGTAAACATACACATGTATATATATACATTTTTAAACTGGAACATATCTACACTTGTTTCTATGTGTAATAAGATAAGTATATGTACCCTTTTTATATAGATATATTTACATATGTATATACATATTTTTGTAAATACCAGTAAACCCTTTTACTGTATAGACAAATTTTATTTTCTTTTCCAAAGCATTCTCAATCCCACTTAAACTCCCCGATAAATAAAGTCATACTCAAAATTGAAATTCGACTTAAGTAGACATTAAGTTAAAATGTTTTAAAACTTAAGTTACCTGAATGCGAACAGGAGACAAGTCGTCGAACTTCGGCTCGACTGCCCTGAATGAGAGAATTATCTTCGACGCGGCTATCGACATCACCGCTACTCCTCGCTCCTCTGAGGATGTAGCGAACCCAGCCTAGCTCTTGCTTCTTCCCTTGCCGCCAGACAACGTCAACGACCCATCAGAGTCCACTGCGACCTCAACTTCGCTTGTCTACAGTCTGAGCCTCCCTCGACTTCCCACTCGCGATCGAGAATCCCTTGCCATCAAGTCACGAACAACCTCACGAAGCCGTTCCCCCACGAGACCACCACTCGCGACCTTCGAGCTCGCCTGAGCTCCTCACGAAGCCAGATCCCCAGCCTCCTTGCTGTCGTACTGGTCGACCGAGCTCGCGAAACTCCTGCCGCCTCCTCCCAGATCGAGCTGCCCCGCCCCATCACGCGAACGCATGCGCCTCATCACTTAATTCGTCGCCGAGCCTCCCTTGTTCGAATGAAATCGAACCCGCGTCCCTCACTTCGATCAGAAGAATACGACTGTCGAACGAATTCGAATTCGTTCGTTTCGTTTTTTTTTTATATATATACTCGAACGCCTAATTGACAGGAGGGAAGACGAAATTTTTGCGTTGGGATGTTTTGAAAAGGCACGGTGATATTTATCTGTATAACGAATTTGAAGAGAGGATTGATTGTGAATAGGCTTCGGCCATTTCGTTTTTCTTTTAACTGAGAGGCTCGGTTGAAAAGTTGTAAAGGAGAAGGAGACGCGTGTTTACCACTGCACTGGTCCAATCGCATCGCCTCTCTCCAACCCAACTCGAGATGCTATCGCCGTACGCTCGACCAACGATTGAAAACGAGCTCCAGCTTGTTTCGATCTACCAGACGCCTCTCTCGATGAAGTCGCGCTCGCCACTGCCCTGAGTCGAACTCGAGATCAATTTCGTTCGGCTGTGAATTCGAACGAAAAGGGGAAAACAAAATGACGATTTCGTTCTTTTGAAAGGAGGCCATATTTCTTTGTTTTCGGCTGATGTTTTAAAACTGGAAAGGTGAAAGGAGATAGGATTTCGATTTGGATTAGATCGAGCTCGGTTATGATTTTTAAAGAAAGAAGGAGACGCGTGTTATTCCAGGGAGAACACGTGTTATGAACTGCCTTGCGTGTCTGCATAGGCTTGCTATAGGTGTTGAGAAATGAAAGCAAAAAGCACTGATGGGAGATATATTGACCAGTTATAATATTAAATTTCCGATTTAATTTCAGCGCGTTTACATTCCGTACGATCACACGACAACTCCAAATACTACGAAAATTGAAATCCAATAATAATACAATATTACGGATCCAATGGAACTGGTTTCACTGAATTCCGAGACTGTGCCTCGGACGGCTATTTTTAAATATCGATTTCAACGATATATTTTTTTAAAACTGAACAAAACTCTTTAAAATTCCATTTTAAAAGTTCTATCATCTTCAGTATTAACAATATAAATTTTCTGAACCTTTGAACTATTTTTAACCGGCTTAAAATCAAGATTCAATATTTTACCCAATCCCGATAATTAAATTTAATAATTAATTATCCAAATAAATACTGTATATTTGAAATTAAAGTTAAAATTTAACCTTCGGATATTTAAAATAAATTAAATATTCATATTTCAAATATACAAAAATTCCGGGTCGTCACATTCCTCCCCCCTTAAAAGAATTTCGTCCTCGAAATTACTAGTTAGGAAGAATGATTCAATCCCCGTTAACTATTTTCCGAATTCTAACAGTTTTAACAATACCCAAACAATCTTTTATTAATGATACACTAATCATCTTTTAACTTCCCAACTTATTCATAAGTTCAACTCATACCACCTACTTATCCATTCAAATTTAAATTTGAATTCAAATTTTGAATTATCAAAATTTTCCAAAATTTTTCTAACTCCCTAAATTTCCGAAAAATTTCGCCAGCGTCTCCTTTGCGCGGCTAGCTCGGTACTACTACAAAATGGCTCTACGGCCTCCCAATCTCAAAAGAAAACAAAAAGGCAAGTGGCTGGATCCAAAACCCAATCAAAATTTCATATAGAAATTCAAATACATACCTTTTTGTCGGGCCATTAAATTTTATCTTCTAAAATCAAAAATCCCAATTTATCCATTGCTTTTATACACCTGTATATCCTACTAAGCAATAATATTCAATCACAATCCCAAAGTCATTTTATACTTTTCTTTACAAATTTTCAATATTTGCTTTACTTAAGCCCGTACGATGCACATATATCATCCGTACGCAATATCACATTCGATCGCTCAATCGATCACACAATTCCACTTTCGAACTAGTATCGTCCACCCGACTTCCTAGTGCAGACTCAGACCTGGTTCCTTGATCAGAAACCGTCATTCTCCTTGCATAGCCACAAACTATGATAGAGAATATCCAGAATCAATCAACAATCCATATCCAGGTTCGCCGTTGAAAATCGAGTGAAAAATCCTGATTCGGATCGATAAAACTATCTCGAAATTCTGTGTTCGACATCTGGACCAAATAGCTATGCGAATAAAATAATATACGTACACCTTACGTATAAATTCCAATTGATTATCAGTTATATCAATTCTCCTTTATTTCGCATTCCTTTTTTTATTGTTATCCCCTTATTCACAACTATCCCATTTCACAACTTCAGTTTTAGTCTTCATTCAACTATTCACTTAGTATATCTTTTTTTTCCATTCCAAAATTACTAAGTATATTTCCAAAACCAATTTTCTTAAGAATTTCATTCCTCAATTCTTAAGTTCATATAAATTTTCTTATATTTATTTACTACTTCACCACTGAAGTGTATATATTCAAATTGAACTCCCATTTCATATGAATCTCAACTTACTTCAATTTTACTACTTCATTTCCAATTTTTTTTTCTTAAATTCAATTCATCTCCAACTTCCAAAAATTGAATTTTATTTAGCTCGAAAACAAGCCAAGTTAATTCATTCAATAACTATTTCTCAACTTATTTAAACTACTCCTCTGTTTGAGTTCAGTTTCCATTCAACATTTACTTAAGTCAATAACTTAAGTTTATTTTCCATTTAACCAACCCTTTAAAGTTTTATTTCCATCTTTCATTTGATTCTTATTTAATCAAATTCCATCCATTTATTTATTAAATCTAATTGGTCCATTCACTCAATCATTATGAATTTTATTTTCCATACTCAATGCACCTGGAATTATTTTATTAATAACCAGGTCATTTCCAATTTATTTTTACTTATTTGGATTTCATTCGCAATTTAAACCATCACTATGTTAATCAAATTTCATTAACTAATTTATTATCTCATTAGTTCCTTCGCTGGTTAAAATTAAATACTTGCTTTTTAATTCCAAATATCACTTCACTTAATTTTCTTAAGTTCAATATATTTTATAATTCAAGTTTGGATTTATTTAAAAATTAAGATTGCTCATCTTAGTCGTTTCCATTTGATAATTACAATTTCAAATTATAACTCTTAATGGTTCAAAGAAATGAATTCCCATTTATGACTTACAATTTCATTTCTATTCATAAGTTTTAACTTACTTACTTAAGACCTGGGACTATTCATTTAAGTCCATTTTCATCTCATAATTATAATCCCAGAATTTAACTTTCATTCCTTTCTTATTTCAATCAACTTCATTCTATACTTTATATTGTTGATTCATTTAAATTTCCACATTTAAATTTTAAATAGAATTTCCAGAATCCAATTGCTCGATTTTATTCCAAAACCATTTTGAATCCATAAATAACTCATACACATCTGGTATATCATATTGTCGGTTGAGCATAGGTTGAGCGAATGCCTAAGCTTTTGGTTAAGTGAATATCAGAGCAGTAGGTTGAGTGAATACCTAGGCTCTGAAGTGGTGTCTATCTTGAGAGCGCGTAATTGTTAGTATGTAACGGTCTAGGCTTTTCAACCATCGACAGCGGCCTCAACTGGTAGGCTTTTCAACCATCCCAGCCCCACCGTGGCTTACATTGGTACCTCGAATTTGCTTTTACGGCCAGCCTCTCGACTCGCAACCAACCCCTCAATGGGACATGTAGGGGTAAGAGTCTCCCGTTCGCCACCAAACCGCGAAGCGAGAACCCCCTATCACGCTGTAATGTAGCAAACCCGATCCCGGCATATACTCGAGTCCATCCCGAGATTCTTCTTTATATTATATTTTTTTTTCTTTAGTTTTAAAGTTAAACTACTAACATATTAACACTCACGAATCACTACCAGCCTCGAGTCTATCTTCCAAAATCCCGAGTCTCCCTTCGAGAAAAATCCTTCCTTCCCGAGGCCACAATTTCGCTGACACCACCGTGCACAAGTGCACGTGCACACCGATCAGAACGCCTCCGACTATCGCTCCAGCCATCTCCAAATCACCGATGATCTCCCTGATGAACTCTACCCCCTGGCCTTGTCGAACTCGCGGCGAAACGAAATCGAACAAATCAGTCGAAACTGGAAACTAATCCATCACCAGAAAACTCTTCGTTCTCACGTTCCCGATCATCTGACGTCACGCCGCCATGTCACTAGCTTTGCCAGACCTCCACTCCATCATCCCCAAAATCTCGAGCCACTCGATCAACCTGAGATGTCGCAGTGATCCCGTTTCCGACCACGCAAAAATCTAGGGTTTAAACCCAATTCGATCGATCATCAATGCCTCAATGAGAAATAAATTCGTCTACCATTTTTCCCAAACTTTCTGATAATCAAGCTATCTCCAGACGAAACCACGATCACCAAAAATGTTCCGATCGCCAGAAAATGCTCAGAAAACATTTTCTCAATATTCCCAAAATGCATCTTCATTTTAATACTAAAAATTCTGATTTTCTTTTTAAAATTCATATTTTATAAAGACAATACAATTTGTATAATTGATTCATCAAATTACATCATTTGATTTTAACATTTATGTTAGAATGGTTACTAAATTCTAAGTTTTCAGAGGATTTCCAAACATCAGATACCTGAATCTATTTTTAGTACATAGATTTTGAATATACTAACCATTTTGTTTCTAACCCAAAGTTTAACAATAACAGGTAAAGAAATTGGAGTTTAATTCTAGTATTTGAAACCTGTAATATGAAACAGAGGAGAACAGGGATTCAAACAGACATGCACACCTGAATAAAATCATATACACAAAACTCTATACTTATTTATACACATTTATTTTAATTTTTCTTTTATTTTTAATAAAATCTAAATTTACTTATATAAACATATATCTTCCTCTTCATTCCTTTTTCTATCTTTCTTTCTAAAAATAAAAACAAAGAACTCAGCCTGTAAACTACTTCTTCAAACCAGTAGAATGATCATGAATCAAATCTGAAGTATTCCCAAACTCAAGTTCAAAAGAATAAACCCTGTAAACATTCCTCAAAACAAATTCTCAAACTCAAATGCAAGCCTGTCATCTTCTCTAAAGCCTGTAATCTAAAATCTCTGTAACCATTATGCTCAAAGCCTGTAACAAGTTTCAATTACAACCTGGAATCAAGTCTCGAATCATCTCAGTCAACAAAGCCTTTCAGTTTTTAAAGAAATCAAGGCATTTACTTCTGTAAATCCAAGTTTCCAAGTTCAATCTGTTTGCAAGCCTTCCTGTTCTCAAAAACTTCTCTGCTCATCATTTAAACTGGTGAGTAAACCTTTATTTTTAAAACAGTTTTAAAATCTGAGAATAAATTTAAATGTTGTGATAAATGTTATAGTAATTTGGTTTGCATATGATTTACATCCAGTCGAGGGATTCAGGATAGTCTTGACGAATTCTGGAGGAGCTGTGGAGCAGGAGGCTTCAGCGAGTAGATATATAGAGTTTCCGCTGTGTTTGTATTAGTCTGTATTGTACTGATGTACTTGTGTTGTATAATAGACAGAAGTTTATAACTGTCTATTCTGTGATGTATAAATTGTGTACTCTGATGTATATGATACTATGTAATATCTTATGTGATAATATATTTCTCGTTCCGCTGTGAGATTTCTGATGTGTTGTTGTTCTCTCTTCTTTTCTTTTCTTCTTCTATCCCTTTCTTTCTTATTAACGATGCGACTTTTTGTGGAGAAAAAGTCGGGTCGTTACAGTTGGTATCAGAGCAGTAGGTTGAGTGAATACCTAGGCTCTGAAGTGGTGTCTATCTTGAGAGCGCGTAATTGTTAGTTATATAAAAATGATTTTATATTGTGTTAATTGATCGGTTGAGTGGTATATGGATTCTGGTCAATACGAGTAGCTAACGTTATTGATAGGGATCTCTAAACACTTGAACCAGGCCAACGGACACAATATTGTTTTAAAGAGGTAAATGAAATAATTTTACCCAGAAATAATTTCTATATAAAAAGTATCATTTTATAATATATATATATATATATATATATATATAATTTGAAAACACAGTTTTATTAGATTAAAAGATTCGCTATTCATAATATATATATATACCAATATATATATACATTATAAATATAACACATTTATATAAGTTTTAGAAAGATAAATCTTCTCAATTTAAAATTGTTAGAAAAGATATTCCTAATATAAAATGTTATTAGTTTTTCAAAAGAAATAAACTTTCCAACAAAAATGTTATTAACCTTTAAAAGAATTAAACTTGTCAATTTATAAAATAAATCAACAAATCAATTTAATTATTAATAAAGATTATTAAATTGATATTGCCAAATTTCCGGGATATCACATTCCTTTCCCCTTAAAATAATTTCGTCCTCGAAATTAAAAGCAAAGTTAATTTATCTTATTAATTATTCTTAATCCTTTAATTAAATAAATTATTTAATTAATAACACTAAGTAATTAACTCTTAATCACTTCTTATTAATTATCCTCTAATTACTTTATTAAATAATTTGACCTGGTATCCCATATCTAAACAAATTGTAAGAATGCTTGTTGTTATAAATTTGATGTAATGCTCGGGTCAGACCGAGTATTACAGATTTTCAGGTAGGGACGTTCTGGAGCTCAGGAGACGAGCTGGATGGCAGGAACGTATGGAGTATTTTCGCTGCAGTATATTATTGTATTACTGAGACATGATTATTGTATATATTCAGTGACTGTATATATGTGAAACTCTGATTTATATTAAATGAAATCGATAGATATAGTATTCTTTTATAAACTGTTATTATTTATTATTATATTTTATCCGCTGCGAATGTGAGTTGTTGATGTTTTCTGTTCTTCTTCTTCTTCTATCTCTTTCTTCTTTTCATAACTATCTGGAATTTTCGGGTTCGAAAATTCCGGGTCGTTACAGTAAATGATTAATTTATCTTAATCATTATAAGTTAGAATATTAATTAATGATTAAGAATTAATTAATGAAGTAATTAAAGGTTAATTACTATAAGTAGTTAAGGATAATTAATTTAAGTAATTAATTAAAGATAAATTACCTGAATGGAATTAAAGGGTAATTAAAGGATAATTAATTAATTTGTAATTAATTAATCATTATTCAACTAATTACTTCCAGTAATTATCTTATTATTTATTAATTTTAAATTAATACTAAAAATCATATTATCATTTATGTTTTCAATTTATAAGTCTGAATTTATAAATTACAAAGTTCGAATTTTCACTTTTATATAACATATACTGTTATTTTGGTTTACAAAGACAATCTGCTTGAAGTTTGACATAATTAAAAATTTAAGCATTAGTATATGATAAATCAAACATATTTTGTTTGAATATTAAATCCAAATCAATACTAGATCATGAGATATTGATTTTATATCAAAAACAGTAGCCTGGAATTCAAGAAACAGAGATACACTGATGCAAAACAACATGCACACTATATACATTCATGTATATGCTTAATCATCTATAAATATTCACATCCACAACACAATTTATCACAGAATTAAGCATGCAACCTAATTATACTTAAGTTAATTTAAGTAAGAATGTTACTCACCAATTTAAAATGGAGACAGAGTCTATTTTTTTTGAAAAGCTTTTAAATCAATGAGGCATTCCAGTTTAAGATTCCCAGTTTCAAGCTTTTCAAAAAAATAGACTCTGTCTCCATTTTAAATTGGTGAGTAACATTCTTACTTAAATTAACTTAAGTATAATTAGGTTGCATGCTTAATTCTGTGATAAATTGTGTTGTGGATGTGAATATTTATAGATGATTAAGCATATACATGAATGTATATAGTGTGCATGTTGTTTTGCATCAGTGTATCTCTGTTTCTTGAATTCCAGGCTACTGTTTTTGATATAAAATCAATATCTCATGATCTAGTATTGATTTGGATTTAATATTCAAACAAAATATGTTTGATTTATCATATACTAATGCTTAAATTTTTAATTATGTCAAACTTCAAGCAGATTGTCTCTGTAAACCAAAATAACAGTATATGTTATATAAAAGTGAAAATTCGAACTTTGTAATTTATAAATTCAGACTTATAAATTGAAAACATAAATGATAATATGATTTTTAGTATTAATTTAAAATTAATAAATAATAAGATAATTACTGGAAGTAATTAGTTGAATAATTGATTAATTAAAGTGGATAATTAGAGAATGATTAATTAATTTATTTAATTAATGATTATATAAGTAAGATTTATAATGAAGTAATTAATTTAATTAATTTTAAATTAATTAAGAGATGAAGTAATTAATTTAATTCACTTTAAATTAATTAAAGATAGAGATAGTTAATTTAATTCATTTTAAATTAATTATGTTGTGATTAAGTAAATCATTGCTTATATAAGAATGGATGACATTTATTTGTCTTGAATGGATGTAATCTCAGAAATGAGATAAGTAATGTGGTGTGATATGAATGCTTGGTTGCATTATGATGGTAATATAGATTAACTATTGTGATGTTGATATGGATTACCTATTTTGTTATGAATCATTTGTTTATTTGATAATGTGATTATCAATTGTGATTTGTGAATTATCTATCTGTATGAATATAGATAAGTTAAATTGTTTAAACCTTTAAACAACTTGGCCTTAAAAGATACGTTTTGGATTTCGATGAGACCGGGATCGGGTTTCCGTATACCGGTATTCCAGGTCTGGAGACACGAATACCACATCGATCCAAATTTACGATAGGTCGTGAATCTCAAGTGAAGATGAAGATTCAGAGTGCAAGGGTTATTGTCGTTAACTCTGAGGGTGATTCCAAAACGAGTGTAACGAGATAATGCCTTCGGTTTCGTTCGAACCCGGAACGAACTTGTATGGATTGAATGCTTTCAGCACATCGTCAGGCGGACGATGAGCATTCTAAGTGATATGTTCTGATTAAAGGTAATCGTAACCTCAAGCCTCATCAACCGGGAATGGCTAAAACAGGGGAGGTGCAGCAAGGCTTCGTGGGTAGCACCCACTGAGAGCAAGATAGATCCCTGTCTAGAGGTCCCTTTTCTTTTATTCGGCTTAGTGTGTGGTTGGTCGCGCCAACTACGGGATTATCTTGTTCGGGATTATCCAGTAAGGGATGGTTCCGGCCTTGTGTTGCAGGGGAGCGAGCGTACTCCTCGGTACGGTGATCTAGGCCTCGTACTGTGACGGGCGGTACCCCAGTAGCCCTGCCATTGTATGGAAACCCATTCTTCCTACGTGCCCTTACGGTTTTGATTGTATAACCCACTTTGTGGCTAGTATGCTGGAATTTAATAATGTAACAATTTCAGCTATTTCATATTTATTTGAAAACCCTAGACCCTATTATAATATAACTGGATTTCCTATCAAATGTTTTGGTTAGCGTAAGGTAAAAACTTACCCATGTTTATTTGTGGGGAGTCTTACGTGATACTTTTTCTTTCTAAAGGTTTTGAAGTTAAGCAAGTTTAACCTGTTACTCACACCAGACCCATGTCTGACCCAAGTGTTTATTTCTGTTTTATAAACTCTTGGGTACTCAAATTTTTACGAGTAGCCAAGGGATTCAGGTTTAGCTTTGACGAATTGTGGAGGAGCAATGGAGCAGGAGGCTTCGGCGTTCGTAGATATAGTATTCCGCTGTGTTGATATCTGTGTTAGAGTCTTGTATTGTATTTGAGTTGTAATATCTAGACAGATGTTTATAACTGTCTAGTATGTGTTGTATAGTTGTGTAAACTCTGATAAGTGTTGTATACTATGTAATAGTTTATGTTATTAATAAAATTTATTCGTTCCGCTGTGAGATCGTTGTTGTTGTTTCTTCCTTTCTTCTCTTCTTTTCTATTTTCTATCCCTTTCTTTCTTCATAATGATGCGACTTTCTGGGCATAGGAAGTCGGGTCGTTACAAGTATCTAAGTGATATGTTCTGATTAAAGGTAATCGTAACCTCAAGCCTGCAATTTAATTGTATTACATTTAAATTACCGGAGTTGAAGAGGATGACAGTGCACGTGCACGAGATCGTGGGTGTATCTCTGGTGAAATCAAGGCATTTACTTCTGCAAATCCAAGTTTCCAAGTTCAATCTGTTTGCAAGCCTTCCTGTTCTCAAAAACTTCTCTGTTCATCTTTTTAAACTGTGAGTAAATCCAACTTGTTTGTCTTAAATCTGGTTGCTTAAATAAATCATCAATGTTGATATATATATTGTTTGCATGATGATGAATTAGATGTCTGAATAATTGAAATGTGCATGTTATATATCTATGTTAGCTCTGATACCACTGTAACGACCACGACTTTCTCTCCATAGAAAGTCGTATCGCTAATAAGAAAGAAAGGGATAGAAAGAGAAAAGAAGAGAAAGAACTAAACAATATCAGAATCTCACAGCGAAACGAAACAAAATATATTATATCACATAAATATTACATAGTATCATATACAACACTTATCAGAGTTACACAGATTCACATCATATACTAGACAGTTATAAACATCTGTCTAGTTATTACATTTCAATACAAACAAAGATCTAAACAAGATCAACACAGTGGAAACTACTATCTATATCTACAACGCTGAAGCCTCCTGCTCCATTGCTCCTCCACAATTCATCAAGGCTAAACCTGAATCCCTTGGCTACTCGTAAAAATTTGAGTACCCAAGAGTTTATAAAACAGAAATAAACAACTTGGGTCAGACATGGGTCTGGTGTGAGTAACAGGTTAAACTTGCTTAACTTCAAAACCTTTTGAAAGAAAAGGTATCACGTAAGACTTCCCACACATAAACATGGGTAAGTTTTTACCTTACGCTAACCAAAACATTTGATAGGAAATTCGATTGTATTATAATAGGGTCTAGGGTTTTCAAATAAATATGAAATAGCTGAAATTGTTACATTATTAAATTCCAGCATACTAGCCACAAAGTGGGTTATACAATCAAGTCTGTTGGCACTTATTGGATTTTGGATTCCATACAATGGCAGGGCTATGTTTTGGGTTGTTTTTAAATGAAATAATCAATTTCAACTTAATAATATGTTTATTTAAAATATAAATGTTTGGATTGATTTTAAATTGGATTTTAAAAGTAAAAATTTGAATTTGAATCTGGATTTAAATTTGAATCTTTAAAAGATAATTATTTTAATATATTTGGGTATAAAATGTATAAATAAAGTTTTTATTTAAAGTAAGATCTTGTTTTATATTGTTTTCCTTAAAGAAATTTATTTATATAAATTTGGGAAGTATTTATTTAATAGTAATAAATATAAAAGTTTTATATTATCACTTAAAAATGAATTAAATATTTTATATAATTTTATTAGATATAAATGGGTTTTTATTTTATTTTCTTTAAAAGGTTTCATTTATGTATAATATAGAAAAGCATTTATAATTAGGAAATGTATTAATTAATTAGGAAAATTCATTTTAAAGGTTTTTAAATAATTTTAAAAACAAATAAAATTAAATAATGACAAGTGTTAAATTTCTAGACATGATAAATACATGTGTTAACTAGATAAATAAGGGTAGAGACAAGTGTCATCCTTTAATTTTATTTTCTTTAAATTTTAATAAAATCTAAACTAACTTATATAAACTCTCACCTTCTTCCTTCAATTCTTTTTCTTATCTTTTCATTTTTTCAAAGATAACCAAAACCAGAAAAAATTTCAAACCGAATTCATCTCTCAAACCAAAAACCAAAACTCTGTAAATTCATTTCTTTAACCAGAATCAACTTGAAACACTCCTCAAAAACAACCTGGAACCAATTTCCAGTTCAAAAACTCTGTAGCCATTTCAGAACCAATCTGCAATGATCTTTCTAGCCTGTAATCATTTTCAAGAGTGCATGCAAGTAAATCAAAGCAAAGTTTTCAAAGATTTCAAATCAACAAGCAAGAACCAGCAGCAAATCTAGGTTCAAGCAAGCAACCAGTAATCAGAGTCTTAAAAATCATCTCTGCAAATTCAAAGCTTTTCAGTTTTAAAGAAATGAAAACAAGTTTAGTTTCAAAGTTCCAGTTTTCAAGCCCTGTTCAAAACTGCTTTAAACTTCTCTGCCTCTTTGAATAGGTGAGTAAATCTAATTTTAAAAACAGTTTAAAATCTGCTAATAGGTTTGATATGTCTGATAAATATTATAATAACATGATATGCAATGTTTACTTGAATGATTGGATATAAATGAATGTTTACATAAGAGTTTGATTATGCACCTGAATGTTCATTATTCTCTGATTTTTCCCTGTGAGTAAACATTTGAATTAAGAACTTAAGTAACAAATATCTGTTGCATATGAATTATTGTGTGGATGGTTGCTTTGCATGTATGTTTGAAATTGTGTATATGTTTAAGTCCTGAAATCATGTTTATATGAATGTATTTAAACATGCATGTCTGATATCAGAGTGTACCTCTGTTCATGTTACAGAGTTGAATTTTGATAAAAATTCCAAATCTTTTTATCTGTTTACTACTTAAACTTTAGATTTCAAACAAGATAGTTTACTTTAAACATCATCTAGGTTTTAAAAACAAGTTCAAGTAAAATAAGTTTGAAAAGACTCTGGACTCAAGAAAATACAGTAGATTTTTAAAACAGGTTGAAAACCAAACATCTTAAATTGATGATTCAATTATTTAATTTGAATCAATATGGGAAAATATGATTTTTAAGAAGAAAATCAGAATTTTTAATATGGTATTGAGAGTACAGTTCATTGATGACCAGAAAATGGGTTTCATGCTTTTTCTGGTGATCGGCGTGATCGAGAGTGATGGGGTTTGGTCTGGAGGTTGCTAGTGGAGTATGGATCATAGGAAAAATGCAATTGATTTTTTTTAATTGCTGAATTGTTTGAATTCAAACAAACTAGGGTTTTAAGTGGAGTTTTAATCGTCTGGGTTGTCGAAGCAATTTCGACGTGGATAGGGGACCGGAATCGTTCGCGATGGGGGGAAATCATTGCTGGAGTCGAGGCGAAGCTGCGGCGAAGTCGGCGAGGGTTCTCGTGGGTAGAGTCGTCGTCGATGGGGGAGATTCCGATCATGTTTAGCTTCAGTATTTCGATCAAAAGGCTGGATTCTGTTGCGCTGTTGGAAACGTCGATCGGGAGAGTCGAGGGGGATGGCAAAGTCAATGACGACTGGTTGAAGGCCGGAAGTTGGTCGGAGATGTGTGGGAATCATTGTGCACGTGCACGTGTGCACGTTTGAGACATCTGGGTACGATCGTGGTTGGGGAAGACGAGTTGAACTCGGGACGGTCTCGTGTTATTTGCAGTTTTTCTCGAAGCAGATGAAGGTCGCGAATGACTCGAAGTTTGATCGGGGAAGAAGAGTGTTTGGCCCGGGTATTTTGAGTATACCAGATTATTAAAGATTGTACTCAAGTTTTTTTTTAAGTTTCAAAGTTAAAAGCAAAGTAAAAACAAGTTCAAGTTTCAAATTGTTTTATTCTTAAGTATAACTAAATTTTCAAATTCTATTTGAAATAAATAGGTTTAAGGTTAAATAATTTAAAGTGTTTTAAAATTTAAATTGATTTCTAAATGCATTATTTTCAAATAACGTTAATGTTAAAATTTTGAAACCCAAATAGAATAATTTGTCTTTAAAGATTTGATTAATCCAAGTAATTAAATTGTGATGATGATTAAGGATAAAATTATTTTGATATGAACTTAAGAATACTTGATTATATGATTTGTTAATAAGTAAAGATTAATTAAGATAATTGATTTTCTTAATTAATTAATTATTTGTGAAGATAATTAATTAAAAAGTAATTAATTAATTGAAGTAATTAAGGGAATTTAATTACTGGTTAAGATTAATCAAAGGTGATTAATAATTGTGGTTTAATTAAGGTTAATTACTTAATGTAATTAATAGAATAATTAAAGATATAATTAAGGATCATTAGTTTATAATTAATTAATGATGTAATTAAGATTGATTAATTAAGATTAATTAATCAAATGATAAGTGATTATAGAATAACTAATTAATTGTAATCAATTAAGGATTAAAGAAATTGATTATAATTAATTAATAAATGAAGTAATTAAAGGTTAATTACTGTGTTTGATTAAGAATAATTAATTTGTGAAATTAATTAAAGATAATTACTTAAATGTAATTAAAGAATGATTAATCAAGGTGATTAATTAAAGTGGATAATTAGAGAAAGATTAATTAATTTATTTGTAATTAATTAATGATTATATAAGTAAGATTTATAATGAAGTAATTAATTTAATTTATTTTAAATTAATTAAGAGATGAAGTGATTAATTTAATTCACTTTAAATTAATTAAAGATAGAGATAGTTAATTTAAATCAATTTTAAATTAATTATGTTATGATTAAGTAAATCATTGCTTATATAAGAATGGATGACATTGATTTGTCTTGAATGGATGTAATCTCAGAAATGAGATAAGTAATGTTGTGTGGTATGAATGCTTGGTTGTATTATGATGGTAATATAGATTAACTATTGTGATGTTGATATGGATTACCTATTTGGTTATGAATCATCTGTTTAAATGATAATGTGATTATCAATTGTGACTTGTGAATTATCTATTTGTATAGATAAGTTAAATTGTTTAAACCTTTAAAACAACTTGGCCTTAAAAGATACGTTTTGGATTTCGATGAGACCGGGATCGGGATTCCGTATACCGGGATTCCAGGTCTGGAGACCCGAATACCACATCGATCCAAATTTACGATAGGTCGTGAATCTCAAGTGAAGATGAAGATTCAGAGTGCAAGGGTTATTGTCGTTAACTCTGAGGGTGATTCCAAAACGAGTGTAACGAGATAATGCCTTCGGTTTCGTTCGAACCCGGAACGAACTTGTATGGATTGAATGCTTTCAGTACATCGTCAGGCGGACGATGAGCATTCTAAGTGATATGTTCTGATTAAAGGTAATCGTAACCTCAAGCCTCATCAACCGGGAATGGCTAAAACAGGGGAGGTGCAGCAAGGCTTCGTGGGTAGCACCCACTGAGAGCAAGATAGATCCCTGTCTAGAGGTCCCTTTTCTTTTATTCGGCTTAGTGTGTGGTTGGTCGCGCCAACTACGGGATTATCTTGTTCGGGATTGTCCAGTAAGGGATGGTTCCGGCTTTGTGTTGCAGGGGAGCGGGCGTACTCCTCGGTACGGTGATCTAGGCCACGTACTGTGACGGGCGGTACCCCAGTAGCCCTGCCATTGTATGGAATCCAAACTCCAATAAGTGCCGTACGTATTAGTTGTGCCCAACTATGTTGGAATGTGAGATGTAAGCATTTCAGCTATTTCTGTATTTTACTTGAAAACCCTAGACCCTATTATAATATAACTGGATTTCCTATCAAATGTTTTAGTTAGCATAAGGTAAAAACTTACCCATGTTTATTTGTAGGGAGTCTTACGTGATACTTTTGTTTTCAAAGGTTTTCAAAGTTAAGCAATTTAACCGTTTACTCACACCAGACCCATGTCTGACCCAAGTGTTTATTTCTGTTTTATAAACTCTTGGGTACTCAAATTTTTACGAGTAGCCAAGGGATTCAGGTTTAGCTTTGACGAATATTCTGGAGGAGCAATGGAGCAGGAGGCTTCGGCGTTCGTAGATATAGTATTCCGCTGTGTTGATATCTGTGATAGTGTCTTGTCTTGTATTTGAGTTGTAATGTCTAGACAGATGTTTATAACTGTCTAGTAAGTGATGTATATGCTGTGTAACTCTGTAAATTGTTGTATACTATGTAATAGTTTATGTTATTAATATAATTTAATCGTTCCGCTGTGAGATCGTTGTTGTTGTTTCTTTCTTTCTTCTCTTCTTTTCTATTTTCTACCCCTTTCTTTCTTCATAATGATCCGATTTTTCTGTGGAGAAAAAGTCGGGTTGTTACATTTGGTATCAGAGCGAGGTTGAGTGAATGCCTAAGCTCTGGAGTGGTGTCTATCTTGAGAGCGCGTAATTGTTAGTTATATAAAAATGGTTTTATATTGTGTTAATTGATCGGTTGAGTGGTATATGGATTCTGGTCAATACGAGTAGCTAACGTTATTGATAGGGATCTCTAAACACTTGAACCAGGCCAACGGACACAATATTGTTTTAAAGAGGTAAATGAAATAATTTTACCCAGAAATAATTTCTATATAAAAAGTATCATTTTAAATATATATATATTTCTACCGATTTATTGGGTTACCTGTTCGGGTTTTCCAATATAAGTTATAAAAGGTAGATAAGGTGGTAGTGTGTGTAACACAATTACCAATAGTTGGAGTTTGAATGTTTGAGGTTGGAAGTATATTTGTCGAGACTGTAGATCTAATACCGTCTCGAGTGAACTTTGATATGGTGTAAGGATTTCATTGATCTCTGAAGGAAACCTGTTAAGGTTCGGAGTCCATCATTAAAGTATAAGTTTGATCGTGCTTGTGTGAGTGGATTTTTGAGTTTGGATCTATCGGTTGAGCAGAAGAGAGTGATGGTATCTTGATACCTCAGGTAATAGTAGCTGTGTGATAAGACGCAGTATCTATGGATGTTCCCGAAGGAGATTTTCTTTTGGAACAAGATTAAGAAGGTATTGGAGGAACAGTTGATGTCTACCGCAGGAAAGACTCGACTATATAGGAATTCTCTGATATCAAGTAAGAGAGTTTTGTCTATTTTGAAGTATGGGACTAAGGTCGATTAGTTGTTCTTCGGACATGGTCTCATTGTTCCCTTAAGAAGAGTAAGTTATTGGCGATTGATTTGGAGCCCGAGTTTCTTTTGGATGTCTGCCATCTCGGAGATTCGTTGAGAGGTTTGTTGATGGTTTTAGTTTTGAGAAGCCTTTGGATTAGAAGTTCTTGGTTAGCTGTGATAGCAGTGCAGCTCGGAGTGTTCGGTGTGCTGTCGAGATAGAGTTTGGAAGCAGCAGTGTGGTTCATTCTTCGATGGTTCCGGAATCTTTGTGGTTCTTCTATCAGCAGTCCGAGTAGATGGTGAAGTTTTTCTTGAAGGGTTAACCTTGTTTGGAAAAGCTAGACTGTTTTGATGGATTAAGAAAGAACAGTAATTTTTGGATATTGGACTGGATAGGATCGCAAAAGTGACTTGCGATAATTGAGTATTCTCTTGGGAAATCTTTGCTTGGGTTTGAGGCATCTCTAGAAGATGTAGGAGTTATAGAGTTGTCAGAAATTTTCTGGAGTGTTGATCTAGTTTGTGTTCGAGTTCATAGACGACATCTAGATCAGAGTTGAGCAGCGAAAGCTTGGTAGTAGTTGTTCTAGAGTGGAAGCAACCGGAAATTGCAGTGTTTGGATTAAAGGGTTCCTACAGGAAGTTTTTCAAAATCTGAAGGCCAGATTGGCAGGTGCATCTGTTTTGTCTCTTCTGGATAGGAGAAGTATTTGGAATCTACCAATGATTTAGGAGTAGATTTTAGTTCTGGATTTCTGTAAATCTTGAGAGGATCCGTTATTGGATTGTTTTTGGTCCTGTTTGTTTTGAGAAGCGTCAGCGAAGATTGAGCTGATCAGGAAAGGTGAAGGCAGCCCAGAATCGTCAGAAGAGTTCTGTGGATTAGAGATGGAGAATTTTGGAATTCGAAGTTGGAGACTTCATTGTTATTTCTCCAGTAAAAGGGAGCAAATAAGATTGGGTAAGACTAGGAAGATAGCTTCGAGTATATTGGATCTTTCTGAGTTTTTGTGAGGATAAGTGTTTTGGCTTCGGTATTGAATTGCCAGATTGGATTTAGTAGAGCGAGTAACCCAGTATCTGTATCGGGGAAACTCGAGATAATTTTAGGTAGTTTATCCGGATCTATGTCCGGATAGCTAGAATCGTTTGTTTGAATGAATTGTTTGTTTGGATGAATGGTTGTATGTTTAATAGTATATGGCTGATAAGTATGCTTGAATTGTTTTAAAATTGGTTGAAATAAAATTTAAAAAACTTTTGGATTATCTTTTGTTTTAAATTTCGAGGACGAAATTCTTTTAAGGGGGGAGGAATGTGATATCCCGGAATTTCAAGGAGTTTAAAATATGATAATCTCTTAATTTAAATAATTTAAAATTTGATAAAGTTGTTATTTTCAAATATAAATAACCAAATAAAAATAAATGTGATGTTTTAATTATGGTTATAGATTTTTAATTATTTAAATTATGTTATAAATTTGATTTTAAATAGACTTATCATTTTCAAATTTAATAAGTAGTGTATAAATAAATAAATATATATATATATATATATGTTTATTTATTTATTTATTTATACACTACTTATTAAATTTGAAAATGATAAGTCTATTTAAAATCAAATTTATAACATAATTTAAATAATTAAAAATCTATAACCATAATTAAAACATCACATTTATTTTTATTTGGTTATTTATATTTGAAAATAACAACTTTATCAAATTTTAAATTATTTAAATTAAGAGATTATCATATTTTAAACTCCTTGAAATTCCGGGATATCACATTACATGTAACGTCCCGCCTCGAGTTTGCTTTTACGGCCACCCTCTCGAGTCGCAACCAACCCCAAAAGGCCTTATACTACCCCCGGGGACATGTAGGGGTAAGAGTCTCCCGTTCGCCACCTAACGCAAAGCGAGAACCCCCTAAATAATTAGTTATAATTAGTTTATTACTTAGTGTTAATAAAATAATTAAGTGCTCTGATACCACTGTAACAACCCGGGTTTTTCCTACACGAAAAACCGGACCATTTGAGTTAAGAAGAAGAGGTAGAAGAAGAAGAAAAATAGAAAACAACAACAGAATCTCTCATACGCAGCGGAATAAACTATAATAGGTAATAACAGATCTTTACACAAAAAGAAATCTATATCTGTTTATATATACATCATCCCAATACATCATCAGAGTACATTACATCAATATCATACAACTGGACAGTAATCATAACTTGTCCTCACAATCTGAATACACAGCGGAATATATAACTCAAATACGAAAGTACGTATCGCCATCCAGCTCCACAGCATCATTTCCTGTAATTTATAATACTCGGTCTGACCCGAGCATCATATAAAACAATACCCGAGTCAGTCTGGAATACCAGCGTGAGAAAATCACACTCAATTGATTATTAAAGTATCAAAAATCCTTTGAAAACAAAAGCATCTCGTAAGACCACGCCACAAATAAACATGTCGGGTTTTTACCTTACGATAGCTAAAACACTTTTTATCAAATTCCTTTGATATTATAATAGTGTCTATATACAAATACTTATTAAAATAGCTGAAATTGTTACATTATTAAATTCCAGCATACTAGCCACAAAAGTGGGTAATACAAACAAATACCGTACAAGGCACGTAGGAAGAATGGATTTCCAACGAATGACTAGGCACTGGGGTACCACCTATCACAGTACGTGGCCTAGATCACAGTACCGAGGAGTACGCCCGCTCCCCTGCAACACAAGGCCGGAACCATCCCTTACTGGATGATCCCGAATAAAATCACCCCACGGTTGGGATCAGCAACCGCACCACTAAGCCGAAATAAAAAGGGACATCTAGACAGGGATGACCTTACCCTCCAGTGGGAGCTACCCACGAAGCCTTGCTGCATAACCCCTGATTTTCAGTCATTCCCGGTTGATGAGGTTCGAGGCTAAACGATACCTTTTAGAGAACATATCCCTTAGAATGCCCATCGTCCGCTGACGATGTTTCGCAAGCATTCGTCCATACCAGTCTGTCCTGGGTTTGAACGGAACCGAAGGCACTATTCCTACTACATCCATTTTGGAAATATCCTCAGGATTAGTAGCGACTAGTCCTTGCACTTCACAGCTCCATCTTCGACTCCGAAATCGTTACACGAAACGTACAAACCGGATCGAAGTGGTATTCGAGTCTCCAGACCTAGAATCCCGGTATACGGAAACCCGATCCCGGTCTCTTCGAAACGATCAGCGCATTTGGCCAATATTGATAGTCGGTTATTTAACTATCAATTAACATTCACAAGCAACCATCACACAATAAATAATTTGCCACATTATTTATTTGCCCAAATATCTTTCCAAGATATATTTCCAAATTTTCAAACTCCTTTTGAAAACAATTTCAAACAGTTTCCGCTTACGGAATACATTTCCAAACATTTATTTCTCTGAAACACCAAGTACAAAACACTTAGATTTTAAAATAATCTTAAAACACTTTACTATAAATATACTTAATAATATTGAAATTCACGGCGGGATGGTCGAGCTGGGGTTGTGATGTTGTTTCGATCTGGGCTGTGAGGTATTCTATTCGTTTATCATATTAACTTGATTTAATAACAATAAAAATGTATTTGCAGATTGGAAAAAATTATTAGATGAACAGTAGAATAAAAATTTAAGGATAGTCAGTTTGTTAAATATTATATATACGGAAAGATTTATATAGAGTTATATCAAAATAAGAATATTACTAGTAGTCTAAAACCATGGAAAATGTTAACTAATTTATTGACTGTGAAATTGATGGATTCGAATAATTTAAATATTAATAAACTATATATTGATATTCAAGGTCAAAACCGGAAATCAAATCAGGATTGAAGTGGACTGCAAAACAGAATTAAAGGTGAGTTAATCTCACTCAGCTGAATTTTTATTTTAAATTTAAATGGTTAAATTTAAATAATTTATTGAATGGTTGATTTGATTGATGTGATATATATAGTAGTATATAGCAATATATACATATTGGCATATGTATATATTTGAGTTGTTGATATTCCTGCATTGATATAGCGGATGAGACCCTATGCGCCGCATAATAGCGGATGATTTTATATAAATCCCATATACCGCGATATTCCACCTTGAAGTGGAATTGGTATTGTGCTAACGTCTGTGGATGCAGGGAAACAGGTTGGAGGGATCCAACTGGATTCCTCAAAATATTTAATTTTTGTTTAAATATTCTGTGATATGATTGTTGTTATCCTGTGATAATTTATATTGGATAATCTGGTTGGATTGAATTTCCCAGTATAATGAGTTATCAAAAGCAATTGAATTGGATTTTTGGAAAATATAGAAGAGTAAAATTAAGTTAAGTAATTCTAGTGAATTCGAATAAATTAAATATGGAAAAGAGGAATTTTGAATAAATAGAGAAATGTTGAATTTAAAGAAGACTTATGTGATGTTATTTAAAGGGATAAAAATTTATTTTAATTCAATGTTTAAATGTAATTAAAAAGAGAAGGAATTTGGGAAATATGAAACTTGTGTTTCGGTTTAAAGATTTTAAATCATAATGAGAAATAAAATCTGGAAGTTAATGAATTTGGAAATAAATGGATTAAGTAAAGAAATTTATTTCCAAAAGATGGAAATGATATACCAGATGTGTATGAGTTATTTATGGATTCAAAATGGTTTTATGTAATGATTTATTTATTTCGGTTTAAAGATAACAACAATCGAATTAAATTTAAACTGGATTCAAGAAAACACAATTATCTTAATTATTAAAATAAATTTTTATCCCTTTAAATAACATCACATAAGTCTTCTTTAAATTCAACATTTCTCTATTTATTCAAAATTCCTCTTTTCCATATTTAATTTATTCGAATTCACTAGAATTACTTAACTTAATTTTACTCTTTTATATTTTTCCAAAAATCCAATTCAATTGCTTTTGATAACTCATTATACTGGGAAATTCAATCCAACCAGATTATCCAATATAAATTATCACAGGATAACAACAATCATATCACAGAATATTTAAACAAAAATTAAATATTTTGAGGAATCCAGTTGGATCCCTCCAACCTGTTTCCCTGCATCCACAGACGTTAGCACAATACCAATTCCACTTCGAGGTGGAATATCGCGGTATATGGGTTTATAAAATATCATCCGCTATTATGCGGCGCATAGGGTCTCATCCGCTATATAAATGCGGGAATATCAACAACTCCAATATATACATATGCCAATATGTATATATTTCTATATACTACTATATTTAGTATAGCACATCAATCAATGCAATCATCCAATCAATTATTTAAATTTAACCATTTAAATTTAAATCTAACTGAGTGAGATTAACTCACCTTTAATTTTGTTTGGCAATCCAATTCCAATCCAGCTTATTTTCTTCACGTTTAAGACCTTGAATTAACATTGGATTATTTTATAAATATTCGAATTAAAAAAATCAATTACCATTTAATAAATTTTACTTAACCAATAATTAAATTTTAACTAGTGATTTAAGTTTTAAACTGATCTTCCTATAATAAACAATGTTTTAGTAACTAAATAAATTAGCTAAATTAATTGAACAATTATCACCATTCCACTATTTAGAATAAATTTAGCAAATTAAAGTGTATATGTATATGTATATTTATTTTATTTTTCCCATTAGAAATAGAATTGTCTTGCATCCTTCTATAAATTAACATTCTGTTTGAATATACATATTCTGTTCTCAAATATGATTATATATATATATAATTTAATTAAGCAAACAGAAAGTACCTCACCTTGTACGCGACCTGCCGATGTCAAAGATCCACTCGAACGCCGCCTACTTCGAGCCCTCGTGATGCCGATGCTTTCGCACGCGAGTCGCTATTCCCTCTCTGCCGACATCTCGCCTCAACTTGCAATCACCAGACCATCGTGGCTTCAACGCGAGCCGTCGCGACCACCCTGGCGACTTTACGATCGAATTCCATTTCGATCTGAAAGGAAAAATCGCGATTGAATGCAGCCCTAGGTCATCTCATCGATTTACGGTTTCCATTTCCTTTTTGATCAATTCGATCCCACTTTCACGCTCGCGACTACCCCCACAAGATTCGAGAACGAAAAAGAAAGAGGATAAAACGAGCCACGATTTCATGAATTCTTTCGAACGAGTTAGCACAGGAGAGAAACTATTCATTCGCCCATTGAAATTTCTTCGATTGATTGATTTTGGTATAACTAGGCGTGGCCACGGCCATTTTTGATTTTCTTTTAACTGAGAGGCTCGGTTGTTTTGATTTTTGATATTTAGAGGACACACGTGTTTATTAGGTAGGACACGTGTTATATCCAACTGTGACGACCCGACTTTCATTCCACAGAAAATCGTATCATCAATAAGAAAGAAATAGATAGTAATAGAAAAGATAGAAGAAAGAACTAACAGATATCAAAATCTCACAGCGGAAACAGAACAAAATATAATATATCACATATCCATTACATAGTTTTTACACATATCAGAGTTACCCATATATACAACATCCAAAACAAGACAGTCATAAGTATCTGTCATTACATTACACCCACAAAATACATCTTAGAGTTAATACACAGCGGAAAGATACATATACATATATAACTACGCCAAGTCTCCATCTCCAGGTCCTTCCAAAATTCGTCTAAGCAAAACCTGATCACTTGGCTACTCATAAAAATTTGAGTACCCAAGAGTTTAAGAAAAACAGAAATAAACTCTGGGTCAGACATGGGTCTGGTGTGAGTAAACGGTTAAGTTGTTTATCTTGAAAATCATTTGGAAACAAGGGTATCACATAAGACTTCCCACACATAAACACGGGTAAGTTTTTATCTTATGCTAACCAAATCATTTGATAGGAAATCTGGTTATATTATAATAGGGTCTAGGGTTTTCAAATAAAATACAGAAATAGCTGGAATGCTTACATCTCACATTCCAACGTAGTTGGGCACAACTAAATCGTATGGCTCTTATTGGAAATTGGATTCCATACAATGGCAGAGCTACCGGGGTACCGCTCATCACAGTACGGGGCCTAGATCACCGTACCGAGGATCACTCCCAATCTCCTGCAACACAAAGCCGGAACCATCCCTTACTGGATAATCCCGAATAAAATCACCCCACAGATGGCCGTCGCCAACTGCACCACTAAGCCGAAATAAAAGGAACTTCTCTAGACAGGGATGACCTTACTCTCAGTGGGTGCTACCCACGAAGCCTTGCTGCACCTCCCCTGTTTTAGCCATTCCCGGTTGATGAGGCTTGAGGTTACGATTTACCTTTAAATCAGAACACACCACTTAGAATGCTCATCGTCCACCTAACGATGTTATGAAAGCATTCAATCCATACAAGTTCGTTCCGGGTTCGAACGAAACCGAAGGCATTATCTCGTTACACTCGTGTTGGAATCACCCTCAGAGTTAACGACCATAACCCTTGCACTCTGAATCTTCATCTTCACTTGAGATTCACGACCTATCGTTAATTTGGATCGATGTGGTATTCGGGTCTCCAGACCTGGTATCCCATATGTAAAATTTCAAGTTAGTTTTGGATTGTGAGTTTTAATAAGACCTAATTATTTATTAATAAAACTTAATAACAAAATTAAGTATTTCTTAATTACTAATTTGTTTACCTCTAATTACTTAATTAATCAAGGGGTGATTAATTTGCAATTAAAGATTAATTAAAGGATTAATCGAAATGGTAATTAAGGATTAATTAACTGATAATTAAGAAGTATTTAATTTGTTATTAAGTTTTATTAATTGATAATTAAGGTTTATTAATTAATAATTAAAAGAATAATTAATCTGTAATTAAAGATTATTTTTAAATATAGAATGTTAATTAATTTAATTGTTTAATTAATTTTAAATAATTAGTTAATTATTTATTTAATTTTAAATAATTTAAAGTGAATTAAATTAATTACTTTATCCTATAAATCCTGCTTAATTAATTATTAATTAAACCAATTAATTAATCATTACTCTAAGTATCCATCTAAATTAATCATTCCTGATTAATTACCCTTTAATTACTTTAATCCTTAATTAATTACAATAAATTAGTTATTCTATAATCACTTATCATTGATTCATACATAAGCAATGATCTATATCATCTCTACTACCTCCACGCTACTATGCCCTAAATCCTACGCAACTCGATTCACTCCAAAATTCCTAGTCATCCCATTTCCAGTCGCGACCCAAAACAAGGTTGCTTGCTTGTTTAAAACTTTATTTGTCTCAAATTCTAGGATACACATATAAAGACAAGTGTCAATCTTTTAATTTATATTTTATTTTATTTTTAAGAAATTATTTTCAGCCTACATATGCATGTTTTCCTCATCTATATTTCTTTCTAATCTTCAATTCTAAAATCTGAAATTCATTTTCCCCTTCTAAGAGCAAACCAGAAAATAAATCTCTCAAAAACAAATCTGTAATTAAATTTTCTTCTCAACCAAAATCCTCTCAAAAACAAACCTGCAATTCTTTCCAACATCAAAGTTCAACCTGCAAATCCCTTTTTCAAAACCTAGAAAATCAATCCCTGAAATGCATGTTCAAAAGCAAGTTTAAGATCAAGATCTAAGCATTTCAGTTTCAAGTTACAATTCGAATCAAACAAAATGCTACTAAATCAAAGTCTGCATCTTTTTCAAAACCTGGAATCAAAAGCCTGTTCTTTCTTTCAAATCTGGAAGCAAGATCATTTCAGTACAACTGATCTAAGCAACATCTCAACAAACAAGATTTTAGAGCATGCATGCAAGTTTCAAAATCAGCATTCAAGTTTTAAAAGTTTTCAAAGCAGTTTCAAAATGAAGCTCTGTTCTTCATTTCAAACCTGTGAGTAACATCTGTTTTAAAATCTTAATTATATAAAATCTGGTTGCTTGGGTGATATCTGAAGTGAGTATG
The DNA here is from genome assembly GCA_030737815.1 of Allium fistulosum. Taxonomy (NCBI): domain Eukaryota; kingdom Viridiplantae; phylum Streptophyta; class Magnoliopsida; order Asparagales; family Amaryllidaceae; genus Allium; species Allium fistulosum. The sequence continues at coordinate 521,472,902 of CM060902.1, forward strand.
TTATGTGAATGTGTACAAGTGCATCTTTCCTGTATGTATTTATTGATGTATATGTGTGTTGTTGAGTATCAGTTCTTGCCTATTACTGTTTTTAAGTTAAGAAATTTGTAGAAATTCCATTATTCCCTTATCTGATCTTTATTAAGATTTCAGATTCAAACAAAAATTGTTGTTTAACCATGGGTTAGTGTTTAACATTTAATTAAGTAAAAATATATATGAATGTCTCTAAGAAACTAGAGAATAACAGTGCATGTTTAAACAAGTGAAAATTCAAGTATCGTTATTTATCAATTCAGGTTTATAAACTGATTCCTTATACAAAATAATGATTTTTAAAAAGAAAATCACGATTTTTAATTTGGTAAATCTAGAGAATTAGTAAGATGAACAGAATATGGGTTTCTGTTGATTTCTGGTGATCGCGAGATGAATTGAGGTCGTGGTTAAGGCTGGAGGATGGAGGATGGTCAGGGATCATTGGAAAAATAATGAGGCATTTTTCAATTCACCGTGGTGGCCAAGGGAGGTAGAAGTAGGGTTTAAGAACTGGTTTTGGTCGACGTGAGTTTCCAGGCGATTTCGTCGTCGTCAAAGCACCGGAGGTGACCGGTATGGGCTGAATTGATGCATCATGATGTGGCGTAGCTTTGGACTTGGTGGCGTAAGATCAGATGAACGGAGGTGGCCATACGAGATGGATTTGGATGATCAAGTTTGGGTTCCAGGTTGTATCGAGTTGCTCGATTTTGAGTTCGTCATCGATTCGAGTTTCTAGGGGATCGAAACGTTAGGGGAGGAGGTCGCTGACTTGTCGATGGTCGGAGTATGGATCGGAGATGGCCAGAACGTCTGTGCACGTACACGTTATATCAGAACACTTATAGTTTGGGGAAGAAGAGACGGTACGGGTTTGGCTCGAAGTTTCTTTGCGTTCGACTCGAAGGAATAGGGACGGAAGAAAACTCGAAGTTGTCTCGGGGGTTTTCAGTTTTTGCTCGGGTATTTTGATAGATGGTCTCGAGTCACTTGTGATGTTATGTTTTTAAAGCCTGACAGTGTTTAAATCTGAATGAGTTTTAAAAGTTGAAGCAGGATTTAAATCCAGATTTAAATCACGTTTAATTATGGGTTCAAGTTTAAATGTGTATCCTAGAATTTGAGACAAATAAAGTTTTATAAAAATAATGTTTTAACAAATTTAAATTGTTAAAAGTATATTTTAAAAAGGTTTTGAATTTAAATAAATTGGTTTAAAAATCTTTTAAATGTTAAGTGTTTCTTAACATTTGGAATTTAAGAAGATTTTGTAAATTAGATTCAAATTATGGTTAAAGTTAAATTGTAATTTATTTTAAAGCATTAATTTAAGATAAATTAAAAGAAAGATTTTAATGTAAATGTTTTAAAGTCTTTGTTAGTAATAATTAAAGTAGTTAAAGGTTAATACTTTAATTTAGAAAGTGATTAAGGTTTAATGATAAAGGAGTCATTAAATTAATAAGGTAATTAAAGAATAATTAGGTAATTTAATTAATTAATGATTTAGTGTTAATTAATTAAATAATTAGGATTATAAGTTAATAAATTAAGGTTAATTAATTTGGGATTAATCATTTATTTAGATAAGTATAGATTTTAATAAATGATAAATCTTTTATGAATTTGTTAAGTATAATTACTTAATGAAAGTAATTAAAGGAATTAATTACTTAAGGTAATTAATTAAATAAATTTGATGAGTTAAATTAATTAATTAAATTAATTTAAGATAATCATTTAGAGATGTGATAAATATAATTACTTAAATGTAATTAGTGAAGTGTAATTACTTAGGAAAGTAATTAAAGTTAATTAGTGGATGTAATTAACTAAAGAAGATTTTAATAATAAAAGTAATTTTAGTTTAATTACTTTGTATAATTAATCAGGGGATTAATTAAAGGATAATTAATTAAGGAGTAATTAATTTATGAAGTGTAGTAATTAAGAGTAGTTAATTACTAAATGAGATTAATCAAAGGTGATTAATAAATGTGACTAATTATCTTATTTAAATTAATAATTAATTAGTTGTAATTAATTAAGGATTAATGTAATTAAGTATGGTTAATTAATTAATGAAGTAATTTAAGATTAATTACTGAAATGGTTTAAGATAATTAATTTGTGAAATTAATTAGGGATTAATTACTTAAAGTAATTAGAGTATAATTAATCAGGAATGATTAATTAAGATGGATATTTAGAGTAATGATTAATTAATTGGTTTAATTAATAATTAAGTAAGCAGGATTTATAGAATGAAGTAATTAGTTTAATTCACTTTAAATTAATTAGATGATATAAATCATTGCTTAAGGATGGATGAATGAGATTGAATGTATTTCATTGTTTGATATCTCTGATGAGATATGATTGATATATGATATGGATGTTTGGTTGAATTATAATGATAATGTGAATTATCTGTTTGGGATGATAATGTAGATTATCTATTGAATTATCTATCTTTGTGTATATAGATAAGAATTGAAGTTTTTAACCTTTAAACAACTTGGACTTAAAAGACACGTTTTGGATTTCGATGAGACCGGGATCGGGTTTCCGTATACCGGATTTCCAGGTCTGGAGACCCGAATACCACATCGATCCAAATTAACGATAGGTCGTGAATCTCAAGTGAAGATGAAGATTCAGAGTGCAAGGGTTATTGTCGTTAACTCTGAGGGTGATTCCAAAATGAGTGTAACGAGATAATGCCTTCGGTTTCGTTCGAACCCGGAACGAACTTGTATGGATTGAATGCTTTCAGCACATCGTCAGGTGGACGATGAGCATTCTAAGATAGATGTGTTCTTATTAAAGGTAATCGTAATCCTCAAGCCTCATCAACCGGGAATGGCTAAAACAGGGGAGGTGCAGCAAGGTTTCGTGGCCTACTGTTTTGCTTTCCAGAGACATTCAAAAAGATTTAAACTTAAAACTTTCTTTTTAAACTCTAATAAATGATAAAACAACCCATTTTCGTTTGCAACTTAAACCTAAACAAAGATGAGGTCAAGAGAAATTGCTTTTTTTGATTAAAGATTTAAACCTGGAAACTAAGAACAGACAAGAACAGCAAGCATCATCTATATACATCTACATATACATAGAAAAGTTTTAATTATATATATATTCACATAACATACACATTTCCAGAGATGATCAGGCAACCAAAATCATACTTAAAATCTTTAAGAAAAAGTTACTCACCTTACTTTATGATTTTTAAGACCAAAATGAAGATTTTTGGTGAAGAGGGATAAGAGCAGTTCGTTGATGAACTGGAGAGGGTTTTCGACCAAATTCCGGCGGCATGTCGAACTGGGGTGGTCGGCGTTGCGTGAAGTGGTGGAGGAGCCTATGGAGGTGCTGGGAAAAATGGATGGTGGCGCCAGTGATGACGGTGGCGGAGATGGCCGTGGTTCAAAGATTTTAACCTTAGTTTGTTTAGTCAATAAGATTTTGATCACTGCGAACTCTATGAATGATCGAGTTCAACAAAACTTTGGGTAATGGTAGATAGGGCATAGGCGAGGTCGTGACCGGAGTTTCAGCAACTCCGATGGTCGGAATCTCGAGCACGAGGGATTGTTGCCAGGTTTTGGAAGTGTCGTCTGTGTTCCAGTTTTGGTCTTTAGGCTCGATTTCGATTTCGATCTAGTTTCGATGTTCGAATGGTTGAATTCTGGTGTTGGGATGAACGTCGACTGGTGGGGGAAGTCATCGATGATCGGAGCTCTGGCAGTGGGGTGTGCACGTGCACATGGTCGTGGATGTGTCTGGTGAAGTCTGGTTTTAAGCAGAGGAGTGGTTCTCGGGGTTCTCTCGTGGCATTTGAATTTTTGCTCGGAGTTTTTGGAGCTGAGACTCGAAGTGGATTAGGGTGTGGTCTCAGGTAGTTTGTGTTGCCAGTTTTTAATAATCTGAGTGTTTTTAATTTAAAACTGATTTTAAATTTGAAAAGTAAATTTAAAACAGAAATTTTAAATTAAAGTTTAATCTGAAATCTAGTTTAAATCTGTATTTCAGATTTAAAATAAAAGCAGTTTTTAAATTAAATTGATTTAAATAATTTTAGTGTTTAAATTATATATTAAATGGATGGAATTTAAAAGTAATTTGGAAGTTAATGCTTTCAAATATATTTTGGAATGATAATAATCATTAATAAGGAAATGTGTTACAAGGACTTAATGATTGGTAATAAATTTAAATTAATTTGTAATTAAGGATTTAAATTAATTTAAGTAAGGTTTAGGATTAATTAAATAGAGGTTTAAACTAATTAATTAATAATTAAGATTAATTAATTAGGAATATCTAATTTATAATTATGAATTATAAGTTGGAATATCAATTAATGATTAAGAATTAATTAAATAAGTAATTAAAGATTAATTAAGTTATGGGAAACACTTAATTAATTAAATAATTAATTGGTTATTAAGATTTATTAATTTGAAATTAATAATAATTAATCTAAGTTAATTACTTAAGAAAAGTAATTAAAGGGTTGTTAATAGTTAATGTAGGTCATTAACTTGTGATTATTTAAATAACTAATTAATGTGATTAATTTTGATAATTAATTAGATAAATTGATTTAAAGATAATCATTTGTGAAAATGGTTTAAATGTAATTACTTAATAAAAGTAATTAAGGAATTAATTACTCATTTGTAATTAATGGAGTTAAATTGATTTAGTTAAGATAATTAATTAAGTTTAATTAATTTAGGATAATCAAGAGATGGTTTAATAATAATTACTTAATGTAATTGTTAAGGTGTGATTATTTAGGGAAGTTAGTAATAAATAATTACTGGAAGTAATTAAGTGAATAATGATTTTATTAATGGAAGTAATTTGAATTAATCAAGGGATTAATTAAGAAATTAATTAAGGAGAATTAATTTAGTAAATGAAAGTAATTAAGGGTAGTTAATTACTGATTGAAGATTAATCAAGGTGATTAATAAATGTTGTTTAATTTAAAGTTAATTACTTAATGTAATTAATTTAATTAGAGTAATTAATAATTAATTTGTAATTAAGGATCATTAATTAATATAATTAATGATGTAATTAAGATTGATTAATTAAGTATAATTAATAAATGAAGTGATTAATTAATGTAATTAATTAAGGTTTAATATAATTAATTATAGTGATTAATTTAATTAATTATAGTTAATTAATTAATGAAGTAATTAAAGGTTAATTACTATAAGTGATTAAGGTTAATTAATTTGAGTAATTAATTAAAGATAAATAACTTGAAGGTAATTAAAAGATAATTAATCAAAGATGATTAATTGAAAAGGTAATTAGAGGATAATTAATTAATTTGTAATTAATTAATGTTTAAGTAAGAAGGATTTATAAAATAAAAGTAATTAATTTAATTAACTTTAAATTAATTAGAGATGATATAGATCATTAATTAATTCAGAAAGTAATCAAAGTTTTATTCTAGTTTTCTTTAAAGTGTTAAATTTTAAATGGTTATATAAATGTTCTAGATTTTAAAATACATGTATAAGGAATTTATTTATATTTATAATTAGTTTTAACATATATTCTTTTAAAGGTAAACTAACATTTATTAATTAAGTAACTTAAAAAGTAAGTTATCGGCGATTGGTATAATGTGATAACCCGGATTTTTGGGCATCTGATAATTGGATAATTAAATGGTTTATTCAGTTGAACAGATTAAATTCTGGTATCTGAAAATATAATAAATTTGAATCTATAATAAATATTGAAATATAAATATCTAGGAATAATAAATTTTACAGTAAATTAACATATATATAAATAGATATATGCAAACTCTATAATGATGAAAATCTTAAGTATATACATATATAAATCCATTGTTAATATATAATCACAGTAAACATATTAATATAATAATTCAACAATAATAATTTGATAACCTTCTTTATAATATTAAAATATTCTCTATATACATTGTGAATAGGAAGTTCTGGGTTGAATTTAATATAATAATTTTTTTTTTCAAAAGCTATTTAAGGTTAAATTCTATATTTTCAAACATAAGATAAATATTTATTTTAAATATGTGATAGCTTAAATAAGATTTAATAAAGGTTTAAATATACTTGTTTTTTTTTGATATACATGACTAAATATGATTTGTATAAATAAAAAGGAAATGTATATATAAGTTAAGAAATTTATTTTTAAGGCTTTATAAACATTTAAAATTTTAATTAATACATGTAAAGTTACATGTGTTAAGTTATAAACCTCTCTAATAAACATGTGTAAGAGGATAAAACTATACAAAGTACACTTGTAAGATAAGGAATAATTTGAATAACAAGTGGCCTAATTCTCTTGTATTACAAATGTAATATATATATATATATTTTTAAAAAGAAATCTGGTTAAATGTTTACTTTAAAATTCTTCTCAAAACCTTCTTTTCCTCAAGAAAACATTTAAAACTGAAAAGAAAATATACAAACCTGGGAAACCAAGTGCAAAGCTGAAATCAAAACGAATTCTACAACAACTCAAGCCAAATCAAATTTCTATTTCAACTTGAATCTAAGCATGCAACAAGATCAACATCAGTTCCAGATTCAACAGCAAAGAATTCAAATCAAATGTAAAAATTTACAAAACAAAAGCCTGGAACAAGAAATCTGGTCTCTGTTCCATTTAAGGTGAGTAAACTTTACTTTAAAATCAGTTCGAATCTATGTGCAAGTGATAATTTATATGGATAGGATGTAATATGTTGCCTAAATGATTATTTTCTGGGATATGATTGAAACTACCTGTATATATAGCTGTATATGACTGTGTATATATATCCTGTCTCTGTTATTTCAAAACCAGTGAGTATACATCACTTTTAAAACCTTAATCTATATTCTATCTTGATGCATGTGATAAATACTTGGAATAAAGTTATGAAAAATGTTTGTATTAACTAAATTTAGTTTTTAAAAATATTCATAAGTGTTATTGGAAAGTAGATTAAGTGGAAAGGAAGAAAAACAGTAAAAATTAAATCAAGTCAGAAACTATATTGTTTAAATCTTGGGTTTTGTTTATATCATCTGATTTGTTTTCGAAATCAATGATTTTTAAAAATGGAATCATGATTTTTAAGCTTTTAAATTGAGAGAGATTGTGAGTTGAACGTGGATTGGGTTTTGGTCGATTTCTGATGATCGGAGTATGGTGATAGTTCGAGATCATTTCTGGAGGTGGTTTGGAGGTCGTGAAGCACGGCAAAAATGATCAGAGAAATTCTCGATCGTTGTGGCAGCAGCACGGTGGATTTGTAGGGTTTAAGGACAAAAAGTGTCGTCGTTGTTCTTCAAGTTTGTGCGATGGCGTCGGGGCACCGGAGAGGATCGAACCAGAGGGAATCGAAGGGTCCTGTCGTGGTGCAGCTCTGGTCGAAATTGCATGATGTCTGGTGATCGGAATCATTGGTACGAAGTGTTCCTTTTTGATCGAAGTTGGGTTCCAGTCATGTTGATGGCTCGATTCATTTCCCTCGCGAGTTCGTCGGAGTTAGAAGTTTGTGTTGATCGTCGAGGTCGACGACAACATGTTGGAAGTTACAGCATCGACCGGAGATGGTCAAAACGATCGTACACGTGCACGATGTATCGCCTGTACATGGTTGATCGAAATGATTTGGGAAAGGAGGAGTAGCTCGGGCGTGTCTCGAAGGGGAAGGTGGTTTTTCTCGAAGGAATTATGGTGCGTGAGTGACTCGGGTTTGCTCGAGTACTTTAAGCTTTGAACCCAGGTTTGAATGGAAGTTGGAGGTTATAAACAAAGGTATTATAAGTTTTAAAGTTATTAAAGTAACTAAGTTATCGAGAAAACTTACTAAGTTTTCAAAGTAAAGTATTAACAAGTTAAAACAAGTTTTTTTTTTTTTTTAAATGTTAAAATTTAATGTTTAAAACTTATTTTGTTCGTAAGTTTTTAATCATATAATTGAATCCTAAATGTTTTCTAAAGAAGATTAAGTGATGTAATTAAAAATTTAATTTAATGAGATTTAGATAAGTATTAATTTAAGATAAAGAAATTATCTTAAATTAATCAAGGTTGTGATTAATTAGGAGATAATTAATTTAAGTGATTAATTGAATGATAATGACGTAATGTGATTAATTAAGGTTAATTAATGTTTTTAATAAAAAAAATTCTTGTTAAATGTAATTAATTAAGGGAATAATTAATTAGTGAAAGTAATTAGAGAATCGTTAATTAATGTAATTAAGGGTTAATTAATTAATGGTTAAAGAATAATTAATTTATGAAATTAATTAGGGAATTAATTACTTAATGCAATGATTAATTAATTAATTAAAGGATTAGTTAATTAATGAGAATAATTAAAATTACTTAAGATAAGTAATTAAATGATAGTTAATTAAATTGATTAATTAAAGGTTAATTAATTAATTAAAGAATAATTAAGTAATTAAAGGATAATTAATTAATGTAATTAAGAGTAAATTAATTAATGAGTTAAATTAAATTAATTATTAATTATGAGAATTTAATCTTGCTTATGGATGATTAAATTGTATTGAACACCTTTGATTGTTATTGACTCTGATATGTACTTTGTAATGTTCTGTAATATGAAATGTTTTGTTTGATATGAGTTATTTATCTAAAATGAAATTGTTGTGGGAATATGACATTCTGAAGATAAATTGAATTGTTTAAACTTAAACAACTTGGCTTAAAAAGATGGTATTGAATTCGAAGAGACCGGGATCGGGTTTGCTACATTACAGCATGATAGGGGGTTCTCGCTTCGCGGTTTGGTGGCGAACGGGAGACTCTTACCCCTACATGTCCCATTGAGGGGTTGGTTGCGAGTCGAGAGGCTGGCCGTAAAAGCAAATTCGAGGTACCAATGTAAGCCACGGTGGGGCTGGGATGGTTGAAAAGCCTACCAGTTGAGGCCGCTGTCGATGGTTGAAAAGCCTAGACCGTTACACTTGGTATCAGAGCATAGGTTGAGCGAATGTCTAAGGAATAATTTAACTATAATAAATTTTGGCTTCGTTCCTTTTCGAGGACGAAAAGATTTTAAGGGGGGAGGAATGTGATAACCCGGATTTTTGGGCATCTGATAATTGGATAATTAAATGGTTTATTCAGTTGAACAGATTAAATTCTGGTATCTGAAAATATATTAAATTTGAATCTATAATAAATATTGAAATATAAATATCTAGGAATAATAAATTTTACAGTAAATTAACATATATATAAATAGATATATGCAAACTCTATAATGATGAAAATCTTAAGTATATACATATATAAATCCATTGTTAATATATAATCACAGTAAACATATTAATATAATAATTCAACAATAATAATTTGATAACCTTCTTTATAATATTAAAATATTCTCTATATACATTGTGAATAGGAATTTTGGGTTGAATTTAATATAATAATTTTTTTTTTCAAAAGCTATTTAAGGTTAAATTCTATATTTTCAAACATAAGATAAATATTTATTTTAAATATGTGATAGCTTAAATAAGATTTAATAAAGGTTTAAATATACTTGTTTTTTTTTTGATATACTTGACTAAATATGATTTGTATAAATAAAAAGGAAATGTATATATAAGTTAAGAAATTTATTTTTAAGGCTTTATAAACATTTAAAATTTTAATTAATACATGTAAAGTTACATGTGTTAAGTTATAAACCTCTCTAATAAACATGTGTAAGAGGATAAAACTATACAAAGTACACTTGTAAGATAAGGAATAATTTGAATAACAAGTGGCCTAATTCTCTTGTATTACAAATGTAATATATATATATTTTTTTAAAAAGAAATCTGGTTAAATGTTTACTTTAAAATTCTTCTCAAAACCTTCTTTTCCTCAAGAAAACATTTAAAACTGAAAAGAAAATATACAAACCTGGGAAACCAAGTGCAAAGCTGAAATCAAAACGAATTCTACAACAACTCAAGCCAAATCAAATTTCTATTTCAACTTGAATCTAAGCATGCAACAAGATCAACATCAGTTCCAGATTCAACAGCAAAGAATTCAAATCAAATGTAAAAATTTACAAAACAAAAGCCTGGAACAAGAAATCTGGTCTCTATTCCATTTAAGGTGAGTAAACTTTACTTTAAAATCAGTTCGAATCTATGTGCAAGTGATAATTTATATGGATAGGATGTAATATGTTGCCTAAATGATTATTTTCTGGGATATGATTGAAACTACCTGTATATATAGCTGTATATGACTGTGTATATATATCCTGTCTCTGTTATTTCAAAACCAGTGAGTATACATCACTTTTAAAACCTTAATCTATATTCTATCTTGATGCATGTGATAAATACTTGGAATAAAGTTGTGAAAAATGTTTGTATTAACTAAATTTAGTTTTTAAAAATATTCATAAGTGTTATTGGAAAGTAGATTAACTGGAAAGGAAGAAAAACAGTAAAAATTAAATCAAGTCAGAAACTATATTGTTTAAATCTTGGGTTTTGTTTATATCATCTGATTTGTTTTCGAAATCAATGATTTTTAAAAATGGAATCATGATTTTTAAGCTTTTAAATTGAGAGAGATTGTGAGTTGAACGTGGATTGGGTTTTGGTCGATTTCTGATGATCGGAGTATGGTGATAGTTCGAGATCATTTCTGGAGGTGGTTTGGAGGTCGTGAAGCACAGCAAAAATGATCAGAGAAATTCTAGATCGTTGTGGCAGCAGCACGGTGGATTTGTAGGGTTTAAGGACAAAAAGTGTCGTCGTTGTTCTTCAAGTTTGTGCGATGGCATCGGGGCACCGGAGAGGATCGAACCAGAGGGAATCGAAGGGTCCTGTCGTGGTGCAGCTCTGGTCGAAATTGCATGATGTCTGGTGATCGGAATCATTGGTACGAAGTGTTCCTTTTTGATCGAAGTTGGGTTCCAGTCATGTTGATGGCTCGATTCATTTCCCTCGCGAGTTCGTCGGAGTTAGAAGTTTGTGTTGATCGTCGAGGTCGACGACAACATGTTGGAAGTTACAGCATCGACCGGAGATGGTCAAAACGATCGTACACGTGCACGATGTATCGCCTGTACATGGTTGATCGAAATGATTTGGGAAAGGAGGAGTAGCTCGGGCGTGTCTCGAAGGGGAAGGTGGTTTTTCTCGAAGGAATTATGGTGCGTGAGTGACTCGGGTTTGCTCGAGTACTTTAAGCTTTGAACCCAGGTTTGAATGGAAGTTGGAGGTTATAAACAAAGGTATTATAAGTTTTAAAGTTATTAAAGTAACTAAGTTATCGAGAAAACTTACTAAGTTTTCAAAGTAAAGTATTAACAAGTTAAAACAAGTTTTTTTTTATTTATTTAAATGTTAAAATTTAATGTTTAAAACTTATTTTGTTCGTAAGTTTTTAATCATATAATTGAATCCTAAATGTTTTCTAAAGAAGATTAAGTGATGTAATTAAAAATTTAATTTAATGAGATTTAGATAAGTATTAATTTAAGATAAAGAAATTATCTTAAATTAATCAAGGTTGTGATTAATTAGGAGATAATTAATTTAAGTGATTAATTGAATGATAATGACGTAATGTGATTAATTAAGGTTAATTAATGTTTTTAATAAAAAAATTTCTTGTTAAATGTAATTAATTAAGGGAATAATTAATTAGTGAAAGTAATTAGAGAATCGTTAATTAATGTAATTAAGGGTTAATTAATTAATGGTTAAAGAATAATTAATTTATGAAATTAATTAGGGAATTAATTACTTAATGCAATGATTAATTAATTAATTAAAGGATTAGTTAATTAATGAGAATAATTAAAATTACTTAAGATAAGTAATTAAATGATAGTTAATTAAATTGATTAATTAAAGGTTAATTAATTAATTAAAGAATAATTAAGTAATTAAAGGATAATTAATTAATGTAATTAAGAGTAAATTAATTAATGAGTTAAATTAAATTAATTATTAATTATGAGAATTTAATCTTGCTTATGGATGATTAAATTGTATTGAACACCTTTGATTGTTATTGACTCTGATATGTACTTTGTAATGTTCTGTAATATGAAATGTTTTGTTTGATATGAGTTATTTATCTAAAATGAAATTGTTGTGGGAATATGACATTCTGAAGATAAATTGAATTGTTTAAACTTAAACAACTTGGCTTAAAAAGATGGTATTGAATTCGAAGAGACCGGGATCGGGTTTGCTACATTACAGCATGATAGGGGGTTCTCGCTTCGCGGTTTGGTGGCGAACGGGAGACTCTTACCCCTACATGTCCCATTGAGGGGTTGGTTGCGAGTCGAGAGGCTGGCCGTAAAAGCAAATTCGAGGTACCAATGTAAGCCACGGTGGGGCTGGGATGGTTGAAAAGCCTACCAGTTGAGGCCGCTGTCGATGGTTGAAAAGCCTAGACCGTTACACTTGGTATCAGAGCATAGGTTGAGCGAATGTCTAAGGAATAATTTAACTATAATAAATTTTGGCTTCGTTCCTTTTCGAGGACGAAAAGATTTTAAGGGGGGAGGAATGTGATAACCCGGATTTTTGGGCATCTGATAATTGGATAATTAAATGGTTTATTCAGTTGAACAGATTAAATTCTGGTATCTGAAAATATATTAAATTTGAATCTATAATAAATATTGAAATATAAATATCTAGGAATAATAAATTTTACAGTAAATTAACATATATATAAATAGATATATGCAAACTCTATAATGATGAAAATCTTAAGTATATACATATATAAATCCATTGTTAATATATAATCACAGTAAACATATTAATATAATAATTCAACAATAATAATTTGATAACCTTCTTTATAATATTAAAATATTCTCTATATACATTGTGAATAGGAAGTTCTGGGTTGAATTTAATATAATAATTTTTTTTTTCAAAAGCTATTTAAGGTTAAATTCTATATTTTCAAACATAAGATAAATATTTATTTTAAATATGTGATAGCTTAAATAAGATTTAATAAAGGTTTAAATATACTTGTTTTTTTTTTGATATACATGACTAAATATGATTTGTATAAATAAAAAGGAAATGTATATATAAGTTAAGAAATTTATTTTTAAGGCTTTATAAACATTTAAAATTTTAATTAATACATGTAAAGTTACATGTGTTAAGTTATAAACCTCTCTAATAAACATGTGTAAGAGGATAAAACTATACAAAGTACACTTGTAAGATAAGGAATAATTTGAATAACAAGTGGCCTAATTCTCTTGTATTACAAATGTAATATATATATATTTTTTTTAAAAGAAATCTGGTTAAATGTTTACTTTAAAATTCTTCTCAAAACCTTCTTTTCCTCAAGAAAACATTTAAAACTGAAAAGAAAATATACAAACCTGGGAAACCAAGTGCAAAGCTGAAATCAAAACGAATTCTACAACAACTCAAGCCAAATCAAATTTCTATTTCAACTTGAATCTAAGCATGCAACAAGATCAACATCAGTTCCAGATTCAACAGCAAAGAATTCAAATCAAATGTAAAAATTTACAAAACAAAAGCCTGGAACAAGAAATCTGGTCTCTGTTCCATTTAAGGTGAGTAAACTTTACTTTAAAATCAGTTCGAATCTATGTGCAAGTGATAATTTATATGGATAGGATGTAATATGTTGCCTAAATGATTATTTTCTGGGATATGATTGAAACTACCTGTATATATAGCTGTATATGACTGTGTATATATATCCTGTCTCTGTTATTTCAAAACCAGTGAGTATACATCACTTTTAAAACCTTAATCTATATTCTATCTTGATGCATGTGATAAATACTTGGAATAAAGTTGTGAAAAATGTTTGTATTAACTAAATTTAGTTTTTAAAAATATTCATAAGTGTTATTGGAAAGTAGATTAACTGGAAAGGAAGAAAAACAGTAAAAATTAAATCAAGTCAGAAACTATATTGTTTAAATCTTGGGTTTTGTTTATATCATCTGATTTGTTTTCGAAATCAATGATTTTTAAAAATGGAATCATGATTTTTAAGCTTTTAAATTGAGAGAGATTGTGAGTTGAACGTGGATTGGGTTTTGGTCGATTTCTGATGATCGGAGTATGGTGATAGTTCGAGATCATTTCTGGAGATGGTTTGGAGGTCGTGAAGCACGGCAAAAATGATCAGAGAAATTCTCGATCGTTGTGGCAGCAGCACGGTGGATTTGTAGGGTTTAAGGACAAAAAGTGTCGTCGTTGTTCTTCAAGTTTGTGCGATGGCGTCGGGGCACCGGAGAGGATCGAACCAGAGGGAATCGAAGGGTCCTGTCGTGGTGCAGCTCTGGTCGAAATTGCATGATGTCTGGTGATCGGAATCATTGGTACGAAGTGTTCCTTTTTGATCGAAGTTGGGTTCCAGTCATGTTGATGGCTCGATTCATTTCCCTCGCGAGTTCGTCGGAGTTAGAAGTTTGTGTTGATCGTCGAGGTCGACGACAACATGTTGGAAGTTACAGCATCGACCGGAGATGGTCAAAACGATCGTACACGTGCACGATGTATCGCCTGTACATGGTTGATCGAAATGATTTGGGAAAGGAGGAGTAGCTCGGGCGTGTCTCGAAGGGGAAGGTGGTTTTTCTCGAAGGAATTATGGTGCGTGAGTGACTCGGGTTTGCTCGAGTACTTTAAGCTTTGAACCCAGGTTTGAATGGAAGTTGGAGGTTATAAACAAAGGTATTATAAGTTTTAAAGTTATTAAAGTAACTAAGTTATCGAGAAAACTTACTAAGTTTTCAAAGTAAAGTATTAACAAGTTAAAACAAGTTTTTTTTTTTTATTTAAATGTTAAAATTTAATGTTTAAAACTTATTTTGTTCGTAAGTTTTTAATCATATAATTGAATCCTAAATGTTTTCTAAAGAAGATTAAGTGATGTAATTAAAAATTTAATTTAATGAGATTTAGATAAGTATTAATTTAAGATAAAGAAATTATCTTAAATTAATCAAGGTTGTGATTAATTAGGAGATAATTAATTTAAGTGATTAATTGAATGATAATGACGTAATGTGATTAATTAAGGTTAATTAATGTTTTTAATAAAAAAATTTCTTGTTAAATGTAATTAATTAAGGGAATAATTAATTAGTGAAAGTAATTAGAGAATCGTTAATTAATGTAATTAAGGGTTAATTAATTAATGGTTAAAGAATAATTAATTTATGAAATTAATTAGGGAATTAATTACTTAATGCAATGATTAATTAATTAATTAAAGGATTAGTTAATTAATGAGAATAATTAAAATTACTTAAGATAAGTAATTAAATGATAGTTAATTAAATTGATTAATTAAAGGTTAATTAATTAATTAAAGAATAATTAAGTAATTAAAGGATAATTAATTAATGTAATTAAGAGTAAATTAATTAATGAGTTAAATTAAATTAATTATTAATTATGAGAATTTAATCTTGCTTATGGATGATTAAATTGTATTGAACACCTTTGATTGTTATTGACTCTGATATGTACTTTGTAATGTTCTGTAATATGAAATGTTTTGTTTGATATGAGTTATTTATCTAAAATGAAATTGTTGTGGGAATATGACATTCTGAAGATAAATTGAATTGTTTAAACTTAAACAACTTGGCTTAAAAAGATGGTATTGAATTCGAAGAGACCGGGATCGGATATCAGCGATATCTGGAACCACTTCGATTAGTAATCTATAATTCTTTATAAACTTGATATGTGAAAAAAAATTGGCTTGTTTGGAATAATATGGATCATCTAAACTAAGTTGGATACTTAGATATGGTTTTGTGAAATAAGTATTGACCATATAAGTTGTTTACTTGTGGTAAAGTACGAGTTACCCCGGGTTTAAATAAGTTCTATGGATTGAAATTTCATGTTAGATGAGTTTACTCACGCTGGTTTCCAGCCTGACCCGGGTGTTACTTTGATATAATGCTCGGGTCAGACCGAGTATTACTGATTCCAGGTAAGGACGTTCTGGAGCTCAGGAGGCGAGCTGGATGGCAGGAACGTATAGAGTGTTTTCCGCTGTGTATTTGAGAGTTGTATTGATAGTAGTATGGGGCAGGTTGATATAACTGTCCAGTCTATTGTAATGATTGTAACTCTGATTAATTGTATTGAAAGTAACAATTACAGCTTTCTTTTATAAAAATGCTATTATTTGTTATTATATTTAATCCGCTGCGAATGTGAGATGTTGTGTTTTCTGTTCTTCTTTCTTCTTTCTGTTTCTTTCTTCTATCTCTTTTCTTTTTCTTCTAACTATCTGGAAATTTCGGGTTCGAAATTTCCGGGTCGTTACACTAACTGTAACGACCACGACTTTCTCTCCACAGAAAGTCGCATCGTTAATAAGAAAGAAAGGGGTGAGAAAAAGAAAAGAAGAGAAGAAAGAAACAACAACAACGATCTCACAGCGGAACGAATAAATTATTAATTACATAAACTATTACATAGTATACAACACTTATCAGAGTTACACAACATATACATCACATACTAGTCAGTTATAAACATCTATCTAGACATTACAACTCAAATACAAGACAAGACACTATCACAGATATCAACACAGCGGAATACTATATCTTCGAACGCCGAAGCCTCCTGCTCCATTGCTCCTCCAGAATATTCGTCAAAGCTAAACCTGAATCCCTTGGCTACTCGTAAAAATTTGAGTACCCAAGAGTTTATAAAACAGAAATAAACACTTGGGTCAGACATGGGTCTGGTGTGAGTAACAGGTTAAACTTGCTTAACTTCAAAACCTTTAGAAAGAAAAGGTATCACGTAAGACTCCCCACAAATAAACATGGGTAAGTTTTTACCTTACGCTAACCAAAACATTTGATAGGAAATCTGATTTTATTATAATAGGGTCTAGGGTTTTCAAGTAAAATATAGAAATAGCTGAAATGCTTACATCTCACATTCCAACATAGTTGGGCACAACTAATACGTACGGCACTTATTGGAGTTTGGATTCCATACAATGGCAGGGCTACTGGGGTACCGCCCGTCACAGTACGTGGCCTAGATCACCGTACCGAGGAGTACGCCCGCTCCCCTGCAACACAAAGCCGGAACCATCCCTTACTGGATAATTCCGAACAAGATAACCCCGTAGTTGGCGCGACCAACCACACACTAAGCCGAATAAAAAGAAAAGGGACCTCTAGACAGGGATCTATCTTGCTCTCAATGGGTGCTACCCACGAAGCCTTGCTGCACCTCCCCTGTTTTAGCCATTCCCGGTTGATGAGGCTTGAGGTTACGATTACCTTTAATCAGAACATATCACTTAGAATGCTCATCGTCCGCCTGACGATGTGCTGAAAGCATTCAATCCATACAAGTTCGTTCCGGGTTCGAACGAAACCGAAGGCATTATCTCGTTACACTCGTTTTGGAATCACCCTCAGAGTTAACGACAATAACCCTTGCACTCTGAATCTTCATCTTCACTTGAGATTCACGATCTATCGTTAATTTGGATCGATGTGGTATTCGGGTCTCCAGACCTGGAATCCCGGTATACGGAAACCCGATCCCGGTCTCATCGAAATCCAAAACGTATCTTTTAAGGGCCAAGTTGTTTTAAGGTTAAAACAATTCAATTCTTATCTATATACACAAAGATAGATAATTCAATAGATAATCTACATTATCATCCCAAACAGATAATTCACATTATCATTATAATTCAACCAAACATCCATATCATATATCAATCATATCTCATAAGAGATATCAAACAATGAAATACATTCAATCTCATTCATCCATCCTTAAGCAATGATTTATATTATCTAATTAATTTAAAGTGAATTAAACTAATTACTTCATTCTATAAATCATGCTTACTTAATTATTAATTAAACCAATTAATTAATCATTACTCTAAGTATCCATCTAAATTAATCATTCCTGATTAATTACCCTTTAATTACTTTAAGTAATTAATACTTAATTAATTTCACAAATTAATTATCTTAAACCATTACAGTAATTAATCTTTAATTACTTCATTAGTTAATTAACTATACTTGATTACATTAATCCTTAATTAATTACAATTAATTAATTACTTTAATCACTTATTTTTGATTAATTAAATTAAATTAATCAACCCTTAATTACATTATTAATTATATTAATTTATGATCCCTAATTACATTTTAATTAATTACTCTATTTAAATTAATTACATTAAGTAATTAATCTTAATTAAATCATAATTAAGTATGTTTGATTTAAGTGTTTGAATTGTTATGTTTAAAAACAAATCATATTTAAAAATTGATTTTTAAAAAGGGTTAGTCACTTAATGTTATTTATTAAAGAATTTATTAATATAATTAATTAAAGAGTAATTAATTAATTAAAGAGTAATTAATTAATTAAAGAGTAATTAATTAAGGTAAGTAATTACAAGATGGTTAATTACTGATTATGATTAATTAAGACTAATTAATGAAGGTGGTTAATTAAAGATTAATTAATTAAAAGGTTAATTAATTAATAAAGTAATTAAAGGATTATTAATTAATATAATTAATAAAATTAATCAAGGTTGATTAATAAAAGTGATTAATTAAAGTATGATTAATTAATTGTAATTAATTAAGGTTTAATGTAATTAATTATAGTTAATTAATTAATGGAAGCAAATGAAGAATCATTAATTATTGTAATTTAATGATAGTAATTAATAGTTAATTACTGTATATGATTAATGGATAATTACTGAATGTAATTAAGAAAGAGAATTAATTATGGAAGTAATTAAATGGATGTGATTAAGGGTTAATCACTTGATGTTATTAATTAGAGGATTAATTAATATAATTGATTTGAAATTGATTAATTAAAGAGTAATTAATTAATTAAAGGATTAAGGTTAATTAAAATGTGATTAATTACTAGTTAAGGTAATTAATTAAAAGAGAGTAATTAATTAAGGTGTAATTAGGGATCATTAGTTTATAATTAATGATGTAATTAAGAATTGATTAATTAAGATTAATTAATCAAATGATAAGTGATTAATTGTAATTAATTAAGAATTAAAGTAATTGATTATAATTAATTAATTAATTAATGAAGTAATTAATGGTTAATTACTGTATTTAATTAAGGATAATTAATTTGTGAAATTAATTAAAGATAATTACTTAAATGTAATTAAAATATAATTAATCAAGGTGATTAATTAAAGTGGATAATTAGAGAATGATTAATTAATTTATTTGTAATTAATTAATGATTATATAAGTAAGATTTATAATGAAGTAATTAATTTAATTTATTTTAAATTAATTAAGAGATGAAGTAATTAATTTAAATCACTTTAAATTAATTAAAGATAGAGATAGTTAATTTAATTCATTTTAAATTAATTATGTTGTGATTAAGTAAATCATTGCTTATATAAGAATGGATGACATTGATTGTCTTGAATGGATGTAATCTCAGAAATGAGATAAGAAATGTTGTGTAGTATGAATGCTTGGTTGCATTATGATGATAATATAGATTAACTATTGTGATGTTGATATGGATTACCTATTTGGTTATAGATCATTTGTTTATTTGATAATGTGATTATCAATTGTGATTGTGAATTATCTATCTGTATGAATATAGATAAGTTAAATTGTTTAAACCTTTAAACAACTTGGCCTTAAAAGATACGTTTTGGATTTCGATGAGACCGGGATCGGGTTTCCGTATACCGGTATTCCAGGTCTGGAGACCCGAATACCACATCGATCCAAATTTACGATAGGTCGTGAATCTCAAGTGAAGATGAAGATTTAGAGTGCAAGGGTTATTGTCGTTAACTCTGAGGGTGATTCCAAAACGAGTGTAACGAGATAATGCCTTCGGTTTCGTTCAAACCCGGAACGAACTTGTATGGATTGAATGCTTTCAGCACATCGTCAGGCGGACGATGAGCATTCTAAGTGATATGTTCTGATTAAAGGTAATCGTAACCTCAAGCCTCATCAACCGGGAATGGCTAAAACAGGGGAGGTGCAGCAAGGCTTCGTGGGTAGCACCCACTGAGAGCAAGATAGATCCCTGTCTAGAGGTCCCTTTTCTTTTATTCGGCTTAGTGTGTGGTTGGTCGCGCCAACTACGGGGTTATCTTGTTCGGGATTATCCAGTAAGGGATGGTTCCGGCTTTGTGTTGCAGGGGAGCGGGCGTACTCCTCGGTACGGTGATCTAGGCCACGTACTGTGACGGGCGGTACCCCAGTAGCCCTGCCATTGTATGGAATCCAAACTCCAATAAGTGCCGTACGTATTAGTTGTGCCCAACTATGTTGGAATGTGAGATGTAAGCATTTCAGCTATTTCTGTATTTTACTTGAAAACCCTAGACCCTATTATAATACAATCGGATTTCCTATCAAATGTTTTAGTTAGCGTAAGGTAAAAACTTACCCATGTTTATTTGTGGGGAGTCTTACATGATACTTTTGTTTTCAAAGGTTTTCAAAGTTAAGCAATCTAACCGTTTACTCACACCAGACCCATGTCTGACCCAAGTGTTTATTTTCTGTTTTATTAAACTCTTGGGTACTCAATATTGTATTGAGTAGTCAAGGGATTCAGGATAGTCTTGACGAATTCTGGAGGAGCTGTGAAGCAGGAGGCTTCAGCGAGTAGATATATAGAGTTTCCACTGTGTTTGTATTAGTCTGTATTGTACTGATGTACTTGTGTTGTATAATAGACAGAAGTTTATAACTGTCTATTCTGTGATGTATAAATTGTGTACTATGATGTATATGATACTATGTAATATCTTATGTGATAATATATTTCTCGTTCCGCTGTGAGATTTCTGATGTGTTGTTGTTCTCTCTTCTTTTCTTTTCTTCTTCTATCCCTTTCTTTCTTCATAACGATGCGTCTTTCTGGGCAAAGAAAGCCGGGTCGTTACAGCCAGTAAGGGATGGTTCCGGCCTTGTGTTGCAGGGGAGCGGGCGTACTCCTCGGTACGGTGATCTAGGCCACGTACTGTGATAGGTGGTACCCCAGTGCCTAGTCATTCGTTGGAAATCCATTCTCCCTACGTGCCTGTACGGTTTTGATTGTGCCCAACTATTGTTGAAATGTGAGATGCAAGCATTTCAGCTAGATTCTATTTTACTTTCTGTAGACACTATTATAATATCGAAGGGGTTTCTAAACACTTGAATAGAACAGTTCGACACAATATTGTTTTAAATAGGGTGAATGAAATAATTTGCCCAAATTATTTTGTATATAAAAGAAATAATTATTTGAAATTTATTATAGTTATATATTTGGATGCTTGGTTGTTAGAAAATGACAATAATGAGTTAGTCTCATTATTGAGTAGAAATTGAAAACTTATAACCTAAGTTGAAGAATAAATTTATATAACAAATGGAATTTGAAATATAGACTATGTTTCCTGGAGATTTGACCAGGCAATTGAGTACTCGGCGTACAGGACGACTCGATGTCAACTAGTGATCGGCATCTCATAGTACTCGGCGTAGTACTCAGCGTCTCATAGTACTCGGCATCCAGTGGTACTCGGCGTTAGAAGACATTCGGCGTATATAGCTACTCTACATGGCAGCATCGTTTGGCCAAAGGATCGTTCGGCTAAGAAGCATCGTTCGGCCAGGATCGTTCGGCTAAGAAGCATCGTTCGACCAAAGGATCGTTCGGCTAAGAAGCATCGTTCAGCCAGAAGGCACGTTCGGCTTCGACTGACAACTATTCTGCACTTCCCACCCATCAAACGTACCGTTCGGCATTGAGAAGGTGGTTCGGCGTCAACGTGTTCGGTCTACTTGGTTCGGCATACAGCGACCACTACACTTGGGCTAGAGTGTTCGGTCACCAAGCCCACCTGGGAAGTCCAGCCCATATTTGTCTATAAATAGAGGGGCAGGGTCACAGTGAAAAGGGATCCTTTTTGGAGAACACTGGGGAGACTCTGCCATTTTTTATACTCTCCTCTTTTTAATTCAAACTTGTATTCAAGTCATCAATATATGGATTGTATCTGTATTCAACTACTTGTGAAAGAAATAAAGATCAAAACTCAAAGTGGATGTAGGCAATTACGCTGAACCACTATAAATCCGGTGTTCTTACTTTCTGCATTTAAATTAGCATTGTCTCCTCTTTTTAATTTACTTTCATCACTTATATCTCTACACAATCTTTCTGAACGAGGTTAGTGACCAATTTTGGTGCTAACACTTTGGTGCTTTCACCGAGAATTGAATTCTCAGACCTCAAGGATCTGCTTTGAAGCTACTGGATTGAATAAATCCCCCAAAGAAGATCCGACTCACTGATAGGACATCCGTTGATTCTACTCAGAGTTCATACCGATAACTCTACAATGGTAGGACCACGTACCAGGTCAGCTTCTCATAATGCAGATGCCCGCGAGACGGCTAGCGTGCAACAAGACTGAAGCTGCTGACAGCTCTACTTCCTCTGATGAACCTCCCAGGCGCAGACGCCGCAAGACTGAAGCTGCTGTTCAAACAGCTGGAGACCGTGACCAAGCAAGAGCTGGAAACTTCAGGACAGGAGTACAAATGGAGGCTGGAGGCCCAGACCATCAGAACGCTCCAGAAAAGGCGTAGGCCGAACGCTCCAGAAAAGGCGTATGCCGAACGCTCCAGAAAAGGCGTAGGCCGAACGCTCCAGAAAAGGCGTAGGCCGAACGCTCCAGAAAAGGCGTATGCCGAACGCTCCAGAAAAGGCATATGCCGAACGCTCCAGAAAAGGCGTAGGCCGAACGCCCTAATGCCGAACGGTATTGTATGCCGAACGACTCGGTTGTGCCGAACAGTGTGGATGCCGAACAGCTTTGGCCGAACCACTTCTGGACGATCCACTTTGGCCGAACAGCTTTGGCCGAACCACTCCAGGCCGAACCACTCTGGCCGAACAGTCTTGGCCGAACAACTTTGGCCGAACCACTCTGGCCGAACAGTCTTGGCCGAACAGCTTTGGCCTAAACACTCCAGGCCGATCCACTTTGGCCGAACAGCCTCTACCGACCCACTTTGGTCGAACAGCTTTGGCCGAACCACTCCAGGCCGATCCACTCTGGCCGAACAGCCTTGGCCGAACAACTTTGGCTGAACCATTCCAGGCCGACCATACCTCTAGGCCGAACGTTCTTCCAGGTCGATCCATACCTCTATGCCGAACACCTCTGTAATGCCGAACAGTATTGTATGCCGAACGCTCATCAATGCCGAACGGTATTGTATGCCGAGCACCTCTGGAATTAAGTTACACCGGTCACCTATACAACCCCTAGCCGCAGCGCAGTGCCTCCGGATAATGAGTTCAAAACTCAACTTAGTAAAGGAACATTCTATCCACTTCCCTGACATCCCATGATCGACCAGGGCATAGAGGATCTAGCGGCAGCTTATGAACGGCATCAAGGGAACAGACAAGCAACCGCTATCCAAACGGTACTCCCAAAGGTTGGAGAACATAGATGATATGACTCTAGCAAACGCCAAGATGACTCCAAGCACCATTCTTCGCTGACCCAGCACCTCGAATTTAATGACCCCAAGCAAACCAATGCTCTAAAACAATTTATTCCAAATACTAACAAGGGTATCATACTGATCGCGTTTGAGGAAAGTCGACCTCCAGATATATTTTGGCAGCTAGTTAGATAAAGAGCCTCCTACGACTATGGATCGTTTCTTCTACAAAATGAATCAGAACTAAAGTGAGGAGGAGTGGAGCAGACTAAGAAAAATAACAATGAAGGCCCGTTGGCTAAGGATGTAGATCCCAGTAGCCGAAACAAGACTTCAGAATTCAGCTCATATGCTCTTTCAAAGATTCAATTGACAACCTCTACTTGAAGACTCACGACTCAAAATGGTACTGGAAACCAACCTCGAGAGAGTACACCAAAGTCTAAAGAAAATCAGGGGAATGTTGTATATTCCCAGATGCTCACTAATCCTAACACGAGCGATTACAAACACCTCCGAGGTGTGATCGAAAAGATGACCTAGAAAGGAAAGCTTCAATAGTATGTACAAGTCCAGCAGAATGGCAGGCAGCGAATATCTGATGCCTATTAATAAAGGGCTATGATTATCAATTGGACGGTTGACGGCCAACATCCCTTTGAAAGAAGCCAGGGGCGGAGTCGATTAGCGAGCACACGACGCTGCTTCACATATCAATGAGATTTACCATAATCTTCTTTGAATTATTTCCATTTCCATCTCTATTTCAATTGTTCTATGAACTACGACTAGCTTGAACTAAACTACTTTCAAAACGATGCAGGTGTCCAGGTACTCAGATTTGGTTGCCAACCAATCTACGCAGACCATGATCGGACGTGTGGAATTACATCTGGACGAGAATAATTCTATTGCTCATCATCAACCATATGCCTTTGATTTGGGGCTATGGATTAAATACAATGCACAACATCACGATGAACGGAGAGCTGAATTCCATCCTGCAAGTGGAATTTATTCAAGTAGAGAGCGGCTGCGATACGACCAACCACTCACTAAGTGAAACTCGAGCTCGGGGGCAAGCCATCACATCAAGGCTAAAAATGGGTTGATACACGACGATCCTTCGCACAACTCCGTACTCCCAGAGTGCGAGACGGAATATAAACATCTACTTAACTCCGTACTCCCAGAGGGTGAGACGGAGTATAAACATTAATCAGCTCCGTACTCCCAGAGTGCGAGACGGAATATAAACATCTACTTAACTCCGTACTCCCAGAGGGTGAGATGGAGTATAAACATTAATCAGCTCCGTACTCCCAGAGTGCGAGACGGAGTATAAACATCTACTTAACTCCGTACTCCCAGAGTGTGAGACGGAGTATAAACATTAATCAACTCCGTACTCCCAGAGTGCGAGACGGAGTATAAACATCTACTTAACTCCGTACTCCCAGAGTGTGAGACGGAGTATAAACATTAATCAACTCCGTACTCCCAGAGTGCGAGACGGAGTATAAACATTAGTCAACTCCGTACTCCCAGAGTGCGAGACGGAGTATAAACATTAATCAACTCCATACTCATCCCCAAAACTGGGGGCAGAACCAAAGCAAAGCATGCTAGTTGAACATTTGTCTAAAAGAAGATTGCAACGAAACGATTAAGAGACGACTATCAAGCAATCAACTGAACGGAAATATTCAGCATGAAAGACTGCGGTTTTTTCAAAGCACGTCATGTTTACACAAGACGTCCTTTGGGGGGCAAATGTTATCCCGCCTTTTGGCAAGGCCGTGACACCAAGAACTTGATTAGAAACCAGTGGCAGTTCGTCTTGGAGATCGGTTACACAAAGGCTCACTATGGATATCGATGGATTTTGTCCGAGTCTGGATCGAGCCACGATTAACAAGACATAACAATCAAAGCCAGGGAAGCCAATGTTCCAAGTCTCAAGACGATCCGAGTTCGTATGCTCAACTTATGATCGATTCGAACAACCGACCATCCATCCATCAACCTCCACATTTGACTTGGAGACCTAAACTGCTTGGAATGAACATGGCCCGATCATCCACTCCAATCGAGTCATAGAACAAAGTTCGACAAAATACAGATACACCTCATGAAGCTCAGTGACGTTGGGATCCGTCTAAAGTGGCCGTGATTTGATCATCTACACATCAAATCCTACCCTAAACACGAAAGGTTGTTCGAAAGCCCAACTTGAAGTAGCTATGGTAGACTGCGTACTCACTAACCGTCGCTGTCAAAATACGGACACGACTGCACCTTGGAACATATGCAACTTACTTTGTCTACTCAACAATCTATTATCCTTATTTTCTAGAAGGAGATACAGAGCAAATTGTAAGAGATTTGGCTATCTAACCCAACATGGATGTGATTCAACCATCTGTCATATACCCCCTTCCTTGACTTGATTGGAAGAGCTATAATCACCAAGCGGACAAGAATCGATCGTCCATTTTTCTAATTTCATCCCTCATCCTAGGGGGCAGAATCCCATTCCGTGAGCAAACGTGTTTCGATTGTTCATTCGACGACATTAGCCTCGATACAGTAGATGAATACAAATTAAAAAATGGAAATACGACTGCTCTCAACTAAAACCTCCAAGTCCCCAGAGTGCGGACTGGAGTACTCTAAGTCCCCAGAGCGCGGACTAGAGTATAAACGACTAAAACCTCCAAGTCCCCAGAGTGCGGACTGGAGTACTCTAAGTCCCCAGAGCACGGACTAGAGTATAAACAATTTAAAACCTCCAAGTCCCCAGAGTGCGGACTGGAGTACTCTAAGTCCCCAGAGCGCGGACTAGAGTATAAATGACTAAAACCTCCAAGTCCCCAGAGTGCGGACTGGAGTACTCTAAGTCCCCAGAGCGCGGACTAGAGTATAAACGACTAAAACCTCCAAGTCCCCAGAGGGCGGACTGGAGTACTCTAAGTCCCCAGAGCGCGGACTAGAGTATAAACGACTAAAACCTCCAAGTCCCCAGAGGGCGGACTGGAGTACTCTAAGTCCCCAGAGCGCGGACTAGAGTATAAACGATTTAAACCTCCAAGTCCCCAGAGTGCGGACTGGAGTACTCTAAGTCTCCAGAGCGCGGACTAGAGTATAAATGATTTAAACCTCCAAGTCCCCAGAGTGCGGACTGGAGTACTCTAAGTCCCCAGAGCGCGGACTAGAGTATAAATGACATAAACCTCCAAGTCCCCAGAGTGCGGACTGGAGTACTCTAAGTCCCCAGAGCGTGGACTAGAGTATAAATGACTTAAACCTCCAAGTCCCCAGAGTGCGGACTGGAGTACTCTGAGTCCCTAGAGCGCGGACTAGAGTATAAACGACTTAAACCTCCAAGTCCCCAGAGTGTGGACTGGAGTACTCTAAGTCCCCAGAGCGTGGAATAGAGTATAAATGACTTAAACCTCTAAGTCCCCAAGAGCGTGGAATAGAGTATAAATGACTTAAACCTCTAAGTCCCCAGAGCGCGGACAAGAGTATAAATGACATAAACCTCCAAGTCCCCAGAGTGCGGACTGGAGTACTCTAAGTCCCCAGAGCGTGGACTAGAGTATAAACAACTTAAACCTCCAAGTCCCCAGAGTGCGGACTGGAGTACTCTAACTCCCCAGAGCGCGGACTAGAGTATAAATGACTTAAACCTCCAAGTCCCCAGAGTGCGGACTGGAGTACTCTAACTCCCCAGAGTGCGGACTCGAATATAAGCGAATTGGATCTCCAAGTTCCCTGAATATGAACTATGACACAGATGACTTGAATTTGTCAAATCCCTAACATACGGGCTAGAAAGTTTTCTAAGTGCTCGAAGCACAGAATGGAAGTTCAACGACTCCCGAAGAGTTTCCGAGTTATATGAAGATGGACTGAGAAGTCTATGTTACTCACAACTGCTTGGATTAAAGTCACAATCACAAAGAAAACTGAACAATAAGAGTCTTTTGTAAGATAGAAAAAGAACTAAACCTTATTCAGAAATGAGTTTCTATTACAACCCCTCCAAAGTTCGGAGTCGACATTCTATTTACAAGGACTAGGAAATAGATGAAAATAATTACATGACTTAAACTAACTCTCGTTGAACGAGGATAGTAATCACTTCTTGTGCTTCTTCAACTTCTTTCCAGATGGCTCCTCTCCAGAGCATTTACCCTTGGTACTCTTCTTTGATAGAGGCGTAGCAACTGAAGGAGTACGGGGGCCTTCCATGGGCTTGGATCCGCCAGGAAGGATGACCTTCAACGGCTTGTTCAAAGGATCGTCCAAGTCCACAACTCGGGGCTCTACTATGACCTTGACCATCTCCCCCTTCTCTATCTCGAGCCGCTCCTCCATGCTCAATTCAGATGTGTGCCCAGAGGCGCCTGTAATTTCTACTTTATAACCCCCGTCGGTAGGAGAGAAGGTCTCAGACTTGTCTTCATCAAGCGCTCCGATCACCTGAGCGTCTGGACCAGGAGCCTCCCCTGCGTGAGTGGCTTCACTTGTTCTCTCCCCCACTTCCTTGGCGACATCGCTCCTCGGAGTGGGCTCGGGGTCAGAACGGCCTGCACAAAATCATGGAAAACAAGCATTAGAATGCAATAGTCCTACATAAAGAATAACGACTTTCGAAATCTTAAAGAGAATCTTAAAGAGAAGGATTATCTACCAGGTCTAGGCAGACTCTCAGCCATCCAGGGGGTCTCACCCTTTGGAATGGGAGACAAAATGCGGACTAAAGTACTCTAAGTCCCTGAGTGCGGACTAGAGTATAAATGACTCAAAAACCTCTACGTCCCCAGAGTGCGGACTACAGTACTCTCAGTCCCCAGAGCATGGACTAGATTATAGACAACTTTAGAAAAATCCCTAAATCCCAGAAGCGGACCAGATTACTCTAAGTTCCCAGAGTGCGAACTAGAGTATAAACGAGTTGACGAAAATCTCTGCGTCTCGAACTGTGGACTAAAGCATAAACCTTTCGACAAATCTCTAAGTCCCCAGAGCGTGGACCGAAGCATGAACACAAATTAGGCGCGAGTCAACCGGGGGGAGAATAACACTAAGTCACCAGAGTGCAGAGTGGTGTATGATCATCGATAAATAGACGAGTGGATTCCGACCATTTTCTATTCCGTAAACTTCGGCCTGGAATCAACAAGAGGATTATTAACACGCTGAGGATGGAGTTCGACCATCCAACTAGTGACCTGGCCAAATCAATGCTGGGGGCAGGGGTACAAAACACTAAAAAGCCGAATACGACAGCTTACTATAGCTCTAGCATGGCGTTCTTTATAACTTGAGGCAGCGACTGCAGGGAGGCCTCAATACAGAACCAATCGAAACGGAATCCAAAGCTACGAGCAACCTACTATATCATACCTCAGAACAAGGGTCAATGCCGATCCGCGCCAAGCACATACGAATGTGACTCGGATGTTTGTTTTTTGAAAAACTATGACCCCCAGAGTATGGAAAGGAGGGTAAACCACGAATACTTGGTCAAAAATTCTCCAGCACCCTCGTTCGATTCGTCAGGAGGAGTATGAAACTGGATGAGCATAACCCGACTGCATTTGTAGCCAACTTTACCCCGAGATCTGATTACAGAGCATGAACCAAAGTGGACGTGGATGACCATCCACTGTCCAAATTACGCCCTGAAACTTACGTGGCATCGAAGTATTCCTCTTGGAATGAAAAACCACGATAAAATCCAAGATAGGCGAGACCTAGTCTCCCATCGACTGACATGATCCCACGATTCAACGGGAAAGAGAGTAAAGCTAAAGTGGGCGTGGTTAGCCTTCCTACTTATCAGTATATGCCCCAGACCCGGGGGCACGAGCAAGAAGCAAGATGAATGTGAACCGACTTTTCACCAATCACCTCTATGTCTTTGGAGTTTAGGTGAAAACATATACATAGCTAGGACGAGACTCAACCGTCCATGTAGTACATTTATCAACCCGAGACTGGGAGAAGACGCATGGTCATCCAAAGATTGGCTACGATAGCTCAGTATTAAAACTTGTGTATAGTGCTTACAGCTACTCAAGGCAACGACCGAAAGGATGCCCAGAGATAGAATCATTATCAATGCCAAAGCTTGTGGGTAACTGACTGTCACTCCAACCCGAAGGACGAGTGAAGGATCATGAATGCATCGAATAGAAAATGTGTTACTCGAATATACAGGCAAATTCAAACTCATGGCAAGATCCAGCTATGCAGTTGCACGCAACTCGAGGCTGGCCCCTACTCGACGTTTCCTTCAACGCGCTTTTAAGCCTGATCTTTGGCCATTTGCTGATATCTATTAAAGCATTCAGAACCCTTCGCTATTAGGCTCAATAACTCATGACAAGACTCTAGGATTCGACTAGAGTGACCATCAACTTTGGCCGTCCCAACCATATTCCACATTGAATGTTATGATAGTTACATCTTTACTCAAAGAATCTGGGATGGCACCTGCTAATCTGGCGGTCGACATTACAACCAGCCATGGCGACCCTTTCCGGGCGCCGAATATCGGATCACAGCTCAGTGCAGTGATGATAAAAGAATTAGTTGAATTTTCTGAATAAATGATGATATCTTCCCTTGGACCCATTCTGACATGCATATGTGATTTCATTAACTATCGCGATCCATGCATTGGATATCAACCCGAAGCTACAAAAGCTAGCACAATCTCTATTGATTTCTTCATGAAAGCTCCACTCTTACTTTTAGGCTCACCCCATCAATGCTTATGCCCACCAGCCATTGCGACAGGGCATACGATGGCCTGAGACGTCTGAAAGACTATTTAAATAGAATATCGAACTAAGCTAATTCGATATCACTTATTTTCCACGAAGGGCTATCCAAGGACGGAAATTAGCAGACCTCACACCCAAATTCACTACCTCAGATGACTATTCAAAGAGTAGCAGAGAACCAACCATAAGATGGAAAATGTACGCGGATGGAGCACCCAATGATCAGTGTTATGGAGTAGGAATCATGATAATGACTCCTGAGGAACGATCAATCTACTACGTCCTAAAACTCGATTTACCTGTAACAAACAACGATGCTTAGTATGAAGCCTTGACTGCCAGCCTCAAATCTGCTAGAGGATTTGAAGTGAAAACTTTACATATCTTTTGTGGTTCTTGATTGGTAGTATACAAATTTAAGGAAGTTGATCTTGCTAGGGGGCATTGTCTTGCTCCTTATCTCGGCCAAGTCCAAGAGCAACTAACCGACTTCACGTATTACATCATTACACACGAACTCAGTGAACAAAATGAAAAGGTGTCATGGTTGACTCCTATCAAAGACTATCTACAATAAAGAATTCTTATTGAATGGAGGAATGGAAAACGACAGATCCTCCTCAAAGCTTCACGCCAAATCATCTAAGAATAAGTTGTGTGTCAAAAGGAGTTTATCCATCCCCACGCTTCGGCATATCGCCCATGATGATATCTTGAGCAAAGTCTATGAAGAAGAACGCGGTAATAACATTGGGGGGAAAACCATGATAAAGAAGATACTCTGCTACAGGTATTACTGGCCAACTATCAACCCAGAAGCGGTTGATCATGCTAGACAATGTGACGAGTGCAAGATGTTTGCAAAAAATCCGGGAACCCCGCCGACGGAAATTAGTCAAATGGCTAGTTCATAGCCGTTTGCCACTTGGGGGCACTGAAATCATCTTCTTGTCGATCCTCAAGATGGTGCGAAATACACCACCATAGCAGTTGATTACGTCACCAAATGGGCAGATGAAGAACTCTAACCATGACCAAGATGAAGAAAATAATCAACTTCTTTATCCGTAACGTCATCTGTCCTTGTGACCTTCCATGATCCATTATAACTGCAAATGGACAGGTTGAAGCTGTGAACCAAATCATAGAGTCAGTACTAAAGAGAGGTTTGGAAAACTCCTCAAGTGGCTGATTGCAACCCTTATTTCACAGAAAATACAAACAAGGAATCGCGATTGAATTGCAATTAAACTAGACGGAGTTGGTGACGACTTATGAGCATATAAAACGCATCCGAGAGCCAATAGCAAGAACATGTACCCGAACGTGCATGTGTACATCCTTAAAAGTTCGACTTCTTGAAATCAACAGAAATTGAATTCTCACTAAGGGTTATTAAGAAAAGACTAGATCAGATAGCCGAAGCTTATTAGCTCTGCAGAATCAGTCATGTATGGCCACTAATGAACCACAACCCTGGATTTATAATACTGGGAATCGACCAAGCATCACGATGACCAAAGAAGGATACAACACCTTGGGAGGATAAATTGGAGGATAATGACTATTCAAGAAACATGGTGGATTTCTTTCTAAAGACAAGGGATACTCGCTGATTCAAAGCGTGTTGTGTTGCTTCACACGACACACTTTGGGGGGCAAGTGTTTCCTGGAGATTTGACCAGGCAATTGAGTACTCGGCGTACAGGACGACTCGGTGTCAACTAGTGATCGGCATCTCATAGTACTCGGCGTAGTACTCAGCGTCTCATAGTACTCAGCATCCAGTGGTACTCGGCGTTAGAAGACGTTCGACGTATATAGCTACTCTACATGGCAGCATCGTTTGGCCAAAGGATCGTTCGGCTAAGAAGCATCGTTCGGCCAGGATCGTTCGGCTAAGAAGCATCGTTCGGCCAAAGGATCGTTCGGCTAAGAAGCATCGTTCAGCCAGAAGGCACGTTCGGCTTCGACTGACAACTATTCTGCACTTCCCACCCATCAAACGTACCGTTCGGCATTGAGAAGGTGGTTCGGCGTCAACGTGTTCGGTCTACTTGGTTCGGCATACAGCGACCACTACACTTGGGCTAGAGTGTTCGGTCACCAAGCCCACCTGGGAAGTCCAGCCCATATTTGTCTATAAATAGAGGGGCAGGGTCACAGTGAAAAGGGATCCTTTTTGGAGAACACTGGGGAGACTCTGCCATTTTTTATACTCTCCTCTTTTTAATTCAAACTTGTATTCAAGTCATCAATATATGGATTGTATCTGTATTCAACTACTTGTGAAAGAAATAAAGATCAAAACTCAAAGTGGACGTAGGCAATTACGCTGAACCACTATAAATCCGGTGTTCTTACTTTCTGCATTTAAATTAGCATTGTCTCCTCTTTTTAATTTACTTTCATCACTTATATCTCTACACAATCTTTCTGAACGAGGTTAGTGACCAATTTTGGTGCTAACAGACTATAAATGAAATTTATAAACCGAGATAAACAGGTTCAGATTACAGTGGTATGTATGCATGTAAATTTCTGGAATAAATGTTTATTTAGTATATGTACATGATTGAATTTCTGTATATATATTTGGATGTATAAATGCATGTTGCTGTTTACCAGTTCTTACCTGTTCTTACTTTTAGAAGTTAAATCATGATCAAATTTAATTCCTCTTGTTATAATCCCTGATAGGACTTAGAATTCAAACTATATTTGTTTGTTAAATCATGGATTAGAGTCTAAATTTTTATTAAGTTAAAATAAAAAGAAAACTACTCTGTAAATAAAAAGGAACAGGGAAGTTTAAGTTTTGAATAAAATTCAAAGATGATAATTTAACATTCCAGGATTATAAATTGAATCTTTAAACCAAATAATGATTTTTAGAGGAGAAATCAAAATTTTTAGATTTATAAATGGTGAGATATGCTAGTTTGAACGGAAATGGGAAAATGATGAAAATCTGGCGATCAATGAAATCTGGAAGATCGTGATCTTCTCTGGAGATAGAGTGATGATCGGAGAGTTGTAGAAAATTATCTGATGATGGTGAAAAGCATTGTGGCGAAGGGATTTGATCAGGGAAGTTTATAACCCTAGTTTTAGTGAGGTTGAGAAATACGTTCGTCACGACGTCCAGAGGTGATCGAGTTCATCTGAACTCTGGGAATCGGCAGCTCGATGGATGATGAAGACGTGGTCAGAGGTTCTGGTGCTCAGGCGATCGGAGGAGTGAGTTCGAGGAAGTTTCCAGGTTTGGGTTTGTTTCCAGTTTTGTGATCGAGATTGCTCGAATTCGATGGTGATGCTTGTTCGTGGTTCTGGAGGTCGCGATCGTAAGGGGTGGTCGTAGACGATATGCAGGTGATAGCATCGATGGTCGGAGGCGATCGTTTCGCCTGTGCACGTGCACACGTGGTATCTGTTTGGGTTGAGAGTTGAGTTAAGAGGAAGAAGAAGATGATCTCGAGTAAGTTGATGAGTGACTCGAAGTCGTACTCGTGGAAATGTAGAAATGGCTCGGGTTCGTACAGGGGAGATTCGAGTGAGTTTAAACTGTTTTTTTAAATTTCTAAACATAACAGAGTTTAAAATAAGAAGGGGAGGAAAACTCGAAGTAGGTCTCGGGGTTTCCAGTTTTTACTCGGGTAATTTGAAGTTTTGGCTCGGGTAAGTTGTGGCGTTATAGTTTAAAAACTGGACAGTGTTTTTAATTTTAAACTTAATTTTAAATGTTTAGCAAGAAAAAAAAAATCCAGTTTTTAATAAAATTTGAAGGCATGGATTCAAGGTTAAATTATATTCTAGATTTGAAATGAATAAAGCTTATAAAATTTTAATGTTTTAACAAATGTAAATATTTAAAGTATATTTTAAAAAGGGTTTGAATTTTAATAAATTGGTTTAAAAATCTTTTAAATATTAAGTGCTTTCTTAACATTTGGTTTTAAAAAGAATTTGGTAAATTGATTTAAAAATTGTTAATAATTAATGAGGGTTCATTAATTAGGAATTATTAAATAATTAATTAATGGGATTAATTTTGAAAATCAATTAGATTAATTAACTAATGATAATCATTTATAAATTGGTTAAGTATAATTTACTTAATGGAAATAATTAAATGAATTAATTACTTAAGGTAATTAATTAAATAAATTTGATAAGTTTAAATTAATTTGTTTAATTAAATTAAGATAATCACTTGGTGATTTGATAATTACTTAGATGTAATTAGTGAAAGTATAAATTACTTAGGAAAGTAATTAAAGTTAATTAGTGGATGTAATTAACTAAGGATGATTTAATAAAAGTAATTTGAGTTTAATTACTTTGAATAATTAATCAAAGGATTAATTAAAGGATAATTAATTAAGAAGTAATTAATTAAGGGAAGAGTAATTAAGGGTAGTTAATTACTAAATGTGATTAATCAAAGGTGATTAATAATTAAAGATTAATTATTAAATGTAAATAATTTAAATGGAGTAATAAATTAAAGGAGTAATTAAAGATTATTATTAATTAATATAATTAATATTGTAATGAAGGATTGATTAATTAAGATTAATTAATCAATAATAAGTGATTAAAAAGTAATTAATTAATTGTAATTAATTAAGGATTAATGTAATTAAATATAGTTAATTAATTAATGAAGTAATTAAAGATTAATTACTGTAATGGTTTAAGATAATTAATTTGTGAAATTAATTAAGTATTAATTACTTAAAGTAAATAAAAGGGTAATTAATCAGGAATGATTAATTTAGATGGATACTTAGAGTAATGATTAATTAATTGGTTTAATTAATAATTAAGTAAGCAGGATTTATAGAATGAAGTAATTAGTTTAATTCACTTTAAATTAATTAGATGATATAAATCATTGCTTAAGGATGGATGAATGAGATTGAATGTATTTCATTGTTTGATATCTCTGATGAGATATGATTGATATATGATATGGATGTTTGGTTGAATTATAATGATAATGTGAATTATCTGTTTGGGATGATAATGTAGATTATCTATTGAATTATCTATCTTTGTGTATATAGATAAGAATTGAATTGTTTTAACCTTAAAACAACTTGGCCCTTAAAAGATACGTTTTGGATTTCGATGAGACCGGGATCGGGTTTCCGTATACCAGAATTCCAGGTCTGGAGACCCGAATACCACATCGATCCAAATTAACGATAGGTCGTGAATCTCAAGTGAAGATGAAGATTTAGAGTGCAAGGGTTATTGTCGTTAACTCTGAGGGTGATTCCAAAACGAGTGTAACGAGATAATGCCTTCGGTTTCGTTCGAACCCGGAACGAACTTGTATGGATTGAATGCTTTCAGCACATCGTCAGGCGGACGATGAGCATTCTAAGTGATATGTTCTGATTAAAGGTAATCGTAACCTCAAGCCTCATCAACCGGGAATGGCTAAAACAGGGGAGGTGCAGCAAGGCTTCGTGGGTAGCACCCACTGAGAGCAAGATAGATCCCTGTCTAGAGGTCCCTTTTCTTTTCATTCGGCTTAGTGTGTGGTTGGTCGCGCCACTACGGGGTTATCTTGTTCGGAATTATCCAGTAAGGGATGGTTCCGGCTATGTGTTGCAGGGGATTGGGAGTGATCCTCGGTACGGTGATCTAGGCCACGTACTGTGACGGGCGGTACCCCAGTAGCCCTGCCATTGTATGGAAACCCATTCTTCCTACGTGCCCTTACGGTTTTGATTGTATAACCCACTTTGTGGCTAGTATGCTGGAATTTAATAATGTAACAATTTCAGCTATTTCATATTTATTTGAAAACCCTAGACCCTATTATAATATAACTGGATTTCCTATCAAATGTTTTGGTTAGCGTAAGGTAAAAACTTACCCATGTTTATTTGTGGGGAGTCTTACGTGATACTTTTTCTTTCTAAAGGTTTTGAAGTTAAGCAAGTTTAACCTGTTACTCACACCAGACCCATGTCTGACGCAAGTGTTTATTTCTGTTTTATAAACTCTTGGGTACTCAAATTTTTACGAGTAGCCAAGGGATTCAGGTTTAGCTTTGACGAATTGTGGAGGAGCAATGGAGCAGGAGGCTTCGGCGTTCGTAGATATAGTATTCCGCTGTGTTGATATCTGTGTTAGAGTCTTGTATTGTATTTGAGTTGTAATATCTAGACAGATGTTTATAACTGTCTAGTATGTGTTGTATAGTTGTGTAAACTCTGATAAGTGTTGTATACTATGTAATAGTTTATGTTATTAATAAAATTTATTCGTTCCGCTTGAGATCGTTGTTGTTGTTTCTTCCTTTCTTCTCTTCTTTTCTATTTTCTATCCCTTTCTTTCTTCATAATGATGCGACTTTCTGGGCATAGGAAGTCGGGTCGTTACAAGTTACCAACTGTCACGACCCGACTTTCTATGCCCAGAAAGTCGTATTGTGAATTAAGAAAGAAAGGGATAGAAGAAGAAAAGAAAGAAAAGAAGAAAGAACAACAACATCAGAAACTCACAGCGGAACGAATGAAATATAATATATCATATAAAATATTACATAGTATCATATACATCAGAGTTACACAACTTAAACAACACATATTAGACAGTTATAAACATCTGTCTAATTCATACAACTCAAGTATCACAGATACAGACACAACATATACACAGCGGAATCATCATATATCTACACGGTGAAGCCTCCTGCTCCAAATCTCCTCCAGAATTCGTCAAAGCTAACCTGAATCCCTCGACTACTCAATACAATATTGAGTACCCAAGAGTTTAATAAAACAGAAAAGAAACACTTGGGTCAGACATGGGTCTGGTGTGAGTAAACGGTTAGATTGCTTAACTTTGAAAACTTTTTGAAAACAAAAGTATCACGTAAGACTCCCCACAAATAAATATGGGTAAGTTTTTACCTTACGCTAACTAAAACGTTTGATAGGAAATCTGATTGTATTATAATAAACTATCTTCACTTCTTCTTTCTTCACTTCTTCTTTCTCCACTAAAATATATCTGTAATGGATGTATTTATTAATAAATTTTTAAATTTTTCCTGGGAATGTGATGTGAAAACCTAAGTGAATTAAGTTTTAAAACTTAAAAAGGGGAAAGATTATTAATATAAGGTTTAAAATTTGTATGGAATCCAAAATCCAATAAGTGCCAACGGACTTGATTGTATAACCCACAGAGCACTGTCACGACCCGGCTTTCTATGCTCAGAAAGACGTATCGTGAATTAAGAAAGAAAGGGATAGAAGAAGAAAAGAAAAGAAGAAAGAACAACAACACATCAGAAATCTCACAGTGGAACGAGAAATATATTATATCACATAAGATATTACAGTATCATATACATCAGAGTACACAATTTATACATCACAGAATAGACAGTTATAAACTTCTGTCTATTATACAACACAAGTACATCTATCATACACAGCGGAAACTCTATATATCTATTCGCTGAAGCCTCCTGCTCCACAGCTCCTCCAAAATTCGTCAAGACTAACCTGAATTCCCTTGACTACTCATACAAATTTGAGTACCCAAGAGTTTAATAAAACAGAAAATAAACACTTGGGTCAGACATGGGTCTGGTGTGAGTAAACGGTTAAATTGCTTAACTTTGAAAACCTTTGAAAACAAAAGTATCACGTAAGACTCCCCACAAATAAACATGGGTAAGTTTTTACCTTACGCTAACTAAAACATTTGATAGGAAATCCAGTTATATTATAATAGGGTCTAGGGTTTTCAAGTAAAATACAGAAATAGCTGAAATGCTTACATCTCACATTCCAACATAGTTGGGCACAACTAATACGTACGGCACTTATTGGAGTTTGGATTCCATACAATGGCAGGGCTACTGGGGTACCGCCCGTCACAGTACGTGGCCTAGATCACCGTACCGAGGAGTACGCCCGCTCCCCTGCAACACAAAGCCGGAACCATCCCTTACTGGATAATCCCGAACAAGATAACCCCGTAGTTGGCGCGACCAACCACACACTAAGCCGAATAAAAGAAAAGGGACCTCTAGACAGGGATCTATCTTGCTCTCAGTGGGTGCTACCCACGAAGCCTTGCTGCACCTCCCCTGTTTTAGCCATTCCCGGTTGATGAGGCTTGAGGTTACGATTACCTTTAATCAGAACATATCACTTAGAATGCTCATCGTCCGCCTGACGATGTGCTGAAAGCATTCAATCCATACAAGTTCGTTCCGGGTTTGAACGAAACCGAAGGCATTATCTCGTTACACTCGTTTTGGAATCACCCTCAGAGTTAACGACAATAACCCTTGCACTCTGAATCTTCATCTTCACTTGAGATTCACGACCTATCGTTAATTTGGATCGATGTGGTATTCGGGTCTCCAGACCTGGAATTCCGGTATACGGAAACCCGATCCCGGTCTCATCGAAATCCAAAACGTATCTTTTAAGGCCAAGTTGTTTAAAGGTTTAAACATTTAAACTTATATTCTGAATGATATAAACAGATAGATAAATAACATTATCACAATAGATAATTCATATCAACATTCATCTCACAAAGCAGCATATATCATATATATATCAGAGACATACAAATCATCCAATATCAACCAATCACCCAATATCAATCATCATCCATAAGCAGAATTGATTAACCCTTTAATCAATTTAATTATCCTTTAATTAAATTAATTACTATTCTTTAATTACTTGGATTATCTTAATCCTGCTTCATTGATTTATTACATATCAATTTATTAATCATCTCTTAATGATCTTCCTTAATTAATTATACTTAAATTACATTCAAGTAATTATCCTTAACCATATACAGTAATTAACCTTTAATTACTATCATTAAATTATAATAATTAATGAACCTTCATTTGCTTCCATTAATTAATTAATTAACTATAATTAATTACACTCGATCCTTAATTAATTACAATTAATTAATTATGCTTTAATTAATTACTTTCATTAATCAGCTTGATTAATTTCATTAATTATATTAATTAAAAAAATCCTCCAATTACTTCATTAATTAATTACCTTCTAGTTAATTAATCTTTAATTAACTACATTCATTAATTAGCCTTAATTAATCTTAAACAGTAATTAACCATCCTGTAATTACTTACCTTAATTAATTAATTCCTTAATTAATTATGTTAACTAATTACTCTTTAAATCAGTTATTATTGATTAATTAATCTTAATTAATCAACCCTTAATTAATTAATTACTTCCTTAATTAATTACTCTCTTTTAATTAATTACCTTAACTATTAATTAATCACATTATTAATTAATCGTTAATCCTTAAATTAATTAATTATTCTTTAATTAATTAACTCCAAATCAATTATATTAATTAATCCTTTAATTAATAACATCAAGTGATTAACTCTTAATTACTTCCATTGAATTTACTTCCATAAGTAATTTCTCTTTTCTTAATTACATTCAATAATTATCCATTAATTACTTTACTAAGTAATTATACTTAATTAATCATAAATGATTTATCTTTAATTAATTATACTAATTAATTAACCTAACATTAATTAATTAATCAATAAATCATCCCTTAATCTTTAATTATCCATCCACTAATTACTTCATTAAGTAATTATCCTTAATTACAAATAGTAATTAAGCTTTAATTTAATTTATTTATTAATTCTCCTTAATTAAACTCAAATTATTTACTTTATTAAAACCCATTTAAAAATCAATTTTGAAATATGATTTTACTTTTAAACAAAACAATTCAAACAACTTAATTTAATACACTTAAAATCTTTGAATATCCTTTCAAACATGTTTGATTTAAATTAAATAAAATAATTATGTAACTTTGAAATCCCAAATTTCATATTCTTTATTCAATTAAATCTATTTTAAAATCAATTTAAACATTCCTTTTTAAAACATCTCACTTTAAATTCTGCTTAAAACTTAGTTAATCATTTATTTAAACTAAATTATTTCCAATATACATTTAAACTTGTTTAAACATTTTCCTTTGAAAACAAATTGTTTAAATAAGTCAAAAGCTTTTAAACATTTAAACTTGGTTTTATTTAATTTTTAAACTGAAACTAGACTCGCACACTCACCCGAGCCCCACACTCAAACACTCGAGACCTTCCCTGAGTCCACGCGAGGAAACTCACGAACGTCTTCTGCTTCGAGTTACACACGGCAACTACCCGAGAACGACCCTAAGTCCATGCTTCTTCCCCAACTTCAAATTCCCCAGTGTACAAAATGTACACGATAATGTGCACGTTCACGTGCACAGATGATCAGATCAACTCCGATCATCGTCAAAAGCCTCAACACATCACTGAACGTCTCTCCGACCATCACCACCCCTCAGAATCCATCAGTTCGTTGTTGATCAAAATCGAGTAACTCACTTGAAAACAGAAAGTCATCGATCAATGGAAAATCCCCTCGCCACCGACGATCCTACCACCAGCGTTCACGTCGACTTCACCAAAGCTTCGCCTCGACCCCAGCAATGATTTCCCCCCAGTGCGATCGTCACCAGTATCTTCACGGTGGCGAAATTTCCTGGAGAAACTATCGACCAAAACTAACAGCTAAACCCTAGTTTGTTCTAATTCGAACAATTTAACAATTGGAAAAATTCAATTATATTTTTCCCATCATCTCCAATACTAAAGCAAGCTTCGATCAAGAAATTACCTCCGATCATCACGTTGATCAACTACAATTGACGAAAGTACCAAATTCACTCATCTCGATATATCTCACTAAATACTTGCTTAAAAATCTTGATTTGATTTCCAAAATTCATCAATTTCAGATATGAATCTAATTATATAACTGAAGCTAGAAATTGTATCACTTGAATTTTTGATGTAAATGTTTACCACTGTTATTTCCTTCTTTTTAAAATTATTTGTTGAATTTAAAATCCTTAATTATTTTTAAAATTCATCATCATGCCTTAACATCCAACTTTCCTTTAAGTATCAAAGTCTAATATTAACTCTATTTGGAGTTTTGAATTCTTTTCTTAAAGAAATCAAATCCTGTAAGTAAAAATATAAAGGATATACACATACAGGAACTTAAATAAACTCAGACATTCCACAAATTTAACATGCATTCACAGATAATATTCATTTAAACATATATAACATCACAGAACAATCCATCACATATATCAAGTCAATTATCAGATTTAAAGACTGTTTTAAAAAAAAATATTTACTCACCATTTTATAAGCAGAGAACAAACAGAGCAGATTATTTCCAGGCTTTTAAATTTTGATTTTGCTTGCTGTTGAAATCCCTTGCATGTTGTTTAATGTTGGAACTGAAACTGATGTTGATTCTTGTTTGATATTAATTTCTCCTCAGGTTGATCTTTGAAACAGTTGTTCGATTTACTTGTTGAGTTGCTAGCTTGCTTAATTTGAATTTCAGGTTGGAGTTTCTTGTTTTCAGCTTTTAGTTTAGGAAGAAGAAAATGTTTTAGAGAGGAAAAAGATTTGAACTGGAAAAAATTTGAACGGGAAAGAAAAATAACCAGGTTTCTCTTTTACAACATTATATTAGTTTAACTCAATTTTTAGAGAAAATAGAATCTTGCCACTTGTATTTTTTTAAAACATACATGTGTCCTTTATCACTTAATTACCCTACACTTGTTACTACCAAGTGTTAATGTATTTACACATGTCCTTTTTAATATATTAAATAAATTTTTTATTTAATTTAAATGTTAATATAAACTTACTTTTTAAGTTACTTACTTAATAAATATAAGGTTTAGAGCTGAAGAAAGAAAATGCCAGATCTCTCTTCTATATTTAAAAATTTATTAATAATAAAATCTTGATAATTTAGATGTATTTATTAATAATAAAATCTTGATAAATTCTTCACTTAGGTATTTTAGTGGAGAAAGAAGAAGTGAAGATAGTTTAGAGCTGAAGAAAGAAAATGCCAGATCTCTCTTCTATATTTAAAAATTTTTAAACTCAAAATCTTGATAATTTAATCATATTTTGTTTGAACATCACAGTCTAAAAAGAATTAGAGGATGAGAGATTGAATTTCTAACTTAGATTTGCCTGTTAATACAAACAGAGACATATATATATATTTATACACAGACATGCACAGACATTTCATTATTTATATACATACAACCACATTAATTCATCCATGCAAACAACATTACTTCAACTACTTATCACTTCATCCAGTCAAAGCAGATTAAACAAATAAAATGATTGTTTACTCACTTGAATTTGTAAAACAGAGAACCTATTATATAGATTCACATTACTATGCACAGTCAACTTTAAGTAATATATACATATATCCAACTTCACGCATACATGCAACCATAATATAACAATTTCTATATGGATTTATCACATGCAACTCTATAAAACTGTTTTTAAAATCTTAGTTTACTCACCTGAAATGCTCTCTGCCTTGTTCAAAATTTCCAGGTGAGTAAACTAAGATTTTAAAAACAGTTTTATAGAGTTGCATGTGATAAATCCATATAGAAATTGTTATATTATGGTTGCATGTATGCGTGAAGTTGGATATATGTATATATTACTTAAAGTTGACTGTGCATAGTAATGTGAATCTATATAATAGGTTCTCTGTTTTACAAATTCAAGTGAGTAAACAATCATTTTATTTGTTTAATCTGCTTTGACTGGATGAAGTGATAAGTAGTTGAAGTAATGTTGTTTGCATGAATGAATTAATGTGGTTGTATGTATATAAATAATGAAATGTCTGTGCATGTCTGTGTATAAATATATATATATGTCTCTGTTTGTATTAACAGGCAAATCTAAGTTAGAAATTCAATCTCTCCTCCTCTAATTCTTTTTAGACTGTGATGTTCAAACAAAATATGATTAAATTATCAAGATTTTGAGTTTAAAAATTTTTAAATATAGAAGAGAGATCTGGCATTTTCTTTCTTCAGCTCTAAACTATCTTCACTTCTTCTTTCTCCACTAAAATATTCAACCATCGACAGCGGCCTCAACTGGTAGGCTTTTCAACCATCCCAGCCCCGCTGTGGCTCACAGTGATACCTTAACAAAATATATACTTAAGAAATATTTCAAATGAAACCACTTTACAAATATAAACTAAATTTCTCTTTTTAAAATACAATACCAAATCACTTTTATATAATTACTACAATAATAGATCTTTGAAAATACTTACTTTAAAGTTTAAATATTTAAAAAGAATAGGTTTCCTAAAACATACTTACTTAGGAAATTAACATTTAGAAATAATAAATTTTCTAAAATATGCTTTTAAAACTACAATTAGAACTTTTAACTTATATTAAAATTGCTTTGAAAACGTACTTGGCTATACAGAGAAATATCCTTCTCACTCCCATCTTTTAAAAATAAAATAACATTTATTTTTAAATCAAACCATATCACTTAGAATGCTCATCGTCCGCCTGACGATGTGCTGAAAGCATTCAATCCATATAAGTTCGTTCCGGGTTCGAACGAAACCGAAGGCATTATCTCGTTACACTCGTTTTGGAATCACCCTCAGAGTTAACGACAATAACCCTTGCACTCTAAATCTTCATCTTCACTTGAGATTCACGACCTATCGTTAATTTGGATCGATGTGGTATTCGGGTCTCCAGACCTGGAATACCGGTATACGGAAACCCGATCCCGGTCTCATCGAAATCCAAAACGTATCTTTTAAGGCCAAGTTGTTTAAAGGTTTTAAACATTTAACTTATATTCAGGATGATATAAACAGATAGATAAATCACATTATCACAATAGATAATTCCTATCAAACATTCATCTCACAAAGCAGCATATATCACATATCAGAGATATCATATCCAAATCATCCAATATCAATCATCCAATATCAATCAATCATCCATAAGCAGGTTTGATTAATTCTTAATCAATTTAATTAACCTTTAATTAAATTAATTACTATCCTTAAATCACTTGGATTATCTTAATCCTGCTTACTAACATTAATTAATTACAA
The DNA here is from genome assembly GCA_030737815.1 of Allium fistulosum. Classification (NCBI taxonomy): domain Eukaryota; kingdom Viridiplantae; phylum Streptophyta; class Magnoliopsida; order Asparagales; family Amaryllidaceae; genus Allium; species Allium fistulosum. The sequence goes on from CM060902.1 coordinate 521,517,442, forward strand.
ATTAATTAATAAATCATTTCTTAATGATCTTCCTTGATTAATTATCTTTAATTACATTCAAGTAATTATCCTTAACCATATACAGTAATTAACCATTAATTACTATCATTAAATTACAATAATTAATGATTCTTCATTTGCTCCCATTAATTAATTAACTATAATTAATTACATTAAATCTTAATTAATTACAATTAATTAATCATACTTTAATTAATCACTTTTATTAATCAACCTTGATTAATTTTATTAATTATATTAATTAATAATCCTTTAATTACTTCATTAATTAATTACCTTCTAGTTAATTAAATAATTAATCTTTAATTAACTACATTCATCAATTAACCTTAATTAATGATAAACAGTAATTAACTATTATGTAATTACCTACCTTAATTAATTAACTCCTTAATTAATTATATTAATTAATTACTCTTTAATCACTTATTATTGATTAATTAATCTTAATTAATCAACCCTTAATTACATCATTTATTACATAAATTAATGATCCTTAATTACTTCCTTAATTAATTACTCTCTTTTAATTAATTATCTTAACAAGGAATTAATCACATTATTAATTAACCTTAATCCTTTAATTAATTAATTACTCTTTAATTAATTAACTTCAAATCAATTATATTAATTAATCCTTTAATTAATAACATCAAGTGATTAACTCTAAATCAAATCCATTTAATTACTTCCATAAGTAATTATACTTAACCAATTCATAAATGATTAATTTAGATTTGTATTTAAAATTAAAATTCAAAAGTTATATATTTTAAAATATTTGAATTTAAAATATATAAGATTTTATTTGTCTATAATTTGTTTTATTATGTTTTCTTTAAAAGAAATTTAAATTTATAATTTAAGTATAAAAGCCTTTATTAACATTAAAAAAAAAGCCTAGGACGTTACAGTGGTATCAATTTTCGGGGCTAGTTGATTCGGCAGGTGAGTTGTTACACACTCCTTAGCGAATCGGGAAAAGCCCAGCTTGAGAATTAGGTGGTTGTGCCACCTAAATTGTAGTCTGGAGAAGCGTCATCAGCGACGGATCAGGCCTAGGTCCCTTGGAAAGGGGTGCCAGGGAGGGTGACAGCCCCGTCCGGCTTGAACCTTGCTGCAACATGAGGCGTTGTCGATGAGTCGGGTTGTTTGGGAATGCAGCCCCAATTGGGTGGTAAATTTCGTCCAAGGCTAAATAGCGACGAGAGACCGATAGCTAACAAGTACCGCGAGGGAAAGATGAAAAGGACTTTGAAAAGAGAGTCAAAGAGTGCTTGAAATTGTCAGGAGGGAAACGAATGGGGGTCGGCGATGCGTGCTGGTTTGATGTTGAACTACTCACACCTTGGGTAGGTTAGCCACTTGGCTCGGCACGTGGATCGTTGCGGGCTGTGCTTGCGGTCCAAGCCTTGGGCATTTGATTTGCTTGAGGTAACGTCGTCGGTGCAGTCGAGGATACAGTGCACGCTTCAATGGCGCGTCCTTTGCGGCGCACTTGTGCGCTCCTAGCACTGTCTAGTGGGCTCCCCATTCGACCCGTCTTGAAACACGGACCAAGGAGTCTGACATGCATGCAAGTTGTAACGACCCAGAATTTTGAACGAATTAAATTGAAAATATTTAATTTATTTTAAATATTTGAACGGTAATTTAATTTGAATCCCGAATATAACTTTAAATCGGCGATTAAATTATAGAATTTAATCTGTTGATAGTTGGATAAAAAATTCGAATCTTCAAATTTAGACCGATTAAAAATATTTCAAAAGTTTGTAAAATTCATATAGATGATACTGAAGATAATAAAAGCTTCAGAATTTAATTTCAAACTGTTTCGTTCGGTTTTGAAATTATATTGTTCGAATCAATATTTAAAATAGTCATTTTTCAAACAGTCTCGGAATTAGACGAAACCAGTTCCATTGGGTCCGTAATAGTTTGTTATTACCGGATTTCAATTTTCGTATTTATCGAAGTTAATACGTGACCGCACGATAGGTAAACGCATTGAAATTTAAAGTGAATTCAATTTATATTTAAATTTAAAATTTAGTCAAATGGGAGTACGTTATCTTCCTTTAGCTTTTCCTTGAATCACGCCATCGATCACGGAAAAATAAACGTGCTTGCACGATTCTTCTCTGATAAAATCACGGGCCTCTCCAGTGAAACAAACGAAGTCGATTCCTTCGTTCGAATTTGAGAGCAATGGCTACTCCTTTAATTTCTTCGTTCCCCTTTCTCATTTGAAAAACAAATAGCCGAGCTCTCCCATCTCAAATCAAACTGCAGCTAAAAATTTCAATTTGAAAATCGAAACGAAAGTGGCCGCTACTTTTAATTCCTCTCCCCTCAGATTCAATTTACCAAAATCAAGCTCACGAGAGGTGAGCATCGCGAACGAAGGTGGAGGCGCGACGTGGGATGGGAGCTGCTAGGGTTGCAAGCACGATCGATTCGCGATGGCGATCGATAGGACTGGCGGCGCTTGGAGATTGAGGGGATGTTGGCGTGCTCGCGAGTAGCGCAGCAGGCGGCGATGGTCTCGACCCAAGATGGGGAAGCGGCGACGTGAGCTCGCGAGGTCTGGAGAAGGAGGCGATGTCGCGTTCGATCTGAAATGTGACGACGAGGCTCGCGAGTTCAATTCGAAGTATCGGCAGACCTAGGCGACTTGATTATCAGAGGGCAACGGCGATGCTAGCTGGGTCTTCTCAGTTCATTAGGGCTCAGCGACGTCGAGCAGCGACATCAGAGCACGACCTGGGTTCGCATTTGGCATTAAGGTATTAACAGTTTTGATCTAATTTGAAAATAAATAATAATATGTATATTGAGTTTGTGGATTCACAGTAAAGTTAAATAAATATGCAGATTGAAATAGATTTTTATATATACGTATATGTGAATAAGTTGACAGTAAAGAAAAATGTTAGTTAGGGAAGTTACGTGTTGTTTAAATAAAGAATTAGTTAAATTAAGTTTATAAAATGGAAATCAATTTATTTAACTTATGAAATTTTTTTTGGTAACTAGAAAATAATTGTTAAGAGAGATTTGCTAAAACTTTAAAGGTATTTATTTACAATAAAAATAAATTACGGGTAAAGTGAATTATCAATTGAAATTTAAATTAGTCAATTTATTCGAATATTAATATATCGTATAAATTATTTATACAAGGTTTGAAACCGTGAAGTAATGATCAAAAATGGAAAATGGATGGCAAATTAAAAGCTAAGGTGAGATTTTCTCACTCGAAGGAAAATTTTGATTACAGTTATTGATTGATAGATTGACTGTTTGAATGTGCTATTAGATATGATAGGATATATCTATATATAGCAATATATACATATTGGCATATGTATATATTGGATTGATTGATTCCCGCCTCGTATAGCGGATGAGACCCTATTGCGCCGTTAGTAAGCGGATTTATAAAAAACCTATATACCGCGATAATTCCGTACTGGAGCGGAATTGGTATTGTGCTAACGTCTGTGGATGCAGGGAAACAGGTTGGAGGGATCCAACTGGATTCCTCACCAGTAGTTATTTATTTACAGATATTGTGATATATTCTGTTATCATATTGATATATGATATTGACTGTTGTGATGGACTAATTGATGCTGTGGCATCATCGGATTCAGTTTTGAAAAGTAAAAATAACGACTTTTACTTTTAAAAAAGAATTTTTAAAGTGATCTTTGAAATTATATGTTCTATTGAATTGTTGAATTTATTTATTTTTAATAAATAAACGTTTAAAATTTTGAAGTTATAAAAGTTAAGATTTTTGTGAATTATGACCGTAAGGTGATTTTTGAAATAAAAGTCGATTTATTTATAAAACGGTTTAAGTTGAGATTTTTGAATAACTATAAACGATTTGTATAAAAAGATTTATAAAAATTGATATTTTATAAATCGAAATATTGGACTTATAAAACAAATTTTTTTATAAGTGTTAAAAAGAAGTATAAAAGGATTTCATAAGTAAATGAAATAAATAGATTTATAACGAGAAGTTATAAAGTGAATAGATGTTGTAGAATAAACGATTTATAAGAAATTTACTTATAAATTAGATTTTTGCACTTAATTGGGATATAAATAGAAATTGCTAAATGAAATGATTTCATAAGTTGAAATTGTTATGAAGTATAAATGTGATTTATAAACGTTGTTTATAAATCTGGAATCACTTATTTTGATAAGTAATTTTAGAAGTTAATAAGAGGAGAATTTTATAAATCGAAGTTGTTAGAAAATATAAAGGTGAATTTATAAACGTTGTTTTATGAATTCGAAATCAACCAAATTTGATGAATGTAATATAGAAGTTATTAAGGGAATTTTATCCACGATTTTGGATAGTGGATAATTCTTGGAATAAAACGTGTAGAAAAGATTGAAATGTAATTATTGAAGTATATTCACGATTTTGGATAGTGAATATATCGTTAAGTAAAATGGATAGTTTTGGAAAAGTGATATTGAAAAATGAAGTTAAACATTTTAAAGATGTTTTAAAATGTATTATAAATCGAAAGCAGAGATTTCCGCAGTTCTTGTTGAAATAGACGTTTTCGAGAAATTTAAGGAAATGGTGGACTATAACACTGTTGTTATAGTAAATGATTTCCGAAAGGAAATGTTTTGATGTAGTATTGGGATTTATATATCTATCTAAATCCGAATCCCTATACTAGTGATTTCGAGTCGTCGTAACGATGTTTTACGCAACATTCGTTTTGACTCAAATAAATGTTGAAATTTATGATTTCCTTAAAGAATGAATATATACTTAATTTGATTTAAGTATATCGAATATTTTCTAAGTGTTGAAAATAAATGATTTGTGAATTACTTATTTTTAAATAAGTATGGAAATGCTTTTCCAATATGAAGTGAACTGTTTAGAGATTTTATCTTTTAAAGATAAATTGAAAATTGAATATTTGAAATCTGTTTTCAAACGGTTAAGTGTGGAAATTATATATCTAGTAAAGATATTTTGGAAGATAAAATAATTTGGGAAAATTATTTGGAATCTGATGATGTTGCGCATCTTTATTGATAGTTAAATAACCGACTATCAATAATTACCTTTAGATAGGTATTTGTTGTGAATTGGATGAATTTGAATGCCACACTTATTTTTGAATAAGCGCTCACTATTCGGGTTAGCCGGGAAAGGACCATGGGGTCGTATAACCCATTCCGAATATGTGATACGTCGTTATGAATCGCATTTGAAGACCGGTGTTGAAGACCGGATATTTTTGAAAACGGAAGGATTACCGTCGAGTTACTCTACATCGACTGATCTTCGATTTAGAGGTTTTATCACCCTTAGTGACGGGAAGTCCTGACGTGATTGAAAATTATCCGGATGTGCAAGGGCTTCGTGAGAAGTGCCTTCGGTTCTGTTCGATCCCGGAACAGACTTGTATGGATTGTGTGTCTGACGTTACAATTTGAGATATAAAGCTGATTTTTTTTTCAAATACATTTCTGTTGGTGGCGGAGAATTTACTCTCTTAGCTTAACACCCTTCTCTGAGACGTACGAGCTCAGAGGTTATGTAGTTGAAATTCATCAGCGATATATCCCAATTTGGTAACGTGGCATACTGAGTGTTGCTGTGAAATGATCAGTGTTTGATCATTTGTGATATGATCATTTGTTTGATCTTATATCTTTGTGATCATAGGTTGATCATTTTGTTTGACCCGAAGCAGGGCTTTTTGAGAAAGCGTAGCTTTGTGGACGAGACTTCGTCGAGCCTCACACCCCGGAAATGGTCGAAACAGGAAGGATGCGGCAAGGTTCTAGGGAGTAGCGCCCCTTAGTGTATGTCATTCCTTCTGGATAAAGGTGGTATCATGGTATGGAGCCCAGATACTTAACCTCTGTGGTTACTGCATTATTATTTCTATGTGGTTTGTTGGAAATCGGGGATCCTCGGGAAGATCGGTGACGATCGGGGGATGGCATACGCGTGTCAGTAGTTACCTATTTTTGCAGAGGTAACCCGGCCTTGTGTTGGCAGAGATCCGGTTAGGTTCTCGGGTCGTCTATTCCAGGGACGTACCCATCGTGGATAGGAAGTTCCTTAGCCTGACCATTTGTTGGAAATCCAAAGAAACAATACGTGACTTGTACGGTATTAGTTGTAGAACCTGCCATTCACTTATGGTGGCGCCCCACTGTTTGGATGGTAGCTATAGTAGGAATAGTTCGAAATGTCTATGCTGGCTAAGATTAATATTATACTTTCGAAATGTTTTCTACACTATGCACTAATAATAATATCAAAAAGAATTTGATTTTGCGTAGTAAGCATCTTTGACTATCATAAGAAGAAATCTCCTCCAATTCTGCGTTTGCATTGTGTGTGTGGTGGGAGGTCTTATGGTAGTTTCATGTTCCAAAAGCATTGCGAATTGACTTTAAAAATTATCCTGTTGTTTATTATAAAGAATAACTGTTTTACGATCTCACACCAGTCACCATGACTGACTCGGAGTTTATTGTTCCCTTCTAAACTCTGGGTGCCCACAAATTTCCACACGGGCAGCCTAGAGTTATGTTATCAGGATATTCTGGATATTCTGGAGCTTTGGAGATAAGCTGGATGGCGAGACGTAGTATTTGTATCTGATAGTATTTATTCCGCTGTATACTCTGTATAAGGACAAGTTATATGACTGTCCATTGTTGTATATGACTCTGATGACTGATGTATGTATAAACTGATAAAATTCTTTGTTTTAAAGATTATTCATTTATCTATTATATATTGTCCCGCTGCGATGTGTAAGATTCTGATATTGTTTTCTGTTGCTGTTCTGTCGTTCGGTTGTTGTTTTTCTTTCTTTTTCTTCTATCTTCTCTTCCTCCTCTTCTTTTAAATATTAAAGTTTCGCGTTTTCGCCATCCGATTGTTCGGCAATTGCTACAGTGGACGTAGCAGTGTCGGGTTTTCGGAAGACGGATTTGCGGGTCTTTACAGTTGGTATCAGAGCATATGGTTAAGCGACAACCCTGCTCTGTTGGGTGTTACTCATTAGAGATAGAGTCAGCAGTACTCTAGAATGAGTTTGAGTGTAATAATAAATATGAGTGCGTATTTGTTATTTGAATATAAAATTGCTTTGTATTGTGATGATTGGTTTATTGAGTGGTATATGAACCTTCGTCGGCACAGTCTTGCAAAACTGTATCGAAGGGGTTTCTAAACACTTGAATAGAACAATTCGGCATAGTATTGTTTTAAAATAGGGTGAATGAGATAATTTTGCCCAAAACTATTTTCGTATAGAAAAGAAATGTTTTTCTATAAAGCACTATAGTATATGGTTGTATGGATGTTAGGAAGTAATAATAGTGAATTATCATCACTGAAATTAAATAAGAAATGGAAATTGTAATTCCAAAGTTAAGAAATAAATTCACATATAAATGAAATTTAAGAATGTAAATTATAAATGTGAATTGTAATTTAAAACGGAATTCCAGAGAAGTTTTTGGTAATGTTTTGAAAGAAATTTGAAAATTTTTGGAGATTTGGAAAGTTTAAATTCTTTTTGAGTTGAAAATGAATTTCAAAGGTTTTGGAAAAGTATTCTGAAGAGATGAAAGCTCTAAACTCTTTTCGGTCGCTGGAAAATAACTTCGATGATGACCGCGGCATCACCGGTGTTCATTTTCGGGTTTCTAAAAGAGGAATTGCTGCCAAATTGTTTTAAATGGAAGTTGTTTAGAAAATTTGGGGTTTGTTTTGGAAATTCAAAGGATGATTTGAATTGTTTCAAAAAAATGGTTTTGAAAGGTTGAATATAAGTTGTATAACTTATAAAATGAGAAAATGTAAGTGAAATAAATGATGTTTAATGGGAATATAACTTAAGAAATGACGAATGAATTTGATTTTGGGTATCAAAATTTATTACTGAATTGAATATGAACTTGAGTTATATAAGTGAAATTCAACTTGAAATGTTAAATGGATTAGCAATTGAATAAATAAATGTATTGGATGTTAATCAATCTAATGAAAGTAAATTGATATGGAAGAATGAATGTAAGTGTAAATTCATTGAAGCTAATTGAATGAATGTGTGAATAAATAAATTTTCAATGAAGGGAATTCACAATTGTACGTGAATAAGATTAGAACTGAATGTTGAAAACGAATGTGAATAAATGAATTAGTAACTGAAACTAATTTAAAATAGTGCGGTTATGAATGGAAGATAACTGATAAATTCAATATTCAGAAGTTAAATAGAATTCAAATTGAATAGTAATTGTGAATTGAATTCAAATGAAAATTGAAATGCAAAATTGAATGAAATAGATATGTAGCTTCAATAGTGAAGTAATGATGATATAAGCAGTTATATTGAAATTTTTGTAATAGAATTTGCAAAATGGTTTGGATATATGTAACTAGATATTATGGCTAGTAGGATATACAGGTTTATGAAGGAATTGGAATTTAATTTCAAAGATAATTTGAATTGCTCGAAAAAGGTGAGTATTTGAATTCAAATATGAGTTTTTGATGATTTCTGGTCTAGCCGCTTGGCTTTTTCTTTTTCTTTTTGAAATCTGAGAGTCCGTAGGGACATTTTGTAGTCGTGCCGTATTAGCCGCGCAAAGGAGACGCTGGCGAAATTTTTCGAAAATTTAGAGTGTTAGAAAAATTTTGAGAAAATTTGGAAGTTTAAATTTGAATTTAAACTCGAATTTGAATTTAGAAATTAAACAATGTTGTTTGGAACTTAAAATTTAAGTTGGAAAGATAGTTGAATTAATAACGAATCTTTAGTAGAAAGATTTGTTTTGATAGATTGATAAAACTATTGAATTGTGAAAAATAGTAGACGAGTTAAGGACTTTTTTTCCTAACTTGTAATTTCGAGGACGAAATTCTTTTAAGGGGGGAAGTCTGTAACGACCCAGAATTTTGAACGAATTAAATTGAAAATATTTAATTTATTTTAAATATTTGAACGGTAATTTAATTTGAATCCCGAATATAACTTTAAATCGGCGATTAAATTATAGAATTTAATCTGTTGATAGTTGGATAAAAAATTCGAATCTTCAAATTTAGACCGATTAAAAATATTTCAAAAGTTTGTAAAATTCATATAGATGATACTGAAGATAATAAAAGCTTCAGAATTTAATTTCAAACTGTTTCGTTCGGTTTTGAAATTATATTGTTCGAATCAATATTTAAAATAGTCATTTTTCAAACAGTCTCGGAATTAGACGAAACCAGTTCCATTGGGTCCGTAATAGTTTGTTATTACCGGATTTCAATTTTCGTATTTATCGAAGTTAATACGTGACCGCACGATAGGTAAACGCATTGAAATTTAAAGTGAATTCAATTTATATTTAAATTTAAAATTTAGTCAAATGGGAGTACGTTATCTTCCTTTAGCTTTTCCTTGAATCACGCCATCGATCACGGAAAAATAAACGTGCTTGCACGATTCTTCTCTGATAAAATCACGGGCCTCTCCAGTGAAACAAACGAAGTCGATTCCTTCGTTCGAATTTGAGAGCAATGGCTACTCCTTTAATTTCTTCGTTCCCCTTTCTCATTTGAAAAACAAATAGCCGAGCTCTCCCATCTCAAATCAAACTGCAGCTAAAAATTTCAATTTGAAAATCGAAACGAAAGTGGCCGCTACTTTTAATTCCTCTCCCCTCAGATTCAATTTACCAAAATCAAGCTCACGAGAGGTGAGCATCGCGAACGAAGGTGGAGGCGCGACGTGGGATGGGAGCTGCTAGGGTTGCAAGCACGATCGATTCGCGATGGCGATCGATAGGACTGGCGGCGCTTGGAGATTGAGGGGATGTTGGCGTGCTCGCGAGTAGCGCAGCAGGCGGCGATGGTCTCGACCCAAGATGGGGAAGCGGCGACGTGAGCTCGCGAGGTCTGGAGAAGGAGGCGATGTCGCGTTCGATCTGAAATGTGACGACGAGGCTCGCGAGTTCAATTCGAAGTATCGGCAGACCTAGGCGACTTGATTATCAGAGGGCAACGGCGATGCTAGCTGGGTCTTCTCAGTTCATTAGGGCTCAGCGACGTCGAGCAGCGACATCAGAGCACGACCTGGGTTCGCATTTGGCATTAAGGTATTAACAGTTTTGATCTAATTTGAAAATAAATAATAATATGTATATTGAGTTTGTGGATTCACAGTAAAGTTAAATAAATATGCAGATTGAAATAGATTTTTATATATACGTATATGTGAATAAGTTGACAGTAAAGAAAAATGTTAGTTAGGGAAGTTACGTGTTGTTTAAATAAAGAATTAGTTAAATTAAGTTTATAAAATGGAAATCAATTTATTTAACTTATGAAATTTTTTTTGGTAACTAGAAAATAATTGTTAAGAGAGATTTGCTAAAACTTTAAAGGTATTTATTTACAATAAAAATAAATTACGGGTAAAGTGAATTATCAATTGAAATTTAAATTAGTCAATTTATTCGAATATTAATATATCGTATAAATTATTTATACAAGGTTTGAAACCGTGAAGTAATGATCAAAAATGGAAAATGGATGGCAAATTAAAAGCTAAGGTGAGATTTTCTCACTCGAAGGAAAATTTTGATTACAGTTATTGATTGATAGATTGACTGTTTGAATGTGCTATTAGATATGATAGGATATATCTATATATAGCAATATATACATATTGGCATATGTATATATTGGATTGATTGATTCCCGCCTCGTATAGCGGATGAGACCCTATTGCGCCGTTAGTAAGCGGATTTATAAAAAACCTATATACCGCGATAATTCCGTACTGGAGCGGAATTGGTATTGTGCTAACGTCTGTGGATGCAGGGAAACAGGTTGGAGGGATCCAACTGGATTCCTCACCAGTAGTTATTTATTTACAGATATTGTGATATATTCTGTTATCATATTGATATATGATATTGACTGTTGTGATGGACTAATTGATGCTGTGGCATCATCGGATTCAGTTTTGAAAAGTAAAAATAACGACTTTTACTTTTAAAAAAGAATTTTTAAAGTGATCTTTGAAATTATATGTTCTATTGAATTGTTGAATTTATTTATTTTTAATAAATAAACGTTTAAAATTTTGAAGTTATAAAAGTTAAGATTTTTGTGAATTATGACCGTAAGGTGATTTTTGAAATAAAAGTCGATTTATTTATAAAACGGTTTAAGTTGAGATTTTTGAATAACTATAAACGATTTGTATAAAAAGATTTATAAAAATTGATATTTTATAAATCGAAATATTGGACTTATAAAACAAATTTTTTTATAAGTGTTAAAAAGAAGTATAAAAGGATTTCATAAGTAAATGAAATAAATAGATTTATAACGAGAAGTTATAAAGTGAATAGATGTTGTAGAATAAACGATTTATAAGAAATTTACTTATAAATTAGATTTTTGCACTTAATTGGGATATAAATAGAAATTGCTAAATGAAATGATTTCATAAGTTGAAATTGTTATGAAGTATAAATGTGATTTATAAACGTTGTTTATAAATCTGGAATCACTTATTTTGATAAGTAATTTTAGAAGTTAATAAGAGGAGAATTTTATAAATCGAAGTTGTTAGAAAATATAAAGGTGAATTTATAAACGTTGTTTTATGAATTCGAAATCAACCAAATTTGATGAATGTAATATAGAAGTTATTAAGGGAATTTTATCCACGATTTTGGATAGTGGATAATTCTTGGAATAAAACGTGTAGAAAAGATTGAAATGTAATTATTGAAGTATATTCACGATTTTGGATAGTGAATATATCGTTAAGTAAAATGGATAGTTTTGGAAAAGTGATATTGAAAAATGAAGTTAAACATTTTAAAGATGTTTTAAAATGTATTATAAATCGAAAGCAGAGATTTCCGCAGTTCTTGTTGAAATAGACGTTTTCGAGAAATTTAAGGAAATGGTGGACTATAACACTGTTGTTATAGTAAATGATTTCCGAAAGGAAATGTTTTGATGTAGTATTGGGATTTATATATCTATCTAAATCCGAATCCCTATACTAGTGATTTCGAGTCGTCGTAACGATGTTTTACGCAACATTCGTTTTGACTCAAATAAATGTTGAAATTTATGATTTCCTTAAAGAATGAATATATACTTAATTTGATTTAAGTATATCGAATATTTTCTAAGTGTTGAAAATAAATGATTTGTGAATTACTTATTTTTAAATAAGTATGGAAATGCTTTTCCAATATGAAGTGAACTGTTTAGAGATTTTATCTTTTAAAGATAAATTGAAAATTGAATATTTGAAATCTGTTTTCAAACGGTTAAGTGTGGAAATTATATATCTAGTAAAGATATTTTGGAAGATAAAATAATTTGGGAAAATTATTTGGAATCTGATGATGTTGCGCATCTTTATTGATAGTTAAATAACCGACTATCAATAATTACCTTTAGATAGGTATTTGTTGTGAATTGGATGAATTTGAATGCCACACTTATTTTTGAATAAGCGCTCACTATTCGGGTTAGCCGGGAAAGGACCATGGGGTCGTATAACCCATTCCGAATATGTGATACGTCGTTATGAATCGCATTTGAAGACCGGTGTTGAAGACCGGATATTTTTGAAAACGGAAGGATTACCGTCGAGTTACTCTACATCGACTGATCTTCGATTTAGAGGTTTTATCACCCTTAGTGACGGGAAGTCCTGACGTGATTGAAAATTATCCGGATGTGCAAGGGCTTCGTGAGAAGTGCCTTCGGTTCTGTTCGATCCCGGAACAGACTTGTATGGATTGTGTGTCTGACGTTACAATTTGAGATATAAAGCTGATTTTTTTTTTTCAAATACATTTCTGTTGGTGGCGGAGAATTTACTCTCTTAGCTTAACACCCTTCTCTGAGACGTACGAGCTCAGAGGTTATGTAGTTGAAATTCATCAGCGATATATCCCAATTTGGTAACGTGGCATACTGAGTGTTGCTGTGAAATGATCAGTGTTTGATCATTTGTGATATGATCATTTGTTTGATCTTATATCTTTGTGATCATAGGTTGATCATTTTGTTTGACCCGAAGCAGGGCTTTTTGAGAAAGCGTAGCTTTGTGGACGAGACTTCGTCGAGCCTCACACCCCGGAAATGGTCGAAACAGGAAGGATGCGGCAAGGTTCTAGGGAGTAGCGCCCCTTAGTGTATGTCATTCCTTCTGGATAAAGGTGGTATCATGGTATGGAGCCCAGATACTTAACCTCTGTGGTTACTGCATTATTATTTCTATGTGGTTTGTTGGAAATCGGGGATCCTCGGGAAGATCGGTGACGATCGGGGGATGGCATACGCGTGTCAGTAGTTACCTATTTTTGCAGAGGTAACCCGGCCTTGTGTTGGCAGAGATCCGGTTAGGTTCTCGGGTCGTCTATTCCAGGGACGTACCCATCGTGGATAGGAAGTTCCTTAGCCTGACCATTTGTTGGAAATCCAAAGAAACAATACGTGACTTGTACGGTATTAGTTGTAGAACCTGCCATTCACTTATGGTGGCGCCCCACTGTTTGGATGGTAGCTATAGTAGGCATAGTTCGAAATGTCTATGCTGGCTAAGATTAATATTATACTTTCGAAATGTTTTCTACACTATGCACTAATAATAATATCAAAAAGAATTTGATTTTGCGTAGTAAGCATCTTTGACTATCATAAGAAGAAATCTCCTCCAATTCTGCGTTTGCATTGTGTGTGTGGTGGGAGGTCTTATGGTAGTTTCATGTTCCAAAAGCATTGCGAATTGACTTTAAAAATTATCCTGTTGTTTATTATAAAGAATAACTGTTTTACGATCTCACACCAGTCACCATGACTGACTCGGAGTTTATTGTTCCCTTCTAAACTCTGGGTGCCCACAAATTTCCACACGGGCAGCCTAGAGTTATGTTATCAGGATATTCTGGATATTCTGGAGCTTTGGAGATAAGCTGGATGGCGAGACGTAGTATTTGTATCTGATAGTATTTATTCCGCTGTATACTCTGTATAAGGACAAGTTATATAACTGTCCATTGTTGTATATGACTCTGATGACTGATGTATGTATAAACTGATAAAATTCTTTGTTTTAAAGATTATTCATTTATCTATTATATATTGTCCCGCTGCGATGTGTAAGATTCTGATATTGTTTTCTGTTGCTGTTCTGTCGTTCGGTTGTTGTTTTTCTTTCTTTTTCTTCTATCTTCTCTTCCTCCTCTTCTTTTAAATATTAAAGTTTCGCGTTTTCGCCATCCGATTGTTCGGCAATTGCTACAGTGGACGTAGCAGTGTCGGGTTTTCGGAAGACGGATTTGCGGGTCTTTACACAAGTCGATGGGGTGTGAAAACTCGGAAGGTGTAAGGAAGCTGATGGGTGGGATCTCCTTTGTGGGGTGGCCGAGAACATAAATTGGTTGTGGTCGCGGTGGCATGTGAGTGGTTGTAGGTGTGTTTTATTGTTGGGCTCCCTGTTTTGTTGCAGCCAACCAATGATAAACCACCATTTTCGTACTTGGAGCTTGAGATTCGATATGTGCGTTGTTGCCTTCTAATGATACTAAAAGGGAATTGGTCGTTTCTTACCTGTTTCGTCGTCCCTCACCGTGCCTTGTGGTGATGCGGGGGATGACTAATGGTTGTACCTTCTTTGGCGTTGATCGACGATGTTATTTGTCGTTGGTGAAGTTGGTCATTGAGTGGTTCCAAAGTTTTATGGATATGGCGTATTGGTTAAGATTTCAAGGGTGGGTCCCTTGTTTGAATCCAAATTGTATCTCGGTTTGTCCGCACTTTGTGAAAAGACATCGCAAGATTGTGTCGTCATCTCTTTTAGTTAAGAGTGTGTGCGTCATATTGTCGGTGCCTTTAAGGACGTGCTACCTGGTTGATCCTGCCAGTAGTCATATGCTTGTCTCAAAGATTAAGCCATGCATGTGTAAGTATTAACAAATTTAGACCGTCGTGAGACAGGTTAGTTTTACCCTACTGATGATGCGTCGCTGGCACAAAGGCCATGCGATCGGTCAAGTTATAATGAAATCATCAAAGCATCGGACAAAGCCCGTGTCAGCCTTTTATCTAATAAATGCATCCCTTCCAAAAGTCGGGTTTTGTTGCACGTATTAGCTCTAGAATTACTACGGTTATCCGAGTAGCACGTACCATCAAACAAACTATAACTGATTTAATGAGCCATTCGCAGTTTCACAGTCTGAATTAACTAGAAATACAGATTAATTAACCTAAGCAACCGGGAGTTGTAATTTTCTTGGAGTAAAGGATTTCTATAGGAAATTCAAGTGTAACTCCAAGTGTGAAGGAATTTTCAGAATCTGGAAGTAAGATTGTCAAGTGTAACTGTTTGGCTATTCCAGATAGGAGAAGTAGTTTGAAGTGCTCTAATGATTGTGGAGTGGAGTTAAGTTCTGGATTTCGATGTATTTTCGGAAAACCATTTTGTTGAGTAGGATCCAGAAATTGGTTTGATGTTGGTCTAGTCTGTTTCAATAAGCATCAACAAGAGCTAAGCTGATCAAGAAGGATGAAGTGACTCAGGATCATCAAAGGAGATATAAGGTGTGGAAAAACTAAAGAGCTAGTTCCAGAAGTATTATGAGATTTTTCTGTGTTCTCAAGAGGATTAGTTCTTTGATCTATAGGATTAAATGGCCAGTTCGGATAACTGGAATTCATTTTATTTCACGTATCTCTGAGGGAATACGTGTTTGATCTGTCACTGGTTGTGGGATCAGCAGTTCAGAAGGATTTGGTAGTTGAGATGGTTTTGAGTTTAGTCTGATATTTTGTTCAGATTTGTAATCTAGATGGGAAGGAGTTCTAGATTATTGTAGATAGTTAGTAAAGATCCTGTAGAACGAGTATCCCGATATATATATATACTTGGGGAAACTCGAGAAAATTCTATCCAGAATTTTGAACTGGATAGTTAAATTTGTTTGATTAAATTGTTTGCTATGATTGTTAGAATATGATTGATATGTATGGTTGCTGTTTGAAATTAAAATTAAAATTTTGCTGGGTTATTAAATTATCTTTGCTTTTAAATTTCGGGGACGAAATTATTTTAAGGGGGAAGGAATGTGATATCCCGGAATTTTGGCAATATCAATTTAATAATCTTTATTAATAATTAAATTGATTTGTTGATTTTATTTTATAAATTGACAAGTTTAATTCTTTTAAAAGTTAATAATATTTTAAATTGGCAATACTTATTAATATCTTTTCTAAACAATTTAAAATTGGTAAGATTTATCTTCCAAAGCTTATATAAATGTTTTCTATTTATAATGTATATATATTGATGTATATATTATAAATAGGGAGTCTTTAATTTAATAAAGGATATGTTTTCAAATTATAATATATATGTATATATATTGTGATTGGAGTTATGTTATAAAATTCAAACATAAGATAAATTGATTTGTAAAAATATATATAAAGTTAAAATAAGTTTCTCAAGCATATAAAAATATGTTATAAATATTTGATCAAAGCATAAGCTACTATAAATAATTGTTTTCATAAATTCATATTTGTATATTTATATAGAAATGTAAAAGCTTATTTATAAAAAGATAAATACATTATATACATGTAAATATTTTATAAATACTTAGGTATAGCTTAAATAAATTAATAAAAGACAAGATTTACACTTGTAAACATATGGAGGCTTGGATTTCATATGTGTAAGATAAGTAACAACATAAGAAGACAAGTGGCTATTTTTCTCTTTAAATTAAAGTAATAAATAAAATTTATATGAAAGAAGAAGAAAATCTGTTTTCACTTTTCAGTTTAAGTTCATCTTTTCATCATTTTTTCAACTAAAAATACAATTGGAATCAAAAGAAAAGATAAATCTGGAAATCAAAATTCAAAGAAAGAAATAAAACTGGAAATACAAATCAGAGAAAAGAAGATCAAGGCTAATTACAACATCAGTTTCAAATTCTTCAAGTACAATCAGATAAGGTAGATCTAACAACAAACAACTAAATGCAAGGATCAACAACAAGATTTAAATTCAACAAAGAAAAAAGAAATCAAGTTCTAAAAGCAAATATCAGCCTGGAACGAAATCCGTCCTCTGTCTCTGTTCAAAGTTTCTGGTGAGTAAACCTTTCTTTTAAAAACAGTTTTTTTTTTAAAATCTGTGATTAAACTTTGATGCAAGTGATAGATTTGTGTTGTGATGATGTATATTGTTGCATGAATGTTGGCTATGAATGCATGTTGTAAATATGATATGTTTGTGTATATATGAGTTTCTGTATATATATCTTCTCTGTTTAAATATACAGGCTCCAAATCCATAAATAAATTCATATCTTCTAAACAAATTAATATTAGACCTTGATCTTAAAAGATAAAATGATTGTAACCATGTAAATTCATGTTTAATAATGGTTTCAATAATTTATATTCAGTAATTAATTCGAATTAGTAAAATTACAGTTAAAATTGGGGTTAAGTCAAAAATTGAAGTTCATAATTTCGAATTTGAAGTTTACTACTAAAATTGTATTAAAGATTGATGAATTTTAGGGGTTGAAGCGGGATTTTTAGGTTAGTAATTGCTGTGCTATACTATATTAAACAGAATTAGTACTTTTTCTAAATTCTGATGAACGGGAGAATTTTAGATGGCGGGCTTTGGTCTGGAGGAAGGTAGTGGCAGAGTGGTCTCTGAAAAAAAATGATTACCAGAATTTTAGTTGGCCGTGGTGGCCAAGGAAGGGAGGAGTAGGGTTTTGTTGCTTGTTTGGATGGGCCGTGTATTCGAGGCGATGGCGACGACTGAGTTGATTCGTAGGCGATCGCAAGGTGAGGAGTCACATCTGGAAGTCGAGGCGAATTTCGGGTGTGAACGACGAAGTTCATCGATGTCAGGATCGACGTGGAGGGATGGATTTTCCGATGGTGTTGGTTTAGTCGTATGGGTTGTGAGCTCGATTTGGATTCTCGATCGAATCGCGTGTTCTGGGTTATTGCATGTTGTTGCCGTAGTTGTAGTCGACTTGTCGGAGGCCGGAGTGGAGATCATCGGCGGCCAGGGACAGTGTGCACGTGGATGTGCACGTTCGCGTGTATCAGGATGGGTTTGTTGGAGACGAAGGAGTTTTGCTCGGGTTTTTCTTTGGGTACGCTAGAGATTTACTCGAAGCAGGAAGTATAGGGGTGGGTTTCGTGTTTGCTTCGGGAAGATTAGGGGTTTGCTCGAGTTTTGGTGAAGGCAGGGTTTTAAGTGTTCAGGCTTTCAGAATTAAATAGTAAATGTTAAGTTTTTAAACAAGAAAATTGATTTTGGTAAATAATTCAAGTTTTAACAAAGTTAAATCAGTTTTACTATTATGAAAATAAATTGCTTTCAAAGAATAAATATTTAACAAGTTTAAATATATTGAAATGTAATAAGTGTTTTAAAGGGTAGAAAGAGTAGATTTCAAAATGATTTTTATCAAAAATTTATTTAATAACTTAGAAAAGTTTTGAAGATTTTAAAGTTAAATTTAGAATGTTTAATTTGTTTAAAATAATAATAATTGATTTACCAAATGTTTATTTTTTTAAATAAAGTTTAATGATAAAGTTTTAGTAATCAGTTTTAATAAGAAGTTTATCAAGGGTAAATAAATGTGTAAGATAATTAAGATAATTCAATTATTATTAATAATTTAAGAGTTATGGGTTTATATAAATAATCTAATCAAGATAATGTTTTTCTTAATTAAGGGTCTTATTAAATATAATAAGTTAAGAAATTATTTAATTAATTTTAAATAATTAGTTAAATAATTAACTAAGTAATTGATTAGTGATTAATTAAAGATAATCACTTATGATTTTATTAAGTGTAAATACGTACTTGATGAAGTAATTGATGAATAATTACTAGAGGTAATTAATTAAGTAAAGAGTAATGATTTAGTAAGGTGATTAGAGGATAATTACTTTATGAAAGAAATTAAGTGGAAGTGATTAAGGGTTAATCACTTAGTAATTAATCAAAGAATTAATTAATATAATAAATTAAAGTTTTAAGCTAATTAATTAAAGAATAATTAATTAATGAAAGTAAATAAAGGTTAATTTCTTAATGGAAGTAATTAAGGAATTAATTACTAAATGTAATTAATTAAGTTTAATGTGATTAGTTTAAGTCAATTAATTAAGTTTAATTAATTCAAGATAATTACTAGATGATTTGTTAAGTATAATTACTTAATATAATTAATAAGTGTAATTATTTAGGGAAGTAATTAAAGGTAATTACTGGATATAATTGAATAAAGATAATGGAAGTAATTTGAATTAAATTACTTTGTAATTAATCAAGGGATTAATTAAGATAATTAATTAAGAAGTAATTAATTTATTTAAAGAAGTAATTAAGGGTAGTTAATTACTGGATGAGATTAATCAAGGTGATTAATAAATGTGGTTTAATTAAAGATTAATTACTTAATGTAATTAATTTAAATGGAGTAATTAATTAAAGAAGTAATTAAGAAATCATTAATTAAATATAGTTATGATGTAATTAAGGGTTGATTAAGTCAAACTAATTAATCAATAATAAGTGATTATAGAATAATTAATTAATGAAATTAATTAAGGATTAAAGAAATTAATTATAATTAATTAATTAATGAAGTAATTAAAGTTAATTACTATAATGGTTAAGGATAATTAATTTATATAATGTAACAACCCTGTATTTTACAATTATTTTTTTTATTGATTTTTCCAGATTTAAAAGCTTTATTTATGAAAAAGAATAAATTTTGTTATTTTAAGTATAAACTTTGACTTTGATGTGGATTAGAATTCCAAATATGACTAAATTTAATATTTCCTGAAAATGTGAATTTTGGTCAATAGTCAAACTTTGACTTTTAAGTTTAAATTTTTAATAGTTTGAAATTATAAATTTTATCTTTTATTATGAAAATAGATTTAATAACTTGAACACTACTTTTCGTTTCGTTGAAAACGGAGTTAAAATGTAAAAGTTATGTACATTTCAATTTTGAGTATAAATTGTTTATTTTGCAATTTTGTTATTTTAAATTGTATAAATTATATTTTTCTTTGTCATATTTTATTTTAATATGTGTTAATATGTTATTTTATGTATATTTTGTCTTTTAAATATTTATAAAGTGATGTTTGAATTTTTCCAAAGCTCATTGAATTTATTTTCTATTTTTAAAGGTAGTTTCCATTTTTCTGCTATTTTCTTCATTTAAATTGTATTTAATTAAAATTTATTTATTCATTTTTATGTATGCATTTTTTTTTATGTTTTTATCTTTATTTATAAATATTTTTAAGTACATAAAAAGTTTCCATAGTTCATTGCATTTATTTACCATATTTTCAAGACTAGTTGCAAATTTTGCTGTTTTATTTAATTAAATTATATATATTTAATATTTAGTTATTTATTTTTTTGTTATTTACTAAATTTTCGTATTTTTATCTGATTTTATATTTATATTTCAGTTATATAAAATTAAAATAAAATAAATGGAAATTTGAAAGGACTTAAGTTGTAAATTGTGTGACTTTTCATTAACCAAACCCTTCATTTTTCCATAACGGCTCATTTATTCTTTTGTAACCGTGTATGCCTTATTGTTTCACGTGAAAGACTTCTCTTTCATTCACAATTCACGGCCAAAAACATTTCTGAAGTTGTTTGGGTAATGGCTTCATCTTCTCTACCTTTCTCTTCTTCATTTCCTATTAAATTTTCTATTGTTTTGCTTGATTCTTCCATAGCTTTGCTCGGCTAAACCCTCCACCATCTCCACCATAGCCTCGACCACCATCCCCTACCACTCTTCCTTGGCATCATCTCCAGCCATCATTTCAGATCCATCCATGGTCGTGACCTCTCCTTGAAGCTAGCACCACAAAACAATGTCAAAAACTCCAAAACAATGCACTAGTCACCACTATTACTTCACCACCTTCATCCACCACCTTGGCCACCACCATAGCCGCCACCACCACATTGTTTTGACCACTTACCATCACCCCTTACCTCTGTCCAGATCTGGAGCAAGCATGGCCAAGCCCAAACAATGACTAGACCGAGCCTAGTGTGCACCAAAACCACTCCTTTTGGCCTTGACTCTTTGTCTTCTTCATGTGTAACTCCTACCATCATCATTCCATTGTTTTGCCTTCTTTTTGCTGACCATTGGATGACTATTTTAGGTCTAGACCTGATCATAGCTGAGCCAAATGATGTCATGGCCAAGCACTTGAATGGTTGAGGCAAGGTCAAGTCATCTATTTCTTTGTTGCTCCTTATTTAAAATTGTTTCAATATTGTTTGTGTTGAATATTTATGTATACATTGTCTTGTTTTGTTTATATGTATACAAGGCAATTATATTTGGTTCTCCACTCTCAAATCATATTCATGTTGTCGTGCCTTCAAAGATTCTGTGTTATGTGTTTGGTCGTCATCTCCAGCTTAAACAAGTGAGTTATTCTCACCAGACAATATGTACCTATATAACTAGTAAATTGACACCCTGCGAATCTGTAGAAATATATTACCATGTTATATATGCTTATATTATTATCATATGATGTTCACACCTGTTATTACACCTGTTATATCATATGTTATTGTTATTTAATGTTATTCTGTTATTTATATCAGTTATCACCATTGCAAGTTCCCTGTAGACTAGAATCACTATGGGTTGAAATGATACATACCCGAATGGACTTTAGAATAAGGAAAAATCGTTATGGGCTGAAATGATAGGCCTGAATGGTTTTTATTTAATTTATTTTAACTTGGGATTGCGGGTTTGAAATGATAGAACCCGGATTTTTCTTTTTAAACTGCGGATTGAAATGATACATATCCGTATCACTTGACCTAGGTTAGAAAACTATATACAGGCCCGTGGTTATTTTATAAAGTGTTTTGGATATTTTTAAGTATTTCAAAAATTATAAATTTGTGAAATTTGATTTAAACATATTTTGAAATATTTTGAATTAAAGAAATTATGATTTTTCTATGTGTTAAAAATGTAATAAATGAATGTTTAAAAGTGATCTTTTAAAAATATAACTTGACTTGGAAATGTGAAATTTAGTTTTAATTAAAGGTTTAAGTTAATTAAATAAAATTGGAAATTTAGTTAAATTTATGAAATGGTAATTAAACTCTGAATTTGATTTGACAGCATTTTTGAAATGTATGTAAAAGATATTACAGCATTTTTGCAAATGATGTAGTTTTTTAAATGAACTAAAAGTTAATTTGAAATAAAGGATATTATAGCACTTTGTAAGTGCTGTAGTGGTTAAACTTAACATTTAAGTTTATTTTAAATTTAATGGAAATATATTACAGCATTTATGTGCTGTCGTTTTGTTAAATGAACTATTTTAAAACTATAACTTTACGTAGCATTTTGTAAGTGCTACAGAAACTATATTTTGTTATTTTAATAAATTTTATGAAAAATAACCTTTGGAAAATGATATAATTTTTGGAAATTAAATGTTAAATTTCTAAAGAAAATGAAGTGATATTTAAATGGTTTTAAATGGAAGAATTTGAGTTTTAATGTGAGTTTAAAATGGTATTTAAATTTAATAAAATGAATGGATTTAAATGGTATTTAAATGAATTAAAATGAATGATGTTTTGAATAATATTTTGATATTTTGAAATGGATTTGAACTCAAATGATATCTTGATAATAAAATGACTTGTAACGAAGTTTTGAAAAGAAACGTGTAAAGTTCTATTAATGAAAGAAATATGTAAAGTTTTAATTTATGAAAGAAACGTGTAAAGTTCTATTAATGAAAGAATATGTAGAGTTTTAATTTATGAAAGAGACATGTAAAGTTTTAATTTATGGAAGAATATGTAAAGTTTTTAATTTATGAAAGAAACATGGAAAGTCTTAATTAATGAAAGAAACATGTAAGTCTTAATCAGTGTAATATTGAATAAAATAATAAATGCCCTTTTTGTAATAAAACGTAAATTAAAACGTACATTTGATAATGTAAGTTTAATTAGTGTAATATTGATTAAATGATAAATGCTCTTTACTGTAATAGAAATGTAAGTTAAAAGTACATTTAATATGTAAGTTTTAATTTATGTAAATGACACATTTTAATGACTAAAATAATAAAGTTTCATTATTGTAATGATAATGTAAGTTAATAAGGTACTCTTAACTTAACATTAGAATTTCAGCATTAAATTGGATATTACAGTAACAAAGTTTATTTAACTATAAGGCTATGATAAAATGACCATGTTAAAAATTTGTAAGTATATAAATACTTTGATTATATAAAATGTTAAATTGGAAAGTATTACATTCCAAAAATGCTATGATTACTTAAGGTTACATTACCAAAATGCTATGATAATTTAAAGGAAGATTTCAAGTTTAATAAATTAAAGGAAATATTCAGTGATTTTGAAATTTGGGTTTTATTGAAATGATGTATTATTGAATTGGTTTTGAAATGGAAATGATATATTTTTGAATTGGTTTTGAATAGATATGTTTTGGGTTTGAAAGTATGTATTAGTTTGAAATAAATGATATGATTTTGAAATGGTTTAAAGGATGTATTTTGATTTGAAACATAAACTATTTTTAAAAGTTATAACCACGGGTTATAATAACGATTGGTTGGCAAAGAGACCGGGATCGGATATGGACATACTCTCTGTCGATACCGAAAACCACTTTGACAACCGTGTACGCGGTGGAGATTCCAGAATGAAGTAGGATGGTGGCGACGTTCTTAAGGTATGTTACGTGGACCCAACTCCCGTGAGTTGGCATAAGGTGGCTAAAACAGGAGCGATCTCGGACCAGTGAGGTAGCACCTCTTCTCGGACACATTTCTTCGATATTATACTCTTACTTGTGATTTGACTAGATGGCCATCCTCCGATTTGGGAATGTTGTTCGAGGTGGAACGGTAGTGGCTGCTATGCGTATCCATCAGTCCATGTGCGTAATTGGTATATCTACCCTGGCATTGCCTAGTTGTGCCGTGTCACCTACCATATCGAGCTTTACTACGATTATGATTTTAAGATCCGACCGCGTTAAGGTTCTCCATCCCCTTAACGCTATTTTTCCGATATGATTATACTTTACTTATTTAGACACTATTATAATAGCGAATATTACTACATAGTAGATATTTTAACGGATCCTTAGAGGATGGGCGGTCCCAAGCATCTTCTAAGTTACTTGTACCTTTATTACAGTTCACTTGAGTTGGTTTACATTATATAAGTATATATTGTCCTGACTCGAGTGTTTTGTGTTTTGCTTTACGCTCGGGTCAGCCTGAGTTATTCACAGATTTGGATTTCCACCTTCTGGAGATTTGAATCGCTGGAGATTATCTGCTAGTCTTGTTCTATCTACTTCAGTTATGTTGCTCTGTTCAGCCTGTACTTGGTTATCTTATTGATACTTCTGTTGTACTCTATTTCTTCTATTGTATCTTATGTAACTCTGATATATTTACATAGTAGCTTCATGAACTACTATTTCTTTTACTTCCGCTGCATTATTTTACTCTGTGTCTGTGATCTGTGATTATATTTATTTACTGTATATTCTAAGATTCGCCAAATTTTAATTACAACGCGGTATTTTGAGCAATTCAATTCCGGCATGAGTGTCTACCTATACACTTATAATGGATGCGAATGGTTGAAAATATCGGGTCGTTACAGTTGGTATCAGAGCTTTGGCTTTGAGGCAAAACTCAGCATATGGAGTAGATTTATTTACAGAATCACTTTCGTTCGAGTTTGAATCTTTTCCTCTTGATTCGAATTTCCTTTGAATTTTTGGAACGTTCCCTGCGGTTCCAAAATTCATTCTTGTCCCTCACTATTCATCTTCTTTTGATTTTGGAATATCACATAACTCCACTTCGAATGATTTTTATAGTAAATTGGCGGTCTCGCCAATATTCTAATTTTCTTGTAAAGGGGTGAAAATCCTTTACAATCAGCATCGATTAACCAGAGATTTATATTTATCCTTGGTTTAGATGCTAATATCTTTTGTTATTCCAAACTCTATCTCTTGAGATCGAAGGTAGATTTACCCCAGAAAATCCACATTTGATCTTATCCATTAAGTCACGGTTGACCCGGTTAAGGTTGTCCGCGATTTATCTAAGCTTACCCATCTCTCTACTCTGTTTAATCATCTTGTCTTTTGTTCCAATCTATCTTCCAAACATTTTGAACTGTACTTGTAAATTAATGTTTTGTTTTATATTGTGTTGTTTGAGTTGTTGATGTTGATTTGGGTTTCCGATCGATTCGTCTGATCAACGCTATCGATAGGATTTCTAAAACACTTTGACAGAACAAATTGACACAATATTATTTTAAAATTTGGTTAATGAAATAAATTTGGATATATAATTTTATGGAACTTAATAAATTGATTTAAATTGATAATTTGAAATGATAATACTTGATTTATCATTTATTGTTCTACAAATGAATTTATAAATAGTTGTTTATAAATTTATTTGGGAACTGAAATGAATTTAAAATAAGAAATTTAAAGAATTTAATTTTCGATGGATTTCAAACTTTGTGTTTAAAATTTTTAAAAGGATATTATTTAAAGTATTTTTGAATAAAAATTTATCTCTAAAGGATTTTAAAGTTTAAAAATTTAGTGCTCTTCTCTTTGTCGCTGGAAAATAATTTCGGTGATGACTGCAGCATCATCGACATTCATTTTTGAGTTTTGAACTGAAGAGACCGTTCTGTAGTCTTACTACAGCTTTGTTTTGAAAGATTTAATTTATTTGAATTTCTAAATATGATTTGATTTATAATATATATAGATAAATGATTTAAATTGATTTGACATATTATGTACATATATTTATTTATCTCTAAATGGTTTGAAGGAAATCGGAAATTTAATTCTTACATTTTTTTTCTTAAAGAATAATTCAATTATAAAAATCAAAATCAAAATTTTGGATAAATGATTCAAACTTGAGATAATTGAATTGGATAGTTTTATTTGTATATTACAATTGCATTCAAATATAACTTACCTTAAATTTTTTTAGAAGTTAACAATGTAATTGGATAATATACAATATAAAAAGGATTTTATACACTTAAATTTTAGTTATAAAAGATTAACAGAGGTAAATAGTGAAAAAGGAATTTAAAGAGATTTTATTTAAATAACTTAATAATCAAATTTGATTTAATATGGAACCTTAAGTCTAACCTAGGAATTTTAATAATGGTTATTTCCTGAAACGAATATGTTGTATAATAAATAATGTATCTTTGAATAGATAAAATAAAATACATTGGAATTGGACATTTTGTAATAAAGTTTATTTAACTTGAATTCATAGTAATTGATGTCTAAATGAATAAATGTGTAAAGAAATTTGATTGTTATATTTGCTATATAAATATTTTATTTATGAAATAGATATGTATTGAAAAATGAATAATTATGATTTAAATAGTTAAAATGTATTTTAACATCACTAAAATTTGATAATTGAGAATTTGGTTTTCAAATGAAATTTTAAGTGTAACTTATTAAAGGAATATCTATTTATGAAATGGGTATTTTAAATAAGTGTTAGGTTATGTGTTAAATTAAGAGCTAACTAAAATAATGAACTTTTGACTTAATAAATGTAGTATAGTTTATTTGGATATTCCATTCATAAAAGTTTGTTTTAATAAGTCATAAGTTAAATGATATCCAAATGAATATTTCTGGAATTAAACTGATTTGAAGTACTAATATACCTACTGTAGCATTTTATAAGTGATGCTGTTTTGAAAATACAGTGTTTTGGAAATTTTTAAAATTGAATGAACTTAGAAATGTTACAACTTTAAAGTGAATATTGTTTGATCTTGGATTAAAATGGTTTAAATGGAGATTACTTTTTTAGGGTGTTATGATTTTCTAAGTATTATGTTTTTTTTTTAAAAAGAATAACTTGTCCAAAGTGTTATGATTTTAGCAGTGTGATTTCCAAATGATAAACATCCCTAAATTGTTATGATTTCAAAGCATTATGGTTTTAAATTTATTATCTGGTTTTGTTTTTTCCAAACTATCTTTTGGTTGTCCTTATTTCCCTTATTTTGTTACAGAATGGGAAGGCTATTGCTTATACCAGTCTATTTAGAAATCTTTCTCTAATCTATGATAATCTTTGTTACTCATCTGGATCTGAACACTGTTTTTCCATTCATAGACTGTCGGTCAAGTGAAAGGGAGATTCAGACTCTAGAGGATCTTTTTCGTGCTTATATTCTTGATTTGATCACCTCCATCTTGTTAAACTTACCTATAACAATAATTATCAGGTGTAATTCCAATCGTCTTATCATCTTGTCTTAATTCTATTTCATTCTATCTTTTCTGTGCTTTCCCGTACCTCGTTCCTTTTCGGGGACGAAAAGTTTTGAGTGGGGGAGAGTGTAACAACCCTGTATTTTACAATTATTTTTTTTATTGATTTTTCCAGATTTAAAAGCTTTATTTATGAAAAAGAATAAATTTTGTTATTTTAAGTATAAACTTTGACTTTGATGTGGATTAGAATTCCAAATATGACTAAATTTAATATTTCCTGAAAATGTGAATTTTGGTCAATAGTCAAACTTTGACTTTTAAGTTTAAATTTTTAATAGTTTGAAATTATAAATTTTATCTTTTATTATGAAAATAGATTTAATAACTTGAACACTACTTTTCGTTTCGTTGAAAACGGAGTTAAAATGTAAAAGTTATGTACATTTCAATTTTGAGTATAAATTGTTTATTTTGCAATTTTGTTATTTTAAATTGTATAAATTATATTTTTCTTTGTCATATTTTATTTTAATATGTGTTAATATGTTATTTTATGTATATTTTGTCTTTTAAATATTTATAAAGTGATGTTTGAATTTTTCCAAAGCTCATTGAATTTATTTTCTATTTTTAAAGGTAGTTTCCATTTTTCTGCTATTTTCTTCATTTAAATTGTATTTAATTAAAATTTATTTATTCATTTTTATGTATGCATTTTTTTTTATGTTTTTATCTTTATTTATAAATATTTTTAAGTACATAAAAAGTTTCCATAGTTCATTGCATTTATTTACCATATTTTCAAGACTAGTTGCAAATTTTGCTGTTTTATTTAATTAAATTATATATATTTAATATTTAGTTATTTATTTTTTTGTTATTTACTAAATTTTCGTATTTTTATCTGATTTTATATTTATATTTCAGTTATATAAAATTAAAATAAAATAAATGGAAATTTGAAAGGACTTAAGTTGTAAATTGTGTGACTTTTCATTAACCAAACCCTTCATTTTTCCATAACGGCTCATTTATTCTTTTGTAACCGTGTATGCCTTATTGTTTCACGTGAAAGACTTCTCTTTCATTCACAATTCACGGCCAAAAACATTTCTGAAGTTGTTTGGGTAATGGCTTCATCTTCTCTACCTTTCTCTTCTTCATTTCCTATTAAATTTTCTATTGTTTTGCTTGATTCTTCCATAGCTTTGCTCGGCTAAACCCTCCACCATCTCCACCATAGCCTCGACCACCATCCCCTACCACTCTTCCTTGGCATCATCTCCAGCCATCATTTCAGATCCATCCATGGTCGTGACCTCTCCTTGAAGCTAGCACCACAAAACAATGTCAAAAACTCCAAAACAATGCACTAGTCACCACTATTACTTCACCACCTTCATCCACCACCTTGGCCACCACCATAGCCGCCACCACCACATTGTTTTGACCACTTACCATCACCCCTTACCTCTGTCCAGATCTGGAGCAAGCATGGCCAAGCCCAAACAATGACTAGACCGAGCCTAGTGTGCACCAAAACCACTCCTTTTGGCCTTGACTCTTTGTCTTCTTCATGTGTAACTCCTACCATCATCATTCCATTGTTTTGCCTTCTTTTTGCTGACCATTGGATGACTATTTTAGGTCTAGACCTGATCATAGCTGAGCCAAATGATGTCATGGCCAAGCACTTGAATGGTTGAGGCAAGGTCAAGTCATCTATTTCTTTGTTGCTCCTTATTTAAAATTGTTTCAATATTGTTTGTGTTGAATATTTATGTATACATTGTCTTGTTTTGTTTATATGTATACAAGGCAATTATATTTGGTTCTCCACTCTCAAATCATATTCATGTTGTCGTGCCTTCAAAGATTCTGTGTTATGTGTTTGGTCGTCATCTCCAGCTTAAACAAGTGAGTTATTCTCACCAGACAATATGTACCTATATAACTAGTAAATTGACACCCTGCGAATCTGTAGAAATATATTACCATGTTATATATGCTTATATTATTATCATATGATGTTCACACCTGTTATTACACCTGTTATATCATATGTTATTGTTATTTAATGTTATTCTGTTATTTATATCAGTTATCACCATTGCAAGTTCCCTGTAGACTAGAATCACTATGGGTTGAAATGATACATACCCGAATGGACTTTAGAATAAGGAAAAATCGTTATGGGCTGAAATGATAGGCCTGAATGGTTTTTATTTAATTTATTTTAACTTGGGATTGCGGGTTTGAAATGATAGAACCCGGATTTTTCTTTTTAAACTGCGGATTGAAATGATACATATCCGTATCACTTGACCTAGGTTAGAAAACTATATACAGGCCCGTGGTTATTTTATAAAGTGTTTTGGATATTTTTAAGTATTTCAAAAATTATAAATTTGTGAAATTTGATTTAAACATATTTTGAAATATTTTGAATTAAAGAAATTATGATTTTTCTATGTGTTAAAAATGTAATAAATGAATGTTTAAAAGTGATCTTTTAAAAATATAACTTGACTTGGAAATGTGAAATTTAGTTTTAATTAAAGGTTTAAGTTAATTAAATAAAATTGGAAATTTAGTTAAATTTATGAAATGGTAATTAAACTCTGAATTTGATTTGACAGCATTTTTGAAATGTATGTAAAAGATATTACAGCATTTTTGCAAATGATGTAGTTTTTTAAATGAACTAAAAGTTAATTTGAAATAAAGGATATTATAGCACTTTGTAAGTGCTGTAGTGGTTAAACTTAACATTTAAGTTTATTTTAAATTTAATGGAAATATATTACAGCATTTATGTGCTGTCGTTTTGTTAAATGAACTATTTTAAAACTATAACTTTACGTAGCATTTTGTAAGTGCTACGGAAACTATATTTTGTTATTTTAATAAATTTTATGAAAAATAACCTTTGGAAAATGATATAATTTTTGGAAATTAAATGTTAAATTTCTAAAGAAAATGAAGTGATATTTAAATGGTTTTAAATGGAAGAATTTGAGTTTTAATGTGAGTTTAAAATGGTATTTAAATTTAATAAAATGAATGGATTTAAATGGTATTTAAATGAATTAAAATGAATGATGTTTTGAATAATATTTTGATATTTTGAAATGGATTTGAACTCAAATGATATCTTGATAATAAAATGACTTGTAACGAAGTTTTGAAAAGAAACGTGTAAAGTTCTATTAATGAAAGAAATATGTAAAGTTTTAATTTATGAAAGAAACGTGTAAAGTTCTATTAATGAAAGAATATGTAGAGTTTTAATTTATGAAAGAGACATGTAAAGTTTTAATTTATGGAAGAATATGTAAAGTTTTTAATTTATGAAAGAAACATGGAAAGTCTTAATTAATGAAAGAAACATGTAAGTCTTAATCAGTGTAATATTGAATAAAATAATAAATGCCCTTTTTGTAATAAAACGTAAATTAAAACGTACATTTGATAATGTAAGTTTAATTAGTGTAATATTGATTAAATGATAAATGCTCTTTACTGTAATAGAAATGTAAGTTAAAAGTACATTTAATATGTAAGTTTTAATTTATGTAAATGACACATTTTAATGACTAAAATAATAAAGTTTCATTATTGTAATGATAATGTAAGTTAATAAGGTACTCTTAACTTAACATTAGAATTTCAGCATTAAATTGGATATTACAGTAACAAAGTTTATTTAACTATAAGGCTATGATAAAATGACCATGTTAAAAATTTGTAAGTATATAAATACTTTGATTATATAAAATGTTAAATTGGAAAGTATTACATTCCAAAAATGCTATGATTACTTAAGGTTACATTACCAAAATGCTATGATAATTTAAAGGAAGATTTCAAGTTTAATAAATTAAAGGAAATATTCAGTGATTTTGAAATTTGGGTTTTATTGAAATGATGTATTATTGAATTGGTTTTGAAATGGAAATGATATATTTTTGAATTGGTTTTGAATAGATATGTTTTGGGTTTGAAAGTATGTATTAGTTTGAAATAAATGATATGATTTTGAAATGGTTTAAAGGATGTATTTTGATTTGAAACATAAACTATTTTTAAAAGTTATAACCACGGGTTATAATAACGATTGGTTGGCAAAGAGACCGGGATCGGATATGGACATACTCTCTGTCGATACCGAAAACCACTTTGACAACCGTGTACGCGGTGGAGATTCCAGAATGAAGTAGGATGGTGGCGACGTTCTTAAGGTATGTTACGTGGACCCAACTCCCGTGAGTTGGCATAAGGTGGCTAAAACAGGAGCGATCTCGGACCAGTGAGGTAGCACCTCTTCTCGGACACATTTCTTCGATATTATACTCTTACTTGTGATTTGACTAGATGGCCATCCTCCGATTTGGGAATGTTGTTCGAGGTGGAACGGTAGTGGCTGCTATGCGTATCCATCAGTCCGTGTGCGTAATTGGTATATCTACCCTGGCATTGCCTAGTTGTGCCGTGTCACCTACCATATCGAGCTTTACTACGATTATGATTTTAAGATCCGACCGCGTTAAGGTTCTCCATCCCCTTAACGCTATTTTTCCGATATGATTATACTTTACTTATTTAGACACTATTATAATAGCGAATATTACTACATAGTAGATATTTTAACGGATCCTTAGAGGATGGGCGGTCCCAAGCATCTTCTAAGTTACTTGTACCTTTATTACAGTTCACTTGAGTTGGTTTACATTATATAAGTATATATTGTCCTGACTCGAGTGTTTTGTGTTTTGCTTTACGCTCGGGTCAGCCTGAGTTATTCACAGATTTGGATTTCCACCTTCTGGAGATTTGAATCGCTGGAGATTATCTGCTAGTCTTGTTCTATCTACTTCAGTTATGTTGCTCTGTTCAGCCTGTACTTGGTTATCTTATTGATACTTCTGTTGTACTCTATTTCTTCTATTGTATCTTATGTAACTCTGATATATTTACATAGTAGCTTCATGAACTACTATTTCTTTTACTTCCGCTGCATTATTTTACTCTGTGTCTGTGATCTGTGATTATATTTATTTACTGTATATTCTGAGATTCGCCAAATTTTAATTACAACGCGGTATTTTGAGCAATTCAATTCCGGCATGAGTGTCTACCTATACACTTATAATGGATACGAATGGTTGAAAATATCGGGTCGTTACATATAATTAATTAAGGATTAATTACTTAAAGTAATTAAAAGATAATTAATCAAGGATGATTAATTGAAATGAATAATTAGAGGATAATTAATTAATTGATTTATAATTAATTAATGGTTAAGTAAGCAGGATTTATAGAATGAAGTAATTAATTTAATTTATTTTAAATTAATTAGAGATGAAGTAAATTAATTTAATTCATTTTAAATTAATTATAGAATGATGATTAATAAATCATTGCTTATGGATACTGTTTGATATTGGATGCTTTACATGGTTTGAGATCCCAGATATGAGATAAGTAATGCTGTTTAATATGGATGTTTTGGTTAAATTGTGATGATAATGTGAATTATCTATTTGTGATAATAGTGTAGATTATCTATTGTGATATTGTGAATTATCTATCTGTATGAATATAGATAAGTTAAATTGTTTAAACCTTTAAACAACTTGGCCTTAAAAGATACGTTTTGGATTTCGATGAGACCGGGATCGGGTTTCCGTATACCGGAATTCCAGGTCTGGAGACCCGAATACCACATCGATCCAAATTAACGATAGGTCGTGAATCTCAAGTGAAGATGAAGATTCAGAGTGCAAGGGTTATTGTCGTTAACTCTGAGGGTGATTCCAAAACGAGTGTAACGAGATAATGCCTTCGGTTTCGTTCGAACCCGGAACGAACTTGTATGGATTGAATGCTTTCAGCACATCGTCAGGCGGACGATGAGCATTCTAAGTGATATGTTCTGATTAAAGGTAATCGTAACCTCAAGCCTCATCAACCGGGAATGGCTAAAACAGGGGAGGTGCAGCAAGGTTTCGTGGGTAGCACCCACTGAGAGCAAGATAGATCCCTGTCTAGAGGTCCCTTTTCTTTTATTCGGCTTAGTGTGTGGTTGGTCGCGCCAACTACGGGATTGTCTTGTTCGGGATTATCCAGTAAGGGATAGTTCCGGCTTTGTGTTGCAGGGGAGCGGGCGTACTCCTCGGTACGGTGATCTAGGCCACGTACTGTGACGGGCGGTACCCCAGTAGCCCTGCCATTGTATGGAATCCAAACTCCAATAAGTGCCGTACGTATTAGTTGTGCCCAACTATGTTGGAATGTGAGATGTAAGCATTTCAGCTATTTCTGTATTTTACTTGAAAACCCTAGACCCTATTATAATATAACTGGATTTCCTATCAAATGTTTTGGTTAGCGTAAGGTAAAAACTTTCCATGTTTATGTGTGGGAAGTCTTACGTGATACCTTTGTTTTCAAAAGGTTTTGAAGTTAAACAATTTTAACCCGTTTACTCACACCAGACCCATGTCTGACCCAAGTGTTTATTTCTGTTTTATAAACTCTTGGGTACTCAAATTTTTACGAGTAGCCAAGGGATTCAGGTTTAGCTTTGACGAATATTCTAGAGGAGAAATGGAGCAGGAGGCTTCGGCGTTCGTAGATATAGTATTCCGCTGTGTTGATATCTGTGATAGTGTCTTGTCTTGTATTTGAGTTGTAATGTCTAGACAGATGTTTATAACTGTCTAGTAAGTGATGTATATGTTGTGTAACTCTGATAAGTGTTGTATACTATGTAATAGTTTATGTTATTAATATAATTTATTCGTTCCGCTGTGAGATCGTTGTTGTTGTTTCTTTCTTCTCTTCTTTTCTCTTTTCTCACCCCTTTCTTTCTTCATAATGATGCGACTTTCTGGGCATAGGAAGTCGGGTCGTTACAGTGGTATCAGTAATTAATTACCCTTAATCACTTCATTACATAAATTAATTACTCCTTAATTAATTATCTTTAATTAATCTCTTGATTAATTACAAAGTAATTTAATCCAAATTCCTTTCTTAACCTTAAATCATCTTCCATTAATTACATCCAGTAATTATCATTAATTAATATAATTAATGATGTAATTAAGAATTGATTAATTAAGTAATAATTAATAAATGAAGTAATTAATCAATGTAATTAATTAAGGATTAATGTAAGTAATTATAGTTGATTAACTTAATTAATTTTAGTTAATTAATTAATGATGTAATTAAAGGTTAATTACAATAAGTGGTTAAGGATAATTAATTTGAGTAATTAATTAAGGATAAATTACTTGAAGGTAATTAAAAGATAATTAATCAAAGATGATTAATTGAAAAAGGTAATTAGAGGATAATTAATTAATTTGTAATTAATTAATGGTTAAGTAAGAAGGATTTATAAAATGAAGTAATTAATTTAAGCAAATGTAACGGTCTAGGCTTTTCAACCATCGACAGCGGCCTCAACTGGTAGGCTTTTCAACCATCCCAGCCCCACCGTGGCTTACATTGGTACCTCGAATTTGCTTTTACGGCCAGCCTCTCGACTCGCAACCAACCCCTCAATGGGACATGTAGGGGTAAGAGTCTCCCGTTCGCCACCAAACCGCGAAGCGAGAACCCCCTATCACGCTGTAATGTAGCAAACCCGATCCCTATCAATAACGTTAGCTACTCGTATTGACCAGAATCCATATACCACTCAACCGATCAATTAACACAATATAAAACCATTTTTATATAACTAACAAATACGCGCTCTCGTATATATATATACTCAGACTCAAATAGGTTGCTACAGATCCTATCTCTAATGAACAATCCTTCTGAACCTAGGTATTCACTCAACCTAGTGCTCTGATATTCAATTAACCAAAAGCTTAGGCATTCGCTCAACCTATGCTCTGATACCACGTGTGACGACCCGGCTTTCCACTCCCGGAAAGTCGCATCGACAGTAAGAAAGAAAGGGGTAGAAAATAGAAAAGAAGAGAAGAAAGAAAGAAACAACAACAACGATCTCACAGCGGAACGAATAAATTATATTAATAACATATACTATTACATAGTATACAACACTTTACAGAGTTACACAGCATATACATCACTTACTAGACAGTTATAACATCTGTCTAGACATTACAACTCAATACACTACAGAGATACAGACACAGCGGAACTACTATATATATCTACAACGCTGAAGCCTCCTGCTCCATTGCTCCTCCACAATTTGTCAAAGCTAACCTGAATTCCCTTGGCTACTCGTAAAAATTTGAGTACCCAAGAGTTTATAAAACAGAAATAAACAACTTGGGTCAGACATGGGTCTGGTGTGAGTAACAGGTTAAACTTGCTTAACTTCAAACCTTTAGAAAGAAAAGGTATCACGTAAGACTCCCCACAAATATACATGGGTAAGTTTTTACCTTACGCTAACCAAAACATTTGATAGGAAATCCAGTTATATTATAATAGGGTCTAGGGTTTTCAAATAAATATGAAATAGCTGAAATTGTTACATTATTAAATTCCAGCATACTAGCCACAAAGTGGGTTATACAATCAAAACCGTAAGGGCACGTAGGAAGAATGGGTTTCCATACAATGGCAGGGCTACTGGGGTACCGCCCGTCACAGTACGTGGCCTAGATCACCGTACCGAGGATCACTCCCAATCCCCTGCAACACAAGGTCGGAACATCCCTTACTGGATAATTCCCGCACAAGATACCTCACGGTTGGGATCAGCAACCGCACCACTAAGTCGAAAATAGAAAGGGACATCTAGACAGAGGTAACCTTGTCCTACTTGGGTGCTACCCACTAACCTTGCTGCACCTCCCCTGTTTTAGCCATTCCCGGTTTGTGAGGCTTGAGGTCACGATTACCTTTAAATAGAACACATCTATCTTAGAATGCTCATCGTCCACCTGACGATGTGTTGAAAGCATTCAATCCATACAAGTTCGTTCCGGGTTCGAACGAAACCGAAGGCATTATCTCGTTACACTCGTTTTGGAATCACCCTCAGAGTTAACGACAATAACCCTTGCACTCTGAATCTTCATCTTCACTTGATTCACGACCTATCGTAAATTTGGATCGATGTGGTATTCGGGTCTCCAGACCTGGAAATCCGGTATACGGAAACCTGATCCCGGTCTCATCGAAATCCAAAGCGTATCTTTTAAGGCCAAGTTGTTTTAAAGGTTAAAACAATTTAATTCATTATCTTTATACACAAAGAAAGATAATTTACAACAGATAATCAACATTATCAGATAATCCATACAATTCAACTAACATCCATATCATACAGCATATATCTCATCAGAGATATCAATCAATGCCAAGTATTCAATACTATCACTCATTCATAAGTAATGATTTATATCATCTCTAATTAATTTAAATTGAATTAAATTAATTACTTCATTTTATAAATCCTGCTTACTTAACCATTAATTAATTACAATTTAATTAATTAATTATCTTCTAATATTTCATTTCAATTAATTATCTTTGATTAATTATCTTTTAATTACATCCAAGTAATTTATCCTCAATTAATTTCTCAAATTAATTATCCTTAACCACTTATAGTAATTAACCTTTAATTACTTCATTAATTAATTAACTAAAATTAATTAACTTAATCAACTATAATTAATTACATTAATCCTTAATTAATTACATTGATTAATTACTTCATTTATTAATTATTACTTAATTAATCAATCTTAATTACATCATTAATTATATTAATTAATAATCCTTAATTACTCTTAATTAATTATTCTATTTAAATTAATTACATTAAGTATTTATTCTTTAATTAATTATAGAAATCAATTAACTATTAATCACTTTCCTTTAATTAATTAAACCTTAATTAATTAATTAATTATACTAAGTAATTTTTCTTTAATTACTCCCATTAATTTACCTCAAATCATTTTCATTAAGTAATTATTCACAAATTACTTTCATTAATTATCCACTAATTATTTTAAAATTAAGTAATTATCCTTTTATTAATCACCTCTATTAATTAATCACATTAATTAATTTATCTTTAATTAATCACATTTATTAACCTTTATTAATTATCTAAGTAATTAATCCTTAATTACCTTTCATTAATTACTTCCATAAAGTAATTATCCTTTTTATTAATTACATTTAGTAATTACACCTTAATTACTTATACTAAGTAATTCACTTAATTAATTTTATTAAGTAATTAACACTTAATTAAATTCAAAGTTTATCCTTAATTAATTACCTTAATTAATTAAGTTAATTTAATTACCTAAATTTATCACTTCTTAAGCACTAGTTAATGTTCCATTATTACTGCCCACTAATTACTTACTCTAAGTAATATCTTACTTAATCTCATCTTCAAATAATTATACTAATAATTTATTAAGTGATGAATCTTTTAATTAATTCACTAATTAAATATTCTGAATTAATCACAACTTTACTAAATTTAAAGATAAATTCTTTATCTTTATTAAATTCTTAATTATATCATTAAATTTCCATTTGAAAACATTTTTGCAAATTTATTTTATAATCGAATGATTTGAAAACATTTTATAAATCAATTGTATAATTTCCTTTAAACCCAAAACAATTTAAACAAAAAAAAACTTAAATAAACATTCTTTTAAAAATATTTTTCTTAAAATTTACTTTTAAACTTAGTTAAACCCAGGCTCGAATACTCACCCGAGTCCTACCCTTGACTACCCCGAGACATCTCCAAGTTTTCCACCAGCTTCATCTGCTTCGAGAAAAACAACCAAATTCTCGAGCTCAAACCCGAGCGTCTCTTTCTTCCCCGATGCCATACGAACCTACAACCAAACGTACACGTGTGTACGTGCACACATAGTCGGAGTGTCTCCGACCACCGCCGAGTTCACCCGCTTGTCTCAGATGATCACCCCAAATCTTCAGACCACCCAGCACC
Organism: Allium fistulosum; assembly: GCA_030737815.1. NCBI lineage: Eukaryota > Viridiplantae > Streptophyta > Magnoliopsida > Asparagales > Amaryllidaceae > Allium > Allium fistulosum. The sequence continues at coordinate 521,555,984 of CM060902.1, forward strand.
CCTTACTTCGCCTGAAATCAAAATCGAGCGATGAGCAACTCCTTGGAACCCAACATCTCGACCAAAAACGTCTCGCTCTGACGAACTCGTTCACCAGAAATCTTGCCACCTCGTCCAGAGAAGCACCACGACCCGACAAACCATTCCCCCTCATGCGATTCACTCCGGCACTCCATCAACGACGAACGACAAACGAGAACATCGTCGACAAAACTGACATCAAAACCCTATATCGCCGTTCCCTGGCTACTACGGCCAATGATAAATTACTTCACCAATTTTTCCGTGATCGCCCACTCTCAAGCTACCTTTGATAATGATCACGACGACAACCACCATGCCTATCGTCAGAATTTGATGATGAACCAAAATCTGATCAACTCCAATTATCTTGACAATTACTTATCTAAAAATCATGATATTTCTACCTAAATTCATTATTTTGAAATACGCATCACATTATAAAATCCTAACTCAAAATTATAAACATCGATTTTTGGATTATTTTTTTATCTTTACTGTAATTCACCATTTTAGAAATAAATATACAATATAAACACTTGTTATTATTTTTAAAATTACTATTACATTCATACAATCATATCTTCTTTACAGATCATAACCTAAATTTGAATATATAAAGAGAAATTGAATTTTATTTGATTTGTCTTTGAGTTTGTGATCATATATACACTCAGTCATGTTCACTTATAAACAGAGCAGTACAAATATATATTCCAGATAAAGAAAAACAACCATGCAAACCATACTATAACATTATCTATACATATTTATCACATGCATTAATATAAACATAGATTAAAAACTGTTTTTAAAGAAAAATTTACTCACAGGCATCAACATGAAAATAGATTTTAGGTGGGAAATTTCTCATCAGGTTATAAAACAAAGACAGGTTTTAGATTTATCTATATATCCACTGATATAATATATATACATGCAATTCAAAATAAAGCATTCCTGCAAAAGCTTTATACTATATTACTACAACATTTTATCACAAGCATCTAAGTCTAGATTTAAAACTGTTTTTAAATTCAAGGTTTACTCACTTTTTAAAAACAGAGAACAGGATAGGCATATACATTCATATTCATATGCACAGATATTCATATATATGCATTCATTCACATCATAACATATTCAACCATATTCACAGCAATTCATCACATGCATTTATATAACAATCATATTTTTAAAAACTGTTTTTAAGTTGAGATGTTTACTCACCAGATAATTGATGAACAGAGCTTTAATTTGAAAACTTCTTTTGAAAACTTTAAAACTGGAATACTTTAACCCCAAGAACCTTGCATGCTACTGAAGTTTGATTCCAGATTAAAGAATTTGCATTTGAACTTTAGATTTTGAATGCTGCTTCAAAACTCAGGTTGAAAGGAAATGACTCCAGGCAGGTTTTTGATTTCCAGGTTGAAGAAAAACTTTGCAATCATGTTTTGAAAATGAACTACTGGTTTTGCAATTGAGTTTGAGAAATGAATTTCAGGTTTAAATGACAGAGTTGCTTGCTTGTTTGAGGAGTATTGATTTCAGATTTGATTTTGAGAAATAAGTTTTCAGCTGAATTTTCTTTGTTTAGAAATTAAATGAGAGAAAGAAAAAGAAAAATGAAGATGTGTGCTTATATAACTTAATTTATAAATTATCAAAAATCAAAGAAAAATAAAATACAAAATGACATTTGTCATCTTCCTATATTAACATATTGACACATGTGCTTAGATGGTTTTACTAATTTACACATATAATTTTACATGCAAAAATGAATTTTATAAATGGATAAAGCTTTAATTAACAAATTTCTAATAACTATATACTTATTCAAATTTAAATCAAAGAAAATCAATCAACTTATATATATTCAAATAGAAAATATCTTATTAACTTTTAAAAGATAAAATCATCAATTAAATACTAATTTAATCAGATTATTAAATTAAATTCAAATCTTATTATCAAAGATCATCCATATCAATTTAATTATTCAACAGATTATTAAATTGATATTGTCAAAATTTCCGGGATATTACATTTTTGTTAATTTGATTAAACTTGTTTGAAATGGTAAGGATTCTGGTGGTAATGAGAAAAATGGTCGGAGAGATGTTCAGTGATGTGTAGATGCTCTTGACGATGATCGGAGAAGCTCTGATCATCGGTGCACGTGAACGTGCACGTTATCGTGCAAGTTGGTTTCGTTCTGGTTTGTGCTGTGGGTAGCGTTGGAGAAGAAGAAGGCTTCTCGGGTTGGGCTCGTGCGAGTGGAAGATTTTCTCGAAGCAGATGAAGTTGGTGGAAGACTCGGGGCAGACTCGTGTGGTTTTGGGGTTTTACTCAGGTTATTTAAGTAACCAGGTTTTGAAATTTTAAAGCAAATTATATCTTGGTTTTAAAATTTAAAGCATGGACAAGTTTTTAAGTATTTAAACAAGTATCGGCTTAGTGTGTGGTTGGTCGCGCCAACTACGGGGTTATCTTGTTCGGAATTATCCAGTAAGGGATAGTTTCGGCTTTGTGTTGCAGGGGAGCGGGCGTACTCCTCGGTACGGTGATCTAGGCCACGTACTGTGACGGGCGGTACCCCAGTAGCCCTGCCATTGTATGGAATCCAAACTCCAATAAGTGTCGTACGTATTAGTTGTGCCCAACTATGTTGGAATGTGAGATGTAAGCATTTCAGCTATTTCTGTATTTTACTTGAAAACCCTAGACCCTATTATAATACAATCGGATTTCCTATCAAATGTTTTAGTTAGCGTAAGGTAAAAACTTACCCATGTTTATTTGTGGGAAGTCTTACGTGATACTTTTGTTTTCAAAGGTTTTCAAAGTTAAGCAATCTAACTGTTTACTCACACCAGACCCATGTCTGACCCAAGTGTTTATTTTCTGTTTTATTAAACTCTTGGGTACTCAATATTGTATTGAGTAGTCGAGGGATTCAGGTTAGCTTTGACAAATTCTGGAGGAGATTTGGAGCAGGTGGCTTCAGCGTGTAGATATATTATGGTGTTTCCACTGTGTTTGTATTGAGTCTGTATCTCTGTGATGTTTGAGATGTATGATAGACAGGTGTTTATAACTGTCTAATATGAGATGTATAAGTTGTATAACTCTGATGTATATGATACTATGTAATATTTTATGTGATATATTATATTTCATTCGTTCCGTTGTGAGTATCTGATGTTGTTGTTCTTCCTTCTTTTCTTTCTTTTCTTCTTCTATCCCTTTCTTTCTTAATTCATGATACGTCTTTCTGGTGGTAGAAAGCCGGGTCGTGACAGTTTAATAATTGGATGAGTAAATGAAATATTGATAGGGATAAGTTTAGTTTTTTTTAAAAACTTCCACTAATTACATTTAATTACTTTTATTAATCAAACTTGATTAATTAATAATCCTCTAATTACTTCATTAATTAATTACCTTCTAGTTAATTAAATAATTAATCTTTAATTAACTACATTTCTTAATTAACCTTAATTAATTATAATTAAATGATAGTAATTAAATCATCATTAACTTTAATTACTTTCCTAAGTAATTTATACTTCCACTAATTACATTTAAGTAATTATCAAATCACCAAGTGATTCCTTAAATTAATTAAACAAATTAATTTAAACTTATCAAATTTATTTAATTAATTACTTTAAATAATTAATCAAGGGATTAATTAAAGGATAATTAATTAAGAAGTAAATTAATTAAGGGAAGAGTAATTAAGGGTAGTTAATTACTAATTGTGATTAATCAAAGATGATTAATAATTAAAGATTAATTATTAAATGTAATTAATTTAAATAAGATAATTAATTAAGAGTAATTAAGGATCATTAATTAATAAAATTAATGATGTAATTAAGAATTGATTAATTAAGATTAATTAATAAATAATAAGTGATTAAAGTAATTAATTAATTGTAATTAATTAAGGATTAAGATAATTAAATATAGTTAATTAATTAATGATGTAATTAAAGATTAATTACTGTAATGGGTTAAGTTAATTAATTTGTGAAATTAATTAAGAATTAATTACTTAAAGTAATTAAAGGATTATTAATCAGGAATGATTAATTAAGATGGATATTTAGAGTAATGATTAATTAATTGGTTTAATTAATAATTAAGTAAGCAGGATTTATAGAATGAAGTAATTAGTTTAATTCACTTTAAATTAATTAGATGATATAAATCATTGCTTAAGGATGGATGAATGAGATTGAATGTATTTCATTGTTTGATGTCTCTGATGAGATATGATTGATATATGATATGGATGTTTTGTTGAATTATAATGATAATGTGAATTATCTGTTTGGGATGATAATGTAGATTATCTATTGAATTATCTATCTTTGTGTATATAGATAAGAATTGAATTGTTTTAACCTTAAAACAACTTGGCCCTTAAAAGATACGTTTTGGATTTCGATGAGACCGGGATCGGGTTTCCGTATACCGGAATTCCAGGTCTGGAGACCCGAATACCACATCGATCCAAATTTACGATAGGTCATGAATCTCAAGTGAAGATGAAGATTTAGAGTGCAAGGGTTATTGTCGTTAACTCTGAGGGTGATTCCAAAACGAGTGTAACGAGATAATGCCTTCGGTTTCGTTCGAACCCGGAACGAACTTGTATGGATTGAATGCTTTCAGCACATCGTCAGGCGGACGATGAGCATTCTAAGTGTTATGTTCTGATTAAAGGTAATCGTAACCTCAAGCCTCATCAACCGGGAATGGCTAAAACAGGGGAGGTGCAGCAAGGCTTCGTGGGTAGCACCCACTGAGAGCAAGATAGATCCCTGTCTAGAGGTCCCTTTTCTTTTATTCGGCTTAGTGTGTGGTTGGTCGCGCCAACTACGGGATTATCTTGTTCGGGATTATCCAGTAAGGGATGGTTCCGGCCTTGTGTTGCAGGGGATTGGGAGTTGTAATGACCCAAGATTTTAGGAATTTATCCTGAAAAATATAAATGAATTTAAAATAATTTTTAAATAAATTTTAAAGGAGGAATTGATATAGCTTGATAGTGTATCAGTGTGTGTACATGAGTGCACAGGAAATGCACATGAATATAAGCTAAAACCCTGAACTCCAAGAATACATACATATTGATGTGTATGGAAAAATATATATATATATATATATATATATATGTAGATTAAATTCTTAAAAGTAGTATGCATAAGTAAATGTATATATGAATGCTACTGGATATTTTTGAGTGTACATGTGCATATGTGTGTGTGTCAGTATAGAATGATGTATGAATATATAGGTGGGAATACTAATTATTTCAGAAAGACTTATATACAAATATATATGTGTTAATAAAATACTAGAGTTTAAACTAGTGAAATAAAATATACAGACACATTTTAATATAAGCAGAAATGAAAAGAATGGAGATATAAAAAGGAATAATTCTCTTATAAATAAATGAAGGAAGTACATACCATTTGCATGAAAGCTAAAAATAGAAAAGAGTATTTAATAAATAACAAAACCAAGTCACATTTTTAGCATGATTGTAGACAAGGGGGAAAAGTATTTTCTGAAAAGCAAATTTCTGAAAAAAATGTGTAACCACTTTTCTCTTCACCCAAATTAAGCCGGGAAGGGGTAAAACTTTGGGTTTAAAATGCAGATAACATGATTTTTCTGGTGGGCAAAAATGGACTTAGCCAATACCCAAAACCCTAAGAGAGACCCTGTATATATATACATGTATATGCAGCAGCCTCCTCTTCTCCTCAGAAAAGAATTTTGAAAAAAAAAAAAAAACAATACCACAGAAATCATAAGACAAGGGAAAAAAAGAGAGCTTGAGGATAAGAGCAGGAGTTCATCAGTTAATTAAGGAAACAAAGGAGAGAGCTAGGTGAGAAAACTCACTCAAAAATCTAAGGTAATAAGTCCTAATGTAGGCAGCCAGTTAAAAGTATTTTCTTAAAAGAGTATTTTCACATATGAATGTTTATCTGTGAATTTAAATCTGAAAATGTTTTGATTTTCTTTGATTGATTACTTGTTTTATTATAACAAAGTTTTATGTGTTGTTAGTATACATATCTGTTTTATACACTCAGATCTCTGATATGTTAATGTTTAGGGATATAAACAAATACCCAGAAAATAAAATGTTGAGAATAGGCAAGTAGTATTGGTTTTGGCTCAACCCAGAAAGATGTAAATAATGTTGAGCTGCAATATACTCATGTATAAGTGCTGAGGCTTGAAATAGAAAAGAATTAGGGGTGCAATAGGGTTGCCTATGTGCTGATGCTCCTGATTCAATAAAATGCATAGCAAACAAAATTTTGTGATTCAGTGAAACCAGATTATTCTGAGTTTAACTCAAGCACAAATGGTTGCAAAAAGAAAAACTCCCCCAGAAGCCATAAACCAATGTTAGCTGCCTAAACTCCTTGAAAGAAAAATATACCAGGATGAATATCTATATAAATATACAGAACCTTATTTTGTAGTCACCAATGGTTGTTTGCTTGTTGTTTCTGTATGGTCATGAATAATATGAGATACCATGATATAGATGTTTTCAGTTAATGGATCACTGAATGGTTTTGTCATGAACAATCAAAAGGGGTTATTATTAACTAAAACCTGATTAGGAAATTGGGGTCAAGAACACTGCAGGAATGACTTGTGTGCTTGAGTAACATAAGTTGACACATGGCTTGTTTAAGTCCTGAGATCTTTGTGTAATGGAGTGAATTAGTTCATTACAGTGTGTCCATTGATTCATAAATATTGCAGATGAGACCAAGAATAGATAAATATACCAAGGAAATAATACTTGAGCAGATGAGAAAACTAGAGTTTTTCCCAGATTTGAAATATGAGAATTGAATAAGTGATTTAACTCATATTAGTTATTTTCCTGTTTGGTATGAATGATTGTTTGTCTATGATTGAGTTGTATGCTTGAATGTATGTGCCATATTCATATGTGTAGTCTCTGGAAAGAAAGTTAAAGTGTGCACATGCACAATGATACAGAGCATGCACACAAGTATTTACCTGATTTCAAAGGACAGAACCTTATGTATTTGTACTTAACTTGATTTTAACCTAATTAACAAATTGCTTTTGTGAATTTTCTCATACCAGACATGTGTCTGACCCTAGTGTGCTAATGGCATCTGAGGTGTCTCATTTAAAATGAGGCAGTTTCCAATGCTTTTTCAGGGATTGCAGCAACTAAGTAGGAGTAGGAGCAAGGCCTTGAGAAGAAGATATAGCATGCTAAACTTAGTTAGATAAGAACCTAAATGTTGAAATCTGCATGTATTGATAACTTAAATTGCTACTTGTACTAAATGTTGAATATTGGAGGGATATTTTGTTAAGTATTTTGTTAAGAATTTGACTTGTATCTGGAATCTATGAACCTAGTTAAATTTCTGATATGTTTAAAAGTTAATCGAAATCTTGTAAGTGGATTTAGCAAAAAGTAAACTTAAAAGGATTTTATTTTCTTTTTACTGAAATGCTTTGTAAATAAATCTGAATTCATTTCTGAATTGAATTAAGAAAAGTAAAATGTTTTTTTTTAAAAGCTTCAGACAGAATGAAATGAAAGGTATCTCCATTGTTTTGAACTAGTGTGTAGCATATACAGGACTCATGGGTAACCAGCCTCAACTAAATGAAGTATTGGTTGATCATGATAGGCTGTATCTTGAAAATACAGATGCATTTCAAAGCATAGTACATTTAACATTTGTTTCACTCAGTTTTCTGGAAACTGAGCAAAAATATTGACATGTACATGTATACCTGTGTACATGTTGATAATTGGGCAAAAATATAAATATAAATTCTTAAAACAGTTGTAGGAATGGGTTTTAAAAATAGTTATGTAAGAAGAATTGTTTTGTATGTTAGGTTATAGGCAAAAATTAAATATATATGTACAATTATAGGTAGGCATCAGATTTCTAACCATACAGGAGAAAAAAAAAGAAAAACCAAAAATTGTGTTTGAACCGACCAGCATAGCACTCGAACTCGTGACCTTTCATGTATAAGTTAGGCGCGTTTCCATTACGCCTAGATGTTGCTTGTGTTCCCTTAGGATCCACTTTCTTTTATACTGAATTTGTCACTATTCAGAACTTAACACAAACATCTATATTAAAAGCTTGTTTACTATTGATTATTACTTGATCACTTCTTAGTTAGTATAAACAGACTAATGTGTATGTTTCCAGTGGATTGTTTGGTCAAAAAAAATAAAAAATAAATTAGCAATCCAACATCCTCTTGTTTTCCAGAACTCTGATTCAAACAAGAGAGGCATATACATCCTCACATGTATGTGCTTATCTTTGTGAATGTACTGATATATTTATATTGGTTGATTATTGTGATCCTGGATATATTTTGGTTTATTGAAGAAAGATATTGACCCTGAGAATTATATTTGCAATGGATGATATATCTATTTATTTATATATCCTCTTTACCTTAAAAAAAAAAAAATTTCTTATGAAATTAGAGTAGAAAAAGGAGGGTCATTTCAGTTGGTATCAGAGCTATGTTATTTAACATAGAAGAAGTAAGGATCAAGTTCTTAGATAGAAATAAAATTAAAAGGAACTAAATATATATATATAACAATGTGCTCAGTGTGAAAAAAAAAACCACTGAAATAATAAAATTACTAATCAAACTAACCAGCTATGTAAATTATTATTAGCAATCTATGGTAGGGAGACCACCAAATCAGGGAGCAGGATCTTCCCATGCACCACCAATGGTCAATCTGCAAGACTTGGTGAGAGCATTTAGGGATGGGGCAGGACAAAGGCAAGAAAATCCCTATGAAGAACTCTCAAAATTACTTAAGACATATACTCATTTAGGAGGCAAAAGCTTTGAAGGGACAGAGAGTGTCATGGAAATTCAAACATGGTTGAGAACATTGGAAAGAATATTCAATGACATGCAACTTGATGATCAAAGAAAGAGGCAAGTGGCTTCAAGACAGCTAAAAGGAGTAGCTTTAGGCTGGTGGGAAGTAATCATTGCAGGAAGGAATGAGAATGAAATCACTTGGAATCAATTCAAAGAGATGTTGGAAGCAAGGTTTGTACCAGCATCAGCAAAGACTACCTTGCTAGAAGAATTCATTAGACTTAGACAAGGAACCATGACTGTCACAGAATACACTCAAAAGTTTGAGGGGCTTTCCACATATGGAGCAATGCTTGTGGCAGATGAGGCATCTAAAAATGATAGGTACATAAAAGGTTTGAATCCAGGACTTAGCAGAGCCATGTTACCCTATGCAGACAAGACTTTTGATCATGTGATAGACTTAGCTTTGAGGTTGGAACAGCATGACAAGGAAAGGGAGAAGTTCAGAAATTTTAAGAACAATAATAACAAGAAGGGTAAGGGGAGGTATCACCCTTATGATAAGAAGAAAGAAGAGGCTAGTAACAAAAGCACTGGAGATGTCAAAGCTAAGGAAGACAAGAAGAAAATTGTGTGCCATCAGTGTGGAAAGGAAGGGCATATCAAACCAAGATGTCCAGAATTGAAAGGAGGAGCTTTCAAATGCTATCTATGTGGGAAAGAGGGGCATATGAAGAGGAATTGTCCTGAGTATAAACAGCAAGGCAAATTGGCAAATTTGGAAGGAAAAGGCAAAGCCACAGTGGAAAGTAACACTGTAAACCATAGCCAAGTGGAAGGTACATTACTTATTTGTACCATACCCATAACAGTAGTATATGATACTGGGGCAACTCACTCTTTAATTTCTTGTGAATTGGTTAAAATGCTAAAACTGAATTGCATATTGGTTGAAACCCCATTGCATATACACAGTCCATTGGGGAGTTCTAGTGTTTTAAATATGATTTGTGTGGATTTGGAGTTAAACATAGGGGGAAATATTTTTATTTCCAATTTATATGTTTTGAATTACCCAAATATAGGTGTTATATTGGGGGTAGACTGGTTAAAGCAATTTAAAGCCATAATTAATTTAGACTCATCCACCATATCATTGCAAAATTCTAGAGGCCAGAGAATCACGGTTTTATGTGAGGTAGCTAAGGAAGGAAAACTATATCATTTAGTTGACTCAGAGAAAGATTTCAGTGAACTAACCATTGAAGAAATTCCCATAGTCAATGAATATTTGGATGTGTTTGGTGAGGTCAAGGGTATTCCACACCATAGACCAGTAGAATTCCAGATCAATTTAGTTCCAGGAGCAAGCCCAGTGATTAAAAAGCCAACTAGAATGGGGCCAAATGAACTAAAAGAATTAAAGAAACAGTTAGAAGAATTGGAAGAAAAGGGTTTTATAAGACCAAGTAATTCTTGCTGGGGAGCACCGGTGGTATTTGTTAAGAAGCAAGATGGCTCCTTAAGACTCTGCATAGATTATAGAGAATTAAACAAAGTAACTATTAAAAATAAATACCCATTGCCAAGAATAGATGATCTTTTTGATCAATTAGCAGGGGCAAAAGTATTTTCTAGACTAGACTTAGCATCTGGTTTTCATCAAATGAAGGTGGAAGAATCAAGCATCAAGTACACTGCCTTTAACACTAGGTATGGGTTGTATGAATTTTTGGTTATGCCATTTGGCTTGACCAATGCACCATCTTACTTTGTAGATTTAATGAACAGAACCTTTAGAGATTGTTTAGACAAGTTTGTGCTTATTTTCATAGATGACATTTTGATTTATTCCAAGACAGTGGAAGAACATAAGCATCATTTGCACCTGGTTTTGTCTAGGCTAAGGGAAAAAGATTTAAAGGCAAAATTTTCAAAATGTGTGTTTTGGAAGGAGGAAGTACATTTTCTTGGCCATGTTATATCTGCCAAAGGAATTTCTGTGAACCCCAATAAAGTAGTGGCTATCCAAGCATGGAAGAGGCCAAGCACTGTGAGTGAAGTGAGGTCATTTATGGGGATGGCAGGGTATTATAGAAGGTTTATAAAAGATTTTTCAAAAAATTTCTACACCACTCACTAACCTAACCAGGAAGAACCAAGCTTTTGTTTGGTCAGAAAAATGTGAAAAGTCTTTTGAACAATTGAAGGAGGCATTGGTGAATGCTCCAATTCTAAAGGTACCACATGGAAATGAAGAATTAGTGGTATACACTGATGCTAGTGGATTTGGCTTGGGTGCAGTGTTGATGCAACAAGGCCAAGTCATTGCATATGCATCCAGACAACTTAAACCCCATGAAGTAAGGTATGCCACACATGATCTCGAATTAGCAGCTGTGATTTATGCTTTAAAACTTTGGAGACATTATTTATTAGGCACAAAGTTTGAACTCTACACTGACCACAAGTCTCTAAAATATTTGTTTTCACAAAAAGATTTGAACATGAGGCAACATAGATGGGTGGAGTTCTTAGCTGCCTATGATTTTGACATACTCTATACACCAGGCGAAGCAAACAAAGTTGCAGATGCTCTAAGTAGACAGCATGCTAAATTGGCTATGATGATGATAGCTGAATTTAAAGATTTGTCTTTGCTAACTGAGTTAGAGATTGAGGAGAATGGTTGTGTGCAGATGCATGGTGCACAAGAAGATAAAGGGAAGTTAAGCTTAATGACACTTCAACCAGATTTAATTCTGAAGGTAGGAAAAATGCAAGAACAAGATGCTCACTTATTAGAGAAGAAAATGCTCCTCTCAAGAGGGGAGGAAGTAATGAAACACCACATTGATAAAGATGGTTATGTGAGATACCAGAATAGGATGTGTGTACCAGAGGACATAGAATTGAAGAGGGAGATATTGAATGAATATCACAGGAGTAAATACTCCATACACCCAGGTAACACAAAAATGTATCAAAATTTGAAAAAAGACTTCTGGTGGAAGGGGATGAAATCTGATATAGCCAAGTACATTGCCAAATGTATGACTTGCCAACAAGTCAAGGCTGAAACTCAAAGACCATCAGGGTTGATGCAACCTCTTAGTGTACCACAGTGGAAGTGGGAAGACATATCTATGGACTTCATAGATGGACTGCCTAGATCTAAGAGAGGTAATACAAGCATATGGGTGATAGTTGATAGGCTAACCAAGGTAGCACACTTCATCCCAGTCAAGTCAGAAAGAACAACACCAAAACTAGCTCAAATTTTTATAAAAGAAGTGGTAAAGTTACATGGCATTCCCAAAACCATTGTGAGTGATAGGGATACCATCTTCACTTCAAAATTCTGGAGAAGCTTTCAAGAAGCAATGGGAAGTGAACTATGTTTAAGTACTGCCTACCATCCTCAATCAGATGGGCAGACTGAGGTGGTAAACAAAGTTTTGGAGGACATGTTAAGGGCATGTATACTGGATTTTGGGGGCAACTGGGAAGATTATCTTCATCTAGTTGAATTTACATACAACAACAGCTACCAAAGCACCATAGGAATGGCTCCATTTGAAGCCTTATATGGTAAACCCTGTTTGTCACCTGTTTGCTGGGTAGAAGCAGGAGAAAGGTCTATTTTAGGACCTGAGTACATACAAGAAACCAAGGAGAAAATTGAGTTGATAAGAAGAAGAATGACAGCAGCTCAAGATAGGCAAAAGAAATTTGCAGACATGAGAAGGAGGCAGGTAGAATATGAAGTGGGAAATTTTGTTTTCATCAAAACCTCACCCATGAAAAATGTGTTGAGGTTTGGAAAACAAGGCAAATTAACCCCAAGATATATTGGACCATACAAAATTCTGGAGAGAATTGGTCCCTTGGCATATAAGTTGGAATTACCATAAAACATGCAAGGCATACATGATGTTTTTCATGTATCACAATTGAGAAGGTGGGTCCATGACAAGGCAGAAATTCTTGAAACCCCAACCCAAGTGCAGATAAATCCTAATTTGATTTATGAAAAGGATCCAGTGGGAATTTTGGCAAAAGATGTGAAGAAGTTGAGGAATAAATCTCTGAAACTTGTGAAGGTACAGTGGAGTCTAGATCCTAGTGATTGCACATGGGAATTAGAAGACAAAGTTAGGATGAATTATCCTAAGCTATTTTCAGATTAAGGTAATTCTGATCTTTGATTGTTTTCTTTATTTTGGATGAATATATTTTTAGTTAGTATAGAACTAAGAATCTATTTAGTAGAGAATATACTTGTTCTCTGAATTAAGTTTAAAATTTATTTTAAGCTTAGGAAAATTGTGGGACATAATTTCTAAAAGGAGGGGTGTATGTAATGACCCAAGATTTTAGGAATTTATCCTGAAAAATATAAATGAATTTAAAATAATTTTTAAATAAATTTTAAAGGAGGAATTGATATAGCTTGATAGTGTATCAGTGTGTGTACATGAGTGCACAGGAAATGCACATGAATATAAGCTAAAACCCTGAACTCCAAGAATACATACATATTGATGTGTATGGAAAAATATATATATATATATATATGTAGATTAAATTCTTAAAAGTAGTATGCATAAGTAAATGTATATATGAATGCTACTGGATATTTTTGAGTGTACATGTGCATATGTGTGTGTGTCAGTATAGAATGATGTATGAATATATAGGTGGGAATACTAATTATTTCAGAAAGACTTATATACAAATATATATGTGTTAATAAAATACTAGAGTTTAAACTAGTGAAATAAAATATACAGACACATTTTAATATAAGCAGAAATGAAAAGAATGGAGATATAAAAAGGAATAATTCTCTTATAAATAAATGAAGGAAGTACATACCATTTGCATGAAAGCTAAAAATAGAAAAGAGTATTTAATAAATAACAAAACCAAGTCACATTTTTAGCATGATTGTAGACAAGGGGGAAAAGTATTTTCTGAAAAGCAAATTTCTGAAAAAAATGTGTAACCACTTTTCTCTTCACCCAAATTAAGCCGGGAAGGGGTAAAACTTTGGGTTTAAAATGCAGATAACATGATTTTTCTGGTGGGCAAAAATGGACTTAGCCAATACCCAAAACCCTAAGAGAGACCCTGTATATATATACATGTATATGCAGCAGCCTCCTCTTCTCCTCAGAAAAGAATTTTGAAAAAAAAAAAACAATACCACAGAAATCATAAGACAAGGGAAAAAAAGAGAGCTTGAGGATAAGAGCAGGAGTTCATCAGTTAATTAAGGAAACAAAGGAGAGAGCTAGGTGAGAAAACTCACTCAAAAATCTAAGGCAATAAGTCCTAATGTAGGCAGCCAGTTAAAAGTATTTTCTTAAAAGAGTATTTTCACATATGAATGTTTATCTGTGAATTTAAATCTGAAAATGTTTTGATTTTCTTTGATTGATTACTTGTTTTATTATAACAAAGTTTTATGTGTTGTTAGTATACATATCTGTTTTATACACTCAGATCTCTGATATGTTAATGTTTAGGGATATAAACAAATACCCAGAAAATAAAATGTTGAGAATAGGCAAGTAGTATTGGTTTTGGCTCAACCCAGAAAGATGTAAATAATGTTGAGCTGCAATATACTCATGTATAAGTGCTGAGGCTTGAAATAGAAAAGAATTAGGGGTGCAATAGGGTTGCCTATGTGCTGATGCTCCTGATTCAATAAAATGCATAGCAAACAAAATTTTGTGATTCAGTGAAACCAGATTATTCTGAGTTTAACTCAAGCACAAATGGTTGCAAAAAGAAAAACTCCCCTAGAAGCCATAAACCAATGTTAGCTGCCTAAACTCCTTGAAAGAAAAATATACCAGGATGAATATCTATATAAATATACAGAACCTTATTTTGTAGTCACCAATGGTTGTTTGCTTGTTGTTTCTGTATGGTCATGAATAATATGAGATACCATGATATAGATGTTTTCAGTTAATGGATCACTGAATGGTTTTGTCATGAACAATCAAAAGGGGTTATTATTAACTAAAACCTGATTAGGAAATTGGGGTCAAGAACACTGCAGGAATGACTTGTGTGCTTGAGTAACATAAGTTGACACATGGCTTGTTTAAGTCCTGAGATCTTTGTGTAATGGAGTGAATTAGTTCATTACAGTGTGTCCATTGATTCATAAATATTGCAGATGAGACCAAGAATAGATAAATATACCAAGGAAATAATACTTGAGCAGATGAGAAAACTAGAGTTTTTCCCAGATTTGAAATATGAGAATTGAATAAGTGATTTAACTCATATTAGTTATTTTCCTGTTTGGTATGAATGATTGTTTGTCTATGATTGAGTTGTATGCTTGAATGTATGTGCCATACTCATATGTGTAGTCTCTGGAAAGAAAGTTAAAGTGTGCACATGCACAATGATACAGAGCATGCACACAAGTATTTACCTGATTTCAAAGGACAGAACCTTATGTATTTGTACTTAACTTTATTTTAACCTAATTAACAAATTGCTTTTGTGAATTTTCTCATACCAGACATGTGTCTGACCCTAGTGTGCTAATGGCATCTGGGGTGTCTCATTTAAAATGAGGCAGTTTCCAATGCTTTTTCAGGGATTGCAGCAACTAAGTAGGAGTAGGAGCAAGGCCTTGAGAAGAAGATATAGCATGCTAAACTTAGTTAGATAAGAGCCTAAATGTTGAAATCTGCATGTATTGATAACTTAAATTGCTACTTGTACTAAATGTTGAATATTGGAGGGATATTTTGTTAAGTATTTTGTTAAGAATTTGACTTGTATCTGGAATCTATGAACCTAGTTAAATTTCTGATATGTTTAAAAGTTAATCGAAATCTTGTAAGTGGATTTAGCAAAAAGTAAACTTAAAAGGATTTTATTTTCTTTTTACTGAAATGCTTTGTAAATAAATCTGAATTCATTTCTGAATTGAATTAAGAAAAGTAAAATGTTTTTTTTAAAAGCTTCAGACAGAATGAAATGAAAGGTATCTCCATTGTTTTGAACTAGTGTGTAGCATATACAGGACTCATGGGTAACCAGCCTCAACTAAATGAAGTATTGGTTGATCATGATAGGCTGTATCTTGAAAATACAGATGCATTTCAAAGCATAGTACATTTAACATTTGTTTCACTCAGTTTTCTGGAAACTGAGCAAAAATATTGACATGTACATGTATACCTGTGTACATGTTGATAATTGGGCAAAAATATAAATATAAATTCTTAAAACAGTTGTAGGAATGGGTTTTAAAAATAGTTATGTAAGAAGAATTGTTTTGTATGTTAGGTTATAGGCAAAAATTAAATATATATGTACAATTATAGGTAGGCATCAGATTTCTAACCATACAGGAGAAAAAAAAAAGAAAAACCAAAAATTGTGTTTGAACCGACCAGCATAGCACTCGAACTCGTGACCTTTCATGTATAAGTTAGGCGCGTTTCCATTACGCCTAGATGTTGCTTGTGTTCCCTTAGGATCCACTTTCTTTTATACTGAATTTGTCACTATTCAGAACTTAACACAAACATCTATATTAAAAGCTTGTTTACTATTGATTATTACTTGATCACTTCTTAGTTAGTATAAACAGACTAATGTGTATGTTTCCAGTGGATTGTTTGGTCAAAAAAAAAAATTAGCAATCCAACATCCTCTTGTTTTCCAGAACTCTGATTCAAACAAGAGAGGCATATACATCCTCACATGTATGTGCTTATCTTTGTGAATGTACTGATATATTTATATTGGTTGATTATTGTGATCCTGGATATATTTTGGTTTATTGAAGAAAGATATTGACCCTGAGAATTATATTTGCAATGGATGATATATCTATTTATTTATATATCCTCTTTACCTTAAAAAAAAAAATTCTTATGAAATTAGAGTAGAAAAAGGAGGGTCATTTCAGGAGTGATCCTCGGTACGGTGATCTAGGCCACGTACTGTGATGGGCGGTACCCCAGTAGCCCTTCCATTGTATGGAATCCAAACTCCAAAAGGATTACAATGGCAGGGCTACTGGGGTACCGCCCATCACAGTACGTGGCCTAGATCACCGTACCGAGGATCACTCCTGAAATGACCCTCCTTTTTCTACTCTAATTTCATAAGAAATTTTTTTTTTTAAGGTAAAGAGGATATATAAATAAATAGATATATCATCCATTGCAAATATAATTCTCAGGGTCAATATCTTTCTTCAATAAACCAAAATATATCCAGGATCACAATAATCAACCAATATAAATATATCAGTACATTCACAAAGATAAGCACATACATGTGAGGATGTATATGCCTCTCTTGTTTGAATCAGAGTTCTGGAAAACAAGAGGATGTTGGATTGCTAATTTATTTTTATTTTATTTTTTTGACCAAACAATCCACTGGAAACATACACATTAGTCTGTTTATACTAACTAAGAAGTGATCAAGTAATAATCAATAGTAAACAAGCTTTTAATATAGATGTTTGTGTTAAGTTCTGAATAGTGACAAATTCAGTATAAAAGAAAGTGGATCCTAAGGGAACACAAGCAACATCTAGGCGTAATGGAAACGCGCCTAACTTATACATGAAAGGTCACGAGTTCGAGTGCTATGCTGGTCGGTTCAAACACAATTTTTGGTTTTTCTTTTTTTTTCTCCTGTATGGTTAGAAATCTGATGCCTACCTATAATTGTACATATATATTTAATTTTTGCCTATAACCTAACATACAAAACAATTCTTCTTACATAACTATTTTTAAAACCCATTCCTACAACTGTTTTAAGAATTTATATTTATATTTTTGCCCAATTATCAACATGTACACAGGTATACATGTACATGTCAATATTTTTGCTCAGTTTCCAGAAAACTGAGTGAAACAAATGTTAAATGTACTATGCTTTGAAATGCATCTGTATTTTCAAGATACAGCCTATCATGATCAACCAATACTTCATTTAGTTGAGGCTGGTTACCCATGAGTCCTGTATATGCTACACACTAGTTCAAAACAATGGAGATACCTTTCATTTCATTCTGTCTGAAGCTTTTAAAAAAAAACATTTTACTTTTCTTAATTCAATTCAGAAATGAATTCAGATTTATTTACAAAGCATTTCAGTAAAAAGAAAATAAAATCCTTTTAAGTTTACTTTTTGCTAAATCCACTTACAAGATTTCGATTAACTTTTAAACATATCAGAAATTTAACTAGGTTCATAGATTCCAGATACAAGTCAAATTCTTAACAAAATACTTAACAAAATATCCCTCCAATATTCAACATTTAGTACAAGTAGCAATTTAAGTTATCAATACATGCAGATTTCAACATTTAGGCTCTTATCTAACTAAGTTTAGCATGCTATATCTTCTTCTCAAGGCCTTGCTCCTACTCCTACTTAGTTGCTGCAATCCCTGAAAAAGCATTGGAAACTGCCTCATTTTAAATGAGACACCCCAGATGCCATTAGCACACTAGGGTCAGACACATGTCTGGTATGAGAAAATTCACAAAAGCAATTTGTTAATTAGGTTAAAATAAAGTTAAGTACAAATACATAAGGTTCTGTCCTTTGAAATCAGGTAAATACTTGTGTGCATGCTCTGTATCATTGTGCATGTGCACACTTTAACTTTCTTTCCAGAGACTACACATATGAATATGGCACATACATTCAAGCATACAACTCAATCATAGACAAACAATCATTCATACCAAACAGGAAAATAACTAATATGAGTTAAATCACTTATTCAATTCTCATATTTCAAATCTGGGAAAAACTCTAGTTTTCTCATCTGCTCAAGTATTATTTTCTTGGTATATTTATCTATTCTTGGTCTCATCTGCAATATTTATGAATCAATGGACACACTGTAATGAACTAATTCACTCCATTACACAAAGATCTCAGGACTTAAACAAGCCATGTGTCAACTTATGTTACTCAAGCACACAAGTCATTCCTGCAGTGTTCTTGACCCCAATTTCCTAATCAGGTTTTAGTTAATAATAACCCCTTTTAATTGTTCATGACAAAACCATTCAGTGATCCATTAACTGAAAACATCTATATCATGGTATCTCATATTATTCATGACCATACAGAAACAACAAGCAAACAACCATTGGTGACTACAAAATAAGGTTCTGTATATTTATATAGATATTCATCCTGGTATATTTTTCTTTCAAGGAGTTTAGGCAGCTAACATTGGTTTATGGCTTCTGGGGGAGTTTTTCTTTTTGCAACCATTTGTGCTTGAGTTAAACTCAGAATAATCTGGTTTCACTGAATCACAAAATTTTGTTTGCTATGCATTTTATTGAATCAGGAGCATCAGCACATAGGCAACCCTATTGCACCCCTAATTCTTTTCTATTTCAAGCCTCAGCACTTATACATGAGTATATTGCAGCTCAACATTATTTACATCTTTCTGGGTTGAGCCAAAACCAATACTACTTGCCTATTCTCAACATTTTATTTTCTGGGTATTTGTTTATATCCCTAAACATTAACATATCAGAGATCTGAGTGTATAAAACAGATATGTATACTAACAACACATAAAACTTTGTTATAATAAAACAAGTAATCAATCAAAGAAAATCAAAACATTTTCAGATTTAAATTCACAGATAAACATTCATATGTGAAAATACTCTTTTAAGAAAATACTTTTAACTGGCTGCCTACATTAGGACTTATTGCCTTAGATTTTTGAGTGAGTTTTCTCACCTAGCTCTCTCCTTTGTTTCCTTAATTAACTGATGAACTCCTGCTCTTATCCTCAAGCTCTCTTTTTTTCCCTTGTCTTATGATTTCTGTGGTATTGTTTTTCTTTTTCTTTTTTTCAAAATTCTTTTCTGAGGAGAAGAGGAGGCTGCTGCATATACATGTATATATATACAGGGTCTCTCTTAGGGTTTTGGGTATTGGCTAAGTCCATTTTTGCCCACCAGAAAAATCATGTTATCTGCATTTTAAACCCAAAGTTTTACCCCTTCCCGGCTTAATTTGGGTGAAGAGAAAAGTGGTTACACATTTTTTTCAGAAATTTGCTTTTCAGAAAATACTTTTCCCCCTTGTCTACAATCATGCTAAAAATGTGACTTGGTTTTGTTATTTATTAAATACTCTTTTCTATTTTTAGCTTTCATGCAAATGGTATGTACTTCCTTCATTTATTTATAAGAGAATTATTCCTTTTTATATCTCCATTCTTTTCATTTCTGCTTATATTAAAATGTGTCTGTATATTTTATTTCACTAGTTTAAACTCTAGTATTTTATTAACACATATATATTTGTATATAAGTCTTTCTGAAATAATTAGTATTCCCACCTATATATTCATACATCATTCTATACTGACACACACACATATGCACATGTACACTCAAAAATATCCAGTAGCATTCATATATACATTTACTTATGCATACTACTTTTAAGAATTTAATCTACATATATATATATATATTTTTCCATACACATCAATATGTATGTATTCTTGGAGTTCAGGGTTTTAGCTTATATTCATGTGCATTTCCTGTGCACTCATGTACACACACTGATACACTATCAAGCTATATCAATTCCTCCTTTAAAATTTATTTAAAAATTATTTTAAATTCATTTATATTTTTCAGGATAAATTCCTAAAATCTTGGGTCATTACATACACCCCTCCTTTTAGAAATTGTGTCCCACAATTTTCCTAAGCTTAAAATAAATTTTAAACTTAATTCAGAGAACAAGTATATTCTCTACTAAATAGATTCTTAGTTCTATACTAACTAAAAATATATTCATCCAAAATAAAGAAAACAATCAAAGATCAGAATTACCTTAATCTGAAAATAGCTTAGGATAATTCATCCTAACTTTGTCTTCTAATTCCCATGTGCAATCACTAGGATCTAGACTCCACTGTACCTTCACAAGTTTCAGAGATTTATTCCTCAACTTCTTCACATCTTTTGCCAAAATTCCCACTGGATCCTTTTCATAAATCAAATTAGGATTTATCTGCACTTGGGTTGGGGTTTCAAGAATTTCTGCCTTGTCATGGACCCACCTTCTCAATTGTGATACATGAAAAACATCATGTATGCCTTGCATGTTTTATGGTAATTCCAACTTATATGCCAAGGGACCAATTCTCTCCAGAATTTTGTATGGTCCAATATATCTTGGGGTTAATTTGCCTTGTTTTCCAAACCTCAACACATTTTTCATGGGTGAGGTTTTGATGAAAACAAAATTTCCCACTTCATATTCTACCTGCCTCCTTCTCATGTCTGCAAATTTCTTTTGCCTATCTTGAGCTGCTGTCATTCTTCTTCTTATCAACTCAATTTTCTCCTTGGTTTCTTGTATGTACTCAGGTCCTAAAATAGACCTTTCTCCTGCTTCTACCCAGCAAACAGGTGACAAACAGGGTTTACCATATAAGGCTTCAAATGGAGCCATTCCTATGGTGCTTTGGTAGCTGTTGTTGTATGTAAATTCAACTAGATGAAGATAATCTTCCCAGTTGCCCCCAAAATCCAGTATACATGCCCTTAACATGTCCTCCAAAACTTTGTTTACCACCTCAGTCTGCCCATCTGATTGAGGATGGTAGGCAGTACTTAAACATAGTTCACTTCCCATTGCTTCTTGAAAGCTTCTCCAGAATTTTGAAGTGAAGATGGTATCCCTATCACTCACAATGGTTTTGGGAATGCCATGTAACTTTACCACTTCTTTTATAAAAATTTGAGCTAGTTTTGGTGCTGTTCTTTCTGACTTGACTGGGATGAAGTGTGCTACCTTGGTTAGCCTATCAACTATCACCCATATGCTTGTATTACCTCTCTTAGATCTAGGCAGTCCATCTATGAAGTCCATAGATATGTCTTCCCATTTCCACTGTGGTACACTAAGAGGTTGCATCAACCCTGATGGTCTTTGAGTTTCAGCCTTGACTTGTTGGCAAGTCATACATTTGGCAATGTACTTGGCTATATCAGATTTCATCCCCTTCCACCAGAAGTCTTTTTTCAAATTTTGATACATTTTTGTGTTACCTGGGTGTATGGAGTATTTACTCCTGTGATATTCATTCAATATCTCCCTCTTCAATTCTATGTCCTCTGGTACACACATCCTATTCTGGTATCTCACATAACCATCTTTATCAATGTGGTGTTTCATTACTTCCTCCCCTCTTGAGAGGAGCATTTTCTTCTCTAATAAGTGAGCATCTTGTTCTTGCATTTTTCCTACCTTCAGAATTAAATCTGGTTGAAGTGTCATTAAGCTTAACTTCCCTTTATCTTCTTGTGCACCATGCATCTGCACACAACCATTCTCCTCAATCTCTAACTCAGTTAGCAAAGACAAATCTTTAAATTCAGCTATCATCATCATAGCCAATTTAGCATGCTGTCTACTTAGAGCATCTGCAACTTTGTTTGCTTTGCCTGGTGTATAGAGTATGTCAAAATCATAGGCAGCTAAGAACTCCACCCATCTATGTTGCCTCATGTTCAAATCTTTTTGTGAAAACAAATATTTTAGAGACTTGTGGTCAGTGTAGAGTTCAAACTTTGTGCCTAATAAATAATGTCTCCAAAGTTTTAAAGCATAAATCACAGCTGCTAATTCGAGATCATGTGTGGCATACCTTACTTCATGGGGTTTAAGTTGTCTGGATGCATATGCAATGACTTGGCCTTGTTGCATCAACACTGCACCCAAGCCAAATCCACTAGCATCAGTGTATACCACTAATTCTTCATTTCCATGTGGTACCTTTAGAATTGGAGCATTCACCAATGCCTCCTTCAATTGTTCAAAAGACTTTTCACATTTTTCTGACCAAACAAAAGCTTGGTTCTTCCTGGTTAGGTTAGTGAGTGGTGTAGAAATTTTTTGAAAAATCTTTTATAAACCTTCTATAATACCCTGCCATCCCCATAAATGACCTCACTTCACTCACAGTGCTTGGCCTCTTCCATGCTTGGATAGCCACTACTTTATGGGGTTCACAGAAATTCCTTTGGCAGATATAACATGGCCAAGAAAATGTACTTCCTCCTTCCAAAACACACATTTTGAAAATTTTGCCTTTAAATCTTTTTCCCTTAGCCTAGACAAAACCAGGTGCAAATGATGCTTATGTTCTTCCACTGTCTTGGAATAAATCAAAATGTCATCTATGAAAATAAGCACAAACTTGTCTAAACAATCTCTAAAGGTTCTGTTCATTAAATCTACAAAGTAAGATGGTGCATTGGTCAAGCCAAATGGCATAACCAAAAATTCATACAACCCATACCTAGTGTTAAAGGCAGTGTACTTGATGCTTGATTCTTCCACCTTCATTTGATGAAAACCAGATGCTAAGTCTAGTCTAGAAAATACTTTTGCCCCTGCTAATTGATCAAAAAGATCATCTATTCTTGGCAATGGGTATTTATTTTTAATAGTTACTTTGTTTAATTCTCTATAATCTATGCAGAGTCTTAAGGAGCCATCTTGCTTCTTAACAAATACCACCGGTGCTCCCCAGCAAGAATTACTTGGTCTTATAAAACCCTTTTCTTCCAATTCTTCTAACTGTTTCTTTAATTCTTTTAGTTCATTTGGCCCCATTCTAGTTGGCTTTTTAATCACTGGGCTTGCTCCTGGAACTAAATTGATCTGGAATTCTACTGGTCTATGGTGTGGAATACCCTTGACCTCACCAAACACATCCAAATATTCATTGACTATGGGAATTTCTTCAATGGTTAGTTCACTGAAATCTTTCTCTGAGTCAACTAAATGATATAGTTTTCCTTCCTTAGCTACCTCACATAAAACCGTGATTCTCTGGCCTCTAGAATTTTGCAATGATATGGTGGATGAGTCTAAATTAATTATGGCTTTAAATTGCTTTAACCAGTCTACCCCCAATATAACACCTATATTTGGGTAATTCAAAACATATAAATTGGAAATAAAAATATTTCCCCCTATGTTTAACTCCACATCCACACAAATCATATTTAAAACACTAGAACTCCCCAATGGACTGTGTATATGCAATGGGGTTTCAACCAATATGCAATTCAGTTTTAGCATTTTAACCAATTCACAAGAAATTAAAGAGTGAGTTGCCCCAGTATCATATACTACTGTTATGGGTATGGTACAAATAAGTAATGTACCTTCCACTTGGCTATGGTTTACAGTGTTACTTTCCACTGTGGCTTTGCCTTTTCCTTCCAAATTTGCCAATTTGCCTTGCTGTTTATACTCAGGACAATTCCTCTTCATATGCCCCTCTTTCCCACATAGATAGCATTTGAAAGCTCCTCCTTTCAATTCTGGACATCTTGGTTTGATATGCCCTTCCTTTCCACACTGATGGCACACAATTTTCTTCTTGTCTTCCTTAGCTTTGACATCTCCAGTGCTTTTGTTACTAGCCTCTTCTTTCTTCTTATCATAAGGGTGATACCTCCCCTTACCCTTCTTGTTATTATTGTTCTTAAAATTTCTGAACTTCTCCCTTTCCTTGTCATGTTGTTCCAACCTTAAAGCTAAGTCTATCACATGATCAAAAGTCTTGTCTGCATAGGGTAACATGGCTCTGCTAAGTCCTGGATTCAAACCTTTTATGTACCTATCATTTTTAGATGCCTCATCTGCCACAAGCATTGCTCCATATGTGGAAAGCCCCTCAAACTTTTGAGTGTATTCTGTGACAGTCATGGTTCCTTGTCTAAGTCTAATGAATTCTTCTAGCAAGGTAGTCTTTGCTGATGCTGGTACAAACCTTGCTTCCAACATCTCTTTGAATTGATTCCAAGTGATTTCATTCTCATTCCTTCCTGCAATGATTACTTCCCACCAGCCTAAAGCTACTCCTTTTAGCTGTCTTGAAGCCACTTGCCTCTTTCTTTGATCATCAAGTTGCATGTCATTGAATATTCTTTCCAATGTTCTCAACCATGTTTGAATTTCCATGACACTCTCTGTCCCTTCAAAGCTTTTGCCTCCTAAATGAGTATATGTCTTAAGTAATTTTGAGAGTTCTTCATAGGGATTTTCTTGCCTTTGTCCTGCCCCATCCCTAAATGCTCTCACCAAGTCTTGCAGATTGACCATTGGTGGTGCATGGGAAGATCCTGCTCCCTGATTTGGTGGTCTCCCTACCATAGTTTGCTAATAATAATTTACATAGCTGGTTAGTTTGATTAGTAATTTTATTATTTCAGTGGTTTTTTTTTTTCACACTGAGCACATTGTTATATATATATATATTTAGTTCCTTTTAATTTTATTTCTATCTAAGAACTTGATCCTTACTTCTTCTATGTTAAATAACATAGCTCTGATACCAACTGAAATGACCCTCCTTTTTCTACTCTAATTTCATAAGAAATTTTTTTTTTTTAAGGTAAAGAGGATATATAAATAAATAGATATATCATCCATTGCAAATATAATTCTCAGGGTCAATATCTTTCTTCAATAAACCAAAATATATCCAGGATCACAATAATCAACCAATATAAATATATCAGTACATTCACAAAGATAAGCACATACATGTGAGGATGTATATGCCTCTCTTGTTTGAATCAGAGTTCTGGAAAACAAGAGGATGTTGGATTGCTAATTTATTTTTATTTTATTTTTTTGACCAAACAATCCACTGGAAACATACACATTAGTCTGTTTATACTAACTAAGAAGTGATCAAGTAATAATCAATAGTAAACAAGCTTTTAATATAGATGTTTGTGTTAAGTTCTAAATAGTGACAAATTCAGTATAAAAGAAAGTGGATCCTAAGGGAACACAAGCAACATCTAGGCGTAATGGAAACGCGCCTAACTTATACATGAAAGGTCACGAGTTCGAGTGCTATGCTGGTCGGTTCAAACACAATTTTTGGTTTTTCTTTTTTTTTCTCCTGTATGGTTAGAAATCTGATGCCTACCTATAATTGTACATATATATTTAATTTTTGCCTATAACCTAACATACAAAACAATTCTTCTTACATAACTATTTTTAAAACCCATTCCTACAACTGTTTTAAGAATTTATATTTATATTTTTGCCCAATTATCAACATGTACACAGGTATACATGTACATGTCAATATTTTTGCTCAGTTTCCAGAAAACTGAGTGAAACAAATGTTAAATGTACTATGCTTTGAAATGCATCTGTATTTTCAAGATACAGCCTATCATGGTCAACCAATACTTCATTTAGTTGAGGCTGGTTACCCATGAGTCCTGTATATGCTACACACTAGTTCAAAACAATGGAGATACCTTTCATTTCATTCTGTCTGAAGCTTTTAAAAAAAAACATTTTACTTTTCTTAATTCAATTCAGAAATGAATTCAGATTTATTTACAAAGCATTTCAGTAAAAAGAAAATAAAATCCTTTTAAGTTTACTTTTTGCTAAATCCACTTACAAGATTTCGATTAACTTTTAAACATATCAGAAATTTAACTAGGTTCATAGATTCCAGATACAAGTCAAATTCTTAACAAAATACTTAACAAAATATCCCTCCAATATTCAACATTTAGTACAAGTAGCAATTTAAGTTATCAATACATGCAGATTTCAACATTTAGGCTCTTATCTAACTAAGTTTAGCATGCTATATCTTCTTCTCAAGGCCTTGCTCCTACTCCTACTTAGTTGCTGCAATCCCTGAAAAAGCATTGGAAACTGCCTCATTTTAAATGAGACACCTCAGATGCCATTAGCACACTAGGGTCAGACACATGTCTGGTATGAGAAAATTCACAAAAGCAATTTGTTAATTAGGTTAAAATCAAGTTAAGTACAAATACATAAGGTTCTGTCCTTTGAAATCAGGTAAATACTTGTGTGCATGCTCTGTATCATTGTGCATGTGCACACTTTAACTTTCTTTCCAGAGACTACACATATGAATATGGCACATACATTCAAGCATACAACTCAATCATAGACAAACAATCATTCATACCAAACAGGAAAATAACTAATATGAGTTAAATCACTTATTCAATTCTCATATTTCAAATCTGGGAAAAACTCTAGTTTTCTCATCTGCTCAAGTATTATTTCCTTGGTATATTTATCTATTCTTGGTCTCATCTGCAATATTTATGAATCAATGGACACACTGTAATGAACTAATTCACTCCATTACACAAAGATCTCAGGACTTAAACAAGCCATGTGTCAACTTATGTTACTCAAGCACACAAGTCATTCCTGCAGTGTTCTTGACCCCAATTTCCTAATCAGGTTTTAGTTAATAATAACCCCTTTTGATTGTTCATGACAAAACCATTCAGTGATCCATTAACTGAAAACATCTATATCATGGTATCTCATATTATTCATGACCATACAGAAACAACAAGCAAACAACCATTGGTGACTACAAAATAAGGTTCTGTATATTTATATAGATATTCATCCTGGTATATTTTTCTTTCAAGGAGTTTAGGCAGCTAACATTGGTTTATGGCTTCTGGGGGAGTTTTTCTTTTTGCAACCATTTGTGCTTGAGTTAAACTCAGAATAATCTGGTTTCACTGAATCACAAAATTTTGTTTGCTATGCATTTTATTGAATCAGGAGCATCAGCACATAGGCAACCCTATTGCACCCCTAATTCTTTTCTATTTCAAGCCTCAGCACTTATACATGAGTATATTGCAGCTCAACATTATTTACATCTTTCTGGGTTGAGCCAAAACCAATACTACTTGCCTATTCTCAACATTTTATTTTCTGGGTATTTGTTTATATCCCTAAACATTAACATATCAGAGATCTGAGTGTATAAAACAGATATGTATACTAACAACACATAAAACTTTGTTATAATAAAACAAGTAATCAATCAAAGAAAATCAAAACATTTTCAGATTTAAATTCACAGATAAACATTCATATGTGAAAATACTCTTTTAAGAAAATACTTTTAACTGGCTGCCTACATTAGGACTTATTGCCTTAGATTTTTGAGTGAGTTTTCTCACCTAGCTCTCTCCTTTGTTTCCTTAATTAACTGATGAACTCCTGCTCTTATCCTCAAGCTCTCTTTTTTTCCCTTGTCTTATGATTTCTGTGGTATTGTTTTTTTTTTTTCAAAATTCTTTTCTGAGGAGAAGAGGAGGCTGCTGCATATACATGTATATATATACAGGGTCTCTCTTAGGGTTTTGGGTATTGGCTAAGTCCATTTTTGCCCACCAGAAAAATCATGTTATCTGCATTTTAAACCCAAAGTTTTACCCCTTCCCGGCTTAATTTGGGTGAAGAGAAAAGTGGTTACACGTTTTTTTCAGAAATTTGCTTTTCAGAAAATACTTTTCCCCCTTGTCTACAATCATGCTAAAAATGTGACTTGGTTTTGTTATTTATTAAATACTCTTTTCTATTTTTAGCTTTCATGCAAATGGTATGTACTTCCTTCATTTATTTATAAGAGAATTATTCCTTTTTATATCTCCATTCTTTTCATTTCTGCTTATATTAAAATGTGTCTGTATATTTTATTTCACTAGTTTAAACTCTAGTATTTTATTAACACATATATATTTGTATATAAGTCTTTCTGAAATAATTAGTATTCCCACCTATATATTCATACATCATTCTATACTGACACACACACATATGCACATGTACACTCAAAAATATCCAGTAGCATTCATATATACATTTACTTATGCATACTACTTTTAAGAATTTAATCTACATATATATATATATATATATATATATATATATATATATATATATATATATATTTTTCCATACACATCAATATGTATGTATTCTTGGAGTTCAGGGTTTTAGCTTATATTCATGTGCATTTCCTGTGCACTCATGTACACACACTGATACACTATCAAGCTATATCAATTCCTCCTTTAAAATTTATTTAAAAATTATTTTAAATTCATTTATATTTTTCAGGATAAATTCCTAAAATCTTGGGTCATTACAATAAGCGACATTTGGAGATAGTATTGGAGACTCTGCGAAGGCATGTTCTGAAGGCCAAGTTTTCGAAATGTCATTTTTGGAAGTCGGAGGTTAGATTTTTGGGCCATATTGTTTCTGGAGAAGGTAACTCTGTAGATCCAGCAAAGGTAGCAACTATTCAAGAATGGAAGCAACCGAAGACTCCGACGGAAATCCGCAGTTTCCTAGGTTTAGCTGGCTACTATACGAAGTTTATTCGGGACTACTCTAAGATTTCTTCGCATTTAACTAAGTTGACTAAGAAAGGAGAAAAATTTAAATGGACCCCCGAATGTGAAGAAGCATTCCAGGATTTGAAGGCAAGACTGACTAGTGCACCTGTTCTAGCTGTTCCCGATGGTAAGAGCAAGTTTGAAGTCTACACTGATGCTTGTATTGTAGGAGTGGGTGCGGTGTTGATGCAGAATGGAAGAGTCATTGCGTATGCGAGTAGGCAGTTGAAGCCACATGAAAAAAATTACGCTACGCATGATCTAGAGTTGTTGGCTATTGTTTTTGCTTTGAAGATTTGGAGGCATTATCTGCTAGGAGAGAAGTTCGAGCTTTTTACATATCACAAACCTTTGAAGCATCTTTTCTCCCAGAAAGATCTAAATTTGAGACAGCAGCGATGGGTTGAATTTTTGGCATCTTATGATCTGGATATCTTGTATACTCCAGGGAAGGCAAACGTTGTGGCGAATGCTCTAAGTAGGAATGCAATTCTATCTCTTTTGGAAGTTGTTCCGTCTCTCCAAGAAAAGATTATAAGTAAGCAGATGGAAGATAAAACTTTTGAGGAACTAATTCTTGGAACAAAAGAAGGTCGATACTCAGATTTTGAGGTTGACAACCAAGGAGTGTTAAAGATTAATAATCGCCTCTGTGTACCAGATGTGGATGGGTTAAGGCGGGAAGTACTATCAGAGGGTCATCGCTCCAGACTGAACATTCACCCGGGAATATCAAAGATGTATAAAGATGTGAAGAGAGTCTTTTGGTGGCCAAATATGAAGAAGGATGTAGCTACTTTTGTTAATAGATGTGCGACCTGTCAGCAGGTGAAAGGCGATCAGCAGAAGACCGCAGGATTATTACAGCCTTTGGAAGTTCCTCAGTGGAAATGGGAAATGATTTCTATCGATTTTATCGACGGTTTACCAAGGACCAAAAAGGGAAATGAAGGAATATGGGTAATTATTGACCGGCTAACCAAAAGCGCCCATTTTATTCCGGTTAAGACAACCCGTACTGCAGTATCTTTGGCCGAGATTTTCTTGAAAGAAATTGTTAGACTGCATGGTGTTCCAGTCAGCATAGTAAGCGATCGTGATCCTATTTTCACCAGCAAATTTTGGGAGGCTTTGCAGTCAGCTTTGGGAACGAGTTTGAGTCTGAGTACAGCATATCATCCCCAGACAGATGGGCAGACGGAGAGGGTAAATCGTATTCTTGAAGATATGCTTAGAGCTTGTATTCTAGATTTTGGTGGATCTTGGGAAGACCATCTACATTTAGTAGAATTCTCGTACAATAATAGTTACCAAGCAAGTATCAAGATGGCACCCTATGAAGCGTTGTATGGAAGACCTTGTAGATCACCATCCTGTTGGGTAGAATCGGGAGATCGTCTAGTTCTCGGTCCAGATTTGATTCGAGAAGCTTCTGAAAAGGTAGAGCTTATCAAGAAGAGGATGAAAGCAGCGCAGGATCGTCAAAAGAAGTATGCAGACAAAAGACGAAGACAATTGGAATTCGAGATTGGAGATATGGTCTTTGTCAAAGTTTCCCCGATAAAAGGAACTATTAGATTTGGGAAGACGGGAAAACTCGCCCCAAGATATATTGGTCCATTCCGAGTACTGGAGAGGATTGGTACCGTGGCATATAGGATTGAGTTACCAGATCGGATGGCTGGAATTCACAATGTATTTCACGTATCTCATTTGAGAAAGTACGTGCATGATCCATCTCTTATTGTGAAGCCAGCAGTGCAGGAAGATTTAGAGATCGAGCCGGACTTATCTGTTGTAAAGCATCCTGTTCAGATAGTCGATCAAGATGAGAGGCAACTCAGAAACAAAGTGGTGAAGCTAGTCAAGGTGCAGTGGAGCGAGGATCCCAGAGATTGTACCTGGGAGACTCTAGACAGTTTTAGGAAGGCTTATCCGGATCTGTGTCCGGATAACTAGTGATTGTTTGTTTGAGTAAATTGTCTGTTTGATTGTTGTATGGATGATATGTATGCTTAGTTTGTTGAAATGAAATAAAATTTTGGATTATCTTTTGTTTTAATTTCGGGGACGAAATTCTTTTAAGGGGGGAGGAATGTGATATCCCGGGAATTTCAAAGAAATTAAATATGATAATCTCTTTAATAAATTAATTAAATTAGCAATATTGTTATATTAAAACAATAAAAATGTATTGTATATATATATATGTGTGTGAATATAGATTTTAAGTGGAATATTTATTTCAATTGAAATAAATGGATGTTTAAATATATATATACATCAAAATTTGATTTTAAAATTTTATTTAAAAATTGGTTAGATCTTATATTTGGATTCAAAGAGATGATATATATATCTATTTATATATATTGGATTAAAGGTATGTATAAATGATTTTTATAAATATAGTTTGTTTTATTCCATTTCTTTTAGAAGATTTTTCATTTATATAATTAAAAATATGCATTAGTTATTAGGAAATAAATTATAAAATCTTTATTTAATAAATGTAAAAGTATTTATGCATGGAAAAAAATAGGTGTTAACATTTAAACACTTTAAAATACATGTGTTAAGATATTAAGAGGGTTTAGTGACAAGTGTCACAATTTCATTTTTATTTTCTTTTTAAATCAAAAACCAAATTCTATATATATCTACTTCTCATTTCTTTTTCCCTTTCCTACCTCTTTCTCTAAACATTCAAGCCAGCACGTTTTCAAAACTGAAAAGAAAATTATCCAAAGCCTTAAACACTCAAACTAATTTCTCTCCAAAATTCTAAAATCTGAAACCAAAATCCAAGTTGAAACTTCCTCAAAATCTAAAACTGCAAGCTATTTTCAAACTGAAGAAATCAAAGATCAAAACAACTGCAGCAAGTTTCAAGAATCAACAAACTCAAATCTAAACAAACAATTCAAAGTGCTGGAGCTAGCTGTTTAAGTTTTCAAACATCTCAGCTCTGTTCAAATCATCTCATTTCAGATTCAAAGTTCTGTTCAACATCTCTAAACCAAGTGAGTAAACTAAATGATAAAAACAGTAATATAGTTGTTTGTTTTATTTCCTGTGACAGTACTATATGAAAAGTTGATTTAATGATTGAATTTAACAAGCTATATATGTATTACTATGATCATATACCTGTATATGTATGATCTGCTCTGTTAAATGTTCTAGTAGGCAAAACAACCTTAGATCTACCATGACATCTTATGACTATCTATTTAAAGTAATTGTATGAATGTAATTATGTTTGCATGTTTATAGATTATGTAAATAAATGTGTGCATGCCTGTAAATAGAAAACTTTGGCTCTGTTTTAAGTTTACAGGGAAGGAAAAATTGGAGAATTTAATTATTCTTCCTCCATTTCTTTTTAAGATTTAATATTTTAAACAAATATGTTTAAAATTTACCAGACTTTAATTTTAATATACTTTCAAGTACCATTATTCTGTTAAATTTGCTGGGATCAAGAAATACAGGAGCCATTGAATAATATGTTAAAATCAAGTGTGAAGATTCATTGATTCAATTATATAATTTGAATAGGCTCAAGAAAATATGATTTTTAAAAAGGAAATCCTGATTTTTAATATTGTATCGAGTAAGAAATCCTAAGTTAACCAGAAAATGGGTTCTGAGAGTTTTCTGACGATCGAAGGGAAATTGGTACTCGAGGTTTTGATCGAAGTTGGGTTGGTGGTCAGTGATATTGAGAAAAATGCTTGATGATTTTATCATCATTGGTGGCATTGGCTATTGAGCAATCTAGGGTTTAACACCTTTGTTCCTGTCGTGATGAAAACAAGATGATTTGAGCACCTACGGTGAATCGAACTTCATGGGAGCGATGGAGATGGATGCGTGAAGGACTTGGGAGAATATTGACGAAGTTTCAGGTGGAACGATGGTCAGAGGCGTGGTGGCGAGGCGTTCGTTCCAGGTGATGTCGAACTGCTGTTCGAATTTATAGCTCGTTTTCGATTTAGGCTAGATGTTTGCAATTTGATGCTCGAAGTTGAATGGCGAGTTGATTTACGATTTGCCGGAGATGAGCGAGTTCGCCGGAGTTGGCTGGAATCGCCGTGCACGTGCACCACGGTGAAGTGTGTGTCAGGAATAATGGAGACGTGGGCGACTCGAAGGAGTCTCAGGTTTTTAGATGGCCAGACTCGAAGTTTTCTCGTGTGTGTATAGGGTAGGTTAGCAGTTTTAGTTTTTAAAAGAAACTAGGGGAAGGAAGAAGAAGTTGAGGGGAAGAGTCGAAGCGATCTCGAGTAAAATGTGTAGGAAACTCGGAGCAGGAATCAGAGAAGTGTAGCACGTTTTAAAGTTTTAAAAATAATAAAAGCTTGGAATTTTAAAATGTTTCTATGTTTAAACTTTTCTAAACTTCTTTTTAATTGCTTTTAAACTCTATTTTATTGGTAGGTTTGTTAAATTTAAGTGTGTTAAAACTTAAATAAAATGTTTTAAAACTAAATCATTTTATAGTTATAATTAAATGTTAATTAAAGGTTAAACTTAATAATGTGATTAAGTAATTAACAAAAGAAAATGATTTGTTAAAAGATATTTAAGAGTTTGATAATTTAATAAAGAGTAATTAATTAATTTTAATTATTAATTAAATAATAATAAATCAATAGTTAAAGATTATAATTAATTAGAGTTTAATTAATTTGTAATTAAGAATTATTAATTAGATAATTAAAGTCAATTAATTAATAAATTAATAGTTAATTAATTAAGTAATTAATTGGTAATTAGTAATAAATTAATTGATCATTAACGGTTAGTTAATCAAGTATTAAGAATTAATCAAATTATGATTAATTTATTTAGTAATTAATTTACTTATAAAAAGTAATTAAGGTACGATTAATTAATTAAATGATTGTAATTAATTAATAATTGATTAAGCAGGATAAGTGATTAATTCTTAAGTAATTAATTTAATTTAAGATAATTAAATTAATTTTAATATGGATTAATAAATTCTGTTTGGATGGTTGTTGAAGTAGGATGTCTGGATTAATAGATATCTATTGGGTGATATTCTGTGATACTGTGATTAGTTGAATATATCTGTAATGGATGTATGGATTATCTATGATAAATGCTATGTGAATTCAAAGTGATGAATTGAATTGTTTAACTTTAAAACAACTTGACCATAAAAGATACGTTTTGGATTTCGATGAGACCGGGATCGGGTTTCCGTATATCGGGATACCAGGTCTGGAGACCCGAATACCACATCGATCCAAATTAACGATAGGTCGTGAATCTCAAGTGAAGATGAAGATTCAGAGTGCAAGGGTTATGGTCGTTAACTCTGAGGGTGATTCCAACACGAGTGTAACGAGATAATGCCTTCGGTTTCGTTCGAACCCGGAACGAACTTGTATGGATTGAATGCTTTCAGAACATCGTTAGGTGGACGATGAGCATTCTAAGTGGTGTGTTCTGATTTAAAGGTAAATCGTAACCTCAAGCCTCATCAACCGGGAATGGCTAAAACAGGGGAGGTGCAGCAAGGCTTCGTGGGTAGCACCCACTGAGAGTAAGGTCATCCCTGTCTAGAGAAGTTCCTTTTATTTCGGCTTAGTGGTGCAGTTGGCGACGGCCATCTGTGGGGTGATTTTATTCGGGATTATCCAGTAAGGGATGGTTCCGGCTTTGTGTTGCAGGGGATTGGGAGTGATCCTCGGTACGGTGATCTAGGCCCCGTACTGTGATGAGCGGTACCCCGGTAGCTCTGCCATTGTATGGAATCCAATTTCCAATAAGAGCCATACGATTTAGTTGTGCCCAACTACGTTGGAATGTGAGATGTAAGCATTCCAGCTATTTCTGTATTTTATTTGAAAACCCTAGACCCTATTATAATATAACCAGATTTCCTATCAAATGATTTGGTTAGCATAAGATAAAAACTTACCCGTGTTTATGTGTGGGAAGTCTTATGTGATACCCTTGTTTCCAAATGATTTTCAAGATAAACAACTTAACCGTTTACTCACACCAGACCCATGTCTGACCCAGAGTTTATTTCTGTTTTTCTTAAACTCTTGGGTACTCAAATTTTTATGAGTAGCCAAGTGATCAGGTTTTGCTTAGACGAATTTTGGAAGGACCTGGAGATGGAGACTTGGCGTAGTTATATATGTATATGTATCTTTCCGCTGTGTATTAACTCTAAGATGTATTTTGTGGGTGTAATGTAATGACAGATACTTATGACTGTCTTGTTTTGGATGTTGTATATATGGGTAACTCTGATATGTGTAAAAACTATGTAATGGATATGTGATATATTATATTTTGTTCTGTTTCCGCTGTGAGATTCTGATATCTGTTAGTTCTTTCTTCTATCTTTTCTATTTCTATCTATTTCTTTCTTATTGATGATACGATTTTCTGTGGAATGAAAGTCGGGTCGTCACAGTTGGTACCAACTGTAACGTCCTAGGCTTTTCAACCTTCAGCAACGGTTCACGACCGGTAGGCTTTTCAACCATCCCAGCCCCGCTGTGGCTCACAGTGATACCTCGGGTTTGCTTTTACGGCCACCCTCTCGAGTCGCAACCAACCCCAAAAGGCCTTATACTACCCCCGGGGACATGTAGGGGTAAGAGTCTCCCGTTCGCCACCTAACGCAAAGCGAGAACCCCCTATCACGCTGTAATGTAGCAAACCCGATCCCTCGACTACTCAATACAATATTGAGTACCCAAGAGTTTAATAAAACAGAAAATAAACACTTGGGTCAGACATGGGTCTGGTGTGAGTAAACGGTTAGATTGCTTAACTTTGAAAACTTTTTGAAAACAAAAGTATCACGTAAGACTCCCCACAAATAAATATGGGTAAGTTTTTACCTTACGCTAACTAAAACGTTTGATAGGAAATCTGATTGTATTATAATAGGGTCTAGGTTTTTCAAGTAAAATACAGAAATAGCTGAAATGCTTACATCTCACATTCCAACATAGTTGGGCACAACTAATACGTACGGCACTTATTGGAGTTTGGATTCCATACAATGGCAGGGCTACTGGGGTACCGCCCGTCACAGTACGTGGCCTAGATCACCGTACCGAGGAGTACGCCCGCTCCCCTGCAACACAAAGCCGGAACCATCCCTTACTGGATAATCCCGAACAAGATAACCCCGTAGTTGGCACGACCAACCACACACTAAGCCGAAAAGAAAAGGGACCTCTAGACAGGGATCTATCTTGCTCTCAGTGGGTGCTACCCACGAAGCTTTGCTGCACCTCCCCTGTTTTAGCCATTCCCGGTTGATAAGGCTTGAGGTTACGATTACCTTTAATCAGAACATATCACTTAGAATGCTCATCGTCCGCCTGACGATGTGCTGAAAGCATTCAATCCATACAAGTTCGTTCCGGGTTCGAACGAAACCGAAGGCATTATCTCGTTACACTCGTTTTGGAATCACCCTCAGAGTTAACGACAATAACCCTTGCACTCTAAATATTCATCTTCACTTGAGATTCACGACCTATCGTAAATTTGGATCGATGTGGTATTCGGGTCTCCAGACCTGGAATTCCGGTATACGGAAACCCGATCCCGGTCTCATCGAAATCCAAAACGTATCTTTTAAGGCCAAGTTGTTTAAAGGTTTAAACATTTAAACTTATATACATAATGATATAAAAACAGATAAATGAATCACATTATCACAATAGATAATTCATATCAACATTCATTTCACAAAGCAGCCTATCACATATATCAGAGATATCCAAATCATCCAATATCAACCAATCACCCAATATCAATCATCCAATATTAACCAATCATTCAAAAGCAGAATTGATTAATTCCAAATCAATTTAATTAACCTTTAATTAAATTAATTACTATCACTTGGATTATCATAATCCTGCTTACTATCATTAATTAATTACAAATTAATCAATTAAACATCTTAATGATCTTCCTTAATTAATCTCCTTTGATTAATTATACTTTAATTACCTTTTAGTAATTATCCTTAATCATATTCAGTAATTAACTTTTAATTACTATCATTAATTACAATAATTAATGAACCTTTATCAATTAATTAACTAAAATTAATTATATTAATCCTTAATTAATTACAATTAATTAATCAAACTAAAATTAATTACTTTTATTAATCAACCTTGATTAATTCATTAATCTTTATTAATTAATTAACCTTTTAATTAATTAAATAATTAATTTTTAATCAACCACTTCATTTATTAATTAGTCTTAATTAATCATAAACAGTAATTAACAATTTGTAATTACTTATCTTAATTAATTATATTAACCTTGATTAATTAATCTAATTAATTAATCTTTAATTACTTCATTAAGTAATTATTAATCAATTTAAATTAACAAATAATCCTTAATTAATTACTTTATTAATTAATTACTCTTAGTAATTAATCTTAAATTAAACGCATTTAATTAATCACATTTATTAATTAACTAAACTAAAATTAAGTAATTAATTCTTAATTACTTACATAAGTAATTATCTTCTAATTACTTCCATTAAAAATCTTGTTTACTTTCTTAATTAATTCCATCATTAATAATTCTTAATACTTTAATTAATTAATTACTTCATAATTAATTAACTTTAAAATAATTATATTAATTAATTCCTTAATTGATAACATTATGTGATTACCCATTAATTACTTCAGCTAATTACTTCCATGAGTAATTTACTCCTCCTAATTACTTTAAGTAATTATCCATTAATTAC
This sequence comes from Allium fistulosum, assembly GCA_030737815.1. Lineage (NCBI taxonomy): Eukaryota > Viridiplantae > Streptophyta > Magnoliopsida > Asparagales > Amaryllidaceae > Allium > Allium fistulosum. Next base: position 521,594,036 of record CM060902.1, read on the forward strand.
TTTATTAAGGAATTTACTCATTTAATCATAAATTGATTTTCTTAAATTAATTAGGCTAATTAATTAATCTAAAATTAATTACATTAATTAATTAACTAATTAATCATCTCTAATTAATTCATTAACTATTCACTAATTACTTTATTAAAAGTAAATTAAAAATCAATTTTGAAATAAAATTTACTTTAACAAAACAATTCAAACATTTAATTTTATATACTTAAATTTTTGAAAATCATTTCCAAACATGTTTAATCCAATCAAACCATTATTTATCTTAAAACTTGTTTTTAATACTTAAAATCTTGTTCATACTTTATATTTTAAAACCAAGATATAGTTTGCTTTGAAAATCTCAAATGTGGTTACTTAAATTTAAAACACCCGAGTCTAAACAAAAGTAAACCCGAGTAAACCCACTAAAACCCCCTAGTCTACCCCGAGTTCTCTCGAATACCTACCCACTTCGAGTCGAAACGCGAATATCACGAGACTTCCCCCGAGTGTCACTCTTCTTCCCCAAATTCACGAACTCCAGACATTCAAACGTGCACACGTGCACGTGGTGCACTTGCACCAGCGTTTCCGACCACAGATGATCGTCGCGATGCTCCTCTCTGACTCCACGAACCCACGCGATCACTACTCCCCACCCAGATCGATGCAAATGAAGTTCAACTGTAATTCAAATGCAAAGACTTCAGTCTCAACAATCAAGTTAAAGACTCAAATATTTACAAGCATGCAGTAGGATTTCAAATTCAACATTTTCCAGATCAAATTTCAGAAGCCTGGAAAACTGCTCTGTTTGTTCTCTGCTTCTTTAATTATAAGGTGAGTAAATATTTCTTTTAAAAACAGTTTTTTTTAAATCTGTGACTTGGCCTTAATGACTATGATGAATCTTTATAAAATATGATTGCATGTGTTTATATGTGTAAGTGCATGTATATAGATATATGTATATGAATTGCCTGTTCTCTGTTTATAACCTGTGAGTAGATATTTATTTTAAAAACAGTTTGAAACTCGGTTGCTTGTGATGAAATGATATAAATGTTTATAGAAAATGCCTTGATATGAATGCATGTTTGGTTTATGAATGCCTGTAACAAGAAAATAGGTTCTGTTGTTAACAGTTTTTGGTTTTTCCTTCTTTAAATTTAATATCTCATTCTTTATTCATTGTTAATCTGTGAATTTGTGAATCAAGTCTGTAGCCTGCATGATTGTTTAATATGTTTGGTATGAATGTATATTTTTGTATATATGGATGAATTGGTGTGCATGTCTGTTTCTTGCTCTGTTCCCAGTTTCAAGTGCAAAGTTTGATCAAACTTCTGTATCTCATGACCTAAACAATAATTGGTTGTGATATCATATATTAGAGTTTAGAATTTTATTTAAGTTAGAATAAAAAGAAAATTTCTCTGTAAATAAAAAGCTTTTCAAATAAATCTGGAATATTTCTCTGTTCATAAAATAGGTGAGTAACTTACATTTTTAACTGTAACGATCACGACTTTCTCTCCACAGAAAGTCGCATCGTTAATAAGAAAGAAAGGGATAGAAAGAGAAAAGAAGAGAAGAAGAAAGAAACAACAACAACGATCTCACAGCGGAACGAATAAATTATATTAATAACATAAACTATTACATAGTATACAACAATTTACAGAGTTACACAGCATATACATCACTTACTAGACAGTTATAAACATCTGTCTAGACATTACAACTCAAATACAAGACAAGACACAATCACAGATATCAACACAGCGGAATACTATATCTACGAACGCCGAAGCCTCCTGCTCCATTGCTCCTCCAGAATATTCGTCAAAGCTAAACCTGAATCCCTTGGCTACTCGTAAAAATTTGAGTACCCAAGAGTTTATAAAACAGAAATAAACACTTGGCTCAGACATGGGTCTGGTGTGAGTAAACGGGTTAAAATTGTTTAACTTCAAAACCTTTTGAAAACAAAGGTATCACGTAAGACTTCCCACACATAAACATGGAAAAGTTTTTACCTTACGCTAACCAAAACATTTGATAGGAAATCCAGTTATATTATAATAAGGTCTATGGGTTTTCAAGTAAAATACAGAAATAGCTGAAATGCTTACATCTCACATTCCAACATAGTTGGGCACAACTAATACGTACGGCACTTATTGGAGTTTGGATTCCATACAATGGCAGGGCTACTGGGGTACCGCCCGTCACAGTACGTGGCCTAGATCACCGTACCGAGGAGTACGCCCGCTCCCCTGCAACACAAAGCCGGAACCATCCCTTACTGGATAATCCCGAACAAGATAATCCCGTAGTTGGCGCGACCAACCACACACTAAGCCGAATAAAAGAAAAGGGACCTCTAGACAGGGATCTATCTTGCTCTCAGTGGGTGCTACCCACGAAGCCTTGCTGCACCTCCCCTGTTTTAGCCATTCCCGGTTGATGAGGCTTGAGGTTACGATTACCTTTAAATCAGAACATATCACTTAGAATGCTCATCGTCCGCCTGACGATGTGCTGAAAGCATTCAATCCATACAAGTTCGTTCCGGGTTCGAACGAAACCGAAGGCATTATCTCGTTACACTCATTTTGGAATCACCCTCAGAGTTAACGACAATAACCCTTGCACTCTGAATCTTCATCTTCACTTGAGATTCACGATCTATCGTTAATTTGGATCGATGTGGTATTCAGGTCTCCAGACCTGGAATACCGGTATACGGAAACCCGATCCCGGTCTCATCGAAATCCAAAACGTATCTTTTAAGGCCAAGTTGTTTTAAGGTTAAAACAATTCAATTCTTATCTATACTACACACAGATAGATAATTTACAATAGATAATCCATATTATCATCCAAACAGATAATTCATATTATCATTTCAATCCAACCAAACATCTATATCATAGATCAGCACATCTCTTATCAGAGATATCAACATTCATCTCACAAAGCAGCATATATCATATATATATCAGAGACATACAAATCATCCAATATCAACCAATCACCCAATATCAAACATCCAGTATTAATCAATTATCTAAACAGAATTGATTTACTCTAATCAATTTAATTAACCTTTAATTAAATTAATTACTATCCTTTAATTACTTGGATTATCTTAATCTTGCTCACTATCATTAGTTAATTACAAATTAATTAATTAAACATCTAAATGATCTTCCTTAATTAATCTCCTTTGATTAATTATCTTTAATTACATCAAGTAATTATCCTTAACCATATACAATAATTAACCTTTAATTACTATCATTAATTACAATAATCCTTATTAATTAATTAACCATTTAATTAATTAATTAATTTTAATCAACCACTTCATTAATTAGTCTTAATTAATCATAAACAGTAATTAACAATTTGTAATTACTTATCTTAATTTATTTATATTAATCTTGATTAATTAATCTAATTAATTAATCTTTAATTACTTCATTAAGTAATTATTAATCAATTATATTAATTAATCAAGATTAATATAAATAAATTAAGATAAGTAATTACAAATTGTTAATTACTGTTTATGATTAATTAAGACTAATTAATGAAGTGGTTGATTAAAATTAATTAATTAATTAAAAGGTTAATTAATTAATAAGGATTATTGTAATTAATGATAGTAATTAAAGGTTAATTATTGTATATGGTTAAGGATAATTACTTGATGTAATTAAAGATAATTAATCAAAGGAGATTAATTAAGGAAGATCATTTAGATGTTTAATTAATTAATTTGTAATTAACTAATGATAGTGAGCAAGATTAAGATAATCCAAGTAATTAAAGGATAGTAATTAATTTAATTAAAGGTTAATTAAATTGATTAGAGTAAATCAATTCTGTTTAGATAATTGATTAATATTGGATGTTTGATATTGGGTGATTGGTTGATATTGGATGATTTGTATGTCTCTGATATATATATGATATATGCTGCTTTGTGAGATGAATGTTGATATCTCTGATAAGAGATGTGCTGATCTATGATATAGATGTTTGGTTGGATTGAAATGATAATATGAATTATCTGTTTGGATGATAATATGGATTATCTATTGTAAATTATCTATCTGTGTGTAGTATAGATAAGAATTGAATTGTTTTAACCTTAAAACAACTTGGCCTTAAAAGATACGTTTTGGATTTCGATGAGACCGGGATCGGGTTTCCGTATACCGGTATTCCAGGTCTGGAGACCCGAATACCACATCGATCCAAATTAACGATAGATCGTGAATCTCAAGTGAAGATGAAGATTCAGAGTGCAAGGGTTATTGTCGTTAACTCTGAGGGTGATTCCAAAATGAGTGTAACGAGATAATGCCTTCGGTTTCGTTCGAACCCGGAACGAACTTGTATGGATTGAATGCTTTCAGCACATCGTCAGGCGGACGATGAGCATTCTAAGTGATATGTTCTGATTTAAAGGTAATCGTAACCTCAAGCCTCATCAACCGGGAATGGCTAAAACAGGGGAGGTGCAGCAAGGCTTCGTGGGTAACACCCACTGAGAGCAAGATAGATCCCTGTCTAGAGGTCCCTTTTCTTTTATTCGGCTTAGTGTGTGGTTGGTCGCGCCAACTGCGGGATTATCTTGTTCGGGATTATCCAGTAAGGGATGGTTCCGGCTTTGTGTTGCAGGGGAGCGGGCGTACTCCTCGGTACGGTGATCTAGGCCACGTACTGTGACGGGCGGTACCCCAGTAGCCCTGCCATTGTATGGAATCCAAACTCCAATAAGTGCCGTACGTATTAGTTGTGCCCAACTATGTTGGAATGTGAGATGTAAGCATTTCAGCTATTTCTGTATTTTACTTGAAAACCCATAGACCCTATTATAATATAACTGGATTTCCTATCAAATGTTTTGGTTAGCGTAAGGTAAAAACTTTTCCATGTTTATGTGTGGGAAGTCTTACGTGATACCTTTGTTTTCAAAAGGTTTTGAAGTTAAACAATTTTAACCCGTTTACTCACACCAGACCCATGTCTGAGCCAAGTGTTTATTTCTGTTTTATAAACTCTTGGGTACTCAAATTTTTACGAGTAGCCAAGGGATTCAGGTTTAGCTTTGACGAATATTCTGAAGGAGCAATGGAGCAGGAGGCTTCGGCGTTCGTAGATATAGTATTCCGCTGTGTTGATATCTGTGATTGTGTCTTGTCTTGTATTTGAGTTGTAATGTCTAGACAGATGTTTATAACTGTCTAGTAAGTGATGTATATGCTGTGTAACTCTGTAAATTGTTGTATACTATGTAATAGTTTATGTTATTAATATAATTTATTCGTTCCGCTGTGAGATCGTTGTTGTTGTTTCTTTCTTCTTCTCTTCTTTTCTCTTTCTATCCCTTTCTTTCTTATTAACGATGCGACTTTCTGTGGAGAGAAAGTCGTGGTCGTTACAGTGGCTTTTCAACCTTCAGCAACGGTTCACGACCGGTAGGCTTTTCAACCATCCCAGCCCCGCTGTGGCTTACATTGGTACCTCGAATTTGCTTTTACGGCCAGCCTCTCGACTCGCAACCAACCCCTCAATGGGACATGTAGGGGTAAGAGTCTCCCGTTCGCCACCAAACCGCGAAGCGAGAACCCCCTATCATGCTGTAATGTAGCAAACCCGATCCCCCACGCTGCCGCCTACGTCCATCTGAGACCTCGCCGTCATGATCATAGCTGCGTCCTCAACCCACGCTTCTAATCACCCATATGCGATCGTCTCCAATGCACTTTCGTCGTCGCACAAGCTCCGACAACACTCTTGACTAAAACTGATCATCGAACCCTATTTCGCCACTACCTGGCCTTCATGGCCGTTAATAAATCGCCTCACCATTTTTCCTATGACCCTCAACTCATCGGCCACCTCCATGCCAAACCTCGACAAACACCACCACGTCGATCGCTGGTGATTGACGAAAATACCCAAAACGTTCATCTCACGAATTCCTGATAATCCTAATCCTAAAAATTATGAACCGTATACTAAAATTCATGATTTTCAATCACGAATACACTCATGCAATTCAAATAAAAAATTGAATTGGTTGATTTTATCATATATAAAATTTTCCTACTGTAATTCTAAAATTTTAGAATGTCCACTCCATAAATACATTCGAAAATAATTTTAGAATTAGTATTATACTGATATGATCAATTTTCATTTAGAAATCATTACCTAAATCTATTTATAATCTGAGATACGAATTTTCTTGAGTTTTGACTATTCTGTTATCATCAGAACTTATTTGTACATAGACAGGGATGCATATCTATTTCATATATATACACACACGCATATTCATATTCATACCAGATATATAGCATCAACATCAAGTATTTATCACTACATCAATAATTCACAGATCAACACATGCATTATAGATACAAATTTAAACTGTTTTTAAGAAAAGTTTACTCACCTTTTTGAAAATGCAGAGACTTGAAAAACAGGGGTTTGAAAACTGAAGCTTTTAAAACTGGAACTTTGAATTGCTTTAAACTTTGATTGAAAACTTGTATTGCTTGAAACTTTAAAAACTGAACAGCTTTGAATACTTGAAACTTTGCATTGCTGCCTTGATTAACATACTGGAAAATCTTGATGTTGCAGATCTGTTTACAGGCTTGAAGAAGAAGCTTTGCAACTTGGTTACAGGGTTTTGGTAGATTACAGGTTTGAGAATTTGAACTTTAGTTTTGTTTCTTTGTTTTGATCTGATTTTGAGGAATGTCTTTTAGGTTTGAGTTTTGATTTTCTCTGGGTTGAAATGTTTACAGGCTGAGTTTCTTTGCTTTAGAAATTTTTGAAGATAGAAAAAGAAATAGAAGAGAGGGGATGTAGGTTTATATAATGTTAAATTATGATTTATTAAAATAAAAGAAAATTAAAATAAAAATTGACACTTGTCTTTTGCCTTGATTAATATACTAACACATGTGCTTAAATAGTATAATATGTCAACACATGTTACTTAGCATGATTTAGAGGCTAACACTTGTAATTATTTATATTTATATTATTTTAAATGGATTTAAAAGCTTTTATAATCAATTTCCTAATTAATTAATACATATCTTATTTAATAAATGCTTTTCTTACTTATATATAAATGAAACTTTTTAAAGAAATAAAATAAACCAATTAGATTTTAAATAAAATCATATATAATATTTTTAATTCATTTTTAAATGATAATATAAACTTTTGTATTCATTTACTATTAACTAAATACTTTATAAATTCATATAAATAAATTTCTTTAAGGAAAATGATATAAAAGAAATCTTATTTTTAAATAAAAACTTATCCATATTTTATATCCAAAATATTATTAAGATATGTATACTTTAAATTCAAATTTTAAATTCAAATTCAAATGCAATTTAAAAATCTAATTTAAAATCAACTCAAACATACATATAAACAAACACATTATTAATTGTAAATAATTATTCTATTTAAAAACAACTTAAATATACATATATATACATATTTAAACAACACTTATTAAATTAGAAAATAATAAGTCTATTTTAAAAAATTTCTAAATAACACAAATTAAACTTTTAACTAATTATTCCAATTAAGAATCTACTTATAACTGTATTTAAAAATAACTCATTATTAATTTGTTTGAAAATAACAATTTTACCAATTTTAAATAATTAATTTACAAGATTATCACATTTTAAATTCCCTGAAATCCCGGGATATCACATTCCTCCCCCCTTAAAATAATTTCGTCCCCGAAATTTAAAACAAAGGATAATCCAAAGTTTTTATTTTATTTCAAAAATCCTAAGCATACACATCAACCATATACTATCAAACAAACAACCATTCATCCAAACAAACAATTTCATCCAAACAACCAATTAAATCAAATAAATAATTCTAGCTATCGGGACACAGATCCCGGATAAGCTTCCTAAAATTTCCTCGAGTTTCTCAGTTATAAATATCGGGATACTCGCTCTATAGAATCCAAACAATCTATACTACTAAACTATAGATCTCCTACACAACTATATCTATAATCTGAACAAGATATCAGACCACAGACAAGATCAACTCAATTACCAAAACTTCCCGAACTACTGGTTCCAAAACCAGAGATAGATCAAACACGTACTCCCTCATAGATACGTGAAATATCTTGAATCCCAGTTTTCCAAACTGGCAATTCAAATATTAAAAGCCAAACACTTATCCTTACAAAAACTCAGAAGAATCCAATATACCTCGGAGCTAACTTCCTGTCTAACTCAATCTTATTGCTCCCTTTACCGGAGAAAATCTCAACAATAACAAAGTCTCGAACTCCTAATTCCAAATTCCTCCGATTCTTATTCACTTAACTCTTCTGACGATCCTAGGCTGCCTACAACCTTCCTGACCAGCTCACCCTTCGCTGCTGCCTCTAGAAACAAACTGGATCAAAAACAACCCAACACACCGATCTCCTCAAGATCAATCAAAACCAAAAATACCAACTCTACTACCATTAGTAGACTATAACTTACTTCTCCTATCCGGAAAAGACAAAACAGATGCACTGCCAAATCTGGACTCAAATCCAGAAATATTTCTTGTAGAAATTCTTAATCCAAACACTGCAACTTCCGGTTGCTTCCACTCTAGAATAGCTGCCATCTTGCTTCTGCTGCATAACTCAGATCTGGAGAAGATAAGAATGCTGATGAAGAACACGAGCACAAACTAGACAATACATCCCAGAAAATCTCAGATAACTCAAGAGAATACTCAAACTATCGCAAGTCACTTTTGCGATCAACCCAGCCAAAATGCAAAGAAACTGTTCTCTCTTTCCCAATCAGAACAGCTTACACTTAATTATCCAATCCATCGAAGAAATGGATCCACTCTGCTGCTTCTGAACTTCTCCTTCAGAAAACTGCTCAGCCAGACACTTCTTTCCAACATACAGAATACTCCGAGCTGCAACGCTGCCACCGATGCCAAAGATTTCCTTATCCAAAGCTCTTCGAGAAACTCGAACCTCAAACCAAACAGAAACACCATGCTGAACTCAGCCACAACACCGAAGCAGACACACTTCCTTAAACTTGTTCCAAAGAAAACATCTTCGGGAACATCCATATTCACTGCATCTCATCACACAGCTACTTCTTCCAGAAGATACCAAGATACTATCACTCGCTTCTGCCTCACTGACAGATCCAACTCTACTCATCCAACTTCAAAGATAAACTCCGAACCATAACAGGTTTCCTTCAGAGATTGTGAAATCCTTACACAACTGTAAAGTTCACTCGAGACGGTATTAGGTTTACAGTCTCGACAAATACACTTCCAACCTCAACACTCAGACTCCTAATCCTAGATGATAAATTATTATCATCAACCAATCATTACAAATACCATATACATTTAAAATGATACTTTTTATATATAGAAAATATATCTGGGTAAAATTATTTCATCTACCTTTTTAAAACAATATTGTGTCTATTGGCCTGGTCCAAGTGTTTAGAGATCCCTATCAATAACGTTAGCTACTCGTATTGACCAGAATCCATATACCACCCAACCGATCAATTAACACAATATAAAATCATTTTATATAACTAACAAATACGCGCTCTCGTATATATATACACTCAAACAGGTTGCTACAGATCCTATCTCTAATGAACAACCCTTCTGAACCTAGGTATTCACTCAACCTAGTGTTCTGATATTCACTTAACCAAAAGCTTAGACATTCGCTCAACCTATGCTCTGATACCAACTGTAACGTCCTAGGCTTTTCAACCATCCCAGCCCCGCTGTGGCTTACATTGGTACCTCGAATTTGCTTTTACGGCCAGCCTCTCGACTCGCAACCAACCCCTCAATGGGACATGTAGGGGTAAGAGTCTCCCGTTCGCCACCAAACCGCGAAGCGAGAACCCCCTATCATGCTGTAATGTAGCAAACCCGATCCCCCACGCTGCCGCCTACGTCCATCTGAGACCTCGCCGTCATGATCATAGCTGCGTCCTCAACCCACGCTTCTAATCACCCATATGCGATCGTCTCCAATGCACTTTCGTCGTCGCACAAGCTTCGACAACACTCTTGACTAAAACTGATCATCGAACCCTAGTTCGCCACTGCCTGGCCTTCATGGCCGTTAATAAATCGCCTCACCATTTTTCCTATGACCCTCAACTCATCGGCCACCTCCATGCCAAACCTCGACAAACACCACCACGTCGATCGCTGGTGATTGACGAAAATACCCAAAACGTTCATCTCACGAATTCCTGATAATCCTAATCCTAAAAATTATGAACCGTATACTAAAATTCATGATTTTCAATCACGAATACACTCATGCAATTCAAATCAAAAATTGAATTGGTTGATTTTATCATATATAAAATTTTCCTACTGTAATTCTAAAATTTTAGAATGTCCACTCCATAAATACATTCGAAAATATTTTTAGAATTAGTATTATACTGATATGATCAATTTTCATTTAGAAATCATTACCTAAATCTATTTATAATCTGAGATACGAATTTTCTTGAGTTTTGACTATTCTGTTATCATCAGAACTTATTTGTACATAGACAGGGATGCATATCTATTTCATATATATACACACACGCATATTCATATTCATACCAGATATATAGCATCAACATCAAGTATTTATCACTACATCAATAATTCACAGATCAACACATGCATTATAGATACAAATTTAAACTGTTTTTAAGAAAAGTTTACTCACCTTTTTGAAAATGCAGAGACTTGAAAAACAGGGGTTTGAAAACTGAAGCTTTTAAAACTGGAACTTTGAATTGCTTTAAACTTTGATTGAAAACTTGTATTGCTTGAAACTTTAAAAACTGAACAGCTTTGAATACTTGAAACTTTGCATTGCTGCCTTGATTAACATACTGGAAAATCTTGATGTTGCAGATCTATTTACAGGCTTGAAGAAGAAGCTTTGCAACTTGGTTACAGGGTTTTGGTAGATTACAGGTTTGAGAATTTGAACTTTAGTTTTGTTTCTTTGTTTTGATCTGATTTTGAGGAATGTCTTTTAGGTTTGAGTTTTGATTTTCTCTGGGTTGAAATGTTTACAGGTTGAGTTTCTTTGCTTTAGAAATTTTTGAAGATAGAAAAAGAAATAGAAGAGAGGGGATGTAGGTTTATATAATGTTAAATTATGATTTATTAAAATAAAAGAAAATTAAAATAAAAATTGACACTTGTCTTTTGCCTTGATTAATATACTAACACATGTGCTTAAATAGTATAATATGTCAACACATGTTACTTAGCATGATTTAGAGGCTAACACTTGTAATTATTTATATTTATATTATTTTAAATGGATTTAAAAGCTTTTATAAACATAATATCCCTTCACAACGGCTATTTCAGACCAAATCAATGGCGTCCTCTGTAACGGCTATTTCAGACATCCCGCTTCCTTCTTCTTCGTCATCCTTTTCGCTTCTCTCAACTAACCCCGTCCCAATTCCAGTCTCTATTCCTCCTCCTCTAGACCCTCCACCTCCTATCCCTCCTGACCCAGGTTCCTCACAACAAATATCAGTTGATCCAAATGTCTCTCCGTTGAAGTCTTGGTCCTCTCTGTTTGCTTCAAAGCCTAGAAATGCGGGAAAATACACTCCATTAGAGTTCAACATTGATTACCGTGGTACGCCGCTACCACCTCCTGATATTTTAGTGTCTGAAGGAATGAATTTTTGGGAAGGCTATCTAGTGGGTTTCTTCTTGGGTGTGCCAGTGAATTATATGGCAGTGGTTTCTCATTTTAAAAAATCATGGAAATTGAAAGGTTCATATGAGATTAAATCAGATGGAGCAAATTATTTCATCAAATTTTCTTGTCCTGAGGACAAGCAAACTGTTTTACGTGCTGATCCTACCTTCATTAGAGGTCAAATGTTTGTAATCACTAATTGGAAACCAGCCTTTGGTTTAGTGCAATCGCAAGTTAAAACTGTTCCTATATGGATACAACTCTATAACATTCCTCACATTGCCTGGACACTAATTGGAATAAATTGGATAGCTTGTCATTTGGGGAAGTTAATATGTTTCAATGAAGCCACTGAAAAGAGGGAAAGAATGGAATATGCAAAATGCTTAATAGAAATAGCGCCGGACAAAGAATTACCTGATTTCTTATTAATAGGAGATGGAATAGAGACAAGTCAAAAGGTATACATAGAGTATAATTGGAGGCCACTGATTTGCACTGCTTGTAAATGCTTTGGTCATTCTACCACAAATTGTGATATGGACAGAGGTATTGATGAAGTCAAAACTAGCAATGAAAAAGAAGACCAGGTAAAATATTCATGTCCTACGAATAAAAATAAAGTCTCGGCGCATAGGAATATTATTGGTGATAATGTGAAGACTAGGCAACAAAGATGGATGCCTAAGTCTGGTCATACGAATATCAAAGGAGGGGATTCAGACAAAACAAAAAAGAATACTGTTATGAACTCAATTAATTCAGACACATCTCTGGCAACAAAAGAACCTCAGATACAAAGTGATTCTCAAATTCCAATTGAAACATGTAATGCCTTTGCTATTCTTTCTGAAATAGAAGAAGGTGAATTAGTTGAAGAGGAAGGGGGAACATTAAGTAACTTGCAAGTAGAAAATGAGATAATGGTGAATCAACAGATTGAAGCTACAGAGTCTAATATCAATTCTCAAAAGACACAGATTCAAGTAGAAAATGAATTAAGTAAACATCAGTTAGATACTAATAAAGGGAAGTACAAGGAAAAGGAGGCTCCAATTCTTACTACCTGTCCTCTGCCTCAGAATAGTATTAATACTGCAGATGCTTCTACTGTAATGAACTCTACTGTTATCAATTCCATTAGCCCATATGCTAACTTAAAGCCTCCTCAAGACATTCCTCTCTTCTTTCCTTCAAAAGATAACATTCCTGAATTCAATTTGAGTTCATCTTCAGAAGCTGATTTCTGCTCTGATGAAGACATGAATGAAGGATATGAATTCAATCAAGAACAAATTATGGCTAGGCTTACAGCAAAAAATTCAAAAAAAAAAACAAGAAAAACAACCTTGCTATACTTCATGGGTCACAAAGATTCACTCGGCAATCTGCCAATAAAAACAAAAAATCATGATGTTACACAATATTGGATACTGGAATATAAGAGGAGGGCATGATGAAGCCAAAGTTTATGAAATCAAAATCCTTATTAAAGGCAACAACTTAGAAATGATTTGCCTTAGCGAAACCAAATATTCTGAAGCTGATTCTAATCTGTATGCTAAACGTATTGCTCCTGATTGGAATTCTATCCACAACCATTCTGTTGCTCCTTTTGGGAGATTGCTAATATTATGGAATCCCCAGATATATTCTATTAGTGCTATTCAAACTCACAGACAATTCATCCATTGTAATATAAATCATATTCCTACTAACTCCAAATTTAACTCTACCTTTATTTATGCAGATAATATAAAAGCTAATAGGCAGTTGTTTCTTGATATACTGCCTACTCTGCACTCTGTAACCCCTTGGATGTGCCTTGGAGATTTTAATTGTATGCAACATTCAGAGGATAAGATGGGAGGAATACCATTGACTCTGGCCGATGTTGCTCCACTTAATAATGCTATTTTACTAGCTGACCTTCATGAAATCCCTAAATCTGGTATGTGTTATACATGGAATAATTGTAGCAGATCAGGTATTAGAACTTTTTGTAAATTAGATCGCTCTTATTTTAATTTAGCTGCTTTCAATGCTTGGCCATCTTTAATTTCTAATTTTCCTTCTTCTTCCCTTTCTGATCATAGTCCTATCATTATGGACTGGGGAAATAGAAGTATCAAGGGTTATTCTTCTTTTAATTTCTTTAATTGTTGGTTTGAAGATCCTGAATTTTTCCCTTTAATTGAACATGTCTGGGACAAACCTAAATTTGGTAACCCCATGTACATTCTTCAATCAAAGCTTAAAGATTGTAAAGTAGCTATTAAAAGTTGGTCTTCAAATAAGTATGGGACTGGTAGTCTTTTATCTTCCAAATTAAGCACTGAGCTTAGTGGTACTCATATTCTAATGCAAAATGACCCAAATAACATAGCTATATCTAATAAAGTCAGCGAGATTACCAAAAAGTTGAAAAAAGCAATCAAAACTGAACTTAAAATGCTCAGGGAAAAAAATAAAACTAATTGGGATATAGGAGGAGATAGAAACACTAAAATATTTCACAATTCCTTGAAAATTAAGAAGACTGCTGCCTTAATTCATAGGATTAAAGATAGACATGGTTTTGAAGTTAACACTCACTCTGATATTAAGCAATCTTTTCTAAATTACTACCAATTTCTTTTCTCAAAATCTGAAGAAGTAACTAATATTCAAGTTATTAATGAATTACCAATAAATAATATCACCAATGATCAAGCTATCAATTTAATTAAGCTCATTACCCATGAAGAAATTCATGATTCCATTTTCAAAATGAAAACTACTAGCTCCCCTGGTCCAGATGGGTTTTCTGCTTTATTTTTTCAAAAATGTTGGCATATAATTAAATATGACTTTTGTAAAGCTATACAACACTTCTTTAAAACCAATACTCTTCTGAATGGTATAAACCATACCAAACTAGCCCTTATTCCAAAAGTTAGCATGCCTCAAAATGTAACTGAATTCAGGCCCATTGCCTGCTGTAATGTTATATATAAATGCATTGCTAAAATTTTATCCACTAGAATGAAAACCTGTCTTGCAGACCTAATATCCCCTAATCAACAGGGTTTTGTTGCTGGTAGATCTATTATAGATAACATCTTACTCTCCCAAGAACTAATTAAAGGCTATAATAGGAAAAATATTTCTCCTAGATGCTTTATGAAGCTGGATATCCATAAGGCATATGATTCTGTTAGTTGGGAGTCTATCATTTCCATAATGTCCAAAATGAATTTTCCCCTGCCTTTCCTAGCTTGGATATATACATGTATATCTACTGTATATGTTTCCTTATCTATAAATGGTGAATCTTTTGGCTATTTTAAAACTCAAAAAGGAATACGACAAGGGGATCCAATATCCTCTTCACTATTCATTATAGTTATGGAGGTTCTCACCCAACTAATTGGTGTTGAAAGCCATAATAAAAATATTGATTATCACCCAAAATGTCAAAAACATCAAATAACTACATTAATGTTTGCAGATGATCTCCTTCTTTTTACTAAACCAAACATAAAATCTGTTTCTAATGTCTTTGCTACATTTCATATCTTTAAAAAAATGACAGGCCTTAATATAAATAAAAATAAATCTCAAATAAATATTGCTGGGGTTTCTTCTGACATCTTCCAAAGTATTTTACTTGCTTCAGGGCTTCAGTCAATTGATCAAAATGCTATGCATCTTGGTGCTCCTATGTGTAAGACTAGAATTTCCAATGCTCAATGTCTTCCTTTATATGAAAAAATTACTAATAAGCTCAGTAGCTATAATTGTTCTAAAATATCTCAAGCTGGAAGACTGGTCATCATCCAGAGTGTTGCCTCTGCTATGTGTGCATATTACTTCAAACTTTTCGTGATCCCTAACAAACTTATTAACATGCTAAATAGAGCATTTAATCATTTCTTATGGCATGGAAATATTTATTCCTCTAAACTCATTCCAATTGCCTACAAAAAAATAATATCCCCTTTAAATAAGGGAGGGCTGGGTATAATAAATTTAAAACTTTGGAATATAGCAACTATTTCCCAGCTTATAAACAAACTGCTTAGTAATAGCAGGGGGATCTGGGAAAAATGGAATAGGCAATACAATCTAAAGGGTGGAAAATTTTGGACTATGGAGGCAAAAAATACAGATAGTTTTTTATGGAAAAGACTTTTGGCTAATAGAAGATATTACTTACCTATGGTGCAATGCAATACTGACAACTCCTTTTGGTTCTCCCCTTGGTGTGCATCAGGAATGATTTTATCTCAACATATTGATTATAATTTATTACTTAATTCTGGTATTCCAATAAATGCTAAAGCCAATGATTTTTTTATAGATGAAGTGTTGCATCTTCCTCATGTTAGTGCTCCTGCACTGAATAACCTCTGGTCAACTACAACCGATTCTTATAAGCATATGGATCTTGAAGGTCTCAGCTGGAATGGAAAAATTCACAGTATCTCCATAGTTTACAGAACTATAATTCATAATCATCACAATTCCAATTTTCCATGGTACACTCGAATATGGAAGTCAGGATCCAAACAAAAACATAACTTGATGCTTTGGAAATGTCTGATGAACGCAATACACACTCAAGACAATCTTGTTAGAAGGAATTTAATCGACCAATCTCGGTGCATTCTGTGCAACAGGGCAGAGGAAAATGTTGGTCACTTATTTTTCAATTGTCAATTCTCTTTTCAGTTATGGAAGCATGTCCTTCATTGTATTCATGAGAGACCGCCTTTTCGTGATTATAATTTGGAATGGTGTCGGATTTTCCAACTAACCAGGAGGAAATCGATTTCGACCACAAGGTTTCTCAAATATCTCAAGCTGGTGATAGCAGTGATATGGGAAGAAAGAAACTTGAGAATATTTACGCGGGCTTCGACGACTCTTTCTCAACTCTTACTGAAGATTCCTCTGTAATTTGTTGCTTTTATCTTTGTATTCTGTTTGGATTGCAGTTTGGTGCTATGCCCTTTTTTGTATCCTATTTCGTTTAATAAATGTGGACTGTCCACAATAAAAACAGGCTGGCTTTGCCAAAAAAAAAAAGCTTTTATAATCAATTTCCTAATTAATTAATACATATCTTATTTAATAAATGCTTTTCTTACTTATATATAAATGAAACTTTTTAAAGAAATAAAATGAACCAATTAGATTTTAAATAAAATCATATATAATATTTTTAATTCATTTTTAAATGATAATATAAACTTTTGTATTCATTTACTATTAACTAAATACTTTATAAATTCATATAAATAAATTTCTTTAAGGAAAATGATATAAAAGAAATCTTATTTTTAAATAAAAACTTATCCATATTTTATATCCAAAATATTATTAAGATATGTATACTTTAAATTCAAATTTTAAATTCAAATTCAAATGCAATTTAAAAATCTAATTTAAAATCAACTCAAACATACATATAAACAAACACATTATTAATTGTAAATAATTATTCTATTTAAAAACAACTTAAATATACATATATATACATATTTAAACAACACTTATTAAATTAGAAAATAATAAGTCTATTTTAAAAAATTTCTAAATAACACAAATTAAACTTTTAACTAATTATTCCAATTAAGAATCTACTTATAACTGTATTTAAAAACAACTCATTATTAATTTGTTTGAAAATAACAATTTTACCAATTTTAAATAATTAATTTACAAGATTATCACATTTTAAATTCCCTGAAATCCCGGGATATCACATTCTAAATAAATTAATTACTTCATCATAAATCTTACTTATATAATCATTAATTAATTACAAATAAATTAATTAATCTTTCTCTAATTATCTACTTAATTAATCACCTTGATTAATTATACTTTAATTACATTTGAGTAATTATCCTTAATTAATTTCACAAATTAATTATTCTTAACCAATACAGTAATTAACCTTTAATTACTTCATTAATTAATTAATTATAATCAATTACTTTAATCCTTAATTAATTACAATTAATTAGTTATTCTATAATCACTTACAATTTATTAATTAATCTTAATTAATCAACTCTTAATTACATCATTAATTAATTATAAACTAATTACCCTTAATTACATCTTTAATTATTTTATTAATTACATTAAGTAATTATTCTTAATTAATCCATAATTATTAATTACTTTTGATTAATATAATCCAGTAATTAACTTCCCTTAATTACTTCCATTTATTAATTACTTTATAATTAATTACCTTAACAATTAATTAATAACTTTATTAATTAATCTTTATCCTTTAATTAACTTTATTAACTAAATTTTTTTAATTAATAACACTGGATGATTAACCCTTAATCACTTTCATTAATTACTTCATAAAATAATTATCTTCTAATTACTTTATTAAATAATTTCCCTTTTACTTAATTACATCAAGTAATCATTCCTTAATTACTTCATCAAGTAATTACACTTAATAAATTATAAGTGATTATCTTTAGTTAATCACTAATTAATTACTTAGTTAATCATTTAACTATTTATTCAAATTTAATTAATAATTTCTTAACTATTTATACTTAAAGACTTTATTTAAGAAAATCATTATCTTAATTAAATAAATTAAATTGACCAACAATTTAATTATCTTCACATATTAATTTTCTTTAATTAATCAAAACTCTTAATTACTTAAGATAACTCCTTTATTTTAATTGATTTACTAAAATCCTTATTATTTAAACTTTATTTAAAATAAAACATTTTAGAATTCAATTATAATTAAAACAACATAAACTTCTACTTCAACTTTCAAAACCTTTAAACTTCCAAAGTTATTAAATTAACTTTAATACAAAAACATTTTGAAAATCTACTTATCTACCCTTTTTAAACTTATCTATTTAAATATTTAAAAACTTGTTTAAAACAATTATTCTTTTGAAAACAATTTATTTTATAATTAAAAACTTGTTTAACTTTGCTTAAAAACTTAAACATTCTGTTTAAAATTTAAAACCTGAACAACTTAAAACCCGAGTAAAACCCATAGAAACTCGAAGTAACTCTCGAGACAACCCACAACACTCCTGCTTCGAGTCACGCGAACAAAATCCCGAGAAAGACCCTGATCTCAACCTTCTTCCCCAAACCACCAATCCACCCAGATGCACAAAAACGTGTACGTGTACGTGTACACCATTACTGATCGTCGATGAACCCTACTCCGGCCTCCGACAAGTCGCTCACGATCCCTACACGCATCGCGCAACCCAGAAATTCAAATTCAATCGAGCATCGATTTTTGACCCTCGAACCCATCACTCGAAAACAACATCACCAGGAAGTTCGACCATCACGGCAACCCCGGCTTCGAAAAAACCCACAGTCTCTACCGTAGCTCCGCCTCACTTCCCTTAAAATAATTTCGTCCCCGAAATTTAAAAGCAAAGATAATTTAATAACCCAGCAAAGTTTAAAGGTTTTGAAAGTTGAAGTAGAAGTTTATGTTGTTTTAATTATAATTGAATTCTAAAATGTTTTATTTTAAATAAAGTTTAAATAATAAGGATTTTAGTAAATCAATTAAAATAAAGGAGTTATCTTAAGTAATTAAGAGTTTTGATTAATTAAAGAAAATTAATATGTGAAGATAATTAAATTGTTGGTCAATTTAATTTATTTAATTAAGATAATGATTTTCTTAAATAAAGTCTTTAAGTATAAATAGTTAAGAAATTATTAATTAAATTTGAATAAATAGTTAAATGATTAACTAAGTAATTAATTAGTGATTAACTAAAGATAATCACTTATAATTTATTAAGTGTAATTACTTGATGAAGTAATTAAGGAATGATTACTTGATGTAATTAAGTAAAAGGGAAATTATTTAATAAAGTAATTAGAAGATAATTATTTTATGAAGTAATTAATGAAAGTGATTAAGGGTTAATCATCCAGTGTTATTAATTAAAAAAATTTAGTTAATAAAGTTAATTAAAGGATAAAGATTAATTAATAAAGTTATTAATTAA
This sequence comes from Allium fistulosum, assembly GCA_030737815.1. NCBI lineage: Eukaryota > Viridiplantae > Streptophyta > Magnoliopsida > Asparagales > Amaryllidaceae > Allium > Allium fistulosum. Next base: position 521,613,890 of record CM060902.1, read on the forward strand.
TTATTAAGGTAATTAATTATAAAGTAATTAATAAATGGAAGTAATTAAGGGAAGTTAATTACTGGATTATATTAATCAAAAGTAATTAATAATTATGGATTAATTAAGAATAATTACTTAATGTAATTAATAAAATAATTAAAGATGTAATTAAGGGTAATTAGTTTATAATTAATTAATGATGTAATTAAGAGTTGATTAATTAAGATTAATTAATAAATTGTAAGTGATTATAGAATAACTAATTAATTGTAATTAATTAAGGATTAAAGTAATTGATTATAATTAATTAATTAATGAAGTAATTAAAGGTTAATTACTGTATTGGTTAAGAATAATTAATTTGTGAAATTAATTAAGGATAATTACTCAAATGTAATTAAAGTATAATTAATCAAGGTGATTAATTAAGTAGATAATTAGAGAAAGATTAATTAATTTATTTGTAATTAATTAATGATTATATAAGTAAGATTTATAATGAAGTAATTAATTTATTTTAAATAGTTTAATAAAACAGAAAATAAACACTTGGGTCAGACATGGGTCTGGTGTGAGTAAACGGTTAAATTGCTAATTTAATTCAATATTTCAGAAATCATCATAATATTCATTCACAAAAATAAGTTGAAACCAGGGTTTAAAACTGTTTTTAAAATTCATTTACTCACCTAATTTAGCAAAGAACAAAGAGCAGCTATTAGTTCCAGGCTCTGAAATTTCACTGCATGTTCTTGAATTAATTTGCATGTTGAATTGAAATCTTTACATTTATAAATCTAAAAATTTTGATTTCTCCTCTAAAAATCATTATTTGGTTTAAAGATTCAATTTATAATCCTGGAATGTTAAATTATCATCTTTGAATTTTATTCAAAACTTAAACTTCCCTGTTCCTTTTTATTTACAGAGTAGTTTTCTTTTTATTTTAACTTAATAAAAATTTAGACTCTAATCCATGATTTAACAAACAAATATAGTTTGAATTCTAAGTCCTATCAGGGATTATAACAAGAGGAATTAAATTTGATCATGATTTAACTTCTAAAAGTAAGAACAGGTAAGAACTGGTAAACAGTAACATGCATTTATACATCCAAATATATATACAGAAATTCAATCATGTACATATACTAAATAAACATTTATTCCAGAAATTTACATGCATACAGATATCTCTAAACTTAAGTTTGAGAAAGATGTTACTCATAGATTAAAATGAAGAACAGAGCTTATTCTTTGAAACAGAAATGTGCAGGTAAACAAGCATGCACACATATATTCATACATATAAATATTCACTGCAAATTTCATAAAATATATTCATTTTAGATTAAATCCTGAAATCAACCTTTACCTATTTAAATTTTAAAAAGAGGAGTTACTCACCAGATAAATTGAAGGACAGAGTTTATTCTTTGAAACTGCTTTTGATTTTGAAACCTTTAAAACTGAATGCTTGATTTTCTTTGAAAACTGGAATTGCTAGCTATAGAAATTTGCATGCAGAGATGCCTTGCTTTTTTTGATTTAAAACTTGAGTTGCTTGTTTATAGAATCTTGCATGCAGACTGGAATTTGATTCCAGATTAAAGAAAATGTAGGCTTTTGAAGAAGATGTTTACAGGCATTGATTCCAGGTTACTTGCTTTCAGATTTGAAGAGAAAAACAGGCTTTTGTTTCCAGATTTTGAAGAAATGCATTACAGAGTTGAAGGAGAAACTTTTCAGAGGATTGATTACAGGTTATAAAAGTTTCTGGTTTTGTGGAGGGTTTGAGGAATTTTGATTCTGATTGTTTTTGAAAAGATTTCGTTTGAGGAAGTTTTTGAGTTACAGGCTTTGTTTAGAGAATAGGCTGAAATTTTCTTAAGTTTTTGAAAAGGAAAAAAATAGAAAAGAACAAGAAGATGAGAGTATATGTTTATATAAGTAGAAATGATTTATTTTAAAATAAAAAGAAAAATTAAAACAAAAATGACACTTGTCTTTCTCATACCTTAATTTCTTAACACATGTTATAATGGTTACTTAACATATTAACACTTGTCTTTTATTTAGTTTATATTTATTTTAAATGTAAATAAACCTTTTACTTAATTTATTAGTTACTTACCTATATATATATATAAAGTATTTTAAAGAAAATAAAACCAATTATGTTTATAAGTAAAAGTTTATACATATATTTTAAAATCCAAATATTTAAATATCTATCTTTGAATTTCAAAACTAATTTACATGCAAATTCAAATTATATTTAAAATCCAATTTAAAGTTAATTTATATACATACATATATAACTACACATTTAATTTGAAAATAACCATCTTATTTTATTAAAGTCTATTTATATCTATAAATAAAACAATACACTATTAATATTGTATTTTAAACTTACCTATATATATATACTCTTAAATCTTATTTATTAAGCAATATCTCAAAAAGAAAATAAAATAACCTTATTATTAATCTTATTTAAAACCATATAGATATTTTGTTTAAATAACTTTGAAAAGCAAATATTAAAATTTCCAAACTATCAATATATATATATTAGAAATTTAAAAACAAGATTCTATTTATTTATTATATTTCAACCCAAAGCTAATCTATTTACAATATATATACTTATATATATATATATATATACATTATAAATAGAAATCATTTTATTGGTTTTTAAAAGATACATTCACTCAGTAAATATTTATTTAATCAGATTATTAAACCAATTCAAATTTGTTATCAAAATTTATCAAATCAATTTAATTATTTAAACAGATTATTAAATTGATATTGCCCCAAATTTCCGGGATATTACATTCCTCCCCCCTTAAAATAATTTCGTCCCCGAAATTTAAAACAAAGGTAATTTAATAATCTTATTAAAGATTTTAATTTTAAAACACAAGCATATACTTTCATCCATAAGCTAACAACCATAGTAACCAATTCATCCAATCAAACAATTCTAACTATCCAGACAAAATTCTGAATAGAATTTCCTCGAGTTTCCCAAAGTATAAATATACCGGGATACTCGCTCTACAAAATCCAAACAATCAACAATACTAAGCTATAGAGTTCTTACTCATCTAGATCTATAGAACTAAACAAGATATCAGACTACAGACGAGTCTGACTCAACAACCCAATCTTCCAGAACTGCTGGTTCCAAAACCAGAGATAGATCAAACACGTACTCCCTCAGAGATACGTAAAATACATTGAATTCTAGTTATCCAAACTGACCATTCAATCCAGTAGATCAAAGCTTTTATCCAAATCAAAACACAGAAGAGATCCAAAACAACTCGGAGCTGACTTCCCAGACTTACCCAATCTTATAGCTTCCTTTTACCAGAGAAAACTTTAACAACAACGAAGTCTCCAACTTCGAATTCAAAATTCCTTCATCTCTTATCCACAAAATTCTTCAGACGATCCTGAGCTGTCTACATCCTTCCTGATCAGCTCAACCTTCGCTGATGCTTCTAGAAACAAACTAGACTAAGAATAACTCGACAAAATGATCAACATATCCCAGAAAATCTCAGATAACTCAAGAGAACACTCAGCAATCGCAAGTCACTTTTGCGATCAACCCAGCCTAACTGCAAAGAAAACTGTTCTCTCTTTACCAATCAGAACAGCTATACTTAACTATCCAATCTATCGAAGAAATGGATCCACTCTGCTGCTTCTGAACTCCTTCTTCAGAAAACTGCTCATCCAGGAAAACTTACTGCCAACACACAGAATACTCCGAGCTGCACCGCTGCCACAGATGCCAAAGACTTCCTTACCAAAGCTTTTCGAGAAACTCGAACCCAAACAAAGCAGAAACACCATGCTGAACTCAGCCACAACACCGAAGCAGACACACTTCCTTATACTCATTCCAAAGAAAACATCTTCGGGAACATCCATATTCACTGCATCTCATCACACAGCTACTTCTTCCAGAAGATACCAAGATACTATCACTCGCTTCTGTTCAACTGACAGATCCAAATCTACCCATCCAAACTTCAAAGATGAACTCCGAACCATAACAGGTTTTCTTCAGAGATTGTGAAATCCTTACACAACTGTAAAGTTCACTCGAGACGGTATTAGGTCTACAGTCTCGACAAATACACTTCCAACCTCAACACTCAGACTCCTAATCCTAGATGATAAATTATTATCATCTCAACCAATCATTACAAATACCATATACATTTAAAATGATATTTTTTTTTATATAGAAATTATATCTGGGTAAAATTATTTCATCTACCTTTTTAAAACAATATTGTGTCTGTTGGCCTGGTCCAAGTGTTTAGAGATCCCTATCAATAACGTTAGCTACTCGTATTGACCAGAATCCATATACCACTCAACCAATCAATTAACACAATATAAAACCATTTTATATAACTAACAAATACGCGCTCTCGTATATATATATACACTCAGACTCAAACAGGTTGCTACAGATCCTATCGCTAATGAACAATCCCTCCGAACCTAGGTATTCACTCAACCTAGCGCTCTGATATTCACTTAACCAAAAGCTTAGGCATTCGCTCAACCTATGCTCCGATACCACTTGTAACGTCCTAGGCTTTTCAACCTTCAGCAACGGTTCACGACCGGTAGGCTTTTTAACCATCCCAGCCCCACTGTGGCTCACAGTGATACCTCGGGTTTGCTTTTACGGCCACCCTCTCGAGTCGCAACCAACCCCAAAAGGCCTTATACTACCCCCGGGGACATGTAGGGGTAAGAGTCTCCCGTTCGCCACCTAACGCAAAGCGAGAACCCCCTATCACGCTGTACTGTAGCAAACCCGATCCCAATGTAGCAAACCCGATCCCAATGTAGCAAACCCGATCCCAATGTAGCAAACCCGATCCCAATATTAGTATTTAGTAAATCATTGCTTATATAAGAATGGATGACATTGATTTGTCTTGAATGGATGTAATCTCAGTGATGAGATATGATTGATATATGATATGGATGTTTGGTTGAATTATAATGATAATGTGAATTATCTGTTTGGGACGATAATGTAGATTATCTGTTGTGAATTATCTTTCTTTGTGTATAAAGATAATGAATTAAATTGTTTTAACCCTTAAAACAACTTGGCCTTTAAAAGATACGTTTTGGATTTCGATGAGACCGGGATCGGGTTTCCGTATACCGGTATTCCAGGTCTGGAGACCCGAATACCACATCGATCCAAATTTACGATAGGTCGTGAATCTCAAGTGAAGATGAAGATTCAGAGTGCAAGGGTTATTGTCGTTAACTCTGAGGGTGATTCCAAAACGAGTGTAACGAGATAATGCCTTCGGTTTCGTTCGAACCCGGAACGAACTTGTATGGATTGAATGCTTTCAGCACATCGTCAGGCGGACGATGAGCATTCTAAGTGATATGTTCTGATTAAAGGTAATCGTAACCTCAAGCCTCATCAACCGGGAATGGCTAAAACAGGGGAGGTGCAGCAAGGCTTCGTGGGTAGCACCCACTGAGAGCAAGATAGATCCCTGTCTAGAGGTCCCTTTTCTTTTATTCGGCTTAATGGTGGTTGGTCGATTGATTTTCTAAACCTAGTTTTACTGGGTTACAATTTTTGCTGCTACATTACAGCGTGATAGGGGGTTCTCGCTTTGCGTTAGGTGGCGAACGGGAGACTCTTACCCCTACATGTCCCCGGGGGTAGTATAAGGCCTTTTGGGGTTGGTTGCGACTCGAGAGGGTGGCCGTAAAAGCAAACCCGAGGTATCACTGTAAGCCACAGCGGGGCTGGGATGGTTGAAAAGCCTACCGGTCGTGAACCGTTGCTGAAGGTTGAAAAGCTTAGGTCGTTACAGGTATACGGAAACCCGATCCCGGTCTCATCGAAATCCAAAACGTATCTTTTAAGGCCAAGTTGTTTAAAGGTTTAAACCATTTGATTCAATTCAATACTTTGAATTCACACAGCATTTAACAGATAAATATCACACATTTATCATAGATATATCCAATATCATATTACAGAACATCACAGCATATCATCCAATAGATATCATCCAATTTAGATATTCTACACAACAATCATCCATAAGCAAACAATTATTAACCCTATATTATAATTAATTTAATTAACTTAAATTAAATTAATTACTTAAGAATTAATTTCTAACTTTGCTTAACCAATAATTAATTAATTAAATGTGATATCCCGGAAATTTGAGCAATATCAATTTAATAATCTGTTAAGTAATTAAATTGATATTTGATAACCTTGGATATAAAATTTGGATTTAATTTAATATGGACTTTTCAAAGTTATTTACATAAATAATATAGTTTTAAAATACTTTAGGTAAATGTTTAAATTGATTAAGAGATATTTTAACTTGAGTTTAAAATATAAATAAGAGTTAACAAAAAGGTTTGTTTTATTCTTTTTAAAATATTACTTGGTAATATAATCTCTTATATAAATTATTTAAATTATCAAATATGTTATTTTCAAATAATAAGTATAATGTATTATTTTTATACATATGAATGGATTTTAAAGACTATGGAATTGTTATTTTAAATTGGATAAGTGATTGTATATGTATATGTATATGTATATATATATATATAACTTGACTCTTTAAATTGAAATTAAGTTTTAAAATTCAAAAGAATAAATATTTAAATTGTTTTGGATTTTAGAAAATTGTATAAACTTTTAGTTATAAATAAATTTAGTTTTCTTTCTTTAAAAAGTAATATATATATATATAGATAAGTATTTATTAAATAAGTAAAAGGCTTTTTATTTATTTTTAAAATAAATAAAAATAAGATAAATTATTTAAAAGACAAGTGTTCATATCTAAAGGCTTCATTTTAACAAGTGTAATGTATGTAATCAATGCTAATGACAAGTGGCTTATTTTTATTTTCTTTTTCTTTTATTTTTATTTATCATAAATTTACACTTATATATACATATTGCATCCCTTTACTTCATCCTTTCTATCTTCCTTTTCAAAACAAAAGAAAACTCAAACCTCTTTTTCTCTAAAAACAAATCTGAAAACAAATCAGATCAGTAATCCAAAACTCCTCAAATCCAGAAATCCATTTGAAATCCCTGTAACATTTTCAAAATATGTTCTAAAGCAAACCTGTAACCATTTCAAGCATGCAAGCCTGTGCATTATATTTTCTTCAATCTGGGGGCATACAGTTTTAAAGTTTTAAAGCAAGCAACTCAGTTCCAAAATAAGAAAAAGCATTCCAGTTTTCAAACCAAATCAAGCACTAAAGTTTTAAAGCAGAAAGGATTCCAGTTTCAAAGCAAACTAGCAAAATCAAGTTTTCTCTGTCAAAAACTTTTCAAAATGTGCTCTGTTCATCTTCTTTGTTTCAGGTGAGTAACACTTTTGAAAACTTAAATATGGTTATAAGTTTTACTGCATATGATGAATGTTTGAAGTAAATTATGTTTGCATATAAGAATGGATGTTGATATATGTGAAATGGCTGAATATATATATTTCCTCAGTTCTCTGTTATTTATCAAGTGAGTAACTTAAAATCTTAAATTTTAAATAGGTTGTATGTTAAATGTTGGATATAATTTAGTAATGTTTGTGTGTTTATAGAAGTCGGATGAAAATATGTTATGTATGCATGTTGCTCTGTTGTGTTCCCAGATCCATCTTCCCATTTAAAAGAATCCACTTCAATCTATTTAAATGTGTGATAGTATCTGTTTTTGTTTTAAAATAATAATAATAATATATGTGTTTGTTTAATATAGATTAGAAAAAATGAAATCAAACTAAGACAGAAGTTGTTGCCTCTGGAAATATTTGAAATATCAGAGCATGTTGATTTTAACCAAAATTCAAACTCTGTGAATTTGTAATTCAGTATTATAAACCAAAAGCATTTACTAAAACATGATTTTTAAATCAAAAATCAGGATTTTTAGGAATAGGATAAGGGTGCAGTTTGGATATTGACTGAAATGAGTTTTTGTTGAAAATCCTGGTGATCTTGGAATTGTGGAAGCTTGGGTTTCTTCGTGTTGATGGAGGAGAGTTAGGAGTTGCTTAGAAAAATGGGTTTTTGTGATAAAATTCATCAAAGAGGATGCGACAGTGAAAATCTTTTTGGAACCCTAGTTAGACTGGGTTAGTTTGGTCGATCGATTACGTCTTCTATAATGGTTCGAGTGATTCAAGATTTTGGGAATTGGTAGTTTGGTCGTGGATGAAGGCGAGGCCGGAGAGGTTGGTTGTCAGGTGGTCGGAGCGGCAAGTTTTAGCTGTTGACAGGTTTGGGATGGTGATGTGTTGGCATATCCAGGTTTTGATATTTAGTATCATCTTCGATTTCTGGTGATGGTAGCTCGAATCGATGATCATGGTGGGTAGTTGGGTTGGTTACTGATGAGATGCGATCATCTCTGATGATCTACGTCGGCCGGAGTCACCGTGCATATGCACGGTGAAGAAATATCTGATGATGTGTTTTAAGCAGAGAAGACACTCGGCTATATCATTGTTTGACTCGAAGTGAGTTGATGGGTTGCTCGAAGATTTTAGTTAAGGAACTCGAAGCAACTGAAGAATGGCTCGGGTGTAAATTTTGGTTACAGGTTTCCAGTAACCTGTAGTATTTGTTTAAAAAATAATAATAAATGAACCTATAGCATTTAAGTTTTGAAACTTGTAAATCTGAAGCTTTTGAATGAAAAGGAAGTTTAAAAATTGGTTTTAAATTTAAGTTTAATCCAGGTTTAAATTTTAAATCTCAGTTTTAGATAATAAAATAATAAAATGATCATTAAGTCTGAACTTGAATTGATAATCTACTTTATAATGGTAGGTAGTTTCAGATTTTAAATCTGAAGATTTTAAATATGAGCAAGATTTAAAATTAAAATTTAATCTGGAGATTTAAAATCAAATATAAACTTCAGTTTTGGAATTAAAGGAAGATTTATATTTGAAAGATTTAAACTAAATATAAATTGAAATTTATTCAAATTTTGAAATAAATTTAGTTTCAAAATTCTTATGAATTTCACTTGTAGTATTGAAGATTCTTTTTAAAACTTTGATTAAGTTTAAATTTATTCATTTTAAATTTTGTATTTGAAATGAAATTTAAAAGTAAGATCAAAAGTACTTTGTTTTAAATAAAATTTGTATTCAAACATAATTTAGAAATATTTTATCTTAAATTAATTCAGATTTTATGTTTTGAAATTAATTAAATTAATGAGGAAATTAAGGAGTGCTTAATTAATTTAATAAATTAATGATTTGGAATTAATGAATATTGATTAAAGGATAATTAATTTGAAACTTAGATCATTAATTAGATTATTTAATTAATGATTAAAGAATTGTTAATTGGGTAATTAAGTTTTAATCAAGGTTAATTAATTAAATAATTTGACTTTAATTATGGATAATTAAAGATCATCTAAATTGTGGTTAATCTAAGATAATTACTTAATAAAATAATTAGAGAATGGTTAATGAAGGTCATTAACCAAGATTATTTAATAATTAATCAATGTGGCTAATTTTTATAATTAATTAGATTAATTAATAATAATCAATTGTGAATGGTTTGAGTATAATTACTTAATGAAAGTAATTAAAGTAAATTAATTACTGAAGGTATAATTACTTATTTGAAAATTTAATTAGGTATCAGAGCATTACATCAAAAAAAGTCTTAATAATTTAATTTAGAGATTAATAAAGGTTTAATGATATAGGAGTCATTAAATTAATAAGATAAATAAAGAATATGAAATTTGGGATTTCAAAGTTACATAATTATTTTATTTTATTTAAATCAAACATGTTTGAAAGGATACTCAAAGATTTTAAGTGTATTAAATTAAGTTGTTTGAATTGTTTTGTTTAAAAGTAAAATCATATTTCAAAATTGATTTTTAAATGGGTTTTAATAAAGTAAATAATTTGATAAGTTAAATTAATTAATTTAATTAATTTAAGTTAATCACTTGATGTTATTAATTAAAGGATTAATTAATATAATTGATTTGGAGTTAATTAATTAAAGAATAATTAATTAATTTAAGGATTAACGATTAATTAATAATGTGATTAATTAATAGTTAAGGTAATTAATTAAAAGCAGATCTACAACTTCACTGATTTCAAATTTAAAGACAAGATACAGAAAATCAAAAGCTTGTTTGCCAGATCAAAAATATTCAAGCCTGGAAGTAATAAAACTGTCCTCTGTTTTAAGGTGAGTAAATCTAATTTTAAAAACAGTTTTAAAATCTGCTAATATGTTTGATATGTCTGATAAATATTATAATAACATGATATGCAATGTTTACTTGAATGATTGAATATAAATGAATGTTTACATAAGAGTTTGATTATGCACATGAATGTTCATTATTCTCTGTTATTTTCCTGTGAGTAAACTTCTTTAAAAACAGTTTGAGTTGGATGCTTCTGATATAGATACTTGGTTGAATTGTAATGATAATGTGAATTATCTGTTTGTGATAATGTAGATTATCTATTGAGTTATCTATCTGTGTATATAGATAAGAATTGAATTGTTTTAACCTTAAAACAACTTGGCCTTAAAAGATACATTTTGGATTTCGATGAGACCGGGATCGGGTTTCCGTATACCGGATTTCCAGGTCTGGAGACCCGAATACCACATCGATCCAAATTAACGATAGGTCGTGAATCTCAAGTGAAGATGAAGATTCAGAGTGCAAGGGTTATTGTCGTTAACTCTGAGGGTGATTCCAAAACGAGTGTAACGAGATAATGCCTTCGGTTTCGTTCGAACCCGGAACGAACTTGTATGGATTGAATGCTTTCAGCACATCGTCAGGCGGACGATGAGCATTCTAAGTGATATGTTCTGATTAAAGGTAATCGTAACCTCAAGCCTCATCAACCGGGAATGGCTAAAACAGGGGAGGTGCAGCAAGGCTTCGTGGGTAGCACCCACTGAGAGCAAGATAGATCCCTGTCTAGAGGTCCCTTTTCTTTTCATTCGGCTTAGTGTGTGATTGGTCACGCCAACTACGGGGTTATCTTGTTCGGAATTATCCAGTAAGGGATGGTTCCGGCTTTGTGTTGCAGGGGAGCGGGCGTACTCCTCGGTACGGTGATCTAGGCCACGTACTATGACGGGCGGTACCCCAGTAGCCCTGCCATTGTATGGAATCCAAACTCCAATAAGTGCCGTACGTATTAGTTGTGCCCAACTATATTGGAATGTGAGATGTAAGCATTTCAGCTATTTCTGTATTTTACTTGGAAACCTAGACCCTATTATAATATAACTGGATTTCCTATCAAATGTTTTAGTTAGCGTAAGGTAAAAACTTACCCATGTTTATGTGTGGGGAGTCTTACGTGATACTTTTGTTTTCAAAGGTTTTCAAAGTTAAGCAATTTAAACTGTTTACTCACACCAGACCCATGTCTGACCCAAGTGTTTATTTTCTGTTTTATTAAACTCTTGGGTACTCAATATTGTATTGAGTAGTCGAGGGATTCAGGTTAGCTTTGACGAATTCTGGAGGAGATTTGGAGCAGGAGGCTTCACCATGTAGATATATATAATTCCGCTGTGTATATGTTGTGTCTGTATCTGTGATACTTGAGTTGTATGAATTAGACAGATGTTTATAACTGTCTAATATGTGTTGTATAAGTTGTGTAACTCTGATGTATATGATACTATGTAATATTTTATATGATATATTATATTTCATTCGTTCCGCTGTGAGTTTCTGATGTTGTTGTTCTTTCTTCTTTTCTTTCTTTTCTTCTTCTATCCCTTTCTTTCTTAATTCACGATACGACTTTCTGGGCATAGAAAGTCGGGTCGTGACAGTTGGAATTTTTTTTTATATAGAAATTATTTCTGGGTAAAATTATTTCATCTACCTCTTTAAAACAATATTGTGTCCGTTGGCCTGGTTCAAGTGTTTAGAGATCCCTATCAATAACGTTAGCTACTCGTATTGACCAGAATCCATATACCACTCAACCGATCAATTAACACAATATAAAACCATTTTTATATAACTAACAATTACGCGCTCTCAAGATAGACACCACTTCAGAGCCTAGGTATTCACTCAACCTACTGCTCTGATACCACGTGTGACGTCCTAGGCTTTTCAACCTTCAGCAAGGTTTCGTGATAGGGGGTTCTCGCTTCGCGGTTTGGTGGCGAACGGGAGACTCTTACCCCTACATGTCCCATTGAGGGGTTGGTTGCGAGTCGAGAGGCTGGCCGTAAAAGCAAATTCGAGGTACCAATGTAAGCCACGGTGGGGCTGGGATGGTTGAAAAGCCTACCAGTTGAGGCCGCTGTCGATGGTTGAAAAGCCTAGACCGTTACAGTGGTATCAGAGCATAGGTTGAGCGAATACCTAAGCTATTGGTTAAGTGAATATCAGAACACTAGGTTGAGTGAATACCTAGGTTCGGAAGGGTTGTTCATTAGAGACAGGATCTGTAGCAACCTGTTTGAGTGTGTGTATATATATACGAGAGCGCGTATTTGTTAGTTATATAAAATGGTTTATATTGTGTTAATTGATCGGTTGGGTGGTATATGGATTCTGGTCAATACGAGTAGCTAACGTTATTGATAGGGATCTCTAAACACTTGGACCAGGCCAACGGACACAATATTGTTTTAAAAGGGAAGGTGAAATAATTTTACCCAGATATATTTTCTATATATAAAAAAATATCATTTTAAATGTATATGGTATTGTAATGATTGGTTGAGATGGTAATAATTTATCATCTAGGATTAGGAGTCTGAGTGTTGAGGTTGAAAGTATATTTGTCGAGACTGTAAACCTAATACCGTCTCGAGTAAACTTTGCTGTGATAAAGGATTTCATCGATCTCCGAAGGAAACTGTTAAGGTTTGGAGTTTATTTTTGAAGTTGGATGAGTAGAGTTGGATCTGTCGGTTGGACAGAAGCGAGTAATGGTATCTTGATACCTCAGGTGATAGTAGCCGTGTGATGAGATGGAGTGAATATGAATGTTCCCAAAGATGTTTTTGTTCTGTTTGAAGTCCGAGTTTCTCGAAGAGCTTTGGATTGAGAAGTCTTTGGCATCTGTGGCAGTAGTGCAGCTCGAAGTGTTCTGTTTTCGGCAGAAGTTTTTCTGGCTGAGCAGTTTTTTCTGAAGGTGAAGTTCAGAAGCAGCAGAGAGGATCCATTTCTTCGATGGATTGGATAGTCAAGTGTGAGCTGTTCTGATTGGTAAAGAGAGAACAGTTTTATTTGGATTTTGGCTGAGTGGACCGCAAAAGTGACTTGCGATTGCTGAGTATTCTCTTGAGTTATCTGAGATTTTCTGGGATGTGTTGTCCAGTCTGTGCTTGTGTTTTTCATCAGCATTTTCATTCTACTTCAGATCAGAATGGTGCAGCAGAAGCAGTTTGGCGAGTGCTCTTGTTGTCTTTTCCAGATAGGAGAAGTTAGTTTGGAATCTTCTGATGTTTGAGAAGTAGAGTTTTGTTTTGGATTGGGTTGATCTTGAGGAGATCATTGTGTGGAGTTATTCTTAGTCTAGTTTGTTTCTAGAAGCATCAACGAAGGTTGAGTTGATCAGGAAGGATCTGTAAACAGCCCAAGATCGTCTGAAGAATTTTGTGGATAAGAGACGATGGAATTTGAAATTCGAAGTTGGAGACTTCGTTGTTGTGAAGTTTTTCTCTGGTTAAAAGGAGCTATAAGATTGGGTAAGTCTGGGAAGTTAGCTCCGAGTTATTTTGGATCTCTTCTGTGATCTAATTTGGATAAGAGTTTGATCTACTGGATTGAATTGTTAGTTTGGATAACTGGAATTCAATGTATTTTACGTATCTCTGAGGGAGTACGTGTTTGATCTATCTCTGGTTGTGGAACCAGTAGTTCTGGAGGAATTGGTTATTGAGTCAGACTCGTCTGTAGTCTGATATCTTGTTTAGCTCTGTAGATCTAGATGAGTAGAAGCTCTATAGCTTAGTAGTATTGATTGTTTGGATTCTATAGAGTGAGTATCCCGGTATATATATACTTGGGGAAACTCGAGGAAATTTTATTCAGAATTTTGTTTGGATAATTAAAATTGGTTGTTTGGATGAATTGGTTGTTATGGTTGTTAGCATATGATTGATAGTATATGCTTGTGTTTAAAAATTAAAATCTTTAATAAGATTATTAAATTACCTTTGTTTAAATTTCGGGGATGAAATTATTTTAAGGGGGAAGGAATGTGATATCCCGGAAATTTGAGCAATATCAATTTAATAATCTGTTAAGTAATTAAATTGATATTTGATAACCTTGGATATAAAATTTGGATTTAATTTAATATGGACTTTTCAAAGTTATTTACATAAATAATATAGTTTTAAAATACTTTAGGTAAATGTTTAAATTGTTTAAGAGATATTTTAACTTGAGTTTAAAATATAAATAAGAGTTAACAAAAAGGTTTGTTTTATTCTTTTTAAAATATTACTTGGTAATATAATCTCTTATATAAATTATTTAAATTATCAAATATGTTATTTTCAAATAATAAGTATAATGTATTATTTTTATACATATGAATGGATTTTAAAGACTATGGAATTGTTATTTTAAATTGGATAAGTGATTGTATATGTATATGTATATGTATATATATATATATAACTTGACTCTTTAAATTGAAATTAAGTTTTAAAATTCAAAAGAATAAATATTTAAATTGTTTTTGTGACGACCGCCCATGACCCCTGCACCGAATCTAGAGATAGTGCGCTGTAAAGTGTGCCAGGCGACTATGGACGATTGTCAAGGTAAGATTTAAAACGAAAGAATCTATCGTATTACTCACAGCGCATGGACAAAATACAATAGAACATATGTATAGTGAAGCTTTACAGAACAAAATGACATCAAATAAAACTCCATAATAGTTGAATACAAGCATCCACATAGTCAATACATCCAGCCTCACTACAAATCTCTCAGAGAATACAAAAAAAAAACAGCGGAATATCCAGTACATATAATAAGAAGATAAAATGCAACCCTCCGGCTCGTCTTCGATATCAGCATCGTGAGAAGAGAACAGCACCTGTCACCTGCTACCTAGTCTGCCCGTCCCAAAATGGACGAACAGCCCAAGGCAATAAGAATTAAAAACATAAAGCCTTGAGTCAGACAACAGTCTTAGTGAGCAGTAAATTAACTAACAACATACCAAAAGAGCATAAAGGAAAAGGAATAGGAATACAACCCTCCCACTCCAACCTCATTCTACAGTGACAGCCCCCAGACACACACTAAGTAGAAGCAAACATAGCAGAGCATACAATTTAAAGTAAAGCTACTATCACTCGAGTCAAGGGCGATGTTTTCCAGGTACCAAGGCCTAAATCAGATAAGCACCCAGAAAATACCGCTCTTGAGTCCGAATGACGATACAACCAAACATCCATGACTCTGGCTATCACTGTTATCATTGCTTCGATATCACCGTTAATTGAATGACCGGCACATTCTTTCAGCCGTCCGTCAAGGGCTAATGGAAACCCCGGTTCTAGACATAACTCCCGCACGTCGTCGCAGCCCGTGCCTAGGACTATCGAATCTGCCCAGAGTACTCGACCATCAACAGTTGGCCGTTGGGACTATCGAATCTGCCCAAACGTACTCTTGCTTAGAGCATGCTAGAACCTTCAACAACGATGCTGTCCAAGCCTCCTAGTCATCCTCCTCGACGACTATTCTCATATCCATTCATTATCTTCAACTCGAATCATATCACCGAGTTATCAACATGCTCGGAATGATCCCGTCTGGATTAGACCAAGTCTTCACCACATGATTGCCTCGCTTCATTACATCCTCGCAAAGCCTCATCTCATCATTACATCATCAAATCTATGCATAAGAGCTTCATCCTCCCGCTACATATGCCACGAGCAGCTTTTCCATTTCAAGAGCCTTTCCCTTAGCTTTTGAATCATCTTCGATCTAAATCTAATCATCAATCATCTAGTTCATAACAAGCAATCAAATCAAACATCAATCTAAGCAATCAAGCATTCAAATATGATCTAAGTAGACAATTATAACAATAATGGCATTTTCGTAATTAAAGAGTTGAAAGTCCAATAAGCATGAAAACATGGATTATATCTCTACAAACTTGATGAATGAACTTGCATAGGTTAACATATGATAAAATGGATGCAACATCATCATGAACAATGGATCTATATGGATCTACACATAGGATGAAGAAAATGCATGGAAATCTCTATTTTAACACCATAACGAGCCAACAATCCGATATACTCATTTGGATCCGTGTGAGAGATAATCACCACTCACCAAATCACCTAAACAAACCCAAATCAATACGCTTCAGATCTGGACAGCGAAGGATCAAGCTTGATCTATCACAAATTCGCTTCAAATGAAGAAATCTCTCTTGAAAAGATGATGATCTTCAATCTAAGCTCTTGAATCTTCAATCTTGATCTTCGATTTGGATGGATGGAAGCACTAGATTAGAGTGGAGGAAAGAAGTGAAGAAGTGTAGAAGTCGAGCTCTCAAAATGGCAGCACTTCGTCGCTTCAAAATCCGGATCCCAAAAAGTGAGAACAACCCCTCCTATTTATAGCTGAAAACTGCCCTTAAGTCGTAACTCGGCTATCTTCTTAAGTCGGTGCCGACTTAACACCATGCCGACCTAGTGCCTTGCCGACCTAGTGCCTTGCCGACCTAAAACTCATCTGCCTATGACTCGTAACAAAACAGCTGTCTCCTAAGTCGGTTACGACTTATGGCATGCGCCTACGACTTAACTGAAAAGGCCTCCGACTTAACCAAGCTTCGACTCAACACATGCTCCCCTGAACGACCTACCGACTTAGCAGACTACGACTTATAACTAAGCAGCTAAACCCTAGGTCGGTTACAACCTAGCTGGTATACGACTCATCTCTCTATCTCCTTAACTCGGCCACGACTCAACTGAGTTACAACATAACTTCTAGACTTAGGTCGCTCACATCCTATCGCCAAACTCCTAAGTCGTTAACTCGGTCAGCCGACTTAACACTTAACTCGGTCACGACTTAATTTCCTTAGATCACTGCCGACCTATCTCTTAGGTCATTTCCTATCTTAAGTCGGTCAATACTATAAGTCGGACAACTTCTTAGATAGGCTACTCCCTTAAGTCGGTCACTCGTCCTAAGCCACTCTATGACTTAACTTCCTTAACCCGGTTAATTCCTTAGGTCGTCCCAAACTGTCAACCGACTTAAACCACTCCCCTATCTTCCTTAGGTCGCCGCCGACCTATACTTTAGTCCTTAACTCGTCCAGACTTCCTAACTCGTCCAGAACCCATAAGTCGGCTACGACTTAGGACTTAACCAAAATTCTTCCCAAAATCTGAAACAACCAAAAATGTTGAAAATTCCAGATTTGAACGAGCTTTTCGATCCGTAAAAATACGGGTCGTTACATTCTCTCCCCCTTAGGAATTTCGCCCCCGAAATTCCAAACAAACAAAGCAATCAAAAACTATTCTGCACGCCTACCATCCATAGCAATCAACAAATCATGCATCCAATTCTAGCTTAGCATGCAGAATTCTAAAACTAGAACAAGTTACAATTTCGTTAGATGACACGACACCTTAGGGCCATACCTTGAAGAGTTCAGGATGAGCTGCCTTCATCCTCTCTTCCACTTCCCACGTACAGTCGTTATCATCATCACTCCATTGTATCTTGAGCAACTTAACTACCTTCCTCCTAAGCTGTTTCGTGTCGGTTTCAACAACACGAAGCGGCTTACGAGGTCTTCTATCAACTGGATCAACTTCTAAGTCTTCACAGCTATCAGCAGAAACCACCGTACTCGAGTCGTGCACATACTTCCGTAGATATGATACATGAAAAACATTGTGCACACCCGACATCTTCTCCGGTAACCCCAATCTGTAAGCGAGCTTTCCAATTCGCTCGATGATCGGGAATGGTCCAACAAATCTCGGAGTCAATTTTCCTTTCTTCCCGAATCGAATAACATTCTTCAGTGGAGAAATCTTCACAAAAACCATATCTCCCACGTCAAACTCCAAATCCTTTCGACGCTTATCAGCATAACTCTTCTGACGGTCTTGGGCTGCCTTCATTCGTTGCCGAATGATCTCTATGCAATCTGAAGTCTGACGAATCATCTCTGGCCCAAGCATCAGCTTTTCTCCAGTTTCCAACCAACATGTTGGAGAGTTACACGGTCTTCCATACAATGCCTCATACGGTGCCATACCAATGCTTGACTGGTAACTGTTGTTGTATGCAAACTCCACCAAATGAAGGTGATCTTCCCATGATCCTCCGAAATCTAAAACACAGGCTCTGAGGAGATCTTCCAAAACTCGGTTGACTCTCTCAGTCTGACCATCTGTTTGAGGGTGATAAGCTGTACTTAAACACAACTCGGTTCCCAAAACTTCCTGGAAGCTCTTCCAAAATCCACTAGTGAACAATGGGTCTCGATCGCTCACTATACTCTTCGGAATACCATGGAATCGAACTATCCACTTAACATACAACTCAGCCAACTTTGATGCAGTCCTAGTCGATCGAACAGGAATGAATCGTGCACTCTTAGTCAGACGATCCACAATGACCCAAATCCCTTCATTTCCCGCTCTGGTTCTAGGCAATCCATCAATAAAATCCATCGACACTTGTTCCCACTTCCATGTAGGAACTTCTAAGGGCTGAAGCAATCCACTTGGCTTTTTCTGTTCAGCCTTTACCAACTGGCAGTTCATACATTTGGAAATGAAATCTCCAACATCCTTCTTCATGCCTTCCCAATAGTAGGTTCTCTTCATATCCCGATACATCTTGTTTCCACCTGGATGAATTGTCAACTTCGAGTGATGACTTTCCTTCAGAACTTCACTCCTCAATTCATCTATATCGGGAACCACTAGTCGTCCTTGCTTTCGAAGCCAACCTTCTCTATCGACCTCGAATCCTTTATCCTTTTCTGGCTCCAATCCAGATTCCAATTCACGGATAATCTTGACAAGCTTATCATCTCGCTTTTGACTCTCGCCAATCCTTTCCACAAGAGTCGGTCTTATTGATAAGTTTGCCAACATTTCAGGTTCCAATTCGCATCTAGGCCTGAAGTCAAATCCAGCTAAATACTCGAGACTCTTCCATTCAGAAAACATGGCTCCCAATCCTGCATGTCTTCGACTTAACGCATCAGCCACTACGTTACCTTTTCCCGGAGTATAAGCTATACCAAAATCATATGAGGCTAAAAACTCTAGCCAACGTTGCTGTCGAAGATTCAAATCCTTTTGGGAGAAAAGATACTTCAACGACTTGTGATCCGTAAACAACTCGAATCGAACTCCCAACAGATAATGTCTCCACATCTTCAGAGCAAATACAATCGCCGCTAACTCCAAATCATGAGTTGGGTAATTCCTTTCATGCGGCTTCAGTTGTCGACTGGCATACGCAACAACTTTATCCTTCTGCATCAGAACTGCTCCAAGTCCCGTACCACATGCGTCGGTGTAAACCACCATCTCATCATTCCCACTTGGAATAGTCAAAACAGGAGCACTCGTCAGTCGCTCTTTCAGGATTCCGAAAGCTTGCTCACACTTAGCATCCCAACTGAACACTTGGTTCTTCTTCGTCAATCCTGTTAACGGTGCAGCTATCTTGGAGAAGTCTTTGATAAACCGTCGATAATATCCTGCTAATCCAAGAAAACTTCTCACATCTGATGCATTCTTAGGTCTAACCCAATCCTGGATTGCTGCCACCTTAGCGGGATCAACCGCTATTCCATTTCCAGAAATCACATGGCCTAAGAACCTCACTTCACTCTTCCAGAAGTGACACTTCGAAAACTTAGCCTTCAGCTGATGTTTCCGTAAGATCTCCAAAACAATTCGCAAGTGCGTCTTGTGCTCTTCTTCCGTTCTGGAATAAATCAGAATATCATCCACGAACACAAGTACGAACTTGTTCAACTGATCTCTGAACACTCTATTCATAAGATCCACAAAATATGCTGGCGCGTTAGTCAATCCAAACGGCATTACCAGCCACTCAAAGAAACCGGATGGTGTCCTAAAAGCAGTCTTCGGCACACTATCCTTAGCTACTCTCAACTGGTGAAATCCCGTTGCCAAATCCATCTGAGAAAACACCTTAGCCTCGTGAAGCTGATCAAACAAGTCATCTATTCTCGGCAATGGATACTTGTTCTTCTTAGTCACCTTATTCAGCTCACGATAATCCACACACAATCTCAATGACCCATCTGCCTTGGTTGCAAACACAACTGGTGCACCCCACTCGGACACACTACGCCGAATGAATCCTTTCTGTAAAAGGTCATCAACTTGCACTCTCAACTCTTGCTGTTCCCTAGGCGCCATCCGCCTAAGAGGCATCACAACAGGTCTGGCTCCTTCAACTAGATCTATACGAAACTCGATCTCTCTATGCAGCGGCAACCCTTTGACTTCGTCAAAGACATCCTCGAATCCATTTGCGATTGGCACTAAAGACAGTCCATCCCGTGGAACAACTAGCGAATACATGAAGCTCATGAAGACGCCTTCCTCATGCTTACATCGTATCACAATCTTTCGCCCTTCCACATTCTCGACTGCCACCTCTAGCCTCTCACAATCAACCTTAGCCGCATACTTCCTAAGCCAGTCCATACCCAAAATAATTCCGAACCCCGCAAAGTTCAGAACAAAACAATCACAAACAAAAGAGCAACCATGACTCGACACAACTAGACCACGGCATAACATACACAAACAAGACGAACCCCCAACTGGATTAGTCACAACCAATGGCCTATCAACAATATCCGGCTTCAAACCTAACCGGCCTACTAGTTCATTACAAACAAATGAATGCGACGCTCCAGTATCAAACAGAACTCTAACTGGAACACCACATAGGAAAAGAGTACCTTGAACAACCACACTCTTTCCCTTCTCTTCAGCAGTAGGAGCTTTTGAAGACGACGGAACAGCTCCTAAAGCATAGGCTTGCACAATCTGCCTGTCCTTCTTCGGTTCTGGACAATTCTTCCTGAAATGCCCCGGCTTGTCATAGTTGTGACACTTCATCGGTGCCTTCGGATTCTCACAATCCTTAGAGAAATGGCCCTTCTGCTGACAATTGTAGCAAGTCACCTCGCCTTTCGGCTTCTTCTGGCCATCCTTACCCTTCTGCTGCTGCTGCTTCCTCTTCTGGTTTCCACCCTGCTGTGGTTTAGACTCTCCCTTGGTAATAGCAACAACAGGTCCTTCCTTAGGAAACAGACTCTCATGCCTAAGAGCTTTCTCCACAAGCTTCTCAAATGAATCGTCCAAATGATCCACCAACTGTCTCCCAAGATAACTATCCAAGCCGGTCACAAACTTCTCGTTCTTCTGATAAGCAGACTCAATATATGACCGGGCATACTTGGACAAAGCTTCAAACTCAGAAACATACTCAAGAACAGATCTTCCACCCTGCTTGAGCTCCACAAACTTCTTGAACAGAACAGACTTCTGAGCTGTAGAAATGAACTTAGCTTCAAATCTGACTTGGAATTGCTCCCAAGTAATCTCTTCTTCCGGAGTAGTGATGGTAATAGAGTTCCACCAATCAGAAGCTCTCCCCTGAAGCTGCCTTGATGCCAACTTCCTCTTAGTTGCATCATCAATTCCCAAATCACCAAAGATCCTTCTACAAGCATCTATCCACCTCTGGACTTCAATGGTAGATTCAGTTCCCAAGAAAACCTTCCCTCCAAGAGCAGTATAATCCTTGCACAGCTTAGCAAAATCCACTGGTTTCGGAGTTTGGACTTGAACTCCAACATCAACTGCTGCCCCCGGAACTGGTATCCTCCTCATGATCGAAGTCATCATAGCTTCGAACATGGCTGCATAATCAGCAGTCTCTTCAGTAGCACGGCCTTCCCTAGCAGCTGGTCTCCCTCTTCGACTCATTCTCAATATCTATAAAAAGGAATGATTAGAACATCTAGAGAAACAACTGCACAAAGGACTCAAACTCTACCAAGCTACTATATTATATATAGTATTCATCCATCAAAATACAATTACGTCTCTCATACGTAGTTACGACAGCGAGCGTTGGGTAAAATCGATTAACCAATGCTCTGATACCAAATGTGACGACCGCCCATGACCCCTGCACCGAATCTAGAGATAGTGCGCTGTAAAGTGTGCCAGGCGACTATGGACGATTGTCAAGGTAAGATTTAAAACGAAAGAATCTATCGTATTACTCACAGCGCATGGACAAAATACAATAGAACATATGTATAGTGAAGCTTTACAGAACAAAATGACATCAAATAAAACTCCATAATAGTTGAATACAAGCATCCACATAGTCAATACATCCAGCCTCACTACAAATCTCTCAGAGAATACAAAAAAAAACAGCGGAATATCCAGTACATATAATAAGAAGATAAAATGCAACCCTCCAGCTCGTCTTCGATATCAGCATCGTGAGAAGAGAACAGCACCTGTCACCTGCTACCTAGTCTGCCCGTCCCAAAATGGACGAACAGCCCAAGGCAATAAGAATTAAAAACATAAAGCCTTGAGTCAGACAACAGTCTTAGTGAGCAGTAAATTAACTAACAACATACCAAAAGAGCATAAAGGAAAAGGAATAGGAATACAACCCTCCCACTCCAACCTCATTCTACAGTGACAGCCCCCAGACACACACTAAGTAGAAGCAAACATAGCAGAGCATACAATTTAAAGTAAAGCTACTATCACTCGAGTCAAGGGCGATGTTTTCCAGGTACCAAGGCCTAAATCAGATAAGCACCCAGAAAATACCGCTCTTGAGTCCGAATGACGATACAACCAAACATCCATGACTCTGGCTATCACTGTTATCATTGCTTCGATATCACCGTTAATTGAATGACCGGCACATTCTTTCAGCCGTCCGTCAAGGGCTAATGGAAACCCCGGTTCTAGACATAACTCCCGCACGTCGTCGCAGCCCGTGCCTAGGACTATCGAATCTGCCCAGAGTACTCGACCATCAACAGTTGGCCGTTGGGACTATCGAATCTGCCCAAACGTACTCTTGCTTAGAGCATGCTAGAACCTTCAACAACGATGCTGTCCAAGCCTCCTAGTCATCCTCCTCGACGACTATTCTCATATCCATTCATTATCTTCAACTCGAATCATATCACCGAGTTATCAACATGCTCGGAATGATCCCGTCTGGATTAGACCAAGTCTTCACCACATGATTGCCTCGCTTCATTACATCCTCGCAAAGCCTCATCTCATCATTACATCATCAAATCTATGCATAAGAGCTTCATCCTCCCGCTACATATGCCACGAGCAGCTTTTCCATTTCAAGAGCCTTTCCCTTAGCTTTTGAATCATCTTCGATCTAAATCTAATCATCAATCATCTAGTTCATAACAAGCAATCAAATCAAACATCAATCTAAGCAATCAAGCATTCAAATATGATCTAAGTAGACAATTATAACAATAATGGCATTTTCGTAATTAAAGAGTTGAAAGTCCAATAAGCATGAAAACATGGATTATATCTCTACAAACTTGATGAATGAACTTGCATAGGTTAACATATGATAAAATGGATGCAACATCATCATGAACAATGGATCTATATGGATCTACACATAGGATGAAGAAAATGCATGGAAATCTCTATTTTAACACCATAACGAGCCAACAATCCGATATACTCATTTGGATCCGTGTGAGAGATAATCACCACTCACCAAATCACCTAAACAAACCCAAATCAATACGCTTCAGATCTGGACAGCGAAGGATCAAGCTTGATCTATCACAAATTCGCTTCAAATGAAGAAATCTCTCTTGAAAAGATGATGATCTTCAATCTAAGCTCTTGAATCTTCAATCTTGATCTTCGATTTGGATGGATGGAAGCACTAGATTAGAGTGGAGGAAAGAAGTGAAGAAGTGTAGAAGTCGAGCTCTCAAAATGGCAGCACTTCGTCGCTTCAAAATCCGGATCCCAAAAAGTGAGAACAACCCCTCCTATTTATAGCTGAAAACTGCCCTTAAGTCGTAACTCGGCTATCTTCTTAAGTCGGTGCCGACTTAACACCATGCCGACCTAGTGCCTTGCCGACCTAGTGCCTTGCCGACCTAAAACTCATCTGCCTATGACTCGTAACAAAACAGCTGTCTCCTAAGTCGGTTACGACTTATGGCATGCGCCTACGACTTAACTGAAAAGGCCTCCGACTTAACCAAGCTTCGACTCAACACATGCTCCCCTGAACGACCTACCGACTTAGCAGACTACGACTTATAACTAAGCAGCTAAACCCTAGGTCGGTTACAACCTAGCTGGTATACGACTCATCTCTCTATCTCCTTAACTCGGCCACGACTCAACTGAGTTACAACATAACTTCTAGACTTAGGTCGCTCACATCCTATCGCCAAACTCCTAAGTCGTTAACTCGGTCAGCCGACTTAACACTTAACTCGGTCACGACTTAATTTCCTTAGATCACTGCCGACCTATCTCTTAGGTCATTTCCTATCTTAAGTCGGTCAATACTATAAGTCGGACAACTTCTTAGATAGGCTACTCCCTTAAGTCGGTCACTCGTCCTAAGCCACTCTATGACTTAACTTCCTTAACCCGGTTAATTCCTTAGGTCGTCCCAAACTGTCAACCGACTTAAACCACTCCCCTATCTTCCTTAGGTCGCCGCCGACCTATACTTTAGTCCTTAACTCGTCCAGACTTCCTAACTCGTCCAGAACCCATAAGTCGGCTACGACTTAGGACTTAACCAAAATTCTTCCCAAAATCTGAAACAACCAAAAATGTTGAAAATTCCAGATTTGAACGAGCTTTTCGATCCGTAAAAATACGGGTCGTTACAGTTTTGGATTTTAGAAAATTGTATAAACTTTTAGTTATAAATAAATTTAGTTTTCTTTCTTTAAAAAGTAATATATATATATAGATAAGTATTTATTAAATAAGTAAAAGGCTTTTTATTTATTTTTAAAATAAATAAAAATAAGATAAATTATTTAAAAGACAAGTGTTCATATCTAAAGGCTTCATTTTAACAAGTGTAATGTATGTAATCAATGCTAATGACAAGTGGCTTATTTTTATTTTCTTTTTCTTTTATTTTTATTTATCATAAATTTACACTTATATATACATATTGCATCCCTTTACTTCATCCTTTCTATCTTCCTTTTCAAAACAAAAGAAAACTCAAACCTCTTTTTCTCTAAAAACAAATCTGAAAACAAATCAGATCAGTAATCCAAAACTCCTCAAATCCAGAAATCCATTTGAAATCCCTGTAACATTTTCAAAATATGTTCTAAAGCAAACCTGTAACCATTTCAAGCATGCAAGCCTGTGCATTATATTTTCTTCAATCTAGGGGCATACAGTTTTAAAGTTTTAAAGCAAGCAACTCAGTTCCAAAATAAGAAAAAGCATTCCAGTTTTCAAACCAAATCAAGCACTAAAGTTTTAAAGCAGAAAGGATTCCAGTTTCAAAGCAAACTAGCAAAATCAAGTTTTCTCTGTCAAAAACTTTTCAAAATGTGCTCTGTTCATCTTCTTTGTTTCAGGTGAGTAACACTTTTGAAAACTTAAATATGGTTATAAGTTTTACTGCATATGATGAATGTTTGAAGTAAATTATGTTTGCATATAAGAATGGATGTTGATATATGTGAAATGGCTGAATATATATATTTCCTCAGTTCTCTGTTATTTATCAAGTGAGTAACTTAAAATCTTAAATTTTAAATAGGTTGTATGTTAAATGTTGGATATAATTTAGTAATGTTTGTGTGTTTATAGAAGTCAGATGAAAATATGTTATGTATGCATGTTGCTCTGTTGTGTTCCCAGATCCATCTTCCCATTTAAAAGAATCCACTTCAATCTATTTAAATGTGTGATAGTATCTGTTTTTGTTTTAAAATAATAATAATAATATATGTGTTTGTTTAATATAGATTAGAAAAAATGAAATCAAACTAAGACAGAAGTTGTTGCCTCTGGAAATATTTGAAATATCAGAGCATGTTGATTTTAACCAAAATTCAAACTCTGTGAATTTGTAATTCAGTATTATAAACCAAAAGCATTTACTAAAACATGATTTTTAAATCAAAAATCAGGATTTTTAGGAATAGGATAAGGGTGCAGTTTGGATATTGACTGAAATGAGTTTTTGTTGAAAATCCTGGTGATCTTGGAATTGTGGAAGCTTGGGTTTCTTCGTGTTGATGGAGGAGAGTTAGGAGTTGCTTAGAAAAATGGGTTTTTGTGATAAAATTCATCAAAGAGGATGCGACAGTGAAAATCTTTTTGGAACCCTAGTTAGACTGGGTTAGTTTGGTCGATCGATTACGTCTTCTATAATGGTTCGAGTGATTCAAGATTTTGGGAATTGGTAGTTTGGTCGTGGATGAAGGCGAGGCCGGAGAGGTTGGTTGTCAGGTGGTCGGAGCGGCAAGTTTTAGCTGTTGACAGGTTTGGGATGGTGATGTGTTGGCATATCCAGGTTTTGATATTTAGTATCATCTTCGATTTCTGGTGATGGTAGCTCGAATCGATGATCGTGGTGGGTAGTTGGGTTGGTTACTGATGAGATGCGATCATCTCTGATGATCTACGTCGGCCGGAGTCACCGTGCATATGCACGATGAAGAAATATCTGATGATGTGTTTTAAGCAGAGAAG
This sequence comes from Allium fistulosum, assembly GCA_030737815.1. Lineage (NCBI taxonomy): Eukaryota > Viridiplantae > Streptophyta > Magnoliopsida > Asparagales > Amaryllidaceae > Allium > Allium fistulosum. The sequence goes on from CM060902.1 coordinate 521,640,803, forward strand.
ACACTCGGCTATATCACTGTTTGACTCGAAGTGAGTTGATGGGTTGCTCGAAGATTTTAGTTAAGGAACTCGAAGCAACTGAAGAATGGCTCGGGTGTAAATTTTGGTTACAGGTTTCCAGTAACCTGTAGTATTTGTTTAAAAAATAATAATAAATGAACCTATAGCATTTAAGTTTTGAAACTTGTAAATCTGAAGCTTTTGAATGAAAAGGAAGTTTAAAAATTGGTTTTAAATTTAAGTTTAATCCAGGTTTAAATTTTAAATCTCAGTTTTAGATAATAAAATAATAAAATGATCATTAAGTCTGAACTTGAATTGATAATCTACTTTATAATGGTAGGTAGTTTCAGATTTTAAATCTGAAGATTTTAAATATGAGCAAGATTTAAAATTAAAATTTAATCTGGAGATTTAAAATCAAATATAAACTTCAGTTTTGGAATTAAAGGAAGATTTATATTTGAAAGATTTAAACTAAATATAAATTGAAATTTATTCAAATTTTGAAATAAATTTAGTTTCAAAATTCTTATGAATTTCACTTGTAGTATTGAAGATTCTTTTTAAAACTTTGATTAAGTTTAAATTTATTCATTTTAAATTTTGTATTTGAAATGAAATTTAAAAGTAAGATCAAAAGTACTTTGTTTTAAATAAAATTTGTATTCAAACATAATTTAGAAATATTTTATCTTAAATTAATTCAGATTTTATGTTTTGAAATTAATTAAATTAATGAGGAAATTAAGGAGTGCTTAATTAATTTAATAAATTAATGATTTGGAATTAATGAATATTGATTAAAGGATAATTAATTTGAAACTTAGATCATTAATTAGATTATTTAATTAATGATTAAAGAATTGTTAATTGGGTAATTAAGTTTTAATCAAGGTTAATTAATTAAATAATTTGACTTTAATTATGGATAATTAAAGATCATCTAAATTGTGGTTAATCTAAGATAATTACTTAATAAAATAATTAGAGAATGGTTAATGAAGGTCATTAACCAAGATTATTTAATAATTAATCAATGTGGCTAATTTTTATAATTAATTAGATTAATTAATAATAATCAATTGTGAATGGTTTGAGTATAATTACTTAATGAAAGTAATTAAAGTAAATTAATTACTGAAGGTAATTAATTAAATAAATTTGATTAAGTTTAAATTAATTAGTTAAATTAATTTAAGATAATGATGTGGTGATTTAATAATTACTTAAATGTAATTAATGAAGTATAAATTACTTAGGAAAGTAATTAAAGTTAATTAATGGAATGTAATTAATTTAAGGAGATTTAATAATAAAAGTAATTTGAGTTAATTACTTTTGAATAATTAATCAAGGGATTAATTAAAGGATAATTTAATTAAGGAGTAATTAATTTATGAAGTGGAGTAATTAAGGGAAGTTAATTACTAAATGAGATTAATCAAAGGTGATTAATAAATGTGACTAATTAATTATTAAATATAATTAATTTAAATAAGATAATTAATTAAGAATAATTAAGGATCATTAATTAATATAATTAATGATGTAATTAAGAATTGATTAATTAAGATTAATTAATAAATAATAAGTGATTAAAGTAATTAATTAATTGTAATTAATTAAGGATTAATGTAATTAAATATAGTTAATTAATTAATGAAGTAATTAAAGATTAATTACTGAATGGTTTAAGATAATTAATTTGTGAAATTAATTAAGTATTAATTACTTAAAGTAATTAAAGGGTAATTAATCAGGAATGATTAATTTAGATGGATACTTAGAGTAATGATTAATTAATTGGTTTAATTAATAATTAATTAAGCAGGATTTATAGGATGAAGTAATTAATTTAATTCACTTTAAATTAATTAGAGATGATAAATCATTACTTAAGAATGGATGAATGATATTGAATGCTTTGCATTGTTGATATCTCTGATAAGAGATGTGCTGATCTATGATATAGATGTTTGCTTGGATTGAAATGATAATATGAATTATCTGTTTGGATGATAATATGGATTATCTATTGTAAATTATCTATCTGTGTGTAGTATAGATAAGAATTGAATTGTTTTAACCTTAAAACAACTGGGCCCTTAAAAGATACGTTTTGGATTTCGATGAGACCGGGATCGGGTTTCCGTATACCGGTATTCCAGGTCTGGAGACCCGAATACCACATCGATCCAAATTAACGATAGGTCGTGAATCTCAAGTGAAGATGAAGATTCAGAGTGCAAGGGTTATTGTCGTTAACTCTGAGGGTGATTCCAAAACGAGTGTAACGAGATAATGCCTTCGGTTTCTTTCGAACCCGGAACGAACTTGTATGGATTGAATGCTTTCAGCACATCGTCAGGCGGACGATGAGCATTCTAAGTGATATGTTCTGATTAAAGGTAATCGTAACCTCAAGCCTCATCAACCGGGAATGGCTAAAACAGGGGAGGTGCAGCAAGGCTTCGTGGGTAGCACCCACTGAGAGCAAGATAGATCCCTGTCTAGAGGTCCCTTTTCTTTTTATTCGGCTTAGTGTGTGGTTGGTCGCGCCAACTACGGGGTTATCTTGTTCGGAATTATCCAGTAAGGGATGGTTCCGGCTTTGTGTTGCAGGGGAGCGGGCGTACTCCTCGGTACGGTGATCTAGGCCACATACTGTGACGGGCGGTACCCCAGTAGCCCTGCCATTGTATGGAAACCCATTCTTCCTACGTGCCCTTACGGTTTTGATTGTATAACCCACTTTGTGGCTAGTATGCTGGAATTTAATAATGTAACAATTTCAGCTATTTCATATTTATTTGAAAACCCTAGACCCTATTATAATATAACTGGATTTCCTATCAAATGTTTTGGTTAGCGTAAGGTAAAAACTTACCCATGTTTATTTGTGGGGAGTCTTACGTGATACCTTTTCTTTCAAAAGGTTTTGAAGTTAAACAAGTTTAACCTGTTACTCACACCAGACCCATGTTTGACCCAAGTTGTTTATTTCTGTTTTATAAACTCTTGGGTACTCAAATTTTTACGAGTAGCCAAGGGATTCAGGTTTAGCTTTGACGAATTGTGGAGGAGCAATGGAGCAGGAGGCTTCAGCGTTGTAGATATATATAGTAGTTCCGCTGTGTCTGTATCTTTGTAGTGTATTGAGTTGTAATGTCTAGACAGATGTTTATAACTGTCTAGTAAGTGATATATATGCTGTGTAACTCTGTAAATTGTTGTATACTATGTAATAGTTTATGTTATTAATATAATTTATTCGTTCCGCTGTGAGATCGTTGTTGATGTTTCTTTCTTTCTTCTCTTCTTTTCTATTTTCTACCCCTTTCTTTCTTATTAATGATGCGTCATTCTGTGGAATGAGTGGCGGGTCGTTAACTTGTTTAAAAGGTTTTAAAGATTTTAAAGGTTAAAATTTAAATGTTGTAATTGTTAAATTTTAAATAAGGAGTTATCTTAAGTAATTAAGAGTTTTGATTTATTAAAGGAAATTAATATGTGAAATTAATAAGGATAATTCATTTATATAAAATGATTTAAGAATAGATAATAATTTAATTAAGATAATGGTTTTCTTAATCAAGATCTTTTATAGTTAAGAAATTATTTAATTTAGTTAAATAATTAACCAAGTAATTAATTAATGATTAATTAGAGATAATCATTATAAATTAATTTAGTATAATTACTTGATGAAGTAATTAAGGAATAATTACTGAATGTAATTAAGTAAAAGGGGAATTATTTAATAAAGTAATTAAAGGATAATTATTTTATTTAATGGAAATGATTAAGAGTTAATCACTTGTTATTAATTTAATAATTTATTAAATTAAATTAATTAAAGGATTAGATTAATCAAAGATGATTAATAATTGTGGTTTAATTAAGGTTAATTAATAATGTAATTAATTATTTGTGAAGGTAATTAATTTAAAGTAATTAATTAATGGAAGTAATTAAGGGAAGTTAATTACTGGTTTAGATTAATCAAAGGTGATTAATGATTATGGATTAATTAAGAATAATTACTTAATGTAATTAATAAAGTAATTAAAGGTGTAATTAGGGATCATTAGTTTATAATTAATGATGTAATTAAGGGTTGATTAATTAAGATTAATTAATCAAATGATAAGTGATTAATTGTAATTAATTAAGAGATGAAGTAATTAATTAATTAATTTATGAAGTAATTAAAAGTTAATTACTGTATTGGATTAAGGATAATTAATTTGGAAAATTAATTAAGGATAATTACTTAAGTGTAATTAAAGTATAATTAATCAGGGTGTTTAATTAAAGTGGAAATTTAGAGGAAGAATAATTAATTAATATAGATTATAATTAATTACTTGGATTATCTTAATCCTGCTCACTATCATTAATTACAATAATCCTTATTAATTACTTTAATTAATTAAACTTTAATTAATCACTTCTATTAATCTACCTTAATTAATCATAAATAGTAATTATCATCCTATAATTACTTACCTTAATTAATTAGCTTCTTAATTAATTATATTAATTATACCAAATAATAAATCCTTAATTACTTCTCCTAAGTAATTATCCTTTAATTAATTACATCTTGTAATTATTAATTACTTATAGTAATTACACTTATAAATTCCATTAAGCATTTATACTTAATCAACATCTTTAATTAATCTACAAATTAATTAACTTAAATTAATCACATCCATTTATTATTTACAATTTGAGTAATTCATGCCTTAATTACTCTTAAACAAATTATTTAATCTTTAATTACGGATTAATTATTCTTTAATTTATTAATTAATAAACCTAAATTATCAATTAATAAATCTTAATAACAAATTAATTAATCCTTAATTATTATTTAATTAATCCTTAATTAATCTTTATAGATTAATTATCTCTTAATTATTAATAAAACATAATTATAAACTTAATTAAGTATTCCTTAATTACAAATTAATCAACCTCTAATTTCTTAATTAATTAATCACTAATTACAACTTAATTACTTAATTAATTAATCACTAATTATTAATTAATTATCTTTAATTATATTATTAATAATTCTTAATACAATTTAAATAACTCCTTAATTCATTAATACTTACCTTTAACCATTAACTAATTAATTTCTCAATCAATAATTAATATAATTAATAACACTTTAATTACTTCATTAAATTATTAAAATCTTAATTACCGATCAATTAATTAAATAAATAGTAAATCATTTATCTCAATTATCTTCTTAATTATTATTTAAAATCTTACTTGATAACCTTGAAGTCAAATTATCATTAACTATTTGATTAACTTAAAAACTTTAAATTAAATTAATAATTAAAACATTTTATCTAAATTAATTATCCTAAATTAATTACCTTGATTAATTAAGTTTAAAACAACTTAAGAATTTAATTAATCAAAACTTAAAATAAATTCCAACTTTAATTAACAACAATAAATCAATTATTATTTAAACTAATTTAAGATAATTAGTTTTAAACTTGTCTTGGTTAAACATAAAACTTGAGTGTATAAAAACATTTACCCGAGACAAAACAGAACTTTCCCGAATTAGAACCCGAGCCACCCATTCCCTACCCGAGTTGTATCAGAGCAGTAATATAGTGATGGTTTGGATTTCGAATGGAATCCGAATAAGTGAAAATAAATAAATAAATCTTTACAAATATAAACTAAATTTCTCTTTTTAAAATATAATACCAAATCACTTTTATATAATTACTACAATAATAGATCTTTGAAAAATACTTACTTTAAAGTTTAAATATTTAAAAAGAATAGGTTTCCTAAAACATACTTACTTAGGAAATTAACATTTAGAAATAATAAATTTTCTAAAATATGCTTTTAAAAATACAATTAGAACTTTTAACTTATATTAAAATTGCTTTGAAAACGTACTTGGCTATACAGAGAAATATCCTTCTCACTCCCATCTTTTAAAAATAAAATAACATTTATTTTTAAACCAAACCATATCCTTTTATAAATTCCCACTTTGAAATTATATTTTCAAATATCCTCTGATATTTTATTTTACTTTACAAACCCAGTTTATCTCTCCCAAATCTCATTTCTCTTTAAAATTCAAATTCCAAAGTATTTAAATCAATTTACAATTGATTTCCCAATTTATTTTACTTTGAAATAAATTTTCTTACTTAATCCATTTATTTCCAAATTCATTAACTTCCAGATTTTATTTCTCATTATGATTTAAAATCTTTAAACCGAAACACAAGTTTCAGATTTCCCAAATTCCTTCTCTTTTTAATTACATTTAAACATTGAATTAAAGTAAATTTTTATCCCTTTAAATAGCATCACATAAGTCTTCTTTAAATTCAACATTTCTCTATTTATTCAAAATTCCTCTTTTCCATATTTAATTTATTCGAATTCACTAGAATTACTTAACTTAATTTTACTCTTTTATATTTTCCAAAAATCCAATTCAATTGCTTTTGATAACTCATTATACTGGGAAATTCAATCCAACCAGATTATCCAATATAAATTATCACAGGATAACAACAATCATATCACAGAATATTTAAACAAAAATTAAATATTTTGAGGAATCCAGTTGGATCCCTCCAACCTGTTTCCCTGCATCCACAGACGTTAGCACAATACCAATTCCACTTCGAGGTGGAATATCGCGGTATATGGGTTTATAAAATATCATCCGCTATTATGCGGCGCATAGGGTCTCATCCGCTATATAATGCGGGAATATCAACAACTCCAATATATACATATGCCAATATATATATATTGGTATATACTACTATATATATATATATATCATATCAACCAAATCAACCATTCAATCAAATATTTAAATTTAACCATTTAAATTTAAATCTAACTGAGTGAGATTAACTCACCTTTATTTTATTTGCAGTCCATTCCAATATTGCCTTGGTTTCTTGATTTTTGACCTTGTATGAATATTAATGCAGGTTAATAATATTCGAAAATAAATCGAACAGTCCTATTCCAATTATTTATTTTAAACAGATTTTCCTTTAATAAATTATTTAATTGACTAAAGATTTATTCAACTGATCATTTTCCAATCAACTAATAATTTTGTTTTAAACCAGTGATTCAATTTGAATCAAAGAATTAAATTTTTACCCGGTTTCCTTTTAAATAACTTCCTTAGTAACTAGAAATTTGATCTAACCAAATGATTTTCGTTTAATAAAATATTTTTACCACCATATTTACTAAATAATTTATTTTAACTAATTTTTTTAAATAAAATATCTTTACTGACCAAAATAATTAAATAGGTTGGTTAGACAATTTATATTTTCATAATGTTAATTTCCTAAGTAAGTATGTTTTAGGAAACCTATTCTTTTTAAATATTTAAACTTTAAAGTAAGTATTTTTCAAAGATCTATTATTGTAGTAATTATATAAAAGTGATTTGGTATTATATTTTAAAAAGAGAAATTTAGTTTATATTTGTACAGTGGTATCAGAGCTTAGGCTAGCGATAACCTTGGCTCTGGTGGGAATTTTGAGAGTATTAATAGATATGAGCACGTATTTGTTAGTGAATATAAAATGGTTTTATATTGTGTTGGTTGGTTTATTGAGTGGCATATGAACCTTCGTCGGCACAGTCTGGACAACTGTATCGAAGGGGTTTCTAAACACTTGAATAGAACAGTTCGACACAATATTGTTTTAAATAGGGTGAATGAAATAATTTTGCCCAAATTATTTTGTATATAAAAGAAATAAATTTTTGAAATTTATTATAGTTATATATTTGGTTGTTACAGTGGTATCATTCAGGTTTTGGTTGTTACAGATTAATTCATAGACTAAATAAAATTTATAAATTGAGATAAACTTATAACCTAAGTTGAAGAATAATTTATATAACAAAATGACTGTAACACAAGGCCGTCCTGGGTTTGAACGGAACCGAAGGCACTATTCAAGTGTTTAGAAACCCCTTCGATACAGTTGTACAGACTGTGCCGACTAAGGTTCATATGCCACTCAATAAATCAACCAACACAATATAAAACATTTTATATTCACTAACAAATACGCGCTCATATCTATTAATACTCTCAAAATTTCCCACCAGAGCCAAGGTTATCGCTAGCCTATGCTCTGATACCACGTGTAACGGTCTAGGCTTTTCAACCATCGACAGTGGCCTCAACTGGTAGGCTTTTCAACCATCCCAGCCCCACCGTGGCTTACATTGGTACCTCGAATTTGCTTTTACGGCCAGCCTCTCGACTCGCAACCAACCCCTCAATGGGACATGTAGGGGTAAGAGTCTCCCGTTCGCCACCAAACCGCGAAGCGAGAACCCCCTATCATGCTGTAATGTAGCAAACCCGATCCCCGAAATTACCAGTTAAGAGAAATGATTCGATACCCGTTCTTTTTCCCAATCCAAATAGTTTTAACAACTTTCAAAAAATGAATTCCGAGACTGTATAAGGTAAAGTTATATATCCTTGTTATATAAGGTAAATCTTCCCTTGTTGAATCTATTGCTAAAAGAAATTAAGATGATATGAAACCCAAAGTGATAAGTTTTTGAACTTATAAGTGGGAAGATTATTAATATAAAGTTTAAAATTTGAATAGGAATTCAAATTGTGTAAAGTTGACTGGATTAAGTAAATTTAATTTAACTTGGAGGAAGTTAAATAAGTTTGAATGAATAACTTGAATTGGAAATTTCAAGATGAAATTTAAATTTAACATGGGTAGTTAAATGGATTTAAATGGTTGAATGATATTGGATGACTTGGATTGATTTTATCTCTGATGGGGGTGATGATTTCCAGAGCATTCTCACCAAAGATATTTCCTCTATTTTCAAAATTGTTTTCTATATTTTCAATAAAATTATTTTCCGAATATTTTCACTGGATGTTGAAATGGGTCTGCTGAGTATTTACAGATTTTCAGTCCTACGCCTGATCAACGTATGACCGAATTTATGTGAAAACGATGATGGATTTGTTGAAACATCAAGTTATAAAATGATATTTTTATAAACTATTTTGACAATATTATATAGATTTTAAAGTATCTTAGAATTTAAATAAAAAGAGTTAAGAGTTAAAAATGTTCAAAGAGAAAAGTTAACTGATATTAAGTATTTTAATAAATTCTAGCTTCGTTCCTTTTCGAGGACGAAAAGATTCTAAGGGGGAAGGAATGTGATAACCCGTATTTTTGGGACATCCAGTAATTAGATAATTAACTGGTTTATTCAAATTAAATAGATAAAATTTTAATAATAAAAGATATCTAGATATGTAAATGAATTTGAAATTTCAAAAGATAGATCTCTTAAAATATTTTGGATTTTAAAATACATATGTATTAGAATATAATTTGTTTTATATTATTTCTTTAAAGGATTTATTTATATATATTAAGAAAAGTATTTATTAATTAAAAAATTAAATACAAAAGTTTTATAAAAGCATTTTAAAGTAAATAAAGACAAGTGTAATCAATCTTAACAAATGTAACAATACTAACATGCAATATAACAAGTGTCACTATTATTTCCTTTTATTTTTAAATTATTAGGAAATTAAGGCTAAATACATCTTTACTTCTCTTCTTATTTTCTTTCATTCGAAATAAAATTTGGAGCATATGTACAAACCTGAAAAAAAGAATTATGAACCAGAAAATAAAAACAAGAAGCAAACAATCTCCTTCAAAAATTTTAACCTGGGAGCTAAAGTAGAAATCAGCAAACAAGTTTCCAGTTTCAAACTTTCAAAGATCAAACATTTTCTTCCAGCATTCAAGTATTCTTCGAGATCAAAAGACTCAGTTTTCAAAAAGATCATCATAGCATTTTCAAGCATCTCAGTTTATACCTTCTCTGTTTATCGTCACAGGTGAGTAAACTTCACCTTTTATAGCTAAATATGTTTTATATATTGTTGCCTGTGATAAACAATTAAAGAAATGTTGTTTCCATGGATGAAAATGATGCTTGCATATGTGTGAATATGGATGGTTTGGATGTGCATGTCTCTGTTTATATAGCAGGCTTAAAATTTGTTCTCTATTCGCAAATTTTGTGAGCAAACCTTTAGTTTAAAACCTTGAATCTATGAATTAATGTTGTGGTTAATTTCTGAAGTCAAAGAGTTGCATGGATGTGAATATGTGGTGTGTCTGTATATATATATATATATATATATATAGGCCAGTGATGAGTATGTATGTCTGAAAACAAGAAAATTTCTCTAAAAGTGTAACAACCCGGGTTTTTCTAACACGAAAAACCGGACCATTTGGGTAAAGAAGAAGAGGTAGAAGAAGAATAGAAAAACAACATCAGAATCTAACCATCGCAGCAGAATAAAATATAATATATATATATCAACAGATCTTTACACAAATCAAAACTATATCTGTTTATACAATACATCATCAGAGTACATCAACATCCATAACATACAACTGAATACACAGCGGAAAAATAATAGCAAGTACGAGAGTACGTATCGTCATCCAGCTCGTCTCCTGAGCTCCACAGCATCATATCCTGAACCTGTTTATCTCGGTCTGACCCGAGCATCATATAAAACAATACCCGAGTCAGTCTGGAATACCAGCGTGAGAAAATCACACTCAATTGATTATTAAAGTTTCCAAAATTTTTCTAAAACAAAAGCATCTCGTAAGACCACGCCACAAATAAACATGTCGGGTTTTTACCTTACGATAGCTAAAACACTTTTTATAAAATCCTCTGATATTATAATAGTGTCTATTCACAAATACTTATTAAAATAGCTGAAATTGTTACATTATTAAATTCCAGCATACTAGCCACAAAAGTGGGTAATACAAACAAATACCGTACAAGGCACGTAGGAAGAATGGATTTCCAATGAATGACTAGGCACTGGGGTACCACCTATCACAGTACGTGGCCTAGATCACCGTACCGAGGAGTACGCCCGCTCCCCTGCAACACTGATTCGCTATTCTCTCGCTGTCACTTTTACCATTTACATTTACAAATTTCATTTGTTTATGAATTAATCTCATTTGATTATAAATCACATTTGTAATTCACATTTGTATATAAAGTTTATCTCAATTTATAAATTTCATTTAGTCTATATTTCAAATTATTACTCTTAATGGTTCAAAGAAATGAATTCCCATTTATAACTTACAATTTTATTTTTATTCATAAGTTTTAACTTACTTACTTAAGATCTAGGACTATTCATTTAAGTCCATTTCCATCTTCATATCAAAAATCCCAATTATCCATTGCTTTTATACACCTGTATATCCTATTAAGCAATAATATCCAATCACAATTTCAAAACCATTCTATAGTAGTTTTTTTTAAATTTCAATATTATTAAGTATACTTAGTAATTTTGGAATGAGAAGTGTATTTCTCTGGATAGCCAAGTACGTTTTCAAAGTAATTTTTAATATAAGTTAAAAGTTCTAATTGTGTTTTTAAAAGCATGTTTTAGAAAATTGATTATTTCTAAATGTTAATTTCCTAAGTAAGTATTTTCAAAAATCTATTATTGTAGTAATTATATAAAAGAGATTTGCTATTATGTTTTAAAAGAAGAAATTTAGTTTATATTATAAAGTGGTTTATTTTAAAGTATATATTTTTAATAAAGTATTAAAGTAGTTGATTTCAATAGTATAAGATATATTAAAAATTAAGTTAAGTAATTCTAGTGAATTCGAATAAATTAAATAAAATTTAAGTAATCCTTATTTATTTTTAATGTAAATGAAATGCCTTTCTTTATTAATTAAATACTTATGTATATATAGATAAAGTATTTTAAAGAAAATAAAACCAATTATGTTTATAAGTAAAAGTTTATACATATAATTTAAAATCCAAATATTAAAATATCTATCTTTGAATTTCAAAACTAATTTACATTCAAATTCAAATTATATTTAAAATCCAATTTAAAGTAAATTTAAAACAACATGTGTAAATCTATAAAGACACCTAAATACAAGTGTACACTAATAAAACAATAAGAATGCCAAATGTCAAGTTTTAATTTTAGTTTTTCTTTTACTTTTATTAAACCACAAATTAACTTATATAAACATTGTTCTCTATCTTTATTTCTTTCTGATCTTCATTCCAAAAGCTAAGAAAACTGAATAAAATTCTCCTCTCAAAACGATCAGTAAATTTACATTCCTCTCAAAACAAAATGTGTTCATACTCAAATCTGAAAATCAGAAATTAACTCCTCAAAAACAAACCTTCAAACAGTTATTCTTTCGAGCCTGTAACTATGTCCAAGAATGCATGCAAGTAAATCAAAGCAAATTCCAGAGGCCATGGTTTTCAAGTTTTCAAAAACAAGCTTTTTCAGTTTTAAAGAATGAAAGCAAGTACAGTTCAAAAGTTTCCAGTTTTCTTTCAAAACTTCTCTGCCTCTTTGAAAGGTGAGTAAACAATTATTTTTCAAAGGTTAAAATAGATATAAATTTGCTTTCGAATGATTGCTGAATGAATTATCTTTGCATGTTTATTTTTATGTATGAATTCTGTATGTATGTGAGATTTCTGATGTGTTGTTGTTCTCTCTTCTTTTCTTTTCTTCTTCTATCCCTTTCTTTCTTCATAACGATGCGTCTTTCTGGGCATAGGAAGCTGGGACGTTACATTTGGTCTTTTATAAATCAACCTTGATTAATTCATTAATTAAATAATCCTTTTAATTAATTAACCTTTTAATTAATTAAATAATTAATTTTAATCAACCACTTCATTCATTAATTAGTCTTAATTAATCAAAAGGTTAATTAATTAAAAGGATTATTTAATTAATGAATTAATCAAGGTTGATTTATAAAAGTAATTATATTAATCTTCAATTAATTACATTTAAATTCTAGGATACACATATAAAGACAAGTGTCACAGCGGAACGAATATTATTGCTTTTGGATGACTGGGAATTTTGTTTTGGGTCAATTAATTAATGAAGGTAATTAGAGGATTATTAATTAATCAAGGTTGATTAATAAAAGCAATTAATTTAAGTATGATTAATTAATTGTAATTAATTAAGGATTAATATAATTAATTATAGTTAATTAATTAATGAAGGTTCATTAATTATTGTAATTAATGATAGTAATTAAAGGTTAATTACTGTATATGGTTAAGGATAATTACTTGATGTAATTAAAGATAATTAATCAAAGGAGATTAATTAAGGAAGATCATTTAGATGTTTAATTAATTAATTTGTAATTAATTGATGATAGTGAGCAGGATTAAGATAATCCAAGTAATTAAAGGATAGTAATTAATTTAATTAAAGGTTAATTAAATTGATTAGAATAAATCAATTCTGTTTAGATAATTGATTAATACTGAATGTTGATATGAATTATCTATTGTGATAATGTTATTTATTTATCTGTTTATATCATTCAGAATATAAGTTTAAATGTTTAAACCTTTAAACAACTTGACCTTAAAAGATACGTTTTGGATTTCGATGAGACCGGGATCGGGTTTCCGTATACCGGGATACCAGGTCTGGAGACCCGAATACCACATCGATCCAAATTAACGATAGGTCGTGAATCTCAAGTGAAGATGAAGATTCAGAGTGCAAGGGTTATGGTCGTTAACTCTGAGGGTGATTCCAACACGAGTGTAACGAGATAATGCCTTCGGTTTCGTTCGAACCCGGAACGAACTTGTATGGATTGAATGCTTTCAGAACATCGTTAGGTGGACGATGAGCATTCTAAGTGGTGTGTTCTGATTTAAAGGTAAATCGTAACCTCAAGCCTCATCAACCGGGAATGGCTAAAACAGGGGAGGTGCAGCAAGGCTTCGTGGGTAGCACCCACTGAGAGTAAGGTCATCCCTGTCTAGAGAAGTTCCTTTTATTTCGGCTTAGTGGTGCAGTTGGCGACGGCCATCTGTGGGGTGATTTTATTCGGGATTATCCAGTAAGGGATGGTTCCGGCTTTGTGTTGCAGGGGATTGGGAGTGATCCTCGGTACGGTGATCTAGGCCCCGTACTGTGATGAGCGGTACCCCGGTAGCTCTGCCATTGTATGGAATCCAATTTCCAATAAGAGCCATACGATTTAGTTGTGCCCAACTACGTTGGAATGTGAGATGTAAGCATTTCAGCTATTTCTGTATTTTAACTTTGAAAACCTTTGAAAACAAAAGTATCACGTAAGACTTCCCACAAATAAACATGGGTAAGTTTTTACCTTACGCTAACTAAAACATTTGATAGGAAATCCGATTGTATTATAATAGGGTCTAGGGTTTTCAAGTAAAATAAAATAAGACAAATAAAGTTTTAAAGTAAAATTACATTTTTAAATATATGATTGATTTTTAAATGGGTTTTAAATTAAGTAAATAATTTGAGTTTAATTAAGGATAATAAATAAGTAAATTTAATTAAAGCTTAATTACTTGTTGTAATTAAGAATAATTACTTAATAAAGTAATTAGTGGGAATAAATGTAATTAAGAAATAAATGAATTAGAGATTGAGTGATGATTAATTTATTTATTAATTAATGTAATTAATTTTAGAAAGATAATCACTTATGTTTTTATTAAGTGTAATTATTTAGTGAGGTAATTAATAGAAGCGTGGTGGGCCCATAACCCACAGAAATTATTTCTATATATACCTACTTCTCATTTCTTTTTCCCTTTCCTACCTCTTTCTCTAAACATTCAAGCCAGCACGTTTTCAAAACTGAAAAGACTCGACTGTATAGGAATTCTCTGATATCAAGTAAGAGAGTTTTGTCTATTTTGAAGTATGGGACTAAGGTCGATTAGTTGTTCTTCGGACATGGTCTCATTGTTCCCTTAAGAAGAGTAAGTTATTGGCGATTGGTTTGGAGCCCGAGTTTCTTTTGGATGTCTGCCATCTCGGAGATTCGTTGAGAGGTTTGTTGATGGTTTTAGTTTTGAGAAGTCTTTGGATTAGAAGTTCTTGGTTAGCTGTGATAGCAGTGCAGCTCGGAGTGTTCGGTGTGCTGTCGAGATAGAGTTTGGAAGCAGCAGTGTGGTCCGTTTCTTCGATGGTCCCGGAATCTTTGTGGTTCTTTTATCAGCAGTCCGAGTAGATAGTGAAGTTTTTCTTGAAGGGTTAACCTTGTTCGGAAAAGTTTAAGGCTGTTTTAATTAGTAAAGAGAGAACAGTTTCTTTGGAATCCGAACTAGGTAGGATCGCAAAAGTGAATTGCGATTATTTTGAGAGTTCATCTTGAGTAATCTTTTGTATGAAATTGAGACATCTCAAGAGGAAGTAAAAGTTATCGAAGAGGTCAAAGATTTAGTTTATATCGATTTGGTTCCTAGAGAAGGATTTGGTGAAGTATCTTAGAATTTTATGGAGTATCTGTGTTTTCTCTCCTGCTTCTAGTTTCGAGTTTCCTCTAGCCAAGGATAGCTGAAGACAGTACCCTTGACCGAGGACTCGTCTATTATTTGAGAAGTTGGTTATGTCATTAAGATAACCAATATTTCCGCTTGTTTGTGGATCTAGTTTGTGCTCGAGTTCATCGACATTCTCATCTATTTCAAAATCAGAGTTGTGCAGCGGAAGCAAAGGTAGTAGCTGTGCAAGAAAGGAAGTAACCTCAGATTTCTACAAGAAGTTTATGTGAATTTCTAAGTGTGTATAGAATTTTCTGGAATCTGGAAGAAGGAAGTTTAGTCTTCTATTGCTTGTGGAGTAGAGTTTGTGGATTTCAGTAGATTTTGGAATATCATCTTGTTGATAGGATCTGGAAATCATTTTGTTCTTGGTCCAGTTGTTTCAAGAAGCATCAGCAAAGGTTAAGTTGATCAAGAAGAGGATGAAAGCAGCGCAGGATCGTCAAAAGAAGTATGCAGACAAAAGACGAAGACAATTGGAATTCGAGATTGAAGATATGGTCTTTGTTAAAATTTCCCCGATAAAAGGAACTATTAGATTTGGGAAGACGGGAAAACTCGCTCCAAGATATATTGGTCCATTCCGAGTGCTGGAGAGAATTGGTACCGTGGCATATAGGATTGAATTACCAGATCGGATGGCTGGAATTCATAATGTATTTCACGTATCTCATTGAGAAAGTACGTGCATGATCCATCCCTTATTGTGGAGCCAGCAGTGCAGGAAGATTTAGAGATCGAGCCGGACTTATCTGTTGTAAAGCATCCTGTTCAGATAGTCGATCAAGATGAGAGGCAACTCAGAAACAAAGTGGTGAAGCTAGTCAAGGTGCAGCAAGGTTTCGTGGGTAGCACCCACTGAGAGCAAGATAGATCCCTGTCTAGAGGTCCCTTTATTTTATTCGGCTTAGTGTGTGGTTGGTCGCGCCAACTACGGGATTATCTTGTTCGGGATTATCCAGTAAGGGATGGTTCCGGCTTTGTGTTGCAGGGGAGCGGGCGTACTCCTCGGTACGGTGATCTAGGCCACGTACTGTGACGGGCGGTACCCCAGTAGCCCTGCCATTGTATGGAATCCAAACTTCAATAAGTGCCGTACGTATTAGTTGTGCCCAACTATGTTGGAATGTGAGATGTAAGCATTTCAGCTATTTCTGTATTTTACTTGAAAACCCTAGACCCTATTATAATACAATCGGATTTCCTATCAAATGTTTTAGTTAGCGTAAGGTAAAAACTTACCCATGTTTATTTGTGGGAAGTCTTACGTGATACTTTTGTTTTCAAAGGTTTTCAAAGTTAAGCAATCTAACCGTTTACTCACACCAGACCCATGTCTGACCCAAGTGTTTATTTTCTGTTTTATTAAACTCTTGGGTACTCAAATTTTTACGAGTAGCCAAGGGATTCAGGTTAGTTTTGACGAATCTATGGAGGAGATATGGAGCAGGAGGCTTCAGCATTCGTAGATAGATAGTATTCCGCTGTGTTGGTTGATCTGAGTCTTTTGTTTGAATTGTATCTTGAGTTGTATAATAGACAGAAATTATAACTGTCTATTTTGTTGTATAAGTTGTGTAACTCTGATTATGTAAAGACTATGTAATAGTTATGTGATATATTATATTTTGTTTCGTTCCGCTGTGAGATTCTGATATTGTTTAGTTCTTTCTTTCTCTTCTTTTCTCTTTTCTATCCCTTTCTTTCTTATTAGCGATACGACTTTCTGTGGAGAGAAAGTCGTGGTCGTTACAGTCGAAGTGGTATTCGAGTCTCCAGACCTAGAATCCCGGTATACGGAAACCCGATCCCGGTCTCTTCGAAACGATCAGCGCATTTGGCCAATATTGATAGTCGGTTATTTAACTATCAATTAACATCCACAAGCAACCATCACACAATTAAATAATTTCCCACATTATTTATTTGCCCAAATATCTTTCCAAGATAAAATTCCGAATTTTCAAAACTCATTTGAAAACAATTTCAAAACAGTTTCCGCTTACGGAATACATTTCCAAATATTTATTTCCTCTGAAACATCAAGTACAAAACACTTAGATTTTAAAATAATCTTAAAACACTTTACTATAAATATACTTAATAAAATTTAAATTCAAAGGGAAAATTATTTAGTAAATATGGTGGTAAAAATATTTTATTAAACGAAAATCATTTGGTTAGATCAAATTTCTAGTTAAATAAATTTATCGGAAGGAAGTTGTTTAAAACAAGATCATTAGTGAGATTTTGGAGATATGAACTAGGTTTATAAAGTAAAATAAAATATAGTGGATATTTGAATATAAATTCAAGGTGGGAATTTATAAAAGGATATGGTTTGGTTTAAAAATAAATGTTATTTTATTTTTAAAAGATGGGAGTGAGAAGGATATTTCTCTGTATAGCCAAGTACGTTTTCAAAGCAATTTTAATATAAGTTAAAAGTTCTAATTGTATTTTTAAAAGCATATTTTAGAAAATTTATTATTTCTAAATGTTAATTTCCTAAGTAAGTATGTTTTAGGAAACCTATTCTTTTTAAATATTTAAACTTTAAAGTAAGTATTTTTCAAAGATCTATTATTGTAGTAATTATATAAAAGTGATTTGGTATTATATTTTAAAAAGAGAAATTTAGTTTATATTTGTAAAGTGGTTTCATTTTAAATATTTCTTAAGTATATATTTTGTTAAGGTATTAAAGTAGTTTTTTTTAATTTCAATATTATTAAGTATATTTATAGTAAAGTGTTTTAAGATTATTTTAAAATCTAAGTGTTTTGTACTTGATGTTTCAGAGGAAATAAATATTTGGAAATGTATTCCGTAAGCGGAAACTGTTTTGAAATTGTTTTCAAATGAGTTTTGAAAATTCGGAATTTTATCTTGGAAAGATATTTGGGCAAATAAATAATGTGGGAAATTATTTAATTGTGTGATGGTTGCTTGTGGATGTTAATTGATAGTTAAATAACCGACTATCAATATTGGCCAAATGCGCTGATCGTTTCGAAGAGACCGGGATCGGGTTTCCGTATACCGGGATTCTAGGTCTGGAGACTCGAATACATACCGTATGCTTACACCACAAATAAACATGGGTAAGTTTTTACCTTACGCTAACCAAAACATTTGATAGGAAATCTGATTTTATTATAATAGGGTCTAGGGTTTTCAAGTAAAATATAGAAATAGCTGAAATGCTTACATCTCACATTCCAACATAGTTAGGCACAACTAATACGTACGGCACTTATTGGAGTTTGGATTCCATACAATGGCAGGGCTACTGGGGTACCGCCCGTCACAGTACGTGGCCTAGATCACCGTACCGAGGAGTACGCCCGCTCCCCTGCAACACAAAGCCGGAACCATCCCTTACTGGATAATTCCGAACAAGATAACCCCGTAGTTGGCGCGACCAACCACACACTAAGCCGAATAAAAAGAAAAGGGACCTCTAGACAGGGATCTATCTTGCTCTCAGTGGGTGCTACCCACGAAGCCTTGCTGCACCTCCCCTGTTTTAGTCATTCCCGGTTGATGAGGCTTGAGGTTACGATTACCTTTAATCAGAACATATCACTTAGAATGCTCATCGTCCGCCTGACGATGTGCTGAAAGCATTCAATCCATACAAGTTCGTTCCGGGTTTGAACGAAACCGAAGGCATTATCTCGTTACACTCGTTTTGGAATCACCCTCAGAGTTAACGACAATAACCCTTGCACTCTGAATCTTCATCTTCACTTGAGATTCACGATCTATCGTTAATTTGGATCGATGTGGTATTCGGGTCTCCAGACCTGGAATTCCGGTATACGGAAACCCGATCCCGGTCTCATCGAAATCCAAAACGTATCTTTTAAGGGCCAAGTTGTTTTAAGGTTAAAACAATTCAATTCTTATCTATACTACACACAGATAGATAATTTACAATAGATAATCCATATTATCATCCAAACAGATAATTCATATTATCATTTCAATCCAACCAAACATCTATATCATAGATCAGCACATCTCTTATCAGAGATATCAACAATGCAAAGCATTCAATATCATTCATCCATTCTTAAGTAATGATTTATCATATCTAATTAATTTAAAGTGAATTAAATTAATTACTTCATCCTATAAATCCTGCTTAATTAATTATTAATTAATTCCAATTAATTAATCATTACTCTAAGTATCCATCTAAATTAATCATTCCTGATTAATTACCCTTTTATTACTTTAAGTAATTAATACTTAATTAATTTCACAAATTAATTATCTTAAACCATTCAGTAATTAATCTTTAATTACCTCATTAATTAATTAACTATATTTAATTACATTAATCCTTAATTAATTACAATTAATTAATTACTTTAATCACTTATTATTTATTAATTAATCTTAATTAATCAATTCTTAATTTCATCATTAATTATATTAATTAATGATCCTTAATTACCCTTAATTAATTATCTTATTTAAATTAATTACATTTAATAATTAATTAGTCACATTTATTAATCACCTTTGATTAATCTCATTTAGTAATTAACTTCCCTTAATTACTCCACTTCATAAATTAATTACTCCTTAATTAATTATCCTTTAATTAATCCCTTGATTAATTATTCAAAAGTAATTAACTCAAATTACTTTTATTATTAAATCATCTTTAGTTAATTACATCCAGTAATTACCTTTAATTACTTTCCTAAGTAATTATACTTTCACTAATTACATTTAAGTAATTCTACTTAACCAATTTCATTTTGATTAATAGATCTAATTGATTATTAAAATTAATCATATTAATCAATTATTTAATAATCCCTAATTAATGATCTCTCATTAATTATTAACAATTCTTTTATTTAAGTAATTAAACTTAAATCAACCATTATTAATTAATTCTTAATTACCAATTAATTAATCTCTAATTACTAAATTAATTTCTTAATTAATCTTTAATCACTTGATTAATTTCTAATCATTTATTAATAATCTATACTTATATATATAAATGATTCTTAATTCCAAATTAATTAACCTTAATTAATTAATTTATAATCCTAATTATTTAATTAATTAACACTAAACCTTTAATTAATTAAATTATTAAATTATTCTTTAATTACCTTATTAATTTAATGAATCTTTAATCATTAAACTTTAATTACTTTCTAAATTAAAGTATTAACCTTTAACTACTTTAATTTATCATTTACAAAAGGCTTTGAAAACTTTTATTTTTAAATCTTCCTTTTAATTCATTTTAAATTTAAGATTTAAAACAAATTACACATTTAACTTTAACCAAGACTTAAATCAAATTTACAAAATCTTTTTAAATCCAAATGTTAAGAAACACTTAATATTTAAAGATTTTTAAACCACTTTATTTAAATTCAAACCCCTTTTAAAATTTTACTTTAAACATTTTAAAGTTGTCTAAACATTTTAAATTTAATAAAAACTTATTTATTTCAACTAGGATACAAATTTAAACTTGAATCCATATGAAAACTTGATTTAAACTTAGTTTAAATCCTGCCTTTAAATTTTAAAAGTCATTTTAAATTTTAAAAACCACTGTCAGGTTTAAAACCTGAATCATCAAAAGTTCCCGAGCCTATCTCGATTTACTTCGAGTCGAACCCTCCACGCTTCGAGTAATACCCGCGAATAACTCGAGACAACTCGAGACCTTCCCTCTGCTCCCAAAATCAACTCACCAGAAAACAACGTGCACCGTGCACATGCACGGTGGCTCCGACCCTCTATGGTCAACTACGACCATACCAACACATCGGCGTTCACCCTAGAATTCGATTACGACCAACAGAACTTCAAGGAGCACTTGAAATCGAAATCGAGCTTCCATCATCCTGGAACAAGAACCTGGAACCAAAACTTAGCTCTGTAAACCTCTCGAACTCATCTCCTCCGACCACCGGAACACCTGATCTTCCAGCCATGCCTTCGACAACCTTTCCGCTACCAGTTGCCAGAGTTCTGATGAACTCGATCCACCAGAGACGCCTTGCCAACCAAAACTCTCGACCTTACCAAAACTAGGGCTACACTCAAATAATGATCACCGTCGCCTCCACCATGGTTAGAACATCGATCTGACATTTTTTCCCAAACACTATGATCATTATACTACACCCAGAGAAAATCACGACCTTCCAGATTGCATCGATCGCCAGAATTTGATCGTTTTCCAATTCCCGTTCATACTAACATATCTCAACATTTACAAACTTAAAAATTGTGATTTTTCTTCTAAAAATCATTATTTGGTTTAAAGATTCAAATTATATTCCTGGAATGCTAATTTATCATATTTGAATTTTATGCAAAACCAAACTTCCCTGTCCCTTTTTATTTACAGAGTAGTTCTTATTTTATTTTACTTACTAAAATTCTAAACTATAATCCATGATTTAAACAAAACAAATATAGTTTGAATTCTAAGTCCTATCAGAGATTAGATAAAAAGAAAATGAATTTTGATCATGGTATCAGTTTAAAAATTTAGAACAGATAAGAACAGGCAAAATAGCAACATGCATCTGTACATCCATACGAACAATTTTCACACATACTTTC
Source organism: Allium fistulosum (assembly GCA_030737815.1). Taxonomy (NCBI): domain Eukaryota; kingdom Viridiplantae; phylum Streptophyta; class Magnoliopsida; order Asparagales; family Amaryllidaceae; genus Allium; species Allium fistulosum. The sequence continues at coordinate 521,662,941 of CM060902.1, forward strand.
AAATATTCATCCTATGCAAACAAATTATAATAGATTTAAAACCTTATAAAGGGTTTACTCACTTGATAAATAACAGAGGATAGGTTTTTATATGTAAACAGACAGGCTCACACACATATTTATACCAATTCATATAAATTCAAATTAAAAACTTCAATACCAGCCAATATCATCACATGCAAACATATATCATATACTTAAGTTTTAAAAATGTAAGTTACTCACCTTTTTAAAAGTGAACAGAGCTTGAAACAGATACTTGAAATCTGGAATGCTACTTGATTTTAAACTTTAATACTTTCTGAAGAAACTTGCATGCATGCTTTGATTTATAACTTGAATTGCCTCTTTGTTTTGATTTGAAACTGCATGCTAACTTGTTTGTTGAGATGTTGCTTTAAAACAGGTTTTCTTGCTTCCAGATTTGAATAAAAATATGCAGGCTTTAATTCCAGGTTTAAAGAAATGCAGACTTTTTGTTTTTAGATTGAAGAAAGGTTTACATGCTTGGTTTGAAATGAATTACGGTTTGAAGAATGTTGATTTCAGATTTTCTTTTGAGAGGAGGATTTGAATTACAGATTTTGTTATGAGAAAATAGGCTGAAGTTTCTTTCTTAAGTTTTGAAAAGAATGAGATAGGAAAAAAAAATGAAGATAAGAACATATGTTTATATAGATTAAGTAAAAGCCTTCTCAAAATCTAAAGCCTGAAAACCATTTTCAAAACAAAGAAACAAAACCAGAAAGATCAACAAAACTACTGCTTCAAGCTTGCAACTGAGCTGTTCATAATTCAACTTAAGATTCAATTAAAAATCAAGGGAGATTACAACAGATTTCCAGTAACTAAGCAATTCAAAGTTCCAGATCCAAGCTGTTCAAGTTTAACTTTTCAAACATCTCAATTTCAAAGCTCTGTTCAACATCTCTACCAAGTGAGTAAATATTTCTTTTAAAAACAGTTATTTTTAAATCTGTGATTTGGCCTTAATGACTGTGATGAATCTTTATAAAATATGATTGCATGTGTTTATATGTGTAAGTGCATGTATATAGATATATGTATATGAATTGCATGTTCTCTGTTTATAACCTGTGAGTAAATTATTTTAAAAACAGTTTTAAAACTGTACTATGTTGTTATGTAATGCATGAATGAATGATTTAGTAGATTGAGTTTTTAGTTTATGGATATAAATGCATGTATATACTGTGAGCATGTCTGTGTGTTTATATATAGACTGGTCTCTGTAAAATCTCTGGTTCAAGAACCACCTTTAAAGATTCCTAACTTCCCAAAGAATCACTGTTAGGTTATGATGATTAAAAAGAAAACGATTATAACAATGTAAATTCATTTTTAAAAATAGTTTAAAGTAGAATTATTTAGTTAATATTTCGAAAATAGGATTTTACAGTAAAACTAAATATATGTCAAAAATTTAACCGTTTACTTTAAATAAACAACCCGAGTATCTTTCCGAGTCCACCCCTGTTTACTTCGAGTAAACTTGAGTCTTTTCCCGAGCAAAACTCAAAACCCCTCACACTCATCTCTACTTCGAGAAATACTGCAAATTACACGAGACAGCCCCGAGATCAACTCGTCTCCCCCAACACGATCGAACTCCAGTTATATTATAATAGGGTCTAGGGTTTCCAAGTAAAATACAGAAATAGCTGAAATGCTTACATCTCACATTCCAACATAGTTGGGCACAACTAATACGTACGGCACTTATTGGAGTTTGGATTCCATACAATGGCAGGGCTACTGGGGTACCGCCCGTCACAGTACGTGGCCTAGATCACCGTACCGAGGAGTACGCCCGCTCCCCTGCAACACAAAGCCGGAACCATCCCTTACTGGATAATCCCGAACAAGACAATCCCGTAGTTGGCGCGACCAACCACACACTAAGCCGAATAAAAGAAAAGGGACCTCTAGACAGGGATCTATCTTGCTCTCAGTGGGTGCTACCCACGAAGCCTTGCTGCACCTCCCCTGTTTTAGCCATTCCCGGTTGATGAGGCTTGAGGTTACGATTACCTTTAATCAGAACATATCACTTAGAATGCTCATCGTCCGCCTGACGATGTGCTGAAAGCATTCAATCCATATAAGTTCGTTCCGGGTTCGAACGAAACCGAAGGCATTATCTCGTTACACTCGTTTTGGAATCACCCTCAGAGTTAACGACAATAACCCTTGCACTCTAAATCTTCATCTTCACTTGAGATTCACGACCTATCGTTAATTTGGATCGATGTGGTATTCGGGTCTCCAGACCTGGAATTCCGGTATACGGAAACCCGATCCCGGTCTCATCGAAATCCAAAACGTATCTTTTAAGGCGAAGTTGTTTAAAGGTTTAAACATTTAAACTTATATTCAGGATGATATCACAGATAGATAAATCACATTATCACAATAGATAATTCATATCAACATTCATTTCACAAAGCAGCATATCACATATATCAGAGATATCCAAATCATCTAATATCAACCAATCACCCAATATCAATCATCCAATATTAATCAATCATCTAAACATAATTGATTAACTCAATATCAATTTAATTAACCTGTAATTAAATTAATTATTATCCTTTAATTACTTGGATTATCAAAATCCTGCTTTCTATCATTAATTAATTACAAATTAATTAATTAATCATCTCTTAATGATCTTCCTTAATTAATCTCCTTTGATTAATTATCTTTAATTACATTCAAGTAATTATCCTTAACCATATACAGTAATTAACTTTTAATTACTATCATTAATTACAATAATTAATGATCCTTCATTAATGAATTAACTATAATTAATTATATTAATCCTCAATTAATTACAATTAATTAATCATACTTAAATTAATTACTTTTATTAATCAACCTTGATTAATTCATTAATTAAATAATCCTTATTAATTAATTAACCTTTTAATTAATTAAATAACTAATTTTAATCAACCACTTCATTAATTAGTCTTAATTAATCATAAATAGTAATTAACAATTTGTAATTACTTATCTTAATTAATTTACTCCTTAATTAATTATATTAACCTTGATTAATTAATCTAATTAATTAATCTTTAATTACTTCATTAAGTAATTATTAATCAATTTAAATTAACAGTTAATCCTTAATTTATTACTTTATTAAGTAATTATTAATTAGTTAAATAATTAACTAAGTAATAAATTAGTGATTATTAAAGATAATTACTTATAATTAATTAAGTATAATTACTTGATGAAGTAATTAAGAAATAATTACTAGATGTAATTTAGTAAAGATAAAATATTTAATAGAGTAATTAGAGGATAATTATTTTATTAAATGGAAATGATTACGAGTTAATCACTTAGTGTTATTAATTTAATAATTTATTAAATTAAATAAATTAAAGGATTAGATTAATCAAAGATGATTAATAATTGTGGTTTAATTAAGGTTAATTAATAATGTAATTAATTAATTGTTAAGATAATTAATTAAAAAGTAATTAGTTAATGAAAGTAATTAAGGGAAGTTAATTACTGGATTATATTAATCAAAGGTGATTAATAATTATGGATTAATTAGGGTTAATTACTTAATGTAATTAATAGAATAATTAAAGATATAATTAAGGATCATTAGTTTATAATTAATGATGTAATTAAGAATTGATTAATTAAGATTAACTAATCAGATGATAACTAATTAATTGTAATTAATTAAGAATTAAAGTAATTAATTATAATCAATTGATTAATGAAGTAATTAAAGGTTAATTACTGTATTGGTTAAGAATAATTAATTTGTGAAATTAATTAAAGATAATTACTTAAATGTAATTAAAGTATAATTAATCAGGGTGATTAATTAAAGTGGAAATTTAGAGGAAGATTAATTAATTAATTTATAATTAATTAATGATTATATAAGTAAGGTTTATAATGAAGTAATTAATTTAATTCACTTTAAATTAATTAAAGATAGAGATAGTTAATTTAATTCATTTTAAATTAATTATGTTATGATTAAGTAAATCATTGCTTATATAAGAATGAATGACATTGATTGACTAGAATGAATGTTATCTCAGAAATGAGATAAGTAATGTTGTGTGGTATGAATGCTTGGTTGCATTATAATGGTAATATAGATTAACTATTGTGATGTTGATATGGATTACCTATTTGATTATGAATCATCTGTTTAAATGATAATGTGATTATCAATTGTGATGTGTGAATTATCTATCTGTATGAATATAGATAAGTTAAATTTGTTTAAACCTTTAAACAACTTGGCCTTAAAAGATACGTTTTGGATTTCGATGAGACCGGGATCGGGTTTCCGTATACCGGAATTCCAGGTCTGGAGACCCGAATACCACATCGATCCAAATTAACGATAGGTCGTGAATCTCAAGTGAAGATGAAGATTCAGAGTGCAAGGGTTATTGTCGTTAACTGTGAGGGTGATTCCAAAACGAGTGTAACGAGATAATGCCTTCGGTTTCGTTCGAACCCGGAACGAACTTGTATGGATTGAATGCTTTCAGCACATCGTCAGGCGGACGATGAGCATTCTAAGTGATATGTTCTGATTAAAGGTAATCGTAACCTCAAGCCTCATCAACCGGGAATGGCTAAAACAGGGGAGGTGCAGCAAGGTTTCGTGGGTAGCACCCACTGAGAGCAAGATAGATCCCTGTCTAGAGGTCCCTTTTCTTTTATTCGGCTTAGTGTGTGGTTGGTCGCGCCAACTACGGGATTATCTTGTTCGGGATTATCCAGTAAGGGATGGTTCCGGCTTTGTGTTGCAGGGGAGCGGGCGTACTCCTCGGTACGGTGATCTAGGCCACGTACTGTGACGGGCGGTACCCCAGTAGCCCTGCCATTGTATGGAATCCAAACTCCAATAAGTGCCGTACGTATTAGTTGTGCCCAACTATGTTGGAATGTGAGATGTAAGCATTTCAGCTATTTCTGTATTTTACTTGAAAACCCTAGACCCTATTATAATACAATCGGATTTCCTATCAAATGTTTTAGTTAGCGTAAGGTAAAAACTTACCCATGTTTATTTGTGGGAAGTCTTACGTGATACTTTTGTTTTCAAAGGTTTTCAAAGTTAAGCAATCTAACCGTTTACTCACACCAGACCCATGTCTGACCCAAGTGTTTATTTTCTGTTTTATTAAACTCTTGGGTACTCAAATTTTTACGAGTAGCCAAGGGATTCAGGTTAGTTTTGACGAATCTATGGAGGAGATATGGAGCAGGAGGCTTCAGCATTCGTAGATAGATAGTATTCCGCTGTGTTGGTTGATCTGAGTCTTTTGTTTGAATTGTATCTTGAGTTGTATAATAGACAGAAATTATAACTGTCTATTTTGTTGTATAAGTTGTGTAACTCTGATTATGTAAAGACTATGTAATAGTTATGTGATATATTATATTTTGTTTCGTTCCGCTGTGAGATTCTGATATTGTTTAGTTCTTTCTTTCTCTTCTTTTCTCTATTCTATCCCTTTATTTCTTATTAGCGATACGACTTTCTGTGGAGAGAAAGTCGTGGTCGTTACAGACTGTAACGACCCGACTTTTTCTCCACAAAAAGTCGCATCGTTAATAAGAAAGAAAGGGATAGAAGAAGAAAAGAAAAGAAGAGAGAACAACAACACATCAGAAATCTCACAGCGGAACGAGAAATATATTATCACATAAGATATTACATAGTATCATATACATCAGAGTACACAATTTATACATCACAGAATAGACAGTTATAAACTTCTGTCTATTATACAACACAAGTACATCAGTACAATACAGACTAATACAAACACAGCGGAAACTCTATATATCTACTCGCTGAAGCCTCCTGCTCCACAGCTCCTCCAGAATTCGTCAAGACTATCCTGAATCCCTCGACTACTCAAAAGTTTAAGGCTGTTTTAATTAGTAAAGAGAGAACAGTTTCTTTGGAATCCGAACTAGGTAGGATAGCAAAAGTGAATTGCGATTATTTTGAGAGTTCATCTTGAGTAATCTTTTGTATGAAAATCAAGATGTTTTCCTGGATTCTTGAATTGAATTGAATGCATGTTGTATTATGAGTGTTTGAATGCCTGTGAAGTAAAATATAGCCTCTGTGTGATAATAACAGGCTTTGATTACTTAATAAATTCAATATCTCATCTGTACATCATAATTAGCCTGTGATTTGTAAACGAAAATTGTTTGTAATCATGTAACATCTCACCTAAAAATAATTACAGGTCTTTAAAATGTTAACCAAGTTTTAAAAATATATTTAAGTAAAGTAATTAAGGATTAATTACTTAGATAATTAATCAAAGATTAATTAATTAATGAATGTGATTAATTTAGAGTTAATTAATTAATGTAATTACTTAAGGTTAATTAATAAATATGATCAATTAATGATATAAATCAATTAAGGAATGTGATATCCCGAGTTTTTTTTAGCAATATAAATTTAATAATCTGTATTAATAATTCAATTGAATTGATAATTTTCCTTTATAATTTTAATTTAAATTGGTAATTTAATCTTTAAAGGATAATCAATATTTAATCTGGCAATATTGATCAATATCTTTTTAATAATTTAAAAAAATGGATAAAATTTATCTTTGAAAGCTAATAAAATTTTATTCTGTATATAATATATATATATATATTTGATATATAGGATATCTTTTGTTTTAACTAAAAGATGAATTTTTCAAATTGTAATTTATATGTAAGTATATGTTATAATTTGAAATTGTTTTGAAATTTAATTTAATGTATTGATAATATATATAGTAGGAATATATGTATGAATTGTAATTTTAAAGGCTTTGTTTTAAATTTAATATCTTTCAAAAGTTAAGGATTAATTCATTGTTTTCAAAATATAAGATAATTGTTTGTTTTAAATATGATTTATCTATCTGTTTATATCATCCTGAATAAGTTTAAATGTTTAAACCTTTAAACAACTTGGCCTTAAAAGATACGTTTTGGATTTCGATGAGACCGGGATCGGGTTTCCGTATACCGGAATTCCAGGTCTGGAGACCCGAATACCACATCGATCCAAATTAACGATAGGTCGTGAATCTCAAGTGAAGATGAAGATTCAGAGTGCAAGGGTTATTATCGTTAACTCTGAGGGTGATTCCAAAACGAGTGTAACGAGATAATGCCTTCGGTTTCGTTCGAACCCGGAATGAACTTATATGGATTGAATGCTTTCAGCACATCGTCAGGCGGACGATGAGCATTCTAAGTGATATGTTCTGATTAAAGGTAATCGTAACCTCAAGCCTCATCAACCGGGAATGGCTAAAACAGGGGAGGTGCAGCAAGGCTTCGTGGGTAGCACCCACTGAGAGCAAGATAGATCCCTGTCTAGAGGTCCCTTTTCTTTTATTCGGCTTAGTGTGTGGTTGGTCGCGCCAACTACGGGATTATCTTGTTCGGAATTATCCAGTAAGGGATGGTTCCGGCTTTGTGTTGCAGGGGAGCGGGCGTACTCCTCGGTACGGTGATCTAGGCCACGTACTGTGACGGGCGGTACCCCAGTAGCCCTGCCATTGATGGAAACCCATTCTTCCTACGTGCCCTTACGGTTTTGATTGTATAACCCACTTTGTGGCTAGTATGCTGGAATTTAATAATGTAACAATTTCAGCTATATGAGTATTTATTTGAAAACCCTAGACCCTATTATAATACAATCGAATTTCCTATCAAATGTTTTAGTTAGCGTAAGGTAAAAACTTACCCATGTTTATTTGTGGGGAGTCTTACGTGATACTTTTGTTTTCAAAGGTTTTCAAAGTTAAGCAATCTAACCGTTTACTCACACCAGACCCATGTCTGACCCAAGTGTTTATTTTCTGTTTTATTAAACTCTTGGGTACTCAATATTGTATTGAGTAGTCAAGGGATTCAGGATAATCTTGACGAATTCTGGAGGAGCTGTGAAGCAGGAGGCTTCAGCGAGTAGATATATAGAGTTTCCGCTGTGATTGTATTAGTCTGTATTGTACTGATGTACTTGTGTTGTATAATAGACAGAAGTTTATAACTGTCTATTCTGTGATGTATAAATTGTGTACTCTGATGTATATGATACTATGTAATATCTTATGTGATAATATATTTCTCGTTCCGCTGTGAGATTTCTGATGTGTTGTTGTTCTCTCTTCTTTTCTTTTCTTTTTCTATCCCTTTCTTTCTTAATTAACGATGCGACTTTCTGTGGAGAAAAAGTCGGGTTGTTACAGTTTTTTTTTTTTTTTTTTTATTTCTTATTTTGGGTATTCAAGATTTTTAGTGTATATAAAATTATGGGTTTAAATTGTTTTGTTTTAAAGATGAATTTTCAAATTTGTAATATATATGTATGAATTGTGATTTAAAGCTTTGTTTTAAAATTAATATTTTTCAAAAGTTAATTTAAGTTTAATTCAATTGTTTTCAAAATATAAGATAATTGTTTATTTTAAATATGATAGTTTAAAAAAAAGGGCTTAATCAAAGTTTTATTCTAGTTTTCTTTAAAGTGTTAAATTTTAAATGGTTATATAAATGTTCTAGATTTTAAAATACATGTATAAGGAATTTATTTATATTTATAATTAGTTTTAACATATATTCTTTTAAAGGTAAACTAACATTTATTAATTAAGTAACTTAAAAAGTAAGTTTATATTTACATTTAAATTAAATAAAATTTATTTAAAAACACTTAAGTAATATGTGTAAACATATTAACATGATTAAAGACACTTGTAAGCTAAATGGATGTACATGGACAAATAATCCTTAATTAATTACTTTATTAATTAATTACTCTTTAATTAATTACCCTTAGTAATTAATCTTAAATTAAACACATTTAATTAATCACATTAATTAATTAACTAAAATAATTAAGTAATTAACTCTTAATTACTTACATAAGTAATTATCTTCTAATTACTTCCATTAAAAACTTTGATTACTTTCTTAATTAATTACTTAACCAACAATTAATTCCTTAATTGATAACATTAAGTGATTACCCATTAATCACCTCAGCTAATTGCTCCCATGAGTAATTTACTCCTCCTAATTTTGTAAATAGAAATTATTTTATTGGTTTTTAAAAGATAATTTCACTCAGTAAATATTTATTTAATCAGATTATTAAACCAATTCAAATTTTTATTATCAAATATTATCAAATCAATTTAATTATTTAAACAGATTATTAAATTGATATTGCCCCAAATTTCCGGGATATTACATTCAAATTCAAATTGTATTTAAAAATTCAATTTAAAGTAAATTTAAAACAACACATTAAATTTGAAATAACAATCTTTTTATTAAAGTCAATTTATATCTATATATAAAACAATACACTATTAATATTGTATTTTAAACCTATATATATATACACTCTTAAATCTGATTTATTAAGCAATATTCAAAAAGAAAATAAAATAACTTTATTATTAATTTTATTTAAAACCATATAGTTATTTGTTAAATAACTTTGAAAAGCTACTATTAAATAAATCATAATTTCCAAACTATAAGAATATACATTAGAAATTTAAAACAAGATTTTTATTTATTTATCAAATTCCAAATTAAAGCTTATCTATTTACAATATATACAATTAAAACTTTATTTACTTATTTTATTTAAAAACTTTTACATTTCAAAATACAAGAACTTTGTTTAAAACATTAACTTAAAACGAATTAATTTTATAAACAAAACTTGTTTAACTTGTTTTAAAAACTTAGAAACATTTCAAAACAATTTCTTTTGTTTTAAAACTTTTTTTTTTTTTAAAACTTCCTGTCCCAATTTAAAACCCGCCCATACCAAAACCCGAGAGAATCCTTAGAATTCTCGAAGTAATTAACGAGTCACTCAACTAAGCTTCCTACTTCGAGTCTTCCACGATGACAACGCGACTTCAACCCGAGTCACTTGTAACAACCAAATATATAATCAGTGGTATCACTTAAAACAATATATCTCTTTTCTTTTTCTCCTAAAATCAATTTAAATATCATATTACAGAACATCACAGCATATCATATGTAACGACCACCCCAACGTCGCACACGATCACCCAGGTTCGCCGATTTGCCAGCGAATCAAAATCGAACCCATCGTTCGAAAATCAGGAAGCCACCATCATCGGAAAACCAACTTCAGCATCGATTCCGACCTCGATAAACCTCGCCGACCTCACCATCGAATCGCCTCGACCTCCAGCTCTGATCCCCCTACCTGCGATGAATTCCGGCGCTTTGAAGAAGACGCAACAACCTCATTACCAACCTCGACCAAACCCAGAGCTAAAACCCTACTTCGACCTAGTGCCGATGCCACGGTGATCAGAGAATTCACCGATCATTTTTCTCGAGATCATTGACCTCCAAGCTTCCTCCAGCAGCGACTTCGACGCTCTTCCTTGCTCCGATTATCAGAAATCGCCAAGAACCCAATTCACGTTCAACCCGAGATTCCTCACTCAAAACTTACATAAAAATCTTGATTCTAGTTTTAAAAATCATAGTTTTTAAAAGCGAATTAGGTGATGTGAGTGAAACAAGAAATTGTGATGTTCGAATTTTGACATGCCTTTGAGTTTTACTGTATTTTTTCAAATTTCCAGAAAATACTCAACTAATTATACTTACAAATATTTTTAAACTCAAAATCTTGATAATTTAATCATATTTTGTTTGAACATCACAGTCTAAAAAGAATTAGAGGAGGAGAGATTGAATTTCTAACTTAGATTTGCCTGTTAATACAAACAGAGACATATATATATATTTATACACAGACATGCACAGACATTTCATTATTTATATACATACAACCACATTAATTCATCCATGCAAACAACATTACTTCAACTACTTATCACTTCATCCAGTCAAAGCAGATTAAACAAATAAAATGATTGTTTACTCACTTGAATTTGTAAAACAGAGAACCTATTATATAGATTCACATTACTATGCACAGTCAACTTTAAGTAATATATACATATATCCAACTTCACGCATACATGCAACCATAATATAACAATTTCTATATGGATTTATCACATGCAACTCTATAAAACTGTTTTTAAAATCTTAGTTTACTCACCTGGAAATTCTGAACAAGGCAGAGAGCATTTCAGGCTTGTTTCCAGGCTTTTCCAGATTTTTGAATTTGATTTCTTTTTGCTTTGAATTTAAACTTGCTGTTGATTTCCTTATTTGATTGCATGTCTTCAAATTGAAATTGAAGATTTGAAGCTGTTATTAAATTTTGCCTTTGATCTCCTTTTGATTTGCAGTTGAATTTCCAGATTTTCATTTCCAGATTTATTTTGCTTCTTTGCATTTTGATTTCCAGGTTTTCATTTTTCTTTTTTTAAAACTGTTCATGCTTTTACTTTAAATTTTAAAATCTGGTTAGTTTATCAAAACAGACTCGAGCAAATCAACCAAAACCCCGAGCTATCCCCGTGTCACTCTCGTACCACTCACGCTTCGAGTCCCCACGCAAAAACTTCGAGCAATGACCCGAGTCGCCCCTATCTTCCCCAAAACTCAACCCCACAGCTAACAACCAGCAACACAAACGTGCACGTACACGTGCACGTCCACTCCGGCCACCAACGATCGACGCCACAACCCTCAACAAGTCAACGACACCCAATGTTTACTCGTAATTTACAATTTACAATAATTATATTAATTTATTTAATTTCGAATCCTAAGTAATTACTCTTCACTAATTACATATAGGAAATCAGGGGTTTCCTGATGATCTATCGATATTGAGGGGTCGGGGTTCATCTTATGGGTAGAAGTGTTAGCAGTGAAGCTGGGAAAAATATGTGATGGTGATGCAAATCACCATGGAAGCAGCGATGATGGATTACAGTTTGTAAACCTAGTTTTAACTAGGTCTGTTATTTTTGTTCGATGTCGCCTCTTGAGTTGATCGAGTTCAATGGAGCTCTGGGGAAAGGAAGTTATGGTGGAGACGAAGACGTGGCCAGAGTTTTAGGTGTGACGGTGGTCAGAAGATCGTGGTCAAGGCGATGACAGGTTTCGTGGGTGGGTTCTGTTGTGGTTCCAGGTCCAGATAATTCTCGTTTTCGATTTCGAGTAGGGATTGACGCTCTGATACCACTGTAATTTTAAATTTTTGAGCTAAGCATATTATTTAAGAACTGATAACTATTTTTGGATGATAGATTACTTGATTACAAACATCTTCTATTTACAATCCAATGGTTAATAGTGATCAAATGATGAGAAATTTGATTTTAAATGAATTCAAGCTCTGATAAAATCAACAGAGACTATATTTATGTATATACAGGCATTCAATATTCATATACACACATGCATCCATTTTAATCCAAGCATTCAGACAACAGCATGAGTTCCATACATATATTAAAGTGGGATTCCAAAATCTAAAACTGTTTTTAAATTCTTAGTTTACTCACCTGTCAATTTAAAACAGAGAACATATGTTGTTCCAGACTGCATGTTGATTTTTGAACTTGATTTCTATTTGCTTGTTGAATTTTCACATATTTTAACATCCACTGATGTTTTATAGTTCCAGTGAGATTTCGAGTTTTAATTTAACTAATTGATTTAAACTTATCAAATTTATTTAATTAATTACCTTAAGTAATTAATTTCTTTAATTACTTTCATTAAGTAATTTATACTTAACCAATTTATAAATGATTATTATTAATTAATTAATCTAATTGATTATCAAAATAAATCCCATTAATTAATTATTTAATAATTCTTAATTAATGATCCCTCATTAATTATTAACCATTCTTTAATTACTTCTTTAAGTAATTAAACCTTAATCATCTATTATTAATTACAACTAAATAAATTCTTAATTACCAATTTATTTATCTCTATTACTAAATTAATTTCTTAATTAACCTTTAAATTAAAGTATTAACCTTTAACTACTTTAATTATTATTAACAAAGACTTTAAAACATTTTACTTTAAAATCTTACCTTAATTCATTTCAAATTAAGGATCTTAAATAAATTACAATTTAGCTTTAACCAATTTTAAATCCAATTTACAAAATCTTTTTAAATCCAAATGTTAAGAAACACTTAACATTTATAAAGAAAATTAAGATTTTTGAACAAATTCATTTATTCAAACCCTTTTTAAAAATATACTTTAAATATTTTAAATTTGATAAAACATTATTGTAATTTATTTAAGATCCTTAATTTGAAATGAATTAAGGTAAGATTTTAAAGTAAAATGTTTTAAAGTCTTTGTTAATAATAATTAAAGTAGTTAAAGGTTAATACTTTAATTTAAAGGTTAATTAAGAAATTAATTTAGTAATAGAGATAAATAAATTGGTAATTAAGAATTTATTTAGTTGTAATTAATAATAGATGATTAAGGTTTAATTACTTAAAGAAGTAATTAAAGAATGGTTAATAATTAATGAGGGATCATTAATTAAGAATTATTAAATAATTAATTAATGGGATTTATTTTGATAATCAATTAGATTAATTAATTAATAATAATCATTTATAAATTGGTTAAGTATAAATTACTTAATGAAAGTAATTAAAGAAATTAATTACTTAAGGTAATTAATTAAATAAATTTGATAAGTTTAAATCAATTAGTTAAATTAAAACTCGAAATCTCACTGGAACTATAAAACATCAGTGGATGTTAAAATATGTGAAAATTCAACAAGCAAATAGAAATCAAGTTCAAAAATCAACATGCAGTCTGGAACAACATATGTTCTCTGTTTTAAATTGACAGGTGAGTAAACTAAGAATTTAAAAACAGTTTTAGATTTTGGAATCCCACTTTAATATATGTATGGAACTCATGCTGTTGTCTGAATGCTTGGATTAAAATGGATGCATGTGTGTATATGAATATTGAATGCCTGTATATACATAAATATAGTCTCTGTTGATTTTATCAGAGCTTGAATTCATTTAAAATCAAATTTCTCATCATTTGATCACTATTAACCATTGGATTGTAAATAGAAGATGTTTGTAATCAAGTAATCTATCATCCAAAAATTAATTAAGAATAGTTAATTAATAAAATAAATTAAAGCTTAATTACTTATTTGTAATTAAGAATAATTACTTAATGATGTAATTAGTGGAAATGAATGTAATGAGGAAATGAATTAATTAAAGATTAAGTAATGACTAATTGAGTAATTAATTAATGTAATTAATTTTAGGTTAATTAATTAGTCTAATTAGTTAAAGATAATCACTATGATTAATTAAGTGTAATTACTTAGTAAAGTAATTAATGGATAATTATTGAATGTAATTAAGAAAGAGAATTAATTTATGTTAAAATCAACAATCTTAAATTTTGATTTGAATTACATAAATGAATTCGTGATTGCAAATCACGAATTTTAATATACTTTTCATGATTTTTAGATTGTTAAACAATGGGAATTTTCGAGTTGTTCGTTTTGGGTATTTTTGGTAATAAATGATGTCTCGGATCTCTGAAGAAAATCCTTTTCAAGATTACAAAATAGTTCCAGGTCTGGAGACCCGAATACCACATCGATCCAAATTAACGATAGGTCGTGAATCTCAAGTGAAGATGAAGATTCAGAGTGCAAGGGTTATTGTCGTTAACTCTGAGGGTGATTCCAAAACGAGTGTAACGAGATAATGCCTTCGGTTTCGTTCGAACCCGGAACGAACTTGTATGGATTGAATGCTTTCAGCACATCGTCAGGCGGACGATGAGCATTCTAAGTGATATGTTCTGATTAAAGGTAATCGTAACCTCAAGCCTCATCAACCCGGAAATCGCTAAAACAGGGGAGGTGCAGCAAGGCTTTGTGGGTAGCACCCACTGAGAGCAAGATAGATCCCTGTCTAGAGGTCCCTTTTCTTTTATATTCGGCTTAGTGTGTGGTTGGTCGCGCCAACCACGGGGTTATCTTGTTCGGAATTATCCAGTAAGGGATGGTTCCGGCTTTGTGTTGCAGGGGAGCGGGCGTACTCCTCGGTACGGTGATCTAGGCCACGTACTGTGACGGGCGGTACCCCAGTAGCCCTGCCATTGTATGGAAACCCATTCTTCCTACGTGCCCTTACGGTTTTGATTGTATAACCCACTTTGTGGCTAGTATGCTAGAATTTAATAATGTAACAATTTCAGCTATTTCATATTTATTTGAAAACCCTAGACCCTATTATAATATAATCAGATTTCCTATCAAACGTTTTAGTTAGCGTAAGGTAAAAACTTACCCATGTTTATTTGTGGGAAGTCTTACGTGATACTTTTGTTTTCAAAAGTTTTCAAAGTTAAGCAATCTAACCGTTTACTCACACCAGACCCATGTCTGACCCAAGTGTTTATTTTCTGTTTTATTAAACTCTTGGGTACTCAATATTGTATTGAGTAGTCGAGGGATTCAGGTTAGCTTTGACGAATTCTGGAGGAGATTTGGAGCAGGAGGCTTCACCGTGTAGATATATGATGATTCCGCTGTGTATATGTTGTGTCTGTATCTGTGATACTTGAGTTGTATGAATTAGACAGATGTTTATAACTGTCTAATATGTGTTGTATAAGTTGTGTAACTCTGATGTATATGATACTCTGTAATATTTTATATGATATATTATATTTCATTCGTTCCGCTGTGAGTGCTCTGATGTTGTTGTTCTTTCTTCTTTTCTTTCTTTTCTTCTTCTATCCCTTTCTTTCTTCATAATGATGCGACTTTCTGTGGAGAGAAAGTCGTGGTCGTTACAGTGGTAATAATCATTTGATGTTATTAATTAAAGGATTAATTAATATAATTGATTTGAAGTTAATTAATTAAAGAGTAATTAATTAATTGAAGAGTTAAGGTTAATTTATAATGTGATTAATGTCTTGTTAAGGTAATTAATTAAAAGAGAGTAATTAATTAAGGTAAGTAATTAAAAGATGGTTAATTACTGTTTATAATTAATTAAGGTTAATTAAGGAATGTAGTTAATTAAAGATTAATTATTTAATTAACTAGAAGGTAATTAATTAATGAAGTAATTAGAGGATTATTAATTAATCAAGGTTGATTAATAAAAGCAATTAATTTAAGTATGATTAATTAATTGTAATTAATTAAGGATTAATATAATTAATTATAGTTAATTAATTAATGAAGGTTCATTAATTATTGTAATTAATGATAGTAATTAAAGGTTAATTACTGTATATGGTTAAGGATAATTACTTGATGTAATTAAAGATAATTAATCAAAGGAGATTAATTAAGGAAGATCATTTAGATGTTTAATTAATTAATTTGTAATTAATTGATGATAGTGAGCAGGATTAAGATAATCCAAGTAATTAAAGGATAGTAATTAATTTAATTAAAGGTTAATTAAATTGATTAGAGTAAATCAATTATGTTTAGATAATTGATTAATACTGGATGTTTGATATTGGGTGGGTGAACTGGAGGCTACCGCACGTGGGGGAATGGAAGCGTGGGTCGGAGGTGAAGCTCTGGTCGAAGGCATGGGGGTTCTGGTGGTCAGAAGTAGTCTGACGAGGTGGTTCTTGTTCGGAGTGTTGTTCCAGGAAGTGATCGAGAAAGCTTATTTTCGATTTTCAATTTTGTTCGACGATCGGAGTTGTTGGGGTGTTCGAGGAGAAGATTAGTGACTCGTCGATGGCCGGAGCGATGATCGGAGGTGGTTGGTCGTGGTCGTTACAGATTATAAAATCTTTATTTAATAAATGTTATGTGAATTCAAAGTTTAAAGTTTTCAAACATCTCAGCTCTGTTCAAAACATCTCAAATTCGAAGCTCTGTTCAACATCATAAAACAGGTGAGTAAACTAAATGATAAAAACAGTAATATAGTTGTTTGTTTTATTTCCTGTGACAAATTACTCTTTATTAAATTATCAAACTCTTAAATATCTTTTAACAAATCATTTTCTTTTGTTAATTACTTAATCACATTATTAAGTTTAACCTTTAATTAACATTTAATTAAAACTTTTCTAAACTTCTTTTTAATTGCTTTTAAACTCTATTTTATTGGTAGGTTTGTTAAATTTAAGTTTGTTAAAACTTAAATAAAATGTTTTAAAACTAAATCATTTTATAGTTATAATTAAATGTTAATTAAAGGTTAAACTTAATAATGTGATTAAGTAATTAACAAAAGAAAATGATTTGTTAAAAGATATTTAAGAGTTTGATAATTTAATAAAGAGTAATTTATTTTTAAATATATAAATGAAAAATCTTCTAAAAGAAATGGAATATAAACTAATGAAGGTATTGAGTAGTCGAGGGATTCAGGTTAGCTTTGACGAATTCTGGAGGAGATTTGGAGCAGGAGGCTTCACCGTGTAGATATATGATGATTCCACTGTGTATATGTTGTGTCTGTATCTGTGATACTTGAGTTGTATGAATTAGACAGATGTTTATAACTGTCTAATATGTGTTGTATAAGTTGTGTAACTCTGATGTATATGATACTATGTAATATTTTATATGATATATTATATTTCATTCGTTCCGCTGTGAGTTTCTGATGTTGTTGTTCTTTCTTCTTTTCTTTCTTTTCTTCTTCTATCCCTTTCTTTCTTAATTCACGATACGTCTTTCTGGGCATAGAAAGCCGGGTCGTGACAGTTGGTGTAATTTTTAACAGAGGCATTATTTTTCTTAATTCCAGATACATGCACACAATTCTATATTCATATACACAAATATTACAGTGGTATCACACTTGGTATCACAGCGGAAACACAATTAGAATCTTCATCTTCACTTGATTCACGACCTATCGTTAATTTGGATCGGGTTTCCATATACCGGATTTCCAGGTCTGGAGACCCGAATACCACATCGATCCAAATTAACGATAGGTCGTGAATCAAGTGAAGATGAAGATTCAGAATGCAAGGGTTATTGTCGTTAACTCTGAGGGTGATTCCAAAACGAGTGTAACGAGATAATGCCTTCGGTTTCGTTCGAACCCGGAACGAACTTGTATGGATTGAATGCTTTCAGAACATCGTCAGGTGGACGATGAGCATTCTAAGTGATGTGTTCTTTTCTAAGGTAATCGTGACCTCAAGCCTCACAAACCGGGAATGGCTAAAACAGGGGAGGTGCAGCAAGGTTAGTGGGTAGCACCCAAGTAGGACAAGGTTACCTCTGTCTATATGTCCCTTTCTATTTTCGACTTAGTGGTGCGGTTGCTGATCCCAACCGTGAGGTATCTTGTGTGGGAATTATCCAGTAAGGGATGTTCCGACCTTGTGTTGCAGGGGATTGGGAGTGATCCTCGGTACGGTGATCTAGGCCACGTACTGTGACGGGTGGTACCCCGGTAGCCCTGCCATTGTATGGAATCCAAAATCCAATAAGTGCCAACGGACTTGATTGTATAACCCACTTTGTGGCTAGTATGCTGGAATTTAATAATGTAACAATTTCAGCTATTTCATATTTATTTGAAAACCCTAGACCCTATTATAATACAATCGAATTTCCTATCAAATGTTTTGGTTAGCGTAAGGTAAAAACTTACCCATGTTTATTTGTGGGGAGTCTTACGTGATACCTTTTCTTTCAAAAGGTTTTTGAAGTTAAACAAGTTTAACCTGTTACTCACACCAGACCCATGTCTGACCCAAGTTGTTTATTTCTGTTTTATAAACTCTTGGGTACTCAAATTTTTACGAGTAGCCAAGGGATTCAGGTTAGCCTTGACGAATTGTGGAGGAGCAATGGAGCAGGAGGCTTCAGCGTTGTAGATATAGATAGTAGTTTCCGCTGTGTTGATCTTGTTTAGATCTTTGTTTTGTATTGAGTTGTAATAACTAGACAGATGTTTATAACTGTCTAGTATATGATGTGTAATCTGTGTAACTCTGATAGATGTATATGATACTATGTAATAGTTATATGATATATTATATTTTGTTCCGTTTCCGCTGTGAGTATTTGTGTTGTTTTCTTTCTCTTTCTCTTCTTTTCTATTTTCTACCCCTTTCTTTCTTCATAACGATGCGACTTTCTGTGGAGAGAAAGTCGTGGTCGTTACAGTGGGTTTGTACTAAATCAATAGCTATTAATTACTTGAAGCAATTAATTTAAGTATGATTAATTAATTGTAATTAATTAAGGATTATTTGTTAATTTAATTACTTAATGGAGTAATTAAAGATTAATTAATTTGATTAATTAATCAAGGTTAATATAATTAATTAAGGAGTTAATTAATTAAGATAAGTAATTACAAGTTATTAATTACTGTTTATGATTAATTACTTTTAAATTAATTACACTTAGTAATTAATCTTAAATTAAACACATTTAACTAAGCAATTACTCCTTAGTTACTTCTATTAAAAATCCTCAAATCAATTCCATTAATTAAAGGTAAAGTGATTATAAGTTGATTAATTAATGGAATTGATTTGAGGATTTTTAATAGAAGTAACTAAGGAGTAATTGCTTAGTTAAATGTGTTTAATTTAAGATTAATTACTAAGTTTAATTAATTTAAAAGATGTAACGACCATGACTTTCTCTCCATAGAAAGTCGTATCGCTAATAAGAAAGAAAGGGATAGAAAAGAGAAAAGAAGAGAAAGAAAGAACTAAACAATATCAGAATCTCACAGCGGAACGAAACAAAATATATTATATCACATAAATATTACATAGTATCATATACATCTATCAGAGTTACACAGATTACACATCATATACTAGACAGTTATAAACATCTGTCTAGTTATTACAACTCAATACAAAACAAAGATCTAAACAAGATCAACACAGCGGAAACTACTATCTATATCTACAACGCTGAAGCCTCCTGCTCCATTGCTCCTCCACAATTCGTCAAGGCTAAACCTGAATCCCTTGGCTACTCGTAAAAATTTGAGTACCCAAGAGTTTATAAAACAGAAATAAACAACTTGGGTCAGACATGGGTCTGGTGTGAGTAACAGGTTAAACTTGCTTAACTTCAAAACCTTTTGAAAGAAAAGGTATCACGTAAGACTTCCCACACATAAACATGGGTAAGTTTTTACCTTACGCTAACCAAAACATTTGATAGGAAATTCGATTGTATTATAATAGGGTCTAGGGTTTTCAAATAAATATGAAATAGCTGAAATTGTTACATTATTAAATTCCAGCATACTAGCCACAAAGTGGGTTATACAATCAAGTCCGTTGGCACTTATTGGATTTTGGATTCCATACAATGGCAGGGCTACTGGGGTACCGCCCGTCACAGTACGTGGCCTAGATCACCGTACCGAGGATCACTCCCAATCCCCTGCAACACAAGGTCGGAACATCCCTTACTGGATAATTCCCGCACAAGATACCTCACGGTTGGGATCAGCAACCGCACCACTAAGTCGAAAATAGAAAGGGACATCTAGACAGAGGTAACCTTGTCCTACTTGGGTGCTACCCACTAACCTTGCTGCACCTCCCCTGTTTTAGCCATTCCCGGTTTGTGAGGCTTGAGGTCACGATTACCTTAGAAAAGAACACATCACTTAGAATGCTCATCGTCCACCTGACGATGTTCTGAAAGCATTCAATCCATATAAGTTCGTTCCGGGTTCGAACGAAACCGAAGGCATTATCTCGTTACACTCGTTTTGGAATCACCCTCAGAGTTAACGACAATAACCCTTGCACTCTGAATCTTCATCTTCACTTGATTCACGACCTATCGTTAATTTGGATCGATGTGGTATTCGGGTCTCCAGACCTGGAAATCCGGTATACGGAAACCCGATCCCGGTCTCATCGAAATCCAAAGCGTATCTTTTAAGGCCAAGTTGTTTTAAAGGTTAAAACAATTCAATTCATTATCTTATATACACTTAGAAAGATAATTCAAAATAGATAATCAACATTATCAATATCATCAGATAATCCATATTACCACAATTCAACTAAACATCCATATCATACAGCATATATCTCATCAGAGATATCAATCAAATGCAAAGCATTCAGTATTATCATCCATCCATAAGTAATGATCTATATCATCTCTAATTAATTTAAAGTTAATTAAATTAATTACTTTTATTTTATAAATCCTTCTTACTTAAACATTAATTAATTACAAATTAATTAATTATCCTCTAATTACCTTTTTCAATTAATCATCTTTGATTAATTATCTTTTAATTACCTTCAAGTAATTTATCCTTAATTAATTACTTAAATTAATTAACCTTAACCACTTATAGTAATTAACCTTTAATTACTTCATTAATTAATTAACTATAATTAATTAAATTAATCACTATAATTAATTATATTAAACCTTAATTAATTACAAATTAATCACTTCATTTATTAATTATTTCTTAATTAATCAATCTTAATTACATCATAAATTATATTAATTAATGATCCTTAATTACAACTTAATTATTAATTACTTAATTAAATTAATTACATTAAGTAATTAACTTTAAATTAAACAACATTTATTAATCACCTTGATTAATCTTAAATCAGTAATTAACTACCCTTAATTACTTTCATTTACTAAATTAATTCTCCTTAATTAATTCCTTAATTAATCCCTTGATTAATTATTCAGAGTAATTAAACTCAAATTACTTTCCTTAATACATAACCATCAATTAATTACTTCTAGTAATTATCTTATTAGTTACTTCCCTAAATAATCTTACCTTAATAATTACATTAAGTAATTATTATCAAATCATCTCTTGATTATTATAAATTAATTAAACTTAATTAATTAATTAACTTAACTAATCAAATTAACTTCAATTAATTACAATAAGTAATTAATTCTTAATTACTTCCATTAAGTAATTCCATTTAAAACAAATTCTATAATTGATTATCTTAAATTAATTAAACTAATTAATTATCAAAATTAATCATATTAATTAATTATTTAATAATCTATGGTTAATGACTTCATTGACTATTATTTAATTACTTATCTTAAGTAATTAACTTATATTAATTATTATTAATTCCAAATTAATAAATCTTAATAACCCATTTATTAATCTCTAATTACTAAATTAATTAAGTGTTAACCATAACTTAATTAATATTTAATTACTCTATTAATTAATTCTTAACCATTAATTAATACTCTAATTTATAATCCTCAATTATAAATTAATCATTCCTAATTTATTTATCTTAATCCTAACTAAATTAGTTTAAATCTTTAATTATCTATTTAATTAATCCAAATGATTAATTAATCAAATTAAATTAATTATCTATTAAATCTCCTAATAAATTAAAAATAAACACAAGTCTTTAATTATTTTAAGATAAACTTTATTCTTATTGATAAACAAGTTATCATTTACCATTCATATTTGAAACATCCATTTCAAATCTACTTTTAAATTTCATTTTAAATTCTATATTTAAAATGAATACCAATTTATTTTTAACTAAGTTTTAAAAACCAAATTAAAAACTTTTACTTATTAAAATTCTTATCTCTTATAAAAGAAATTTAAGAAGAGTTTAAACCAAATTCCTTTTTATTTTTAAACATTTAATTAAATCTAACTACCATTTAAACCTATTTAAAACATATAAATTTATAACTTATTTATTTCATACCTTTAAGATTCAAAACTAACTTGAATCTATATAGTTAAACTTGATTTAAATTCTTACTTAAAAATTTTCTTTACAAATTTAAAACCAGTTTAAATTTTGTAAACAGACAGTTTAATAGCCTGTCAACACAAAAAGTTTCGAGCCCAGCCTATTTTGCTTCGAGTCGCAACCCTAATTCCCCCGAGACTCTCACGAACAAAACCCGAGAAAACTCGAGTAGCCTCACTGTTAAAATCCCAGATTCACCAGATATCTCGATGTCACCGTGCACGTGCACCACTCTTCGACTATCGCCAGCCACCTCCGGTGACCTTCCCACATCGACAATCATCTCTGTACTATTCCACGCTCATCTGATTGTCAAAATGAATTCGAAAGCAAAATCGAGCCTGCTATCCCAAACCTGGAACAGAAAATCGAACTTCCACCAAAACCTGTCAACGGCGATTCCTCCCATCTCCGGCCACCATCACCTTTGAAACTCCAGCGACGACTTCGACAACCCATCCTCCTCTAAAAACCAAAACCCCAAGTCATTCGATCAATTATATTTGTCGAATTGATCACTTCTTCTAGCCGCAGTAAAACTAGGGTTAAAAACTTCGAACACCAACCATTTCCCCTACCGTAGCCATGACCATCTACGACCAATTTTCCAGTCATCCCCATAGGCTCCTCCATCACCTCTCACAAGCCCGACCACCCTCGATCACGTGATCACCAGAAATGCTCGAAAACTTGATTTCCAGACAAACCCAAATAACTCATTCAATAGTTCATTAAAAATTGTGATTCAAGCTTTAAAAATCAGGATTTTGTATAGGGATTCACTTTATAAACTTGAATTAATAATTCAAGATATTTGAATATATCACTTATTTTATCTATTAACTGTTTTTAAGGTTTTTCCAGAGTAGTCTGCTTTGTTTAATTAAAATACAAAATTTAAAACTTACTTTACAATCAAACAAACTAATTTTGTTTGGACCTTAAGTTCTATCATCAAGAATAATCAAGCAGAAATGATTTTGGAAGTAAGGCATGAGCTTGAGAACTTAAACAGAGGTAATCTACAGGTTATCAACATTCATATATTTGTTTTTACTATAAGAGCAATGTACATATGAATATTCACACAAACATACTTTTAGATATTAACATATAACACAAGTTACTTCATCTATAAGTCATATACATCAAAACAAAAGGGGTCTCATGTTTATTGTTTCAAGTCAGAGACTTAAATCAGGATCAGGGAAGTTTTAAAACAACAGATATACTCACATCATAGATTCGCAAAGAAACTTGCACATACATATACTAGTAAATCAAACATTATTTATCACAGAATTAGACATGCATCATAATTTCCTAAGTTAATTTTAAGTAAAATGTTACTCACCAAAAATCAGAGAACAGAGAACATTTTCTGTTTCCAGGCTTGCATGTTTGATTTTGAACTTCTATTTGCCTAGTTGAATTTGAATCTAGCTGCTATGAATTTTCTCTTTGCTTTGTTGAATTTAAATTCTTGCTGTTTGATCTTTCTCTGATCTTCAGGTTGTTTGAAGAATTTGAAATTTCCTTGATCTTTCTTTTGATTTGCAATTCCAGATTTTACTTCTTCTTTTGCTTTGAATTTTAATTTCCAGGTTTTCATTTTTTTCTTTCATTGATTCGAATTGTATTTTTAGTTGAGAAAGAAGTGAAGATGAATTTTAGCTGAAAGTGAAAACAGATTTTTCTCTCTTTCATATAAATTTTTTTATTTTAATTATCAAAGAAAAATATAGCCACTTGTCCCTTTTAGTTAACTTACACATATGCTCAAAGATTTACAAGTGTCTCTAAACCATCTTTAAAAGCTTACAAGTGTAAATTCTTGTTTTTATTAATTTATTTAAGTAATACATATGTATTTATGAATTATTTATATGTATATAATGTATTTATCTTTTTATAAATAAGCTCTTAGATTTTATAATAAATATACAAATGTGAAAAACAATTCTATAGTCTTTAAAATTCATACATATTAAAAATAATACATTATACTTGTTATTTGAAAATAACATATTTTATAATTTAAACAAGAGATTATATTATCAAGAAATATTTAAAAAGAAATAAAACAAACCATTTTTGTAAATCTTATTTATTTAAACTTAAGTAAAATATATCTTAACCAATTAAAAGATTTATCTAAAGTATATTTAAAACTAAAATGTTATTTATTTAAATAACTTTGAAAAGTCCAGATTAAATTAAATATAAATTTCCAATTTATCAAAGCTTCTATTTACAATATATATAAATAAATATATATTCAAAATAGAAATATCTTATTAGATTTTAAAAGATAAAATTACAAATAAATACTTATTTAATCAGATTATTAAATTAAATTCAAATCTTATCATCAAAGATTATCCATATCAATTTAATTATTCAACAGATTATTAAATTGATATTGTCAAAATTTCCGGGATATTACATTCCTCCCCCCTTAAAATAATTTCGTCCCCGAAATTTAAACAAAGGTAATTTAATAATCTTATTAAAGATTTAAATTTAAAACATAAGCATATACTATCATCCATATGCTAGCAACCATAGCAGCCAAATCATCCAATCAAACAATTCAAACTATCTAGACTAAATTCTAGATAAAATTCCTCGAGTTTCCCCAAGTATATATATACCGGGATACTCGCTCTATAAACAATTTAAACAACTAAGCTATAGATCTCCTACTCATCTAGATCTACAGAACTAAACAGAATATCAGACTACAGACGAGTCTGACTCAATAACCAAACTTCCCAAAACTACAGATTCTAAATCCAAAGATAGATCAAATACGTATTCTCTTAGAGATACGTAAAGCTCAATGAATTCCAGTTATCCAAACTGACAATTCAATTCAGAAGTCCAAATACTTATCCAAATCAGAACACAGACGAGATCCAAACATAACTCTACTTCACAACATCAGTAGATTCCAAACTTACTTCTCCTATCCAGAGATATACTCCAAACTGCTTTCGCTGCTCAATTCTGATTTGAGGTAGA
The DNA here is from genome assembly GCA_030737815.1 of Allium fistulosum. Classification (NCBI taxonomy): domain Eukaryota; kingdom Viridiplantae; phylum Streptophyta; class Magnoliopsida; order Asparagales; family Amaryllidaceae; genus Allium; species Allium fistulosum. The sequence continues at coordinate 521,688,777 of CM060902.1, forward strand.
ACACAAGCACAGACTGAACAACTTATTCCAGAAATAAGGTTCACTGATCCATAAATAAAACTCAGATACTTCATCAAAACTTGAGCTGCTTCACCAAACTCTATCTCTAGGAAACATCCTTCCACTAGACTGAACCATCGGTATCACTCCTGGAATCCAGTCGATAATAAAACTCACCCTTCAGATGCGGACAAACTTCTGACTTCTCTGAAGACATCCAGAAAAATTCTGACAACCCAAGAGAACACTCAGCAATCGCAAGTCACTTTTGCGATCAACCCATCCTAATTCCAACAGACTGTTCTCTCTTTACCAATCAGAACAGCTTACTCTTATTTATCCAATTTATCGAAGAAATGGATCCACTCTGCTGCTTCTGAACTCCACTTCAGAAAAACTGCTCATCCAGAAAACTTCCTGCCATTACAGAATACTCTGAGCTGCACTGCTGACACTGATGCTCTTATCCAAAGCTCTTCGAGAAACTCGAACTCCAAACCAAAGCAGAAACACCATGCTGAACTCAGCCACAACACCGAAGCATACACACTTCCTTAATCTTGTTCCAAAGAAAACATCTTCAGGAACATCCATCGTCACTGTATCTCATCATACAGCTACTATTACCTGAGGTATCAAGGTACCATCACTCACTTCTGCCTCATCGACAGATCCAACTCTACTCATCCACACTTCAAAGATAAACTCCGAACCATTACAGTTTCCTTCGGAGATCGATGAAATCCTTCACCACAGCAAAGTTTACTCGAGACGGTATTGGGTCTACAGTCTCGACAGATACACTTCCAACCTCAACACTCAGACTCCAACCATTGGTAGTCGTGTTACACACACCACTACCCTATCTACCTTTATAACTTATATTGGAAAACCCGAACAGGTAACCCAACAAATAGGTAGAAATATATATATTTAAAATGATACTTTTTATATAGAAATTATTTCTGGGTAAAATTATTTCATTTACCTCTTTAAAACAATATTGTGTCCGTTGGCCTGGTCCAAGTGTTTAGAGATCCCTATCAATAACGTTAGCTACTCGTATTGACCAGAATCCATATACCACTCAACCGATCAATCAACACAATATAAAATCATTTTTATATAACTAACAATTACGCGCTCTCAAGATAGACACCACTTCAGAGCCTAGGTATTCACTCAACCTACTGCTCTGATATTCACTTAACCAAAAGCTTAGGCATTCGCTCAACCTATGCTCCGATACCACTGTAACGACCACGACTTTCTCTCCATAGAAAGTCGTATCGCTAATAAGAAAGAAAGGGATAGAAAAGAGAAAAGAAGAGAAAGAAAGAACTAAACAATATCAGAATCTCACAGCGGAACGAAACAAAATATATTATATCACATAAATATTACATAGTATCATATACATCTATCAGAGTTACACAGATTACACATCATATACTAGACAGTTATAAACATCTGTCTAGTTATTACAACTCAATACAAAACAAAGATCTAAACAAGATCAACACAGCGGAAACTACTATCTATATCTACAACGCTGAAGCCTCCTGCTCCATTGCTCCTCCACAATTCGTCAAGGCTAAACCTGAATCCCTTGGCTACTCGTAAAAATTTGAGTACCCAAGAGTTTATAAAACAGAAATAAACAACTTGGGTCAGACATGGGTCTGGTGTGAGTAACAGGTTAAACTTGCTTAACTTCAAAACCTTTTGAAAGAAAAGGTATCACGTAAGACTTCCCACACATAAACATGGGTAAGTTTTTACCTTACGCTAACCAAAACATTTGATAGGAAATTCGATTGTATTATAATAGGGTCTAGGGTTTTCAAATAAATATGAAATAGCTGAAATTGTTACATTATTAAATTCCAGCATACTAGCCACAAAGTGGGTTATACAATCAAGTCCGTTGGCACTTATTGGATTTTGGATTCCATACAATGGCAGGGCTACTGGGGTACCGCCCGTCACAGTACGTGGCCTAGATCACCGTACCGAGGATCACTCCCAATCCCCTGCAACACAAGGTCGGAACATCCCTTACTGGATAATTCCCGCACAAGATACCTCACGGTTGGGATCAGCAACCGCACCACTAAGTCGAAAATAGAAAGGGACATCTAGACAGAGGTAACCTTGTCCTACTTGGGTGCTACCCACTAACCTTGCTGCACCTCCCCTGTTTTAGCCATTCCCGGTTTGTGAGGCTTGAGGTCACGATTACCTTAGAAAAGAACACATCACTTAGAATGCTCATCGTCCACCTGATGATGTTCTGAAAGCATTCAATCCATATAAGTTCGTTCCGGGTTCGAACGAAACCGAAGGCATTATCTCGTTACACTCGTTTTGGAATCACCCTCAGAGTTAACGACAATAACCCTTGCACTCTGAATCTTCATCTTCACTTGATTCACGACCTATCGTTAATTTGGATCGATGTGGTATTCGGGTCTCCAGACCTGGAAATCCGGTATACGGAAACCCGATCCCGGTCTCATCGAAATCCAAAGCGTATCTTTTAAGGCCAAGTTGTTTTAAAGGTTAAAACAATTCAATTCATTATCTTATATACACTTAGAAAGATAATTCAAAATAGATAATCAACATTATCAATATCATCAGATAATCCATATTACCACAATTCAACTAAACATCCATATCATACAGCATATATCTCATCAGAGATATCAATCAAATGCAAAGCATTCAGTATTATCATCCATCCATAAGTAATGATCTATATCATCTCTAATTAATTTAAAGTTAATTAAATTAATTACTTTTATTTTATAAATCCTTCTTACTTAAACATTAATTAATTACAAATTAATTAATTATCCTCTAATTACCTTTTTCAATTAATCATCTTTGATTAATTATCTTTTAATTACCTTCAAGTAATTTATCCTTAATTAATTACTTAAATTAATTAACCTTAACCACTTATAGTAATTAACCTTTAATTACTTCATTAATTAATTAACTATAATTAATTAAATTAATCACTATAATTAATTATATTAAACCTTAATTAATTACAAATTAATCACTTCATTTATTAATTATTTCTTAATTAATCAATCTTAATTACATCATAAATTATATTAATTAATGATCCTTAATTACAACTTAATTATTAATTACTTAATTAAATTAATTACATTAAGTAATTAACTTTAAATTAAACAACATTTATTAATCACCTTGATTAATCTTAAATCAGTAATTAACTACCCTTAATTACTTTCATTTACTAAATTAATTCTCCTTAATTAATTCCTTAATTAATCTCTTGATTAATTATTCAGAGTAATTAAACTCAAATTACTTTCCTTAATACATAACCATCAATTAATTACTTCTAGTAATTATCTTATTAGTTACTTCCCTAAATAATCTTACCTTAATAATTACATTAAGTAATTATTATCAAATCATCTCTTGATTATTATAAATTAATTAAACTTAATTAATTAATTAACTTAACTAATCAAATTAACTTCAATTAATTACAATAAGTAATTAATTCTTAATTACTTCCATTAAGTAATTCCATTTAAAACAAATTCTATAATTGATTATCTTAAATTAATTAAACTAATTAATTATCAAAATTAATCATATTAATTAATTATTTAATAATCTATGGTTAATGACTTCATTGACTATTATTTAATTACTTATCTTAAGTAATTAACTTATATTAATTATTATTAATTCCAAATTAATAAATCTTAATAACCCATTTATTAATCTCTAATTACTAAATTAATTAAGTGTTAACCATAACTTAATTAATATTTAATTACTCTATTAATTAATTCTTAACCATTAATTAATACTCTAATTTATAATCCTCAATTATAAATTAATCATTCCTAATTTATTTATCTTAATCCTAACTAAATTAGTTTAAATCTTTAATTATCTATTTAATTAATCCAAATGATTAATTAATCAAATTAAATTAATTATCTATTAAATCTCCTAATAAATTAAAAATAAACACAAGTCTTTAATTATTTTAAGATAAACTTTATTCTTATTGATAAACAAGTTATCATTTACCATTCATATTTGAAACATCCATTTCAAATCTAATTTTAAATTTCATTTTAAATTCTATATTTAAAATGAATACCAATTTATTTTTAACTAAGTTTTAAAAACCAAATTAAAAACTTTTACTTATTAAAATTCTTATCTCTTATAAAAGAAATTTAAGAAGAGTTTAAACCAAATTCCTTTTTATTTTTAAACATTTAATTAAATCTAACTACCATTTAAACCTATTTAAAACATATAAATTTATAACTTATTTATTTCATACCTTTAAGATTCAAAACTAACTTGAATCTATATAGTTAAACTTGATTTAAATTCTTACTTAAAAATTTTCTTTACAAATTTAAAACCAGTTTAAATTTTGTAAACAGACAGTTTAATAGCCTGTCAACACAAAAAGTTTCGAGCCCAGCCTATTTTGCTTCGAGTCGCAACCCTAATTCCCCCGATACTCTCACGAACAAAACCCGAGAAAACTCGAGTAGCCTCACTGTTAAAATCCCAGATTCACCAGATATCTCGATGTCACCGTGCACGTGCACCACTCTTCGACTATCGCCAGCCACCTCCGGTGACCTTCCCACATCGACAATCATCTCTGTACTATTCCACGCTCATCTGATTGTCAAAATGAATTCGAAAGCAAAATCGAGCCTGCTATCCCAAACCTGGAACAGAAAATCGAACTTCCACCAAAACCTATCAACGGCGATTCCTCCCATCTCCGGCCACCATCACCTTTGAAACTCCAGCGACGACTTCGACAACCCATCCTCCTCTAAAAACCAAAACCCCAAGTCACTCGATCAATTATATTTGTCGAATTGATCACTTCTTCTAGCCGCAGTAAAACTAGGGTTAAAAACTTCGAACACCAACCATTTCCCCCACCGTAGCCATGACCATCTACGACCAATTTTCCAGTCATCCCCATAGGCTCCTCCATCACCTCTCACAAGCCCGACCACCCTCGATCACGTGATCACCAGAAATGCTCGAAAACTTGATTTCCAGACAAACCCAAATAACTCATTCAATAGTTCATTAAAAATTGTGATTCAAGCTTTAAAAATCAGGATTTTGTATAGGGATTCACTTTATAAACTTGAATTAATAATTCAAGATATTTGAATATATCACTTATTTTATCTATTAACTGTTTTTAAGGTTTTTCCAAAGTAGTCTGCTTTGTTTAATTAAAATACAAAATTTAAAACTTACTTTACAATCAAACAAACTAATTTTGTTTGGACCTTAAGTTCTATCATCAAGAATAATCAAGCAGAAATGATTTTGGAAGTAAGGCATGAGCTTGAGAACTTAAACAGAGGTAATCTACAGGTTATCAACATTCATATATTTGTTTTTACTATAAGAGCAATGTACATATGAATATTCACACAAACATACTTTTAGATATTAACATATAACACAAGTTACTTCATCTATAAGTCATATACATCAAAACAAAAGGGGTCTCATGTTTATTGTTTCAAGTCAGAGACTTAAATCAGGATCAGGGAAGTTTTAAAACAACAGATATACTCACATCATAGATTCGCAAAGAAACTTGCACATACATATACTAGTAAATCAAACATTATTTATCACAGAATTAGACATGCATCATAATTTCCTAAGTTAATTTTAAGTAAAATGTTACTCACCAAAAATCAGAGAACAGAGAACATTTTCTGTTTCCAGGCTTGCATGTTTGATTTTGAACTTCTATTTGCCTAGTTGAATTTGAATCTAGCTGCTATGAATTTTCTCTTTGCTTTGTTGAATTTAAATTCTTGCTGTTTGATCTTTCTCTGATCTTCAGGTTGTTTGAAGAATTTGAAATTTCCTTGATCTTTCTTTTGATTTGCAATTCCAGATTTTACTTCTTCTTTTGCTTTGAATTTTAATTTCCAGGTTTTCATTTTTTTCTTTCATTGATTCGAATTGTATTTTTAGTTGAGAAAGAAGTGAAGATGAATTTTAGCTGAAAGTGAAAACAGATTTTTCTCTCTTTCATATAAATTTTTTTATTTTAATTATCAAAGAAAAATATAGCCACTTGTCCCTTTTAGTTAACTTACACATATGCTCAAAGATTTACAAGTGTCTCTAAACCATCTTTAAAAGCTTACAAGTGTAAATTCTTGTTTTTATTAATTTATTTAAGTAATACATATGTATTTATGAATTATTTATATGTATATAATGTATTTATCTTTTTATAAATAAGCTCTTAGATTTTATAATAAATATACAAATGTGAAAAACAATTCTATAGTCTTTAAAATTCATACATATTAAAAATAATACATTATACTTGTTATTTGAAAATAACATATTTTATAATTTAAACAAGAGATTATATTATCAAGAAATATTTAAAAAGAAATAAAACAAACCATTTTTGTAAATCTTATTTATTTAAACTTAAGTAAAATATATCTTAACCAATTAAAAGATTTATCTAAAGTATATTTAAAACTAAAATGTTATTTATTTAAATAACTTTGAAAAGTCCAGATTAAATTAAATATAAATTTCCAATTTATCAAAGCTTCTATTTACAATATATATAAATAAATATATATTCAAAATAGAAATATCTTATTAGATTTTAAAAGATAAAATTACAAATAAATACTTATTTAATCAGATTATTAAATTAAATTCAAATCTTATCATCAAAGGTTATCCATATCAATTTAATTATTCAACAGATTATTAAATTGATATTGTCAAAATTTCCGGGATATTACAGGATCCATACCACGCCTTTTCTGCTTGACCGGGACATACCGCGGATCAATATTCAGGGAGTGACTCGCGATATCCGGCGAGATTCCGCACATATCAGAGTGTGTCTAGGCGAAAACGTCGAGATTCGCCCGGAGAAATTCAACCAATTCCTGTTGTGTCCGTTGGCCCAGTTGAGACCCAACTTTTAGCATTCTCGAATCATCACCCTCACTGATTGGGACGTCCACAGTCAGTTCGGCAGGGGAAGCTTGATTCTCTTTAGATTAGTCTTTATCTTCGTTGTCTCTAGGGTCAAGGTCTTTATAGAATTGGTAGTGGTGCCCGGGCCGGGGCCCGGGCACTAATTGTCAATCATCAGCAAAACGGACGCGGAGAGATTCCTCTACGCCCTTTCCTTTCTCTTTGCGTTGTACTCCTCGTAATTCAGCAACATAACAGGCCCTTCCTGCTGCCTGATCTCCTTGAATGACTCCAACCCCGTGATCAGTGGGGAACTTCAGAGTCAAGCACCATGGGGCAATGGCTGCCCTGAACTCAGCAAGGGCCGGTCGGCCCAAAAACGGATTGTAAGGTGAATCAATATCTAAAACGACAAACTGCAACATCCGGACTCTCCGGCATTCTCCAACTCCCAACTCCACTGGCAGTTCCACCACTCCACTGGGTATTGTAGCACTTCCGTTGAAGCCGTGGACTCGGGACTGGCAGGGTTTCAAGTCCTTCGCTTCCATTTTCATTAATTCATAAGCCTGTTTTACCAAGACATTTACGGAACTTCCACTGTCAACCAGGATCCTCTTCATCCAAGCAGGACCTACCTGGGCGGATATGACTAGTGGATCGATCGTGGAGGCTTCAACCTTCTCAGCGTCTCGGTTTCTGAATATAATATCATCAGACATCGTTTTCTGTTGTTTGGCCGGAGCCCCGTCTTCACAATTACTGCAACATTCGAAGTCTGCATGCCTGATAGAGCTAGCATATGACTCCATTTCCCTCCAGCTTCTGTCTGCTGGGTGGGGACCACCACTTATTGTATTTATAACCAGCCTTCCGCCTGTACGAGCGGGTTCTTCCTGTCTTTCCTGATTTTGTGCACGATTTTGATTTGAGAGGCCCGCACCACCAGACTGCGATGCCCGTACAAATTGGTCTAACTTTCTCTCCCTGATCAACTTCTCAATGAGGTCCTACAAATGTCGACACTCATTGGTATTGTAGCCATAACTCTCATGAAATCTACAAAAATTCCCTGTTTGAATCTGCCTCTCCGACGATTGCTTCGGAGCAGGCTTCTTATATTGCACAATGTTGCAAGTTTGTAGGTACACGTTTTCCAATGATGTATTCAATGGCGTGTAATTATCAAACATTGGAGCCCTACATCGTGGGCCTCAATTCTGATCACTTTTCTTATCTTGACCATTGTTGCCTCTCGGCTGGGTTTGTTTGTTTTGTATATTCAACTGAACTTTTCCGGAACTCTCACCGGACTGCTTAACTGCTACGTTACTTTGTATTCCTTCAGTTCTGGGCCTCGCATCGTCCTACTTCCTAGACTGTTTTGCGTCCTCTTACCGTAAGAATTGAGCGGCTTTGGAGTAGAAACGGTCCAACGATGCAGGTGGTTTCCCAGCTAACCAATTTCCGAACTCAGAATCGGGATCGATTCCTTTGGTTAATGCCATCAAGATTGAGTTATCGTTGGGATACTAATCTCTACACATGCCACGTGGAATCTTTCTAAATAACGCCTGAGTGTCTCTCCCTTAGCTTGGGTGATGCTAGATAGGGTGTTAACGTCTTTAGGTCTAGAGACATACATACGGAACTGTTCGACAAATTTCTTAGCCAGTTGATCAAACGAAGAGATAGATCTTGGTGGCAACCTTGTAAACTACATTGTTGCGATTCCTCCCAAAGAGATGGGGAAACTTCGACATTTCACTGCATCATCAGCCCTTGCAGCGCTCATTGACCACTCATATTTCAGAATATGTTGATTGGGGTCACTACTTCCTTCGTACATTGGGAGAGTTGGCATTCTAAATCGCCGAGGGGGATCAGCGTATAATATCTCGTCTGTGAAAGGAGTATGACTACGGGAGATTCCCCAATCGTCATTGGTAAGCCCTTGACTTTCGCGAATCATCTGACGTATCATGGTTGAAATATCGGGCATAGCCACATTCTGTGCATGCTGAGCTAAGGTGTGGTCGGGTTCCACAGTGCGAGTTTGGATCGGACGTTGTCGACGGCCCATGTCTCGCCTCCTTGGCTCGGCATCTTTCGGGACGTATGGTTTAGGAGTACGCCCACGTTGCTGATTATTCGGATCTGACAGATTCCGGGTATCAACCCTTGTTTCTACCGCGGTGGTTGCAGTACGATTGTCTGTGGTATACTGTGGAACAGCACCTCCTCGTGATGAGGGCCTGGTTGGGAGGCTGGTTGACGGCCCAACCCTCAATTGTCCTACAATCAAGGCAAGTTGATATCCGGTAGCTTGTGTGTGAATCGCGTCTAGTCGCGGACGTGTAGATCTGCCGTGATAGTCATATGAAGAAGAACTTTCTGTGGACGAGTGGGAAGCATCATCTCTCCTGGTCCTCCTGCGCCTCCGGCGATTTAATTGATTAGTCAATTCTGTGTTAGCGCGCAACTGTTCAGTTAACTGTTGCCGACTTTGAGTCAGTTCCTGGAGCAACACTTGGAATAGTTAGGATAGTTAATAGTTTAGGATTATATTTTAGTTAAGTATTGATTATGTATGATAACACTATCATTATAATCACAAGTAATGTAGTCTTAGTTTCAGGGGGAGTTATATAGAGTTATATAGAGTTATTTGGTTTTTGTTGATGACAAATGGGGAGAAGTATAAATTAGGATAGTTAGGCATAGATTAAGGGGGAGTTATTAGAGTTATTAGGATAGAAGGAATATTTTATAAACAAAGGTTGTCATCATCAAAAAGGGGGAGATTGTTAGTCCCTGAGGAGTTGGTTTTGATGACAACAACCTTAGAATAGATTATAAAATATAAATACTAACATTACAAGTTTAGATATATATGTATATGCAGGATCTAACCATGCAGGTATCAAGAATGAAGACTGTACAGTATAGAGATTCAAGATATAGAGATAGAAGACTCATGAGTATCAAGAATTTCAAGAGTTCAAGTTTCCAAGATAAGTTATACAGTTAGGAATATTGTTAAAACACATAGAAAGGCACTGACATCTTAAAATCTATTTTATTCGTGGAATGGAATCCACTTCGTGCTCGTTAAAGGGATGGAACCCTAAGTAGGATGGAACCTACGAAAATCTAGTGGGACATTGTTTTGTATCCACTAATTTTAACTCAAATGATTTTACAAAATTATCTTGTTTTCAAAATGATTTCAAAACTTTCCTTTTAAAAGATTCAAAACTCTCTATCCTGATTTTAAATAATTTTAGCCTCAAAAACATCTTTATTTTCAGAGTCAAAATTACTCCTGATTTTAAACTACCTTTTCAAATAATATATTTAACTTTTATTTATACTTTGATTTAAATTATAGTTAAATAATATGTATATATTGGTCTTTATATTTGTTTGTACCAAAAATGGGCACAACACTCTTCGGAAGTTTTTGAAGAGATAAAAGTGAAGAATAAAAATTGAAAATGAGAATTATCTAACAAAAACTCCAAATAGCGGAAAGTAAATTGCGTAGAAGACAACAATTTAGAGTGGTTCGGCGTTTCGCCTACGTCCACTATGAATTTTGATGATTTTATTGCTCGATACTTGAAGATTACAATTTCTTATAATGTAGTACAACTGATTTTATGAGTTAAGTCTGAATCTAAGGTGTTATTGGTGATTTTGAGTAAATCTGGCAGAGTCTGGGCGCTCTTTAGCTCTCAAAATTGTCTGACCCCCTTTCTGAATGACCAGGGGCTCTATTTATAGGTGTGGAAGGCTGATATTTCGCCTAAATTTCGGGAGACCACTTCTGGCACATGAGGGGGCCCACGCGCCCGCCTTTCGGAAATCTGGGCCCACTTTGGGATCGATTCGAAGTCCATTCGAATCGATCAAGAAAACGTCTGATCGAGCTGAAATTTGGTGTGGACATTCTTCAACATGTGCATAAGCTTCTGTGAAAATTTCATAGCATTCGGACTTGTAGATCTCTAGATATTGCCGATTCGAAATGGTGTTTTCTGAATTGCTCGCCTCGTTCGAATCAATCACTTCGAATCAATGGCGGAGCGTGCTTCCATGATGACGTGGAGCGTGAACTTTGCATCAATCCGCTTTCTTCGCCAGTTTGATCGAGTCGTCCCGGAGACTTCGCCTCTTTGACTCGATGGATTCGAAGGCGTCAATCATGAATGGATTCGATCATAGATTTTGTTCGCATTGATCGTTATGTGCTCCAGTCGATCGATACGAAATTGTTGTAGTAGGATGGATTCGAAGCGGGGCATCTTGATGGATTCGGAAGACTTCATCCCGATGGGTTCGAACAGGACTTTGCTTGGAGGATACGAGCAATGATTAACTAATGGATACGGGGTGTGGCCACATTGATGGATCCGAACACATTGTTGTCCATGGATTCGAAGTAAAGTGTTCTAGTGGACACGAACTCGAAGCACGCGAATAACCCAACCTGTGATCGATTCGATCCTGATGGGTTCGAACAGATTAGTTCGAGCATCATTTTCCTTCTAACTTGTGTGGATCATATTTTGAGTATACGAACTCGGATTGACTTGAAACTCGGAACGTTGGCTTCCCCGGCTTTGCTTGTTATGTCTTGTTAATCATGGCTCGATCTGGACTCGGACAAAATTCATCGATATCTCTGACAAGTGATACTTTGTTTTTTAGTCAGTCCTTCGGTATCTCGGCCTTGCCAAAAGGCGGGATAACAATATTTACTTATGTATTTTAACTATATTTAAGTATATTTATAAAGTTTAAAATAATTTTAATATAAGATAGAGGTTATTTTCAAAGAAAATCAAAACACCAAAAATCCCTTTGGGATGTCGACATGCCCAAGTACCCTATGTCGACATAGTGTCAGTTGGTTTCAAAATTCAAATTTCAAAAGAAGTGTCTATTCGCCATAACTCTTCATGAATGGTCATGGCTGTTGCTCTTCTATAAATAGGGGTCAGTTTCAACGAATTTTTAATCACTTTTTTTTTGTTTTCACTCCTCTTCTTCTTCCACATTTCTTAATACAAAATCATACCATTACTCTGCCGAAATCAACATCGAATCATACTCGATTACTTCTAGTGTGATTCTCCATCACTATCTCTACAAGATCCAAGTGCTAATCTAAGTTATAGACTTTTTGTAATCAATCGAGCGAGAGAAGGTGTGATTGTAGCCCTGGAAATCAATTGGGTGAACTTGTTGCCCTGGAAATCAAGTATCTCTACCCAGAGAATTGTTATTCTGGAGGGTGTACCTCGTAGCCTTGAAACCAAGGGTTGTAATTGTTGAATTGAGTTTGAAAGAAAATCTGTACTTAGTTGTGCGGAACTGGATGTAGGGTAACTCCGAACCAGTATAAAATCCGGTGTGTTGTTTCCTTTACTGCTTTTACTTTATATTTGCATCTATGTTTGATTCTGTGTTCATATTTGTGTCTGATTAGTGCATACATTGTTAACAAATTAAGATAAACTCAAAAAGATTAACAAATTTCTTAAAACACTATTCACCCCCCTCCAGTGTTAATTCTAGCCTTAAGATCCTTAATCCGCATTTCTCACATGGCTAGGGTATGCTAGGTAGGCGGCTATGAAGTGATGTGGGTATGGGCTGAATAGTGGAGCGGTATGGTGGAAATAGTGTACGCATATTATTATATTCAAAATATTAAGCACTAAATACTTCGAAAAACTCGAACTCTAATTGAGGCATGCTCACTAGCGTTCTATATTAAATACATCTATTCCGAACTCAATGGAACTATTATAAAGACCTAATTCAATCATATGCACAAGTTAGCTTTTAAAATCGAATTATATAATATAAATTTCCCTAATTAATTTCTACGTGTTTCGAGCTCGCACGACTATACAATACGTCCAATCGTTATGAAATACGTCAGCGTATAATAACTCACTATTACGAATCCAATGAAAATGGATTCATCAAAATCCAAGACAATGCCCCGAAAGGCTATTTCCACACATTAATTAAAACGAGTTAATTCTAAAACCAGTTTAAATCTTTCTTAAATTCTAAATTAAAAGTTTAATATTATCATTCTTATTTATACTAATCCAGATAAGAATTCGAAATCACTTTATTTCATATTTAAACCAAGATTTCAATTATTTAAATAATCCCAATATTTTAATTTACTATTCCAATTAACAAAATTTACTATTCAAATAAATCCCTATATTTGAGATTTAAGCTATTTAACTTATAGAAATAATAATCCAATATTTAAAACTAAATAAATATTTCAAAATCAATTGACTAAAATTCTAGGTCGTTACATTCTCCCCTCTAAAAGAATATCATCCTCGAAATTAGCAAGTAAGAAAAATGTCCAAAACAAATTAACTTTTCAAAACCAATTAGTTGAAATAGGTTGCCAAATTCTTTTATGTTTTTAAATTCATCCATAATTACTAACTAATATCATCCTAATTTAAAATATAAAAATCAGCTTTTAGTTATCAAAAATTTCTCAAACTTCTCAAAAGATTTCTAACACCTAAAAATTTCAAAAAATTCGCTAACGTCTCCTTTGCATGATTCAATCGAAAAATCTACAATTCACCATTATGGGCCCAAACTAACAAAAGAAAAAAAAGCCAAGCGGCTCAATCATAAAACCATCAAATTCAAACAGCAATATAAACATGTATCTATTAGTCGAGCAACCAAAATTTTACTTATGAAATCAAAAGTATTGACCAGCTTTTGCTTCTATATACCTGCATCTTACTTACACATAAAATCCAACCATACATTATCTAAACATATTATGCATTTTCCAATGAAAATATTTAGTTATGATAAGCCCATAAGATGTACATATACCATCCGTATGCAATATCAAATCTTAGCGCTCGTTCGATCACATAATTTCACTTTCCGAACTGGTATCGTACATACAACCACTCTAGTGCGGACTCCAATTTAGTTCCTTGATTAGAAAGGCTATTCTCCTTGCGTAGCCATATACTATGATAGAGAACTCCAGAGTCAATCAAAAATCCGGATCAAACATTCACCGTCAAGAATCGAGTGAAAATCCTTGTTCGGATCGACGTAAATCATCTCAAAATCATGTGCCCGAATCTGGATCAAATAGTTATGCGAATAAAATAATTCTTTCAATGCTAATATCACTTAAGAACCATTCCATCACATTTTATGTTTAACAACATTTCACTCCATACTTAATTCATTTATGAACCATTTCATAAAATTTTACTTAAGTTTATTATAAAATTTTATGAAACACTTCTCATGTTATTTATCACTTCAAAACTTAAGTTCGTATTCGTTTTAAATCATATTCAATCTCATTTAACTCAATTCATTATTCAATTTCAATATTCTTTTCAATTACAGTTAATTTCATTTCAAAAATCACTTCATTTAACTTAAGTTAAATTTCATTTCAAATTTGCTTTTTTTAACATTCATACTCAACAATTTAAAATTTTGCTTTAACTTACTAATTCTCAAAATTTATAAGTTATAAAACTCTTTTTCTCATACTTTCATAAAAGGCTCAATGAAAACTTTCAAAGTTTAAACACCCTGTTCTTATTTAAAATTATTTTGAAACAATACTATAATTATTTACTTTGTATTTCAAATCATACTTTTGAATTTTAAATCAAACTAGTTTTACCAAAACAAAACTCCTATGGTAGCAATTCCCCTCTTGGAAACCTGAAAATAAACGTCGATACTGCTGCAGTCATCATCGAAATTATTTTCCAGCGACCGAAGTGAGTTTAGTGCTTTCTATCTCTTTTAAATTCTATTTAAAAATATTTCCATTCAAAAATATATTCCAAATAATATTATTATTATTTTAAAGAATTTTTTTCAAAATCAACGGGACTTAAGTTTCCAAATTCTCAGCTTTTAAATCCTTTTTATTTACAAATCATATTTATAAATTTCCCTTATATATAATTTCACTATGGTTATATAAAACCATTTCTTAACTGTTCGTCTTATTTAATTATAATAACAACTTTTATTAGAACAGAAACAAATGATAATAATCATATATTATCATTCTTTAACAACCAAACACACACTATATACTACAGTAATTTCTGAAAAATTATTCCTTTATATATAAAATATAAACAATGTAAAATTATTTCATTTACCCAATTCCGAAACAATACCATGTTTTTGCTCTGCTCAAGTATTTAGAGACCCCTATCAATAACATTAATTACTCGTATTGACCAGAACCCATAAGCCGCTCAATAGATCAACTGACACAATATAAAACATTTTTATATCACTAACAAATACGCGCTTATTACACTCAAACTCATTCTAGGGTGTTACTAACCCTATCTCTAATGAGTATCCTACCAAAGCCAAGGTTCTCGCTTTAACCTTGCACTCTCATACCAAGTGCAACAGTCGGAATTTTCAACCCTCGAAAATTGACACTAATACGTCCACTATATTACGTGCTGAGCAATCGAATGCCGGAAAACCCGACTGTTAGGCGAAAAGAAAGAAGAAAGAAGAAAGAAGGAAGAAGGGAGATGGAAAACAAATAGAATATCACAGTGGAATGAATAATATATAATATACAATAAATATTTACATAAAGAAGAAATGTAATATACATACATCAATCAGAGTATACTAACATATTTTGGCTCAGATAGTTATAACAACCCGTCCTCACAATTACTGATAAATACAACCAATACACAACATAGCGGAACACAACGAAATACGTATATACGTCTTGAGCCTCCAACTCGTCTTCTGAGCTCTAATGCATCCAAAGAAATATGTAAATATGCTCGGTCTGACCCGAGCATTATAATAAAATAACAACCGAATCAGTCTGGAAAACCAGCGTGAGAAAAATACACCCAACTGGATTTTAAAGTTATAAAAAACCTTTGAAATCAAAAGTATCTCTTAAGACCACGTCGGACATATTCACTGATGAGTTTTTACCTTAAGATAACTAAACCATTTCATATGAACTTCTCTGATACTATAATAGTGTCTAAGATACAGATACATATTAATCTTAGCCGAAATTGTTAATTAATTAAATTCCAGCATAATAGCTATCCAACTAAAACCGTAAAGGCTCGTATTGGAGAATGTATTCCATACAATGACTGGGCTACTAGGGTACCACCCGTCAAGGTGCATCTCTAGATAAGATAACACCGAGGACCTCGTTGGGATCCCCTGCCAACACAGAACCGGCCTACCACTTGACTAGTAGTACCGAATATGATCACCCCTTCATTAATGGGCCCCGAAGCATACAAGATATTATCGACTCAAGATAGGGATGATCATACCCTACTTGGGAGTAACCTACTTAGCCCTGCTGCATTTTCCCTATTTTAGTCATTCCTGGCTGATGAGGCTTGAGGCTACGTTTTACCTTTTATATAGCACTTCCCACTTGGAATGCTAACACTGCCCTCCAAGCAACAATGCAATGTCAGCATTCATCCATACAAGTTCATTCTAGGACTGAACAAAACGCTAGAGAGCTCTGTCTTCAATTCCAACATCTTCAAGATGTCTTTACTTCGAAATGCTTGAGTTGGATCGAAGTGGTTTTCGGATAACATATCCAATCCCGGTCTCTTCGAAACAACATTCATTAATTTTCAGTAAACTCAACCCGGTTCTTTAGGAAATAAATGGTCAAAGATAAGAGCAGAGATCACCTCCTAACTATTAGTGGATGGATTTCCTTATCATTTTCCTAGGAGAATGAAATGAGTAGTACAACATCATCGGAGATGAACGTTCCATATAACTCACGTGTTTCTCCTAGATATTTCCAAAGTTACATTTTGGTCCATATTTGATAGTCAGTTATTTGACTATCAACAACACACATTCATATCAGGGATTTAATTCCATATGGAAAACCAACATTGGTTAAGTACATAAGCAACCGGTAGCCTCCTTAATTTATCTTTTCATTAATTAAATCACTTTGCAAATACTTGTATCAAAATACTTTTACAAAGATTTTTCACAAATCCCTGTATTTTCAATTCTTGGAAAAGTACCCATATACTTATCTCAACGTTATAAGTATATTCATAAAACGGAGGAAGATTTCCTTTTTAAAAAATTCTAAAACCATTTATAAACTTCTTTATAAATTTTTAAAATCCATTTATATACCAATTTATAAGTATCTGAACCCATTTATAAAGCTATCTTTATACATTTCTAAAATCATTTATAACCCCTTTATAAATTCATAAAACCATTTATAAAACTCTTTTTTTATAAATCTATAAACCCATTTCTAATTTCTTTTATAAATACCTAAACCATTTATAAAACTCCCTTCACCTGGTAAATAATCTTCCTTTAAGTCTCTAAACCATTTAATAAAACTCCACATATAAACCCAACTCTATTTATAAAACCCTATTTATAAATCTTGGAAACATTTATAAATAAATAATAATCATTTACTTCAAAACACTATCATATAATAATTATTATATATAATAAACATTATAAATAAATAATTATTATTAACTTCAAAACATCTTAAAATAATAATTACAAAACATTATTAAATAAACAATAATAGTTAATCCTCAACATTATTTTAAGTAATACTAATTAATCCCCAAACATTATTAATAAATAATTTTTTTGTCAATTCCAGGCCATATTAAATATTTAAATAATTTACTTCCCAAATTATTAAAATATTAATAAATAACCTTAAAACAATATTAAATATGAATAAATAACTTTTAAAAACATTATTAACAATAAATAAATAACTTTAAAACATTGTTATATAAGAAATAATTAACCTTAAAACATTATTAAATAATAAATAATTAACTTTAAAACATTATTAACTAATAATAATTAACTTTAAAACATTCCTAAATACTTTAGAAAAGACGGATAAAAAGGTTGGGGTAAAATAGAAGTTAAATCCATTTAAAATAAAATATTCTCAAAAACTCTAATTTCATATTTTAAATCATTCTCTGTCTCAAAACCAACTCCAACTCAAATGGTAATTTATAGTATTTCAAAATACAAATTTTGAGACCAATAGTTACAAAACGCTTAACCAATATTGATATCGATTTCCTATCACTGCAGGGTTTAAGTTGGACATATAACAATGTCATAATCAATAAAGCCAACAATTAGGTTTAGTATCCAATAATTCATATGACAGGAATATTATTGAAATTAAAATCAACAATGGTGAAGAATCCTGTTGGATCCCTCCAATATGTCCCCCTACATCACAACTCATATACATACATACATATATATATATATATATATATATCAACACATATATAAATAAAATTCAATAGTAGCGAGGAATCCTATCGGATCCCTCCAACCTGTCTCCCTAAAATTTATTTCATATATTAACCACTTCCAAAAGCGATAATTCATCAAAACCAAACAACCAATAGATAACATCCAACATCTAGTCAATAATTTTATCGACTATATAACATTATTGGTTAACCAAAAAGGTGAATTAACTCACCAGCATTCCAGTTATCGCCGAGCCGTTTCTGGTTTCGTCTAGCATTCATGTTTAGCTTAAAATTTTGCAAGCTTAAATCCTAACCAATCCACTTACATTTCTTATTTTACGTCAATACGATCCTAACGTGACTGACCACGTTAAATTCCGACCCTGCTTAATCAAAATACAAATCTAGGTCGTCAATTCTGTTTCTCCATCGCGGTTTCAAAATCGCGAACAACCTATCACCGTGCTTCCTTCTTTGTCGTTCCTCCTTACTAAATACCACCATTCATCGCCTTTCATCAACCCTACAGCTAGCCTAGACCACGAGCCCCCAATGCCACTGGGCCCACCTCTTAAGCCACCGCCTGGCACCCTAATATCCCCAAAATGTCAAACGACGTCTATCACCACTTCCAGCCACCACCGACTATCTGCTGCTCCCGCATTCGCACCTAAGCTCACCCAAACCACCATCAACTCAATGGTGCCACCCTCGGCCTCTAATTCTGCCTGTAGTGCCGCCCTGAACCCACCAAACTGCCACGACTTCGCATAAAAATCATCGCCACCATACGTCAAATGAACACAATCGAGCTGTCCACATCCTTCATCTCCTCACGCCGATCATCTTCCTAGTTGAACTCGAGGCCTAATATGGCCTATGGTTGTCAAACCCAATAATGGCCGTTCGATGAGGCTGAAGAAAATTTAAAAGAAATATAACGTGAACGAATTTCTCAATTGATACGTGATTTATATAAGAGCAGAGGTATGGGTTTGGATGTTGAAACGTGGGGAAGGTATGGTATAGAATGGCTGTGAATAGTTGAAATATGGTTAGGGTATGCTAGGTAGGTGGCTATGAAGTGATGTGGGTATGGGCTTAATAGTGAAGCAGTATAGTGAAATATTGTACGCATATTATTATATTCAAAATATTCCGCACTAAACACTCCAAAAAACTCAAACTCTAATTGAGGCATGCTCACTGGCGTTCTATACTAAATACCTTATTTTAAACTCAATGGAACAATTATCGAGACCTAATTCGATCATATACAGAAGTTAGCTTTTAAAATCGAATTATATAATATAAATTCACTAATTAATTTCTACGTGTTTCAAGCTCGGACGACCATACAATATGTCTAACTCATTATTATAGATCAAATGAAATTGGTTTCATCAAAATCCGAGACAATGCCCCGGAAGGCTATTTCCATACGATAATTAAAATGAGTTATTTCTAAAACTAGTTCAAATCATTCTTAAATTCAAAATTAAAAGTTTACTATTATCATTCATATTTATACTAATCCAAATAAGATTTCGAAATCACTTTATTTCACATTTTAAACCAAGATTTCAATTATTTAAATAATCCCAATATTTTAATTTACTATTCCAATTAACAAAATTTACTATTCAAATAAATCCATATATTTGAGATTTAAGCTATTTAACTTATAGAAATAATAATTTCATATTTAAAAATTAAATATTTCAAAATCAACTGACTAAAATTCTGGGTTGTTACATATATTTTCTTTAAAAAATTAGTTTGGAAATTCTTTAAAGAGTGTGTGTGTACACGCACACACTCTTTAAAGAATTTCCAAATATATATATATATATATATATATCTTTTTTTTTAAAAAACACTATGAATTTAAGATGCACAATATTTACGCAATAGAGAATATTTCATCAATACTTAAGTGCAACATAGATTAAAATGAAACATGATAAAAAGAAGATACTGGTGCAAATACAAGGAATAAAGAAAACATGGTAATGAAGATCTTGGTAGTTTCTTTTTTTAAGGTTGATAAAGAGGATGACGATGGGCTTTCTCTAAGTTTTTCTAATACTTTCCAAAAATTTGTTCATTTTGTCAGAAAGATTTGATAATTTTTTGCTCGTGAGCACTTAAGCTTCTTTTGATTCTTTAGGAGTTTTCTTGATTCCAAATAATACTGGTGTTTGAAGTTCCTTGGCTTCAATTAATGCTTTCCAAAGAAGTGTCTTCTTGCTCTTCTTCTTCAACCTCCATCTCTTTTGCCACATCTTCCTCAATTTCTTCCTCTTCTTCTCTTGTTATTCCTTTTTATTTCTCAATAAGTGGTTCATAAGACTTAAATTTAAATAAAATGTGCATTAGATAAATGTTTCTCTTATGAAAGATTTTTGGTTTCGAAGTGGATCATCCCCTTAGATCCACTCCAAAATAAATGTGAATTCTAATCAAATACACTCCATGAAATAGTGTATGTTCATGGCCAAATATTTTCTTAGCTACAAAATTAGACCAAATCACTTGATCTCAATTTACAACACTTTTAGCAAAAATGGCAAAGCAAGCTTTAAAAACTTTTTGAGTAGGATTCTTGTTGTTTTCCATTCTTATGTAATGCTTTGTTGCATAATGAGACTTGTAAGTCTAGCCACGGTTCTAAAGTTTTTGCCTTTGAAATCCAACTCTTTCCCACTATCAAATAGATCATGAATTACTACATGAGTATTATAATATATTTCAAAATGTTGAGTTCTTAGCCATGACTTCTGCAACCACATAATTTACTGTGAAGTTAAGCATTAAAAACAAGTACTCCAAAAATTTCCTCATTTTCATCACAAAACTTTCCCATCAAATTCTCATAAATTAATTTTACCAAATTTTGGATAACAAACAAAATCGTTTTGAGAAGGAAACAAGAAATTCCATGTTCCAAAGCAAGATTTTGCAAATCATAGGAATTTAAATTATTAGACTAACAAATCAACCCAAGAAAGTATTTGCAAATTTCGCATAATCTATAAAAGCTTAAATGGAGTCATTATCGTTATAAAGCCCGTTCTTGAGTTTGAGGGTGAGTTTGGGTTTTTCCCTTGAGGAGTAGGGTTCATGTTGATGAAGATTTGAAAAATAAAGAAGTGAAGAAGTATTTTTAAAATTTGAAAATGAATATTGAGATGAAAATAGATTAAATGGATGTGAATATATAGGCAATGAATGGCTCTGTGATAGCCTAAAAGATGCCCACTTGAATTTTGAATTTGGTATAAAAGGGAGGTAAGTTTAAAGTTTCAAAATTTTGAAAATATTATCTTTTTTTGTATACATATGTCGACATAGACAAAGTGAATATGTTAACATACTCATCCTAAGAGGCGGTATTATTTTTAAAATTAAAATTATATTATTTCATCTTCCTAGGTTTGCACGATTATTCAAAAATATTGATAAAATCTGAAACCAACTACCAACAATCTACAAGCATGGAATTTTAGTATAATAAAAATAATTCTTTTTGTTTTCTTTTAAAATAATTTTTTGTTTTTCATTTAAAATAATGCATGAGTCCCTTTTATAAAATACTTTATAATTTCTATCACAAGAATGACCCATGCTTCATAAATTATATTTTAAATTCTTAATAAGTAAACATTATAAATAAAAAGAGTTTTAGAATTACCGATGTTGCCGATGCCAATAACATATCTTTTTGAAATATCACCAACACGGTTTCACCATCTATAATATTGCTCAGTATTTATAGATTTCCCATCATATGCTTTGACATATGTTCTTTAGTTTTCATCTCTCCTTTATATTTATTTCATGATTATGTACTTTAAATATAAAAAATATGCACATTTGTACCCTGTTTACTTTGGGGTCCGTGGCATTAAGTTTAGGAAAGCCAAACCTATAAAGAGTTTACGAAGCTTTAAAAATATAATTTTCAGATATATGAACTTTACTAATAAAAATATCTATATATTCTTCCTTTTTATTGTTATCCAAATTTATTGGAATTCATATATTAGTAAATTAACATGGGGGTTTTAATTTTAATTTTCTGGGTTTATGTAGAACTTAGTAGCCTTAACAAATTTGGTACTTTAAGTATCTTTTTTCTTTGGTTTAGGCTTTGAGGTACGTCCAAGTCCATGTTTATTATTGAAAGGGTTAGATGAAGATAATAAATTTTCTAAATTTTCCTTACCCTATTAAATTTGTTAATGTCCATTTTTGTTTTATTAGTATCCTTATTGCAACCAAGAATAATATTGTCTAGAGATGTAATTTTTACATTAAAACAAGTTATTTTCAATTTCATTAAATGATTACCTACTTATAAGGAAGCCGTTACATCCGAAAATTTTTAAAAAATTGGGCAGGAGTGTTATCATTAGATGCCAACGCTATCGCAAGTTAAGATGATTGAGTCATCACAAGTTGAGATGCAAAAGCCATCACAAGTTGAGACATCAAGGCTATCCCTATTTGAGATGATTAAGCCATCCCAAGTTGAAAGTGTTGAAGCCATCGCAAGTTGATGTGTCAAAGCTATCGCAAGTTGAGATGATTGAGCACATTCAAGTTGAGATGCCAAAGCCATCGCAAGTTGAGATGTCAAGGCTATTGCAATTTGAACTGATTGAGTCATCCCAAGTTGAAAATGATAAATTCATCGCAAGTTTAGGTGTTGAAGGTATAACAAGTTGAAAATAATAGGCTATCACATATTAAAATAAATATAGTTATTGCATGATGAAGTAAGTACTACCACATGTTGAGGATATAAGGCTATCACATGTTGAGGATATGGAGCTATCGCATGTTGAGGAAATAAGGTCATTGCATATTGAGGATGTGGAGCTATTGCATATTGAGGATATAAGGCTATTGCATGTTGAGGCTATGGAGCTATCACATGTTGAGGAAATAATGCCATTGCATGTTAAGGATATGGAGCTATCGCATATTAAGGATATAAGACTATTGCATGTTGTGGCTATGGAGCTATCACATGTTGGGGAAATAAGGTTATGACATGTTGAGGATATATAGCTATCACATATTGATGATATAAGGCTATGATATGTTGAGGCTATGGAGTTATCCCATATTGATGATATAAGGCTATGATATGTTGAGGCTATGGAGTTATCCCATATTGAGGAAATAAGGCCAGCGCATGTTGAGGATATAGATTTATTGCATGTTGAGAAAATAAGGTCACCGCATGTTGACGCTATGGAGTTATCGCACCTTAAGAAATCAATGCATAAAGCATTCTATATAGCCATGTGGTAGCTCGGTATTGGCTCGACCATGCCATATCATCATGGAGAGATCAAAAGAAGATTGTACCATATGCCAAATCAGTAATGTGTCACGTCAACAAAATCTCAATTGTTCACCCCCTTCAAGTGCCACTTGTCAAAGATCCAAAGGTTCGATTTCTCTAAAAATAGGCATATATCACTACTAAGAAGGGGCGAATTCTGAACAAGTCTTCTTTCTCATTTTTTATTTTGTAACCTTCAAATTATTAAGAACATCATTTTGGACATTAACAGCCGCATAAGTCAAATTGTAATTGGGACTTTGTAATTGAGGACTTGGGCATTTGATTATTTGACCATTTACTTGCTTGGCTATTGGACTATGGACATGGTTTCCCAAGGACTTTTTCCCTTGCTCGTGCACTCCAGAATCGCATGTAAGACATGAATATAAGTTAGGACCATTTTCTGGACTAACATTTTTGATGCCTTCTTTGAGAACTGAACTTAGCAAAAATTACCTATTTATCCTTATATTTTTGTGAACAATGAGATGAACAATAAAGAGAGAGAACATCCCATAACAAGAATCCTTGCATCATGCTAATCGAGGAGAATGTAACTCCTTAGTTCAACATCAAGAACATAAAACAAGGCAAATTCAAAACCTATAGCAACAACAAATGAAGAAGCTAACATCAAAGTCATGCAAATACAGCTTCAAACTATGCACCAACTAATCGAGATGTTTATCTCTCCAAAATCATCAAGGAAACCCCAAAAGACAAAAGATGATAATAGGGAAGAAGTTAAAGCTCCTCAAAGGAATAGTGATGCATCGCTCTTGAGAAGTAAAAATATCTGGAGAAGTACTTTGGAGCTCAAGAAGAAGGATGAAGTTGGAGCAACCAAATTGGCCAAAGCCCCTATTAAACATTATTTGGACTTGGAAAAAGAAGTTGAAGCCAACAATCGCTCAACTCAAAGGTAACCAAAGAACAAAAATCTCCACTTGTGTAGTTTGCTAGTTCAATTTCTCAGAAAGAATACAAACTAGGATGGAAGGACTACAGGGATGATGAAATGATGAAACATGCTTAAAGGATTTAGCAAATAAAAGGGTAGTTAGACATGAAAGGAAAAGTAATGATGGATCCTAAAGTCAATAACAACTTTAGAGAGTCCTATTTACTGAGGAGATTAAGACGGTCTCATTACCTTCGTATGTCAAAATCTTTCCAATCAAGTATGATGGATTGACTGATCTAGATGACAATTTGTTGGCTTTTGAGAGCCAAATGGATATTTACAATACCCCAGGTGTAGTAAGATGTAGATTGTTTCCCACTACTTTCTTTGATGCAGATGGAAAATAGTATCGCCACTATCGCGAGAAGACGATTTACTAATGGCAAAATTTTCATATGAATTTTAATTAACCATAATTTTGTACCTCCAAGGAGCCATCTATAGATGTAAGCATCTTATCCAATATAAAACAAAGGCCAATAAGTGGTAGAAGTAGCAAATAAAACCATTAAGAACATATTAAAAAACTATTAGGCAAGGAAAAAGGAAACTAGGTGAAAGAACTTCCTCTTATTTTATAATCCTACAAGACTCCTCAAAGACCACTATTGTTCATGACAGGGACGCGGAAGATGATCTTAAGGCTATTTAACACTAGAGGGGGGGTGAATAGTGTTTTAAGAATTTCTTTAAAACTTCTTTGATTTAAATTGATTTAACTAACTTAATGCAAATACACAATCACAGATCAAATCACAGAATCACAAACAGATGCAAATATAAATAAAAAGCAAGTAAAGGAAAGAACACACCAGGAATTTTATACTGGTTCGGTGTTACCCTACATCCAGTCCCGCACAACCCGTACGGCTTTCTATTCAATAATAATCTAGATTACAATCCCTCGATTCCAAGGCAACGAGGTACACCCTCCAGATTCTCAGGTCTCTGGGTAGAACCACTTGATTCACAGGACACAAGTTCACCCGATCGATTTCCAAGGACACGATCACACCTTTATAACCCTAAACAAGTTTCTTTGAGTACAAATGTATCTATAACTCTGATAAGCACTGAGATTCTTTGAAGAGAGTGGCAGAGAATCAAACTAGAGATATTCTGGTTTGATTCACTTAAGATTTTGGCAAAATATGGATAGGATGATTAGAAAATAAGATAAGAGAGTAAAGAGGAGAGAAAATAAAGAAAGTAGTTACTGGAAAACGTCCATAACAGTCTCTATTTATAGAGAATGAATGGATGTGTCCATTCAAAGAGGTTTAAGCGAATAGACACTTCTTTTGAAAACAACCTTTGCTATAACGGGAAGCATGTCGACATGACGAGTAAATATGATGTCGACATGGTCTAGTAAAAATGATGATTTGCTTTACTTTGAAAATGATGATTTAAAACATATGCAACTTTATTCAAATGGACTCTATGTATTTGTAGAAGGTATTTAGAAGTAGAAATACTTATGAATGTATATATGTATATATACTAAAATATATTTAAAATCAAAGTAAATAAACTAAAGTAAATATAATATTAAAATAGATTTTGAGGCTAAAATATCAAGGACAATTTTGAAATCAAAATATAACAAAATGTTAAATATGATTTTGAGGCTAAAACATTTTTGGAAATGTGAACGAAGGTTTTTCTTTTGAAAAGGAATATTTGAAAATCATTTTATAAAATAAGAGATAATTTTGAAAATCATTTTGAATCAAAATTAGTGGATAACAAAATAGGGCTACTATCCGTTCCACTAGATATTTCATGAGTTCCATCTCACTAGGGTTCCATCCCTTTAACAAGAACGAAGTGGATTCCATTCCACGAGTAAATTGGATAAAAAGGAATGATAGTGCTTTCAAGAAGTTTTAACAAATATCTAACCTAACTATATTATTTGTCTTGAACTCTTGAATATCTTGAATCTCATGAGTCTTCAATCTTGAACTCTTGATCTTTGTCTTCATCAATTTTGTCTTCTTTATTGTACAGTCTTCTTTTGTTGATACCTGCATATAGATTTCCTGCACATATATATTTTATAACACTTCTATAGTTGTTGTCATCAAAACCACTATCCTATGGACTAACATTCTCCCCCTTTTTGATGATGACAACCTTTGTTTATAAAATATTTATATTCTCCTTATAACTCCCCCTAAATCTAATAACTCCCCCTTAATCTATGCCTAACTAACCTATTTTATACTTCTCCCCCTTTGTCATCAACAAAAAAATGACACTAACTCTAAACTATATAACTCCCCCTAAAACTTATCACTCTATGACGTGTGATTATAATGATAGTGTTATCATAAATAATAAACACTTAGATCTAAAACTACGTCCTAAACCACTAACTATAAAACTTCCCCTTAAACTTAATACTAGAACAAAGTATAGTAAATGAATTGTGAAAGATATTAACTTAATTATACTATAATTATTCAATAAATATGTATAAATATATTTCAGATAATATAATCAACACATACATCAAAACCAATCATGTCAGACAAGTCAAACAAATCAATCAATTCAAACAAGTTAAACAAGTCAATCAAGTCAATAAATTAAACAAGTCAATTAAATCAATCAAATCAACCAAAAACTAATAATCCTATATTATAAGACAATACTACAAACTCCTCCTAAATAAGATACACTTGTTATGTATACATGTATGCAATATGTAGTTTGTAAAGCAGTATGAAGTGTATAACATATGCAATGTAGCATGAGATAATATGCGAAATGAAGTGCGACTTGTGATGCAAATGATTATGATATGCATTGTAATTTATGATGTAATATGCAATGAAATGTGATATGAAATATGATGCATAATGATATGTAATAAAATGATAATGAAGTAAAATAATTTGCACAATGATATGATGATATATATACTATGGTAAGAGATACTCAGACTATAAGGTAAACATGAGTGATAAATAATATATATATATGTATGTATTCATATATCAAACTATTTATTATACTTCAACCAAACAAAGGTAAAACACACCAATTACTAAACCTAAGTTAAGGAAACTAATGAATGAGACAGAAAGAGTTGTAAAGACAATAGTTTAAAGGTAATAAATGGTATTAAAACTGTAACATAATCGTGAAAGGTAGTAATCAAACTTAATATCAAAATTAAATTGATAAGAAATATGGACCTAAACTATATATATATATATATATATATGATCAAATATAAAAAATTAATAGCCTACTTAAATAATTATTTTAACTTGATTGTTTTTATTTTATTTTTATTTTTTAAGAATCCAAACTTCCATGTTTATAAAATACTTAACTTACTAATTAAAACCTTTATATTAAATTTTTATTGACTAAAATATTTAGAAACATGTTTAAACATCTTTTTAAAAAATAATATCATAATGAAATATTAAAAATAACAAAGATTAAAAAAACTAAAATAAACATGTGTTATATTAAGGCCTTTTTCATTTAAATTTTAATTAATTACTAAAGAATATCTAAACATTAATTTTAAATATTCTAATATAAGTTAGAAAATAACTCTAAAAAGAATAGAGAAAAGTACTTAGTTTAAATATCATGTTTTTTTTATAATTTAAAATTTCAAACAGAAAAGACAGCATTTACAAAATGCTATAAAAGGTTTTTGCAATGAAATATATTCAAAACATTATAAAATAGAAACTGTAGCTTTTACCAAATGCTGTGTAAAGTTTCTGAAACTCTACAGCGTTTCAAAGCACAAAAATGCTATAAAAATGAATTTGCAGTGCTTACAAAACATTACAGAAGAAAAGAAGCATTTTAGAAATGCTATCTAAAATTCCGGTCATGTGATGTGGTGCAATCTTATTAATTGAAGAAATATATAAATAGAGCCTTATTTTAACATTCTAAATTCATTCTACTAATTTCTTAAAAATATAAAATTAGTGTCTTAAAAGAAATAGAGTATGAGAAGTAAAAATAACATTAGAAAAGTTGAAATCATGAATGAATGTATGCTTTTCTACTTAGTATAGTTGTAATAAATTAGTTGTAGATTTTATTTGAAAGAAAACACATTTTAAAAGATTTTTTTTTTAAAAAAAAAATTAGACTTGTATAACGATATTTATACTATGGTGTGTTGATATATGGATCAAAATATCAAAACTTATAAAAGAGATAAATTTCTATACCTAACTAAGTGCATAGATATATATTTCTAAATGCAACAATAAAGATGAAATAATAGTAAAGCGTACCAATTTTTGCATTCCATCTTTCTAACTTTGTTGTTCCTCCATTGTTGTGAACCACACATTTATATCTTTCTGAATTTGACGACGAGATATGTTCTATTGCGACGGGCTCGTTTTTCTGATCAGCGTAGTATATTCATTTGCTGAATTTGAAGACCGTATGAGAAAGATACAGATGATTTAGTAATTTGACCAACTTGGCGCCAAAACTTTGAATTCGAATTTTGAATGAATGGACACTTCAACCACTATAAATAAGCCCAACGGTCACCACTTTTCATAAAAATTCCTCCTCTTCATCTTCTTCCCGTTTTTCTATATACTATCAAACTTCTAGAAGGCATATCTCCTTCGTTTCTTAACGGAATTGGATGAAAGAGGAAGGCAAGGGCTACGATCTAGTTATAGTTTGGTGTCGAATTTGGATGGTATTGTGATGCAACAGGCCGAACAGTAGAAGAAATGTTGAAGATCCCGTACACAGTTTTTCAGTTTTGGATAGCCAACTTCAAACTTTCATATCTCACTCAATTTTGATCGGAATTTGATGATCCACCCATCAAAATGACCACGAGAACAAGAACTACAATCTGAAAAGGAGTGGGAACAAAATATTCAAATCTCTGGATGAATTTTGAAGAATATCTTTGACGGATTTGCCTTCTTCTTCTCTTTGTTCACCAAAACTTCATTTGACCATAACTTGGTCATTTCTTGACGGATTCTCACGAAACCAGTGACATTGCGAAGCAGATAGAGAGAAGTACAGTATCAAATCAAGTTGTAGATGAGAACCCAAAGTTTTGAATTGATCTGGTACCCATTTCTTTGTCAATTTCCATTATATATCCATTTGTACATAACTCTTCTCCTGCAAAACAAGATAACTATTTAAAGAATCAAGTGACTTTTCAAAATAACTAAATATAATTTTAAACAACAATATCATGATGATTCTGTGACATATTCATATGAAAACAGTGTTAATAATTTATTTTTTTAAAATTGCCATTTTAAAAATTTTCAAAATTCAGATTATGAAACTTTTGAAAACCTTGCTCTGATACCAAATGACAGGGATGCGGAAGATGATCTTAAGGCTATTTAACACTAGAGGGGGGGTGAATAGTGTTTTAAGAATTTCTTTAAAACTTCTTTGATTTAAATTGATTTAACTAACTTAATGCAAATACACAATCACAGATCAAATCATAGAATCACAAACAGATGCAAATATAAATAAAAAGCAAGTAAAGGAAAGAACACACCAGGAATTTTATACTGGTTCGGTGTTACCCTACATCCAGTCCCGCACAACCCGTACGGCTTTCTATTCAATAATAATCTAGATTACAATCCCTCGATTCCAAGGCAACGAGGTACACCCTCCAGATTCTCAGGTCTCTGGGTAGAACCACTTGATTCACAGGACACAAGTTCACCCGATCGATTTCCAAGGACACGATCACACCTTTATAACCCTAAACAAGTTTCTTTGAGTACAAATGTATCTATAACTCTGATAAGCACTGAGATTCTTTGAAGAGAGTGGCAGAGAATCAAACTAGAGATATTCTGGTTTGATTCACTTAAGATTTCGGCAGAATATGGATAGGATGATTAGAAAATAAGATAAGAGAGTAAAGAGGAGAGAAAATAAAGAAAGTAGTTACTGGAAAACGTCCATAACAGTCTCTATTTATAGAGAATGAATGGATGTGTCCATTCAAAGAGGTTTAAGCGAATAGACACTTCTTTTGAAAACAACCTTTGCTATAACGGGAAGCATGTCGACATGACGAGTAAATATGATGTCGACATGGTCTAGTAAAAATGATGATTTGCTTTACTTTGAAAATGATGATTTAAAACATATACAACTTTATTCAAATGGACTCTATGTATTTGTAGAAGGTATTTAGAAGTAGAAATACTTATGAATGTATATATGTATATATACTAAAATATATTTAAAATCAAAGTAAATAAACTAAAGTAAATATAATATTAAAATAGATTTTGAGGCTAAAATATCAAGGACAATTTTGAAATCAAAATATAACAAAATGTTAAATATGATTTTGAGGCTAAAACATTTTTGGAAATGTGAACGAAGGTTTTTCTTTTGAAAAGGAATATTTGAAAATCATTTTATAAAACAAGAGATAATTTTGAAAATCATTTTGAATCAAAATTAGTGGATAACAAAATAGGGCTACTATCCGTTCCACTAGATATTTCGTGAGTTCCATCTCACTAGGGTTCCATCCCTTTAACAAGAACGAAGTGGATTCCATTCCACGAGTAAATTGGATAAAAAAGAATGATAGTGCTTTCAAGAAGTTTTAACAAATATCTAACCTAACTATATTATTTGTCTTGAACTCTTGAATATCTTGAATCTCATGAGTCTTCAATCTTGAACTCTTGATCTTTGTCTTCATCAATTTTGTCTTCTTTACTGTACAGTCTTCTTTTGTTGATACCTGCATATAGATTTCCTGCACATATATATTTTATAACACTTCTATAGTTGTTGTCATCAAAACCACTATCCTATGGACTAACAGTTCAGACCTCAGATTTTTTAACATATGGATTTAAGGCAGTGCTACCAGTAGAGATTGAAGTTGCATTATACAGAAGAATTGCATATGTCTATGAGCCAAACCAATAATCGAAGAAGGAAACTCTAGACTTGATCAATAAACTAAGGGATCATGCCACATTGTGAATGGTAGAATATCATTCCAAATATTATAGTTTAAAAGTAAGAGAGAGAGCATTTCAAAAAGAAGATCTATTACTTAGGAGGGTAATGGAAAATACCAAGAATCCAAAGGACGGTTCCCTATGGCCAAATTGGGAAGGGCCCCTGGCTATTCATAAAGTAATACCTCAAGGAACTTACTGACTAAGTAGACCATATGGAAATGTAGTAGCAAGAATGTGGAACGTTGAACATTTGAGACCCTATTTCACTATATTGGGTGAATAAAAGTTGATTACTAAAGATTCATTCCTTGACAAGCATCTGCAAAAGTTTTATTTTTTTTTAAAGAAGAATAGATTTCCAAAAATAAAAACCTTTTTGGAAAAAAGTTTTCTATGATCTTTAAAATGATTTTGAATAATTCTTAGCCCCTGGACTGACATCCATATGTTGAATGAAACTCCTTACCTGACAAGGTCCACGAGATTCTTTGAGCAGAAGCACACCTCATGTCCATCAGAGGACAAAAGCCAAAGCAACAATCCAAGAGCTATAGTCAATTAAGCCCTAGTCTCATCTTCGAGCCTAGATAAAGCCACCAACCAAAGAGCGATAGTTAAAATAAGCCTTTGGTCCTACCTTTGGGCCTGGCCAAAGCAACCATCCAAGGAAGATGGTTAATTAAGCCTTTAGTCCTGCCTTAGAGCATGGCTAAAGCAACCATCCGAAGAGTGGTGTTCAAACTAAGCATTTGGTCCCGCTTTCAAACTTGGCAAAAGCAATCAATTCAACCAAGGGAGATGGTCAATTAAGCCTTTAGTCTCGCCTTTGAGTCTGGCTAAAGCAACCACCAAAGAGTGATGGTTAAATTAAGCCATTGGTCCTACCTTTGGGTCTGGCCAAAGCAACCATCCAAGGGAGATGATCAATTAAGTCTTTAGTCCTGCCTCTGAGCCTTGATAAAGAAACCACCCAAAGAGTGGTGGTCAAATTAAGCCTTTGGTCCCACCTTTGGGCTTGGCCAAAGCAACTATCCAAGGGAGATGATCAATCAAGCCATTAGTCTCGCCTCTAAGCCTGGCTAACGCAACCAACCAAAGAGTGGTGGCTAAATAAAAACCTTTGGTCTAATCTTCAAGTTCGTCTGAGGCAACCATCCTAAAGGTATTGGATAAAGGAGCAATTATCAAATAGAAAAGAGATATTCAATCAAGAGTTGTCGAAAGACTATACCTACAAAAGAAGGAACTTGAAAAACAAACTTAAGGAAGAAGCTTACTTAAGCTAAAGCATAATTATACTTCTATAGGGGCATGTACTACACCTTGTATTTTTTTCAAAAATTAGGTAGGAATGTTGCTACCAAATGTCAAAGCTATCGCAAATTGAGATGAATGAGCCATCACAAGTTGAGATGCCAAAGCCATCGCAAGTGAAGATGTCAAGGCTGTCACGAGTTGAGATGATTGAGCCATCCCAAGTTGTAAATGTTGAAGCCATCACAAGTTGAGGTGTCCAAGCTATCGCAAGTTGAGAAGACCGAGCCATTGTAAGTTGAGATGCCAAAGCCATCGCAAGTTGAGATGCCAAAGCCATCGCAAGTTGAGATGATTGAGCTATCCCAAGTGGAAAATGATGAAGGCATCGCAAGTTGATATTTTGAAGCTATCGCAAGTTAGGCTATCTCGTATTAAGAACACCAGAGCTATCACATGTTGAAGGAAGTACTATCACATGTTGAGGATATAAGGCTATCACATGTTGAGGTTGTAGAGCTATCGCATGTTGAGGAAACAAGGCCATCGCATGCTGAGGAGAGCCAATGTTGAGGAAGCTATTGCATGTTGAAGCCATGGAGCTATCGAATGTTGAGGAAATAAGGCTATCGCATGTTGAGGAAATTGAGCTATTGCATGTTAAGGAAATAAGACCATCGCATGTTGAAGCCATGAAGCTATTACACTTCAAGAAATCAGTGCATAAAGCACTCCATATAGCTACGTGGTAGCTTTGATTGGCCTGATCATGCTACATCGTCATGGAGTGATCAAAAGCAAATCGTGCCACATGTCAAATTAGTAATGTACCATGTCAGCAAAATCTCAAACGTTCATCCCCTACAAGTGCCATGTGTCGAAGATCCAGAGGTCCAATTTCTCTATAAATAGGCATGTATTCCTTACTAAGAAGGAGCGAATTCCAAACTAGTATTTTTTTTTCTTCATCATTTGCATTTTGCAACCTTCAAATTAATAAGAACTTGATTTAGAGACATTAATCGATAGTCACCTAGGTCAAATTGTAATTGAGACTTTGTAATTGTGGACTTGGACATTCGACTACTTGCATATTTACTTACTTGACTGTTGGACCATGAACATGCTTGCCCAAGGACATGCTCCCTTACCCAAGCACTCTTGAACTGTCTATCCTACATAGGACTTAAATGTAGGTTACGACCAGTTTCTCGACTAACAGATTCATTTTCACATTCAAGTTCGCTCGAAATTTCCAATTTTAGATCCTTTTCATCATTAACTTCATTGCGTCTATCAATCTCATCTTATAGACAATGTTTTTCTTCGGTTAGCATTTCACTGAACATTTTTAATCTATCCATCTCTTCCAAAATATTTTTATACTTATTTCTAAGTTTCTTATAGCCTTTTTACATATCATTTAAAACTTTCATAATTTATTCATTATAATCTCATAATGATTGTCATCTGCCATGAAGCACATGTTTCCATTTTCTATCTTTGGCTCACCGTCGCTTGATGATGTATCTAAACGTCCCATGTAGCATTGAAAGCCCGCTTCCTCTTCATGTTGAATGCGTCAGTATTTGGATAATGCTTTTATTTCTTCATATTAGGAAAATCTTTTTCAGACCGGTTCTATCACATCAAAATACTTAATAACATTTCTGTTCTCAGAATTATCTATATAATCATTAGCTTTCCAAAACTTATTCTTTTTCAGTAATTTCTTCAAATTTTTGGTCATGAAAATGATTTCCTTCTCATCATCATTTGAATCATGATTTTCGTTTGTTGTATTGAATGCTAGTGACTTTTTCTCATTTGCTTGACTTTCTTTCTTTCTTGCAATTGTACTTCATAGGACATAAGATTTCCAACTATTTCTTCTACCTTCATGGTACTAATATCATTTTCTTATTCTATGGCCATAGTATTTTGATACCATCCACTAAAAAGTGCATTTAAGATCTTACTAACTTGGTCTTCTTTAGAAAAGTATTTTCTAGTGGTACCACTACATGTAAAATATTCTGAAATCTAGCATATAAATTAGATGTCAACTAAGTCTATTTTATTTTAAAATTTGGAAATTGATTAGTCAACATGTATATTCTAGTCTGTTTAACTTTACTTATGCCTTCATGTATTACATGTAGAGTCCTCCAAATTTCATATGCACTTTTATAAATCGACACTATATTAAACTCATTTGTATCCAAGGCACATCATATAATATTCATAGCCTTCGAATTATTGAGTGCTTGTGTCTTTTCTTAGGTGGCCTATTACGCATAATTATTTGGGGCTCAATGTAATCAGTTTGTGTGAAATACCAAATATTTAATTCGCTTGACTATAGATATATTGTCATTCTAAATATACTATCATTCGATAGGACCATTATGCATAGTTACTACCATTAAAAAGTAGAGGCCTAGTAGTAGATTAACCTCCATAAAAGTTTTAAAAAGTATGTTACTAGTATTACTAGTCATTTATCCTTTTCAAAAATTCAAATTATGAATCTTTTAAAAATCGTGTACTCTGGTACCAACCGTGGGTTATGGAATACCAAACACACTTGTGCGAAATGAATCTTAATGCATTAATACACAAAAGGATGGTGAATAGTATATATAAACTATTTAAAAATCGACTTGCAAATTTATAAGTTATCTACTTGAGTAAGTAATAAAACCAAAAATATATGCCTATAATCAAATTATAAATGCAAAGTAAAATAAAAATAAAAGAGTAAAAGATAGTAGAATTTTTATGCTGGATATCCAATCCTACATACTGTTCTGTACTCATCGTATAGAATTTCACTGTTATTTCCTTGCTTTTCACAGGTGGCAAGAACTTATTTAAAGTCTTACAATTCCATAGATGGTATAATGCACATTTTCTCTTGACTTTCCACTCGTGGCGAGAACACGATTTTGTTACAATAGTAAAATAGGCAAGTAGTTGTATATCCAATACAAAATCTTAAAGTTTTGATACGATGATCCTATAGACTTCAAATAACAATTTTTTTTAAATCAATGAGGATTATGATGAGATCAGAGAGAGAAACTAAGAATTCAATAATAAACTCTTTGGTTTTTTTGGTTTACAAATCCTTGAAGAATATGAAAGAATGCAAGTGGATTTGCAACGAGAGTGGATGTGTATTAAGGAATTTTTCTCACAAAAGTAT
Source organism: Allium fistulosum (assembly GCA_030737815.1). Lineage (NCBI taxonomy): Eukaryota > Viridiplantae > Streptophyta > Magnoliopsida > Asparagales > Amaryllidaceae > Allium > Allium fistulosum. The sequence goes on from CM060902.1 coordinate 521,724,955, forward strand.
AAGAGTGTAAGCGTAAGTGATAATCGAGAAATTATTGACCAAATTCATTTTCCGGATCTCTTAAATAGAAGATGAAAGGATGTCTCTATTTGTGAAGAGCTAGGGCCAAATTCTTTCATCTGAATTTTGAAAAACAAAATGTCACTGTATGCTAACATACCCTAGTGTATTTTTTTCTTTTCCAAAATTTTAGTTGAGACTTTCAAGCATTAGAACTCAGAATGTATGTTTATATGAATATGTTTGGAGATGAAATAGAGTTAAATGAAAGAAAATTTTCAAAAGACACTGCTATGGGGTCTTTAACATAAATTCTAAAGAACCCCAAGTCCTTTTCACATGTCCTAGTATATTGTAAAAATTAGCAAATTTCTCCCAAAATTTAGCGTCCTTCATATTCATACCCGTTATGTTATTCATTGCAACTCAAACCAAAGCTTTTGTGAAATATGAATAATGTCCTATAGTAAGTCTAACTTGCTTCCTTGATCCATCTACATCATCTTTACCATCGACTTCGATCTCCTCAATTCCAACAATAACATCTTTACCAATAAGATTTTTCCTACTCCCTTGACCAAGCAAACCTCTTAGAGATCCCCGCTTATTTTTTCTTTTTCCAGATTTCAAGACGAATTGGTATTTGGGATTTTCGCACCTCTTCGTCGTTGTCTCTTGAATCTTCCTCACCCCTTCAGCTTCTTCGACTTGCTCGACTTCCTTTTCGTCTTCATCAGAATTTTCTTTAAATTCAACGTCATTTGCTTTAAAGCAATACGCATCGCAACAATTTGTCTGCTCAAGTTTTGCGTAACATTTCCATCGTGTATAGCTAATTCTTAAGCATTAATTTATGCGGTTGGAGATCTCATTTTATGTCAAAAGAGACTTTAATGAAGCTTGGTCTTGAAACTGAGTGAGATTTTATTGTTGTTGAGACATAATATGGTGTCAATACGATTGTTGTTGATACACGAGTTGAGGGTAATACAGTTGTTGTTGTTGATGCATGATTTGACTTTGCGTAGGTCGGAAAAATACTATCGAATTGGTTGAATATTTAAGAGTGATGGTTGAGAAATTCCGTAGCCATATTGATGCATCTACCGTATGAATTGATTGATATTGGTTGAGAGGGTGTATGTGTTGATATTAAGAAGTGGGATGCGATATGTTCATTGGTTGTGTTTAGGTAGACATAACATTGGATTTTTCATCAGCGGGTTTTTTGTTATTGTTTTTTTTCAAAGAATGACTGGTTGTTTGGTAGAAATTTATGTAGTGTAAGGTTGTGTACTACAAGATTGAGTATTATAAGAAGATTGATTGTATGTTGAATTAAGAGTTAGTAGATTGATTTATAATGAAGAACAAAAGCTACTAGTTAAAACTGTATCTTGCTATTTTATTTCAAAATGAGAAAAAGGACAAACATACTATCGTTTTATTAATAAGTCCAAGTCAAGTCGATCGATTTATCGGTTACTATTTTTTTTCGTGTCTGTTTTAGAAAAATGAACAAGATTAGAAAGATCGTGTTATATATAAGTGCGTGTGTATATATATATTGTTTATTTTTTTAAAAAAATTTTGTGAAAAAAAAGCAAATACATAAAAATAGAGTAAATAATCATGTGAATGTGCAGTAAAAAAAAAGCATACCGAATATGGTCCATAAATTCTTGGTTGACTTTTCACAGTTGAAATATGTAATTAAGGAAATTACATGGACTCACGTTGAAAACACACCATTTATTAACTCACTTCACTTCTCTTTCTTTCCCACTCACATCAGTAATCTCCTTCACTCAACTCCACTATTTTTTCTCACATTTTAAATATTCGAAAATACAGCAATAATTAAATGCAAATCTAAAATATCGATCAAAATGGGATGTTTACAATCCAAAACAGCCAACATCCATTCCCCTGAAAACGAACCCATAGTCCAAGAATCTAAACCAGATCTACGTATTTTCATTTTCACTGATTTTGAACTTTTTTTTAATATTTTTTTTTGCTACTTTTTGCTGATTTTATATGATATTATGCTATTGTAGAGAATGGAGAAGCAGTGGATCAAGAACAAGTGCCTGCTTTTAAAGAGTTTGGTTTATCGGAGCTCCGAATAGCAACAAAAGGGTTCAGTTCGGATCTTATAGTTTCGGAAAGTGGTGAGAAAGCTCCGAATATAGTGTTTAAAGGCAAGCTTGATAATGGTAAAATTGTTGCTGTCAAAAGATTTTCTAGACAGTCTTGGCCTGATGCACAACAGTTTGTGGTAAGAAATTTTACAAGTTCAGGGTTTTATATTTACGTTCTTGAATTTTTTTTATTTGTGCATGCTGTTGTTTTGGTTTGCATGTAAAGTGTGGGATTTAGGAGTACAATGCGATGATCTTTTTGTTGGTATAATTGGGACAGTTAATTAGAAAGCCAGTAGTAATCGAAATGGAACAGACAAAAGTTTATAACTTTTTTTAAAATCCAAGTCTAATTTGGTTATGAAACTTTTTGAAACTTTATGATTTGTGGAAAATGATAAGAGCTAAATTTCATAACTTTAACTTCAAGTAATTATAAACTAGTTATAAATCAGAAGAAAAAATTGTTCCAGAAACGCCAGTGGAGAAGCTGCCTTTAAAAGCTAAAGCAGGTGGAGCACATTATTTTCAAAGATGCTCTAATTTGGACATAAGACAGAAACAATGATATTAAAAAACGTGACATTATTGTTTGGCGTATCAATAAATCAAGCTTCTACTTTCTATTAATTTTGTTAGTCTTGCATTTCTCAATGTATTTCTATTTCTAACTTAGTAATGTTTAGAATGCAATGATAACTTCTACTTATGGCTTTATGTTATTGCTGTAGTCGGAAGCAGCTGGTGTAGGAAAGTTACGCCACAGGAGAATTGTGAATTTAATTGGTTGCTGCGCTGAGGGTGATGAAAGACTTCTTGTTGCTGAATTCATGCCAAATGACACGTTATCGAAACATCTTTTCCATTGTAAGTAATCATTCTCTCAAATTCAATTATCTTTCTTTGCACTGATGCTATCATCATTATCATTCATTCAATGCACAAGGCTCATGCTTCAGGTTTGGAGAGAACAAGTTGTATGCAGTTTAACTTCCATTACGATGAGTCTATTTCCGTAACTTGATTAATAAACCAAGCACCCATAAAAACTGAGTTCAACAACACATGAATAGAAACACGCAGTAAGCTTGCATATTCAAAGCAAATTGTGTTGCATATAACATATAATTTACTGTATGTTTATAATGTGGGATGTTCAACTGATTAATATAGATTAAATATCGATCACTAAGACGATAATGTAACCAATTAGTAATTGTTATGTATGATTGTGCAGAGCACTCGTTATCAATTAGTAATGCTGTTGTTTGGTGTTATTAATTAATTGTGTTATTATTCAGTCAAAAAACCGAAGTAGAATTGATTTGCTGTGGCCAAATAATATGGTACATACATTGGTTTTATCCTCTTATTATTTAAAGTTTAAACTATTTGTGGTAGCTTAGTCAAACTTTATGTCTGGACCATGAAGTTAATCTTTGTTTATATCTAACATGGGACCATGATGTACATTCTTTGTTTTGCTCTGGCTCACCGTAAGTCACAACTTATATGCATTTAGGAACCAGTTGAATAATTCCAGCAAGTACAGAAATCTTATCAATAAGAATAAGATAAAATTATGCTTTTAGCAAAAAGTTGCATTTTTCCTAGTTGCACAAATAAGATAGAGTAATGCCTATGATCGATATATTGAATATATTCCTTTGTATTGGTTATCAAACCAACCCAGCCGTGACCCCTTTCTCCTAAAACCTCATGTAGTAGGGTGCCTTTTGCACTGGGTTTTCCATTTAACATTCTCAGTTGTTTTTTAGTTACATAATCTTTCAGTTTTAAAAATAAAAATTCTTAAAATTTATTACACTTAATCAGAATTATTTATGTTGGAGTGTAGTTTCAAAATTTTGAAGAAAAAGTTTGTATTTCAAGATTTTTTTAATAATAATATTAGCTTTCCAAATCGTTCAGTCAGTCAAATTCTTTATGTTATATGGCATTGATAATTTAAGGTTTCTTTCTAACTAATTTTGGTCTTCAAGTTGTTTTTAGTAATGTACTCCTATTCAAATATTATAAATTGAATTTTGTATTGCACTTACAAATGCCCTAGTTTAGTGCAAAATATAAATTATCTCAGAATGAATCTTAGTCTTGACTCTTGAAACACCTTTAATATTCATTTGCTTTAGACAGCTGTTATTAACTTGTAAAGCCGGCATGTTTAAGTTTTTACTAAATTATTTGTGTTTTATGACTGAGGATTCAAATTCATCTTTTATATGAACTCTATCCTTTTCTACGATTCCTCTAGTAATGCAATTTGATTGTAATTGACAGGGGACAAGCAACCATTACCATGGGAAATGAGAGTAAGGATTGCATATTACATAGCACAAGCACTTGATCATTGTAATACCGAAAACCGCAAAATATATCATGACTTGAATGCTTACAGAGTTCTTTTTGATGAGGTACTCACTAATCATATACAAGTTGAGAACATTAACTCACATTTTCACAAGTTTAATACTCAACGGGTTTTTTCTCCTTGTTCCACACAAACGTGTATCATTTTTTCTGTACTTCCAACCTTGTTTATACATCACATATACTAGATGGTTCCTTGCATAATATCCAAATAACGATCAAGGCATGGTGTATGCAAGAACAATGGCCACCTTTTTTTAAAAACAGTTATTATGTATACCTAAAAAATAAAAAACAAGACCTCTAACTAATCAAATTAGGTGTGTTGCCGATTACTTTGTATTGTTTTAAGATATAAGGTATAATTATCATAGTTGAAACAGCATATTTTTATACCTAATACACACTTCATTGTTATATTATCTCTACATTTCGGGTCATAATTCTGTATTTTTTTTAATGAATTAGGATGGTGATCCTCGTCTATCTAGCTTCGGTCTGATGAAAAACAGCAGGGATGGGAAAAGTTATAGTACTAACTTAGCTTACACCCCACCAGAGTTTTTGCGAACAGGTTAGTTACTGTTCAAAGGTTGTTAGATAATTGGGGTTGTCATTTTGAAGCTTTACATATTTATTTGTGGGCACAATAAAAATACAAATAACTGATTTTATATACTCAAAAGGTAAAAAATGTTGTTAAGGCACTAATTAGTATATGTAATTTAAAAGAAAAGAAGAGGAGGTGAAAAGGAAGGAAGAAATAACAATTGAGTAGAGATTTTTTTATCAATTTTCTTGTCCATTAAGCAAGGACTTCACATATACAGAGTCATTATCTAATATATAAAGGAAAATGCATAACTAATCCACTCATAATATGACAACACACCACACTAAAGAAATTTGCTTAACTAATTGCTTCTTTTATCTCTAGATTTTTGTACATTAATCTAGAAGTTTGTGAGGAATTCTCCTGGTTCTCTTGGACCTTGTCATTGCCTCTTGTGGCCCATATCCGTATTTGTGTGCACTATATCCGAATCCATGTGCACCATGACCATATCAAATGCAATTTAGCATAACATGCTTTTCTGATAAACAATTGTTAATATTACAACAGTATTCACAGCTCGCTAGAAAATATTGATAAATTCCTTCGGGCATGTAATGATAGAAAATCGAAGCATGATAATTATCAATTTATATAACCTTGAGTTTTTGCTTGAACCAAGGCAGTTCCCAATATCAGACAACAGTGAAACACTCGTTTACTTAAACCAACGATAGACTAGCAGTTATTCGACAGGCCTAAATAGCTTCTCCATAGAAGCACTTCCAATTAATTTATAGTTACTAATGTATAACTTGCACGATGTGCACACTAATGCACATGATGTAAAGATGCGATATAATATGAAAAAAAATGAAAAGATGTTTATGTAACATTGGCATCACATTGGCGAATCATATGTAATCAATTATCTTTATTAACAAGTAGAAGTAGATAAAATAAAGAGTAGTATAAAAGTGTGTAAAATAGACTCGAATATAGTTGTACTACATCAAGTACCAAATAAAGTTGACTTCATCACACAAATCTAATCTTTTTTAGCCAAATATGGTTTGGGGAAACAGTCAATCGTCCAAATACTTAAGAAAGATAGTGCATCATATGTTTTAATCTCTTCTCTTAAACACTTTATGGCAAATAAGCTGGTACTAGATTTAGTGTAATCTTGTGCAGGCAGAGTCATTCCAGAGAGCGTTATATACAGTTATGGAACAGTGCTATTGGATTTATTGAGCGGGAAACATATTCCACCAAGTCATGTATGTTTCTCTCTTTAAGAAAAAAATAAATTAAAATGATTGTTCTCTCCCTATATGATTACTACTATTTGACATCTGCATATTGTACCCATACATTAGAACACGCTTTGTATTCTTGGTGATAACTTTGATACAAGCTATAAAGATTATACATTGCAGGCATTAGACATGATAAGGGGGAAAAACATATTACTTCTGATGGATTCTTCTTTAGAGGGACAATATACAGATGAAGATGCTTCAAAGTTGATTGATCTTGCTTCGAAATGCTTGCAGTTTGAAGCAAGAGATCGCCCCAATTCTAAATTTCTCTTATCTGCTGTGGCTTCTCTTCAAAAGCAGAAAGAGGTACCTTTGTAGCTATGTCAAAATATGCAATGTTTTATTTTCTTATTATAATTCGTGCGTCTGTCAGGTGGCATCACATGTACTAATGGGTTTATCTAAAGCTCCCGTTGCACTGCCAACAACACTCTCTCCACTTGGAAAAGCATGTGCACGAATGGATCTCACTGCTGTACATGACATATTACTCAAAACAGGTTACAAGGATGAGGAAGGTGCAGAAAATGAGGTGACTTTTTTCCTTCCTTTGTTTTCTCTCTTTGTCTTTGTGTCAATTCATGGATGAATTTTAAATATTTTATAAACATGGTGTGCTTTTTTGCTCCATATGTTTTAGTTGTAAATAAGTTTTAAACACCTAGAACTAACATTGTGCTTGTTAGGGTTTTTTTTCTAGGATCTCTACACAGTTAGATTTTAGAAGAGATATGAAGTTAAAAAAAAAAGGTTTTTTCCTCCAAACAAAATCTTTATTAATTCACCAAAAGATTCCAAGAAAAACCTAAAAATTAAGAATCAATCTCAATACCAAAACCCTTAGTAAAAAATAACTCTCCTAACATACATATTTGTACCTATTACCAACCAATAGAAACGTAGCGATATATTTGCTAATATATCTCTCATAATCAATCAAATAAATAAATATCTCTTACTAAGTCAAATCTAATATTTTCCATAGTTAATTAGTCAACCAACAAATTAACTAATATATAAAATAAATATCGCATCGCATATGTTCAACAGTGCTTTCTTATGATAAATTGATGCACATCCATGGTTGTATAATGATAATCCTTGAATATGTTAGAAAGAAAATCTGAAATGATAACACCACATTATTAATAACATCTTCATGCTATTCATTCGAAGCTCTCATTTCAAGAATGGACACAACAAGTGCAAGAGATGTTGAACACCAAGAAGTTCGGTGATATTGCATTCAGAGATAAGGATTTCAAAAACGCAATTGATTACTACACCAAGGTATTGTTACTTAGTTTCATTCTATTCAAGTAAACAGGAATTAAAAAAATTGACATTGTGGTGGGTCTTTTTACCCAGGCACTTATATATCTTAAGACAGTTTTTTTTTTCCTCATCCATAAATTACAGTGGGACTTCTCCATGTTAAATATATTTGGGAATATTTAGGAATTTTGATAGTAGCTAAGAACCCATTTGGTTTGTCATTTTTAGTTTTGTGTTTTGGTCAGAAAAACGTGCACACGGTGCATGTATTTTTGAAAACCAATCGATTTAGAAAATGAAGCTAACATATAAAATAGAAAACAAATTTATTTTGTTTTTCGTGTTTTGAGAAATAACAAAAGAATGGAAAACAATCAATCTCCTCCGTCGTCCCTCCATCGTTGTCGCAATAATCTAAAACTTTATATTTCTCTTCCGTTATTCTCATATTTTATTATGAATTTTGAAAACGCAAAACACAGAATGAAACCAAACAGATCCTAGTTTTCCTATTTTAAAAGGGTGAAATAGTCTTTTTATTACTTTTTCATTTTAAGATATGTATAATATAAAAAGTCAACAATTGCAGTTGGTGGGCCTGATGTCTGTACCATCGGCAACTGTATTTGCAAGAAGAGGTCTATCATATTTGATGAACGGGCAACCTGAGCATGCACTTCGAGATGCAATGCAAGCGCAAGTGTGCATGCCTGAATGGCCCACTGCTTTTTATTTACAAGCTCTTGCTCTTTCAAAGCTTGGAATGGAAACCGATGCACAAGATATGCTTAACGATGGAGCGGCCTTTGAAGCCAAAAAACAAAATGGTTGGCGCAGCTAATTTGATTTCACTACTAATACAGCATCCATGGCTAAATGGCATGGATCAAGGCGGTGATATTGATGCATTCAAAGTAGAAAGTTAGGGGAGAGCAATGTATATAGGAAGAAAATGAGTTACTACTTATACATTGCTTGTTTTTCTTTTTTTATGTTGTTCTTTGTTGCTTTGCTTAGTTTAGTTTCTCTAAATTATGGTATGGTAAATGTGAAATGTTAAGGGATATTTGCTATTTGAAACATGTTCCCAATAATCTATTTGAATTAAGTGAAAGGAAATGTTCAAAATCACTTCTGATTTGTATGTCTGGTGACATAAGAAGGTTTCAACGTAGATTTGTTGTATAACATAGATTTTGCCTTACTATGGGTTAGTAGCGATAATTTACCAGTAGTGGTAGCTTTGTTGTGGCTTAGGTTCAACTTTTGGAAGTAGCATTATTTTTGGCAATTTGTAAACATTTGGGCTAGGGCAACAATATAGGTTGGGCCGGGCCTGCTTCTACTAATATAAGCTCGATGTAGTCGTGCTGTAAATTCTGCTGCAAACTTTGGTGCGCAATTACTGGTGGTTTCTATTTAATACAACTTAGTAACTCGACTGAATTAATTATCTTTTTTATGTTTGTAATACATAAAATAGTTGTTCTCATAGTGTTAAATTCAATTTTGTGAATTTTTCCTACAATATATTTTTTGAATATGTCAATCTTTTTTTCTTGCAGCACGATTGATTGCAATATGTGACAATCGTAGTTTATTACTGGTTATTTGCTGTGCAGCAAAATTGAGTAAGTGGAAATATTATTTATAACACTTTATACTGGAAAACCCAAGAGTATTGCTACCAAACAACAAATATCTTTGTAAAAATTTTGCATTACAGTTATTTGAAATGAAAATCGTTGCATCGTCAATCTAACTTCAATTTTGAATGGACCTTCTCGTAGTTAAATTACAATCACCGTCTCTGACTACCGTGTATCGAAATCCAAAACTACCGGTAACAACCTCACTTTCTCCCTCTATCTCTAAAAAAAATTATTAAAAAAATTTAAAAAGAAGAAGTAAAAACTACAATTTTGATACACCATCCACATTGACGCCTTTGGTCATCATTCATGAATGGTTTAGTTTTTTATTATTCTAGAAATTTAGGGTAAATGTGAGATTGAAAGATGGAGAAAATATATTTTATAAAATAAAGATGTGTACCAAACTAACATTTTGATAACACTATATGTGTGTACCTATATTCATGGCCGCCCAAGCAATTTGGTTGTCCTAGCACTGTTATCATTTGAGGAAAAATAATGTCATCAGTACCATCTAGCCGATCCTTATTGGATCGGTTGCTTTAGGCGGTCGTTTTTTCCTGAAACCAGACCTGTCTATGCTAGGTTGACCCGATAAGAAAAAAGTAAAAAAATATACTTATAACGATCCACGTGTTTATGCGAAGAAGATATAATTACTACATCTAAATGATCTTATTTAAGCTTAATATTTGTAAAAAATGTGAATTTTAGTGTTATCAATTTTTTTATGTAAATGATGTGGTATTTTGAGAATAAAATCTTATTTGAGCCACAACTTTGTACTGGAGTCAAATTAGAAACTCGTTCTTCTTTTAGCATTTAAATTGCCTTCTACAAATATTCAGAATATGGTCATTATAGTGATTTGATCCAACCATTTGTGTGATAAGCTCATTTTAAGGTTTCATCCTACTATAGTCAGAAATTAGTAAATAATTAATTGATCCCATTAGCCCATTTAGGGGTTAGCCGAGATAACTAAAATTATTTGTATATTCCAACTGCTTAACATCATTTTTTTTACATTTCCCCAATCATCTAGATACCATAGCCTTCATTAAAACAACAAAAGTCCATCAAACTAAGAGAGAATAACAAAGCGAATGAAGAGTAATCATTATAGGAAAACAAATACACACGTGAGCTGCTAGAATTATGATTTTTAGGGACTTCTCTTTGCTATCCAGAAACTAAATTGGTATTTTTGTCAGTTTTTATGCGAGTGATTGTGTACCCTTTCTATTATTTGATATATTTCATACTCCGGTTTTATTTAGTGAAACCTTAGTTTTATATGGAAAAAGGTATTTAAATTTTTGAATCTAACATTAATGATGTTTAAGTTGGCATAGAAATGCTAGGTTTGGATTAGATTGGATATTTATAGATAATGTTTAGATTTGGGAATTTGATGAGTTAATGCTAATATTTAACTACTCATTACTACCAATCTAGGGTTAAATTAACGTTTTGATAGAAAAATGGGTGTTAAAATATGGCGTTGATCGATTTTCTATTATAAGTTAGGCATATTGTTTGTTATTGTTACATGCATGTTGCTTGAATGATAGTTTAGTGATCGAAACACATACGTAAGCGATAGAGAAATCCATGTTTGCATATGGAGTCTACTGTTAGTGTTTGAGAATTGTGCATAAGTTGTTTCGAGAAATGCTCCATAGAAGAAAGTTTGAATTTTGGGTAAGTGTTGTGAAAATCCAAGTTGATGGATAAGTAGAGAACCAACCTAGAAGAACCAAAGCTAGAGAGAATTTTGCTATGTTTTATTGGAAAACAACCTTAATGGGTAGGTGGAAATTCAACTCGAACATGCATGAGGCAGCCGAAAGAAAAAAAAGATAGTGTTAGAGAATAGGAGTCGACTCGAAAAACATTAGTGGGTTTTGAGTCGCCAAACTCAAAACATTCTTTGGGTCAAGCAAGAGATTGACTTGGAGCCTGCTCTAGCTTTGATTCCCAAGAAGTATCCCATAACATGCTTCAGATCTAGCAAGAAAATCATACGTAGCCAATTCTAGCTAAGTACTTGGACTACGAACCCGCAAATCAACTTAATGGATCCATGGTTTGAGCCTATCCACTATGTTGAATCTGAAAATTTCCTCTTAGTCCGAGGAAAACTTTGGTAAAATACGAATGTACCTAGAATTGACTCTGGGTAATATACCAACTTAACTCAGGTTCTGATCCGATGATACGGGGAAGAATATATATTGTACTAAAAAACTTCCAGATTTCATATCTTCTTCATTTCAAGTCCAAAATCAATGCAACTTCAATGCTATTTTGACCTATGTGATAGAAATTTTGAAAGCTGCATTTTTTCAATATTTGACAACATTATCAGATGCATCAGAAAATGGGCTAAAAATGAAAAATTATAAAATTATACTTTTTAATTTATATGCACTAGATCTTTTATAGTCTTATCATGAAACACTACAAGAAAATATTCATTTGGCAACCTTTAATAAAAACGTTTTAGTACAAAGTTCTATGATGTTGAAAGTGTTAGGGTATGCCTTAGGAGGAATTATGTAATTTGCTACATATATCTAACTATGCAATCAATCATGTTCGTAAAAAAGTATTTGTTTCTATAGAATACAATATCCTATGATTTTTGTTTGATGTTAATAAACATATATATATTCATTTAAATGTATTTGTTATTGTACTATTTTATTTTTCACATAATTAAATAAATATTTGCCGAATAAAATAAATAACACAGAATTCATATTCAAACAACTATTTTATTACAAATTCGAATAGTACAAATTTAAGCTCTCACTATACATTTGCACATTGTCAATTAAAATACAATTTCAATTACAACACGATTTTCAATATACAATTTTTACATACATTTTCACCTCACTACATTCACTCATCACTCGTATTTGATCTTCAATTCTAATCTAGCTTGTATCCCATATCTGAATTATCTACAAAATAAACATTGACGCAGTAAAATTGAAAAAGAAATATTTTGCAGTGTACAATGAAGTGTGTTTGAAAATATTATTTGCCTCAGTTATTTGGGTTGTTCGTCATCATTTATTTTTAATCCATCATACATGAAAAACTTGTAACATGCATAGTGTATCACTGTACATGTCACAAGGCCGTGCACACCGATATACACTTGCGTGTTAAAACTACAGAGACATGTGAGCACAAGGTCAAACCCATGCCGAGACTGGATTCAACTCAGGTGCAATACTAAAACAAAAATAGAATGGTCAAGTACTAGTTTCAATGGTCAGTCAACATGAATAAAAGTTCAATACAATGGCCAAGTTCAAAACAACACCCCATAAGGCTAGTGCAACTAAAAGAAAGTGGTGAAACAGACCTCACATATATATTTCAGAGAATACAAGCCAACCATATTCAACAAGCTATCATACAAGTACATATGCAGAACTATCAAGACATCAACCCAGAGCTATGAACACACAGAGGCATGTTCAAAGTTTCAAATTGACCCAGACATGTCAAATGCATTCAAGGCTAACAAGACTGCAACAATAAAAAGACTCAATGCAACATCAGTTCAGGTATGGGGTGCAACCGGATCAGGTAAATGAACTGGCTCGAAACAAATGAAGTCCAGACCAAATTGCAATACAACCAGATTCAATATCAAAACACCATACATATATACATATGTATACACACATGTATACATATATATGCAGTAACACACAGCAGCCTCAACCATTCAAACTCAAGGCAAGAGCAACCAAACAAGAATGTATCAGACCAAGCACACAATGATACAAGAACAGAACAAGAATTCATAAATGAACCACCAGAGATGGATGCAATGCTCATGTACACAAAGACCAGAACCAAACAAGTGATCGAGTTTCAAATGCATTCAGCTACCTCCAGATTGCAACAACCAGACTCGAGTAAGCCAGAGTACACACATCAGAGGCATGTATAAGACAACAGACTACATGATACAACAGACCCAAACATATGAAACACAAACAACAATGTGAGCAGTACACAAGGATTTGTGAACAAAAGAGATGCAACCAGAATAACAAAGTGAGACCAGTTCCACATATGAAACCAGATCGCACATGAACACAAAGAACAACAACTCAACATAAAATATGCAAGGACATGAAAAAAATATCAAACCACACAAGCATTCAAACAGAGACCAGATTAAGTGCAGACGCACAAGTGAGCACGTGAATTATCTCAAGTATGGCTCGAAATAAAAATGAGCACAGTGGACACATCAAGCAAACCAAGTGGATATGCAAATCGTACACATATATACATACATATTGAATTTTAAAATGAACAAGTCCAATTACAACATGAACAAACACTGAAGTGGACAGAGCATTTAGCAGTTCAAATAACAATTGCCAGCAAAGCAAAGAGAAGCAATTTACATAAAGCCGTGAGTCAATGAATCAAGTCAATTTTTATCTAAAAAATTCAAATGTCGAAGTCACAGAGGTCATGAACGTGAAACAAATTCAAATGCCAGAAAAGAACGGAACCAAATCCAACCGAGTATGAAATGAACAAGTCAAAAATAAATCGCATCGTTCAAGCAAAATCGAATGGCGAAGCAAATAAAGAGAAGAATTCAAATACAAAAATATGAACGAAAATTTAGGGCTTTAATCCCTATAAAACCCAGTTCATCATCAGCAATCAAGACATTCGTGTTCGAGACAAAAATCCAGAGCATACTTTTAAATCGAAAACAAATTTGTAACTCGAATCAGAGTCGAGAATTAAAAGGGGCAAAATTCACATACCAACTCGGAGCACAAATTGAACTCGACTGAATTGGAGCAGCCGCTTATCAATCAAAGCCAGGAGTCGATTGAAGAAGCAAATCAAATCAAGTTCCTCAATTCAATCGATCAATAACAATCGGCGTCTTCAATTTTACCAAAAACCCTAGCTTTTGAAAAGGAACGAAGGAACAAAAGGGATAGGCTGATAATACAAAAGAAAGCGAGACACACTTCATTTTAATTATTAGTGGGCCGGTGTTATTTATTTTACTTTGGGCTTAATTGATATATAGGGTTTTGTTTAGTCTTTGTTTTTAGTTTTTATTTGTAATTTCTTTTTAAATTGTGTAACCTTCTAGTCGTGTGACTAGGTACAAACTACGGGGTGCAGTTTGAGAATTCGCAACTCAATGGCTGAGTTGTGGCAGGGTTTTGAGCGTAGAGTTAGGTTAGTCAAGTAGCGGGTGTCGCAAGTTTACGTGTGTAAGCGTCTGACTACTTAATTTCTAGTAGAAACCTTGGGGGCAGCACGTAGGCAGGGTTTTGCTGAAGCTAGGTAAATTTTTGTGTGATCTCTTCTCCATTATTTTCTGTTATTGCTTTTATTTCCGCATTAATTATTATTATTATTAGTATCACCCTATTCACCCCCCTTTAGGGTGAAAACGATCTTACAAGTGGTATTAGAGCTAGGAACAAAAGCCACTATTTTATTAAAAATTTTGGTTTTTTCTTTCAATTAAAAATTTGATTTTTTTAATGGCTTCTTTTAATAATACATTTGCTGAGGGCCAGTCCATAGTTAGACCACCTATGTTCAATGGTGAATATGCTTATTGGAAAAATAGAATAAATTTTTTTCTAAAAAACATTGATGCATGGAATATTGTTGAAATGGGATATAGGACACCAACAATAGTGGTAGATAATCAAGAAGTTGAAAAGCCGATGGATCAATGGACAGATCTTGAAAATAAACTGCAATTTGCTAACGCTAAGGCTATGAATTCAATTATCTACTCATTAGATTAAATTGAATTTAATCGTGTCTCACTTTGTCTAACTACGCAGGAAATCTGGCACACGCTTGAAGTGACTCACGAAGGAACCTCCCAAGTCAAAGAATCTTGCCTTGCCATACTTAGTAGCGAATACGAGAACTTCACAATGGCAAAGGATGAAAGTGTCAAAGAAATGTATGGACGACTTTCTAATCTCGTATAAAAATCAAAAGCTCTCGAAAAACCATACACGGAATTGGAAATAGTAAGAAAAATCCTCAGAATTCTACCATGAAATTTTGAAGCAAAAGTCACTGCCATTCAAGAATCAAAAGATCTGAAATAAATCAAAGTTGAAGAACTCATCGGAAATCTCACCACTTATGAGCTAGAAATCAAATTTAAGAAAGAACGCGAAGGAGGTGATACGCGAAAGAAATCAATAGCTCTCAAAGGAACAATGGAAAGTGATGATGACGACGACGACGATGGAGCAGCTGAATTGTCACTGATAATAAAGAAATTCAAAAAGTGGAACCGAAAATACGGAAATTCAACTCTAAATCAACAATCGAAGAACAAAATTGTCAAAGTGCTAGACAACTCCGAAGAGCAAGAGATCATTTGTCACAACTGCAATAAACCCGGTCATATCAAGTCAAATTGCCCTCAGAATCGACTCAGTAAAGGAAAGAAACCAAAGAGGAGAAGCTTTGCAGCAACCTGGAATAAAAGTGATGAAGATGATGATGAAAGCACTCGCAGTGAGAGTGAAAAAGAAAATCTGTGTCTTCAAGGAGATACAACTGACACCGATGATGACGAGCCAAGCGAGGTATCAAAACTTACTCACTCAGAATTACTTATATATTTTCATGAGGTAAATGACTATTTTGAAAGACTTAGGGAGAGTACGCTAAATTTGAATCACAAAGAGATAGTTTGATAGAACTAAATAAACAGCTTGATCAATTGGTTAAAAACTATCTAAATAAGAGCCCTAAGTGTGATAAGTGTCCATCATTTAAAGAGGAAATGAAAAAAAATCAGAAACTAGAATTAAATCATTTGAAAAATGAAATTCTGATTTTGAAAGAAAGTGAAAACACTAGGAGAGAAAATTTTATTAAAAAGTACACCTTGTTATTGAATGAAAATGAATCACTCAAAACACAAGTCCAACAATTGTCTACAACTTTAGAAAAATTCCCCAAAGGAGAAAAATCACTAAATATGCTGTTAGAGAAACAAACTGTTAATACTGTTAGACAAAGACTTGGGTATATTCAATTTGAAAGAGTTAGAAGTGAAACTAATCATGTTAACTCAAAGTGCACGATTTGTAGAAAAATTGGGCACAATCAAAACAATTGCTGGTTTAGACCCAAACACACGAAAACCGTACCAATTTGGGTTCCAAAAGGCACAAATGTAAAATCCCTTAGAATTAAACAAATCTAGGTGCCAAAAGGAACTAACATAGATTGTCTTGGGTCTACACAAACTTATTTTTCAAAAACATTTGTCACTAACAATCATTGACCTATAAAAACAAATAGGTCACAAAAATCTTTTCTCATGTAGATATGGTGGCAGGCTAAGGAACAACAAAAGTGGTACCTGGATTCTGGCTGTTCCAGGCAAACGACGGGCAACGAATCAAAGTTCCTTAGCCTAGAGTAGTACAATGGCGGCAAAATCACAATGGGCAACAATGATAAATGAAATATTATCAGGAAAGGTAAAATAGGTAACGGTACATTTACCTTGAACGATATATTACATGTTGAAAATCTGCACCATAATCTGATTTAAATCAGCCAGTTATGTGATATGGAAATGAATGTTGATTTTGATTCCGATTTATGCAAAAATGTTGACCAATCAGCTTTTCATCCTTGAACTAGTTCATATAGATTTGTTTGGACTAATGATAGTGCAAGTTTAGGAGGTAAGAGATGTTGTTTTGTATTGGTTGATGATTACTCTAGATACACATGGATATATTTGTTTATGTTACTACTTCTATATCTGACACTATGTTCACTAGTTGTTTATGTGCACGTTTTCAATCAAATCCTTAAGGAATCACATTTTAAAAGTTGTAAAAGGATTAGAAGGTATTTGTTGCACAAATCACGGTTTGGTCTATGGTATCCTTCTTATAACTTTGAGTTAAAAGGGTATTTAGATGCAGATTATGCTGGTAGTCTAGTTGATAGAAAAATTACTAGTGGAATGTGTTTTATGTAGGGACATTCATTAGTTGCGTCACACTTTCAAAGAAAATATCTGCATAATTTTCATTTCAACTGATTTTCAATTGGCGGACATTTTTTTAAAATCCCCTTCCAGAAAATAATGTTTATTGACTTCATTTCAGATTAGGCATTTTAGAAATTTGATTTTATATTTATTTTTAGATTTGATCTAAAATGAATACATTAACTAATCTGACTCCCCACTGATTACCGAAAAGATAAAATAGTGACTGAAAAAGTGACGAGTGTTGATATTAATCATATATTATGACTTGAGATAGTATATTTAGTGAATTTCTTTAAAAATTTAAACAAAATTTGTAATAACTTGTAACGACCCTGAAATTTCGACCCAATTTTAAAATTTTTGAATCCATTATTTTAACATAAAATGATGGAACTCTCATACGATTTCAAATTAGCGTCCAAACTTTGTTTATAAATTGCGCCTAAATAGTTATAGATATGGGAAAAGTTTCACGGAAAAATACCACAGTAAATTTCGTTCGCGTTTATTTCACATCAGTTCATTTTAACCGCGAAAATTTTTATCTTCTGAACCGAAATATTTTTACATAAAAATTTTTTAAACCATCTTCTGATTAAGACGTCATTTTTCGTTTTTCAAATTTCGGACATCTTCAGCTCCGTCGATCTTATTCTTCGGTGATTTTGCTGCATTTTTCTCAATAGAAAAATTTCGAATTTTATAATTTACTCGTACCACTGATATCTTTATACCGTTGCATTCGCCTCGTCGCGCTGATCAAAATGGTATATTTGTTTGTGTCAATCGGAGTTCGGCGCTGCGAACTATAATTATTTAACGGATTGCAAACGGATCCGTTACGCAGCATAAAACGGTACCCATTCTCTCCAACGTTCAGTATCCTAACAGCCTTTGTCTATTCAATTGCCTCGGAAAGCCAACAGCCATTCAGTTACCAAAGAAATAAATTGGAGACTCTTGGTTTTTGTTTATAATATTCATTTTATACTGGTTCACTTCATTCACTCGTTTGCATTTTACTTCTCTGGTACGTATGCCTCTGCCTTCTCTCCTCTTTTATATTTTCTTTTGCCTTTAACTCTCATCTCCAAAAAATGCTTGCACTCCCTGCTACAGCCACCATCGGCCCCACCCAGTCCGACCTCCACTGCCTCCCACTACCTCGCCTGACCTCGCCCTGCCTCCATTCGCCACCTCCTCCCACTGCCCAGCAACCCGCCCTGCCTTCCCATGCAGCACCCAGCCCCAGCAGCCCGCCCTGCCTTCCCATGCAGCACCCAGCCCGCCGCCGTTCCCAGTTCCCTCCGCCCGCCTTCCATCCCTCCGCCCAGCCTTCGCCCATCTCCTGCCGTCCCCACTGCCACCATCCACCGCCCAGGCTCCGCTCCGCCTGCCCTCAGCAGACCCGAACCCACCAGATCCGCCCCATGCCAGCCCGAACCCACTCCCCAACAACCCGCCTACCCAGTCCCTGCCAGCCTTCACCCGCCTCCCCTTCACCCGTACCCACCAACCCCAGCCCACGCCCAGCCCGCCACCCGTCCCCAGCCTTCGCCCAGACCCCACCCCGCGTCCCCAGCCTACGCCCAGAGCCCACCCCGCCTGCCAGCTCCGCCCAGTCCCCAACCGCCAGCAGCCCTCCGCCCAGCAGCCTCCGCCCTACTTCGCCACGCCACCCAGACCCACCCCCGACCCGAACCCAGACCCAGCCCGACCCAAACCCAGACCCAGCCCGACCCAAACCCCAGACCCAGCCCGCCCAAACCCACCTTACCTCGACCCACCGACCCGCCGCGTCGAACCCTCTTAGCCCGCTTCCGCGTCCGCTGCCATTTTTATTTTATTTTATTTTGTTCTTCTTTTGATAAAATTTTATATCGGTTATAATTTGTAACTTATGGACTCACTTATGCTTTGTCCGCGCAGTTCCAGTTGAGACTAATCCAGCGATCTAAGCTTCCATCCGCCTTATTTGCATCTAGTTGTTTGGTATGGTTTATATATATATATACAAATCAATATATATACATCGTATTAAGCTATTGTTGAATAACCTTTTGTTTGATTTATAGTTCGTATTCGTGCTCGTGTCGTCTATTTTATCTATTCGTCTTCGTGCTTCGTCGTCGAATCTCTAACCACGCAAGGTGAATATTTCATTCACGACTCAATCTATTATGCTATGATAATCAAGTGATATATGTTATTGGTATTAATTTGAATGTTAAAATAATCGATGTTAAATTGTGATTTGAAGTTAGATATGAAAATAATTATGACATTAAATTTGTTATGTGATGTTTGGTTGTTAATATAAGTGATAATTAATATGAAATTTGAATTGATATAGGATAGCCAAGAATTCAAAATAGATATATAGGTGAACTTGTCCCTTTAAATGTTAAATAAAACGACACGTAGAAATAGGATCAGTTATACTTTGAACTATTGAATGTATGATTGCTGTAATAATTTGATAATAAACGCCAAGTGAAAACCTATAAAGTAATGATCTTTAATCCGCATGAAATGATAGTGTGGATTCTAGGAAATTTTTTATTTAATTTACATAAATAACAAATGTAAATTAAATACGATTATTTCGGGATTATTTAAATAAACGGTTAAATTGTTATGTATGGTTGCTATTGATTGTTTATTTACTTTGACACCATCCCAGTTATCACACTGCAAGTTCCCTTTGTTATGCTTTGTTTTATGTATTTATTTATATTGGGTTGAAATGATAAATACCCAAATTTAACAACTTTGGCCTTGGATAGATAATAAAAAAATAAGAAACCCGATTGGTCAACAAAAATCATTTTGGAATAAAAATTCATTTGAAATTAAGAAATGAACTTAAAAATTTGTTGGAAAGAAAGTAACGAAATTTATAGATTTAATTGTAATGTATGAATGGATTTAATTGTAATAAACGATAGATTTAATTGGAGTAAATGAATAAGATTTAATTGTAATAAAACGATAGATTAAATTGTAGTAAATGAATAGATTAAATTGTAATAAATGAATGGATTTAATTGTAGTAAATGAATAGATTTAATTGTAATAAATCCATAGATTTAATTATAATGAATGAATAGATTTAATTGAAATAAAACGATAGATTTAATTGTAGTAAATGAATGGATTTAATTGAAATAAATCAATGGATGTAATGGTGTTAAATAAATGGATTTAATTGTAATGAATTAATAAGTGAACTTAATTGTAATAACTTAATGGAAAATGGAAACGGATTAATAAATCTATATTAATTAGATAAACGGATGGACACATTTAATTGAAATAAGATTCGAATAAGTAAGTTTTAGAATTTAATAAATTGAAGTTATTAGATTCGAAATTAAATCTAATTTGGATAAATTTAATAAATTTGGAATTTGTTATAAATTTAATTTGAGATTAAGTAACAAAGTGACCTAAAGGAATGTAAAACCAACTAAAGTTAAGGAGTTGATTTAGCTATTGAAATTGTTAAATCAAAGTTTTGATTAAATTTAATATAACGATAAATGGGAATAGGAATTAAATTGAAATTGAATACTTAAGTATCGTTAACTCAAGGACTTGAACTAAAACTCCATTTGGAAATATGATTTTAAATGTTCGAAATAAATTAAATTGTGAAATGTCAAATTTTGAAAGTCAAAACTTGCAACTTGACTTTTGGACTTTGATTTGTTTTAAACTTTAATATTAAATGACCATCGGGTAATTAATGCATAGTTATTAAAGAGTCCGGGATCGGATATTGACATACTCTCTGTCGATACCGAAAACCACTTTAATAACTAATATACGTGGAGTGTTGATCTAGAACGAAGTGGATGATTTTGGTGAACGCGTTGACTGAAGAAAGAGAACGATTTTGGATGACCCTTGACATGACTAAAACAGGAGCCGCGCCGGGCCATTGAGGATCGCCATCTCTAGCGGACACACTTCTTCGATACCATATCTATTACTTTTGTGATTCGATTTGGGTGCACCCCTTGATTTGGGAGTGTTGTTTCGCGGTGTTGAGGTAGTAGCTGCTATGCTCAACATCAGTCCGGATCAGGCAACTACTAGTATCCTAGTTGGTATCGCCTCATGTACCTTGTCATACTGATTATCCTATTCGCGACCACTACGTTGTGTTTTGTACCTTTAGTATATGGATTGCCCTCTGGTGACTTCCGGTTTTGGGGAAACTACGGTCTTGTATATGCTTTTGGGAATAAAAATGTGTTAAGGGTGGAATGGGCCATGACTTAACGCTATTTTGATATCATACTTTACTGATTAGACATTATCTATTTAGCGTATTCTATTGTATATATAGATAGTTTATCGGATCCTTAAAGATGTGTAACACATTCATCCTTGAGTTATGAACTTTATTATATTGCGCCTGATTATCCTGTATAAGATTTTGAGTCCTGACTCAAGTGTTTCTTTTGTATATGCTCGGGTTAGTCTGAAGCTATCCAGTTGTTGATCAAGGTTGGTTGAAGATGCTGAAGACTTAGCATTTATCTTTATCAGTTATTTCCTTTCTTGTATTTGATAAACTTATGTATTGAACATCTTGTATTTCTATTTGTCACTTTATGTTGAGACATTGTTGTATTCCTGTAGTAGCTTCATGAACTACTATTATGATGATGTACTTTTCCGCTGCATTATTCTGTGACTATTCTGTGTCTGTGATGTTGTATTGATTCTCATTTACATATATGTATTCATAATCCCATAATGATTCGTGTTTTGTATTATTTAAGTTGACATGTGTGGATTATTGTCAATTTAAATGGTCCAAATATACGGGTTGTTACAGTTGGTATCGGAGCTTCGGTTTCCCTACAAACCTTAGTTCGGGATTATGAAACTCATTAGAGATAGGGTAGCAATATCCTAGAATGAGGAGAATCGATTCAATATCCAATTCTTTCAATTCAAACTTCTTTTGATTCATTTATAGTACTTTCCTTAGAGTTCTACGAATTCTATCCAATTCTATCCTTGGTTTCTAAAATCTCTTTTGGTATTTCAGGATGAGTACCAGAAGAAACAATAGGGGTGGAAGAGGCAATGGTCCTGCTCAGGCTGCACCTGCCGCTCCAGCTCCCATCAGATTCACCATTCTTAGTAAAGAGTATTCACAGCTTGGAGGTATCAAGTTTTATGGATCCGAGAACATTATTGAGGCTCAGCAATGGCTTAAAGGCTTAGAGAAGATATTTTTGGGTCTAGAGATCACTGATGCTCAGAAGCGTCAGCTTGCTGCCTGGCAACTTCAGGATGCCGCGCAAGATTGGTGGGAATCAGTTACTTCTCGTATCGAGGAGGACACCATCACTTGGGCCCAGTTTAGGTATAAAATTTAATTAGATTCCGTAATCTAAATTCTCCTTTAATCTTTGGAATGTTAATTATCTAGCCTATCTTTTGATTAGGGATACTTTCTCGGCACAATGGATTCCAGCTGCTGGAAAAACCCAACTTTATAGAGCTTTCATGGATCTTAAGCAAGGCAGTATGACTTTTTCTGAGTATGAGAGGAAATTCAACGAACTCTCAAAATTTGGACCTGGCTTGATCGATACACCACTTCTAAAGAACGAGAAATCCATTTTGGGAGCTAGACCAGAATATTATGACTTGCTTACTGGCCACACTCACTGCACCTTCACAGAGCTTGTTGACTATGCTCTTAGATATGAGGCGAAGCCTAAGGGACCTACTGCCAAGGCCATTCCTACTCAGCCCTCTTCTAGCTAGACTGGGAAAAGGAAGATGAACTTTGATCAACAAAAGAAAGCTTGGCAGAAGACTACTGGATTGGGATATGCTCAGAAAAGCCCAATCGACCTTGCTAGTATCACTTGCTTCAAATGCGATAAGAAGGGACATTATGCTAATAGCTGTACATCTACCGGAGCTGCAGTTCCACCACCTTCTACGACTAGGAAAGATTTATGCTATGTCTGCCTCCAGCCGGGTCATTTCAAGAAAGAATGCCCAATGTATAAGCGTGGCACACCATCTAGAGTTTTTGCTATCACCACTCCTACACCACCTCCACCACCTGCTCAGGATGACCAAGGTACCTTACGAAGTATTTTTCATTTACATGCTACACCTGTTAGGGTATTATTCGATACTGGTGCTTCACATAGCTTTATATCAGTAGACCTTTGTAATAAACTCAAATTAGAACCTACTCTTGCTACTACCTCCTTATGTGTCTCAAATCCTATCGGAGGACCCGCCTACCTCCGAAGTGTTTGCAAGGGAGTTGCACTTATGTATGATTTTTCTCGATTCACTTGGGATTTCTATGTACTTGGATTCCAAGCATTCGACTTTCTTTTAGGAGCGGATTGGTTAAGCAAATTTGATGCTGTTATTTCCTGCAAAACTCGTTCAGTTTCCTTGGTAAGCGACATGGATCAGCCGCTTATCATTGAATGCAAATCACCTCAGAAATATGCCGGAAGCTTCATATTCTCTCTTGATGCTCATCCAGATGATCTTAATACTACCCCTATTGTTCAGAAATTTCCCGATGTATTTGGAGAGGTCAACTCTCTACCGCCCAAACAGGAAATCGATTTCCGTATTGATCTTATTCCTGGAGCTACTCCCGTAGTTCTCCCACACCGAAGGATGGCTCCTAAAGAAAAAGCTGAACTAAAAACCCAAATTGATGATCTATTTGCTAAAGGCTTGATTAGGAGAAGTTGCTCTGAATGGGGCACCGCAGTCGTATTTGTCACTAAATCAGATGGATCTCCTCGCATGTGTGTTGATTACCGAGAACTGAACAAACGCACTCTCAAGAATCGTTATCCGATGCCTCGCATCAACGATTTATTCGATCAGCTCCATGGAGCTAAAATTTTCTCACAACTTGATCTAGCCACTGGATTCCACCAACTCAGAGTTGCTGAAGATAGTATCCATAAGACAGCTTTCCATACCGAGAATGGATTCTATGAATGGTTGGTTATGCCATTCGGTTTGACCAACGCACCTGCTTATTTCATCGACTTGATGAATCGAGTCTTCCGTGATGTGCTTAACAAGTTTGTTCTTGTTTTCATTGATGATATTCTCGTCTTCTCCAAAGACAAGAAGGAGCATGAGACACACCTTGCTTATGTTCTGGAAACTCTCCAAAATCATCAACTTAAGGCCAAATTCTCTAAATGCCACTTCTGGCGAGACGAAGTGAGATTCCTGGGCCACATAGTTTCTGAAAATGGGATTTCGGTCGATCCAGCTAAGATCGCCGTAATCAATGTAAGTTCTATCCTATTCGCTATTTCTATTCAATTCCTCTTATTCCTTTCTAATTTGAAATTTATCTACAGGATTGGGAGACTCCTAAAACTCCTACAGATATTCGTAGTTTCTTGGGTTTAGCCGGTTATTATCGCAGATTTATTGAGCACTTTGCCCGGATTTCTGCCCCACTTACTGCTTTAACTCGGAAGGACGTTAAGTTTATTTGGAGCGAGAAGTGCGAATCAGCTTTTAATGAGTTGAAGCGTAAGTTAACTTCAGCCCCTGTTCTTGCGGTAATCGATGAAAGTGAAGGATTAACTGTTTATACAGATGCTTGCCGAGAAGGTTTAGGCGCTGTTCTTATGCAAAATGGAAAGGTTATTGCCTATGCGGGCCGTCAGTTGAAGACCCATGAATTAAATTATTCCACACATGATCTAGAGCTTCCCGCCGTTGTATTTGCTCTGAAACTATGGAGGCATCATCTTTTGGGAACAAAATTCGAATTATTCACTGATCATAAGTCCTTAAGATATATCTTTTCTCAAAAGGATTTGAACCAGAGGCAAGTCCGATGGCTCGAATTTTTAGCTGCATATGATCTTGACATCACTTATACTCCTGGGAAAGCAAATGTTGTAGCCGATGCATTGAGTCGTAGCAAAGCATTGTCTTGCTGTAATATTGTTGAAGGCATGTTATTTTAGCTTGTCATCTCTCCCTCTCTTATGGATCGCATAAAAGCTAAACAATATGAGGACACTTTGCTCTATCGTATGAAGGAGTTAGTTCTTGGTAGAGTTGGAAATGCCGACAGTAAAATAGGAGCGCAGATTGATAGTAGCGGAATTCTAAGGATCGACAACCGTATTTGTGTTCCTAATGTCGATGGACTGAGACAAGAAGTACTTAGGGAGAATCATCAGTCATCACTTTCACTTCATCCTGGTGTCACTAAGATGTATCGTAATATGAAGCATTTATATTGGTGGAGTGGGATGAAGAGAGATATTTCTATATATGTTAGTAGATGCACCACTTGCCAACAAGTCAAAGCCGATCACCAGAAGACTGCCGGTTTACTTCAACCGCTAGAGATTCCTTGTTGGAAATGGGATCAGATTTCTATGGACTTCATCGATGGATTACCAAGGACCAGAAAAGGTAACGAGAGTATATGGGCGATCGTTGATAGGTTGACAAAATCTGCTCACTTTATTCCTGTTAAGACCACTCGTACTGCTTCAAGTTTGGTAGAGATATATATGAGAGAGATTGTTAGACTTCATGGGGTTCCATCTAGTATTGTATGCGATCGAGACCCTATATTCACTAGTAAATTCTGGAAGGCTTTTCAAGACGTCTTGGGCACTAAACTGAATCTGAGCACAGCTTATCATCCTCAAACGGATGGCCAAACTGAAAGGGTAAATCAGATTTTGGAGGATCTGCTCCGAGCTTGCATCATTGATTTTGGTGTATCTTGGGAAGACCATCTCCATTTGGTCGAATTCACTTATAATAACAGTTATCAAGCAAGTATCGATATGGCACCGTTCGAAGCTTTATATGGACGGCTTGTTGGATTGAGCCTGGTGATCGATTAATTCTTGGCCCAGATATGATTATGGAAGCATCCGAGAAGGTTAATGAGATCAGAAGGAAGATGAAGACCGCACAGGATAGACAGAAGAGCTATGCAGATAGGCGTAGAAGAGATTTGGAATTCCAGGTTGGGGATGTGGTATTTCTGAAAGTATCACCTTTGAAGAATGTTATTCGATTTGGTCGTAGAGGGAAGCTTGCTCCAAGATTTGTTGGACCATTTACTATCACCGAAAGAATTGGCACACTGGCTTATAGAGTTGCATTACCAGAAAAGTTTGAGGGCGTGCACAACGTATTCCATGTTTCACACCTCCGGAAAGTCGTGCGTGATCCATCTATGACCATCCCAATTGCTCAGTTAGATGAAGTAGATATTGAGCCAGATTTGACTATCGAAAGAAGACCACTCCGAATAGTCGATCGGGAAATAAGGCAACTAAGAAGGAAATCTATAAATCTCGTAAAAGTCCAATGGAGTGCAGATGAGCGAGATTGCACCTGGGAAACTGAGGATAGCATTCGGGATTCAAACCCCGAACTACTGATTTCAGGTATAAATCAAATTTTCTAAAAAAATCTATCTTGACTTTTCCATTTACTCCATTCTTACTTCACCGTCTCGTTCTTTTCGAGGACGAAAAGTTTTGAGTGGGGGAGAATGTAATGACCCTGAAATTTCGACCTAATTTTAAAATTTTTGAATCCATTATTTTAACATAAAATGATGGAACTCTCATACGATTTCAAATTAGCGTCCAGACTTTGTTTATAAATTGCGCCTAAATAGTTATAGATATGGGAAAAGTTTCACGGAAAAATACCACAGTAAATTTCGTTCGCGTTTATTTCACATCAGTTCATTTTAACCGCGAAATTTTTTATCTTCTGAACCGAAATATTTTTACATAGAAAAATTTTAAACCATCTTCTGATCAAGATGTCATTTTTCGTTTTTCAAATTTCGGACATCTTCAGCTCCGTCAATCTTATTCTTCGGTGATTTTGCTGCATTTTTCTCAATAGAAAAATTTCGAATTTTATAATTTACTCGTACCGCTGATATCTTTATACCGTTGCGTTCGCCTCGTCGCGCTGATCAAAATGGTATATTTGTTTGTGTAAATCGGAGTTTGGCACTACGAACTATAATTATTTAACGGATTGCAAACGGGTCCGTTACGCAGCATAAAACGGTACCCATTCTCTCCAACGTTCAGTATCCTAACAGCCTTTGTCTATTCAATTGCCTCGGAAAGCCAACAACCATTCAGTTACCAAAGAAATAAATTGGAGACTCTTGGTTTTTGTTTATAATATTCATTTTATACTGGTTCACTTCATTCACTCGTTTGCATTTTACTTCTCTGGTACGTATGCCTCTGCCTTCTCTCCTCTTTTATATTTTCTTTTGCCTTTAACTCTCCTCTCCAGAAAATGCTTGCACTCCCTGCTACAGCCACCATCAGCCCCACCCAGTCCGACCTCCACTGCCTCCCACTACCTCGCCTGACCTCGCCCTGCCTCCATTCGCCACCGCCTCCCACTGCCCAGCAACCCGCCCTGCCTTCCCATGCAGCACCCAGCCCCAGCAGCCCGCCCTGCCTTCCCATGCAGCACCCAGCCCCAGCAGCCCGCCCTGCCTTCCCATGCAGCACCCAGCCCGCCGCCGTTCCCAGTTCCCTCCGCCCGCCTCCCGTCCCTCCGCCCAGCCTTCGCCCATCTCCTTCCGTCCCCACTGCCACCATCCACCGCCCAGGCTCCGCTCCGCCTGCCCTCAGCAGACCCGAACCCACCAGATCCGCCCCATGCCAGCCCGAACCCACTCCCCAGCAACCCGCCTACCCAGTCCCTACCAGCCTTCACCCGCCTCCCCTTCGCCCGTACCCACCAACCCCAGCCCACGCCCAGCCCGCCACCCGTCCCCAGCCTTCGCCCAGACCCCACCCCGCGTCCCTAGCCTACGCCCAGACCCCACCCCGCCTGCCTGCTTCGCCCAGTCCCCAACCGCCAGCAGCTCTCTGCCCAGCAGCCTCCGCCTTGCTTCGCCACGCCACCCAGACCCACCCCGACCCGAACCCTGAAATGACCCTAGCTATTTCACCTAATTTTTTTTTAAGTTTTTATCAATAATTTCCTAGAGTCATTAACCTCTCCACTAAATTATCCAGGATCCTAATTTTCTACTAATATATTTATATCAGTTCTTTAATAATATATTCACATACATATGAAGATGTATGTGACCCTCTTGCTTGGATCAGAGTGTTGGTAAGCAAGAGTGCATCCTGGTTGAATTTGAATTTCTAATCAACCAGTACATAGCTCATTTACCTTAGTTTAATATTTGAGTCATGGGAGTGAATTCCCATAATCATGTGTAATCTATACCTATTAATTTTTGATCATTCTTATTGTTATTGTCTGTTGGTTTGATATAGTAAGGTGATCTCAGATTATATAACAAGCCACTATAATTTTAGTTTAATTATTTGGCATTTGGTTAAAGTCAGAAAGGAAAATGATATACTCACATATCATTTTCAACACAAGTTATTTTATCACAAATTTCTTTACTTATTACCAAGTCAGTTGAGTAATTCTTTCATAATCTAGATAGTTGTATTTTTCTTAACCAAATTTATTCTCTAATCTCTGAGTTACCTCAGCTTGCATCTAATTTACAGGTTGCTTTACTGGATTTAGAGAATCCAGATTCTATGGTCATTTGACAAAAGTAGTATTTAGATAATATGTGTGCATATTAGATGTATTGTACTCTCTGGGCTAATAAAGCTATTCAAAATAAAATGTGAGTTGATCAAGTATTTGAAAATTATAGTGTTCATGCATTTGCAAAGAAAGCTTCAGATTTTAGAAAGTGTATTTTCTTCCTTTATACCCACAACTCTGATCATCTTGATCAATCCAGACCTCATTATTTTTGAAGTGGGTTAGCCTTATGACTAGATCATCAAAACATTAGTCCCTAGCTTTTGCAATGTAAATTCAGATACCAGACATTTGCAAAATCCCTTAAAACATGTTTATATCTTTTTAAAGTGTACAAATATGTTGTTTCTTTTATCAAAACACTTCTGCATATTGTCCCAAAATTCTTGAAATATTACTTCTAGCTAAACTCAGATTTTTAACCTTCAAACTTAAAGTTTTAAGTAACTTGAAATTAACTAATACAATATATGTATATATATACATATCTATTTCTCAATTACTGGCATACATCATTTACAGATTTTCACCATAATACTCAAATATATACTTTCTTGCATAGATTCAACTAAGTCTTTGGTAAATCCAAACTTAATACATTACTAGATTCAGTTAAAACAACTAAATAAATTCAAGCATTCAATTACATAACAACCAAAGCATAACTATAGAAGCTTCTCAGAATACATGCAAATAATTCCTTCTGAGTTCTTATTTAATTCTAATTTAGCATGCTTATCCAATCATTCTCATTAGCCATAGCAGCTTCCTATTTAGAACCAGCATTCCATGTAAGAGCATTAGAGGCTGCCCCATTTTAAATGAGACACCCCAGATGCCATAAGCAAACAAGGGTCAGATACAAGATCTGGTATGAGCAATATCAAAAATTCCATGATATTAAGTAAATGAGTGAGACATAAACATTTTGTATAAGTGGGCATAGCTTCTTTGTTCAATTTGCCCGACTTGTTTATGATGTATTGTGCATATATGATCAGTGTTTAAGACTAACTATGTACACACTTTCAACTATGTAAACATACATTTCAAATAGAAATACTCAGGAACTATCATAGCTCCAGACCAAGCATCTTAGGAATAACTCAAGTTCCTACTTCATCAATTTAAGGTTGTATTTACCAAATTAATTCCTAGCCTCATCTGCCATAAAGGAATCACGGGGACACATTGCAATAAAATAATTCACAATATTGCACAAAGATCTCAGGGCTTAAACAAGCCATGTGCCAACTTGCATACTTTAAATACAACAAGCATTCCAGCAGTCTTCTTGGCTCACAATCCTTAGTTTATTTACTAAGTGTTCATGCTTAATCCTATCATGAGATAGCTAGGTGACTGAATCACATTGTACATGAAATATTACATAAAACTCACAAGCATAATTCAAAAACAAGCTAACATTCCTATCCAGAGGAAATCATATTTTCAAATATTTTGGCTTAAAGAAAATACAGGAATATTTACAACTGGAAATAAAGACTGGGCATGTGGGTTATTATTGTTTCATAAGCAACCATGTTTGAACTAAATTCAAGATCTAGCTTAAACAAGATTTCTGGCTCATGGGTTTTCTATTTGATCAAGGGTTCAACACTTTTGGATATTTCCATTGCAACCTTGAATCTTTCATTTGAGCCTCAGCACTTACAAAAGTGTAATGCAACTCATATACATTTTGATTTCTATATTTCCCATGCCATATCTAAACCAGTTACAAGTATCCTCTATTTACTTTCATGATTTCATACTTTTACATTTCTGGGTGTAACCAAACAGAGCAAAATACTCAAACATCAAAGCAATCAAAACATTCAGAAACACCCATTAAAACATCCATTAAAGCCATATTAATGAAATCAACAATATATGGAAAAATAACATAAGCTTGGCTGCCTCATAACAGGACTTAATGCCATGGGTTTAGTGAGATTACTCACAGAAAATGCTTCTCTTGCTTAATCCAGAAAAGAAACCTTTTCAAAACTTGCTTTTCTGCTTGTAAATATTTTCCTCTTTGTTTTCTTAAATGTTTTGGGTAGCAAATGATTTTTCCGGTTTATACTTGGATTTATAAGAGAAGTTTTCTAGGGTTTTATCATTGTAAAATCCCATTCCTACCCTGGTCAAGACTCATGCATTTTGCATTTCAAATTTGTTTATTTTTTTTTCCTTTAATATCTCGGCCATATGTGAGACCTGCCTCTCCTTTTTCTTTTCCAGAATATATCATATTCTTACCAAGTCATGATAATTGTGTGACATTGTTTACTTGTTTATTTTCTAAAAAAAATCCTCCTTTCTATTTTCTGCCTAAAGCAATTATTTTGCTTGCCATTTGTCTTTTTCCATTTTAGTGTTATAGTTTCACTTGCTCATATATATTTTTTTCTTCAGTACTTACAAAAATATATTTTTGTATACATATCTTATCTAGGCTTATTTAATTCCTCCTTAATTTCAGAAACATATGCACCTATATATGTATACAGGTTTTTAAATCCTTGTAACATATTTTTTTTCTTTCTGGGTTTTAAATAAAATCTGTTTACTGATTTAAAATAAAACTTACTTTTCTTATTCTCTGGGATGATCCATATAATTCTAGAAATCAAATATCCATGTTACAAAATCATGTTTGTAATGCTTTTTAATTCTTGTTTTAAATTCAGGAAATCTGGAGTTCTTCCTTGTGCCATATCAGTGTGCACGTGCACACATGCACACACACACTTGCACATAATTAATCCCATATATTCCTATACAAATAAATTCATATATTTCAAAATCCAACCAAAATAAGATTCCATGAATTTCTGGGGCATTACAAACCTAGACCTAGCCCGACCCGAACCCAGACCCAGCCCGACCCGAACCCCAGACCCAGCCCGCCCAAACCCACCTTACCTCGACCCACCGACCCGCCGCGTCGAACCCGCTTAGCCCGCTTCCGCGTCCGCTGCCATTTTTATTTTATTTTATTTTGTTCTTCTTTTGATAAAATTTTATATCGGTTATAATTTGTAACTTATGGACTCACTTATGCTTTGTCCGCGCAGTTTCAGTTGAGACTAATCCAGCGATCTAAGCTTCCATCCGCCTTATTTGCATCTAGTTGTTTGGTATGGTTTATATATATATACAAATCAATATATATACATCGTATTAAGCTATTGTTGAATAACCTTTTGTTTGATTTATAGTTCGTATTCGTGCTCGTGTCGTCTATTTTATCTATTCGTCTTCGTGCTTCGTCGTCGAATCTCTAACCACGCAAGGTGAATATTTCATTCACGACTCAATCTATTATGCTATGATAATCAAGTGATATATGTTATTGGTATTAATTTGAATGTTAAAATAATCGATGTTAAATTGTGATTTGAAGTTAGATATGAAAATAATTATGACATTAAATTTGTTATGTGATGTTTGGTTGTTAATATAAGTGATAATTAATATGAAATTTGAATTGATATAGGATAGTCAAGAATTCAAAATAGATATATAGGTGAACTTGTCCCTTTAAATGTTAAATAAAACGACACGTAGAAATAGGATCAGTTATACTTTGAACTATTGAATGTATGATTGCTGTAATAATTTGATAATAAACGCCAAGTGAAAACCTATAAAGTAATGATCTTTAATCCGCATGAAATGATAGTGTGGATTCTAGGAAATTTTTTATTTAATTTACATAAATAACAAATGTAAATTAAATACGATTATTTCGGGATTATTTAAATAAACGGTTAAATTGTTATGTATGGTTGCTATTGATTGTTTATTTACTTTGACACCATCCCAGTTATCACACTGCAAGTTCCCTTTGTTATGCTTTGTTTTATGTATTTATTTATATTGGGTTGAAATGATAAATACCCAAATTTAACAACTTTGGCCTAGGATAGATAATAAAAAAATAAGAAACCCGATTGGTCAACAAAAATCATTTTGGAATAAAAATTCATTTGAAATTAAGAAATGAACTTAAAAATTTGTTGGAAAGAAAGTAACGAAATTTATAGATTTAATTGTAATGTATGAATGGATTTAATTGTAATAAACGATAGATTTAATTGGAGTAAATGAATAAGATTTAATTGTAATAAATCAATAGATTTAATTGTAATAAAACGATAGATTAAATTGTAGTAAATGAATAGATTAAATTGTAATAAATGAATGGATTTAATTGTAGTAAATGAATAGATTTAATTGTAATAAATCCATAGATTTAATTGTAATGAATGAATAGATTTAATTGAAATAAAACGATAGATTTAATTGTAGTAAATGAATGGATTTAATTGAAATAAATCAATGGATGTAATGGTATTAAATAAATGGATTTAATTGTAATGAATTAATAAGTGAACTTAATTGTAATAACTTAATGGAAAATGGAAATGGATTAATAAATCTATATTAATTAGATAAACAGATGGACACATTTAATTGAAATAAGATTCGAATAAGTAAGTTTTAGAATTTAATAAATTGAAGTTATTAGATTCGAAATTAAATCTAATTTGGATAAATTTAATAAATTTGGAATTTGTTATAAATTTAATTTGAGATTAAGTAACAAAGTGACCTAAAGGAATGTAAAACCAACTAAAGTTAAGGAGTTGATTTAGCTATTGAAATTGTTAAATCAAAGTTTTGATTAAATTTAATGTAACGATAAATGGGAATAGGAATTAAATTGAAATTGAATACTTAAGTATCGTTAACTCAAGGACTTGAACTAAAACTCCATTTGGAAATATGATTTTAAATGTTCGAAATAAATTAAATTGTGGAATGTCAAATTTTGAAAGTCAAAACTTGCAACTTGACTTTTGGACTTTGATTTGTTTTAAACTTTAATATTAAATGACCATCGGGTAATTAATGCGTAGTTATTAAAGAGTCCGGGATCGGATATGGACATACTCTCTGTCGATACCGAAAACCACTTTAATAACTAATATACGCGGAGTGTTGATCCAGAACGAAGTGGATGATTTTGGTGAACGCGTTGACTGAAGAAAGAGAACGATTTTGGATGACCCCTGACATGACTAAAACAGGAGCCACGCCGGGCCATTGAGGATCACCATCTCTAGCGGACACACTTCTTCGATACCATATCTATTACTTTTGTGATTCGATTTGGGTGCACCCCTTGATTTGGGAGTGTTGTTTCGCGGTGTTGAGGTAGTAGCTGCTATGCTCAACATCAGTCCGGATCAGGCAACTACTAGTATCCTAGTTGGTATCGCCTCATGTACCTTGTCATACTGATTATCCTATTCGCGACCACTACGTTGTGTTTTGTACCTTTAGTATATGGATTGCCCTCTGGTGACTTCCGGTTTTGGGGAAACTACGGTCTTGTATATGCTTTTGGGAATAAAAATGTGTTAAGGGTGGAATGGGCCATGACTTAACGCTATTTTGATATCATACTTTACTGATTGGACATTATCTATTTAGCGTATTCTATTGTATATATAGATAGTTTATCGGATCCTTAAAGATGTGTAACACATTCATCCTTGAGTTATGAACTTTATTATATTGCACCTGATTATCATGTATAAGATTTTGAGTCCTGACTCGAGTGTTTCTTTTGTATATACTCGGGTCAGTCTGAAGCTATCCAGTTGCTGATCAAGGTTGGTTGAAGATGCTAAAGACTTAGCATTTATCTTTATCAGTTATTTCCTTTCTAGTATTTGATAAACTTATGTATTGAACATCTTGTATTTCTATTTGTCACTTTATGTTGAGACATTGTTGTATTCCTGTAGTAGCTTCATGAACTACTATTATGATGATGTACTTTTCCGCTGCATTATTCTGTGACTATTCTGTGTCTGTGATGTTGTATTGATTCTCATTTACATATATGTATTCATAATCCCATAATGATTCGTGTTTTGTATTATTTAAGTTGACATGTGTGGATTATTGTCAATTTAAATGGTCCAAATATACGGGTTGTTACATAACTTTGATTGGTAAAAATTCCATGACCATCTCTATTTCTATCGTATTTCTAACGACCATCACTCATCAAAATCCAATATAGTATCAAAATGTGGTATTTAAAACGAGAAATTATTCATTTTTTTAAATTTAATTAGCAATAAAAACATCCAAAGTATTCGCTCTTATTTAAAAGTCCTCACGGTTATGCATGGGTGAATTGCTTAGAATCTTTGATTATGTGCTTTCATGCTCATTTAAAAGTACTCACGATTATGCATGTATGGAACACATATCAAAATTGATTATTAAATAGACGAGTTGATTCTAATCTCATTTAAAAGTCCTCACGGTTATGCGTGGTTAGAAGATACTTGAAATTCATTTTTTTTAAAAATCGAGAATACTACTAATCTCATTTAAAAGTCCTAACGGTTATGCATGGTTAGTAAGTATTCAAATTCCAATCATAAATATACCACAAATAGATGCAACTATATGGTTTTATATACCAACACCACCCCTATCACTCTAAAGTGGAATATGCGCCTAACAGAGTGTTTATGATTTTTGTTTGATTTTTTATTGAAATTTAATATTTTACTCGATTAGTATTAATGTTGTATTAATGTCTATCACTTTATCTCTATTTTCTAACATTGTTACTCTTTTGCTGATAATAAAAGGGGGAGAGAGTAGTTAAGATTTTGGCAAATAAGTTCAAATATTTTGTTTTTTAATTGCATGTTCTCATTTAGGCTTATTGCATTGTTTATTGTTTTTATTTGCATATTTTTTTTATTTATTTTCATGCATAAGTGAAGGGAGAGTTTTGTTGTAAGGGGAGCATTCAAATAGGGGGAGCAAATAGAATTCTTCATGACCAAATACATTTAATAGAGTCAAATTCTTAATATATGTTTGTTATCATCAAAAGGGGGAGATTGTAGAATACAATAGCCTATGATTTTTGTTTGATGATAATAAACATAAATATATATATATATATATATATATATATTCGTTTAAATATATTTGTTATTGTACTATTTTATTTTTACATTATTAAATAAATATTTGCTGAATAAAATAAATAACACAGAATTCATATTCAAACAAATATTTTATTCAAACAAATATTTTATTACAAATTCGAATATTACAAATTTAAGCTCTCACTATACATTTACACATTGTCAATTACAATACAATTTCAATTACAACACGATTTTCAATATACAATTTTTACATACATTTTCACCTCACAACATTCACTCATCACTCGTATTTGATCTTCAACTCTAATCCAGCTTGTATCCCATATCTGAATTATCTGCAAAATAAACATTGACGTAGTAACATTGAAAAAGAAATGTTTTGCAGTGTACAATGAAGTGTGTTTGAAATTATTATTTGCCTCAGTTATTTGGGTTTTTTGTCATCATTTATTTTTAATCCATCATACACGAACAACTTGTAACTTGCATAGTGTATCACTGTACATGTCACAAGGCCATGCACACCGATATACACTTGCGTGTTAAAACTACAAGGACATGTGAGCACAAGGTCAAACCCAAGCCGAGGCCGGATTCAACTCAGGTGGAATACTAAAAAAAAATAGAATGGTTAAGTATGAGTTTCAATGGTCAGTCAACATGAATAAAAGTTCAATACAATGGCCAAGTTCAAAACAACACCCCACAAGGCCAGTGTAATTAAAAGAAAGTGGTGAAATAGACCTCACATATATATATTTCAGAGAATACAAAGCCAACCATATTCAATAAGCTATCATACAAGTACATATGTAGAACTATCAAGACAGCAACCCAGAGCTATGAACACACAGAGGCATGTTCAAAGTTTCAAATTGACCCAGACATGTCAAATGCTTTCAAGGCAAACAAGACTGCAACAACAAAAAGACTCAATGCAACATCAGTTCAGGTATGGGGTGCAACCAGATCAGGAAAATGAACTGGCTCTAAGCAAATGAAGTCTAGACCAAATTGCAATACAACTAGATTCAATATCAAACCACCATACATATATATACATATGTATACACACATGTATACATATATATGCAGTAACACACATCAGCCTCAACCATTCAAACTCAAGGCAAGAGCAACCAAACAAGAATGTATCAGACTAGGCACACAATGATACAAGAACAGAACAAGACTTCATAACTGAAACCAGAGATGAATGCAATGCTCATGTACACAAAGACTAGAACCAAACAAGTGATCGAGTTTCAAATGCATTCAGCTACCTTCAGATTGCAACAACCAGACTCGAGTAAGCCAGAGTACACACATCAGAGGCATGTACAAGACAACATACTACATGATGCAACATACCCAAACATATGAAACACAAACAATAATGGGAGCAGTGCACAAGGAGTTGTGAACAAAAGGGATGCAACCAGAATAACAAAGTGAGACCAGTTCCATATATGAAACCAGATCGCACATGAACATAAAGAACAACAACTCAACATGAAATATGGAAGGACATGAAAACAAGATCAAACCGCACAAGAATTCAAACAGAGACTAGATCAAGTGCAAACACACAAGTGAGCACGTGAATTATCTCAAGTATGGCTCGAAATAGCAATGAGCATAGTGGACACATCAAGCAAACCAAGTGGATAGGCAAATCGTACATATATATACATACATATATTGAATTTCAAAATGAACAAGTCCAGATACAACATGAACAAGCACTAAAGTGGACTGAGCATTTAGCAGTTCGGATTACAATTACCAGCAAAGCAATGAGAAGCAATTTACATGAAGCCGTGAGTCAATGAATCAAGTCAATTTTTATCTAAAAAATTCAAATGTCGAAGTCACAGAGGTCATGAATAAGAAACAAATTCAAATGCCAGAAAAGAACGGAACCAAATCCAACCGAGTATGAAATGAACAACTCAAAAATAAATTGCATCGCTCAAGAAAAATCGAACGGTGAAGCAAATAAAGAGAAGAATTCAAATACAAAAATACGAACGATAATTTAGGGCTTTAATCCCTATAAAACCCAGTTCATCATCGACAGTCAAGACATTCAAGTTCGAGACAAAAATCTAGAGCATGATTTTAAATCGAAAACAAATTTGTAA
The DNA here is from genome assembly GCA_030737815.1 of Allium fistulosum. Taxonomy (NCBI): domain Eukaryota; kingdom Viridiplantae; phylum Streptophyta; class Magnoliopsida; order Asparagales; family Amaryllidaceae; genus Allium; species Allium fistulosum. The sequence goes on from CM060902.1 coordinate 521,763,151, forward strand.
CTCGAATCAAAGTCGAGAATTAAAAGGGGCAAAATTCACGTACCAACTCAGAGCACAAATTGAACTCTACTGAATTGGAGCAGCCGCTTATCAATCAAAGCCAGGAATCGATTGACGAAGCAAAGCAAATCAAGTTCCTCAATTCAATCGATCAATAACAGTCGGCGTCTTCAATTTTAACAAAAACCCTAGCTTTTGAAAAGGAACGAAGGAACAAAAGGGATCGGCTGATAATACAAAAGAAAGGGAGAAGCACTTTATTTTAATTATTAGTGGGCCGGTGTTATTTATTTTATTTTGGACTTAATTGATATATAGGGTTTTGTTTAGTCTTTGTTTTTAGTTTTTATTTGTAATTTCTTTTTAAATTGTGCAACCTTCTAGTCGTGTGACTAGGTACAAACTACCAGGCGCAGTTTGAGAATTCGCAACTCAATGGCTGAGTTGTGGCAGGGTTTTGAGCATAGAGTTAGGTTAGTCAAGTAGCGGGTGTCGCAAGTTTACGTGTGTAAGCGTCTGACTACTTAATTTCTAGTAGAAACCTTGGGGGCAACACGTAGGAAGGGTTTTGCCGAAGCTGGGTAAATTTTTATGTGATCTCTTCTGCATTATTTTCTGTTATTTCTTTTACTTCCGCATTAATTTTTATTATTATTAGTATCACCCTATTCACCCTCCTTCTAGGGTGAAAACGATCCTACAATTTCTTTTATATATTTTGTCATATTAGGATATGATTAATTAAGCAATTAATCAAAATATGTATTAAGAAAGTCCTTAAATAAATTGATATGTAATTGTAGGTTGAAATAGTTACCATCGCGGGTAATTAATTGCAGTATAAAATAACATTTTATTATAAATATCCATGGTCAAGATATTTCGAGAAAAGATATGGATACACCCGTGGAGACTAGAATACATTACACTCTCCAAACAAAGGACGATGTATTACTCATGTTTGCTGGGGCACTAAGGAATTATGACTCGTAGTTATTAGACAACTATGAAATGATCCGTCTGAGAGTTTCCTATTGATTAATAACAACTATGTCTAATAGGAAATCCTAAGGTGACGATGTTATACAGTTCCCTCGACATAAGAATACTGTGGAACTTCAATGCGAATACTCTAATGCGATTATATCTAAATCATGGCATGACGATCAATCAAGCGACTATAGTTGGGTCTGAGTTGAAGCATTGGAAGTGGATCAATGTTCAATAGAGAATTTGACGCAGCGGCGGAATACAAAAATTGATGATACGATGAACGTAGCAATCGATGGATTGATGAATACTGAAATGCCCAAATTCGTTGATCCGAAGATACCGAATTCTAGCTATCTCTGACACGTTGATCGCGCACGATACCGTGAAAAGAGATCTTCAATTCTTTGAGCGTTGATCAAGCGCACTTGATTCCGCGAATCGGCTTCAACGATCGAAGATTCGAGCGCACTCGAATGTCGAAGGTGGAGATAGGAGATTACACTCAACTACCAATTTGGTGAAAGCACAAAGCTAACAAAACAAGAGTTTTATTTCAAATCAACTAAACTATTACAAATGACCCAACTTGCCTATTTATAGGCTACAACTCACGCCACAAACAAAATTGTACAACACATAAGTCGTTTCCGACCTAACAACCCACGACTTAAAAATTAGACGACTTACGACTTACTATAGGTCGGCACCGACTTATCAGACTCACACGGTTCAACATTACCACGACTTAAAAGATACCACAAATAGTACATAGCGACTTAACAAAGCAACACATACAACACCTCATGAATTTACAACACCTAGGTCGTTTCCGACCTATAACCTACGACCTACGACTTAACAGGCCCAACGACTCAAACAGCAGCGACATAACATTCTCCGCGACTTAAAACAATCAACGGCTTAGAGTAAAGCGGCATAGGAATCCACGGCTTCAATCTTCAGTGACCTAATGCTCCTCACGACTTATCATAGGTCGTAGCTCAATCCTGCGAGCTAATCTTGAACGACCTAAGAGTTCACGACCTAAAGTCTCGCGACTTATAGTAAACGACTTATCTCCCCAGATCTTCCCACGACCCAGCATAGGTCGTAACTCCTCTCCGCGACCTATCTTAGGTCGTAACCATTTAGCTCGTTCGCATGCCATCATGCTGAATCCATTGACTCGCGTGCCGCTTTTTCTAGGTCGTGAGCGACCTAAAATTTTGTTAGGTCATGAGCGACCTAAGACTTCAACCTCCAATGACTTATTCCCAAGTCTTAGCTCGTTACTCTCGAACCCGTTAGGTCGTAGCTCCTTTCCTGGTGGCTTGTTATGTCGTGTACGACTCAATAACAGGTTAGGTCGCTTGCAACCTATCTCTCCACTATTCTGGGCTGCATCATCCTCCCCAGGTTGAGGAAAATTCGTCCTCGAATTTGCGCCATCCTCTTCCACCATAAGTTCATCCCCATGATATGGTATGAGATGTTTAACATTAAACACATCGGAAGTATACACATCCTCCGACAGCCTCAACTTATAAGCGTTTTCATTGATCTTCTTCAAAATTTTTACTGGACCAATTTTCCGTGCTTTCAATTTATTATATGTTCCCACCGGAAAACGATCCTTTGTTAACACTGCATGAACCCAATCACCTTCATTAAATTCAACACTCCTTCGCTTCAGATCTGCAGATCGTTTGTACTTCCCATTCGCCTTTTCCAAGTGTTCTTGAACGATTCGATGACACTCTATCAACCCTTCAACAAAATCAGCAGCTCGCTTGACTGTCTTCTTTGGTTGTGGTATGACCGTTAAATCCAACGGTCCCTTTGGCAAACTTGAATATACAATCTGGAATGGACTGAAACCCGTACTACGATTCACTACATGATTATGTGCAAACTCTGCTTGGCATAACTTCATGTTCCAACTCTTCAGATTATCTTTCACCAGACATCGCAATAAATTCCCCAGCGATCTGTTAACCACCTCTGTTTGCCCATCAGTTTGTGGATGGTAAGCACTACTAAAGTTCAGCTTTGTTCCGATCATCTTCCACAAACTTAGCCAAAAATGACTCAGAAAATGAGTATCCCTATCCGACACAATAGATTCTAGCAATCCATGAAGTCGATATATCTCTTTGAAAAATAACTGCGCAACATGAACAGCATCCGCCGTCTTCTTACAAGCAATAAAATGTGCCATTTTCGAAAATCGGTCAACTACCACATAAATGGAATCGTTTCCCCTTTGAGTTCGCGGTAACCCCAGAACAAAATCCATACTCACATCAACCCAAGGTTTAGTTGGTACAGGTAACGACATATGTAATCCAGCATTGGTCGTAGTTCCTTTCGAAACCTGACAGATATGACATCGCTCCACAAACCTTTCCACTTCTTTCCTCATTGATGGCCAAAAATAAGATTGAGAAATCAAATTCAATGTACGATCACGGCCCACATGACCTTCCTCGTGTAACTCCTTGATAATCTTCATTCTCAAACTGCTCTCTGGAATACATAGTCGATTTCCTTAAACAGAAAACCATCTACCATCATAAATTCATCAGCATTCCCTTCTTTAACCTTTTCAACAAATTTCATAAAATAAGGATCTTCTTCAATTAGTTCTGGCAATAATTCAAAACCTGTCACCTCAACTCTCATTGTTGTCAATAAATGACTCCTCCTACTCAAAGCATCAGCCACACGATTCGTCACTCCTGACTTGTGTTTGACAACAAAAGTAAACTGTTGCAGATATGCAATCCATGATGCATGTCTAGCTGAAATCTTGTCTTGCCCTTGTAAATGTTTCAACGCCTCATGATCAGTGTAAAGAACAAACTCTTTCTGAAATAGATAATGTCTCCAGTGTTTAATAGATTGTACAACAGCATAAAATTCCACATCATACATACTATATCTCATCTTCGCTCCTGATAACTTCTCACTGAAATATGCAATCAGACGTCCCCTCTGACTCAACACTCCTCCAATCCCAACCTTGGATGCATCAGTATGTAGTTCAAACACTAACTGAAAATCTGGTAGCACTAGAATTGGTGCTGACGTCAACAGTTCTTTGATTCGCTCAAAAGCAACCCCTGCTTCCTCCGTCCATGAAAATTGTTTGCCCTTCATACAATCCGTAACAGGCGCCATCACACTACTAAAGTGCGGAATAAATCTTCGATAGAATGAAGCCAACCCGTGAAAACTTCGAACTTCTATTATCGTCTTAGGCTGTGGCCAATCTCTAATTGCTTCGAATTTACTTTGGTCAACCTGTATTCCTCTTTCCGACACAACATACCCCAGAAATAAAACACTCCTTGCCATAAAAACACACTTCTTTGTAGCAGCATAGAATTGTTCTTCACGAAGAATAATTAACACTTTCTTCAAATGCTGAACATGCTCCTCTGTACTAGCACTGTAGATCAGAATATCATCAAAGTAAACCACCACAAATTTCCCAATGTACGGCCTGAAAATTTGGTTCATCACCCTCATGAATGTACTTGGTGCATTCGATAGACCAAACGGCATTACCAGCCATTCATACAACCCTTCCCTCGTCTTGAATGCTGTCTTCCATTCGTCCCCTGGTCTAATGCGAATCTGATGATAACCGCTCTTCAAGTCAATCTTAGAAAAGATCACAGACCCACTAATTTGATCTAACAGATCATCAAGCCTCGGCATCGGAAATCTATATCTGACAGTTATCTTGTTCAATGCTCTACTATCTGTGCACATTCTCCATGACCCATCCTTCTTTGGTACGAGTAAGGCTGGAACAGCACACAGACTCAAACTCTCCTGTATTCGTCCCTGTTCAAGCAATTCCTCTACCTGCCTACACAACTCTTCATGTTCTTTCGGACTCATTCTATAGTGTGGTTTATGTGGCACCACCGCACCTGGAACAAGATCTATCTGGTGTTGTATATCCCTCAACGGTGGCAATTCCGTTGGCAGCTCTCCAGGAAATACATCATTGAATTCTTCAAGTACTGGTTTAACTTCTTCAGGTATTTCAACCTCTTCATTGCTCTCTCGCCCAATCAACAAAAACACCTCTGGCTCCTCTTCAACTTCTGTAACAAACTCCTTCAAGGATAATAAAGTTTTCAACTCTTCAATCTCCTCTAGTTTGTTTTCTTCTTGTGGTCGCTTCTTTGGAACTAGAGTAATCTTTGTGCCGTCAAACATAAAACTGTAACTGTTGGTACGCCCATCATGTTGCACCGCCCTATCATACTGCCATGGTCTCCCCAGCAACAAATGACAGACATCCATATCTACCACATCGCACCAGATTTCATCCTTGTATTTCTTTCCAATTGAAAAATTCACACAAGCCCTTCGTCCAACCTTCACCTCCCCGCCTTTTCTTAACCAAGCCAACTTGTATGGTTTCGGGTGTTTCTCAGTCTTCAATGCTAACTTCCTCATAGCCTCTGACGAAATTATATTATCACAGCTTCCAGCATCAATAACAAATTTGCAAACTTTCCCCAGAATAGTACATGTCGACTGAAAAATATTGCTCCTCAACCAACTACAATCCTCCTCTTGCTTGGGTGTCAAACAAGACCTCCTCATCATCAGATTACAACCTTCGTCTCCCGACACTTCTTCTTCCTCCTCATCAGGTGGTGAATTGGAACATTCAGCTTCTTCATCCTCATCCTCAACCTCTGCTATCATAGCTCTCTTCTTCGGCTTTGGACATTCATTACTTTTGTGGCCCATTTCTTGGCAATTATAACACTTGAAACCATTACTGACTTTCATCTTCCCAACCTCATTCACAACTGGTTTTGCAACAGCTTTTGAAACATTAGAACTTCCACTAACACCCTTCACTGGATTGTTGGAATTTGTAAACACACCACCACCTCGTCTTCCCTGTTTCTCCCAAGCCAACGCCTTCTGGTGTGCTTCCGCTACAGATCTGGGATCAAACATGTTAACCATATCCTGTATCTGCATTCGCAACCCCCCAACAAATCTAGCTGTTAACTGTTCCTCTGTCTCCATGATATTGTTCCTTGCAATCAGTTGATAGAATTCATCAGCATAGTCATTAACAGACTTTGTTCCTTGCCTCAATTTTGCAACCTCTGATACATAAGCGACTGATAGTTATAAGGTAAGAATGTGGCCTTCATCATTTTCCTCATCTTTTCCCATGATTCAACCTTTGACTTCCCCATCCATTCACGTGTAAGTTTGGTTTGCTGCCACCACGCCAAAGCTCTACCTCTCAACCTTGTAGCAACCAACTTCACTCTACGATGTTCTGGAACTTCCTTGAAGTCAAAAATCTCCTCCACATTAGACAACCAGTCCAAAAACTCTTCAGCTTGCATACCTCCTTTGAACTCTGGAATTTCAGTCTTCATCCCAGATTCCCACTTGTGATCATACTCCGACTGATTTCTTCCTTGTCCACGTCCTTGTCCATGAACACTTCCACCATCATACTCCTCTTCAAAATCAGATGTATATCGATGTCGATCCTGACCACCAACATCTCTACTACCATCACGTCTTCCACCAACATCCCTTCTATCTACATTCCTCCATTCTCGATCATTCGCATTCCTGTCACGTCTTCGATCATCGTCAACACTTCTTTCTCGATTGGAATGTGGTGAGACTCTACTTCCCCCATGGTTAGATTCAGGTGAAACCCTTCTCCGATTTTGATTCATCTCTAACATCATCTTCTCTAATCGTCCAATCCCTTAGTTAAGCTTTTCACTAAAGTTTTCATTGATTCTTTGCTCCATCTCATCAGCTTCTTCTCTTCTATACAAAGCTTCTACGTTTTGATGACGATTATCTCCCCTTGGTGGCATGATTCAAAATTTTCTCAAACACTTCAAAAATTCACACTTCAAGTTTCAAACACCTTTCAAACTTAGATCCAAAATGAAATGGATCGAACACTCCCACTTTGTTGTAAAAATATGATGAACACGATGAACACAACTTCAATACGTCAAACAAAATTGCACGGCTCAACACTTCAAGCTCGGCTAACACTTCAACTTTGAAAATTCTCGGCTCCAAGACTCGATTTAGCTATGATTGGCTAAAACAAGCTCTGATACCAAACTGACGCAGCGGCGGAATACAAAAATTGATGATACGATGAACGTAGCAATCGATGGATTGATGAATACTGAAATGCCCAAATTCGTTGGTCCGAAGATACCGAATTCTAGCTATCTCTGACACGTTGATCGCGCACAATACCGTGAAAAGAGATCTTCAATTCTTCGAGCGTTGATCAAGCGCACTTGATTCTGCGAATCGGCTTCAACGATCGAAGATTCGAGCGCCCTCGATTGTCAAAGGTGGAGATAGGAGATTACACTCAACTACCAATTTGGTGAAAGCACAAAGCTAACAAAACAAGAGTTTTATTTCAAATCAACTAAACTATTACAAATGACCCAACTTGCCTATTTATAGGCTACAACTCACGCCACAAACAAAATTGTACAACACATAAGTCGTTTCCGACCTAACAACCCACGACTTAAAAATTAGACGACTTACGACTTACTATAGGTCAGCACCGACTTATCAGACTCACACGGTTCAACATTACCACGACTTAAAAGATACCACAAATAGTACATAGCGACTTAACAAAGCAACACATACAACACCTCATGAATTTACAACACCTAGGTCGTTTCCGACCTATAACCTGCGACCTATGACTTAACAGGCCCAACGACTCAAACAACAGCGACATAACATTCTCCGCGACTTAAAACAATCAACGGCTTAGAGTAAAGCGGCATAGGAATCCACGGCTTCAATCTTCAGCGACCTAATGCTCCTCACGACTTATCATAGGTCGTAGCTCAATCCTGCGACCTAATCTTAAACGACCTAAGAGTTCACGACCTAAAGTCTCGCGACTTATAGTAAACGACTTATCTCCCCAGATCTTCCCACGACCCAGCATAGGTCGTAACTCCTCTCCGCGACCTATCTTAGGTCGTAACCTTTTAGCTCGTTCGCATGCCATCATGCTGAATCCATTGACTCGCGTGCCGCTTTTTCTAGGTCGTGAGCGACCTAAAATTTTGTTAGGTTGTGAGCGACCTAAGACTTCAACCTCCAACGACTTATTCCCAAGTCTTAGCTCGTTACTCTCGAACCCGTTAGGTCGTAGCTCCTTTCCTGGTGGCTTGTTAGGTCGTGTACGACTCAATAACAGGTTAGGTCGCTTGCGACCTATCTCTCCACTATTCTGGGCTGCATCAGAATTCATCTCCTTAGTTGTAGGAAGTCTATATCTCAGTCAATTATAGTCAACTCAAAGTTAAAATCTCTAGTCATAGTATAACTGTTAATAGTAAATATTACTATTGAACCAATGACTTTGTTTATGGAATAATTAAGTGGAATATGGATAATATTGGAGTTTTAACCAATACCAAATTTCATACATCCTAATGTGATATAGTGTCGGCGAAGAGCACATATGTGAATTATTGTCACTACTGGTACATCTTAAGATAATATAAAATACGATATTACTAAAAAAACGTGTAATCGATGAATTCAGCCAAACTTTTACACCATTTTCTCAAGTGGTATGTGAACGTTAATATTTGAATTGTTCAATATTAATTGATAAATGTATTCACACCTCGAGGCTCACACCATACTTGTGAATTCTCCGAAAAACTACAAGATTTAACTAGTTTATAAATATTATAAATTAGTTAATTATTTTTGGGTATTATTAGTAATTATTTAGATGTATATATAAAAGTTATATATACAATTATCAATATACAACGTCGATATATACATTTAGAAGGGTATCAAATATGATGTGGCCTGCCATACTAGAAAATGGGAAGTAATATGGATGAGATCTAATTGAGAATTGGTTAGGGAATATAAGAGGAAGTTTTAAAGAAAAAAGGAAAATATTTTTATTCTCTCTTTAAAACAAAATCCTCCCAATCATTTCTTTTTTTTAATTCTCTTTTCCCTTTCTGCTCAAACATCCACAGCCGCCATTTTCTTTCCACCCTAGGCTGAAATTATTTTCAATAAAGAAAAAAGAGAAAAAGAAAACATAATAAAATAGAATCCCGTGGTAGATTCTAGTAAAGTCTAGATGTTGATTCAAGGAATCTAAGGAGGATTTTCATATAAAATTGTCACTGATAGGCCAAATCTACATGGTACAATCTCAATTTAGATTTATACATTACTAACAATATTCTCATTATGATTACGTATATATACATTTATGTATGTATGTTATTATATATGTATGTATGTATAAATTATGGTTTCACTCACGAATATGTTGTAATACATTTGTAATAATTTTTCCAAATGGCATTGTTATTGACACTCCAAAAATGATTATTAAAGGGTCATTTTTTATTCACTCCACAGAAAATAAAAGTACCATGAGGGGGAAATAACATTATAAAATAAAACATAACTTTCCTATTCTACCCTCCTTTCCTTTTATCCCCAATCTTAACTATTACAACCACATTTACTAGCTCCTCTCACATTTCTCGTTTTAGTATGGTTCGAACAAAAAATTGCGCTCGATCAAATATTCCAAACCCAACGTTGACTGAGAAGCTCATAGCAAGGTGCGTTCTCCAATTTTATACCTATTTTAAGCTTTTTTCTTTGAATCGCAATACTATGGTTTTAGTCGTAATTGTTTTATTTTTCCGTTAGGGTTTAGGTAGTACCAATGAATTCAGCGGCAACAAGTTGAATTTTATATTTTACTTCGGCCTACTTCATCGTTTTGTAGTTATTTGGAGACATGCGGATGAAATTTTATTTTTTGGTCGATGATGGTTTGCCGTGTAGTGTAGTTTAGTTTGTAGTTAGTGCTATTTTAATTTGAAGTATAAAATTCGATGATAGTACAAACAACTTGTTTTGGTCTGTTTAGTGCTTTCTTGTTGTTTCTTAACTATGATATAGTAGTATATATGATTTGGCGAAGGCTGGCCAAAAAAAATGTTAGTTCAGTTCCTTGTTGTTACACATATTGCTTGGTTTTACACTACCGGTTTTCTTAGTTGTTTATTGTTGTATATTTTTCATTTATGAATGAATCCATTTTTTTATTATAGCAAAAAATCTTCATCTTCATCTTCAACCACTCGTATCCCTCAAACCGCTTCAAATCATAAGATATTAGAGTTGGAACGATCGAAAAAACATATCGAGGAGTTTGCTATAGAGGATGAAGGAAATAATAATGAAAATAGCAATAGTTCGAGTGAGGAGGAAGGCAGGTGACAGAAGAACATCTTTGAAATAAATGTACGGGGTCAGGTTCAAGAAGAAGAGATTCCAAACGAGGGTGAACAATTCCATGTTAACGTAGAGGAGACCGATACAAAGATATAACCATTGAAGAGGAGAAAGAGGAATTTTTTTAATGGCACAACCAAGTTAATCGACCGAAAGTGAAGTATAATCATCCCTACTGTTTGCATATAAAGATCATATTGGTTCTAGCATATGGAATTTTTGGTATGTTTACTGTATATATCATATATAATCGTAGACAATATAAGTGTATGCTTTGAATATTGATTTGGTAATGTAGGCACCAAGGGATGAAGCAAAAATTGTTAAGCTTCACAGCCCTGAAAGGACTTAGAAACGGTGGAATTTAAAAAACGAGCGTGATTTTGTTAAGGATGCGGTCGCTGAATCAAGGTTCTTGAATATAATAAAGCATGCACATGAAAAGTTGACAAGGCACTAATCAACGCTTTTGTTGAGCGATTCTATCTTGAAATGAACACTTTTCATCTTCCATTTGGTAAGATGGCAATTACAATCGATGAATCATTTCACATCACTAGCCTTTTCTCAAAGGAAAAGCGGTTATGGGGCCACTTGAAGAATCAAGGGGAATAAGTGATCATGATGTATATGAGTTGTTGGATAAGTGTCTTGGTAGCAAAGAAGAAGCGGCTAACAGGCTGTTGGGGGTGAGAAAAAAGTTTGTTTGGAATGGTTAAGAACTACATTTTCTGGTTCTCAAGATTCTGATACTATAGAATGAAAAAGACAATGCGCAATTGCATATTTACTATACACTATTGGTGTGCTAGTTTGTGGCAATTAATCTGGGAATAAAGTCTCCTTATAATTCTTGTAATGCCTACGAGTGTTAAGGCAAGTGAACACATATTCTTGGGGCACTACATGCTTGAGTTGGCTGTCCTATAATCTGGCTCAGGGCACAAGAAAAGATGTACATCAAATTGCTGGTTGCATGACTTTGCTTCAGGTATGAATCAAATAAAAAAATAAAAGTAATCGTAATGCTTGAGTTTATAATTTATATTTTGTGTGTTTGGATATTTGGGTACTTTCCAATTTTGAGACGACATAGTCATAATGCACGTGCATTGCTTGGAGAACCAAGGTCAGCTTTTTTGTTTGCGATGGAAACAAGTACCAACCCGCCTTATGATTTGGTCACTCTTAGAGAGAAAGTTGACGACCTTCAAGTTAATGATGTTGTTTGGAAGTGTTCGAAGGATATGAGTGACCACTACCCGTTTCAACATTATGTCTTATACAATGGACCCATTGTGTGTTTTGAAGTTTTTGAGTTGTATCTTCCACAAAGAATTCTTCGTCAATTTGGCAATGTTCAACCAATACCCATAACCACTTTTGCTTTAGAGACTAAAAAAATTAAGTCGTAGGAAAAATCATACAAGGCAGCATATTCTAATTTATACGATTTTAGCTAGAGCGAGTGGAGAATCAATCTTTTGAATGAGAGTTTAACGTTGAACTGTGTCATATAGCTTTGGAATTACGATCCAATGTATATGCAATGGTATGAACAGTTGTCACATTCTGTTGTTGCCAATGCACAGGCATGATTTACGGAGCTCATGCAAGTTAGTGAAAATAATTCGCTTGTTCTCCGCATTGTAAGTCCATATTTTCGTTCAACTTATTGTCTTCTTAAAGTTTGTTTGATCATAATTTTTAAGTTTATACATTGTAGAAACAAAGATTTGACATATTTCGGACTTTATTAGATCATGTACTCCTAGAAACTTAATGTCCCAAGTGCTCGAAAGGGTATAATGAATTGAGGAAGATGAGCCACTTGAAGTGTTTGGGGAACAAGTGAATGCACAAGAAGAAGTTAAACCGGTAGAAGGATCAAAGGCGAAGAAGAGTAAGAATAAAAAAGACGATGAAGGAGGAAGAAAGCATTGAAAGAGGCTTGTAAGCAAGAAAAAAACCTGAAGTAAAGATTGTTCGTATGGTTATTATGAATCTATGTTGTTTTGTTTGTTGGTTATATTTTGTGAATGTTTTGCATGGAAAGAGGATAAAAACTTGATGTTTTTTCATAGGGTTTATATAAACAGTTATAGATGACTTATGATTTTGTTTTGGGAATGAACGATGGTGATAATGACTTGTTTTGTGAACGTATGTTGTTGTGCTACTTGTTTGCATGCATTTTTTTGTGGTATTCATGTTTGGTGATATGCTTGTATGCATTGACTTGTTGGTATTCATGTTTCATGAATGACTTGTTGGTAGCCATTGCTGTATTCAAGGTGATATTTTGTTAGTCTATGACTTGTTGTTTATGGTCACTGTGTTTGGGGATTAACATAATATAATGTACCAGTAATGTTACAGAAGTTCGACAATAGATTGTCGAAAATTTCCCAAACTTTCGGGAATGGCGGCAAGGTGTCGAACTTATAAGTTACAGATGACCACATATCATTGAAAATAAGGAATAAAAAGAAAGAACAACACTATCTAGTCAAACTACATTCAACTAGTAAGAGTAGCTGCCAAAGCAGACATGATAAGACCATATCAAACTAAAAAAATAAATTCGACGCCAATTCATCGTTTATGAGCCAAACTTTCGAGAACCGCAACTGAATTTCAAAATTTGAAGCCAAGTTTAAAGCCAAGTTTATAGCAATAGTAGTTTCTATATAAAACTATCGAGTAAATTTAAAAGAATGACTTCAGTACATCGAATATGCCATAAACTTTCGAGAACGATAATCTTATGTCGAATTGAGTTAAAACAGACGACGAAGTGCTATCGAAACAAAGACTTACACCTTTGACCATTTAATTTCGATGCCCAACTACCAAAACTACTTCTAATTACTCATATCCTATTGCAGAATATATGTACAACAATTTCAATCCATGTAGAACTAAATTCCTTTATCACACAAACATATGTACAACAGTTTCAATTCATGTAAAACTAAATTTCCATTTTCAATATATATGCAACATTTTTAATGTTGTAAATCACATAAATATCAAAGTAACAATAATGATTCCCATATCAATCCATTTCAGTCCATAGAATAAGTACAATAACAAGCAAACACCAAAAATCTACGATTTCCATTCCATATCAAAGTGAACATACATTTCATTCCATAGGTACAATTCTAGCATTCAATAATAGTCATATGTTAATTACGTTTCCTTCGTTGTTACGGTTGTCTGTCAAACATAAGTATATTCATTCTTTTAGCATAAGTTTGACCCAATCTTATGCATTAATGTTGTAAAATTGTCAAAAATATGTGAATTGAGGAGCTAGAGGCAAAGTAGAGTATGGATGGAGTTGAATACTAACAAATGTAAGTTGTCTACTTGGCCCATAACTACCATTCTATTTTAGTTTAACAAGCTCGCATGGACTGTTGTGGGGACAAATGTAAAACTCATACGTTTACTTGGAAATACCATGATAGTACCAAATGTTTCGGCAATAACATAACCTGATTCTGGCATTTTCATCCACTCACTAAACCCAATAGCATTCGCATTTTATACCATAGTCTTTATTTCTTCATAGCCACAGTCACCCCTCATTATTCTGTACATATCAGAGTGTAGTAGTAAATTGTCAACCATAGACTCACGGTTACAAACTTACAAGGACGCCACGTCTTCCATTGTGAAGATTCAATTGATTAACCACAACCTAACAACCACAATAACCATCACTAGGCATGTCTTCTAAACTAATTATATAGGGCTTCATATATTCTAGCGTCTATAACAAATAATACTCATCAACTTTGTTGTTCCCACATACTTTATTCTTCACACTTCTTGTTCTATAAGAAGAACTGGAGTGAGATTTGAGTCTCAAGTCAATGATGCTTAAACATGTTCAAAGTAAGAAGGATCCTGTTTAGTCAAATTATCTTTTTTAAATGGCCCACCTTTCTTTATAGTTGCCACGAGAGGTTCTAAAATCGTGGTTGTTTGAAGGAATGCAATCATTTTCAATTCACTTTGTATTATCAATTTGAAGTTATCATGAGCTTCATCATACCAACTTCTCAGAGCTTGGATTTTAGCGAGGACAAAGAAATCAGAAGTTAAACAATGCAATGTGGGAGGAGTGCAAGATACTTGCTTCCAAAAAGAGTCAATAACGCTAAGAGGAATGAAATATTGTGAATGCCTAAAGTCTACAGCCATATGTGCGCATGGTAGTTCATTTACTTCTCATAACGCGCAACCACAATTCTCCATACTCAAGCCAACGTTTGAAATGCTAGACATTTCATGTAGTAGTAAATCTAATGCTTTGTGAGATAAAATCCCAAAATTTCTTCAAACATGGGTTCATTTCGGAAGCGATGCATTGTCCTAGATGTACTTTTTCTAAATGAATGTTCGATCACAGTTAATTCATTCTCCGCACAAAGATTTGCATTAGTCCAAAATTACACAAAGCGAACTGCAGTTGAATCAAAATACAGTTTCAAACGGTGGTGTGCACTTTCAACTATGCTAGTGGCACATTATCACAACATTTTATTTACAAACATCTCCTTATATTTACTTAGCTAATTTTTCAAGACATACGTGATGGATTTTTTGTTTCACAAGCTACGCATCACGAAACGAGTTTAAGTTCCAATGGTAGTCTTGTTTAGACAATGATTTTTTTACATTTATCCAACCATCCCAAAAAAGTTCATACTTATTTTTTCCTTCCTCATCCTCCTGCAATACATCTTATCCCCAATCAATACACGTTTCTTTTTAATAAAATTAGGTTTACAATATTCTTGAACATTCCTTGAAATATGCCGTGCACAAAGAATATGGTGTGCCATTGGAAATATAGTAGCTACTACATTTGTAAGAGCAAGTTCGGCATCCGTTAGGATAAAACCAGGAATTTCATTATCTCTATAACACTTTCTTACATATTCAAGTGCCCAAATGTATGGTTCAGTTGTCTCACAACTTATAAAGGCAAGTGCAATGGTAAAAGATGCACTCGTTGATGTTTGTGATACCATATGAAAACATGGTAACTTGTATCGGTTTGTCTTGGACATGCAATCCAAGAACAATATTTGATGAAAACACTTCACAAGAACAACACATCTAGGATGACTAAAGAATAAATCAGAAACCTCATTGCTTGTACCATTAGCTCTGTGTTGAATGGAATAATCATGACTACAAGCCAATTTCATAAACTGTTGCGTAACTGATCTACCTTCCGTCTATTGTAGCTTAAGTTTCACTTTTGCATTGTAATCATTTCTTTTGGTTGACTGGTTCTCCGATTTGTCAAATTGAATGGCACTTAGAATATTTCAAGGCCTAACTCCACTATTTGTCATTGTTTCAGCAGTCTTAACTTCGTGATATTTCAGCCTTGCCACATATGGATGCCTGATTAGTACAGTAGGAAGCATGTGATTATGGCATCCATTCTTTATATCCAATATCCTTCTTCCATTATTTGTATAACGTGCACTTAACTCAGTTAGACAACCACTTTTTTCACTTCCCATTTTTCTCCATTTTTTGTTGGGATTTTGGACATAATTCTTTGCCCTATGTTCAATATATTCCCCACTTCTTTCACAAACTAAAACCATCCTCGATCCTTTTCCATTGGCTTGCAAATTTCTCGTTTTTGTTCTTTTTATCACAATAATACAATTTATAACGAGCCCACGAGCCATGCACCGGTCTCGAACACTTTCCTTTGACTCAAAACCTAAACCATAAGTCTACAACAGAAATCAATACAAATCAACTACGAAAATAGTAATTACAAATTTTAACTTACCATATCAGTAGTGAAATGAGCAGTTAAGTTGGGATAATTCAAAGATGACATGTCAACTTCCGCATTTTGAATGCCATTGTCATCATTGTTATCAAATTCATTGCAATTACCCCTTCATTTGATTCATTCTCATATTCATCATTCTCCTAAATCTATTGAAAAAAATAATTCAAGGTCAAGCAAAAAAAGAACAAAAATTCAGCATGGTGTTACCGAATTACTGTATTTAGTTCGGCAGTGTGCCTCCAATTTGAATGTTCTTAATCGGCATCTACCTTTCATTATCATTGCTCAAAATAGTTTTTCCCCTCTCTAATTAACCCGTATATGCATTGAACCATAATCCACTAAACCCTAACCTAGGAATAAAAAATAAAAAAGTACCTTCTCATTGATTTGTTGAACATATTCTACATTATGCACACTTTCTTCGGTGAGAATTACTTTAGTTTCTTTCTCATTTGGAGGGTTTTCATTTGCGTTTGATTGCTCCATAGATTATGGATTATTGAATTTTATTGGATAGTAAAGTGAAGATTACCGAAGATGACAAGAAATACACTGGTCATATTTTAAACTAATTTTCTAAGTGGATTAGTTTTTTTAGTACCCCTCATAATTTTTTTTAAATGACCCCCGCATAACCATTTTTGTAGTGTAAATAACAATGTGCTTTCCAAAAACACTATATACAATTTCTAATAACTTAAATATTCAGTTTGAGTTTTGTTCAATTTTGAAACATAAATTCGTTGATATCTTATTTACTTAACATATATGTTTTAGTTTCAAAATTCTTTTTGATTATTTAAAAAATATTTTTTTCAACAAAAGTTTATTTGTATATTCTTCTAATATAATATAAATATATGTGTATATGTATATGTTTATAAATATAGTAGAACGATTTAATGTAGTATGTAAATTGTGAATTAATTTAATATTATTTTGGATTTATTTTTATTATTATATATTTTATAATATCTACACATATTCAATTAGAGATATTTTGTTACTAAAAAAATTCACCTTCCGCCTAAGTCAGGAGGTCTCAAGCAAAGGACGAAAGGAAAAGAGTTTAGATCAGACCTTCCAAAGGAGTCGAAGGGATGCAATCAATAATATGAAGCAGCTCAAGACCTTTCCGAGGGGACGGTGGGTTTTATTCCACAGAATTCAAGAAGCTCTTACCTTCCAAAGAAGGCAAAGTAGCTAGGACAAGGGCAAGCGACTCTATAACAACCTTTTCAAAAGCATGATAAGCCTTTCGGGCCCTGGAACACCTACTGAATACCTTTCGACAGCATCAGAAGGTTTATGATAAAGACAACATCCAAAGAAAGCTCGGCTCTCGTCAACATTCAAGTAAAAACAACCTTTCGACAAGGTAGAAGGGTTCACAATAGCCTAGTAAGATAGAAACCCTTCGACACAGCCGAAGGGTTCACATACCATATAGATAACAGACCTTCCGACAAGGACAAAAGATCTCTAGAAGCAAATAGAAGAATAGACCCTTCAGCAACTCTCAAGGGTCCACAATGGATTATGAAAGGGAAACCTTTCGACGAAGTCAAAAGGTTAACAACCGCATATAAAAGGGAAACCCTTCGACCCGGTCGAAGGCACGAGGACAAAAGCACAGCCCCCGGCGTCTATAAATAAGACCCTAAGGGTCCTATTTGAGGGGTGGATTTTCTCTCATTCTAATCTTGTAACTTCTTAATCACAGCTTTGTAACCCTAATTGGGTATTGATTTGGGGAATTTAATAAAGTGAAGTCTTTTCTTGGATAAAGAGGGAAGTCTTAAGCCTTGTGAATTACTTTTCTGTTTACTTAAATCTTTACTGGTTAAACTTCTATTTTCAGGTTTAGTCCCTCCGGAAAGTTCTCGTCGACGAAGATAATAACATTCCTTTCTTTATATCCCTTCGGAGGTCACTTCCTTGCAATTAAACCCTTCGTCTACAGGGGAAATTTATTTGAGTCAACATCCTTGAAAACCTTCCGAAGTCATAAAGGCTGTGGATAAAACCTTTCGATAAGGTTCATAATCTATCATATTTCGACAACCTTAAAAACCCTCTGAATCCCAAACAGTCATTTGCCTAACCTTCTGGCAAGAACCAATATCAACTCTCCTTATGGAACAAACTAAGTAAATTCCATCCTAATCAAGGAGATAACTTTCATGGGAAATATTATAAAGATTCAACCAAATCAGTGATTATTTTACATTAACCCAGCAAAGCCGAAAGGTTTCTTTAATCTTGTGCCAAGACCTTTTTGACCACATTGAAAGGCAAATTCGAAGTTTACTCCCAAGCAGAGATACAAAGATAATCCTGGAGATTATCAACCTTTCGGCGTAGATTGGCTCAATCCCATATTTGGAGCAACTCTGAAGTATCAACAAGACATTTTCTAATCTTCTTAGAGATTCTACTTTCCACCGTTTTCCAGTAACTTCACCTACTTGGATTCTTTGGGGTGTTAACCATAAATTTGGTTAACATATTTTATATTAGTTAACTTTGATGTAGTTCTAAATTTAAATATATATTTTACCAAGTCAATCTTTGATATTTCAACTTAAAGTTTAGATTCAAAACTTCAAATTAGTCAAGCTACGTTAGATTTTGTTAAATTAAGCTTTATGTTATTAGGTTATGTATTCTAGGAATATTTTATATCCATATATATCTTACATGGAATAATTAAATCGAAACAACTAATAATTTATATATTGCGAATATGTACATGGTAGGTATAAATTCTAATAAGTACACATGTATATATTAACTATGTTATTATATGTCATTTCATCATGCCATACCCGTTTTGTCATCAATATATGCATGAATTCATATTAGACTTAAGTCCATATATGAGACATTAAATGGTTAACCACATTTGAAAGGGTGTGAGCTAATTGTCAGATATGAAATTAAAGAGAAATTTTTAAAAGAGAGAAATGATGATTTCTTTCTCTAAATAAAACAGAACATTCCTCTTTCATACAGTTAAATCTAATTCACTCTTCTTCTTTCATCCATGTCCGACTACTCCCTCCTCTGCTTCTCATGACCGAATATTCACCTTACATCTATTTAACTAAATAGATTAATTAAATAAGTAATAATATTCAAATAAAATACGATTTTATTTTAATAAAATAGGTTGGATCTAATTCTAGTTAATAGACTTCATAGTCAAATTAAGATCCAAATTAGGAATATTTTTAGATTTACTCCATTCACCCCTTGTGAAACGGATAATGTTCTAGCAACGGTATCTAGCCCATATAGTTAATGTAGTCTAATCAGTCAGCATTAAGGGCTAACCAATAAATTTTTCTATCTGGTAAGTGTCTAGAATAGTAGTATCTACGCTTGGGGTATAAAAAGTATTATTCTCCCCTCCCTGGTTACTGGCTTGGCCGGATGAGTGTAGTAAGTCAAAATGGTTGGCCCAAATGTAAGGCCCAGATTTATTTTGCTTCTTGGGCTAATTTTCAAATTAAGATTTGAAAATCTAAATTATATTTTAAATTTAAATGTTATGTTTAAAATATAAAAGGAAAATTTATAAATATTATAAAATAAATCTAATTACCTTAAATTGTTTTGGGAAATTAATTTGATAAACTAAACAAGTAATTAATTGAAAGTTAACTAATTAAAGTATACATCTACACATACGCACATGTTTATGTAAATTGTTTAAGGTAAATTAAATAAATATTTAGAATTTATTAAAAATTAAATCATAAAATGATTTATTTGTTAAAAAATCAATTAAATGTTAATCATTCAAATTATATATATTGATATATATGTAAATAAAACTATAAAGGTTATCATTAGTAATTTAAAATACTTTGATTTTCTCAAAATTGTTTTATTAATTAAACTAAATACAATTTTAAAATTTATTAAATATTTAATTAAATATTTAAATAATGAAATAGTTTACCAATTAAGACACACATACATATTTGATGTACATAAAACTATAATGGTTATCATTGAATATTCTTCTTAAATAGCTATAGATGAATACAATAAAATTTCTAAAATTTTAAATAAAATGTAATCAAATTAGTTAATTAAATTAAAGTATCAAAACTAATTAAATATGACTTAATAAATATATTTAAAGTTAAATAAATATGATTTAGTTAATAATATATGCATAAATATTATATATGTTAATTAAATTATAATGGTGAAAAGAAAATTTAACATATATAATTATATATGTATAATTAAAATGTAACGACCCGATATTTTCAAACATTCGCATCCGCACATGTCGGACTTGAATTGCTCAAAATACCGCATTGTAAATAAAAATTTGGCAAACTCATCATTTATAGTAAATAAATAATCACAGATCACAAACACAGAGTAATATAATGCAGCGGAACAAAGAAATAGTAGATCGTGAAGCTACTATATAAATACATCAGAGTTAAGTAAGATACAATAGGAATACCAAGATACAACAGGAGTAACAGTATGATAATTAGGTACAACTCAGAATACAACTGGAATCAACTGGATAACAAAATGAATAGATATCTGGATCTTCAAAGCAAAACTCTAGCTCCAAAGGTGAGTCTCAAATGCTGTACCACTCAGTCTGACCCGAGCGTAAAGCAAAACACAAAACACTCGAGTAAGGACATACATACTTATACAATGTAAACCAACTCAAGTGAACTGTATTAAAGGTACAAGTAACTTAAAGAATGCTTGGGATCGCCCATTCTCTAAGGATCCGTTAAACTATTTACTATGTAGTAATATTGTGCTATTATAATAATGTCTAATCATAAAATAAACATACTTTTAAATAGCATTAAGGAGTGACTCAATATTCCCCTTAACACGTAATAGTCCCTATAGTCTATCCAGTATTAGCATACTCCCAAAATGGGGGCTACCCTCGATACTCCACAGGCTACGGGAGAAATCACAACTCGTAGTAAAGCTCGCTATGGTAGGTGACACGGCACACAAGGCAATGCCAGGGTAGATATACCAATTACGCATCCGGACTGGTGGTGACGCATAACAGCCACTACCGCCCACCTCGAACATCACTCCCAAATCAAGGGGTGCACCCAATCAATCACAAAGTAATAGAATGGTATCGAAGAAGTGTGTCCGATCAGAGGTGCTACCTCATTGGCCCGTCTATCGCTCCTGTTTTAGCCACCTTATGCCAACTCACGGGAGTTGGGTCCACGCATATACCTTTAGGATCGTCGCCACCATCCTACTTCATTTTGGAAACTCCACCGCGTACACAGTTGTTAAAGTGGTTTTCGGTATCGACAGAGAGTATGTCCATATCCGATCCCGGTCTCTTTAACAACCAATCGTTATTATAACCCGTGGTTATAAATTTAAAACAGTTTATACTTCAAAATAGAATATCATTTCAAATCCAAATCTTTATCAAAATAAAGATTAAATCAATTCCAAACCATTTCAATATATTTAAAATATCATATCATTTCAAAACTTCATTTCAAATCATTTCAATATATCAAAATATCATATCCTTTCAAAAACTTCATTTCAAATCATTTTAAATATATCAAAATATCATATCCTTTCAAAAACTTCATTTCAAACCATTTTAATATATCAAAATATCATATCCTTTCAAAAACTTCATTTCAAATCATTTTTTGAGTTCAAATCCAAATATTCAACTTTAAATGCCTTTTAAATTCAAAGATATCATTCATTTATTATCATTTCAAGTCACCTTTTAAATAGTTTATATTTCAATCAAAATAATTCATCTAAACCATTTAAAAGTGTAATTATTATACTTTCAAATCAAGTATTCAATTTCCAAAGTTTTAAACTATTCTGAGTTCATTTACTAAGTTAAAAACCATAAACATTGAAAATTTCAGCCTTTCACAGCATTCAGAAAAAGCTGTTATAAGTTATTCTTGAAAACATTTTTATTTAGCAAAGATAGCATTTTAAAACTGCTGTTAAATCTCAGTTTAGTTGCAATTTAGTTTAAAACAGAAAAGACAACATTTCCAGAAATGCTGTAATAGCTTAGGTTTCAATTTAAAGGTTTTAATTAAATTCAGCAGAGACAGCAGACCACTACAACATTTACAGAACTGCTGTAATAGGCCTTTATTAAGTTTTTAGCCTTTTAATTTACTTCAACAACTACAGCATTACAGAACTGCTGTAATAGCCTCTTATTTAAGTTTTAGTTCATTTACAGAAATCATAACATTTCTGAATGCTATAAAAAGTAATTTCCAGATTTTACTGTATTTCCAGCAAATAATAACCTTCAATATTAAACCTTTTAAATATTATAAAAATCATAATTTGACATTCAAAAATGTTCATTAAATTTACTTTTTTTAATTTATGATTTTTCTAAGAAACATTTACAATAAAACCAAATTTCCAATAATTTTACTTAACAAATCCAAATGTACAAATTTCTTTTCTTCACATTTTTAACAAATAAACTTAACACTTATATTTTATTTCCATTTCACAAATTAAAGTAAATTTTCAAAATTATTTAATTAACTTAAACCTTTAATAAAAACCAAATTCACATTTCCAAGTCAAGTTATATTTTAAAATTACACTTTTAAGCATTCATTTATTTAACCATTTTAATACATAGAAAACTCAATAACACTTTATTAAATCATTTAAATTCAAATTCAAATCAAATTATCATATTTACCATTTTCCAAATATAATTAAATTTCCATTTTATTTATATAACTTAAATATCATTTTAAAACCAAAATTCCAAATTTCCAAACTTAAGTTATATTTCAAAAATTCACTTTTACCATTCATTTAAATTACATTTTTAACTTCTAGAAAAATCCAAATTTATTTATTTAAACATTAAAAATCCAATTTAAATCAAATTTTCATAATTTTACACTTTTAAAAATATTTAAATATTCAAAATACTTTATAAAAATAACCACGGGCCTGTATATAGTTTTCTAACCTAGGTCAAGTGATACAGATATGTATCATTTCAATCCGCAGTTTAAAAAGCAAAAATCCGGGTTCTATCATTTCAAACCCGCAATCCCAAGTTAAAATAAAATAAATAAAAACCGTTCAGGCGTATCATTTCAGCCCATAACGATTTTTCCCTATTCTAAAGTCCGTTCGGGTATGTATCATTTCAACCCATAGTGAATCTAATCTACAGGGAACTTGTAGTGTGATAAACAGATATAAAACGAACAATATACAATATATAACAATAACAGATGAGATGACAAGTAAATTAATAGGTTTAACATCATATAATTAAATCATCACAGGCAGTTATAACATATCATAATATTCTACACATTCAATTGTTGTCGCTTCACATTTGTATAAGTATAAAATGTCGTGTGAGATTTACTCACCTTTTTGTGTTGGAGATATCAATTCAAATGACACAATAGATTCCAGGAGGCACGATGACACAACAATAGATTCAAGTGGATGAGAACCAAGCTTATTGACCTTGTACACAACCCATGAACATGACAAAAAAATTATAAATTTAATGCAACATTGAATTGAAACAACTTTGAAATTAAAAGCAAAAATGGATTGAATGCTTTTGCTATGCTTTCCACACTCACATGCTCGGCCTAGGGGTTGATATGGCTAAGCTCTAACATGGTTTGGCTTTGGTTTGGGCTCACACATGCACGGCTACAAGGCTAGAATGGTGGAGGAGTTACAACCTAGGAATGTGAAGAGGCTAGGCAATATAGGAAGGTTTTGGTTCAATGTTTTGGGCTCGATCATGGGTGGTTTGGCTTGGCCATTCAAGTTCAGGTCTGGACAGTGGTTTAAATGATGAGTAGGGGTCTGGACAAGGTGGTGGAGGCGGCTAAAGGTGGTGGCCAAGGTGATGGATGAATGTATGAAGCAACTAGGCTAGGCTAACATGACATTTGGAAGGTTTTGTGCAACTTTTGAGGTGTTTGTCTTCACTTAAAGGCCATGGCCTGATCTGGTCAGAGGGGAAGAGAGGGGTTTGAAGCCATGGAAGGGGAGGAGGAAGGTGGTGGAGGCTATGGTGGAGCATGGTAAGGAGAAGTCATGGCCAAAACATTAAAAATTCAAAAGGGAAAATGAAGAAAAAGTAGAAGAAAAGAGGAGGCCATTACCCAAATGCTTTTACCGTGAAAATGGAGTTAGGAGGAAGGTTTTTCACGTGAATTACACATAAAAACTCACGGCTATCAAAAAGTATACGGCCAAAAAAGCAAGCAAGTGAAAAGTCAAGAAAATGAAAAGGTTTGGTAAATGAAAAGTCTTGAGTTTTAAAGTTAAGTCTCTTCAAATTTCCTTTTCTTTTAAATCAAATAAAACAAATAAAAATAAGTAAATGAATTACAGAACTGAAATTTTTTTTTAGGAAAATAGGAAAAGAATTAAAGAAATTGCTTAAATATTGAAAACAGGGTCCAGAAATTACAAATAAATCACCATTGGCTTTGGAAAAATATCTACTTCATTTTAAAAATGTTCTAAAGCAAAACTTTGAAATAAATAATTCATTTATCATTTCTAAAGTGAAATAAATAATTAAATTTAGAGAAAATAGAAAAAGAATAAAGAAATAGTTTATTTAATTTAAATAAGGCTAAAATTACAAATAAAACATCACTAGCTTTATAAAATTTCTATTTCACTTTAAAACAAATAAAAAGTCAAATAAGCAAAATAAATGATGAACAAAATAAAGTGGAGATTAAATAAAATAAGGACTTAAGGAAATAGAGGAAAGAAATAAAGAATTTCTTTAATTAAATGAAATTGGAAATTAGGAATTATAAACATAATACAACTGACACTGGAAAATGTTAATTACACTTTTAAAATGTTTTAAAACTAAAAATATATACATAACATGTTATTTTACCCATATGAACATAAATTACATGACCAACTAAAATATTATTTATATAATTTAAAATAAACAATTTTGTTAAATACAGCAAATTACACACAATATTTAAAAGGGCATAACTTTCACATTATAAACCTGATTTCAACAAAACGAAAAGCAGTATTCTTGAAATTTTATTTACTTTCATAATAAAAGATAAAATTCAAAAATTTAAACTTTTAAAATTTTAAATTAAAAGTCAAAGTTTGACCATATTGACCAAAATTCACATTTTTGGAAAATACCCTATCTATTCTTGTTTGGAATTATAATTCACATAAAAAATCAAAATTTATATTTAAAATAACAAAATTGATCCATTTTAATAAATAAAATAAAGTTTTTAAATCAGGCAATTCGGTTTAAAATAATTACAAAATACAGGGTTGTTACATAAAATGTAAGTGGAACTGAAATAAAGCCAAAATTAATTTTTGGAATAAATACATATGCATAGTACATGTATTTTGATTTTTGACCTGTACGACACTTGAATCATGAGGGTATTTCATAATAAATACATTATTCCTTAATTCGTTGTCACTCAAAATATATTAAAGATTATGAATCTTTAATATAGTTGCCATCTATCATTTGTATATTGATAGATTACTTGTATATGCACTAGTTGTTGAGCAAACTCAAGCTAGAGCTTTTATGTGTAGTATTATTAATATATTGCATAGATGAGGTAAGATATATGCATGTATTTATTTAGCAAACTCAAGGTATGTGCATTGTATTTAGGCTGTTGAGAAATAATAGGTAAAAGTGGAAAATCTCTCTTTATCTATTGAGCAAACTCATGGTCAAGGTCAAGATTGTGGAAAAGGTCATAGTTAGCAATTGTACATAATACAATCAATAAAGAGTTATCCATTACTCGTGAGCCTATGATTTATTAAGCAAAATCAAGGTCAGAATCCAAAGGTAAGGTAGTCCTGACACTCATAAAAGAAATCAAAAGATTTATATATTTATCTTAGAGTTATAGGAATTTAAAGCCTAATGGGAGTCTTATTAGAAAATGAAATGATTACATTTGACCTTTCTAATATTGTATGGACACATATTATAGAAAATTAAAACAATCCACTTCAAGAAATATGTGCAACCAATTTAATCGATAATTTTTTGTCCATTGAATTATACCAATAGCCGAGTTAGGATTAATAAATAAATATAAAATATGCTTACCAATAAATTCTTTAAAATGTTATCGCTTCAAGACCCATGCAAGAGCCGAATTATAAAACAACCAAAGATATTTGTACCTTGGCCACTTAATGTTTACTTGCAAAGAACTATATATTATCTTATGAATTTTGAATTCTAAAGCAATAAAAGAATATGGACATTCGATCCATATTAGATCACATTCAAAAGTTGTATGGTAAACATTCGACTTTGTAATACAAAATGTAGCAACCCATGTTTATGACTCATAAAAATGACACTAATACATCCAAGGTATTCATGTGCCAATCATTTAAGCGTCCGAAAGGCTGATTGTCAGAGTGCAAGAAAGTAAAGAACAATAGTATCTCACAATGAGAGAATCATATGTAATATAAACAATAGTAGAATATAGTGTTACTCTCAACATACCGGGTTTATCAGAGTTACTAACATGCACTAACTTTCAGCTTGGATAGTTATAATACTCTATCCTTATAATTGTACATACATACATACTAATAGTGCAGTAGAAAAAAAATCTTCAAAAGCCTTCTACTCGTCATCCGTCAGCTCCAAAACGTCCAAAACATAACCTATCTTTCTCAACCTACTCAAATGAGTACCCAAGAGTTTTAGGGAAAAAAATCTTCGAGTTAGATAGGGTATGATATGAGAAACTCAAGATACATGCGTAAACATATAGTGGTACATTATGAACCACACTGCAGAATGGAATGGGTTTTCCCCTCACAAGAACCAAGACCAGTTTACCATTATAAGTAAATAAGGTAATACATAGATAATGCATAACGTGTGAAAACACAAATATATAAAATGGTTCTGATGCTTACATCTCACATCGCAATAGTATTTAGGTATACATCTAAATTTGTAATGGCTACGTTCGATAAATGGATTTCCATGGAAGGGCCTACTTTGTGAACTCTTTCCAACATGACAAGGTTAGGGGACTTCTTACCGAATGTACAATATATCTCTAGAGTAGATATACCCGAGAGCCCACGTAATTTAGGTTACTCTAAGATGTTATCGAGCCAACCCACGTCTACTATATGTAATGGAGAATATATCATATCGACGTGCATATAATTGAAATCCGCTCTAGAGAAGATATGACATTCCCTAATGGAAGCAATCCACATAGCTTGGCCTCCCCTATGCCCCAGTTTTAGTCATTTTGCGAGTCGAGGTCTGCGCTCGAATCATTTTTCAAGGAAAATGCATGAATGCTAACCCTGCCCTTTCCCTTAGATTCACTCTCGAGATAGACAGCACAATAGGTTAAGCAAACATAAAAAATCACAAGGATGTTCTCCTTCAGAATCACCCTCCGGATAGACAATATAACACCAACAACCCGAATATATTCTTCTCCAAAGATCTTTGAAAATATCCTCATTCGACATCAACATAGCATATTTTAATGTTTTGAAGTAGATTCAGTTAAGTATGCCTACATATGCTTATCTGACTCTGGATTCTTCAAACTATCATACGGTAAATTTCGGATTACCTCAATTTCATTTCTTCTGGAAATAAACAGACAACCTATATGGTATAGCCTCACTGAGAGGACATCCCTACACTTTATCTGTACAGAGAAAGATGAGTTTTTATGTATGGTAGAGCCTGATTGGGAATATCCATATCATATAAACTTCGCATCTCTTTTATATATTTCCTAAGTTAAATGTCATGTTCGATAGTTGAAAAATAACCATTTGGTATGTTCTAAAAAGTAAACATCTATAATCACATATATTATCCATACGATGTTTTACTTACATTTCCAACACTTATACATAATATTCAAAATTTAGGTTTGTCTTTTTGACTAACTCTATCCAACGGGCTAGCCAATAGCCAAGGAAGGGAGAATACTAGTTATCCTACCCCAAGCCTAGACAATACTATTCTTAGACACACATCGGATTGAGAAGTTTATTAGTTGATCCCAAATGTTAGTATATATAAAATTTACTTAAACACTATCTCAATTTATAAATCATTTATTTTATAATAAAATAAAATGTTATAAACGCTTTTGTTACCAAAACTTACATATCTTTTATTTAACTCAACAACCCTTTATTGCAACTCTTTTCATACTTAAAATTATTTTAAATTATTCTTATTAATGATATAAATATGTATATAAATTATTTGCAAAGATAATATGCTTAAAATTGTATATAAGGAGACTAAAATTATATATAAGGAGACAAAAAATTATTTGACCAGCACTATTGTCCCATTTGTTAGGTGCTCTGACTTTGGTGCAAGAGGTCACAAGTTTAAAACTTGTGCAGCGTGATCCAAACCACTTAACATATATTGACATATAAGTACTACCATTTAAGTACCCAATTTCAAAAATAGCTGTTATTACAAAGTTCTATAAAAGTACCCAAATAAGCTTTATATTGTTCTATCTTTTGCTAATTTTTCTTTATGACTTTCGATACTTTATAAACACATTAGTTGTTGTAAAATGCACTATTTTGAGTCAGGGACACATTTGTGTAATAGTTTCTCAAAATATATTAATATATCATCACTTTGAAATGATTTAAAATACAAGTATTTCAAAGTGCTCCTATTACGAATCTTTGGCTTTCTAACTTTAGACTGTTAGTTTTAATTTTATATAAAACTTCAAAAAACATGCAAACATAAGGTGTAGGCCATAGCATAAGTTTAGGAAGGTGATAGAATTGAAGTTATAGCTTATAGAGTTTTCATATACGTTTTAGAAGTAAGGTGGTCCAAAGTTAGAACATTCATTAATTATGATTTCTACTACCATAATAACTTGATATATATATATATATCATATTTTATCACTATAAAATGGTAAGAATCTCACTTATCCTCTATTCAAGCCCTCCAAGTGTAACGACCCACTATTTTAGACCATTCAAATCGACAATAATCCACACATGTCTGACTTGAATAATTCAAAATAACAGATTGTAAATAAATTTGGAGCAAATGAAATCAAATACACAGAATCACAGACACAGAATATCAGAATAACTCGCAGCGGAATATAAAAACCATAGTAGTTCATGAAGCTACTATAACAAACTCTCAAAACAAAATACATAATATCTGTTTGAAAACATATACAATAGAAATCTCAAATACATAGAAGTTTATAATACCAGAGCTGAAATAGAACAACTGAAACTGGAATGGATAGATAACTAGATAAGCAGAATTTCCAACGATTCCTAGCTCCAGAAAGAGATCCAAATCTAAGCTGTAAATACTCAGGCTGACCCGAGCGTAAAGCAAAATACAAAACACTCGAGTCAGGACAATATATACTTATATAATGTAAACCAACTCAAGTGAACTGTAGCAGTAATGCATAATAACTTAAAGGATGCTTGGGATCGCCCATCCTCTAAGGATCAGTTAAACCATAAATTAAATACATCCCGTGGTTAAAATTTCAAAATTGGTATTTTATATTTCAAAATCAAATATCATTTCAAAATTCAATATCATTCAAAAATCCAGTTCAAAATATCAAAATATCATATTTCAAAATAGTTTATATTACGAAACAAATTACTTCATTTTAAATCATAAAATGAAGTTATTATATTAAATAATTAAATTATTAAATTTCCAAAATTTTAATCTTTCAAAGTTCATTCGTTCACTTAAATTAATTAAAACAATGAAAATTCAACTTTCGCAACATTTAGAAAATGCTATGGAAAGTCACATTTAAAACAGTTCAATTTAACAAAAGACAGCATTTAAAATGCTGTAATAGGGTTACATTAGTTTCAAATAAACTTAGTTAAATTCAACCATTATAACATTTACAAAAATGCCATAATAGCCTTTAATTAAATTCATCCATTTGGTTCATTATTATCAACTACAACATTTACAAATGTTGTATTATCATTTACATTAGAATTAATAGCATTTCAGAAATGCAGTTAATTAACTTCAAATATTTAGTATAACTTCACAACAATCATATTTTTATATAAATCATTTTTAACTTATAAAATCATATAATTTCACTTTGAAAACAATCATTCAAATACCCTTATATTCATGATTTTATAAAGTTAAACCTCCATTCAAAAATCAAAATTTAATAATAATTCACTTATTAAATTCCAATATTAAATTATAAATTCATTAAATTAAATTAACTTAACACTTAAGTTTAAATTTTCAAATATAACTTAATTCTATTTTTATTTACTTAACTTAAAATTCATTTTTAAGCCAAATTCACAAATTTCCAATTTTAGTTATATTTCAAAATTTCAACTTAAATATTCATTCATTTCACATTTTAACTTTATTCAAAATCATTAATATAAAATAAATCATTTAAATTCACTTTAATCCAAATTATCATGAATGTATCACATTTCATATTTAATTTAAATTCCAATTATCACCAAATTAAAATTTCCCAAAATAACTTACATTTCAAATTTTCTAATTTTACCATTAATTTATTTCACTTATAAATTTTCAGAAAATCAATAATGCTTTACAAAAATCATTTTTATTTAGTTTAAGTCAAAATATTATAATATTTACATTTCTAAAATAATTAAAAAAAAAATTTATAAAACATATTTTAACAACGGGTCTGTATTTCATTTTCTAGCCTAGGTAAAGTGA
This sequence comes from Allium fistulosum, assembly GCA_030737815.1. NCBI lineage: Eukaryota > Viridiplantae > Streptophyta > Magnoliopsida > Asparagales > Amaryllidaceae > Allium > Allium fistulosum. Next base: position 521,794,188 of record CM060902.1, read on the forward strand.
TACGGGTAATTTATCATTTCAACCCGTAATTTACAAAGATACCCGGGTTTGATCATTTCAAACCCGCAATCCCAAGCAAATGAAAATAATTGAAAATCACTCAGGCCTATCATTTCAGCCCATAACGATTTTCTCTTATTCTAAAGTCCGTTCGGGTATGTATCATTTCAACCCATAGTGATTCTAATCTAAAGGGAACTTGCAGTGTGATAAACTGATAAAAATAACAGAACAACATAATATAACAATAACATATGATATAACAGGTGTTTAAGCATGGGTGAACATCATATAATCATAACATAGCAGATATAATATGGTGATGCATTTTACAGATTCAAAAGTGGTCAATTTACTAGTTATATAGGTATACACTGTCTGGTGAGAATAACTCACTTGTTAAAAGCTGGAGATAGCCACAAAAGCACACAATACTGACACTACGAAGGCACGACAACACGGGAATGACTTGAGAGTGGAGAGCGAGATCCAAGTTATAGATCTTGTGTTACAACCCAAAAACAAAACCAAAATAATAGTTAAAAATCAATACGATTGAATTTGAATAACTTTGGAACAAAAAGCAGTTTGAATACGAAACTTTTTACCTTGCTTTCTCTACTTGTTTGCATGGCCTAGGGGATCAATTAGGTCAGGTTTGTACTTGGTTTGGATCAGATATGGGTCTGGAAAAGGTAAGGCTACAAGGTAGAACATGATGGAGGAAGTTACAACACAGGGATGTGAAGGGGTTTAGGCTAAAACATGGTTTTTGGCAACCAAAAGGGCTCGGTCATGGGGTTATATGCTTGGCCAGTCAAGCTCAGGTCTGGACAGAGGTTGGAGTGGTGTGGGGAGGTCTGGAAAAGGTGGTGGTGGCAGCCTATGGTGGTGGTGGTGGTGTAAAATGAAGGGAAGGTTGCATACATGGCTCGGGTAGGCGATAATTGTAGAGTTTTCAATGTTTTTGTGGAGTTTTGCTCAAGGGGAGGCCATGGAACTTTCATGTTAGTGGAGAATGATGGTTTGGCCGTGGATTTAGTGGGGAGGAAGGGATGGTGGTCGATGGTGGTGATGGTGAGGCTATGGGCTGAGCAAAGCATGAAGATTTCAAGGCAATTTACAAAGGAAAATCAATAAAAGAAGGTGAAAAAGAATAGAAAAGAGGAAGATATTACAATTCTTTTTCTTCAGATCTGAAAACATATGTGAATGAGGAATGAGAAAGTGATGTTTTCACGTGAATTGCAAAATGAGATATGCAGCTGAAAGAATGAGGAGTTAAGGCCAATTGAATGAAAAGTAATGTTGAAATGTGAAAAGGTGGGAATTCAAAAGGCCTTAGGAAATAAAAAGCCACAAACCTTTCAAATCACTTTTATTTCTTTTTAATAAGTTTAAATAACTGAAAATAATTAAAAATTCAGTTTCAATTCTAAAATGTAACAAATATACAAAATATAAATAAATAAATATTAATTATATATGATTAAAATAAGAAAATAGTACAAAATGAAAACTAGTCTAGAAAATTTGAAAATAAATGAAATAAACTTAGGGAAAATTGTATGGACTTGGAAAAATATTTATAAATAAAGATAAGAACATAAAATAAAAATGCATTCACAAAAATAAATAAATAAATTTTATTTAAATAAAATTTAAATGAAGAATATAGTAGAAAAATAGAAACTAGTCTTTAATAAATGCAATAAATTTTGGAAAAGTTTTATTATCACTTCAAAAATATTAAAAGACAAAAATATACATAAAATAACATATTAACACATTTTAAAATAAAATATGACAAAGAAAATATGATTTATAAAATTTAAAATAGGCAAAATTGCAAAATAAAACAAATTATACTCAAAATTGAAATGTACATAACTTTTACAATTTAATTCCGTTTTCAACGAAACAAAAAGCAGTATTCATGTTATTAAGTCTATTTTCATAATAAAAGATAAAATTTAAGATTTTAAACAATTTAAATTTGAAGTTTTAAAAGTCAAAGTTTGACCAGTTTGACCAGAAATCCCTTTTTCAAGAAATGTTCAATTTATACCAGTTTGAAATTAAAAGTTACATAATAATCAACATTTATATTTAAAAATGAAATGTTTGAAATAAAACAAGTTTAAAATAGTTTTCAAAATATAATAAAGTCAAATAAAATATATACAAAAATCTAGGGCTGTTACACTCTCCCCTACTCAAATCTTTTCGTCCTCGAAAAGGAATGAAGTATGGAAAACACAGAAAAAGATAGAATGGAATAGGATTAAGACAAGATGACAAGAATATTAAAATTATACCTGATAACTGTTGTTATAGGTAAGTTTAACTAGGTGGAGAATAGGAATAGCAAGAAGGGAAAATAGGATGAAAGACAAGGATGAGCCATTTATTAAAATTGTTGGTTAAAGAGGTAAAATATTTAAAACACTTTAAAATCCTTTAGGAAGGAAAATAACTGATCAAAATATCCTTTATATAATATTTTATCAAAATACTTTTATAACTCGATGTTTCAACAAGTTTATCCTTGTTCCTGTAGACTCTGGTAGTGCGTTGATCAGGCGCAAAACTAGAATTCTCCAGGTACTTAGTAGACCTGTTTCAACACCTAGTGAAAATACTGGGAAAACCTTTAAAAACAGATATGGAAAGTACAATCCAAACAAAAAAACGAATCAAATCATGGATCGCAGATACACAATGGTTATGCCTGGATCCCCCAGGAAACATCCGTACCTTTTAAGCATTCACTGCCTTGCGAATTTCGCCATGCAACAAACCGGTGGACCGCAGGATACATAAAAATGGTTACGCCTGGATCCCCCAGGAAACATCCATACCCCTTAAGCAATCTCTGCCTTGCGGATTACGCCACTAACACGACCATAGATCGCAGATACACAATGGTTACGCCTAGATCCCCCAGGAAACATCCGTACCTTTTAAGCATTCACTGCCTTACGAATTACGCTATGCAGTCGAGTTCGTAAGACCATGGGTAACGCCATGGAATTCGAAGGACACTCGAGTATCATATCCGGAAAACCAAAAATCAGAGAGAATAATATCGATAGAATGAATCCAAGATGTGGCCACAAATCGGATATCAAGCAGAAGGCACTTTCCATATCTTTACTTCGAAAATATGTATCATATAGTACCTTTTCAAATCACTTTCAAATATCGTACTTATATAATATCCATTATATATAAGATTTCATTTTTAAATCAAATACTTTCCAAAATCAATAGTATATCAAATCACACTTATATAGACTTCAATTATATAAGATTTCACTTTTCAAATTGAGTACCTTTTCAAATCCATAGTTTTCGAATCAACATCATACTTATACAAACCAAATTTTATATAAGTTCGATAACTCCCAAATCAAGTATTTAGTAACATAAGGTTCTCAAATTTCAATTTTTTTTTCAATATCAATATAATTTTCAAAATCATATACGCTTTCACCAAATTATCCTCCCAAATCAAATATCTTCAGTTCCAAAGTTTCCAAAATAATAAATTTAGAAAATAAATCCAAATTTCCAAATTAATATAGTTTAAGTCAAACAATTCATTTCCAAAATCATCTTATATTTACATAAAGTCCATCTTATATAAGGATCAAAATTTTCAAAAATAAATTTCGCTGTACGAAGAGCTATATGGGATTGAACATCTTTGCTTACTAAAAGGTTTTGAGTTTAGAATAGTTTTGTATACAAATTAGTTTGTGAAATAGTTTTGTACATAAAATAGTTTTGTAAAATAGTTTTGTATATAAAATAGAATAAAATAGTTTGTTTAAGAAAATAAAAGAAAAATAGAAAAAAAATGGTTTTAAATTGATAATAGTTTTTCATAAAGGAAAAATTCCAATTAAATTACAAAGATATCCAACCCAACAACTTCCAATTTCAGCGTCAAGTATATCAATGATATTAGAATATAAGATGTACATATGTCATCATTTCGCAAAGTCACATTCGATCGCTCGCTCGATCACACAAGTTCGCTTTCGAGTTAGTATTGTCCTTTCGACTTCCCTAGTGCAGATTTCGATATGGTTTGCGACTAAAAGCCATCAGTCTCCTTGCATAGCCATATACTATGATAGAGAAATCTAGAATCAAGCCCAAAATCCTATCAAATATTCGCCATCAAGAATCAAATGAAAAATCCTAACACGAAATGGTGTAATTCACGTCGAACTTGTGTACTCAAACTTGGATCAATTTAATTATGCGAATAAAACAGCATACGTACAACTTATGTATCTATTCCAACTTTTTAAATATACAGTTTCATAAAGATGTTACTAAGTTAAACATTTAAACTAAATTTTATTCAAAATATTTTGAAGACTAAATTCTTCTCAAAACATTTCAAATCTAAATTTCATATTAGAAAAATTCAAAATAGCCTTATTCATTTACTTAACAAAACAGTTCCAACCTATTTAAATCATATTACTACATACTTTAAACATACATACCAAACTTATATACTTTATACTTTTCAAAATTACTTAGCATTGAAAAGTTAACCTTGATTTAGAAGTGCTCGAACCTTCAAAATAGTCGAAGAAATCATATTTCAATCCAAGAGTTGGAAATCACAATTAAATCAGTAAATCAATTCCAAAAATAGGGTTATATCAAATCAAATCCAAAACTCAAGGACTGAACACCGGCTCATTTCAAATTTTACAAATATATATACATATATCTTTCGAATATCACATCACACTTCGGAATTTGAAATCAAATTGGTTTCACAAATCAATCGCATAGCAAAGCTACCGAAGTGGCCTCTCCCTCACTCAGAAACTCGAAAATCAATGTCGATGATGCGTGCACTCATCACCGAAATTATTTTCCAGCGACACAAGTGAGTTCTGGACTTCCATTTACTTTGAAAACTTCTTTGAAATTCCTTTGAAATCATTAAAACCCATTAAAATCATTGAAACATTACTTATTCGTAAAAATAATTTCAAATCATATTATTTATTATTTCAAAATCCTAAAACCAGTTCCAAAATGCCGGAGTTCAATCACTTAAATTCAGATTCAAAACCTTCAGTTATAAATCATTTTATATGAAACCATTTCTTATAAAATTTTCACAATTTCAAATCCTTTCAAAACTTCAAATTCTCATTTTTTTAAGGTATATAATCCTTATCAAAAACATTTCATCTTTATATAAAAATATGGTCATCCTTATCAAAATAAAAACTTAGATGAATACACAATTTTCAAAAGACAATCAACCACAAACTTTCCATGGGACGATTCAAGGATGGATTTCAAAGCAAAACAGAGATTCAAATTTAGAAGGACTTTAATCAAATAGAATTTTAATTCAAAGATAGGCTCAAACGAAGATAAGATAATTAAATTACCAAATAGAAGATGGATAAGCCTATATGAATCGCGGGCGACCTTAACCGGTCAACCGTGACTTCAGGAATATAATCGATGCGAAAATCTAAGGCAAATCGACCTTCGATTGCCAGAGATAGAATCTAAATATAGCAGAAGATAGAAAACATCGTAAACCGAGGATACAGAAATCTCTGGTGAATCAATGCCAATTATAATCATTCAAAGATTAGCGGAATCGCCACCCTATAAAGGTCATACAAAGTGGAGTGATGCAATGCTCCAAAATCAAAAGAATACAATTAGGGGAGACAGGAATGGATTTCAGAACAAGTGGGAGCGTTCCAAAATTCAAAGGAATCTTATTCGATAAAAATCCAAACGAAGATTAGAGATATATAACCTATATCGATACAGAAAAATTCCCATAAAAATTTGGAAAGACTCGAATTCATAACATACGAAAACAGAAGCATAAATATCTTTAGTTGGACAACTTTAGCTAAGCAAAAGATACAACAGAGTTTACTCAAAACAACTTAACAAACTACTGATTTTGCCATACTCAAAATAGATTCCTATCAACAATGGATCTAGATTAATCAAGAGAGAAGTTCAAAATTTTAGAGGATCCTAATCAAAGAAATTACTAACAAGGTGGATACAAAAGGAATGAAGTTTAAGAAATATTTTACTTTCAAAGCAAGGAAATTTATATCAAAATAATCTTTGAAAATTCTTTAAAAATCATTTGAAAATCATTTTATACATCAAAAATACGTTCTCTCACAAAGAAATGATTCTGAGATTGATTTCACTTATACTAGGGTATTTCTACCCTATCTCTAATGAGTTTTTGCTCCGTAGGCTAAGGTTTGCCTAAAACCAAAGCTCTGATACCAACTGTAACGACCCACTATTTTAGACCATTCAAATCGACAATAATCCACACATGTCTGACTTGAATAATTCAAAATAACAGATTGTAAATAAATTTGGAGCAAATGAAATCAAATACACAGAATCACAGACACAGAATATCAGAATAACTCGCAGCGGAATATAAAAACCATAGTAGTTCATGAAGCTACTATAACAAACTCTCAAAACAAAATACATAATATCTGTTTGAAAACATATACAATAGAAATCTCAAATACATAGAAGTTTATAATACCAGAGCTGAAATAGAACAACTGAAACTGGAATGGATAGATAACTAGATAAGCAGAATTTCCAACGATTCCTAGCTCCAGAAAGAGATCCAAATCTAAGCTGTAAATACTCAGGCTGACCCGAGCGTAAAGCAAAATACAAAACACTCGAGTCAGGACAATATATACTTATATAATGTAAACCAACTCAAGTGAACTGTAGCAGTAATGCATAATAACTTAAAGGATGCTTGGGATCGCCCATCCTCTAAGGATCAGTTAAACCATAAATTAAATACATCCCGTGGTTAAAATTTCAAAATTGGTATTTTATATTTCAAAATCAAATATCATTTCAAAATTCAATATCATTCAAAAATCCAGTTCAAAATATCAAAATATCATATTTCAAAATAGTTTATATTACGAAACAAATTACTTCATTTTAAATCATAAAATGAAGTTATTATATTAAATAATTAAATTATTAAATTTCCAAATTTTTAATCTTTCAAAGTTCATTCGTTCACTTAAATTAATTAAAACAATGAAAATTCAACTTTCGCAACATTTAGAAAATGCTATGGAAAGTCACATTTAAAACAGTTCAATTTAACAAAAGACAGCATTTAAAATGCTGTAATAGGGTTACATTAGTTTCAAATAAACTTAGTTAAATTCAACCATTATAACATTTACAAAAATGCCATAATAGCCTTTAATTAAATTCATCCATTTGGTTCATTATTATCAACTACAACATTTACAAATGTTGTATTATCATTTACATTAGAATTAATAGCATTTCAGAAATGCAGTTAATTAACTTCAAATATTTAGTATAACTTCACAACAATTATATTTTTATATAAATCATTTTTAACTTATAAAATCATATAATTTCACTTTGAAAACAATCATTCAAATACCCTTATATTCATGATTTTATAAAGTTAAACCTCCATTCAAAAATCAAAATTTAATAATAATTCACTTATTAAATTCCAATATTAAATTATAAATTCATTAAATTAAATTAACTTAACACTTAAGTTTAAATTTTCAAATATAACTTAATTCTATTTTTATTTACTTAACTTAAAATTCATTTTTAAGCCAAATTCACAAATTTCCAATTTTAGTTATATTTCAAAATTTCAACTTAAATATTCATTCATTTCACATTTTAACTTTATTCAAAATCATTAATATAAAATAAATCATTTAAATTCACTTTAATCCAAATTATCATGAATGTATCACATTTCATATTTAATTTAAATTCCAATTATCACCAAATTAAAATTTCCCAAAATAACTTACATTTCAAATTTTCTAATTTTACCATTAATTTATTTCACTTATAAATTTTCAGAAAATCAATAATGCTTTACAAAAATCATTTTTATTTAGTTTAAGTCAAAATATTATAATATTTACATTTCTAAAATAATTAAAAAAAAAATTTATAAAACATATTTTAACAACGGGTCTGTATTTCATTTTCTAGCCTAGGTAAAGTGATACGGGTAATTTATCATTTCAACCCGTAATTTACAAAGATACCCGGGTTTGATCATTTCAAACCCGCAATCCCAAGCAAATGAAAATAATTGAAAATCATTCAGGCCTATCATTTCAGCCCATAACGATTTTCTCTTATTCTAAAGTCCGTTCGGGTATGTATCATTTCAACCCATAGTGATTCTAATCTAAAGGGAACTTGCAGTGTGATAAACTGATAAAAATAACAGAACAACATAATATAACAATAACATATGATATAACAGGTGTTTAAGCATGGGTGAACATCATATAATCATAACATAGCAGATATAATATGGTGATGCATTTTACAGATTCAAAAGTGGTCAATTTACTAGTTATATAGGTATACACTGTCTGGTGAGAATAACTCACTTGTTAAAAGCTGGAGATAGCCACAAAAGCACACAATACTGACACTACGAAGGCACGACAACACGGGAATGACTTGAGAGTGGAGAGCGAGATCCAAGTTATAGATCTTGTGTTACAACCCAAAAACAAAACCAAAATAATAGTTAAAAATCAATACGATTGAATTTGAATAACTTTGGAACAAAAAGCAGTTTGAATACGAAACTTTTTACCTTGCTTTCTCTACTTGTTTGCATGGCCTAGGGGATCAATTAGGTCAGGTTTGTACTTGGTTTGGATCAGGTATGGGTCTGGAAAAGGTAAGGCTACAAGGTAGAACATGATGGAGGAAGTTACAACACAGGGATGTGAAGGGGTTTAGGCTAAAACATGGTTTTTGGCAACCAAAAGGGCTCGGTCATGGGGTTATATGCTTGGCCAGTCAAGCTCAGGTCTGGACAGAGGTTGGAGTGGTGTGGGGAGGTCTGGAAAAGGTGGTGGTGGCAGCCTATGGTGGTGGTGGTGGTGTAAAATGAAGGGAAGGTTGCATACATGGCTCGGGTAGGCGATAATTGTAGAGTTTTCAATGTTTTTGTGGAGTTTTGCTCAAGGGGAGGCCATGGCACTTTCATGTTAGTGGAGAATGATGGTTTGGCCGTGGATTTAGTGGGGAGGAAGGGATGGTGGTCGATGGTGGTGATGGTGAGGCTATGGGCTGAGCAAAGCATGAAGATTTCAAGGCAATTTACAAAGGAAAATCAATAAAAGAAGGTGAAAAAGAATAGAAAAGAGGAAGATATTACAATTCTTTTTCTTCAGATCTGAAAACATATGTGAATGAGGAATGAGAAAGTGATGTTTTCACGTGAATTGCAAAATGAGATATGCAGCTGAAAGAATGAGGAGTTAAGGCCAATTGAATGAAAAGTAATGTTGAAATGTGAAAAGGTGGGAATTCAAAAGGCCTTAGGAAATAAAAAGCCACAAACCTTTCAAATCACTTTTATTTCTTTTTAATAAGTTTAAATAACTGAAAATAATTAAAAATTCAGTTTCAATTCGAAAATGTAACAAATATACAAAATATAAATAAATAAATATTAATTATATATGATTAAAATAAGAAAATAGTACAAAATGAAAACTAGTCTAGAAAATTTGAAAATAAATGAAATAAACTTAGGGAAAATTGTATGGACTTGGAAAAATATTTATAAATAAAGATAAGAACATAAAATAAAAATGCATTCACAAAAATAAATAAATAAATTTTATTTAAATAAAATTTAAATGAAGAATATAGTAGAAAAATAGAAACTAGTCTTTAATAAATGCAATAAATTTTGGAAAAGTTTTATTATCACTTCAAAAATATTAAAAGACAAAAATATACATAAAATAACATATTAACACATTTTAAAATAAAATATGACAAAGAAAATATGATTTATAAAATTTAAAATAGGCAAAATTGCAAAATAAAACAAATTATACTCAAAATTGAAATGTACATAACTTTTACAATTTAATTCTGTTTTCAACGAAACAAAAAGCAGTATTCATGTTATTAAGTCTATTTTCATAATAAAAGATAAAATTTAAGATTTTAAACAATTTAAATTTGAAGTTTTAAAAGTCAAAGTTTGACCAGTTTGACCAGAAATCCCTTTTTCAAGAAATGTTCAATTTATACCAGTTTGAAATTAAAAGTTACATAATAATCAACATTTATATTTAAAAATGAAATGTTTGAAATAAAACAAGTTTAAAATAGTTTTCAAAATATAATAAAGTCAAATAAAATATATACAAAAATCTAGGGCTGTTACACCAAGTCTCCTAATCCCTTGTAACCTTGGTACTAAGTCCAAGAGAAAAGAAAAGGTCACCTCCTTCCTAGATGCTCTCGTCTTCCCCCTTTCGCACTGCTTTTACCTCCTTTTCTCCAAACTATTGCAAATTGGGTATTTCTTCTTTGTCCACAGGATGGTTACAGGTTTTATGAGTGTTGTATTGTGATATTTTGGAAGTAGTTTGAGTCAATTCAGACTCATAGAGAGTGGTTTAAAGAGAGGAGAAAATGCATGAAAATAACTTAACTTATAATTCTTTCCTTCCTTTTTCATGGCTTAAGCTATTTATAGGTAATTTTTAACTAGCTTTTTTACTATGCAGATTTCCAGTGAATTAGAAGGTTAAAAATAAAGACAAAACGACTCATCGAACTTGGAAACATGTCAGGAAGGACAAAGGGATAACACTTAAGAAGTTTCAAGAGGAAAGGGGCAAGAAGGACCTCTCGGTACCCAGAGGAATCTCTCTGTGCTGAGAACTTTTTATTCCTCTTTTGGCATCCCAAACGCTTATACTCCAAATACTACTTCAAGTAATCATTATAAAGTACTTTTCTTAAAGAATAAACATACAACTTCAAGGATTTATGAGAAAATAGCAAAGAAAGTAGGAAAAGACAAGCTATATCATCGGCAAAAACAACTCAACCTTGAAGGAAAAATGATCAAAACACAACGAACCAGAGATAGGAGAGCAAGGAAAAGAAGGGAGGAGGGTTTTCAACCATAAAAGCATTCGATACTGAGAGCTTTCTATTGGTACCAAGAGGATTTTTTAGGAATCTGGGCTGAATTTGGCTCTCCTACACCTTTGGACTAGCATCGGGGCCTTGAACTTCATGGGCCCCAAGATCTTAGAGTAATTTCCTTTATAAATATCAAACCTATGGTAAATAAAGAAGGATTTTCTAGCTAGACTTTTGGCACTTCTTCTTCATCATCATCCATCTCTCCTCTTCGTAGTCACCAAAGCAGATATTATTGACAGTTCCATAGTTAGGAACCTATTAATCCATTGTACTTGTGACTTCCAAATCTCTCTAATTCTCTCAAACTCTATCTAAAATAAGTAATCAATAAAGAAAATAGTGGACATAGGCTAGAGATTGTTGAACCATTATAAACTCTTGGTGTTCTTGCTGTTTTTTATTTACTTCTCTAGATCACATTTATTTTTATAGGTTTTTAGGTATTGTGCCACTTTTGGCATCAACATTATGGTGCTTTTACTAAGAACTTGATTCTAACTATCTGATCTTGCTTGCTATTTTGGTTTTAGAAAGAACTAGTTGTTATATCTAGGAAATTTGCATTGAAGTGGAAACATGCTATTGGAAATCAATGGCGCCTCGAAGAGGAAGATTTTCTAGAACGGTGTTTGGTGGAGATGAAGAGAATGCTTACCAAGTTGAAGTAGAAAACTAGTAGGCAGTGTCAGGATCGTTTGCTCAATATGAAGTGGTTACAAGGGATGAGCTTGATAAGATGTTGTAGGAATTGAACCAGAAAATGGTGGATAGTCAAAAAGCTTTGATGGATAAGATAGAAGCTCTGCTAAGCCAGCAATCGCAAAGGATTAGGAGAAGCAGAAGAGAGGCTTCAGTTCTTCAGATCTGAAGAAGTGAACTCATCCGTTTTTGGTCAGAAAAGGCAAAATGGAAAGGCAAAACAAAAGGAAGTGGATATTGGAGCAACAGAAGGAGTTGTTAGAGGAAGTTAGAATGCTCCCCCCAAAAAAACCCACCTAGTACTGAGAGGATTCAGCTCAATACCAAGAAGAATTCTAGAAGTTTAGGGATAGGAAGTTGAAGCTTTGGACTTATATGATTCTAAGGAGGACATGCAGCTTGATGGTGATGATTACAAGCTGGACGTTGATGTTAATGAAGTTGGAGTTCATACAGCTATAGCAGAACCAACCAGGCATCAATGAAAGACTGGAGGAGTGGTTTCCCCAGAGTCTAGCGAACCTAGATGTCAACATGCAAACGTAGAGCATTTGTAGAGCCAAAAATCGATGTAGCCCCAAGTAGTCGTCCTTTGGATATCGTGCTAGTGACGAATACATAGCAGACATAGTTAAGTGGTTGGTAGAGGAAATTAATGGAAGAAAGGATGAGGATTGGGGTTCTACACGAAGTAGAACTCCCTTCACGGAGAATATCCTATGAGAAGCATATCCTAGGAAGTTTAGGATGCCGACTATGTCATCATACAATGGGACTACCGATCCTATGCAGCATTTGCTTAGGTATGAATGGCACATGGATGGTGCCAGGGTGACGAATATTGTTCAATGTAGGTGTTTTCCTATTTTCTTAGAAGGAATTGCATTAATGTAGTTCGCTAGGCTCCCGCGAAGATCCATATTGATCTTTGATGAGTTAGGTAGAAATTTCTTAAAGCAATTCTGACTTCATGCTGCCCGACCTAAGGATATAATGTCCCTAACGTTCTTATCTCAAGGACCCAAGGAGTCGCTGAAGGGGTTCTTGAATCGGTCAATATTGCTGTTATAGAAGTAAGTAATCTAAAGGAGGATCTGGTAACCCTAGCATTAATTCGGGGCAAACACCAAGACACAGATCTCGGTAGATGGCTGAAGATGAAGCAACCTACAACCATAAAGGAATTCCATTGGAAGGCTAATCAGTTTTTGCACGTGGAAGAAGCAAGTTTAGCTTCAGGGAATGTCGATCACGGACGGTCAATGTAGGTTATCCAGAGCAACATGGTGGTAAAATAATATGGAGATAGCACCGGTAATGTGGCAACTAATGTTGGAAACTCTAGAAACTAAAGGAAATGGAATCAAGGCCCCTCCAATAGGTGTAGTGAAAACAAGAAATGCCCGTGAAATATGAAACCGGAAGATTTCACACCTCTAAATGATACATTGGAAAACATATACCTAGCCATCCAAGAAGGCTGGGGGCAAGGTAACAAGGTAAAACTTTCCACTTCTCCCACTCTCGAATAAAGTCGGATTATTGAACCAATGGAACTGTGTCCTCACAAGAAAGACCCTCGTGCCACGTGATCAACAGTTCAATCGGGAGTGTACCCTTCTGGCTTCGGGTAATGGACGAGGAGTATGCTCCTAGGGGTCGATCGGATAATTTGGCCCTATTCTTTAAGCCATACTAAGGGGTCGATCGGATAATTTGACCCCAACCTTTGCTGTTGCCCAAATATTCGCAATGATGAGAAGATTTGATAAGACCGTCCTTTAAGAATCCGGCATTGCCCAGAGACAGGCGATGCTAGGAAGGAAAACTCTATCCTTTAGGAATTTGACATTGTCGGAAGATAAGCGATGTTAGGAAGGAAAACTCTATTCTTCAAAAATTTGACATTTCTCGAAGATAAGTGATGTCAGGAAGGAAAACTATATCCTTTAGGAATATGGCATTGCCTAGAGATAGGCAGTGCTAGGAAGGAAAACTCTACCATTCAAGAATCTGTTGTTACTCGAAGAAAGGCTGTCCACGAAGGAAAACTCTATCTTCAGGAATCTGGCGTGGCCCGGAGATAGCAATGCCAGAAAGGAAAACTCTATCCTTCAGGAATCCTGCTTTGCCCAGAGATAGGCGACACCTGGAAAGAAAACTCTATCCTTCAGGAATCTATCATTGCTCAAAGATAGGCGATGCCATGAAGGAAACACCCAACCTTCCGGAATCTGGCATTTCTTGGAGATTAGCAGTGTTAGAAAGTTAAAACCCTAACCTTAAGGAATTTTACGCTGTCCGGAGATAGTGAAAGAGGTATATTTGCTAGGGGTTGACCAGATAATTCCACCCCAAACTTTAAGAATTCGACATTGCTCGAAGATTGGCAATGCCAGAAAGGGAAATCCTAACTTTTTCAGAATTTGGTGTTGCCCGAGGATTGGCAATGTCAAGAAGGAAATCTCCAGCTTCAGGAATTCATCATTACCTAAAGATAGGCGATGACAAGAAGGTTCGTCATCTCAGCCTAAGGTTCGATCGGATAATTCGGCCCTAGCCTCCATGAATCCGTCGTTGTCCAGAGATGGGCGACGATGCAAAGGATTGCCAATCCAACGAACCTTCAGGAATTCGTTGACGTCCAAAGATTGGCAACGACAAGAAGGTTTGAATACCCATATAGGATTGATTGGATAAATTAATCCCGACCTCCAGGAATTTACCGCTGCCTAAAGACAGGCAATGTCAGCATGCGAAAATTGTAAGGATCGATTGGATAATTCGGTCTAGATTTCCAGGAAGTAACAGAGGGATCGATCAGACAATTCGATCCCGACTTGCAGGGGTTTCCACTATTCGAAGATAGGCAATGCTAAAAAGAAATCCTCAGAATTGAACCATCGATGTACTGGTTTCCAACGATAGAAACTAGTATACGACTAAATTTTTGACTACAATCTTCAGTGATTTGGTTGTTGCCAGAGAATAGGCAGCTTAAGGAAAGAAAACTAAGAATTGGATAATTCATAAGCTAGTTTTTAGAGATTGAAACTAGTGTCTGATTGGATTGAGTCACCACACTAGCGGCCAAGCGAGACACGCTCGGTTAAGGATAAGGGAGGATGGTAGTGAAGGCCTGAAAACAAGTATTATCCGACTTCCCTAATCCAGGATAAGGATAAGGAAGGCATGCACATACTATGGGTAATTGGATAATTTGCCCCCCTGATATTTCTATCACATCAGTGCCCATATCCTGGAATTTGAAGTGCTAAGTCCAATGAATAGGGGCAAATAGATAATAAAACTATATAGAAAAGAGAATAAGCATTCAAACTGCTGCCTCATTGGCACGGGAGTGGTGCGGAACATGGAATAAGTGAGTATGTAGAAACGACTAGTACATTTGTCCCGTCCATGAGAGCTAAACAGTAAAACAAGGTGTGTAACTAAGGTTAGGGATGGAGCAACTAGTGCCCTGAACTTACTTGGCCTTCGTTTTATCTTTTAGACGAGGGGTGGAACAGATCGAAGGGAAAGCCTGGATGCTCTAAAATTTATATTAAAGTTTTCCTAAATAAGAGGCGAAATAAAATAGAATTATTCCAAGTTAAAAAAGGTTTAAATAAATCAAATGATTCGATAAATTTCAAAGAAAGGCTATAACGATTCCATATCCACTAGAAGAATATTTTATAAAGATTTATATCTATCGAAGATAGTTGATAAAAGGAAATGCATAAATCAATCGTCAAATCTTCCAATAATCATTTTTTATCGATGATTGGTACGAAGGAACCGGGATCGGAGTCCAAAAATCCGGGATCGGATTTGGGTGATTCCTATTCGAAAATCCCTTCAAACTAATTTTCGAAATAAAATATATTGAAGACAATGATCATTGATAACGGAGATCTTCATGATGAGGACTACTGGCCATTAGTCCCTCGAGGTGAAATTTACCATATCTAGGGTGGCAGTAGTGCTCTATTATGAAAATCTTTGATTTGCAAGAATATAATTTGAAGTTAAGAAAGAAATTTTTGATTTAGATTTAATGAATAATTTGGGAATATTTTTCCTAAGTTAAAAGTCATAACTTGAATATAAGAAATCTTTGATTAAGATTAAAAGAATGATTTGGAAAGGTTTTCCTAAATAAAAGAGAAAATGATTTGGAATTTTTCCAGGATTCAAGAAAGGTTTAAATAAACCAAATGATTTGATAAATGAGGCTTAATGATTCCATATACTCTTGAAAAGAAAATGGAATAAATTGAAAAGAATATATCTAAGAAAGATATTTGATTTCAATAAAGGGTGAAGTAATTGATTGATGATTGATATCCACATATGAACTTAACATCTTTTTATCGATAATTGGTTTCGAAGGAACCGAGGTCGGATTTGGGTGATTCCTATCCGAAAACCACTTCGAACCAATATATACGTTCGAAAGTGAAGACGTGTTGAAGATGATGATTATTGAAGATCGGAGATCTTCATTACCAGAAGGACTGCTTGTTGACATTCTATGGGTAGCTCCCATATAGAGACATTTATAATAGCAGTGTCCTATCGTATTTTGAAATCTTCAGATTGCAAGGACTACTTGCTACTAATGGTAGTAGGAGGAGTGCCTTCGGTTTCGTTCAATTCTAGAATGAACTTGTATGGATGAGTGTTTGACATTGTATTGCAGAGTCACAAACGTTGACTTTTACAAACGTACATCTATTTGGTGGCAGAGAAGGCAACTTCTCTTAGCTTAACACCCTTCTCTGAGACGTATGAGCTCAGAGGTTGTATGTTTGTGGAAGTCAAATAGTGATTAAGGAATGGCACTGTGGCATTCAAAGTGGAACCTGTTATGATCAAAGTGTGGTTTTGTATGAAAAGCGTGGCTTTATCTAAGTTGAGCGTAACCTCACTCCCAAGCCTCACATCTTGAAAATGATACGGGAACTATTTACATATTTTAGGCTTAGTATGATGAGGGTGGCGTATGATCCCTCAAGGTGACTGGCGACGTATAATCTAGGTCACCAAGGTGTCCAGATGGGACCCTTATTGTATGGTATAGTGGCGTGTGAGTCCTTGCACGAGAAGCCACCAGATATTAAGAAGTGTGGCAATATGAGGAATAGTGGTGTGTGAGTCCTTGCATGAAAAACCACCTGGTTCCGGTTGTTATGCATGGTTATCGAGGTTCCCTATCATGTTGGAAAATCCAATTCCAATACGAGCTTTACAGTTTTGATTGTATTCCCAGAATAGCTGTAATGACTTGCAAACATTTCAGCTACCCCTTCTAATATCATATATTCCGTTTGGTATATTCCGTTGACCCAGTCCGAATATATTCCCTTAGTCTTAGTCCGGGTATTGATACCTTATTTGAATAAGTTTATTTGAAAGATGTTTTCCAAAAGAATGTCATTAAAGATAATATCAAATTATTTTGGTAATAAAAGTGTTTTGGTTATCATAAGGTAAAACCCGTCCGTATTTATGTGTGGGCATGGTCTTATGATATACCCTTCATTTCAAAGGTTTTGATAACATCATCATTTTAATTTTCGAGTATATCATGCTAGTTTATCAAGCCTGATACGGGTATTTTTAATACTCGGGTCAGGTCCGAGTAGTTTGAGGTTTAGTTGGAGATGGTTAGAGTTTCCAGAGGAGAGCTGGAGATCTTCATCATCGTATGGACGTATTCTATTATCCATTGCATCTATTGCATTTGTTTTGTTGATTTTAGCATTTGTAAGAACAGAGGTTTATAACTATCCAGGCTGGATCTAGGTTAGACTATGATATTGTATTTTAAAATTTTCCACCGTAAAGATTATTATTGAAATAATATATGTTATTCCATTCATGTGAAATTCTATTCTGTCTTTATTTTCTTTCTACCCTTAATGATCCGCTTGTTCGTGCAATTTGAGTTGGACACGTGTGGTTTATTGTCGATTCAAAGGGTACGAGAAAACGTGCGATTACAGATATACTCGTATGTTAGAGGAGGCACTTCTTAAAGTGGAATAACCATCCTTTAGAGCTCTATTGTGATGGTCTGTCTAGTTGTAGAGGGTGCAAAAGTAGAGGATTGTGCCGTCGTAGACCCGGCTTTGGGAGGAGTAGATGCCTCGGCATTAGTTTGAAGATGTGGAGATCGACGAGCCATCCTAGATAGGTTAGCATTCAACATGGTTACGTATGTTTCATTTCAAGAATCGAGCCCGTGTGACCAACAGATTCCTAGCATTGACCAGGGCAAGTGAAAATGTTAATCTATAAAATATGAGTCTTATGTCCCCCACATGATGAACCTACCATCCTTCGTAGATAGTCCACTTCTGTTAGAAAAATGAGCCATGCTGTAAGATGAAACTGTGCAGTGGATCTTACCCGTTATCAATGGACAATCTATAATGGAACCACTGTCCGAAATGTTGCGGAAGCTTTTCTTTTGCAGGAACATAGAAAATGCCGTGCAATGAAGTTATTCAGGGGATAGAAACATCGGGCAATAAAATTGTTCGAATGATAGAACTCATCCAACATGACCATCCTTGGGAAGAGAACAGTCCTATTGGCATTCGAACATGACATGAAATCGGTTAAGTCTCGACAAAGGTCCATCAGAGCAAGTTTGGAACTCAGAGACCCGGGCAGCTTTGACTAACCCCTATCAAGAGCAACCAGAATCATTGCCACTAGCACCATCGCCATGTCAAACAAGTGTCACCCACCTTGGAAGTGAAGTTAGATCTAGAAACAAAGGAGTTGGCGGCATGTACCTGCAAAAGGAATCAGACCCGAGTGCTTTGGGAAGGATTAGCGATAAACAATGGTCGGTGGTGATTTTAGATGAACGACGGCGACTATCCAAGGTCGACGGTGAGTGGTTCAAGGCGGCAACATGATTGATGAAGAGTTCGGTTACGAGGGGTAGGAGCACTCGACTTAGCATGAAAAGGAAATCAAAAGTGAAAAAGTAAGGTATAAAAATTCTAAATGTTGCTTATATAAGCACTTTGGGTATATGAAAGCAGTCAGTATCAAGAGAAACCTTTGAATACTGATAGGAAATTTTGAGCCAAAAATACATGAAAAGCATGGTGAAGGAAAGAGCATACTCGATTAAGATATGGAACAATCTCGGCACCGTAGATCTTGCACTTAGCACAAAGAATGGAATTTTGGCTCTACAAAGCAGTTGAAGGAATATCTATAGGATGAAAGCAATACTTCGAAGCAATTTTTGAAAGACTAACTGGAACCAAGGAATAGAAAGTCAGAACTTTTCTTGATTTAGAGAACGCTTTGTTCTTACTGAAATCATAAACTGGGGGCAAGTGTTAACCGACTTTTTACCAAGCAGATTTCAGGTGGAATTAGAAGGTAAAAATTAAGACCAAATGACTAATCTAACCTGGAAACATGTTAGGAAGGACAAAAGGATTGTACTTAAGAATTTTTAGGAGGAATGAGGCAAGAAGAACCTCTATGTAACGAGAGGAACCTCTCGATACCGAGAGCTTTTTATTCCTCGTTTGACTCCTAAACCTCTTACACTCCAAATACTACTTCAAGCAATCATTACGGAGTACTTTTCTCAAGGAGTAGGCATGCAGCTTCAAGTATTTATGAGAAGAAGCAAAGAAAGCAGGAAAAGAGAAGATGTATCAAGAAAATCGGTGGAAATAAATCAACCTTCAAGGTAAACACAACGAACCAAAGATAGGAGAGCAAGGCAAAGAAGAGAGAAGGGTTTTCACTCGTAAAAATCAGTTGGTACCGAGAGCTTTCTCATGGTACCGAGACGGTTTTTAGGAATCTGTGTTGATTTTGGCTTTCCTGCACCTCTGGATAGCATTTGTGACTTGAACTCCATAAGCCCTTGGATCTGCATAGCAATTTCCCCTATAAATATCTATCCTATGGCAAGTAAAGAAGGATCTTTTGGCTAGACTTTGATACTTCTCCTTCTTCATCATCTATCTTCCTCACCATAGTCACCAAGTAGACACTGTTGGTAGTTCTAGGCTTAGGAACATGTCAAATTTTTTGTACTTGTGACTTCCAAATCTCTCTAATTCTCTTAAACTCCCTCATCAATAATCAATAATGATAACATTGGATGTAGGCTGAAGATAGTCGAATCACTATAAAGTATTGTGCCACTTTTAGCATCAACAACGATCAAGAGGAGGGTACTTTGGTCATTTCCTAACTTCTTATGGCCTAACCAGATTCCACCACCCTTTGTCTAATAGCAACCACCTTTATCAACTATGCATTTATTTGATTCGACCACTCTTTGGTCCAATAGGAACAATCCTCATCAACTACGCATTTATTTGATTCGACGGCCCTTTCGTCTAATAGTAACAATTCTTATCAACTATGCATTTATTTGACTCGACCACCCTTTGGTCCAATAGCAACAATCCTTACTAACTATTCACTTATTTGATTCGACTACCCTTTGATCCAATAGCATCCATCTTTGTCTATTACACATTTATTTTATTCGAATGCACCTCGGTCCACTAACAACCATCCTTATCAACTAAAATTTATTCATTTAACATATAAATTTTTTTGACAACTTTTAATGAGTATAAAGTCGTATATTGGTAAACCGATTCCCAGTTATATTATCAATATACTTTTCTCTACTCATTAATGTAAAAATATTTGAAAATGGTGTTTTATATCATTTTTTACATTTAAAAAGACTTTTATTTTGATTATATAATTCATGATTCTAATATTTAAATATTCAAATTTCTAAGCAATTAAATTATCGGTCGTTATATGAAATCTCGATGAATTTAGTTCTTTTGAAATAAGTAAGTGAATAATAAATCAAGATCATGTGTTCAATATGCTTGAATACAATAAGAATCTTGTTGTGGTGAAAAGGACAGTAGACCAAGGATTTCCAAATGAAATTTTCTAAAGAATTCAGTGTAGTCTTTTAGTAAGTTTTTCCTTTTGAATTGTTCGACCATTTAGAATGTAAAGAGAATGACCAAGAGTAGATGTACATAGGCATAGTTGGGATGAAAAGAGTAAATGGTCACCTCTACTTCATGATGAGTAATGGAAATAATAATTGTATAACATACTAAGAAGGTACCAAATATAGAGTGATAAATGTGATTTATATTCCAAATGTAGTTTTATGTAGAAATTATTTTCTATTTATTTCTTTGAGTTTAAGAAATTTTATTTAAAACTCTTGACCATAAAATGGTTAAAGTAGATGAAATAAATAGCCCATAGTAAATGGTTAAATGGAGCTTTGTATTTAATACACCATTATAGTAATGGCGAAAACAGTAAAAGCATACCGTATGACATTAGTTAATGGATGCATCAGATTACGAAAGATTGTTTTCATATGTATACCCAATATTATCTGGGAAATAATAATAGTTTTCAGTATTGACTGAAAATAGATATAGCTTTTACTCTAATATAAATATTATGAATATTCTCTATAAACTAAATCTAGTATAATAATGGTACTTTTTTTCATAACCATGATGGTGTATTATCTCTATAAAATTTAGAAGTGTACCTAAAATTATTTTAACAGTTATTTTGAAATTATAGACTAAGCCACATCCTTGAAATATAATTTTTTTGTCAAATGATTATGAATCATATGGTGTTGGTGAGTTGTATCTCAAACGACTAAGGGCAAAACACCTATCTAACGGTTAATGAACTCTTTGGATACACATAAACAAACATGCAATCTAAAGTCTAATGATTCTAAAACGTATCCACTCACTTCATTAAATTCACAGATAAATTATCACGAACATGAACATTTATATATTTGATTAACAAGTAGTATCAATGATAAGTTCATAGAATGTAAAAGGAAAGTAGAAAACATAAAATTCAATAAAAATGAAACCAATTGGATTTGATTGATTAGGTGCGTATATTGGCAAATAGTTCTAAAAGTAACTAAAACAAATAAGATTCAATCTCAAAGGTCATTTGTAACGACCTGGAATTTTCGTCGTCTTGAGTTTTGAATATTAATTTATAATATTCAATAATACAGTATTTTAATCAAATAAAATCCCCGTTAAATAATAATTGGTAATAATATATAGCTTTTAAACCAAGATAGTATTTTGAATTTCCAAATTTTATTTATAAAATAGGAAATTGATTTAATTGGAAATTTCTTATATATATATACACATATTCGGAACAACATAATTTATATATATAATTTGGAAACAAAATTCATAGCAAATAAATATAGATGAAAAAGAAAAGAATATATTGTAAATAGAAATGATATGACTTATGGAAAATAAAATGTATTATAAATAGAAAGAGTTTAAAATTGGATTTTCCTATATACATATATACATATTAGTTAAGAAGAATGTATATATATAAATATAAGTTCAAAAAGGAAAATTATAGTATTTATAAACAAATAAATATTATATGCTAAAAACAATATAAATAGTATGTTAAAAGATATAAATATAGTTATCGAAAGGAATATATATATATATATATATATATTGAATAATGAAAGAAGTAAATATATAAGAGAATATACATATGAAAATATATGATGATAGATATAAGAAGAATTTTAAAATCATTTTAAATCATTTTTTAAAAGGAATCTTTTACAAAATAATGTTTTGACAAAAATGTTATTTTATACACTTAAAATAAAATAGCAAAATTTTCATACGCCTTGAGTTATATATATAAATATATATTAATAGAAATATATACATATAAAATAGGAAGACCAAATTGTTTAGTTAAAACCACTTTACATGTTATTCTCAAAATATATATGAAGGAATGTTTCAAATCAAAAGAAAGTTAACTAGGTAAATTAAAAAGTAAAATAACAAAAAGGAGAAAGGAAAAACAAGTAAAAATGAAAAGAAATAATAAATATTTATACTTATGCATGTTTTGGTTAAAAGAGGAAAGGTTAAAAACATTTTCTTCACTTCTTTTCAACCTCAAAATAATATATCAACTCAAAGTCACCAAATTTCAATCCATCACTGTACAAACAATGGTATAGCAAAATCAAATACCTCTTGAGCCAAAATATTGTACGTTTACATCATTCTTAGGTATAAATGTATATATATAGGCTTGTATGTGTGTTTATGCTCAGTTTTGTAAAGCCTATAAGCAAAAAATTACCCTGTAAACAAAAAGACTCTGTAAAAAACACTTTGTTCTTTCAAAATTCAGAAGCAAGGTGACATTTTCAAGAGTTCAGATCAAAGACTAAAGTTGCCCAAAAGATTTCAAAGGTTTTCAAACATGTTTAAGGTGAGAAGTTTATTTTTGAAAAATCCTGGAAGTGTTTAATTCTACTCTGTTATATTTAACAGTGGGAAAAATAAATGCATACTCCATCTTTAAAAATCTTTATCTCAAATTCTAGTTTGAGTTTATGGATGATGTTAACTAGAGAAATGTTTGTTTTTGAGGGTAGTTTTCGTTAAAAATAGTTTGAAGCTCGTTCATTTTGTATATTGTGAAAAATCTCAAAAATACAGTAAATAACTTTGTTTTCGACGAAAATCAATATGTTTAAAACATCAAATCATGTACTTATTTGTGATTGATATATGAAGATAGGAATTTTAGTGAAGCAATCGTATTTTCTAATAGCCTGGATTTTGAGAATTTGTTAGATGATCAATTTTTGTTAAAAAAAATGATTTCCGGCGATCTAGGCGATGATAGGTGGTGCAGTTTGGCAGGGGTGGAATATTGATTTTGACGTTGGTTTGAATGGACGTGGCGTTTTTAGGGTTTAAGGGCTATTGCTGTTTGGGTTCGGCTCTCTTTGTCGTGGCGGAGGAAGGTAGCACCGGAACTTGCCGCACTGGGCATGGAGCTGGGGCCGAGGGTGACTGTTATCCCGCCTTTTGGTCAAGACCGGAATATCAACAAATTAGCTGGAAAGGATGGATGTCAGGATCAGAGATCGATTGAAAACAAGGCTATGATCGATGTCGTAAAAATTTGACCAGGCTCCAATCAAGACGGGATCGATCGGGAATGATGACCAAGGCTGGGAGAGGCTACATTTCAAATTTTAGGTCAATCGAAGTTCGTATGCTCAAGATATGATCGATGCAATTCAAGCAACCAACTGTTTGTATCCATCAATCCTCTACTGTTCGTATCCATCATGCAACATCGATCGATATGAATAGTGCAACATCGATCGATACGAACAGTGCAACAACGATCGATACGAACAGTGCAACAACGATCGATACGAACAGTTCAACAGCGATCGAGTACGAACAGGGCAACATCGATCGATACGAACAGTGCAACAACGATCGAGTACGAACAGTGCAACATCGATCGAGTACGAACAGTGCAACAACGATCGAGTACGAACAGTGCATCGATACGAACAGTGCAACATCGATCGAGTACGAACAGTGCAACATCGATCGAGTACGAACTGTGCAACAGCGATCGAGTACGAACAGTGCAACAACGATCGATACGAAGGAGACAGCCTTCAAAAAACACAAACTTGCATCGATTATATCTCACAATCTACAAGTCCAAATGACTTGAAATTTTCATAGGAGCTTACGTACGACCTAAGGAATATTCATGCCAAGTTTCGACTCGATTGGGACATATCTTGATCGATACGAAATTCGTTTGTATCGATCACGGATTGAGTCAAAATCGCGTGGGATCGATCGCGTGGGCCCGCCCACGTGCCAAAAGAGGTCTTCCGAGATCTGAGCGAGATATTTGCTTCTTATGCCTATAAATAGCACCCCAGAGCTTAAAGAAAGGGGACTTTTGGCTCTTCTACGTCCAGACTCTACCGGATTCATCATTGTACTCGGATTTTGCTGTTGTAATCAGTTGTAACTCGTTGTAATCAGCAAGCAAACATCAATAAAGTCATCAAATTCAAAGTGGACGTAGGCCGGATTGCCGAACCACTATATACTGTGTTCTTTACTGCTTTCCTCTTACTTTTCTGAGTGTTCTTCATTTTTATTTCTCTACATACTTGTTATCTGTGATCTGTGATTGTGAACGGGTGCTTTCATCGACATTTGGGTGTTTGTGACCAATTTTGGTGCAAACAGTGATGGAGTCAACGACGGTGAGGTGGATGGCTATAGTGGATCGAGGGGCTTTGGGTGGGATGATTTCCGAGTTGGAGTTCACCGTGTGTTTCATCTCATGGTCGAAAAATAGGGTTGGGTGTGTTGGGCAAGGGCAGAGGTGGTCAATCGAACGTCGGTGAGGAGGGGAGTTTGTGGGTGGACGCGGCATGTCGACTTAGGGTATGGAGTATCATGCACCTTGCACGCGTGCACAACTTTGCTCGTTTTTTTGAAGCCTAGAAGCAAAAAGGAGAAGAGGAGGGGGAGAAGAGAAGCAGGTTCTCTTGTTTGTTGGGTTTGGGAATGGGCTTCGGCCCGCGATTAAAAGAAAAGAAAAATATAATAATAATAAAAAGATAGATAAAAATAAAAGAAAAAATATATATTTCTTGTTACTAGAAGCAAAAGAAAAGTGAAAGGAAGAAGGAGGGAAAAGAAGAAAGAAGGGTCGGTTTGCTCTGCATTTTGATTTGGGCTTCGACCCAGTTTTAGAAAAAAATGTGTTAGTTATATATATGTATATAAAAGCTAAAAGCTTTGGATTATCATAACTTGTTGATACGAATCCCGAATTACACGATTCTTTTTGCGACGGGATCGTATCGTCGAGCGCTTCACTTTTATGAAGGTCGTTGTCTAATTTGGTTTAGTAATAATTTATGTTATTTTAAAATGGACAAGTTTTAAATATAAAATGTTAAATTATAAATATATTTTTTGAAATGTTTTTTAAATATCATAACTAATGCATACGAATTCTAATCGAAGTGAAATTCATTGTGATGGGTTCGTATCGACGAATGCTACGTCGTCATACGAATTTTTATCGAGTTTGAATAAGTGAAAAAATTTGGTATATTTAAACGGATAGAAATTTAATCACCCAATTTTAAAATATCATCGTTTAAATTCATATCACCTGTCCATTGAAGTTATTTTCCCAGATAAAAATAGTGATGATTTAATTTGAATTATTTACGATGTTTTGACATCTGTTTAGCGGAATAAAATACCGTTCCACTAATTGTATTGAATTAGACCCCTATTGGCAGAATAAATCACCGTTCTGCCATTGTTACTGAATATATCTGTTTTTAAACATTTACTAGCAGAAATAAAACCATGTTCTGCTATTATATTTGTATGGACATCTATTTATTTTCCTGATAATTATATTGCGCAATATGATGTTGAATTGATTGTTAAAAACAGATTAATGTGAATATATGTATATGTTATTCTGGACTGTTATGGAACAGATGGTAATTTGATTAAATATCATTGAAAATAATAAGTCTTTTTCCAATTTGGAGGTTGACTTTTGAACCAATTTTTTTAAGGATGATTATTACTTATAAACAATATTTTAAAGTTAATTGGTGAATGTTTTGACAATGATTTAAAGTAATTATTTTATTCTTCTTAAAAATTATTTAAAAAGGTATTAATTATTGTTTCAAAGCTATTTAATTATTTAAATTGTTTAAAGTATATTAATTATTAATTAAAGTTATTTTATAGTGATTTTTAAAGTTAATTATTACTTAAGGGTTAATTAGTATTAAAGTATATTTATTCCAAAGATAAATTTACTAAACATTAATAATGTTTTAAAAATAATATATTATATAATAAACTTTTATACAAGAGTATTTTACTTAATTAGAACTTAGAAAATTTATATTGAAACTTTATAAGTATTATTTTGAAAATTATTAAATAAAGTTTTCGAAAAGTAATGGTATACTTTCATGGCGAAATCGGAGGCAGAGAGTGCCTGCAGTTAAGTTTTGGATTTCTTTGGGATAGAGACGTAACCATTGAGCTATGAATCCATGGTTGATACCGCAATGGTGCTTTCCATATTTATTTTAAAAGGTTTTCAAATATTTTTGAAAGAATGGTTAGAGAACGTACTTACTCCAATGGAATAAGTACATACCTTTTTATAAAGAGATTTAATTTGTTAAAATTAAATTAAACGAGACTTAGTGTTTTTCAGGGGAAAATGAGATATTTGGTTGAATGATTGTTTATTTGATAGTTAAATAACCGACTGTCAAATCTGGATCCAAAAACATAACTTTGGGAATATCTAGAAGAAACACGGGAATTTTGTGGTACAGTTACCATTCAAGGTGCTATACTGTACGTATAAACTCGTTTCGCTCTTCTAGGACGAAGATAAGGAAATCCGTCCACTAACGGTTAGGAGGTGATCTCTGATCTTATTTTCGTCTGTTTATTTCCTAAAGAACCGGGGTTGAGTTTACCGAAAATATCGAACGTTATTTCAAAGAGACCGGGATCAGATAAATTATCCGAAAACCACTTCGATCCAACGAGTACGTTTACAAAGTGAAAACAAGAGCATGGAGTCGATGATGGAGCAGTGAAGTGCAAGGGCTAATCGCTACTAATTCTAAGGATGATTCTAAAATGGATGTAGTAGGAATAGTGCATTCGGTTTTGTTCAGACCCAGAATGGACTTGTATGGATGAATGCTATCAGTACGTTGTCATTGGAGGACAATGAGCATTCTAACTGAAAATTCCTTTAAAAGGTAATCATAGCCTCTACCCTCATCAACCAGGAATGACTAAAAATCAGAGGAGATGCAGCAAGGCAAAGTGGGTTGCACCGAATTAGGGTATGTTTATCACCTTTCTAGATACCCTCGGATATTATTACTACGATGCATGGAAGGAGCTCGGGAAAGGGTAGGAACACCCGAGGTGATAGCATATTCGGTCTATCTAGGTTAGGGGTAGTCCGGTCTTGTGTTGTAGGGGATCCCGGCGTGGTCCTCGGTACATTTTTCTAGACGTGTACTGCAGTAGGTGGTACCCCAGTGTCTAGTCATTCATATAGAATCCATTCTCCAATACATGCCTTTATGGTTTTGGTTGTAGAGCCTAGTATGTTGGAATTTAATTAATGTAACAATTTCAGCTATTTGAATAAGTATTTGTACTTAGAAATTATTATAATATCATTGGATTTTCTATAAAGGGTTTTGGTTATCGTAAGGGAAAAACTCGTCGTGTTTATGTGTGGCGTGGTCTTACGAGATACCTTTGATTTTAAAAGGATTTTGAAAGTTATAACGAATAAAATTCCTTATGATTTAAATTCTCACACTGGTTTACCAGACCGACCAGGGCGTGGTTTTTCCTATATGCTCGGGGTCAGACCGAGCATATTTCCAGGTTTAGCTAGAAGGAATGGAGCTTCAGGAGAGGAAATGGAGGCCCAGAGTCGTATTCACATAGATAATTATATTATGTTGCATTTAGTTGTGTTTATCAGCAATTGTAAGGATAGGGTGTTATAACTATCCGTGCTATATAGGTTGGTGTACTCTGATTGTTATCTGTTATGTAAATATTACAGTTTTTTTAATGTAAATATTTGTTCTATATTATAGGTTATTTTTCTTAATATCCGCTTTTCTGTTCAATTTGGACTGGACAAGCATGGTAAATTGTCAGTTTGAACCGTACGGAAAAATGGGTCATGACATCATTCCTATTTATGATACATCATGATGTATAGATAAGGAGTAACTAGACTTTGTTTGGCAAAGTACGTTTGGTGACGAGTGAAGTGTAGTTAACTTCTTCTTATAAGGATATGTACTTAAGAGTAAGTATGTATGTTAAATTTAACTTCATCAAAGCATAGTTCACAAGATCAAATAAGATATACATTGATAAGAAACTCCTATATTTCCTAGATCAAGGAGTTAACAAGTTGTGTGAGTCAAGAGGTTACACGAATAATTCTCTCATAGGAATCTTGTGTGGATCACCCCAAAAAAGTTTAGGACTGACCAATAATGGTTGACTACTATATGCTATGAACATAAGTTTCGTGAACTCAAGATTAAATTAGTTTTATGTAAGTATTGGGCATAATCGAAAGATTCTGATATATAAACTGGTTACATAAGATGAAATAAAATTATCCTAGCCTAAAATAGGCATAACTCATTAGAATGTTGAATGACAACTCCCGTACATTAAAGAGAAGCCTTGAGTTTCTTATCAATGTCGAGAAAAATAATTGTTAGTAATAACAATTTCCTTAATTGTCACTAAGACATAAAGATTATAGACTCTATCATACGACAGGATGCTTAATACGATTTTTATAGTTGTATCCGAAAGGATATGATTCATCGACCGTAGATGTGTCCTCAAAAGGAATACTAACAAGGTAGGAATATAGTAAGCAACCTTAATTAGAATAACCTTGTAAATTTCAATCATGGAAATTAGTGTAACAGATTCATCAGTCAATGTGCTTAAGTTAACTCAGTTTTTTGTCAAAAATTATTGTCCAATGTGACCTTGAATTTTGGCTCACTTTTGTTGAAGTAGAAATTTTAAATAATGAATTGGAGTAGACCATTTTCACATGATAGCCAAAATTTCATGATTTTATTGGAAGCGATGACCGAATTTGTAAATGTTGCATAAGATCCAAGAACTAATAT
Source organism: Allium fistulosum (assembly GCA_030737815.1). Classification (NCBI taxonomy): domain Eukaryota; kingdom Viridiplantae; phylum Streptophyta; class Magnoliopsida; order Asparagales; family Amaryllidaceae; genus Allium; species Allium fistulosum. The sequence goes on from CM060902.1 coordinate 521,823,646, forward strand.
GACAGTAACATTCAAGATGCGTCAAAAATTAGAAATTTTTTTGATAGAGAAATCAAATAGCTTGATTTTTAATTAAAATGCAGAGGAAAACTGTGTTCATAAGAAATAATTTACTAAATATTATTGAAATTATAAGTAATCACCATAGTACTAATTGTTAACTATTTACTGATGTTAGAATCAATTTTTGTTTGGTTGTTTAATTCTCGATATAAGGATTTGAAAATTATATATTTTATAATCATTATAAAATGATGTTGGAATTTCCCCAAATGATATATACAGACGCTATATTAAAATGTTTAATTTGAAGATTATGCGAAAGATTCCTTATGTATCATCAATAGGAATTATCCGATATGCTATATTGTCTACTGTGTCATGTTTTACTTACATACTTGGTACATTAAGCGAATACCAAATTCAAATTAAAATCGCTAATTGGTAGTTAAGAGTACTCGATAGTGTTTAGAAAATACTAAAGAGTTATTTAAGGAAACAATGAACTCCTTATAAAGGAGTATTCCAACTTGAACTTCATAAGTGATATAGAATATCAATCCTAAATTCACAATCAACATTAATTAAGGAGCTTTAAAATGTTCCAAATAAACAGTGGTTGCCAATTCAATCGAAAGGCTAGGTACATCGCCTTGAATGGCACCATAGTTAAAGAAATATGCATAATGCATAACGATATAATTGAGCTAGGGGTGATTCCAAATGTTGAGAATCCCCTAACATTGTTTTGTGAAAGCAATGTCATGGTATAGATCGTAAAAGAATATAGATCTCATAAGATGTTTACATACACACTCTAAAAGTGTCATATGATAATGATAGTTTATCAATGATGGAGAGATGTTAGCTGACATAGTAGATAGTAAAATAATACAACATATCCATTTAGACTAGTCGATTAGTTCTAAATTGACTGGAGGAATGAAATTAAGATTCCACAATTGACCCCGAGAGCAAGTGTAACGACCCGTCGTTTCGAACCATTCAAGTCGACAATAAAATCACACATGTCCAACTCGAATCGTTCAAAACAACATATTGTTATACAAATTTTAGGGTAAATAGAATCAATCACAGAATCACAAACACAGAATATGCAGCGGAATAAATAAAACATAGTAGTTCATGAAGCTATTACAGAAACAACCGAGTCAGAGAAGATACAACAAAAATCCAAATACATAGAGATTCTAGTACATAAGCAAATGACAAACATCTGAACTGAAATAACTAAATAGACAAATAGATCTCCAGCAAAGTCTCTAGCTCCAAAAGGTGAGTCCTAAATGCTTTGATACTCAGGCTGACCCGAGCATAAAGTAAAACAAAACACTCGAGTCAGAACTAACATTCTCATGTAAGTAAATCAACTCAAGTGAAATGTAACAAGTGAAATGCAACAATAACTCAAAGGATGTTTGGGATTCCCATCCTTTAAGGATCCATTAAACTATTTATATGTAGTAATGTACGCTATATATGTAGTGTCTATCAGCAAAGTATAATACAGAAAATAGCGTTAAGGCGTTACCCATATCCCCCTTAACACATTTTTATAGGCATTGTAGTCTATATAGTACTGTAAACTCCACCAATCCTAGTGGGCTATTAGGGAGCACTCTATAGGTATGACACAAACCAAAATAGTAGTGGGCTCGATAAGGATAATATGACAATGCACGCAAGGCAATGCCCAGGGTAGGATTCTACCGTTTTGCACTCTCGGATTGGTGGTAATGCATAGCAGCTACAATCACCTACCTTGAACAACATTCCCATAATCAAAGGTGGCTACCAATCAATCACAAAGTAAAAGATATGGTATTGAAGAAGCATGTTCGATCGGGGGAGTGACCCCACTAGGCCCGGTACAACTCCTGTTTTAGTCATATAATTATGACTCGAAGGTCAAGGCTGCGTTTCTTACCTCATTCCGGTAGCGTTCGCCAAACCAACCTACTTCGTTCTGGATTCTCCACCATGTGCACAGTTGTTAAAGTGGTTTTGAAATTGGCAGAGAGTATGACAATATTCGACCTCGGTCTCTTTAACAACCAAACGCTTATTTCACACCATGGTCATTTTATAAACATTTTTAATAATAAATATTAAATTACAATTTAAATCAATACTAAAATAATTAACTTCAATTTTATATTTGGATTTGAAACGTTTCTTAATAATTCAAATTAAATTAAATTTTTACATTTCAAAATTTTGTCCTTTGGAAATCAAATAAACAACAACTTAAATAGAAACTAATTTAAATTTAAATCCTTTAAACCAGATTAAATTATAAATTTATCTCCACTTAACTTCTTACATTTTTATTTATTAAAGTTATTATAAAAATCTATATTTATTATTTTAAATTAAATTTTAAATAAATCTCTTAAACTATATTAAATATTTTACTAAATTTAATTTTAAACTACTTAAATTATATATTTAAAACTAAATAAAATTATAAGTTAAAATCTTAAATTTACATTTAAAACCATATATTAACTTATAATTTGAAACTTTAAAACAGATAAAATAAATTATTTTCCAAATATTTTTTTTTAAATAAAATCATTAAATCAAATTTATAAATCAAACATACTTTACAATTTAGAAAATAATTTAAAACCGACCGATAGTGTCTGTATATGATTTTCTACCCTATGGTAAAGTGATTGGGTATGTATCATTTCAACCAAAAATAGTTAAATTTTCTAAGTATATATCATTTCAACCCGTATCCCAAATCAATAATTTCCAAATCTATAAAGTCGCTCCGGTATGTATCATTTCAACCCATAACGATTTTCCCTAATCTATAAGATCATTCAGGTATGTATCATTTCAACCCATAGTGATTTTCCTGGCTAACATATCAGGGAACTTGCAGTGTAATTTCGATAATTAGATAATATAACATATCAGTATATATCATAGAGCATATCATATAACATGTCATTCGTGTCATGGGTGAACCTCATATCAGAATCATATAATACTAGTTAAGCAAATACAACAATAACAACATTTCAAATGACATTTCAAAAGGGTCCATTCACTTATCACAAGAAGGTTAGTCGTGAGTGGTTCTCACCTTTCGTGGCCAACGAAGGTGACAACTACGACGAACAGACACTAATGGAAATGTGCGGAGATGGAGACCACACTTCAATCCAAGCAACAATGATCCAAGGACGACAACAATAGCATGAATGCAACGAACAACAAAACTTTGAATTTTTTTTAAGAGAGAGGAAAGGGAAAGAAGGCAAATAGGTTCGGCCAAAAGGTGGATGGCTCGGCCTAGCTAGGGTACGGCCAAAGCAAGGGTGTGTGGAGGAGGGTACACAGCTTGGGTGTGGTTGGGTGGCTCGGTGTGTGGAGGAGGGTATGGGTGGAGATGCTAGGGGAAGGGTTCGACCTAAGCAAGGGGTGTGTGGACTTGGGTGGGTACGGGTGTGGGTGGTTTGGAGGCCGTGGGTGGGGAGAGAAGGTGTGGCAAAGGAGGTGGATGGTGGTGGCCGAGTGTGGGTAGTGGAAGCAAGGGAGGAGGTATGGAGAGAGGAGTTTGGAAAAAGGAGGCTTGGGTTTTGATTTGGGGAGGAGGAGAAGGAGAGATCAAAAAGTTACAGGAGTTTTTATGGAGAGAAAATGAGAAGTGAGGGGAGAAGCTAGAGGAAAATATACGTACTCTTTTCCTAACAGAAGCCTCTGTTTGGTGAAAGGATACATAGAAATTTAGGCAACTCTTAGGATTTAAGCCCAACTAAACAAGCCCAACAAAACAACACAATGCCAAACCCAAAGATCCAATATACAAAATACAGGTAGAAATACACACAAATACACCGTCCGTATTCACGCATTTCTAAACTGTAAATTGCAAACTAAAAGCTACAAAAGTCGAATTTTAACGAAATGAAAAGTGGAGACCACCTCAGAATTCAGTCTAGAATTAGAAAAAAAGAATAAGTTTAAAATTTAAAACTTTTTAATTTTCAACTAAAAGTCAAACTTTGACTAATTTTGACCAAAATTTTCCTTTTTATTGAATTTGGAAAAATATATTACTCAACGTCCCAAAATCGTTATTTAAATTCAATTTTTTTAAAAATATTTAATTCATAATTCAAATAAAAATTACTTTAAAATTTGACTGAATTTATGGGTCATTACACTCTCACTCACTCAAAACTTTTCATCTCAAAAAAGAAACGAAATAGGACAATAGAAACAAGCAGAAAATATAAGATAGATTCAAAATGAATAGTACCTGATTCAAATAATTTAGGATTTGAAGCATGCATGCTCTCCTCCATCTCCCAGGTACAATCCCGATCATCTTTACTCCATTGTACTTCGACCAGGTTGACCGATTTTCTCCTCAGCTACTATGTTTCTATATCGACTATACGAAGTGGCTTCCACTCGATAGTGACATTCGGCTCAACATCCAAACTCTCTAATAAAGCAGGATAAACAAACAATGATGGATCATGAAGATATTTGCGAAGATGAGACATCTGCATTTGATGGCAGTCATCACTCTAGGTGGAAGCCATGCGTAATGCTCACTTCATGAGGTAGTGTCGGGGGTTATATTTCCAAAGTACACTGACGTAGTCAACATGTTAAATATTCGCTGGAAATTCTGCATGTAGGATGTTTTCAATGAATAGGTCTCGACTTGGAAAGATACTTATATCAACATTATCAGGTCCATTTTATGGCTACGGGGTCTTGTAATACTGGTGAATGATGTATGCACGATTGCCCAACGTTCGAGGGGTTGGTAATGTCGATTGGATGGTGAGTTGGTTAAGATGGGCTCATAGATTGGTGATTATTTCTAATTTTCACCCAGGTAGGAGGCCCATATAAGGTAGTAAGGGAGGCCCCTTAAGGTTGTATGTCATGCTTCTAGTCATATGGACACGGTATGATTAACATGCGGGCATTTGAGGATGGTTCAGCGGTGACCAGCTATGTTTTGAGTTGGCAGAGTAGACAGTGTAGGGCAGTCGTCATATTAGCCATCGTACTATAGTTGTCAATTCAGGAGTTTAAAAGCTAGTCAATTGGAGGAAGTTACAGTCCACCTTAGAAGCATGATATATTAACCAACTCTAGTTCTTGGCATATTAGCCAGGTTCTCCGGCCTTTGGGGGCACCGGTTGAGTAGTATACTTTTACCCATTCCTTGATTGCAATTCAACATTTGTTGCTGTGACCCCCTATGTCTTGTTCAGTCATGGAACAATCAGAAGCACGGATGGAATGTTCCTTCATTAAATTGGTGATTAAATTCACTATGCGGGTGCTCTGCGCTGCGGCTACGGTTCAGGTCGTACCCGAGAATATTTTTTTAGGAAATTTCGTATCGTTCTCAGCAACGTTTGAACGATACAAATGTAGGTGAAATTGAACGATCCGAAAAGTGAACACTTGGATCGATACGAAAGGCACACAGCTAGATCGATACGAAGTTGTATCTGATGATCGATACGAATTGGACGTAGCTGGATCGATACGAAGTGTATTCGAGTATCGATACGAAATGCACACCGCTGGATCGATATGAAGTGGTACCTGAGGATCGATACGAAATGCACGTGGCTGGATCGATACGAAGTTGATCGATACAAAAACCGATCGATACGAAAAGTGATCGATACGAAATGCACGTGGCTGGATCGATACGAAGTTGATCGATACAAAAACCGATCGATACGAAAAGTGATCGATACGAATAGTGATCGATACGAATAGTCATCGATATGAAAACCGATCGATACGAAAAGTGATCGATAGGAATAGTGATCGATACGAATAGTGATCTATACGAAAACTGATTGATACGAAAAGTGATCGATACGAATAGTGATCGATACGAATAGTAATCGATACGAAAGTCGATCGATATGAAAAGTGATCGATATGAATAGTGATTGATAGGAATAGTGATCGATACGAAAAGTCGATCGATACGAATGTTGATCGATACGAAAACTGATCGATACGAATAGTGATCGATACGAAAGGTAATCGATACGAAGTTCGATCAATATGAATGTTGACATATTTTCTGGGTGCGAAAACATGGATGCGAAAATCACCATATTTTCTGGATACAAAAACATGGATACGAAAGTAACCATATTTTCGGGATACGAAAACATGGATATGAAAATCAACACATCTTCATGGGTACAAAAACATGGATACGAAAAACACCATATATTATGGATACGAAAATATGGATACGAAAATCACCATATTTTTAGGGATACGAAAATATGGATACGAAAATCACCATATTTTCATGGATACGAAAATATGGATACAAAAATCTTGATGAATGCGGTTCCTCTTAGATCTGGAGCAATCTGAATAGAATAGAAGGAACCACTTGACGATAGGTCTGGATCTCCTCCTTAGATTTTTGCAATCCAACGACGGTAGTAGATCCACAGAGCAGGAGAAAAGATGGGTTTTCTCAGTGAAAGCACCAAAGTGTTTGTACCAAAATTGGTCACAACACTCTTCGGATGTGTTTAAAGAGATAAAATGAAGAAAGTAAATGTAAAATGAAGCAGATCTAACAAACACATCAATAAACAGATAAGAAAATGCACAGAAACACACGAATTTAGAGTGGTTCGTGAAAGTGTGCTATGGATCGAGTAATATGGATATATGATAATACAGAGTGTAGTGACGATAACTATACGGTAAATAGTGCTGAATATAAAAGCAGTATAGTAAAAATGACACCAAAGATTTTTATACTGGTTCGGAGCACCGTCCTACGTCCAGTCCCAGACTCCTTCTGGAATTTCACTAATAACCCTCACTTAACCCGGAGGAACAGGTATATACAACCCTTGAACAGCCGAACAAGAACCTGAGCAGCAGAACATGATTTCACCTCAGTAGCCGAAGAGGACTTCACACGCATGAGCAGCAGAACAGGATTTCAATTAATACAAAAATAGTTTTGACTTTGTGTGTTCTTAATGACACGGATTTTTCACTTGTAGTACACCCTTCCTATAATCTTCTCCTCGAGTATATATATATATATATTTGAAGTATATGAAGAATAGAAAGGTTTAATATTGCTTTAATGCAGAATATTTGAAAGTGTATTTCAAATAGATAGAAGAGCAAAGATCAGAGAGATAGATTAAGATTTTGTAATTCAGTAAATTGAAATGAAGTTGGAGTTTGTATTTATAATAGTTAAAAAGCTACGACTGTTGGTGAAGAGTTTCGATCGAAGTGTTGCATCTGAATCTTTTCGTTGAATGTTCGCAACTCTTCACAAAAGTCGTGTTCTTTCAGAAAATATTGCTGTTGTAGAAATTCAGTTGACTGGACTACAGTGTCATTCGACTGAATATTCAAACATTTTTAAATATTCAAATTCATATATACGTGCACTATGCATGTTGCACATTTTACACAGTGTCAGTCGACTGGTAGACTGAGACAGTCGACTGGCCTGTTGTATTTTGTTCAATATGCACAGTTTGCCTATATATATTGATTTCAAACTTTTTATAACTTTATAATATTCTTATGTACAGAGTGATAAGACTATAGAGCTTATAGACATACGTAACTTGAGGAGAGATTTTAACAATATTGTTCTAAGACTTAAAACGATAAAAATATAGAATTGATGCACCGGTTTTTGAAGTCTTGTCTCCTTGTAGTATATATATTCTCTTTTTGTCCTTGCAGTCGTCAAATCTGTATATTGTAGATGAAGACTTTGTGTCATGAATCAAAACCAAGTCTCAACATTCTCCCCCTTTTTGATTGATGACAACCTGTGAATAGATATAGATTTCGACTGTATATATATAAAATAATATAAATACTTACTCCCCCTGAATATCTGACGCTCTATATCTTGCATTGTTTATTAGTAGCAATAATATTTCTCCCCCTTTGTCATCGACAAAAAGGAATAAGTAATATGATATTATAATGTGAAAGATAATAAAGCAAAGAACAACCATCCACATAGTTAATCTCCATAGACAGTAGTGTTCAAAAAAGAAAATAAACTAGTATGGCCATTTAAGTACAAGCCATATAAATTAACACAAATGTCTTGAGAAAATAAATATCTTACTGTAGTGGACCCTTACCCCTACCACCATCTCCATCACTACCATCATCATCAGTACTAGGTCGATCGTCCGCAGAAGAAGAAGAAGACCATGTGAATACGGGTTGCTTACCCGGATCGCCTATAGTAGAAGTAGATGTACCGGAAGAGCATGATATTGCTGAATTTGTTCATTAGAAGGAATTTGGGAGGAGGAGGAGGCTTGACCTTTTCGTTTTGGTGCCATTTGATTTTGATTTTGAGGAAAAAAGTTTGATTTATGAAGAGCTTAGGGTTTTGAAGAAGATGAAAAGCTGAATGGTAAAGGAGAAGAGATGGTAAAGTGAGTAAAGGGGTAAAAAAATGGTTGGTGAAAAAATAAAAATAACTGTCAGATCTACGATTCAGTCGACTGGTGCAGGAATTCAGTCGACTGAAACTGAAGTTTTTGAATTTGCGTTCTTCTGGTTCAGTCGACTGAGACCCTGTTCCAGTCGACTGGTTGTAATATAATTTTTCCTTGTTATAGCATCAGTCGACTGAAGCAGAAGGTTGATTATTTCCAACCTACTGGACCAGTCGACTGAGGGCCTGCAGCAGTCGACTGGTCTTGTTTATTAATAAAACAATTGAATGTCAGTCGACTGTTATTTCGATACCAGTCGACTGGCCTGTAGCTTTTTGCACTATGAATTATTTATACAAGTTAGTTTAACTTTGTTTTGAAATGTAAATAATTTTTATTTCATTGCACAGGAAATAATTTTATTTAGATATATAAATAAAAAAAAATTAAAAAAAATTAAACATACAAAGAAAGAAATTATTAAGTAGTAGATTATTTCTTTGGACTCGGTGTCTTGAATTCTTTCAGCTGTTTACGACGAATGTTTGAACCTTCATTGAGATCCCATGAATTTGGTGAGTATGGAGGTCGTGGAGGAGACGAAGTTGAAGGGTGTCAGATCGGTGAAACGACATTTTCGTCTATAGGGTGTGACGATGCCCCGCAAAATTTCATTGCAATATGTTCAATTATACCTATACGTCTGGAGTTAATTTTCTGCTCATAATACATCTCCCGTTGAAGCATTAGAGACTCCTGTTGATAATGATGGAGATCGTTGATTTTTTGTTTTGTGTTTGGTGAGATATCAACGGTCTTTTTCCCTTTTTTTTATCCGGTGTGTATCCGGTATGGTAAACCGATGAGGGTGAGCCTTTGTGGTCTGGTGTCTTTGGGGAATTGGGTGTGGCAATAATTTCAATGGAGTCGGTAGTGGAGGAAGTTGACATTTGGAAAGGTTGATGTTGATAAAAAAATTTATTTCAGAGAATCGAATAATGTATTGTTTTTGAATGCTAATGAATAGGAGAGTGTACCTATTTATAGTTTTATTTTGAGAGAAAACTAGGATATTAATTTGCCGTTTATATTAATTCTAGGCTAAATGAATGTAGAATCATTGAATTTCCATTGGCTGAGGTTAATTTGATCAGTTTATAAAATTAATATATACTTGGGCTATATACTTTTATTTATATATCCTTGCTTGAAATTATCCCTAGTTCACGTCGCAATTTTATAAATGTATTTTCTAACAATGGTTTCGTAAAAATATCTGCTAACTGATTTTCCGATGATACGTAGTCTAGATTTATTATATCTTTTTCTATATTATCACGTAAAATGTGATGTCTAATATCTATATGTTTAGTTCTCGAGTGATTTACAGGATTTTTAGATAAGTTAATTGTACTAGAATTATCGCAATAAATTGTTGATTTTGATAGATTAATTCCAAAATCTTTAAGTGTCTGTTGCATATAAATTACTTGTGTGCAAGCTAGTGCCGCAGAAATATATTCGGCTTCACAAGGTGATAGAGAGACACAATTTTGTTTCTTACTAAACCATGATATTAACGATTTACCAATAAAGTGACACGTACCGCTTGTACTTTTTCTATTTGTTTGTGATCCGCCGAAATCAGCATCACTGTATGATACTAACTCGAATGAACACTCTTTTGGATAGAAAAGTCCGAAGTTTGTAGTTTTATTAAGATAACATAGTATGCGTTTTACGGCACGTAAATGTGATTCTTTTGGGTCAGCTTGAAATCGTGCACATAGACACACACTCATCATAATATCTGGTCTACTTGCTGTTAAATAAAGTAGAGATCCTATCATACTACGATATAGTTTTTGGTCTACACTTTTCCAATTTTCATCTTTATCAAGATGTGTTGTTGTGCTCATTGGTGTTGGTTTGGCAGAAGTGTTTTCCATTCCAAAACGTTTGATGAGATTATTGCAGTATTTTTCTTGATTAATAAAAATTCCATTTAAACCTTGTTTTACTTGAAGTCCTAGAAAATATGATAATTCTCCCATATGGGACATTTCAAATTATCTAGTCATTATTTCTGAAAATTCTTTACATAATTTATTATTAGTTGAGCCAAATATAATGTCATCGACATATATTTGAACTATTAATATATTATTTTTAGAATGTTTGATAAATAATGTTTGATCTACTTTTCCTATTTCGAATCCAGTATTAATTAGATAGCTTTTAAGACGTTCATACCAAGCACGTGGTGCTTGCTTTAAACCATATAAAGCTTTTTTAAGTTTATATACATAATCTGGATATTTTTCATGAATAAATAAAGGAGGTTGTTCAACATAAACATTTTCTTTAATATAGCCATTTAAAAATGCACTTTTAACATCCATTTGGTAAAGTTTAAAATTATTAAAACATGCATACGCTAATAAGATTCGTATTGCTTCAAATCTAGCAACTGGAGCAAACGTTTCTTCGTAGTCTACTCCTTCTTCCTGATTATATCCTTGTGCTACTAATCTTGCTTTATTTGTAGTTATATTTCCTAATTCGTCTGCTTTATTCTTATAAACCCATTTGGTTCCTATAACGGTCTGATCGGTCGGTCTGGGTACTAGTTCCCAAACTTCATTTTGTTCAAACTGATTTAATTCTTCTTCCATAGCAATAATCCAATTTTCATCGGATGATGCTTCCTTAGTATTTTTAGGTTCTATAGTAGAAAGAAAAGCTATATTACCCATTTCATTTAGTTGATTTCTAGTTCGAACATTTGAATTTATTTCTCTAATTATATTTTCTATAGGATGATTTCGTAGAATTCTCCGAGGAGATCTTATTATGTCTCTATTATTAACAATGTTTTCATCTTCTCTAGTATTATAAACAATATCATCATCATCTCTTGAATTATTTATTATTATATTTGTTTTATTATTATTAAGCAAATCATTTTCAATATTTGTTTTAGAATTCTCATCAAAAGATACGTGGAGGGACTCTTCGATAGTATTAGTTCGTTTATTATAAATTCGATAAGCTTTGCTTCGATTTGAATATCCAAGAAATATACCTTCATCGCATTTTGAATCAAATTTGACAAGTTGATCTTTGGTATTTAATATAAAACATTTTGATCCAAATATTTTAAAATAAGATATGTTTGGTTTTCTTCCGTTAAAAAGTTCGTAAGGAGTATTTTTAGTGAGAGGTCTAATGGAAACACGATTCAAAACATAACAAGCAGTTGCAACAGCTTCTGCCCAAAATTGTTTTGGTAACGTGCTTTCATTTAACAAAGTTCTTGCACATTCTTGTAGAGTTCGATTCTTTCGTTCTACAACTCCATTGTGTTGTGGAGTTCTTGGAAATGAAAAGTTATGAAATATTCCTTTCTTTTTACAGTAGTTGTCAAGTTGTATATTTTCAAATTCTCCTCTGTGATCACTTCTAATATTTTTAATTTTAATGCCTTTTAAATTTTGAATTTGTTTAACAAATATTTTGAAATTTTCAAAAGTATCACTCTTATTTTTCATAAAAATAGTCCATGTATATCTAGAAAAATCATCAACTATTACAAACACGTACTTATTATGATTTATGGATTGAATTTGAGTAGGACCAAATAAATCCATATGAAGTAACTCGAGTGGTTGTAATGTAGAAATAACTTTCTTGGATTTAAACGAAGATTTAGTTAATTTACCTAATTGACATGAGTCACATATATTATCAACTTTAAAATCCATATTCGGCAATCCTTTTACAAGATTATTTTTAGAAATTTTATTTATATTTTTGAAGTTGATATGACAGAATCGTTTGTGCCATATCCAAGGATCATTTTCCTTAGCTATTAAACACATATCAGAATTATGATTAACCTTCATATTTAAAACGTATATATTTTTATCTCTATTTCCTTCGAAAATAAGATTTTTATTTTGATCAAGAATACTACATTTATTTTCAGAAAAGGATATTTTAAAACCTTTATCGCATAATTGACTTATACTTAAAAGATTATGTTTTAGATTTTTAACTAATAAAATATTTGTGATAAGAGGTAAATTAGATGTACCGTAATTGCTCACATCGCCTTTGCCGATGATATATCCCTTGGAATTATCTCCAAAAGTGATAGAACCTCCATTTGAGTATGTAATATTTATCAGCATATCTTTGTTTCATGTCATATGTTTTGAGCAACCACTGTCGAGTATCCATTTTCCTCTTTTCTTTAGTAGGACCTGCAAAAAATATGAGATTATGTTGGTACCCACCTTTTAATAAGGTCCTAAGAGTTAGATCTTAGGAAACCAAACCCAAGTGGGCTTAGTATCCCTCTTATAAATATAATTTTTATTATTATGAACATCTTCTATAAATGAACTAATATACTTTTTCTTTATTAATTTGTTATTAGTTTTAGGAACCCATATATTTATAGTTTTAGAAACTAGTCTATTTAAATAGGTGAATGTTTTATTATTTCTAACATCACTAGATTTTGACTCCTTGACGTTCTTATATCCTAAACCATTTTTATTACTAACAGATTGTGAATTCTCAATAATTCTAGATAAATTTTCTCTTCCTTTATTAAAATTTGAAACATTTTTAGTGATTCCATCTAGTTTGGTTTTTTAGACTTGAATTTTCTAGTTCAACCATTTTAATATTAGTTTTTAAAACATGATTCTCAGAAACAAGACTATCATTCTTTTCTTTTTGAGTTTCAATTTCTTGACTCAATAAGATAAGTTGAGAGTTAACATTTGAAAGAGATTCTTGAGTTTTCTCAAGTTCTTCTTCTAATATTTTCTTCTCATCTTTAAGCATATCTCTTTCGAATTATGCCTTGTTCTTATTTTCTACAGCCTCTTTATATTTTCTTTTGAAACTTTTAAAGTATCTAATAATTCAGAATTTATTTCTATCATATCATCAAAAGTAAAATCACTAACCTCATTAGCTTTAGCCATAAAACATACGTTAGCTTGTTCATTATCGCTGTCAGTTTCACTTCCAGAAGAAGAAGAGGAATCTGAATCATCCCATGTAACTGAAAAGGCTTTTCTTTTGAATTTGTCCTTCCTTTTATTTCGATATTCTTTCTTTTGATCTGGACAGTCCTTTTGCATATGCCCCTTTTTGTGACAGTTAAAACACTCCATAACTGATAAAGACGGTGGTTTATTGCTGTTTGAGTTCCTCTTGCCATTATTTCTGTTTCCTTTTCTATATTTCAAGAATTTCTTGAAGTTTTTGGCAATAAAAGCTAGGTTGTCTTTGTCTGAATCTGAATCTTCTTGATCTGCATGGAATGCTATATTCTTTTTATCTTGAGCTTTAACTCGTTTAGATTGCAAAATCACTTCGTAGGACATTAGATTTCCTATTAACTCTTCCGGAGTTATTTTGGAAATATCGTTTGCTTCTTCAATAGCGAGAACTTTTCTTTCCCATTCTTCCGTTAAAGAGTTAAGGATTTTAGAAACAATATCAAAGTCTGAATATTTTTCTCCTAGTCCTACTAATAAATGATAAATATCCTGAAATCTTGAATACATATCATTTATAGATTCATTTTCTTTCATCATAAAGTTTTGAAACTGACTTTTGAGCATGGATATTTTGCTTTGTTTGACCTTGTTAGTTCCTTTGTGAGTAACTTTGAGTGTAAGCCATATTTCATATGCAGTATTGCACATGCTAACACGGTTAAACTCATTCTTATCTAAGGCACAAAACAACATATTCATGGCTTTTGCATTTGCTGTGGCATCTAGTTTTTGTGTATTTGACCAAGTAGAATACTCTGTAGTAGGAATATTATATTCTGACTGAGTTATATTCCATGAATCAAAACCACATGCTTGCATATATATTCTCATTCGTGTTGCCCAATAGTTATAATTCATGCCATTAAATAGTGGTGGACGTGCAGTGGATTGTCCTTCAATGAAGCTAGTGCTAGTGTTAGTGTCCATATTATTAGATTATCAGATAACTGTGTTATGGTTATATGATGACCTGGCTCTGATACCAAATGAAAGTGTGCTATGGATCGTGTAATATGGATATATGATAATACAGAGTGTAGTGATGATAACTATACGGTAAATAGCGCGGAATATAAAAGAAGTATAGTAAAAATGACACCAGAGATTTTTATACTGGTTCGGAGCACCGTCCTACGTCCAGTCCCAGACTCCTTCTGGAATTTCACTAATAACCCTCACTTAACCCGGAGGAACATGTATATACAACCCTTGAACAGCCGAACAAGGACATGAGCAGCAGAACAGGATTTCGCCTCAGCAGCCGATGAGGACTTCACACGCCTGAGCAGTAGAACAGGACTTCAATTAATACAAAAATAGTTTTGACTTTGTGTGTTCTTAATAACACGGATTTGTCACTTGTAGTACACCCTTCCTATAATCTTCTCCTCGAGTATATATATATATATATATATATTTGAAGTATATGAAGAATAGAAAGGTTTAACATTGCTTTAATCACTACTAGAAAAAGCTCAAAAACCAGCAGGGTAGGGCGACGGCTCCCGACGGCTTATTTCCGACGGCTTCCGACGGGCCGTCGGCGGCCGTCGGAAGCCGTCGGAAATACGCGAATATCTGGCTCCAGCTGAGCCTGCTTCTTCTCCACTTTCATACGAAAAAATTAGGTCAACTTCCCCCAATTCTCTTCCCCAGCCCTCCAATCAGCAATTTCGAGATTTCAGGTTCTTCCCGGCTGTGCAATTAACTTCTACTGCTCTCTAGAACAGGTATAATCTCTTATTTTAGCCAAAATTTCAGTTTTTATCCTAATTCAAGATTTGCATAATTTGATAAATTAGGGGTAATTGTTGATTGAAATTGTTTACAATAGTGTTATAATAGTTTCTAGCATTCCATGGTATTCCTATTTCATCTGATATCGTGAAATTGCGAAAAACATGTATAATTTATATTGATTATATATGTGTGTAGCACTGTTATCATTGTATTGTGTTAGTTTATGCAACAAAAAAATACGTCGAACGACCCTTTAGTTGATGCGTAATACGTTGAATAAATGTGTTAAATTAATATATATTTTTGTAAATGTGAACATTGAGTAAAACTGTATTTTTTCGTAAAATGCGCGCATGTAACTGACAAATGTCCCTTAGAGAGTTTTTGGCCCCGTCTGACGAGTGTTGTACATGATCGTTGTATAAATAGTCGTTCTTTTCGAAAAACGACCATTTATATTCATCTGGTACAATGTTTGTCGGATTTGTCCCTGTATTGGACAAGTTATGAACACAGTAAGCATTTACATTTTGTATACTACTTCGTCTCAAACGGTTAATAAAATTTCGGCCTAACTTTTCTTTTTTGTTTCCTGCGTACACGCATTTGTGTACAATGCAGGGAACAAAAGGGAAATGCTGCCGAAATTTTGTTGAATCGTTTGAGACGAAGTAATATACGAAATGTAAATGCTTACTGTGTTTGTAATGGGAAGTAGGATGCCTGACCAATGAAAAAAAAATTATATATATTTTTAAATCGTTACATTAAAAAATAAAATGTGCCCTATTTGAAAATATTTTTAAATTTGTGAAGCTGTTCTTTAAATTCAAAATATTATACGACCATGAAAATAATCTTTTTCGAATTTGTATTCTTCAAAATAAATATTAAATTTTGAACTTCTCATTTTGTCAAATAGGAAAAATGATTGATTATTTTGTTGATCGGAGGAGATGGATGTACCAAAGAAAAGGACTGAGGGGCTCAATAAAAGAAGATTTTTATAATGGTATAAACGTGTTTGTTGAATTCGCTTTAAGTAATAACGGAAACGATCCAGAAATTAAGTCAATAAAAGAGATTGGTCTGCAGTTTTTAAAACAAAGGCCAGATTCACATTTGATGGGAAGAATATTCCGGATGAACAAGCTTATCAGGCAGATCTTGAGCAAAATAACGAAATAATAATTATAGACGATCATACAGATTTTGGTCCTTTGATCGATGAAACAAATGTTTTGGTAGAAGCGTTTGACAGTGCGGAAGAAAATATCGTCGAAAACGAGACCGAATCTGAATCAGAAGACGATGATGATTGATATAAATCTGATTATGTTTTTTGCAATTGATGTAACTATGTTGAATTCTTGATGTATTATGAAATTGATGTAACTATATGATTTTAAATCCGTTTACTATTTTTTGCATGTTTTATGTTATTTCCATTTGTCATTTATTTAGCAATTTTTATTGAAAATGCAATGAACTCTGCTTATCGTTGGAATAGTACACCCATTATGAATCAGGTATAACACACTTCCATTTCTATTTCCATTTCAGTTATTAATTAAGCAATTTATACCGTTGATGTCATTTTCATATGAAATATATTAATTATCATGTTTTTATTCTCTTATATAATGATGTGTATATGTCACAAGTTTATCAATATGTCATGTAGAGGTAGGAGCTCTTCCCGATCGTGAGGAGGCGATGGCATTGGCCCATCGCAAGAGCCACAACGTGCAGTTGTATCGTTAGTCCCTAGAGTAGATGGGTAAGAATTAAATTTTATTCAGCATCTTATTTTTTCTATGATATAAGTACGTACTTATCTATATCGTACTTAAAAACAGGGGGTTCGATCTACTTCCTTCTAAGGTTGTGTTGGACGTCTCTAGAGCTTCTTATCGTAGTAGGATGAGTGCCTGCTGGCCGAAGTGGGATAACATCCCTCCTCACATCATAGAGTGCATATGGTAGGATGTCCTAGTATGCATATTTTTCTGTTTTCCATTTTTAATTCGTTTTTGTCGTTTTTTTTACTGTTTATATCGTTTAAAGTGTAATCTTTTTTTTAACACAGGCTGAGATAGACATCCAGACAGATGATATGATGCTGGCACGAGCATACTGGATGAAGAAGATGCGCAAGAACTACAGGGATACGATATCTGAGATTAAGAAATCTGGTAAGAAACCACGGTGGATGGGAGAGAGCGTGTGGCAAGCTTGGTTGAGATACTAGGAGACGGACGAGGCGAAGGCAAGTATACTAATTTTTTTTGAATTATTAATTTGACGTGATCGAAAATTAACGTATAAAATTTTGAATGTACAGGCAGAGTCGGATAGAAACTCTGCAAATAGAAATAAGAATCCCGTCACTCATCGCGGAGGATCGAAGTCGTTTCAGCAGTATCAGCAGGAGTTGGTAAATTTACTGAATAATAAATGTAAATAGTTTATATTATATGATTTTAAATGTATAATAATTGTATGTAATAATCAACTTCAAGAAGCCGAGTCATATGGTCCTGTCAGCTATATGGACGTGTTCACCCGTACGCATGCTGTCGAGCATGTTAATCCAGACGGGACTGTTTCGTACACATGGCAGGACGATAAATCCAGCAAAAGCCATGTAAGCATATTTTATTTTATTCAGTATTAGTAATTGTTTTAATTGTTAAACTATGATGACATAAGATATGATATTATTAATTTGTTAATACAGGAGAAGTTTATGGAGCAGCGGCAGAAACTCCTTGCTGACACGGGTCGAGATCAGCTGACGACCAATGAGGAAGACATTATATTTGAGTCCGTTTTGGATCCAGCAGACAATGGTCGACAATACGGATTTGGCAATTTAGCGGTAAATAATTTACTTTTTCTTAAAATATGATATTTTCACTTTTTCAAAACAATAAACTTGGATTTTATTTATTTTTCAATTATTGCAGTCCAGTAGTCAGAGTAGGGGACGGCGGGGTAGACATCAGAGCGATCTTGCAGATATAGAAGAATTGCGTACTAGAGTTGCCCAGTTGGAGGAGCAGAACCGCCAACAGGCCATGCACACCGCACAGTTGTTAGAGTACATGCAGCAGCAGCAGCAGGGTGGTGGTCACTTTCCTTCCTCGGCTGGCTCTGGATCTGCAGGAGATTAATTCATTACTTGCTTTCTTGTTCGTTCAGGTATGTTTTGTTTTAACTTAGAATGATTTGATAGACGGCGTAGGTAATTGTTGATTTATGTATAATTATGTTTGACACATTTGGTTCTATGGTAGTATGAGAACGTGTATGAGAATATTGATGAATTTGTGTATTAACAACATGGTAGAACAGTTATTGTTAGGATTATGTTAATGTTGGAATGGTTATTTATATTTTGATGTAATTTTATTTATTTGTGTGTTTATTAAATATTTTGTGGTTTGGGTTTGAATATTTGGTTGGACTATTGTATATTGGATTGTGCAGTATTGATATTCTAATGTTTGGAAGAGAAATGTGGTTGGAAGGCTAAATCTGAAGCAAACGAAAAAAAAAACAGCAGATTTCCGACGGCTACCGACAGCTTATTGGTCAAAATTCCCGACGGTTATCGACGAATAACGACGGCCTGTTTCAGACGATTTCCGACGGATTCCGACACACGTCGGAATCCGTCTGGATCCGTCGGGAATGTATACGGCAGCCTCCGTCGGAAGCCGTCGGAAATACTGCTTCCCGACAACGCCATTTCCGACGGCAATTTCCGACGGCGGCCGACGGGTTCCGACGGCCGCCGACGGCTTTTGGCCGTCGGAAAACGTGTTTCTCCTTGTAGTGAATGCAGAATATTTGAAAGTGTATTGCAAATAGATAGAAGAGCAAAGATCAAAGAGATAGATTAAGATTTTGTAATTCAGTAAATTGAAATGAAGTTGGAGTTTGTATTTATAATAGTTAAAAAGCTACGACTGTTGGTGAAGAGTTTCGATCGAAGTGTTGCATCCGAATCTTTTCGTTGAATGTTCGCAACTCTTCACAAAAGTCGTGTCCTTTCAGAAAATATTGTTGTTGTAGAAATTCAGTTGACTGGACTATAGTGTCAGTCGACTGAATATTCAAACATTTTTAAATATTCAAATTCATATATACGTGCACTGTGCATGTTGCACATTTTACACAGTGTCAGTCGACTGGTAGACTGAGACAGTCGACTGACCTGTTGTATTTTGTGCAATATGCACAGTTTGCCTATATATATTGATTTCAAACTTTTTATAACTTTATAATATTCTTATGTACAGAGTGATAAGACTATAGAGCTTATAGATATACGTAACTTGAGGAGAGATTTTAACAATATTGTTCTAAGACTCAAAACGATAAAAATATAGAATTGATGCACTGGTTTTTGAAGTCTTGTCTCCTTGTAGTATATATATTCTCTTTTTGTCGTTGGAGTCGTCAAATCTGTATATTGTAGATGAAGACTTTGTGTCATGAATCAAAACCAAGTCTCAACAGTTCGGCGAATTGCCTGCGTCCACTATAAAATGATTGATGTTTATTGAATTTCACTCGTTGTTTACAAAAGATTACAATAACATGACTGAAGTTTGACAATCATTTCGGCAGAATATCGGCATAGAGAGGCCAAAAGTCTATTTTCTGTAGGTTCTGGGCTGCTATTTATAGGCGTAGGCTGCAAATATCTCGCTCAGATCTCGGGAGACCTCTTCTCTCACGTGGGTGGGCCCACGTGATCAATCCTATGTGATTTGCACTCGGTCCGTGATCGATACGAACGAATTTCGTATCGATCGAAATTTCGTCCAATCGAGTCGATATTGATCATGAACCTTCTTGAGGATGTACGCAAGCTCCAGTGAAAATTTGGTGGCATTTGGACTTGTAGATTTTGAGTTATGATCGATGCAAGTTAAGGAAAACAGCTACAATTCGTATCCATCAATGTGAATATTGAAGCGATGCGAACAGGATCGATGCGAATTTGACAGTCTTCAACAAATCCAAACTTGCATCGATCATATCTTGAGCGTACGAACTCCGATTGATTTGAAATTTGGAACGTTGGCTTTCATAGCTTTGCTTGTCGTGTCATATCAATTTTAGCTCGATCCGGACTCGAGCAAGATTTACCAGTATCCATGGTGAACCTATGTATAACTGATCTCCAAGATGAACTGTCATTGGTTTCTAGTCAAGTTCTTGGTGTCACGGCCTTGCCAAAAGGCGGGATAACATTTGCCCCCCAAAGTACGTCTTATGTGAACATGACGTGCTTTGAAAAGCTGCATCCTTCATTCTGAAAAAGTTCTATCTGATTTGCCGAGTAGCTGCCATCTTTTCATCAAAAGATGTAACCTTTGATTGAAACGATAGTGATGTATATGTCGAACTGTTGATTGTCAATGATCATGCAGTGTTTTGTTGTTACTAAGTGTTGAGCGCTAGTGATTTGTTGTTCATTGTTCTGATTCTCACCAGGTAAGCATTCAATTCCTGTTAACTTCGAAAATTGAATGTTAGTTTGGCATACATGCATGTATGTTAACCTGACTCCCATCAATGTTTGCACGCTCACGGGTCATTGTTAAGTTTTTTTAATCGACTTTCATGTCGATCCTCTCCCGGATCGATGTGAAATTTGAGTTGTAACAACTTTCAATGGTTGTTTTAAATCCTCCCTTCATATCGATCCTCTCCTGGATCAATCTGAGATGTTGGAATGCATGCTTCGCATCGATGGCTATCGACATGAAATGGATAGTCCTTAGGAATGCTTCGTATTGATGGAGTTGAGTGGCTCAAATACGATCATGTAGTGACTTTCGTATTAATGGGCTTCACATCGATGGATACAAAGTTGATGGCTGGCCACAGATGAACACAAAATGTACAAGCGTTAACTTATGGGACAGCTTCACAAAGGATATGCCATTTCTCATTCCTCTATTCAAGAAGAATTCCCCACAGTAGATAGTCCTTGATAGGAGTCATCCATGACCCCTTTCCTAGCTCCATCTCTAAGATCCAACCGATCTTCATCTGTCAATACTTGGAATAATAAGTATTTCAACTGGGACAAAGTCTATTTGTTGCGCATCCCCAGAACTGGCTAGCTTGGCCAGTGACTCAGCTTTTTTCATTTTGTTCTCTGAGGATGTGTGTAATGGTGTAATACTCAAAATCGGCTAGTAGCTTTTGGACCCAGTTGAGATAAGGAGCAAGACGTTGCCCCCTAGTCAAATAATCTTCCCTGACTTGGCGTACTACTAACCAGTAATCACATAAGACATGCAAAGTTTCCACTCCTAGTGTTCTTGCAATTTTGAGCGTGGTTACCAAGGCTTCATACTTAGCTTCGTTATTTGTTGAAGTGAAGTTGAGTTTCAGGGTGTAGTAGATCGATCGTTCCTCGGGAGTCATTAACGCGACTTCGACGTTAGAAAGCCGATTATTGGAAGTTCCATCTGTGTACGTTCTCCATCGGTTGGACGGTTCTCCGCTGTTCTTCAGATAATCATCTGATGTAGTGAATTCAGATATGAAGTATGCTAATGTTTGACCATGGAGAGCTCTCCAAGGAGGATAAGTGACATCAAATTGGCGTAGCTCGATATTCTAATTGAGTAACCTTCCAAACATTTAAGGTTTCTATAGGACCTATCATAACGGCTGGTCGATATAGACGTTAATGGGGTGAGCTATTCAATAGCTCGCTTTCATCGTATACTGGTCTTTGGATTTGTTTCTCTTCTCATAGCATTACGATGCTTATGGCGTGTGTTGACATGGCCCAATTGATGTATAAATCTTCGCGATCCAAAGGTTTGGGTAAAATAGGAGGTCTCTTTAAGTGATCTATCAGAGCTAGAATTGCATCAACACAGTTGTTAGTTCATTCAAAAGTTCTCTTCCCTCTCTTGGTCAGGTTGAAGAAGAGAATTCACTTGTAGATGGTCCTAGAGTTGAATCTACTTAGGACGGTAATCTTCCGACTTGGGCTCCATACCTGCTTGGTTGTCTTTGGTGCATGAGTGTCTCTAATTGTCGGAATTTTCTGGATAGCCTTGATTCCACGAGAATTGATGATGAAAACAAAGAATCTTTCTGATGTAATGGTGAAAGAGCATTTCAAAGGATCGAGTTTCATCCTGCAGTTGTTGGAGAGCATTGAATATCTTTGCCAAGTCATCGACGTGGTCATTTAATGGCCATGATCTCACGAGCATATTAACCAACTTTCATCGATCGGCCGATATGATTTTTGAATGACCTGTTAATCGTCCTTTGGTAAGTAGCATAAGCGTTCTCAAGTTTGAATCCAGGGATTTCAGCATAGCACTATAGGCCCAGGTCAATAATGAAACAGTTGTATTCCTGGTCTAGGATATGCTTTAGAATCTGATTGTATATGGATTTTGCATCTATGGATGTGAGTAATTCATGTCTGATGGTCGGGTCCATCAGTTGGTTGATCATTGGAAGCGGAAAGCTGTGCTTTGTCATACCCCATGTAAATCTAAGTAGTTGACGTATGTCCTCCACTCTCTGTTCGTTTTTCTAATAAGTAAAGGATTGGATACTCATTTTGGTTGGAGGGCATCATGGATAAACCCACTGGTTTTGAGCAAATTCGCCTCCTCTTTAAGTGCAACAAATCTCCTCGGATCCATGTCGTATCGTTTTTGTTCACCGAGACATGCCTCGGGTCGACATTTAATGCAGGGTTCTTCATGGCTGGCGAGAGTCCATATATATATATGAGATCGAGTCCAAGCAAACACATCAAGGTTCACCTGAAGTAAAACAGTTGACTCTTTCATCATCATTGTGCAGAGTCGTGATCTGATCTACAATACTCGTGATGGGTTGTAGGCGCTTCATGTGTTTATTTGCAATGGCAAATGATCAGGCTTGTAAGGATGTTGAATCAAAGGATTAGTAGAACTTAGCCTTGTACTGCATGCTGCTACATAGCTGGCTCCAGCTTTGAGATTGAATTTACTTGTGTTTCTGAATGATGCGCTTTTTATTCAATGTACTTGCGATCCGTTGCTCATCGTAAGGGTCGGAATAATGATTAGCTGCCACAAGTTCGAGTATTGATCTGATGACTCTATCTCTAGGCATCCTTTCGGTCGCAACCTAGAGTTGTTATGAATATCAGGCATGGGTCATAGGTTCAAGTTGTCATAGTCAACTCTCGAATAATCACTCTTTTGCCCCTAGTCTCGGGTTGGCGGATGCATTACACGGACGATCTAGTCTCATCCTAGCTGTATTTATACTGTAGTTCAAGCTTTAAGAACCAGAGTTGATTGATGAATGGTTGAATCATATTAATCTTATCTTCTTTCTTGTGCCCCCAAGTCTGGGGAATATCTCGATAAGTTGCAGGGTAGATGATGTCCGCTTCAATTTTGTATTCTATCCCATTGAACCATGGGATCGTGTTAACCGATGGAAGGCTGAGTCATGCCTATCCTGCATTATTTTCTAGTTCTTTCCTCTAGGCAGAATACATTGTTACTTTGCCGTCATTCGGACATAAGCTAGATTCTGGACGGTCAATGACATTCACTTCGCTGCTTATGTCGCCATACTTTGGGCAAAAACTGAAGAGTGAATCATCCAGTCAGATCCAATGCAGGATCGATGCTCCCCTTGTCGAATCCAGGGTAAGAATTAGTGCGTGGACATTTAGGTTGCACTTGTTGTGAATTGCTCGTTTAGTCGGATCGTGTTATGAGTCAAATAATGAATGGTCGCAATGCATTCTTTTGGAGTTGGGCGGTCAACCACGTCCATTTCAATTTACGTTCTCCTATTAGATCCAGGGATAAAGTCAGCTCAAATGCAGTCATGTCATGCTCATTTGGTCTCATGTTCTTCCTGACGGATCGAAGGAAGGCGACGGAGGATGAATGGTCAAGTCACACTCAGTTGTGGTTTATCTTCTATCCATGCTCCGTTGGTCAAAGGTATTCGATGGATGTTTGGGTCACATCGATTTGTATTCAAAGAGGATCGATATTGACCGTCGATTCAACGGCACGATGTAAAATGCTCGGACCTCATTTCCTATCAATTCAATGGTATGATATGAAAGGTGCAGATCGATATTGCCCATCGATCCGGCGATACGATATAATTGGTTGCCCAGAACCTTGGGCATCGTTCTGATTGATTTGCATTAGGGTCTCCTTGTAGTCATTGCCTTAAGTTGTAAAGGACGCTAAGCTAGAGATGTAGCGAATCACCATTCTCTTCTTTCGGTGATTTGTACTTCTGCCCCCAGTCTTGGGTTAGCAGAGTTAGTTCGTGGATGGTCTAATTGCACCTATAGTGAGTTTGTACTCCTCATGTCAAGTTTAGGTCAGAGTTGGTGAATGAATGGTCGAATCACATTCATTTGTTTCTCTATTCTTATAGCCACACTTTGGGGATCAGAGTCAGTTAAAGGGCCATTCATCACACCTAATCGATGTTTATACCCCTGTCCACACTCTGGGGACTAAGATTTTTTGTAGAAAATGGTCGGACCGCATTTCCCTCGGTTAATTCCTCTGCTCCCATTCAAGGGCAAAAGTCGAAGTGTGGTCGGTCAAATTACAACAAGTTTAGTTTGATGCTTCTCCCACTGAACTGTAGGAAAGAATTGATTGGCGGATGGTTAGGTCACATCCGTCCATGTTGCATGCACAATCCGTCGAATCACAAGCGAGAGTTAGGAGATGAACGGTCATGCCACGTTCATTTGCGGTTGGATGGTAGTGACATCCATTTAGAATAGGACGTTCAGCTACGTCCGTTTTGCGAATTTGCGTCTCCCTGTCGAATCAAGGAAGAAATTTTGTCTTGTAGGGTTGGAGTGCATCCCTATAAAATTATGTTATGGGTCCCGTGCAGGAGACACGAGTTGATGCATGGACGGTTGTGTCATGCCCGCTTAGTGCTGGATGGTCGGATCGCATCCAATTTTGTGTGTTAATTATGCCCCCATGTCAGGGGAAGATTGGAAAGCAGACGGTCGAACCACATCCGCTTTTTGTACTACAGAACTTGCTAAGGAACCAGAGCCAATAAATGGACAGTCGAATCGCATCCCTTTTGGTATTCATATTCCAAACCATGCTTCGAGGACTTGAGTTGGTTGATGGGTTGTTGGTCAAACTCATTTGGTATTTATACTCCAGTCCGCGCTCTCGGGACCAAAGTTAGTTGAAGTATATTCTACAGTTCGCACTCTGGGAATCTAGAGTTTTTGATGTTTATACTCCAGTTCACACTCTGGGAATCTGGAGTTAGTTGATGGGTGGTCAGTCACACCCATTTGGTGTTTATACTCCAGTCCGCTCTCTCGGGACCAGAGTTAGTTAATGTTTATACTCCAGTTCGCACTCTGGGAATCTGGAGTTAGTTGATGGGTGGTCAGTCATACCCATTTGGTGTTTATACTCCAGTCCGCGCTCTTGGGACCAGAGTTAGTTAATGTTTATACTCTAGTTCGCGCTCTGGGAATCTGGAGTTAGTTGATGGGTTGTCAGTCACACCCATTTGGTGTTTATACTCCAGTCCGCACTCTCGGGACCAGAGTTAGTTAATTTATACTCCAGTTCGCGCTCTGGGAATCTGGAGTTGGCTGACAGATGGTCAGTTGTTCAGTTGGCTAAATGTCTATCGAGTTAGAAAATAGCCGAATGAATTTTGAAATAAAAATAACCGCAAGCGCACAACGTACACTTGTAGTACGTGGCGAATACGGGTCGATCCGCAGGGAATTTATGATTTTAAAAATCTATTCAATCAAATTAAACCAAAGTCGAGTGAAAGTTAAGCTAAAGAATTAGAGAATTAACTAACTAACTAAAAGAAAAGAGATGCAAATATAAGAGTTAAATGACAATTTAGAGAATAAATCCACTCTCTAGATCATGTAGTTCAACACATATGAAATCATGATCTCTCTTTTATGGTCATTAGTGCTTTAATTGATGTGCTTATCATAAGTATGGCATATTTGTGCTATTAATTAGCCAACATAATCCATCAAACTATAACACACCACTTAAACCACTTACTAACTTTCATGAAACTTGACAATGAAAATCAAATCTATTTTAAGTATGGCCTATTAACTATTGATTAGAAATATAGACCATCAAATTTTAATTTCAAATCACTTTCTTTTGTCATAATCATATTTTGATGAAGAGGCATTTGTATTAGTGATTGTTTAAGCATAGCCTATTTGGTGTCAATAATATAGGCTATCAAATTCAAAGCAAGAACAACAAATAAAACACTTCATTGATCATCATTAAGCACAAAAAGAGAGCATGAATTAACAAATAGTTGAAGCTACATAATTAGAGAGCTTCATTACCCCTAAATTGAAGGGGTTTAGCCTCTCATATATGTCATTTGATTAACAAATGTAGCTAACAACATGAAAGCAAAATGAAAGGAAAAATTATTCTAATTGCATAAAAGAAAATTTACACTACTTGCATAAATAAACAAATCTACACTACTAATATGAAAGGAAATAAACAAAAGAAGAAAAGAGCATGTACTGAAAATTGCAAAAAGAAAAGATTACATAAAAGAAATGGCTAAGTAGCCATGAAAAGAGAAAGAGAAGAGCTTTGTTTATTTTTGAGCCTAAACTAAACTAAAGAGAGACTAAGGAATGAGAGCAAGTTACATGAAGATATGGGGTATTTATACAAGTTTTAAACCCTAATTCATATTTTTGGGGAATGCCCAAATTTCCTTTGAGAAAGTGTGGAGGGCAAGTAACCATTAGCTTCTACTAATCATCATTTAAGTGTACATGAAGCCATTAATTCCATAAGCATGTGCATTAGCCTCTAATTTGTACATGAAGAAAGGTGGGTAGGTGGGGTCCTCCATGATCATCACTTTGATTTATTTCCATCTTCATTTGTTCTCTTCACTTTTGTGCATGCATATATTATCATGAAGCAACTTGTAAAATTCACCAAATTTCCTACAAAACAACATAGAAAATTCCAAGTAAATTTTCACAATTTAATAAATGCATAAAATGACCATTTTAACCCTATATGAAGATGAATATGTAACAATTTGAAAATAATTGGAATTTTGGTTTAAACAAGTTAAAATACCCGATATGATCATTTATTTAATTTAAATAGATTAAATATGGTGGTAAAAATATGCACATTTACGTGCACATCAAATACCCCCATACTTATCTTTTTATTCGTCCTCGAATAAAGGAAAACTAAGATAAATCCGTTTTCGTAGGGAGCACGATTGCATTGAGCGTATGCAACAACCCGTTAAACCTCTGGGTGTCCCCAGTAGGACGAGTGTTGTCTCGTGAGGGTTTTCAGCGGATACTACCCACAAAATCCAAATGCAGGATGAAAATATTTACAAAATGCAAGATTTATTTAAAAAGAGATGAATGCAAGTTTTTTTATAAAAAAAATTTACAATGAAGGATTTACTTTTAAATTGACACAAATAAGTTAAATATAGGTTTTGGTAATTATCTTGAAATTTTAATTCGTTTACTTGTCAAAATTTCCAACCAAAATTAAGTTATCATAACAAATAGACTATAGTTTAACTCGTTGTTTCGGTTGATAACAAAGTGTAATTATAAAATGGATCCTTAGTTGATTATCAAAGTTATCAAAGCGGTAATTTTATTTCATTTCAATAACAAGTCAAATCAAATAAGTTAAAATAGTGCTTGGATTTCAATTGCTTACTCTCTCCATTTTTTCTTTTGAAAATTTTGTTTGATATTAGCAATATTTACATATGCCTAACTCAGATAAACTGAGGCCAGATATATTACCCATGCACTGCCTTGCGGACTGATGTGAGGGGAATACAGAGCGTGGCGAGTGAACACACAAGTGTGAAAACTTATTGACTGTAGGCGTTATTAGTAAAATAATTTTTATATACACACCTAACTCAAATAAACTGAGGCTCGGGCTTACGTGAGAAGGGTACAGAGCATGGCGAGTGAACACACGAGTGTGAACACATGACTCTAGGTGTTTATTAAAAACTATACATATATACAAGAAATATATATTTTTTTGTATTTTGTTTTTTTTTTCTTTTTGTTTTTTTTTCGATGAGAGAGTTTTGCAAAATCGCCTTAGCACCATTTAACTTAGAAGACAAAAAATATGTTATATCCTTTACTTTAAATTCACCACTTTTTAAAACAAAGATTTTCAATTAGGATATATTTCATAATTATCACGTATGAATCTTCCTATATACTAGTCAAACCATTTTTATTTGTAATCAAACTTCATTTTTATTTTTGTTAAGACGAATAAATTTTCAAATATTTCAATTTAATAAACCAAAACCATATATTTATCCTATAGTGTTTCTTTAAAAATAAATCAAAATGCTTAAAAAATAAAAATAAAAATTGTTTTTTTTGTTTTTGGGAATTTTTTTTTAAAATTTTGGAAAGAAAAATTAAAAGTAAACCATGAAGAATCGAAAATGATGATGAGTCTCCCCCCACACTTGATTTTGACTGTGTCCCCACAGTCAACCCAAGTGAAAGGAGAAAAATAAAAATAAAAATGGCCTTTATTTATATGAAAATGAACGTTATTTACACGGGATCAGAAAGTATATCGTCAAAGCGTAAATGAAACGGTCTTCCAAAAACCGATTCATTTGCCTCGTCAAGTATACGAGACACAGTTTAAGCTCGAAAAACCAAATCGTAAAAGATTTCAAAGTT
This sequence comes from Allium fistulosum, assembly GCA_030737815.1. Taxonomy (NCBI): domain Eukaryota; kingdom Viridiplantae; phylum Streptophyta; class Magnoliopsida; order Asparagales; family Amaryllidaceae; genus Allium; species Allium fistulosum. The sequence continues at coordinate 521,852,763 of CM060902.1, forward strand.
GAATGTTGATTTGGAAATACAAATGTCGTTTTATTGAAAATCTTACGAGTTGTTTCCTTTTCGATGATTTTTGGGGTCGATAAAACAATTGATTGAAATTCAAGTTCATTTTCACCAATTTGAAATTCAAGCTTATCATTGAAAACTTCTTCAAAATTATTGATTTCAAAATCAAAGTGATGATTTAAATCTTCCCGGCCGGAATTTAACAACTCGTCATCCAAAAGTCCAAAAAATTTGTGTTCATTAAATTCGTCTTCCTTTGTTGGATTATCAACAACTTCATTGCGTATCTCAAGTTCAAAATCCAAAGTAGTTGTATTCAAATTTTTGAAATCGAGAAAAGGAAGATCGAATTTTAAATTTGGTTCCACACCCTAAAAAGAATTGAAATCCAACTCAATTACCAAACTTTCAACAACTTTGTTAAGATTTTCGTTTTTAATTTCAAAAGTTGTTATTTGAAAATCGTCGATTTGGGTAAAAGGTGGATTATCACTTGACTCATCACACATTGGGATTTGATCTTGTTTATCACGTTGTTTCATATATGTTTCAATCAACAAATCCGTGTGATCATTATAAATTTCGTCCATTTGCTCAACAAAATCCAATTTGTAGTTATGAGGATTTTCACTTTGAAATTGTTGAGAACAAAGTTTTTCAATCATAACGTGGTTAAGATTATTCCCATTGCCAAAAAAGTTGTTTCCATTTTCATTTTGAGTTTGAAATTCATTTTGGAGTTCGAAATTGAATTGGCATGGGTTATAATCGAAATCGTTTGAATTTTGAATTGAATACAAATTTTGAAATCCTTGACTCGAGTTGTTACACAAATATGAATTTCAAAAATCATTTATCATTTGATTTTGTTGTGTAAAGATTTCAAGTAGAGATGAAATGCTATTTTTGAGATTCGAGGGTTGGTCATCGTTTTGAAAACTTTGTTGTTCAAAATTCGAATTGTTTAAAGAATAGTTATCGTTAAAATATCCATACGAATTTGGAGTAAAATCATATGGATTATATTGATTTTCACAACTATTGTAAAATTCAAATGAGTGGGGAAACTCGGACATTTTCAAGGATGTTTTTGTTTTTTTATAAAGGAAAATTATTTACAAAAAGAATTTATTTTTCAAAATGGAAAATTGATTTTTTGTTTTGTTTTTTGGTTATTCAATTTTTTTTTGTTTTTGAAAAGATTTTATATTTTTTTCTTTTTGGATTTTTTTTTGTTTTTCTATAATTTTTTTTTGGATTTTTGAAATTTCAAAGGAAAAGGAAAAAAATTTCAAAGAAAAGAAAAGGAATATTTACAATTTTTTTAGTTTTGAATTTTGAATTTTTTTTAAAATATGCATGAACTAATGCAACTAAATGAATGCAAGGGCTAATTACAAATGATTTATACTAAGTTAACCCAAAATTGTATAATCACACTTTGTCTTAAATTAACAAGATAGTTCGCAGCCAGGTAACGGGCAAGAGTTATCGGTGCACCACGAATCGCCGTAGCAATGCAGCCGAAGGTTTAAGTATCTTCAGATAAACAACCACTATAATATTTACGAATCACTGTAATATTTATAAATAGTTATTACACTGTCGTAGCCTAGACACCAAGAAATTAAATTGTTCAAAGAAGACAAATTGTCAATATACAATTAAAAGTTATCGATGTCTAATCGTTATTATTAATCAAAATCTAGGATGAAATGCAAAGCAGAAATTAAACGTGTATTAACAATGCAACTACGAATGGATTTTTTGTTTTGTTTTTTTTTGGATTTTTGAATTTTTTTATATACAAATGCAAGCAATCAACAATGCAAGGAAAAACAAGAGATGAAAGCACAATAGATAGGGATTTAAAGCAACAATATTTTTATAAGCAGGCAAGCAGTTCTTCTCCTTCTGAAATTCTGCTTTAGCAACCTGAAATAAAAACAAGATATATATACAATTGAATTTGTTTTTTTAATTAAAATGGAACTTAAATCAAATCAAAACAAAACAAATTTCAAAGACAAACAAAACAAAATAATATATTGTTTTTTTTAAAAGACAAAGCAAAACTAAAAACAAATTAAGCAACAATAAAAAGAAATTGAGCAATTTTTTTTAAAAATAATGAAACTAAACAATTTAAAACTATGGGAAACAAACTAAAAGAAAGAAAAGAAAAGTTTATTCACTCAAGCCTTCAAGCCAACCCGACCCAAACCTTTTTCTTCCTTTTTTTTATCGGCCTGAAAGCCCACTGACTAAATAATATAATTGCTTCTCTACTTTCTCACTTGAACGATTCTTTTTAGAACAAAAAAAAGAAGATTGTTAAATACACATCAACATTGGAAATTAAAAATCGAGTCACCCTATTTCCTATCCCGATTTCAAAATCGACGATTTCAAATCAATTATCCTCAAGTTGGTTTAGGTGCTTCGCCGTTGTGAATTTGATGCTCGACTTGCATTCAAGGACGGTTCTGGCTTCTAGTAGCGAATGGTTTGATTGTGGAGTAGCTTCGAGGTGAGTCGATGGGAATCAGAGTTTGCAAGTTTGTTAGTTGCGATTGGAAGCAATTCGAGTTGCTCACAGTAGTTGCTGTAGATGCTGGGCGTAGGTCGAAGGTCAGATGAATTATGGAATGATGTGAATCGTTCAAAGCAAATGGCTGTGGTTGGTAGGGTGTTGCGGTTGCGCTTCCGGCGATTGAAGTTTGGAGGTGCACTTTTATTTTTCTTGGCAATGGAGTTGCAGTGGGATTTTGGAGTATGTGGAGGAGTTGTTGTGGGATGTTAGTGAAGATGATGTGGAATTAAAATGGTGGTAGTGTGGTATTGTAGCTATGAAGTGGTGTGGTTTGTATAGCTGCTGTGAGTGGTATTTTTGTGGAAGTGATCGGGCAAGTGGGATTCAGGGGTACTGCAGCAGTTTGAGGTATGTTTGGCTGAAGTGCTTTGTAGTAGTGTGACAGCTAGAGGATGGTTGCAAATGTGAAACAGAGGGGATAACAGTTGTAATGGGATGGGTGATGGTTTGAAGGTGAAATGAAGTAAGGCAGTTAAGGGGTGGAGATGATGGCTTTGGAATTGAAGTTTGATTGGGTGTTTGTTGTATATCCACTGTTGGATATTCAAGTGGAGTTTGTTGATTGTCAAGTGGAAGGCTGCTGATGAAAGGCTGGTGAATGTTTCAGTGGAAATGAAGTTTGCTTGAATCGCAAGTTGATGTGGTATGTATGCGAGTGGCAGTGCTGTGGTTTGTGAATGTGATTGGCAAGTGTAGTTGTGTACAAGGCAGTGGTGGGATGTTGTTGAACTTTGCTTGGTTAGTTGAAGTTGAAGTTGTTGAAGTCTGCAATCAAGTGTGGTATAGCAGAGGGGTGGTTATGAGTTGAAGTAGTAGCAATGGTAGGTGGAGGCAGGCAGTGTGCTTATACTGTTGCTTGTGTATGAGTTTGGACATATGATGGGTTCGAATGTAGATGGTTGATTGGTATTGATGATCAGGATGTGGTTAGTCAGTGGTGTTGTTCGGTTGTGAATAGAAGATGAGTGGACTTGTTGTAGTGAGTGGGTGGAGCAAGAACTCGTAAGATGAAATGAATATGCAGTTGTGAAATGGAAGTTGGCAGTGTTGTTGTTATGGCTTGTATGTGCAGCAGTTGTTTTGTGGTTGGAGTGCGGTGGTCTTGGCAGTTAGGAAGTTGAGACAGTGGATGATCTGACTAAAGTGGGGTGGGAAGGAAGTGTATGCAATGGTGAGTGGAATGTTCGAAGTAGTGGCTTGTGGCGCAGTTTTGATGGTGATGTTGCACGGTGAGGTAGGTTCACTGTACAAGTTGTTGATGAGTTCAAGTACGGTTTTGTTGAGAGGCAGCAAACAGTTTGGTTTGTGGCAGTTCTTGGTTGTGAAGTAGTGACTGTGTGGTGGAAAATGAAATGACAGTTTGTATAGTTGAAGGAGGTGATTGTGAGTTGTGAAGGGCAGTGATGGATGTTTGAAGCAGTAACAAAATTTGCACTGAAACGTGCACTGAAACAGTGAACTGTAATGTAACAGTTTTTTTAATGTATGCAAAAGACAGTAGCAGTGTACAATAAACAAAGAAGGTTAAATGTATAGTGCACTGTTTTGTAAATGTAAATAAAAATAAAAAGGATGAAAATTTAAATGCAATGCAATAAAATATTGTTTGTTGAAATGAACTTGTGTATGTATTTTTTTATGGAAATGCAAAAGAAAATGCAAAACAAACAAGAACACAAACAAATGCACACAAAAACTAAACAAACACACAATCTATATATATTTTTTTGAAAAAGCAAACACACACAAAATAAAATCACACAAAAATCAAATAAAAATAATTCAAAGAATAGAAAATTAAAAATCAAAGCAATTCCCCGGCAACGGCGCCAAAAACTTGTTCGGTTGGCTAAATGTCCATCGAGTTAGAAAATAGTCAAATGAATTTTGAAATAAAAATAACCACAAGCGCACGACGTGCACTTGTAGTACGTGGCGAATACAGGTCGATCCGCAGGGAATTGATGATTTTAAAAATCTATTCAATCAAATTAAACCAAAGTCGAGTGAAAGTTAAGCTAGAGAATTAGAGAATTAACTAATTAACTAAAAGAAAAGAGATGCAAATATAAGAGTTAAATGACAATTTAGAGAATAAATCCACTCTCTAGATCATGGAGTTCAACACATATGAAATCATGATCTCTCTTTTATGGTCATTAGTGATTTAATTGATGTGCTTATCATAAGTATGGCATATTTGTGCTATTGATTAGCCAACATAAGCCATCAAACTATAACACACCCCTTAAACCACTTACTAACTTTCATGAAACTTGACAATGAAAATGAAATCTATTTTAAGTATGGCCTATTAACTATTGATTAGAAATATAGACCATCAAATTTTATTTTCAAATCACTTTCTTTTGCCATAATCATATTTTGATGAAGAGGCATTTGTGTTAGTGATTGTTTAAGCATATCCTATTTGGTGTCAACAATATAGGCTATCAAATTCAAAGCAAGAACAACAAATAAAACACTTCATTGATCATCATTAAGCACAAAAAGAGAGCATGAATTAACAAATAGTTGAAGCTACATAATTAGAGATCTTCATTACCCCTAAATTGAAGGGGTTTAGCCTCTCATATTTGTCATTTGATTAACAAATGTAGCTAATAACATGAAAGCAAAATGAAAGGAAAAATTATTCTAATTTCATAAAAGAAAATCTACACTACTTGCATAAATAAAAAAATCTACACTACTAATATGAAAGGAAATAAACAAAAGAAGAAAAGAGCATGTATTGAAAATTGCAAAAAGAAAAGATTACATAAAAGAAATGGCTAAGTAGCCATGAAAAGAGAAAGAGAAGAGCTTTGTTTATCTTTGAGCCTAAACTAAACTAAAGAGAGACTAAGGAAGGAGAGAAAGTTACATGAAGATATGGGGTATTTATACAAGTGTTAAACCCTAATTCATATTTTTGGGGAATGCCCAAATTTCCCTTGAGAAAGCGTGGAGGCCAAGTAATCATTAGCTTCTACTAATCATCATTTAAGTGTACATGAAGCCATTAATTCCATAAGCATGTGCATTAGCCTCTAATTTGTACATGAAGAAAGGTGGGTAGGTGGGGTCCTCCATGATCATCACTTTGAATTATTTTCATCTTCATTTGTTCTCTTCACTTTATGCATGCATATATTATCATGAAGCCACTTGTAAAATTCACCAAATTTCCTACCACACAACATAGAAAATTCGAAGTAAATTTTCACAATTTAGTAAATGCATAAAATGACCATTTTAACCCTATATGAAGATGAATATGTGACTATTTGAAAATAATTTGAATTTTGGTTTAAACAAGTTAAAATACCCGATATGATCATTTATTTAATTTAAATAGATTAAATATGGTGGTAAAAATATGCACATTTACGTGCACATCATCAGTCACATCTGTTTAGGCATTTGGATCCCGTTCGCACTCTGGGAACAGGAGATCGATTAAGGTTGTGGATGGTCGGATCACACCCACCTTGATTTGGCAAGTGAAGTCCTAGATGGATGGGCCCATCCCCCTCGAGTTTGGATTTGGAATGTTGTACTCCATCTCGCACTCTGGGAACTGGAGTTTGTTCGAGGATTGTCTTGTTTCAATCCCTTTTGATTTAAGTGTGTCGGCCCCCGAGCTCGGGTTTCACTTAATAAGTGATTGGTCGGATCTCGATCACTTTCCACTTATCCTCCCTCAACGAAGGATAAGATTTAGTTGATGGACGGTTGGATCGCGTACATGTTCATTTGGATTCCGCTTTTGCCAAGCCTAAGGAGTAAGATTAGTGTTCTGGCAAGCTTTGAGCTCGAGTAGAGGAGAGGATGGTTGAACTACATCCACTTTGAGCTGTGTATTTTCCCTTAAGTCAGGAGCAAGAGTTGGAGAGCAGACGGTCGAGTCACATCCACTTTATGCTCTGCACTCTTCCGGTCGAGTTGAGGAAGAGAGTCGAAATAATGGCTCATGATGGTTAGCGAGTAGGCAGTTAGTCGTTGATGACTTTAAGTTGAGGCTTGGACCCTGACGAAGTTGGTTTAAAGCATGATTGTTTTTGTCGAATCACAGACGCAAACTGGAGAGTGAATGGTCAAATCATATCCACTTTAAACATATGTTCTCAAATTACCCCAAGTTCTAATGTATGATTGGATGCCTAGACGGTCATGTCACATCCACCATTGGTGTGATTCCAATTTTACTGGGCATCAGAAGAAGCATAAGTATTTTGGTGAGCTTCAGGTACGAGATGGAGAGTACATTGTTGGGACATATCACTCCAAGTCTTTCCCAGATCTCTAATTAAATTGCATAGGCGGATGAGTGGATGGACGGTTGCATCCACTTTGTACTAGAGTCCCGACCTTGACGGTCTCTTCCGCTTTGATGCCTTGCCCCCAGTCAGGGGCATATAGTAGCCGATGAGTGGTTGAATCATGCTCATCATGACGATACCTCAATGATTTGATCATAGTCCATGGAGGTTGTTTTGCACTCAACCTTAAGTACTCGGTTACTTACATCATTTGCAAGTAGTTTAATTCAAGTCGGTCATATTTCACAACATAAATGAAATTGAAAAAGAAATAATTCAAAAGAGATCGGATTAAATCTCATTGATAATTGAAGCAGCGTCGTATGCTGGCTATTGCACTTTAGTCCAGCCCTTCACAGTTAGAAGTCTAACGCAAATGGTTCAATTTGATCAAAGTTCTTGATCGATAGGGGTCGGGTGTTCCCGGTCCTTCGTTTTATGGGGCTTGCACATATTGTCGGAGCTATTCTTTCTGGAGCAGCCTTATGGCGTTGGCGTTGGCGTCCACGGTAGCCATCAAAAGAGGAGGAGTTTACCGATCTAGAGTATGGAGTAGGTTCCCTCCTTATCTCGCCATGTTGATCCTTTATATGATTCATCAACTCAATATTGGCCTGTACATGTTGGTGTAGTCGTTGGTGGCTATCCACCAGTTCTCTTATCAAAGTCTGGAAATAAGCTCTGGTGATGAATTCATTTATGGGTACTGGCAGCAACTGGCTGTGGGCTTTGGATAAATTCGTTGGCTACCAGCTTCTTCATTCCCTTCAACAATATGAGAAGTAGAATTGGTATGTCTAACCATGATTGACAGTGTTCTTTGAGGAATGGAAGAAGACATCTACATTTGATGGCAGTCATCACTCTTGGTGGAAGCCATGCGCAATGCTCACTTCATGAGGTAGTGTCGGGGGTTATATTTCCAAAGTACACTGACGTAGTCAGCATGTTAAATTTTGCTGGAAATTCTGCATGTAGGATGTTTTCAATGAATAGGTCTCGACTTGGAAAGATACTTATATCAACATTATCAAGTCCATTTATGGCTACGGGGTCTTGTAATACTGGTGAATGATGTATGCACGATTGCCCAACGTTCGAGGGGTTGGTAATGTCGATTGGATGGTGAGTTGGTTAAGATGGGCTCATAGATTGGTGATTATTTCTAATTTTCACCCAGGTAGGAGGCCCATATAAGGTAGTAAGGAGGCCCCTTAAGGTTGTATGTCATGCTTCTAGTCATATGGAAACGGCATGATTAACATGCGGGCATTTGAAGATGGTTCAGCGGTGACCAGCTATGTTTTGAGTTGGCAGAGTAGACAGTGTAGGGCAGTCGTCATATTAGCCATCGTACCATAGTTGTCAATTCAGGAGTTTAAAAGCTAGTCAATTGGAGGAAGTTACAGTCCACCTTAGAAGCATGATATATTAACCAACTCTAGTTCTTGGCATATTAGCCAGGTTCTCCGGCCTTTGGGGGCACCGGTTGAGTAGTATACTTTTACCCATTCCTTAATTGCAATTCAACATTTGTTGCTGTGACCCCCTATGTCTTGTTCAGTCATGGAACAATCAGAAGCACGAATGGAATGTTTCTTCATTAAATTGGTGATTGAATTCACTATGCGGGTGCTCTATGCTACGGCTAGGGTTCTGGTCGTACCCGAGAATATTATTTTTAGGAAATTTCGTATCGTTCTCAGCAACGTTTGAACGATACAAATGTAGGTGAAATTGAACGATCCGAAAAGTGAACACTTGGATCGATACAAAAGGCACACAGCTGGATTGATACGAAGTTGTATCTGATGATCGATACGAATTGGACGTAGCTGGATCAATACGAAGTGTATTCGATTATCGATACGAAATGCACACCGCTGGATCGATACGAAGTGGTACCTGAGGATCGATACGAAATGCACGTGGCTGGATCGATACGAAGTTGATCGATACAAAAACCGATCGATATGAAAAGTGATCGATACGAATAGTGATCGATACGAATAGTCATCGATACAAAAACCGATCGATACGAAAAGTGATCGATATGAATAGTGATCGATACGAATAGTGATCTATACGAAAAATGATTGATACGAATAGTGATCGATACGAATAGTGATCGATATGAATAGTGATCGATACGAAAGTCGATCGATACGAAAGTCGATCTATATGAAAAGTGATCGATACGAATAGTGATCGATACGAAAGTCGATCGATACGAATAGTGATCGATACGAATGTTGATCGATACCAAAACTGATCGATACGAATAGTGATCGATACGAAATTCGATCGATACGAAAACTGATCGATACGAATAGTGATCGATACAAAAGTTGATCGATACGAAGTTCGATCGATATGAATGTTGACATATTTTCTGGGTGCGAAAACATGGATGCGAAAATCACCATATTTTCTGGATACGAAAACATGGATACGAAAGTCAACATATTTTCTGGATATGAAAACATGGATACGAAAATCAACACATCTTCATGGGTACGAAAACATGGATACGAAAAACACCATATATTATGGATACGAAAATATGGATACGAAAATCACCATATTTTCAGGGATACGAAAATATGGATACGAAAATCACCATATTTTCATGGATACAAAAATATGGATATAAAATCTTGATGAATGCGGTTCCTCTTAGATCTGGAGCAATCTGAATATAATAGAAGGAACCACTTGACGATAGGTCTGGATCTCCTCCTTAGATTTTTGCAATCCAACGACGGTAGTAGACCCACAGAGCAGGAGAAAAGCTGGGTTTTCTCAGTGAAAGCACCAAATTGTTTGTACCAAAATTGGTCACAACACTCTTCGAATGTGTTTGAAAAGATAAAATGAAGAAAGTAAATGTAAAATGAAGCAGATCTAACAAACATATCAATAAACAGAGAAGAAAATGCACGGAAACACACGAATTTAGAGTGGTTCGGCGAATTTCCTATGTCCACTATAAAATGATTGATGTTTATTGAATTTCACTCGTTGTTTACAAAAGATTACAATAGTATGACTGAAGTTTGACAATCATTTCGGCAGAATATCGGCATAGAGAGGCCAAAAGTCTATTTTCTGTAGGTTCTGGGCTGCTATTTATAGGCGTAGGCTGCAAATATCTCGGTCAGATCTTGGGAGACCTCTTCTCTCATGTGGGTGGGCCCACATGATCGATCTTATGTGATTTGCACTCGGTCCATGATCGATACGAACGAATTTCGTACCGAACGAAATTTCGTCCAATCGAGTCGAGATCGATCATGAACCTTCTTGAGGATGTACGCAAGCTCCTATGAAAATTTGGCGGCATTTGGACTTGTAGATTTTGAGTTATGATCGATGCAAGTTAAGGATAACAGCTACATTTCGTATCCATCAATGTGAATAGTGAAGCGATGCGAACAGGATCGATGCGAATTTGATAGCCTTCAACAAATTCAAACTTGCATCGATCATATCTTGAGCATATGAACTCCAATTGACTTGAAATTTGGAATGTTGGCTTTCATAATGTTGCTTGTCGTGTCATATCAATTTTAGCTCGATCCAGACCAGCGAAAAATTTACCAGTATCCATGGTGAACCTATGTATAACCGATCTCCAAGGCGAACTGTCATTGGTTTCTAGTCAAGTTATTGGTGTCACGGCTTTGCCAAAAGGCGGGATAACAACACTTACGGTAACCTTAATTTAAAATTACGATTATACCTGATAGCTACTATTATAAGTGAATTCAACGAGATGGAGATGATCTTCCTAAGATCCACCATAATCAAGAACACAGGCACGAAGAAGATCTTCTAGAATCTGATTAACTCTTTTCGTCTGACTGTCGGTCTATAGATGATAAGTTGTGCTAAGATTCAGACGAGAATCTAGAGCTTCCTGAAATGCTTTCCAAAACTGGCTAGTAAAGGTAGGAATTCGATCACAAACAATGCTGGATGAAACACCATGAAGCCTAACAGTCTCTTTTAAATAAATCTCTACTAAACTCGAAGCGGTTCGATTCGACTTGACCGGAATGAAATGAGCTGATTTGGTCAGTCGATCGACAATCATCCATATAATCTTGTTACCCCTTCTCATCCTCGGCAATCCATCTATAAAATCTGTAGAAACTTGATCCCACTTCCAAATGGGAATCTCAAGGGGTTGCAACAATCCAGCGGTCTTCTGATGATCAGCCTTAACATGTTGTCAAGTTGCACATCTACTAACATAAAGGTAGATATCTCGCTTCATACCACTCCACAATACAGCTTCTTCATATTCTGGTACATTTTCATAACTCCTGGATGGATAGAGAGTCTAGACTGATGATTTTCCTTAAGCACTTCTTGCCTTAATCAATCGACATTCGGAACACAAATTCGATTATTTATCCTCAGAATCCTATTTTGATCAATTTGTGCTCCCAATTCACTTTGGTTATCACCTTCCCTGCTATGAACATTATCCTTCATGTGCTTAAGAATCCTGTCTTCATCTTGCTTAGCCGCGATATGATCCATAAGGGACGAAGAAACCACAATCTGACAGAACATTACCTTTTTCCGACTTAAGGCATTGGCTACCACGTTAGCCTTCCCCGGAGTGTAGTTGATGTCGAGGTCATAAGCTGCTAAGAATTCGAGCCATCTAACTTGCCTTTGGTTCAGATCCTTCTGAGAGAATATATACTTCGGGGACCAGTGATCCGAAAAGAGCTCAAACTTAGTTCCCAAAAGATGGTGCCTCCATAACTTCAAAGCAAACACTACAACAAGCAATTCCAAATCATGAGTTGCATAATTGGCTTCATGGGTCTTCAACTAATGACTGGCATAAGCAATAACCTTCCCATTCTGCATCAAGACAGCTCCTATACCTTCTTGACAAGCATCGTTGTTTACCATTAATCCTTCACTTCCATTCGAAACGGTAAGAACTGGTTCGGAAGTAAGCTTTCGCTTTAACTCATTAAATGCAGCTTCACACTTATCATTCCAAACAAACTTAGCATTCTTGCGAGTCAAAGCAGTAAGAGGTCCAGCAATCCAAGCAAAATTCTCAATAATTCTTCAATAATAACCAGCTAGGCTTAAGAAACTATGGATATCTGAAGGAGTTTTAGGTCTTTCCTAATCATTGATTGCGGCGACCCTAACAGGATCGACTGAAACCCCATTTTCAGAAACAATATGCCCAAGAAATTGGACTTCATCCTTCCAGAAATGGCATTTAGAAAACTTAGCTTTCAACTGATGACTCCTAAGGGTTTCAAGAATAAAACTCAAATACGATTCATGCTCCATCTTTGACTTAGAAAAGACAAGAATATCATCGACGAAAACAAGGATGAACCTGTTGAGAACATCACGGAAAACACTAATCATAAAATCAATGAAGAAGGCTGGAGCATTAGTCAAGCAAAAGGGCGTAACAAACCATTCATAGAAACCATTCTCGGTTCGAAAAGCTGTTTTGGGAATGCTCTCCTCAGCTACTCTAAGTTAGTGGAAACCGCTAGCAAGATCAAGCCGAGAGAAACTTTAGCTCCGTAGTGGTGATCGAACATGTCGTTGATTCAAGGCATAGGATATCTTTTCTTCATAGTAAGCTTATTCAGCTCCCTATAAACAACACATATCCTCAAAGAACCATCAGACTTAGTGACAAAGACCACTACCGCTCCCCATTCTGAATGACTCTGCCTAATCAAACCCTTGGAAAATAAGTCTTCTATCTACTTCCTCAACTCGACCTTCTCTCTGTGTGCCATCCTTCTGGGAGGAAGAACTACTGGTCGGGCTCTAGGAATAAGTTCAATGCGGAATTCAATTTCCTGCCTAAGAGGAAGAGAAGATACTTCACCAAAAACATCAGGAAAGAGTTTGACAACATGAGTAGAGTCAAGGTCACTAGGAGGAGAATCAAGAGAAAGGATAAAACTGCCAGCATAATCCTGAGGCATTCGGCATGCAATCACCAAAGAATTACCCTGGTCATCTATTAAGAAAATGGTTCAGGCCTTGCAAGTGATAAATGTATCAAATCTCTTTAACCAATCCCCTCCGAGCAAGATATCAAATGCATCAAAACCAAGAATATAGAAATCTCCTATGAATCGATGCTCATTGTAAAGGAGTTTCACTCCCTTACAAATCATACTAAGGTTGGCGAGACTGCCGATGGGATTAGATACACATAAGAATATAGTTGCCAATAGGGGTTGCAAGATGTGTTCAAACTTATTACAAAGATCAACAGAAATGAAACTATGAGATGCTCTGGTGTCAAATAGAACACGAACAGGAAAATCATGTAAAGAAAAGGTGCCTTGGAGAGTACCTTGGGTATCACTGGAGTAGGAGGAGTGGGAGAGGTCATAGCAAAGACTCCAGATGTCTTGCCCTTCTGCTGAGTGGGGAAGTCCTTCTTGAAGTGGCCAGACTGCAAGCAAGTGTGGCAAAGGTTATTCCTGGTCATATGGGCTGGAGGAATGGTGGATCCGGTATTGGTAGGACAACTATTGGCATAATGCTCCTTCGGGTCACACTTGAAGCGTGTGATGGGAGATAAGTCGATAGGCTGCCTTTGAGAAGAATATCCAATACCTTGAGAATTCTGCCATTTCTTCTTTTGTTGCAGAAAGTTGGACTTCCTCTTCTTTGAGCTACTCAAAGTTCCCTAGGAATGAGGTGCTGGCACAACCTGCTTTCCTTTGGTACTAGGGTTCTCAAATCTATATCCATAAGATTAGTAAAGGTGCTATGAACATGACTAATCAGACGATCATAATACTCAAGACGGGCTCCAGAGATTAACTTCTCATTCTTCTTGAGCGGGGTGTCGATCAAACTTGGCCCAAACTTGGATAACTCATTAAACTTTCTCTTATACTCTACAAAAGACATATTCCCCTGCTCAAGATCTAAAAATTCCCTGTATAACTAAGACTTCTCGGCTTCGGGCATCCAATTTTCCATAAAAGCATCCCTGAAAATTTTGATACAAGCTTGAGATGATTTTTAAAGAGATAACCTAACAAACAAGGACATCCAAGGATTTTACCTAAACTGCTGCCAAGAGATGTTCGCCTCGATGGTCTGGGCGGTAATTGATTCCCACCAATCCAGGGCAGCTTCCAAGTAGCCAACTGACGCATCTGAGCGTTGGTGGTCCAGTAAAGATCCTCTCTAAGCTCTTTAGCCATTACTGAGCCTCAATAATACTCTCTGATCCAGTGAACTTAGTACCTCCAAGCTGAGTGTACTCCTTACAAAGAGTGGTGAACTTGACTGGTTGAGCTAGTAGAGCAACTGGTGGTGCTAGTACATATCCTTGACCCCTAACTCTGACATTCCTATGGGTGCTCATTTGGAAGATTCAAGAATGGATTTGAGAACAAAGGTGGAGATTCAAATTCAAAGGAATCCTAATCAAAGAGAATTCTAACTAAGGATCCAAGCTCACTCTAGAGTGATTCTGTAATTAATTCTACTCATTCTAGGGTACTACTACCCTACCTCTAATGATTTTTTACCCCATAGGCTAAGGTTTGCCTAAACCAAAGCTCTGATATCAACTGTAATGACCCGCCATTTCGAACCATTCAAGTCGACAATAAAACTACACATGTCGAACTCGAATCATTCAAAACAACAAATTGTTATATAAATTTTAGGGTAAATAGAATCAATCACAGAACCACAGACATAGAATATCCAGTGGAATAAATAAAACGTAGTAGTTCATGAATCTACCACAGAAACAACCGAGTCAGAGCAGATATAATAGAAATCCAAATACATAGAGATTCGCTAATACATAAGCAAATGACAAATCTCTGAACAGAAATAACTGAATAGATAGATAGATCGATCTCCAACAAAGTCTCCAGCTCTAAAAGGTGAGTCCTGAATTCTGTGATACTCAGGCTGACCCGAGCATAAAGTAAAACAAAACACTCGAGTCAGGACTAACATTCTCATGTAAGTAAATCAACTCAAGTGAAATGTAACAAGCGAAATGCAACAATAACTCAAAGGATGTTTGGGATTCCCATTCTTTGAAGATCCATTAAACTATTTATGTGTAGTAATATATGCTATATATGTAGTGTCTATCTGTAAAGTATAATATTGAAAATAGCGTTAAAGCGTTACCTATATCCCCCTTAACACATTTTTATAGGCATCGTAATCTATACAGTATTGTAAACTCCACCGATCCTGGTGGGCTATCAGGGAGCACTCCATAGGTACGGCACAAATCAAAATCGTAGTGGGCTCGATAAGGATAATATGCACACGAGACAATGCCCAAGGTAGGATTCTACCGTTTTTCACTCCCAGACTAGTGGTAACGCGTAGCAGTTATTACCGCCCACCTCGAACAACACTCCCATAATCAAAGGTGGCCACCAATCAATCACAAAGTAAAAGATGTGCTATCGAAGAAGCGTGTTCGATCGGGGGAGCGACACCACTTGACCCGGTATAGCTTCTGTTTTAATCATATAATTATGACCCGAAGGTCAAAGCTGTGTTTCTTACCTCATTCCGGTAGCATTCGCCAAACCATACTACTTCGTTCTGGATTCTCCACCACGTGTACAATTGTTAAAGTTGTCTCGGAATTGGCAGAGAGGATGACAATATCTGACCCCGGTCTCTTTAACAACCAAGCGCCTATTTCACACCATGGTCATTTTATAAAACATTTTTAATAATAAATCTTAAATTACAATTTAAATCAATACTAAAATATTTAACTTCAATTATATATTTGGATTTGAAACATTTCTTAGTAATTCATATTAAATTTTTACGTTTCAAAATTTTATCCTTTGTAAATCAAATAAACAACAACTTAAATAGAATCTCATCTAAATTTAAATCCTTTAAACCAGATTAAATTACAAATTTATCTCTACTTAACTTCCATTTTTATTTACTAAGGTTATTATAAAAGTCTATATTTATTATATTGAATTAAATTTTAAATAAATCTCTTGAAACTATAATAATAAATACTTTATTAAATTAAATTTTAAACTATTCGAATTATATATTTGAAACTAAATAAAATTATAAGTTAAAATCTTAAATTTACATTTAAAACCATATATTAACTTATAATTTGAAATTTTAAAACATAAAAAAATAAATTATTTTCCCAATATAAATTTTCAAATAAAATCATTAAATTAAATTTAAAAATAAAACTTATAAATCAAACATATTTTACAATTTAGAAAATAATTTAAAACCGACCATCGGTGTCCATATATGATTCTCTACCCTATGGTCATGTGATTGGGTATGTATCATTTCAACCCAAAATAGTTAATTTTTTTGGGTATATATCATTTCAACACGTATACCAAATCAATAATTTCCAAATCTATAAAATCGCTCGGGTATGTATCATTTCAATCCATAACCATTTTCCCTAATCTATAAGATCATTCGGGTATGTATCATTTCAAACCATAGTGATTTTCCTAGCTAACATATCAGGGAACTTGCAGTGTGATTTCGATAATTAAATAATATAACATATCAGTAAATATCACGGAGCATATCATATAACATGTCATTCGTGTCACAGGTGAACCTCATATAAGAATCATATGATATTAGTTAAGAAAATACAACTATAACAGCATTTCAAATGACATTTCAAAAGGGGTCCATTCACTTATCACAAGAAGGTTAGTCGTGAGTGGTTCTATCACCTTTCGTGGATAACAAAGGTGACAACTACGATGAATGGACACTAATGGAAATGATGCTGAGATGGAGACCACACTTCAATCCAAGCAATAGCGATCCAAGGACGACAATGATAACACAAACGCGATGAACAACAAAACTTTGAAAAAAAATTTAAGATAGAGGAAGGGGCAAGAAGGCAAATAGGTTTGGCCAAAAGGTGGATGGCTCGGCCTAGCTAGGGTCCAGCCAAAGCAAGGGTGTGTGGAGGAGGGTACACAGCTTGGGTGTGGTTGGGTAGCTCGGGTGTGTGGAGGAGGGTATGGGTGGAGAGGCTAGGGGAAGGGTTCGGCCTAAGCAAGGGGCGTGTGGACTAGGGTTGGTATGAGTGTGGGCGGTTTGTGTAACAACCCGAGTTTTTCTAACACGAAAAACCGGACCATTTTAGTTAAGAAGAAGAGGTAGAAGAAGAAAAATAGAAAACAACATCAGAATCTAACCATCGCAGCGGAATAAAATATAACATATATATCAACAGATCTTTACACAAATCAAAACTATATATGTTTATACAATTCATCATCAGAATACATCATCAGAGTACATCAACATCCATAACATACAACTGGATACACAGCGGAAAAATAATAGCAAGTACGAGAGTACGTATCGTCATCCAGCTCGTCTCCTGAGCTCCACAGCATCATATCCTGTAACCTATAATACTCGGTCTGACCCGAGCATCATATAAAACAATACTCGAGTCAGTCTGGAATACCAGCGTGAGAAAATCACACTCAATTGATTATTAAAGTTTCAAAAATCCTTTTGAAAATAAAAGCATCTCGTAAGACCGCGCCACAAATAAACATGTCGGGTTTTTACCTTACGATAGCTAAAACACTTTATATCAAAATCCTCTGATATTATAATAGTGTCTACAGAAAGTAAAATAGAATCTAGCTGAAATGCTTGCATCTCACATTTCAACAATAGTTGGGCACAATCAAAACCGTACAGGCACGTAGGGAGAATGGATTTCCAACGAATGACTAGGCACTGGGGTACCACCTGTCACAGTACGTGGCCTAGATCACAGTACCGAGGAGTACGCCCGCTCCCCTGCAACACAAGGCCGGAACCATCCCTTACTGGATGATCCCGAATAAAATCACCCCACGGTTGGGATCAGCAACCGCACCACTAAGCCGAAATAAAAAGGGACATCTAGACAGGGATGACCTTACCCTCCAGTGGGAGCTACCCACGAAGCCTTGCTGCATAACCCCTGATTTTCAGTCATTCCCGGTTGATGAGGTTCGAGGCTAAACGATACCTTTTAGAGAACATATCCCTTAGAATGCCCATCGTCCGCTGACGATGTTTCGCAAGCATTCGTCCGTACAAGTCCGTCCTGGGTTTGAACGGAACCGAAGGCACTATTCCTACTACATCCATTTTAGAAATATCCTCAGGATTAGTAGCGACTAGCCCTTGCACTTCACTGCTCCATCTTCGACTCCGAAATCGTTACATGAAACGTACAAACCGGATCGAAGTGGTATTCGAGTCTCCAGACCTAGAATCCCCGTATACGGAAACTCGATCCCGGTCTCTTCGAAACGATCAGCGCATTTGGCCAATATTGATAGTCGGTTATTTAACTATCAATTAACATCCACAAGCAACCATCACACAATAAATAATTTCCCACATTATTTATTTGGCCAAATATCTTTCCAAGATATATTTCCAAATTTTCAAACTCCTTTTGAAAACAATTTCAAACAGTTTCCGCTTACGGAATACATTTCCAAATATTTATTTCTCTGAAACACCAAGTACAAAACACTTTTAGATTTAAAATAATTTAAAAACACTTTATTTTAAATATATCTTATAACATTGAAATTAAACTACTTTAATACTTTATTAAAAATATATACTTTAAAATAAACCACTTTATAAATATAAACTAAATTTCTCCTTTTAAAACATAATAGCAAATCACTTTTATATAATTACTACAATAATATATTTTTGAAAATACTTACTTTGGAAATTAATCTTTAGAAATAATCAATTTTCTAAAACATGCTTTTAAAAACACAATTAGAACTTTTAACTTATATTAAAAATTACTTTGAAAACGTACTTGGCTATCCAGAGAAATACACTTCTCTTCACATCCCTTTAAAAATAAATCAACACTTATTTTTAAGCCAATTCATATCCCTTTATAAATTCCCACCTTGAATTTATATTTCAAATATCCTCTTATATTCCATTTCACTTTATAAACCCAGTTTATATCTCCAAAATCTCATTTCTCTTTAAATTTCGAATCCCAAAATATTTAAATCAATTTACAACTGATTTTCCAATTTATTTTACCTTGAAATAAATTTCCTCACTTAATCCATTTATTCCCAAATTCATTAACTTTCAGATTTTATTTCTCATTATGATTTAAATCTTTAAACCGAAACACAAGTTTCAGATTTCCCAAATTCCTTCTCTTTTTAATTACATTTAAACATTGAATTAAAATAAATTTTTATCCCTTTAAATAACATCACATAAGTCTTCTTTAAATTCAACATTTCTCTATTTATTCAAAATTCCTCTTTTCCATATTTAATTTATTCGAATTCACTAGAATTACTTAACTTAATTTTACTCTTTTATATTTTCCAAAAATCCAATTCAATTGCTTTTGATAACTCATTATACTGGGAAATTCAATCCAACCAGATTATCCAATATAAATTATCACAGGATAACAACATTCATATCACAGAATATTTAAACAAAAATTAAATATTTTGAGGAATCCAGTTGGATCCGTCCAACCTGTTTCCCTGCATCCACAGACGTTAGCACAATACCAATTCCACTTCAAGGTGGAATATCGCGGTACATGGGTTTATATAATATCATCCGCTATTATGCGGCGCATAGGGTCTCATCCGCTATATAATGCGGGAATATCAACAACTCCAATATATACATATGCCAATATATATATATTGGTATATACTACTATATATAGTATAACATATTCAATCAATGCAACCATTCAATCAATTATTTAAATTTAACTATTTAAATTTAAATCTAACTGAGTGAGATTAACTCACCTTTGATTTTTGCAATCCATCCCACCTCAATTTGTTTTTCCTCGATTCAGACCTTCAATAATTATTAAATGATTTTATCAATATCCTAAAAATTTGAATAATTAATTTCCATTTGATAAATATTAATTTTACCTAATAAGTTAATTTTAAACAAATTTTCCTTTTATAACATATTTTGTACTTATCAAATAATTACATAAGTTAACTAAATCTTTATTTAAACAAATAACTAAATTTTCCTAAACTAATTCTCCCATTTCTTTTATAATCCTTTATAACTAAAACAATTTAAATCCTAAAATTAATAGTAGTTTAAATCAATGAACTAAAACAAAAACAAAACTCACCAGATCGACTCACCATCGCCGATCTGAACAACTCCGCTCCACCCCTTTGAGGCTGCTCGTCGAACCCACCCACGCTGAGAAAAGCCACCATCACTAGAAGCCCAAAAATCGCGATGCAATCTCCCCAGCTCAGCCACACTCACACATGCTTTCCTGAGTTTGCCACTGCTAATCGATCGCGCGCACCGCCAACAGCCACGAACTCGCCGCCCTATCCAAACGTGAGCAGCTTGCGACTCGACTTCGCCTCGAGTCTCGCCGATTCCCAAACCTTAGGCCCTGCGACATCATCTCGCGATGCTCTTACTTGATTTGAGACTCGAGCCCCCATCGCGACAGCCAATATCGAACCCTAATAAAAACTTCCCTAAGCAGCTCGAACCCCATCACCTAAATCGGGTCACGCGAGCACGAGAACCCCACGATCGAACGAAGATCTGAGAAAGGGAAGGCCACGTCTCCCTTGAATTCGCGAATGATGGCCGGCGAGAAGGAGTTCGCGATTTGGGGAACAAGGCAGATCTTGTAGATGGAGAGTTAGGGTACTTAGCTATTTGAGGAACTCGAGGGATTGAGAATGATTCCAGATATGCCTAATTTTATTATTATACTTAGAACGAGGCTGTCGTTTTTGCTTTGGGAAAGAACTGTCGATTAGAAGGAAGAAGAGGAAAGGAATGCGATCCCCCTTTTTTTTTCTTCTGGCTTTGCTTCGTTCGATCTGCTATGAATAATTGAAAAGGGGACGCGTGTTCTACCAGTTGAACACGTGTTTAATTTATATACGTATTAACATCTAATTACTTAGGCAAGAAGAGAACGTTGCCAGGAAAGACACATGCTCTGAATTTCTATACGTTTATATACCGTATGCTTACACAACAACTCCAAACGCTCCGAAATTTAAAATCCGATAATAATACAATATTACGGATCCAAAGAAACTGGTTTCGCTGAATTCTGAGACTGTGCCTCGGACGGCTATTTTTAAATTAAATTTCAACGATATATTTTTAAAACTGAACAAAACTCTTTAAAATTCCATTTTAAAAGTTCTATCATCTTCAGTATTAACAATATAAATTTTCTGAACCTTTGAACTATTTTTAACATGCTTAAAATCAAGATTCCATATTTTACCCAATCCCGATAATTAAATTTAATAATTAATTATCCAAATAATTACTGTATATTTGAAATTAAAGTTAAAATTTAACCTTCGAATATTTAAAATAACTTAAATATCCACATTTCAAATATACAAAAATTCCGGGTCGTCACATTCCTCCCCCCTTAAAAGAATTTCGTCCCCGAAATTACCAGTTAAGAGAAATGATTCGATACCCGTTCTTTTTCCCAATCCAAATAGTTTTAACAACTTTCCATAACAATCTTTTATTAATGATACACTAATCATCTTTTAACTTCCCAAACTTATTCATAAGTTCAACTCATACCACCTACTTATCCATTCAAATTTAAATTTGAATTCAAATTTTAACTTATCAAAATTTTCCAAAATTTTTCTAACTCCCTAAATTTCCGAAAAATTTCGCCAGCGTCTCCTTTGCGCGGCTAGCTCGGTACTACTACAAAATGGCTCTACGGCCTCCCAATCTCAAAAAGAAAACAAAAAGCCAAGTGGCTGGATCCAAAACCCAATCAAATTTCATATAGAAATTCAAATACATACCTTTTGTCGGGCCATTAAATTTTATCTTCTAAAATCAAAAATCCCAATTATCCATTGCTTTTATACACCTGTATATCCTACTAAGCAATAATATTCAATCACAAATCCCAAAGTCATTTTATACTTTCCTTTACAAATTTTCAATATTTGCTTTACTTAAGCCCGTACGATGCACATATATCATCCGTACGCAATATCACATTCGATCGCTCAATCGATCACACAATCTCACCTCCGAACTAGTATCGTCCACCCGACTTCCTAGTGCGGACTCAGATCTGGTTTCTTGATCAGAAACCGTTATTCTCCTTGCATAGTCACAAACTATGATAGAGAATATCCAGAATCAATCAACAATCCATATCCAGGTTCGCCGTCGAAAATCGAGTGAAAAATTCCAACTCGGATCGATATATCTATCCCGAAATTCTGTGTTCGAATCCGGATCAAATAGCTATGCGAATAAATAATATACGTACACCTTACGTATTAATTTCAATTGATTATCAGTTATATCAATTCTCTTTTATTCACATTCCTTTTTGATTGTTATCCCCTTATTCACAACTATCCATTTCACAACTTCAGTTTTAGTCTTCATTCAACTATTCACTTAGTATATATATATATTTCCATTCCAAAATTACTAAGTATACCTCCAATACAAATTTTCTTAAGAATTTCATTCTTCAATTCTTAAGTTCATATAAATTTTCTTATACTTATTTACTACTTCACCACCGAAGTGTATATATTCAAATTGAACTCCCATTTCATATGAATTCCAACTTACTTCAATTTACTACTTCATTTCCAATTTTTTCCTTAAATTCAATTCATCTCCAACTTCCAAAAAATGAATTTTATTTAGCTCGAAAACAATCCAAGTTAATTCATTAAATAACTATTTCTCAACTTATTTAAACCACTCCTCTGTTGAGTTCAGTTTCCATTCAACATTTACTTAAGTCAATAACTTAAGTTTATTTTCCATTTAACCAACCCTTTAAAGTTTTATTTCCATCTTTCATTTGATTCTTATTTAATCAAATTCCATCCATTTATTTATTTAATATAATTGGTTTATTCACTCAATCATTATGAATTTTAATTTCCATACTCAATTCATTTGGAATTATTTTATTAATAACCAGGTCATTTCCAATTTATTTCACTTATTTGGATTTCATTCGCAATTCTAACCATCACTATTTTAATCCAATTTCATTAACTCACAATTCAATTTCATTAACTAATTTATTATCTAATTAGTTCCTCCGCTGGTTAAAATTAAATACTTGCTTTTTAATTCTAAATATCACTTCACTTAATTATCTTAAGTTCAATTTATTCTATAATTCAAGTTTGGATTTATTTTAAAATTAAGATTGCTCATCTTAGTCATTTCCATTTGATAATTGCAATTTCAAATTATAACTCTTAATGGTTCAGAGTAATGGATTCCCATTTATGACTTACAATTTCATTTCTATTCATAAGTTTTAACTTACTTACTTAAGATCTAGGACTATTCATTTAAGTCCATTTCATCTTTACAATCAAATTTCAAATTATTACACTTAAGAACTTAAGAATATGAATTTCTTTACACAATTATAAGCATTTTACATTACCTTTATATCCAATTCAATTCAACTTCAACTTATTTACATTTAATTCAATTCCAATTCTCAATTTTTATTTAACTTATCTTAAGTTAAATTCAAATATATTTTATTCACCTTCATATACTCGAATTAAATTTTAATTCTAGGATACAATTTTATACAAGTTTTACAATTCTTTCACCTTCAAGTTCTCTAACTCTTTTATCTACCAACTTATATTACTCATTGAGTTATTTCCATCTCATAATTATAATCCCAGATTTAAACTTTCATTCCCTTCTTATTTCAATCAACTTCATTCTATACTTTATATTGTTGATTCATTTAAATTTCCACATTTATATTTTAAATAGAATTCCCAGAATTCAATTGCCCGGTTTTATTTCAAAACCATTTTGTATCCATAAATAACTCATACACATCTGGTATATCATATCAAATCCCAATTTCTAAAACAATCTGCTTTTACCAAACAATTTTCTCTTTTGAATTTCAAAACCAACACAGTTCACAATTATTTCCAATTTAAAACAGTTTGGTAGCAATTTCTCTTTGGAAACTCGAAAATAGACATCGATGATGCTGCAGTCATCACCGAAATTATTTTCCAGCGACCAAAAGAGAATTTAATGCTTTTATCACTTTAAAATTTTTCAAACATTTTTAAATCCCAAATCCCACCAGATTTCAATTCAATTTCAAAAATATTCATGAAATAATATCACTATTATTTCCCCAAAACCTTTAAAAACTATTTTTAAATCCAAAGGAATTTAAATCTTTCCCAAAACTTCAAATTCAAAATCCATCCAATTTTTATATCCAAACATTACTCTGGAATTCTATCACATTTTATTTCAAGTTATAAGTCACATTTACAGTTTACATTTACAAATTTCATTTGTTTATGAATTTATCTCGTTTGATTATAAATCACATTTGTAATTCACATTTGTATATAAAGTTTATCTCAATTTATAAATTCCATTTATAGTCTATATTTCAAATTCCATTTTGTTATATAAATTTATTCTTCAACTTAGGTTATAAGTTTTCAATTTCTGATTCAATTTTTACACAATGATGATAATAATCTAATATCATCGCTTTCTAACAACCAAGCAACCAAATATATAATTTACAAAAGTTATCCTTTTATATATAAAAATAATTTGGGCAAAATTATTTCATTCACCCTATTTAAAACAATATTGTGTCGAACTGTTCTATTCAAGTGTTTAGAAACCCCTTCGATACAGTTGCGCAGACTGTGCCGACGAAGGTTCATATGCCACTCAATAAACCAACCAACACAATATAAAACCATTTTATATTCACTAACAAATACGCGCTCATATCTATTAATACTCTCAAAATTCCCACCAGAGCCAAGGTTATCGCCAACCTAAGCTCTGATACCACTGTAACAACCCGAGTTTTTCTAACACGAAAAACCGGACCATTTTAGTTAAGAAGAAGAGGTAGAAGAAGAAAAATAGAAAACAACATCAGAATCTAACCATCGCAGCGGAATAAAATATAACATATATATCAACAGATCTTTACACAAATCAAAACTATATATGTTTATACAATTCATCATCAGAATACATCATCAGAGTACATCAACATCCATAACATACAACTGGATACACAGCGGAAAAATAATAGCAAGTACGAGAGTACGTATCGTCATCCAGCTCGTCTCCTGAGCTCCACAGCATCATATCCTGTAACCTATAATACTCGGTCTGACCCGAGCATCATATAAAACAATACCCGAGTCAGTCTGGAATACCAGCGTGAGAAAATCACACTCAATTGATTATTAAAGTTTCAAAAATCCTTTTGAAAATAAAAGCATCTCGTAAGACCGCGCCACAAATAAACATGTCGGGTTTTTACCTTACGATAGCTAAAACACTTTATATCAAAATCCTCTGATATTATAATAGTGTCTACATAAAGTAAAATAGAATCTAGCTGAAATGCTTGCATCTCACATTTCAACAATAGTTGGGCACAATCAAAACCGTACAGGCACGTAGGGAGAATGGATTTCCAACGAATGACTAGGCACTGGGGTACCACCTGTCACAGTACGTGGCCTAGATCACAGTACCGAGGAGTACGCCCGCTCCCCTGCAACACAAGGCCGGAACCATCCCTTACTGGATGATCCCGAATAAAATCACCCCACGGTTGGGATCAGCAACCGCACCACTAAGCCGAAATAAAAAGGGACATCTAGACAGGGATGACCTTACCCTCCAGTGGGAGCTACCCACGAAGCCTTGCTGCATAACCCCTGATTTTCAGTCATTCCCGGTTGATGAGGTTCGAGGCTAAACGATACCTTTTAGAGAACATATCCCTTAGAATGCCCATCGTCCGCTGACGATGTTTCGCAAGCATTCGTCCGTACAAGTCCATCCTGGGTTTGAACGGAACCGAAGGCACTATTCCTACTACATCCATTTTGGAAATATCCTCAGGATTAGTAGCGACTAGCCCTTGCACTTCACTGCTCCATCTTTGACTCCGAAATCGTTACACGAAACGTACAAACCGGATCGAAGTGGTATTCGAGTCTCCAGACCTAGAATCCCGGTATACGGAAACTCGATCCCGGTCTCTTCGAAACGATCAGCGCATTTGGCCAATATTGATAGTCGGTTATTTAACTATCAATTAACATCCACAAGCAACCATCACACAATAAATAATTTCCCACATTATTTATTTGGCCAAATATCTTTCCAAGATATATTTCCAAATTTTCAAACTCCTTTTGAAAACAATTTCAAACAGTTTCCGCTTACGGAATACATTTCCAAATATTTATTTCTCTGAAACACCAAGTACAAAACACTTTTAGATTTAAAATAATTTAAAAACACTTTATTTTAAATATATCTTATAACATTGAAATTAAACTACTTTAATACTTTATTAAAAATATATACTTTAAAATAAACCACTTTATAAATATAAACTAAATTTCTCCTTTTAAAACATAATAGCAAATCACTTTTATATAATTACTACAATAATATATTTTTGAAAATACTTACTTTGGAAATTAATCTTTAGAAATAATCAATTTTCTAAAACATGCTTTTAAAAACACAATTAGAACTTTTAACTTATATTAAAAATTACTTTGAAAACGTACTTGGCTATCCAGAGAAATACACTTCTCTTCACATCCCTTTAAAAATAAATCAACACTTATTTTTAAGCCAATTCATATCCCTTTATAAATTCCCACCTTGAATTTATATTTCAAATATCCTCTTATATTCCATTTCACTTTATAAACCCAGTTTATATCTCCAAAATCTCATTTCTCTTTAAATTTCGAATCCCAAAATATTTAAATCAATTTACAACTGATTTTCCAATTTATTTTACCTTGAAATAAATTTCCTCACTTAATCCATTTATTCCCAAATTCATTAACTTTCAGATTTTATTTCTCATTATGATTTAAATCTTTAAACCGAAACAAAAGTTTCAGATTTCCCAAATTCCTTCTCTTTTTAATTACATTTAAACATTGAATTAAAATAAATTTTTATCCCTTTAAATAACATCACATAAGTCTTCTTTAAATTCAACATTTCTCTATTTATTCAAAATTCCTCTTTTCCATATTTAATTTATTCGAATTCACTAGAATTACTTAACTTAATTTTACTCTTTTATATTTTCCAAAAATCCAATTCAATTGCTTTTGATAACTCATTATACTGGGAAATTCAATCCAACCAGATTATCCAATATAAATTATCACAGGATAACAACATTCATATCACAGAATATTTAAACAAAAATTAAATATTTTGAGGAATCCAGTTGGATCCGTCCAACCTGTTTCCCTGCATCCACAGACGTTAGCACAATACCAATTCCACTTCAAGGTGGAATATCGCGGTACATGGGTTTATAAAATATCATCCGCTATTATGCGGCGCATAGGGTCTCATCCGCTATATAATGCGGGAATATCAACAACTCCAATATATACATATGCCAATATATATATATTGGTATATACTACTATATATAGTATAACATATTCAATCAATGCAACCATTCAATCAATTATTTAAATTTAACTATTTAATTTAAATCTAACTGAGTGAGATTAACTCACCTTTGATTTTTGCAATCCATCCCACCTCAATTTGTTTTTCCTCGATTCAGACCTTCAATAATTATTAAATGATTTTATCAATATCCTAAAAATTTGAATAATTAATTTCCATTTGATAAATATTAATTTTACCTAATAAGTTAATTTTAAACAAATTTTCCTTTTATAACATATTTTGTACTTATCAAATAATTACATAAGTTAACTAAATCTTTATTTAAACAAATAACTAAATTTTCCTAAACTAATTCTCCCATTTCTTTTATAATCCTTTATAACTAAAACAATTTAAATCCTAAAATTAATAGTAGTTTAAATCAATGAACTAAAACAAAAACAAAACTCACCAGATCGACTCACCATCGCCGATCTGAACAACTCCGCTCCACCCCTTTGAGGCTGCTCGTCGAACCCACCCACGCTGAGAAAAGCCACCATCACTAGAAGCCCAAAAATCGCGATGCAATCTCCCCAGCTCAGCCACGCTCACACATGCTTTCCTGAGTTTGCCACTGCTAATCGATCGCGCGCACCGCCAACAGCCACGAACTCGCCGCCCTATCCAAACGTGAGCAGCTTGCGACTCGACTTCGCCTCGAGTCTCGCCGATTCCCAAACCTTAGGCCCTGCGACATCATCTCGCGATGCTCTTACTTGATTTGAGACTCGAGCCCCCATCGCGACAGCCAATATCGAACCCTAATAAAAACTTCCCTAAGCAGCTCGAACCCCATCACCTAAATCGGGTCACGCGAGCACGAGAACCCCACGATCGAACGAAGATCTGAGAAAGGGAAGGCCACGTCTCCCTTGAATTCGCGAATGATGGCCGGCAAGAAGGAGTTCGCGATTTGGGGAACAAGGCAGATCTTGTAGATGGAGAGTTAGGGTACTTAGCTATTTGAGGAACTCGAGGGATTGAGAATGATTCCAGATATGCCTAATTTTATTATTATACTTAGAACGAGGCTGTCGTTTTTGCTTTGGGAAAGAACTGTCGATTAGAAGGAAGAAGAGGAAAGGAATGCGATCCCCCTTTTTTTTTCTTCTGGCTTTGCTTCGTTCGATCTGCTATGAATAATTGAAAAGGGGACGCGTGTTCTACCAGTTGAACACGTGTTTAATTTATATACGTATTTACATCTAATTACTTAGGCAAGAAGAGAACGTTGCCAGGAAAGACACATGCTCTGAATTTCTATACGTTTATATACCGTATGCTTACACAACAACTCCAAACGCTCCGAAATTTAAAATCCGATAATAATACAATATTACGGATCCAAAGAAACTGGTTTCGCTGAATTCTGAGACTGTGCCTCGGACGGCTATTTTTAAATTAAATTTCAACGATATATTTTTAAAACTGAACAAAACTCTTTAAAATTCCATTTTAAAAGTTCTATCATCTTCAGTATTAACAATATAAATTTTCTGAACCTTTGAACTATTTTTAACAGGCTTAAAATCAAGATTCCATATTTTACCCAATCCCGATAATTAAATTTAATAATTAATTATCCAAATAATTACTGTATATTTGAAATTAAAGTTAAAATTTAACCTTCGAATATTTAAAATAACTTAAATATCCACATTTCAAATATACAAAAATTCCGGGTCGTCACAGTTTGGAAACCGCGGGTGGGGAGAGAAGGTGCGGCAAAGGAGGTGGATGGTGGTGGCCGAGTGTGGGTGGTGGAAGCAAGGGGAGGAGGTATGGAGAGAGGGGATTGGAAAAGAAGGCTAGGGTTTTGATTTGGGGTGGAGGAGAAGGAGAGATCAGAAAGTTACAGGAGCTTTTCTAGAGAGAAAATGAGAAGTCAGAAGAGAAGCCAGAGGAAAATATACGTACTCTTTTCCTAACAGAAGCCTCTGTTTGATGAAAGGATACATAGAAATTTAGGTGACTCTTAGGATTCAAGCCCAACAAAACAAGCCCAACAAAACAACCCAACCCAAAACCCAAAATCCAATATACAAAATACAAGTAGAAATACATACAAATAGACCGTCCGTATTCGCGCATTTCTATACTGTAAATTGCAGATTAAAAGCTACAGAAGTCGAATTTTAACGAAACAAAAAGTGGAGACCATCTCAGAATTCAGTCTAGAAGTAGAAAAAATAATAAATTTAAAATTTAAAACTTTTTAATTTTCACTAAATGTCAAACTTTGACTAATTTTGACCAAAATTTGAAATTTCACAAAATTTTCTTTTTTATTGAATTTGGAGAAATATATTACCCAACATCCCAAAATCGTTATTTAAATTCAAATTTCTTTTTAAAAATATTTAACTCATAATTCAAATAAAAATTCCTATAAAATTTGAATGAATTTGTAAGTCGTTACAGCAAGTGGGAGATTGAAAGAGTTAGTTGTATGCCCTAGGGGAAATCGTGTAATTTGTTATATATATATATATATGTATGTATGTATGTATGTATATATATCCATGTGTGTGTGCATCTAACTTTGCAATCATTCTTGTTCGTAACTAAGGTATGTGTTTTTTCGTGTACTTTGTTATACTGTTATATGATAATTATGTAATTAATTAAAGTATATAATAATAAAATTCTCTAATAAAATGTCATGTGATTGTAGTTGCATGTAGTTGCAATCATGGATAATAAATCACAATATGAAATAACATTTTGTTTTAAATATTCCATGTCAGGATGCTTTGAGAAAGGATTTCAATACATCCATTGAGACCAGAGTACGTAATGCTTTCCAGATGTTGGGCAATATATTACTCATTTTTATTTGGGGCACGTACTCATAGTTATTGGATAACTATAGAATAATATGTCCAGGAGTTTCCTATTGCTTAATAACAACTAGGTCAAATAGGAAATCCTAAGGTGACAATGTTACACAGTTCCCTCGACATAAGAATACCGTGTAACTTTAATATGAATACTCTACCATGATTATAGTTAAATCATGACGTGGCGATATATTGAGCAACTATACTTGGGTCTAAGTTGAAGCATTGGATGTGAAGCAATGTTTAATAGAGAATTAGTTGCATCGGTTATATGAAGTTAGTATCACGGTCATTGTAATCAACTCAAAGTCCAAATCTCTGGCCAGAGTAGAATGATTAATATTAAATGTTATTATTCAACCAAGTACTTTGTTTATGGACAAATCAATTTGAATTTGGAGAATACTGGAGTTTCGATCAATACCAAATTCCATAAATCCTAATGTGATACATGTGTGAATTATTGTCACTGTTGGCACCACTTAAGAATAACGAAAATATGATTTTTTTTTGAAAATATCTATAGTCGATAAATTTGGTAAAACTATCACACCACTAGCTAAGGTAACACATGAAAGTTAATATTTGAATCTTTCAAGATTAATCAGTGACTAAATTCACACCTCTGAGTCTCATAGTCACATTTGTGAATTCTTCAAAAACCAAACGATTTAGTTAGTTTAGAAAATATTATTAATTAACTAAATTAATCAATATTTAAGAAATATTAATGATTTATTTGATGTTGGGTGTTGTTAGCAATTGTTTAAATGTATATATGAAGGTTATATATTATTAACATAAGATGTCCATACATAATTAAATGCATTTTAAATATAATTAATTGTTTAACAGGCTTTTGGAAATAATGATCCATGTGATGAAATGATGTGGTAGTTATACTAGAGTGTGAGGGAAGGGATAAGATCTATTTGAGAATTAATTAGGGAATCAAAAGGGGAAGTTTCAAAGAATGAATGAGAAAGATTTTTATTCTCCCCTTAAACCAAAATCCTCTCATTCATTTCTTTATTTTCCCGCTCAAACATTCGTGGCCACCATCTTCTTTCCACCCTAGATCAAAATTCTTTTTGAGAAAAAAAAAATAAACATCAAACAAAGTTAAATCACGTAGCAAAGTCTGGATGTTGATTTAGTGAATCTAAGGAGGATTTTTAGCAAGTTGGCGTTAATAGGACAGAATTGTAAGCACAATCTCAATTTTGATTTATACATTAGTTATATTATTCTCGTCACTTTTTGGAATCAACATCATAACCAAAATGACTAATTGAACTATATAATTTAATCTAATTTAATAGATTAAAGATAATACACACACACATATATGTGTGTGAATTATACCTTCACCCATGCATTTGTTTTAACACATATGCGATAGTTTTCTAAACACTGTATATTAGTTTGAATTTTAATCAGTTTTGAAACATAAATTCATTGGTATCTTGTTTAATTTAACATCTGTATTTTAATTTCAAAATTCCTTTCAGTTCCCTTTTCAAAATATTTTCTTGCCCGAAAGTTTTTATATATATTTTACTTATATATATATATGTTCATATTTATATGTTTATAAATATAATATAATAGTTTAATAAAATATGTATGTATATTTGAATCAATTGAAAATTATTTTTCCTTCATTATAATGTATACACACACATATACATAATCATTTAAATTTTTCTATATTAACTTTGATCTTGATCTTAATTTAAATATATATTCTACTAAGTCAAACTTAGATATTCCAACTAAAAATTTGGACTTCAACTTAGTCATCCTTTTTAGATTTTGTCAAATGAAGCTTTACATATTAAGATATTTATAACCATATACATATACATACACATATATACATGCATGCATACATACATACATACATACATACATACATATATATATATGCGTGTGTGTATATCTTACACTAGATAATTAAATTATGGCAATTAATGTATATATAAATGGTGAATAAATACATAGTAGATATAAATTCCAATATGCACGCATGTATATATTAACTATGTTTTGATATGTCATTTCATCATGCCATACCCATTATTGCATCAATATATGCATGAATACATGTTATATTTTTAGTCCGTATAAGAGACATTAAATGGTTGGCCATAATTACAAGGATGTGGTCTAATTTTTAGATCTAAAATTAAAAGGTAAGTGTTAAAAGAGAGAAATGAAAAGGTTTATTGTAATAACCCTACTTCTATGTCATCAAAATAAATAAATTTGGATTGAAAGAAAACGTTTGAGTTCAACTTTGAATAAATTTTATTTTTGAAAATATACCTATTGAACTAAAGCTTATTTGATAAAATATTTTTGTTCAACAAGTCGAATTAATTAATAAATTCCTTTCAGAAAATATTTTTGTTATGTAGATAATTTTTTATATTATTTAGATAGATGAAAAGAAGTTTTATTTGACATTAATTATATCAATAAATCAATAAAGGTAAATAATTATTAAATTCAATTATTTTGTAAAACAAATAGAAGGTCATTTAAATCAAATTGAAAATATATTTGTTAATAAATTATCAAATTATTCGTATGCAAATAAAGAGATTTTGAACTAGAAACAAATGAAATAAGTGCAAATTTTATTTACATAAGGGGTTTAGTTGTGAAGTAAAAGAGAAATAAACATAATTTTTATTTCCCCTTCCCTTACGTTATTCCAGCCCAAGCCTATTGACATCAAAACGCAAACCTGCATTCTTGCTACTTTTAAAACGATACAAAATAATTTACTTTCAAAAATATACTCAAAAATATATATGCTAAACTTCCATTAATAATATTTTAGACACAACAATTGAATCACTTTTCAAAATTATTATTTCAAAAATATTATATTACAAAACTTCACATTTACAATCCTCATCGAGGGGTACATGGATGAAAACCAACATATATTTTAGCTTGATTAGCTTCTGGAAGAGTTACAATCCTAGCCGAGGGGTACACGGATGAATAAGGCCATATATCTTGGCTTGATCAACATCTAGAAGAGTTACCGTCTAGTTGAAGGGTATATAGATGAAAAAGGCCGTGTATCTTAGCCCAATTAGCGCCTAAAAGAGTGTACCCTGCACTCAATGAGTTTTATAAAGTAATCATTGATCAATTCATGATAATTAGATTATTAATAAATGTGACTTTTAATAATTATGATTAGGAGTAAATCATAAATGAGTTGATTTGCGATGTGGTGATATTAAATAGAGATACGGCTTATATATTGTGCCATGGTATATGTTATTTGATGAGTATTAAGTTTTATCTTGAGTGCGTATGACATTAATTCTATGTGTTATGAATCCATGTTCAACATATCATTATCTATATGATTTTGTGTATCGTTATGTTGACCTTACATTTAAATGTATGCATAGTTTGGCCTGTTTATTATTTATATAATACTCGGGTAAGTCCGAGACTTTTTAGTATATGGACATTAGTCTTCTTTGGATGTTGGGCTTATTGAGGAGATGATTGTAGACTATATTGTATTTTGGAAGTCTATTATGTATATTTTATTTTGATGTCTCCATGTATGTATATATGTAATGAGGTTGAGATGGATATTAATTTTGAATTGCATCGATGTATACACATTTGGTGGTAGATCAGATACTTTATTTGTAGACCTACTTTATGATATGTATATTGTGATATTATAATTTTTTGCTGCATTTTGTGACTCTGTGTTCTGTGATTATATTATGTATTTTTATGTCCTGATAAATCCTCGTTTTTACTGCTTTGTGCCAATATCGAGTACGTATATGTTGACCCAAAAAATGGACCAACACCCTGGTTTGAGTTTGAAAGCACAACCCTATTCTGATAGGGCAATAACACAGATAACAGGTATAAAAAATAAAACAGTAAAAGAAAGAAGACAGAATTTTTATAGTGGTTCGGCTATTAATGAAGCCTACGTTCACTTTATAGTTTTATTATATACAGATTGCTGTTACAAGAGATGTTTGATTACAAGGCTTTGATTATCTTTAGCTAGATTCAATCCCCAGAGTTGGAATCCACTGGAGAATCACAATGAATTCCTTTGGAGATTGTTGCGAGGGAGGTAGGGAGTGAGGAATAGTTCCAGCAGAGCTTCAGCAACCAGTTCGGAGAAGATCATGTTTATGTTGCAGGTAGGATGGTATTTATAGAGATCGGACATCTTCTGGGCCGGGCCTATTTATCAACTGCTCGCGGGTAGGTAGGAAACGACCCAGAGAGAGTTTGGCTCGCAAAACAAGATAAAGCCATGGGTCGCTGGCGACCCATGGTCTAGGCTCGTTTGTGAGCCAATGCCTTGGCCTCTTTTCATAGTGTTCTTCAGATAACTTGTTTGAAGGCTTGAGGAGAGGCATGGGTAGCCGATGATCCAAGCACTTAGGATTTTCTGGAGTTTGGAATTAGAGATGCTTTGATAGTCTTTTATCATAGTTGTTCCGTTTCAATGGCAATTCACTAGCTATTTGTGATCATCTGCTGATTGAGCTAAAAGAATGCTAGTCCCTTGGTTTAATCGAACCCAGTCATTGCCTTAGTAACATTGCTTGGCTTTCGTTCACTCCTTGCCTTAGCCTTTCTGGTTGAGTTCTAAGCCATCCTGATGTCACGAGATTATCCTGCTTTCTAGTGGGTCCTGCTGGGTCAAAAACCCAGATAACATTTGCCCCAAGAGTATGCCTTCGTTGAAAACAAGGCGTGCTCTGGAAGTAACTTCTTTTGAGTTTGCTTTTTGTGAAATCTAGTTGATCATGTCGAGGCTACTATGCAAATTTGGATTTGGCTTTTCGACCATCTATTGAATTTTCAGTGTGAATCATCAAAATCCACCTCAAGATGTTGTTTTCAACTGACTGGCTTCTGATAGCTATTCGTTTTTTTTATTTCGATGCGAATTTCAATTCCTGGTATTGAGGATGCAATCTTTCCTTCATAGTTTACGCAAGGGTTTAGGCCAGTAAGTGGGTGCATAATGATGTAGGTTTGAAGTTGCCTCATATAGTTTTAATTCGACCGGCGGTGAAGCAAAGTTTGTCTCGAACGATTGTACGCCGTTTTGAAGCAAAGTTTTGCTCTTTGTCTTTAGCTTTTTCTTCTTGGTAATTTGGTTAAGTTCCTGTCGATGTTTTTGAGTTCCAATGCGACAATTTATTCCAAAATCGGATATAGTGGATGATTCAATCATATCGCACTTCCTATTTTCGTATTCTAGTGATCCTGAAAAGAAAAGCTTCCCGCGTCGCTTCGGGCAGCGGCTCCATTATCGATCGTCAATCGATAATGGGTAAGTGTGGAAGAGATAATTTTAGAGGAATATATGATTGTTTTCCAAATGCAAGCAAGATAGCTACACTAGATTGTTTGTTCGTAGTATTCAAGTATCAGACTCTTCTCATGTAGATAACACACTACATCTGCCCCGGTCAACGCTCAGGACCCAATTGGTCAACATACGTTGACTTCCCTTGGATTTTAGGCATTGGTTGTACGAGGATATTATTTAAAGTAAAACATACCTGATATTGGGAATGATTTTTCGGCCATCCAATCTTTAGTCTAGTGGATGTTCTTCCTCTCCTCTAGAAGTTGGGTCCTCCACAACTTAGGCTTCGCTCATTATCCCCATCATATTGGGATGATTGATTATAGTTAAATTACTAGGCACAGTTGCTCTTGTAGAGTTGTAGTTGAAGTTCGGTCAGGCACAACTTCAGCTTTCGGAAACTAGTGCATGAGTTATTCGATCGCGAATATCTTTCTTTTGTAGCTTTTGGAATTTGATCTGCACGCTAGCTTCTACCTTAGGGGACTATTGGCTTAACTCCTCAGCTTCGAGAATTGTTTTTTATTGAACTATGAGGTAGCTTGGTTTAGCCAGTTCTGTGGCTAATTTCTACTTATGCTCAATTGAGTTCGTTTCAACAAAGTGTTGGTGTAGATGTCTTAGTCCGTAGGGCTGATTACTTTGACTACTGAGCCAACATGTTTGGGAGACTAGTCCTCCTAGGCAATAAGTTCGATTGCCCTAATTTGATTGACACAGTAGCTCCTATCTTTAGGAATTAGGGACTTTGTTGCTTGATCCCAAGATCTGAGTTTTGTAATGATGTCGGTATGTATTAGAAAGATGCATTTCTGGCATCTTTTGCTAAAGCAAATTCTTCTAAGTCTGACGTTGAGATCCTAATCATGTTATGTATTGGTTTCTATCTTCGAAAACTCATACACGGATGACTCAACCCTATGGATTTTCCCTTGATGTTGTGAATCTCTGGATAGCATGAGATGCCAGAAGATAAGGCTGAAGATTCAATCAAACTTTTGCTTCTGTTTCTGGGAGCCTATGTATCAATAATTTCATTTTAGGCTTCCTTCCGAGCATCACCAAACTTCGAGTAATGACATAGTCCTTCCAGTTGGAACCAAATGATCTTTGGAACCAAATGATCTAGTTAGACTGTAAGTTGGTCATCGATCCTTCTCGTCATCGCCAGAATATGAGCAACGGTGGATTTCTGAACATTAAACACTTCGTTTCCTTGGTTGGCTATTTTGTTGCCAGAATGCTATGTTTTGCGATACAGAACTATTATCTAACCAACCTCAGTTATTCGTGTTTGGACTTTTGAAACATTTCTTTCGATCAGGTATTTGTGCTTCTATCCCTTCTTGAGGGACTAGCTATTTTGAATGCCTTCATTCGGGCGATTGTGCAAGATGGAAATCTGTGGGGTGAATTGCTCAATTGCCCCCAGTCTGGCTCTCAACCTCATTCTGGAATTGAGGAAGTTGGGGGATTTTATTTCCGACCTTCCATGATTGCTCTTGCTTGTCCTTGGCCATGCATGCTCTTCTCGGTTGCTGACGTTGTCACGGAAGTTTTGTTTATATGTCAACTCCTATCTTTGAGAATTGATAACCTAGCTGCTTGGTTCCAAGCAACATTTCCTCGAGGCCGCCTATCTTTTGGCTGTGTCTAAATTCTTTCTAAGTTGAATATAGGAAATTTGGTTGTGCACCAGCTTTCATCCCTAGAAATTAGTACACGGGCAATCCAATCATGGGATTCCCTTTCGACGCTGCTTTATTCATGTGCAGTGGTTGATTTTTGTGATGAAAGGTCGAACCAACTAGCTGACCTATGAAAGGATATGTCTTCTGGTAATTGCATGTCATTGGGTAACAGTAGTTTTATGAAGAGAAGGTGGAAACTCAATTGAGGACCAGCTTCTATCTCCAGAAGCTAGTGCGTTGATGGCTTACTATGATGAGTGTTTCTCATTAGCCCTGTAGATTAAAGTTTTCCTGGCATTGCCGAGGCAATACCGATACTTAGAGAGTAGAATGTTTCCCAGAGTTGCCAAGGCAACACCGGTACATAGGAAATAGAAAATTTTCCCGGTGTTTCCAGGGCAACACCAGTACTTAAAAGATAAAAGAGTGGCCTTGGCGAGGCAACACTCAAGAGGTTGGGAACGATTTTCCCTGTCGATTCGGCGGTGCTCTTAATCTAGTTGGGTAGTAGTTTCGGTCTTTGGAAACTAGCACTTCGATGATTGTATTGTGGAAGTATTTTCTTAATGCTGCCTATCTTTGGGCAATGTTAAAGTCACGTTGCTGAGGATTGAATCATTCATTTGATCCTGTAGAGTTGAGTAGATTCCTTCTAACCCAATGTGGTTGTTTTCTCAACGTTGCTTAAATTTAGGATACGCCACATTATGGAAGGGTGAGGGTCCCTGGCATCTCTGTTGCATAGATTTGTTTCTAACCGTCAAGTATTACCCTTAGAGATTCAAGGTTGTTGCTCGACCGATTCCGTAATTCTTCTTAATCATGAAAAATCGAACTTCCTCCAATCGGTCTTTGTTATGATCTAATGACTATTAGCGAAACCCTTCAATTCTAGGTGTGAAACTCCAGTTTCTTATAGCATACACTTGAAATTGTGGAGCAAGTCATCACATTACCCTTGTACAATCGTGTTCATTCCTATATTGATCATGGACCGGTAGAGTTCGGTAGTGTTAGTCTTGCATCCATGACACTTAACCTTACTTGTTTCAGGCCATATGTTTGTTGTGAATATCAACCTTATTTGTTTGTTCCAATCTTTGGAATCAATGGTTTAGCTGCTCGATTTTGAGCATTCTCTCCCACTACAAGAAATTTTATTTTTTGTAGCGCTCAGAAAACGCTACAAAAACTTTTGGTGGCGTTTTGATAATCGTTACGAGAAAACATGCCACTAAAAATCCATGATTTTTTGTTGCATTTATTTTAACGCCACTATAAATGCATTTTTGGCAGCGTTTTTCAAACGCCTCCATAAATCTTTTTGTAGCGTTTAAAAAACGCCGCCAAAAGATTTTTTGACGCTACTAATTGAATTTCCAACTTTACCCCTGTTTTACGGTTGCATTTACTCAACGCCACTATATATACTTCGATAGCGTTTTTGAAACGCTACTAAAAGTTGTTTATTATTTTACACCATTTTTTCATGCTATTATTTCCTATTAATGGTCTATTTTGGTTCTATTATATCAATCAACAATCACTCACATAATCATCATATTCAAATAAGTTAAAAAACACATTAACCATATAATTAAATAAAATATCCATAACCATTCCAATACAATAGTTTTTCGACAAACTGACCTAACTCACATACAATAACCATTTGTATACAAATTTACACATCGGGTACTAATAAATGTTATATCTAACTAGTGCTAACAAAACGTTTGATTACCCATAATTCTTTGTTGCATACACAAGTGAAAGCTAGCATCATCAAGTCCAAATTTGCTCTCTTCAAAAGTCCAATTCCTGCACAAGTAAAAGCACAAACAGATAGTCAAACAATTACGTTAACTCGTAGGACTTCAAATATGAGATCAAACATCTACAACATTATACAAGTATATCCTACTATAAATGATGTCATATAAATTATAATGCAAGCGTAAATACACTGATGTATCGAGAAGTTATGCTAATTCATTTATTCTCAATATCATAGCATTTAACTTTGATCGATATATACAAATTTAATTGTTAATAAGAACGATAATAGTGGCATTTCACTTTTTATTATTGTTATTATTATTACTATTTACGACATGCTATATCATTTTTATATTTGCCTTACGTTTTAATGAGCTATTTAAATAATTCATTTTAAACTTGGCTGTACCTCCACTTTTTTGTACAATTGGATGATACGTAGTAAAAGTAAAAGTAAAAAAAAATGTAGTTAACTTTAAGAGTATCAGAAAATTTATGACCAAGAAGTATGAGTTGTACAGGAAAAGGAAAAGAAAAATCAGATTGACGAGATAGATTCACATTACACAACAAACTAGCATTTGTTTGATTGAAGGAAAACATCATAAAAATTATATACATTGCGTTGATGTATGAGAAAACCTACCAATTATGAAATGAGAAACATTGCCGTGGGGCCCTTGTCCAGCTCACCTTCTTCTAAAGTCACCAACTGCAAGCATAGCTTCAGCAAATTTATCTGCATCAACACAATAACAAACTTTTAGAAGTCTAAATGCAGATTTTATTAAAACTGCTGTTGGACGACACAATTACCCAACAGAACGTACTGATATTAAACCCTATTTGCCTGTTACTTTTCGTTATATTTTTGCTACTACTATCAGCCTATCACTTTGAATAATTTCCTTCTGAATTAGTTTTCTTTTGTAAATGGAATGCTCACCACTTTACAGTCAGTTGATTAATAGCCTCTTCTACCTTTTCTTGCCCATCTCAGTTCAAAGGGAGGATTCTGAAGTTCCAACTTCGAAGTATCCTCTTCACTGTCATCTGTTCCATGCATTTTTTTTTCAATTTGACACAAAGAATAAAATATAAAAGAATAATAATAATAATAATTCGTAAGCATAATTCCTGGCTTAGAAACTGCAAATGAGTTCAAATTGGTATCAAAAATTTCAGGTGAGACACCTGTGGATTATTTACTGACCTTTATAGAAATATATATATAAACCATAGAACTACCAAAGTACAAAACTGTAGGATAACATTTGCAACCAACCTAGATTGACTAGCGTATAAAACTTGGATCGTGTAGTTATTTATCTAGTTGTTTAGCAGAGTGTTTATGAAATTAGCTCTTCTTTGGTTTGAACCAACTGTGCATTACGATGAGACCTTTTTGCTCCTATAGTTGTTTTCCCCCAAGTCCTATGCTCTTCAGCAGTTTCACATTTTCCATTAAATGGTGGCATGTAACAGAACCTGCCAATAACAGCAAGAAAAGCATTGTCAGATAACTAAAAAATCATTACGAAATCAAATTTTAGTTAACTTAAACTTAGTTTATAAAAGTTACAAAATCAAATTGTTCCACCCCTAAACCAACTTTCCCTGTTGCATTTCTGATTCACTTTACGAAAGTCTTGCTAGCCACAACATAAATCTTCAATTAAAGAACCAAGTTCTAATACCTAACATCAATTGAAATAATCTCACTCTACATTGTAACACTTGTGCCATCCAATCACCCTATATTACTCATTCACTAACATACTGTATATTTTCGTTCCCGTGGATATAAGGGAGCATGCAAGTAAATAATTGAACAAGAGGAAGACTGCAAGTTGAAGTTTGATTTAAACCTGCTAAAATTGCAAATCAGATGGGACTGGTCTAAACATGATTGGTTCAATTTGCTACATAGTACCAGAAGTCCTTATGCTTTTCACTGTTCCTAAATAATCAAGAATACAAGATTCAATTTCCTCCTTTGAGAAATCTCCAACAATATTCACCTGAAAAGAAACATTAGTATATAAATTAGATATCACTTAAAAACCATGAATAGTAGGATTATATTTGAAGCAAACAATTATTTACTCTGTAGTTATATTTACTTTCTAGTTACAAATAGGGAGAAAAGAAAACCCAGAGTACTTATGCTGGCTGTGCACATGTACATTAAGGACATAAATATGTGTGCAAGACATATTAATTGGTCTCAAATGAATGATAAAATGGGGCACTAAACATGTTCTAGGCAAAAGATAAACATAGCTAATACCAGGTGGTTAAATAAATGAAATATTCTTTATCTATGCAAGTATACATTCCTAAGTCACACCACAACCTTAAGTAGTTAATGCCATCAAATATATTTATTGTTACAAAATGAACCATACATTACCCATCATCGTTCAATATTAGCATAAATACAGATGCTTAAAAACATTAGAAAGGCAGTGAGAAACTTACAAACCAAACAACAACCATACTTGATGCAGACTCCTTCAACGTTTGACCCAGAAAGATAACCATTTTTTTTTCTGTTCAAAAATATGCATACTGAGATTAATATGAACCAGAACAATCTTGATTAATATGCAGGTAAAACTGGGAAAAATGAACTCAAACATATGTGAAGGAAAATTGGATATGACAGAGGAATGGAACAGAATAAATATATGAACACTAATAAAAAAAACAAAGTTGATCTGCGGTAAACAAAATAGTCTAACGATTCAATTGAACAGTGACCACACATGAAAAAGTGAATTCATAGGTTAAGACATAAGTGACACAAATTATACAACTGATGGCTTTATTTGGGGGTACTTAGTTGCAAAGTAACAGATGCCAAGTACAAGAAGCTGATACTACTAAAGAATGTATGGAACAAGGCAATGATACAAAGAATCATGGTGAAATACATAAGAAGAAAGAAACATTGTAAAAGAACAGTAAAAGGCAAGGAGGAACGGTGCTGATTGTACATCACTTCCCTGTAATTTCTCGGCCTGGTCTACTTTAATGTGATCTTGCATATTACATTTCTGCTCCAGCATCCATGTGTTATATAATTCTATGTGTACTGTTTGTATATATATCTTTGTAACAGCTAGCTGCACGAGTGAATTATATGTTTTTTATCAGTACATAAGTTAATTTTTGAAATGTATTCCATTACTTCTTCCTCGTAATTATTGCTTTCTTGCAACTCTATCTTGACTTCAAAGTGCTTACAATTTGTACCAAATGAATAAAACTAGTGATACTAAACACATAATAATTATTCCATAGGATAATAAACTAAACACATTTATTCCACAGGATAATAAACTAAACACAGTAACACATTTATTCCATAGGATAATGAATAAAACTACAGTAACACATTTATTCCATAGGATAATAAACTAAACACATAATAATTATCCTATTGAGTCAAAGCAAATATTATTTTAATACCGGTGAAGCAAATGAATAACTATTTGACAAAGGCAGTACATGACCATAATCTTGTAGGATCAAATTTACATCTGAAACTAGTGATAATCTGCTACATGAGTTTCATTCAACAAGTCAGTGACTTTTAATCAATATCAAAGTTCTCCGTCTTCTATTCAGAACTATAAAAATAAAGTGTAGAACTATGAAAAAATAATTATAAAATCACTGAAATGGGAACCATGATTATGTAAGCTAATGATACATTTCCCAGATTGAAATAGAATGGTAAGAGCATGCTCCCTCCAAAGATATTTAACGTTCAAAATCAAATTGTTAATACAAGCCTACCTCCAAGATTGAGCCCACACAAATAACTGAAGAAAATTAGTACAATCGTCGTTTAAGTAACTAAATAAACATACCCGCTGATTACGAAAATCTTTTACACTAACAGAAAAAAGAAGAAATAAAATAGAAAATAAGGTTATTGTCTGAGAATTCACCAACCAACCTTTGAGTGCTTTAGTGATCAATTCAGAATGGTAGGACGTGAGGATTAGGGCGGATTCGGAGTCAACCTTGGAAAGGAAGGTGGCGGACGTGAGGATTAGGGCGGCTTCGGAGTGCTCGATCTAGACGAAGTTTGTAGTGAAACTATTGGTATGTTATCATATAATGATTTTTACAGCCTCCTCGAATTGATCCACCACCGCTCGATCTAGACGGAGTTCGGAGTGCTCGTCTCTTACAACAGCGCCTCCTCGAATAGATCCACCACCGCTCCACTTGAAATCATCTTCACCGCCTCCGCATTCATTCCACAATCACCTAAATCCAGTTCAAAGTCTGGGTTGGGGGTTTTGATTTTGGTAATTGGGATTTTGATTCGCGAAACTTGGAATTCTGCTTTTAAAATCGGTTGGACTTGTGGAGTAAATTGGAAGAGACGAATCATTTTTTTTAAGTGGAGTAGTTTGAGAAAATAAAAAGTGGTAAAGGAATTTTGAGCGGCCACAAAAAACTTTAGCAAAAAATTCCACGAATTACTGGCGGGAACGTGAAATCTTTTTAGCCGCATTTATATTTTTAGGGAAATACTTTTTGGTTGCATTTAGAAAGAAACGCCATCAATTTTTGCAACTATAAATGGTTTTTCTTGTAGTGTCCTCGTTGTCTAT
Organism: Allium fistulosum; assembly: GCA_030737815.1. Classification (NCBI taxonomy): domain Eukaryota; kingdom Viridiplantae; phylum Streptophyta; class Magnoliopsida; order Asparagales; family Amaryllidaceae; genus Allium; species Allium fistulosum. Next base: position 521,896,663 of record CM060902.1, read on the forward strand.
CATCGGATAACAACTGGTTTTTTGCAAGTTAGGGTTTGAGACCTCATTCGAGCACCGGCTTCTATTGTTGGAAGCTGGTGCATTGATGATTTGATTCTGGAAGTTCTTTCCATCGTCGTCTACCTCTGCACGACGGTGAATTCTTCCTTTTATTGCAAGTTGGAGCGATCTTTTATCCTGACTAAACGTTAATGTGTTATGTGCCGCTCAGTCCACAGGGCTGATTATTCTGAATAATTGATGTGAGACTTGATGTTCTGGGCGGCTCCCCGGATGCCCCCAGTCAAAGGTACATCGCGGCTCCTATCTCTGGAAACTCGTGACTTCTCCTTGCATGCCCCAAGTCAAAGGTATGTTGCAGCTCCTATCTCTGGGAACTCATGACTTGGGTGTCTTGAATTTTGACATTTTGTACATTAACTTTGGTCAAAGACCAGAATTCTTTGCCGACTTCTTGGTTTGTGAGCTTTGCGGCACTACCAAAGCAATGCCAGTTCTTTCGCATAGTGGGAGTCGATCCCTGTTAATCGAAGTGCGCTGCTTTTGAGAGTGCATGCTTAAGAAATGCACAGCATTTGAGAGTGCACGACTCATGGGATCGGTACGATCCGTCGACCCGAGACGGTTTGGAACTTCTTGACGTTGCCATTCCAGAGTTTGTTGATATTTCCGGCAACGACACCACTTCAAAAACGAGGCAGAAATTTCAAACAAAGAGCGAAAAGGCGAGCGATGGAAAGAAGCGGTGAAGAGCTCGTGTGGAGACCGATTCGAGTTTTGTTCTTTTTGAGTCATTTTGTTCAAGTGCGAAGTCTGCACTTTGTGTCCTGATTGTAGAGTCTGTATTTTCTCTTTGTTGGCCGTTGTTGTGTGTGTACGGCCTCCCACATTTTGAGCCTATGTACATAAAATCATAAGCAATACAATGATATTTTGACTGTATTTTCATCTATCTATTCGTATATTCTTTGTGTACTCGTGCTAGTTTTATTAATTTCTAGTTCTGTAACGGAACTTAGAGGTTAACAACATTTTAGAGTTCAATAATTTCTAAGACTTAGAAATTTTTGTTTGGAAATTCATACATCTTTGGGATTGAACTTGTGAACTTATCGTTGTTTGGAGTGGCAGAACCTATGAACTTATTGTATTTGTGTGATTCTGTCTCGGTACCGGTGTATGCCCTCAGCTCACTTGGTTGTTTACTTCAAACAATTTTCATGTATCCGGTAGCTTAGGGTTTAGATAACCTCCATTGAAAATTTAGTTAAGTCATGACCTGATTTTCCTTTCTCTGGAAGTTTTGCGACCGTAGCACGTATTCTCAGTTTTCGTCATGGGTGATTATTGTCAATCATTGAGTGCCTTCCTTCTAGCACCAATTATTGCTGACTGTAAGTGTTTGGTTTTTCATGCTTCTCGTTGTTGCCTATCTCCAAGCGACACGAGAAGTTGGTTTTTGTTGTTCATCGGCGTTGCCTATCTCCGAGCAAATTGGGGAGTTCATTTCTGATGGTTCTCGACGTTGCCTATCTCTGAGCGATTTGCAAGGAATTTTTTTTTGGTGCTCCTCGGCGTTGCCTATCTCCGGGCAACACGAGAAGTTTGAATTTGGTGTTCCTCAGCGTTGCCTATCTCCGGGCAATGCGAGAAACTTGAATTTAGAGTTCCTCGGCGTTGCCTATCTCCGGGCAACGCGAGAAAGTTATGTCCTGAGTTCCTCGACGTCGCCTACCTCCAGGCGATGCGAGAAACTTGAATCTGGGGCTCCTCGGCATTACCTATCTCCGGGCAACGCGAGAAGCTTGCGTCGAGAGTTCCTCGGCGTCGCCTATCTCCGGGCATTGTGAGAAACTTGAATCTGGAGCTCCTCGGCATTGCCTATCTCCAGGCAACGTGAGAAGCTTGCATCGAGAGTTCCGGCCTCGCCTATCTCCGAGCGATGCAAGAAACTTGAATCTGGGGCTCCTCGGCATTGCCTATCTCCGGGCAATGCGAGAAGCTTGAGGCGAGAGTTCCTCAGCGTCGCCTATCTTCTGGCGATGTGAGAAACTTGAATCTAGGGCTCCTCGGCGTTGCCTATCTCCGGGCATGCGAGAAGCTTGCGTCGAGAGTTCCTCGGTGTCGCCTTTCTCCGAGCGATGCGAGAAACTTGAATCTAGGGTTCCTCGCTGTTACCTATCTCCGGGCAACGTGAGAAACTTGTGTTTGTAGTTCCTCGGCATCGCCTATCTACGGGCGACGCGAGAAACTTGAGTCTGGGGTTCCTCGGCATTGCCTATCTCTGGGCAACGTGAGAAACATGCATTTGGGGTTTTGGTCCTTCCCGATGTTGCTAGAGCAACACCGATTTTTAGAAGGCAGGGATCGGGTTCCACTGATCCAACGGTTTGAGTCGATTTGACCCTGTCGACTCAGTAGGTTGCTTACTTGAACGTAGTTCCATTGATTCAAGAAGCTAAATTAATTTGGTTCGCGTGACCATTGCTCGGATGACCCTTCCATGTTTCTGGAAGATGTACACATCCAAATAGATTAGGCGGCCATGGTGGAGAGATCTATAGCCGACCGAATAAAAATGGATTGAAGAAAAGGCCTTTGGAAGTTCAGGGCATGACTTTTAGCTCTTGGTCCAAACTTCCTTTAGAGAAAGGGTCTTTGACCAGCATATGGTCTAAGATAAGAGGAATTAGTCACCAAGAGCGATAATATAGTAGTTGGAAAGAAGTAGGCAAGTATTATGCTAGTGTTTTGTTTGATGCACTAGCTAGGTCATTAAGTCCGCGGTTGTCAAAATGGCAAAATTTTGATTGGGAATAACAGAATTGTGGTATGATTGTCTCGGCCTTTCTTATGGCTATTCAAGTGTGTGCGGTGCCCCCTATGCTACAGGGCTGTTGGCGCGCTTGAACTGTAACCATGGTCTTTCCACAACCCGTTTGGTTGCCTCCGGTCCAGTGGATGCAGTTCTCCCAAGTGCCGATTCTTGGCTTGGTTCGAGTTGGCCTTTGATCGATCACAAGGTCAGTTTAGTTTTGGCTAAGTTTCTTCGAGAGACTTTGAAGCTTTGGAATTTAGCACTACTTGTCTCATTGGTCATCGGAAGTGATTCGATTAATTTGCGGAGTGACTAGTATGATGGTCGATTTGTGTCCACGGAGCATGACTTGACTTCGTTTACTTCGGTGAGCTCTGGATCAGATGACCGCTGATCTACCGGTTTTCCTTCACAACGCTTTGGTTCGTGAAAGACCTTCGCATTCGCGAAGGATTTTTTGGATCAGATGACCGATGATCTATCGGTTTGTCTTCATGATGCTCTAGTTTGTGAAAGACCTTCGCATTCGCGAAGGTTTTTTTTTGAATAGATGACTACTGATCTACCGGTGCACCTTCACGATGCTCTAGTTCATGAAAGACCTTCGTATTCGTGAAGGGTTTTTTGTGGTCGTATGTTCGGTGACCAAACGGTCTTGGAATGATAATTTATCAATTCTAAGAGGAGTTTTGGATTGTGTGCCCGCTGGGCCGGCGGTCTTAAAGTAATGATTCATTGACTTCAATAGGAATTTTTCGAATTCAGCTCGAGGCACACAGTTTTATCGGTTCCTGTTGGCTAAGGTGTTGGATCTGTTTGTTCGACGATCCTTTGGACAAGACTTCTCGACGCCACCAGCAACACCAGTTCTCAGAGGGGGTTGACATGACTCATCGAGGGCATAAAAGCATTTCTTTCGCAATGTTGTCTGCAATTCCCCTAGTGTTTTGGTACGGCTCATTTGGAAAAGGATGGATGAGAAGGAATCGCTTTAGGTTGTTGTCCCATTCCTTAGTTGCTAGCTAGCTAGAGTGTTATTTGATTTCATCAGTTAGTTGGGGCGCTTTTCTGCTGGGTCCTAGTAGCCTTGCTTCGGTAGAAGGTCCCTGAGGTCCTGTAGCTCCTTCACCGTTAGTATATTCTTTGGGACACTACCGGGTTTGCCTTCTTCTAATTGCCCTACTTCTAGTCTTTAGAACCGGTTTGTACTTCTTTTGTTGATTTTAGGTTGGAATTATTGGAATAGGGAACGGTTGAAACCCACTCATAGGTTCATGGAGTTTGCATTCTAGTCCGCATTTTAGGAACTTAGAGTCATTCTATGAGCGATCGACTCGTGCTCAATTTGTGTTCGTACTTCGGTCCGTGCTCCGGGGACCTAGAGTTTTTTTGTGGGCAGTCGCACTTTCGCCAAATTGTTTGTACTTTAGTTCATAGTCAAGGACTGGGAGATTTTTGTGAATCGTTTATACTCTAGTCCACGCTCCGGGGACTTAGAGATTTTTGTAAATCGTTTGTACTCTAGTTCGCGCTCCGGGGACTTAGAGTACTCTTGTCTGCACTCCGGGGACTTAGAGATTTTTGTAAATCGTTTATACTCTAGTCCGCACTCCGGGGACTTAGAGTACTCTAGTCCGCGCTCCGGGGACTTAAAGATTTTTGTAAATCGTTTATACTCTACTCCGCGCTCGGGGACTTAGAGTACTCTAGTCCGCACTCCGGGGACTTAGAGATTTTTGTAAATCGTTTATACTCTAGTCCACACTCCATGGACTTAGAGTACTCTAGTCCGCGCTCCGGGGACTTATAGATTTTTGTAAATCATTTATACTCTAGTTCGCGCTCTGTGGACTTAGAGTACTCTAGTCCGCGCTCCGGGGACTTAGAGATTTTTGTAAATCGTTTACACTCTAGTCCGCGCTCTGGGGACTTAGAGTACTCTAGTCCGCGCTTCGGGGACTACGAGATTTTTGTAAATCATTTATACTTTAGTCCGCACTCCAGGAACTTAGAGATTTTTGTTGAGAGCAGTCGTATTTCCACCCGTTTGATTTGTACTTCATTTACCATGTCGAGGCAAAAGTTGTCGAATGAACGGTCAAACCACGTTCGTTCATGGAATGGGATTCTGCCCCTAGCATTCAGGATGAAGCTTGGCAATCAGACAGTCGATTCACGTCCACTTGGTAGTTGCAACTCTTCCCATTAAGTTGGGGAAAAGGCAGGTGATGAATGACTTGATCACATCCATGCTGGGGTCGGATGATCGAGTCTTGCACAATTTGCTTCGTATACTTTCTAGCAAGCGGAGATAATGAGTTATTAAGTAGGTAATTAAGTTGCGTTTGTTTCAGGCTGCAATCATGTCCATTTGCTGAAATCTAGGGTTGATCAGCAAGCAGCAAGTCGCGACTACTCCGAGTCTAATATGCAGGTTGCTGAGTGAACAAGCAGTCATGTCTACTTTATATTGGATTTTGAACTTGTCAGGTTCTTTATTCTGTGCCTCGACGTCCCAAATTAGGGGTATATGGTAGTTGATGAACGATCGAATCACATTCGTCTTGATGAAACTCCATAGGTTCGATCACGGTCTGTGGAGATTGGTTGGCGGCCAACTCTAAGTATTTAGTAACTTATTGAAAAGTGAAGCAGCATCGTGTGCTCGCTATTCCACGTTGCCGCTAGCTCCTTTCAATGGGTAGTGACCCTTAATGCTCCAATTGATAAACAGAGTTCTTTATTGATAGGCGTCGGATGTTCCCTGCTCGCCGTACTGCAAGGATTGCATATACTGTTGAAGCTTTCACTTCTGAATCAGCTTTCCGATCATATCTCGGAGATGTTTGTAATCGCCAGTGTTTGGACCGTGTGCATCTTGGAATATACAACATTCCTCGGATTTTTCTCTGGACTCCGGCGGACTGTCTCGAGGCTGGTTTTCAGTGTTGCTCTGAGTCATGAGTATCCAAGTAGAGGCCATCAATTGAATCGTTCAAAGGAGCATATGAATCGAATTTTGAGATCCTGGGTTTGCTTCGAGCCAAATGGGTGATTACATGAGTGCAAATTTGAGTCAGGACTGAAGTGAGTTTTTCAACGACCATTTTGATGATTTTTGATGATTTTCGACGACGACCATTCGTGTTTCGACGATGGGTGTTCCATGATAGGATTGGAAGTTGGTCAGTCGGGAGTGGTCACAATATAGCATGGGAGCTTGGCATTGTAACCGATCTCGTTTTGTGTCATATCTTTTTGGTCCTCTTGCCTCTAAGAATACCGTTTGAGTAACAGTTCCTCGTCCGTTGCTTGGCACCGTGCTACGACACGGGTTTTAGAACTTCTTCTAGCATTTTGCACATTGGCATATTCATGCAATTTGTCTTCCTCAAATTGCTTGTCATCTTCAGAGCTGGAGAGAGCCATCCTTATATCCTTTTGTAGGGTTTTCACTCCTAAGTTCAAGTTTGTAGCCGGTCCTTTTGGAGTAGGCGGAGTGTTAACATTTTCTTCCGTAATCATTCTTCTTGGAGCTCCGTCGATTGCCCCCGAGGTTCACGGTATATGCAAAAATAATCACAAACCGAGCTAATTCACGGGAGAAAGAATTGCGACTCGAGCCAATTCGATGGACCATTGGCCATCCATGTAGGTCCCTGGAGATCCATGTAGGTCGTTAGCGATCCATGTAGGTCGTTAGCGATCCATGTAGGTCGCTGGCTATCCATTCAGGTCATTGGCGACCCATGTAGGTCGTTAGCGATCCATGTAGGTCGCTGGCTATCCATTCAGGTCGTTGGCGACCCACGTAGGTTGTTAGCGATCCATGTAGGTCGCTGGAGACCCATGTAGGTCGCTGGCGATCCATGTACTTAGAATTTTAGCGGACTTTGCTTTCTGGAGTTTATGGCGGTTTAGTGAAAAGGCATGGTTCATTAGCGATCCATGTACTTAGTTGATTTCTGAGCTTTGCTTTTAGGATCGCATCTACTATCTCATGTTGATGTTCTCCATCACCTTGGCATGTGTTTGCTTGCTTGTTCTCCGATCCTTCCAAGTGGCGATTTAGGATCTAACTTCTAAACCTATCTGATCCGAAGTAGATAGCTAGATCTTCTTCTTCCAGGGGCGATTGACTCCAAACAGCGGATTCTTCAAGCAAAGATTGAGGATATAACTTCTGCACCTATGGGATTCAAAGTAGATAGCTAAATCTGGATCCTAAGTTGGATTTCTCAGTGAAAGCACCAAATGTTGACCCAAAAAATGGACCAACACCTTGGTTTGAGTTTGAAAGCACCAGCCTTGTTCTGACAAGGCAATATCACAGATAACTGGTATAAAAAATAGAACAATAAAAGAAAGAAGATAGAGAATTTTTATTGTGGTTCGGCTGTTAATTAAGCATGCGTCCACTTTATAGTTTTATTATAGACAGATTGCTGTTACAAGAGATGTTTGATTACAAGGCTTTGATTATCTTTAGCTAGATTCAATCCCCAGAGTTGGAATCCAATGGAGAATCATAATGAATTCCTTTGGAGATTGTTGCGAACGAGGTAGGGAGTGAGGAATAGTTCCAGCAGAGCTTCAGCAACCAGTCCGGAGAAGATCCCGTTTATGTTGCAGGTTGGATGGTATTTATAGAGATCGGAGAGCTTCTGGGCCGAGCCTATTTATCAAATGCTCGCGGGTAGGTAGGAAACGACCCAGTGAGAGTTTGGCTTGCAAAACGAGTTAAAGCCATGGGTTGTTGGTGGTGACCCATGACCCATGGGTCACTGGCGACCCATAGTCTATGGGTCGCTAGTGACCCATAGACTTGGCTCGTTTGCGAGCCAATGCCTTGGCCTCTTTTTGTAGTGTTCTTCAGCTAACTTGTTTGAAGGCTTGAGGAGAGGCATGGGTAGCCGATGATCCAAGCACTTAGGATTTTCTGGAGTTTGGAATTGGAGATGCTTTGATTGTCTTTTATCATAGTCATTCCGTTTCGATGGCAATTCACTAGCTGTTTGTGCTCAGCTGGTGATTGAGCTAAAAGAATGCTAGTCCCTTAGTTTAGTCGAAACCAGTCGTTGCCTTAGTAACATTGCTTGGCCCTCATTCACTCCTTGCCTTAGCCTTTCTGGTTGAGTTCTAAGCCATCCTGATGTTGCGAGATTGTCCTACTTTCTAGTGGGTCCTGCTGGGTCAAAAACTCGGATAACGGTATATTTGTGTATTATATGAGGTAACAAATGTATCACTGATAGCTAAATGGAATATTCACATATGGTTGTTCCTGAAAAGGCTCATTCTCTATATTAAAAGACAACATTACTCTATAATACTCTTTGGTGGTATGGATGTAGATGTAGGATGTTATGTATTAATGTCAAATTAAACTTATTTTCATCTATTTAAATTATATAAAAATTTATTTACACAACAAAAATATTTTTTGAAAAGAATTTATTAATTAATTTGATTTAATAAATAAAAATTCTTTATAAGCTTTAATTCAATAGGATTATTTTTAAAAATAAAATTTATCCAAAATTGAACTCGTACATTTAATTTTAATTCAAATTTATTTATTTTGATAACGTAGAAAGTACGATTGTTACATTTCTTTCTTTAAATAAAACAAAATCTTCCTCATTCATCCAATTGAAATGGATTTATTCTTCTTCGTTCATCCATGGTCGACCATTCCCTTCTCTGCTTCTCATGACTGAATATTCATATTATATATATATATATAATTAATTAGATTAATTAAATAAGGCAATAATATTCAAATAAAATATGATTTTATTTTAATAAAATAGTTGGATCTAATTCTAATTAGTAGACTTCATGGGCCCATTAAGATCCAAATAGAGATTTTTTTTTGAAATTTACCCATTTAACCTGTAACGACCCAGAATTTCACCACATTAATTTTCGAATATTTAATCAATTTGAAATATTCAAATAGTAGGTTTAGAATTAAAATAAAACTATTTTAAATAATAAATATTGAATACAAAATAGTTGTCAAAAATAGTTTAAAAAATATTTAGTTCGAATAAAAATCGAAAATATGACCGAAATTCGTTTTCCGAATTTTCAACCTTTCGTCGGTTGAAAGTTGTCGGGATGTTGTAAACTCTTTTATATAAATATACACATACAAACATGAATAATTTAGCATATTTTAGTATATAAGTATATAAATGTACTTAAGTATAAATAAGATTAAAATAATTTAAAAACAAAATAAAATAGAAAATGTCACATCATAAGAAAACATTTTGGTGACTCAAGCACAATTAGTGTTTTATGGATGTTGGAGAAAGGTACGTGGATGGGGAACTTGATATTTTCAAAAATTAAGGGGAGGGAGAATGGGAGTGAGGTGGCATTCTATTTATGGAGAGGGTAGGGGACAAGGGCATTTAGGTAATTCACATTTTCACTTGCTTATAAATAGACTTTCATCTCTCAATTTTTTTTCTTCTTCCACTGATCAGATCTCACTCATATCTTGTCCAAATAATTTTTTTTCAAACCATATCAAATTCCAATGGCTACAACTTTTATGTTGATCACTTCTTCGAATTTCGAGCTTAGTTATGTCAAAATATCAATTGCTTACAGAGTGTTTTTGGACCTAGAATTTCAAGTCTGAAAATGATCCTTCTTCTTTTGATCCTATCTTCTTCAAAACTAATCGAAATTGAGTGATTCATTTTTTGAAATTGTATAGAAAAGAATTTTCCAAAACTTTTCTTTTTACCACTTTTCCAAAATCCAAGAGTAAATAGTCCAAAAACCAGTTGTAAAATAACCAATTTTCGGGTTCTTTTTTGAGAATTGATGATTATCTACAGTCACTCTACCTTACCAAAACAAGTTTCACTTCCTTCTTTTTTCAACACCGAGCCGACCTAGTGCATTAAGGGTCCAATGCTCCCTCTTTTTCTTATGAATGGAAATGCTAGGTTATACCCTAAGTTAGCGCGGGTTTGATAGCTTTTGGTGAGTAAAATCTCACCTTTCAAACAAAAGATTTTAACTTTATATATAGCTCAAATTATTAGTTGCTATTTTCTATTGTTTATGTATGATATTGTGTTTGGTTATTGGTTTAGGTTATGCTTTAAAAAGATGGCATCTAGGTAGTTGGTTAGTAGCTTAAAAGTGGACACCTTGTCAATTAGTTAGTAATATGAAAAGTTAGTGGTGATGGTTAATTATATTCTAAGTAATATTTTCTATTTTTTTATACTAGTCAAGTACCTTGTGTTATTCTTTGCTTATGGTTATATGATGCGTAGATGTAAATAAAGTGACATAATAATAGCCATCGAAGTTTTTGTATAGCGACTATCCTTATACCGGCACTTTCAACAAGCATATCCTTATTGAAATTTTCGATTTATTTTTCGAGCTTGGGTTTGTATTATAAGTTAATAAAGTTGTTAAATAAGGATGATTTCAAATTTAATTAATTATTCTAATAAAGATTTTTGAATATAATTAATTAATTAATTAACTAATAAGGATTAAGGTTAATTAATTAACTTATTAATGATGAGTTTAAATTTAATTATTTAACTTAATAATGATATGTTTAAATTTAATTAATTACTTTGTTAGTGATACTTATAATTAACCCCTTTCAATTAATGATTTTCAAATTTAATTAATTAATGAATCGTTTCCTAATTATGTTTTAAATTAATTAATTTAATTAATGATGTCTAAATTTAATTAATTGATGTAAATAATGAGATTAAATTTAATAAATTATTTTAATTAATTATGTTAATTTAAGGTGATTAACCTTTTAATTAAAGGGTATTTCGAAGTTAATTAACCAACTTGGTTAATGAAGTTTGAAGATAATTAATTATTCTCATTTATGATAGTTAAAGCTATGTATCCAATTAAATAAGAATGTTGAAAGTTATTAAATCCTTTTATAATGATGTTTTAAAGTTATTAAACTCCTTTAAGAAAGTGGTTTGAAGCTAATACTTGTAATGTGAAGCCCAAGCACAAATTCGGGTTTTTAAAAGAAAATTTTCAATTGTTATGGAACTGGACCAATTTCCGTAAAGCGATTCACTTGTATGGAAACGATTTATTTGTATAATTAGCACTAAACATCAAAGAAGTAGACTTGTCGCTATTTCAAAAGTTAAGAATAATCGTGAGACATGACTTCGAGGTAACACTACCTTGACCTACCCGGTATTATTGTTAACTAAGAAATAGTACAAGTTTGAATTCGACGAGTGGTGAGAAGTATACAAGACTTAATTCCCATATACAATCGTTTTATATCCTCGATAATTGGTTTCTCAGTTATCTGTAACTTCGGCCTCTTTATTATCGTCATTCTAAGATGATATGTTGCTCCGTTGAGCATTGATAATCAGAATGACTAAATCCAAAGCGCGAGAGGAAGCAAGCTCTGTGGGGTTACCTCCATTAGGTATCTTCACATTTCGTCTATATTTTTGTGTACTGTCACATGAAAAACGGTTAAGATTTAGATGTAAAATATTCGGATACTCGGTAAGGTTTTGCGAGGTCCGGCTTGCTATTGTCCGAGAAGTGTCATGGAGTATATGAGCTTCTCAGAAGTATATTACTAGAGGTATACTTCGAGGGGGTACACCTTCCTAGTCATTTGTTGGAAATTTTCCTTTCATTATTTGATTCGAATCCTTGAATCTGTTTATATTTAAATTGCCACAAAAAGAGTCAACCACTCATCACAGCATTTAAATATTTATTTAGTCCATTCTATCAAGTTTAGACGGTTACCTTATTTTGTCCATTCTATCTAGTTTGGACTGTTATCTTGATTTATCCATTCTGCCCAGTTTGGATTTTTATTTAGACTATTTCCATTCTTTCAAGTCTGAATGTTATACTAATTGTGCCCATCATCTATGTATGGATTCATTCCCTATTGTTTATTTCCATTTTTTATGTTTGGTTGTTGTTTATGTGGGATAAACCCATTCCGTGTTAGCGTCGTGGTCCTATATGTCATTATTTAAATACACCCCATTTGTTTCATAGTTTAACTCGTACCAGACATTTTGTACGACTGTTTATTTTCCCTAAACTCTCGGGTACTCAATCATAGTCCGAGAATAACATATTTTTCTTAGGAGCTCTTTGAAGACGACTGACGAACAGAAGGCTCCTTAGTTATCTAATTATTTATTTCCACTGTATGGTTATGTAGGTGTATTTTGTTTCTTAAAAATGAAAAGTCCGAATGTATAGCTATCAATCTGTAAGATGCGGTATATTTTATGACTCTGATAACTCCTTAAAAGGACTAACCTTTTGTACAATATCATTTTATATTATATGTAACCATTCTGATGTGAGGTTTATCTAGTATGTCTTGTCTATTCTTTATTTTACCCTATGACACAAATGCTTGGGCAATGACACACGAATACCATGGAGGTATTAAGCATCGTTCCTTAGGGTTAGAAAGGTGGGTCGTCACAGATGGTATCAGAGCTTAGGTTTAGCGAACACCAAAGCCCTGATGGGGTAAACACTCTAAGGATAGGATTAGTAATACCCTTGGATAAGTTTGAGAGTATAAGTATATACTAAGTGCGTATTTATTAATGTTATAAAAATATTTTATATTGCGATGTTTAATACATTAAGCGGCATATGAATTCTGGTCGATGCGTCTGATCATCGTTATCGATAGAAATTCTTAAACACTTGAACAAATCTACCAATACAGTATTGTCTTAAAATGTAAATGAAATAATTTTACCTAGGAATATTATATATATATATAAGAATGATTTTCAAAACTAATATAGTTGTATTGTTAGGTTGATTATTTAGAAATGATAATATCTTATTGTTATCATTTAGAATTTGATTAGTTATGTTCGTTCAGTTTAAGCATTAACTATTGTTGAATAGTTCATAAGAAATTTTCCTTAGTAAGATATAGGTCGAGTAGATGGGAATCAGGGAATCTTGGAACGAACCCCTTGTGAATTAAGTTTCACAGTTTGATTATAAGGCGTTCGACGAAAGGGTTAAGTTAAAAGTCATCTTTTAATAATGTTAAGCTAAAAGTAAACTATAGGATCGATTTCACCCTAGAGTGGGGGTGAATAGGGTGATACTAATAATTACAAAAATTTAATGCGGAAATATATAAAATAATTGCAGCACTGATAATAGCAGAATAATAGCAGCACAGATAATAGCAGAAATATTAAAAGCAGAAATAGAACAACACAGATTTACCCAGCTTCGGCAAAACCCTGCCTACGTGTTGCCCCCAAGGTTTCTACTAGAAATTAAGTAGTCAAATGCTTACACATGTAAACTCATGACACCCGCTATCGACTAAACTAACTCTACGCTCAAAACCCTGCCACAACTCAGTCATTGAGTTGCGAATTCTCGAACTACACCACCGTAGTTGGTCCCCTAGTCACACGACTAGAATTTTATAAAAGTTTGAAAATAAATTACAAAATAAAAAAAGCAAACAACTACACAAAAACCTTAATTTGCAAATCAAGCCCAATATAAAAAGAACCGGCCCAAAATAAAGTAAAGTGAAATTCCCTTTTTCCTTTTGTATTATCGGTTGATTCCTTGTACTTCGTTGCTTTGAAAATGGCTGCTTCGTTCCTCTTGAGAAAATTAGGGCTTTTGTAAATATGAAGACGCCGACTTCGTTGATCAATTGAGTGGATTTTTTTTTGCTTTCCTTGCTTTGTCGATCGATCGTCACTTGAATTGCACAGGGCTGCTTCAATTCGTCGAGTTCGATATGCTTGATTAAAATTGGTACGTGGTATTCCTTTTCGACTTTGATTATGCTTGACCGAGATTCGAGTTATTTGTTTGATTTACTTCAGTGATTAGCTTTCTGATTTGCTTGAACTCGAATGCTTTTTACATGCCAATGATGATGATGGGTTAAATAGAATTCCAAATCTTATAATCTCGTTCGTATATATTTTATTTAATTTCTTCAATTGATATGCTTGGCCGTTCGATTTAACTTGAATGTTGGTGATGTTTTCTGACTAGTTCAATTCGTATATTTTCGTTGCTTGATTATCACGGCTTTCGTTTCTTCTCTCTGTTGCCATCTCTGATTTCAATCTTTGCTGGCAACTATCGAATTTTTTAAACTGCTTTGACTCATGACTTGATTATTTTGAAATTTCTAACTTTGTGAAAAAAATGGAGTTCGACATGTGTCTGCACTTCTGTAAAAATGCCTCTGACCTTGGTAGCCTCTGGTCATTGTATTCACTTGTGTAGCTATGTTCATGTATTCGAAACTGCACTTGATTACTGTTACTGTATACTTGATTTCGCGTGTGTATATTTTGTTGAGGCTCCATGTTAACGGTTAGCTCGATCCGACTTTTTTCTTCTTGAATTCTGTTCTTTGGTTGCATATATATATATATATATGTTACTTGTTTATGTGCTTTTGGCTAAGGACTTGTTTCTACTGTTAGTAACAGTGTACATATAAACATGTATATACATACATATATATGTATTGTTTGCGCCAAAATTGGTCACAAACCCCGAATGTTGTGAAAGCACCAGTATATGAATATAAATCAACAATATTCACACACAAATCTCAAATCTAAGCAAACAGAGTATCACAATTCAAAAATAATGAACAGAAACACGAGATTTATAGTGGTTCGGCGATCTTGCCTACGTCCACTCTGAAGTTGATGATTTTATTGATGTTCACTTGATGATTACAATTTCTTTTGACGTAGTACAACTGATTATATGATTATAATCTGAATCTAAGGAAGCGGTGGTGATTCTGAGTAAATCTGGCAGAGTCTGGGCGCTCTTTAGCTCTCAAAAATGTCTGACCTCTTTTCTGAATGACCAGGGGCTCTATTTATAGGTGTAGGAGGCTGATATTTTGCCTAAAATGAAGGGAGACCAGTTCTGGCACGTCAGGGGGCCCACATGCCCGCTCTTTGGAAATCCGGGCCCACTTTGGGATCGATTCGACCCTTGGTTCGAATCGATCAAGAAATTGTCCGATCGAGCTGAAATTTGGTGTGGACATTCTTCAACATGTGCTCAAGCTTCTGTGAAAATTTCATAGCATTTGGACTTATAGATCTCAAGTTATGATCGATTCAAGATTGCATTTCTGGTTGACTAGCTTGGTTCGAATCGATCCCTTCGAATCGATAGGGTTGACTCGATGGCTTCGCGCATGGCATTGTTGACGTGGCACGCTTTCTTCGTATCGATCCTATTTTCACTCCGAGTTGACTGGGTCGAATCCATGGTTTTAGCCGCTTTGACCTGGTGGATTCGAGGCAATGGATTCGAAAGCATGCTCGTTCGTATCGATCAAGGCATACAATAGTTGATCGATACGAAGTTGTCTTGATAGGGTGGATTTGAAGCAATGGTTTCGGATGGATACGAAGTGATTAGCCTTCGTGGTTTCGAAGGAATTCATCTCGATGGATCCGAAGGACACTAGCCTGTAGCTTTGTTGTTTCGAAGCGACTCATCTGGATCGATTCGAGGAAATGTCTGTTTGATGGATGTGAACCATGTGGAGTCGAATCGATGGATTCGAACAGAGTACTCACCGATGGATACGAAGTACCGAGGCTAGATGGATACGAAGTAAAAGGGGTTTCACCGATTCGAAGCAGGGGAAGGCTGATGGATTCGAACGCACGTTTCTGCCTATGGATTCGAACCCAAGACCATGTGCTCCACTTGCATCGATGATATCTTGAGCGTACGACCTCGGCTTGACTTGAAATTTGGAACGTTGCCTTTCGTGACCTTGCTTGACATGTCTTATCAATTGTAGCCCGATCCGGACTCGATTAAAATTCATCAAGATTTGTGGTGAAACAGTGTATAACGAACTTTTATGACGAACTGTCTTTAGTTTTCCGATCAACTTTTTGGTGTCACGGCCTTGCCAAAAGGCGGGATAACATTTGCCCCCCCAAAACATGCCTTGCGATAGGAAGGTGTGTTTTGTAATGCCATAAGTTGGATGTTCATATCCAGTTGATGACCTGCAAAGAAATTGATAGTTTTATGTGACCACGAATGACGATCGTTCGCGACCGTATGTCATTTGAGGTAATATTGGACCGTTCGAGGTCGGATGCTGTTTGCGGCAAGTAGCGAAAGGGGACCGTTCGTGGTTGGATGCCGTTCACGGCGGAGAAATAAAGGGGACCGTTCGCGTTCGGGTGTCGTTCTAGACGAGTTATGACCGTTCGCGATCGGGTGTTGTTCTAGACGAATTATGACCGTTCGCGGTCGGGTGGCGTGGAAAGAAGAATGTGATCGTTCGCGATCGTGTGCCGTACGAGGCAAAAATGTGATCGTTCGCGATCGAATGTCATATTAAGTGAATTGTGACCGTTCGTGGTCGGGCGCCGTTCGAGGCAAATGGTGACTGCTCGAGGTCGGGTGGCGTTCGTGGCGATTTGTGACCGTTCGTGGTCGGGTGCCGTTCGTGGCGAGTTGTGACCGTTCGTGGTCGGGTGCCGTTCGTGGCAATTTTTGACCGTTCGTGGTCGGGTGCCGTTCGTGGCGATTTGAGTGTGCCCGGGGAGGGACTTAGTATCATCGATACTAGGTTTCACGTTCGGGTGAATTCCCGGATTGTTTGTTGCAACGGTTTATCGCCATCTCAGAGCATGCCTAGGGACCGTTCGCGATCCCGTACATGTGTAAGTGGCTTAGCCGTTATGAAATTACAAGTAGCATTTTCTCATTGAAAATAAGTCTTTAGCAGAAATGATAAACAGAATTAAGTTCAAATGTTCAAATCAAGACGAAACAAAAGCAAAGCAAGGATGTCAAAGTGTAAATTCCCACAACGATAGGGTTAGTAGTCATTCAGCGCATGCTTATGGACCGTTCGTGATCTCTCACATGTGCAAATGATTTACCCGTGTTGGTGAGAGGTTTACGACTTGTTCATCGTTATTTTAATTAATTGATAATCATACGGTGTCCTGGTTCAGGATCACCCCTAGCCGATGTAGACGGTGGTTGCTCTGGTTCCACCATTGGAGCTCGCCTCCTCACATACTGAAGTAGCCTACCGTTCCTGATATGCCCTTCTACTTCATCCTTTAGGTGTCTGCAATCATTTGTGCTATGTCCATTCAGCTCGTGGAATAAGCAATATTTGTCTGATTTTCTCTCGTCGGTAGTTGGATCCCGTCGTATTGGTCTACGATAGGCAACTTGCTCTCGGGTGTCTTGGTAGATTCGCTCCAAACCCTTGTTGAGTTCTGAATAGGTGGTAAATCGCGGCTCCCTCCGTTGCCGCTTTGACCTGTCATCATTTTCTTCAGCCTTTCGTTTTCCTTTATCCTGGTTTAAATCCTTTTCAAAAGGTTTTTTGTCTTTAAGTGCATAAACTTCTATTCCCTCTCCTTCTTTTCTTTCAGCATTAGCGTCTTCTAATCGTAAAAACTTTTCTGCCTCGTGATAGAATTCTCCTAGATCCATAGGGGATCCTTAGTTAATGAATTTTTGAATTCCGTGCCGTCAGCTATTCCGGACACAGCTGCCATCATAACCATGGATGGATCTGGCCGATACACCGATGCTGCTGCCGCATTGAACCGCGTCAGGAAATTCCTCAAAGACTCCCCAGCTTTCTGTTTTAGCGTTGCCAAACTCATCACATTCTTGGGTCTTGAAATATGAACCCTGAATTGCCTCATAAATTTCTCAATCAAATCGTTCCATGTCCCAATAGAGCCGCTCTCTAGCTGTCTGAACCATAAAGCTGCTATGTCTGTCAAATACAATGGGAAGCACCGGGCCATGACTTCCTGTGATGCCCCCAGCACTTCCATGTGCCTTATATACCTCGTTAGATGGACCGCAGGGTCCGTCCTTCCATCATACCTCTCTACTGTTGGCAGTTTGAATTCCGGTGGGTTCCTAGCCAATCTAATCGCAGGAGAAAAGGGACTCTTGTTCACGTCTTCAAGATCTCTGTTTACTAATCCGCCTCTCATGGCTCGCCTGACCATCTCTGCCAATCTATCATTATCTCCAAGCTGTAGTCCTTGTTCACTACCTTCGATCTGCCCCCCGAGTCCGTGTGAGCTTTCGGGTGTGTGCCCCCCTGGCTGAGCGTTCATCCCTCTATTGCCGCCAGGTTGCTCGGATGTCCTTGTCTCTCTTCCCAGGTTTGGATCAACATGTCCTAAGTGTATGCCCCCCAGCTCCGGCGCTGCGCCAGATGGTCCTGCTCCGTTCTGGATTCTGGTTGTTCCTTGATTTTGCGCTCCAAGCTGTCCAATTTGTTGAAGAAAATTCTGAAACATTTCCTCCTGTCTCTTCATCATTGTCTCCATCTCATCCCTGGTGATGAAGACTGAAGCTTGGTTTTCTCCTGAGGAAGCCTCTTGACTCCCTTCGTGCTGACTTTGTTCTGGCCTTGGCCTTCTGCTCGATTGTCTCGTCATAGCTTTTCAATTCTGAACTTTTAAACCTTCGAATTCAACTTCCAAGCGGTAGAATCCCTGAGTTTAGCTCTTAGTGAAAGCACCAAAGTGTTTGCGCCAAAATTGGTCACAAACCCTGAATGTTGTGAAAGCACCAGTATATGAATATAAATCAACAATATTCACACACAAATCTCAAATCTAAGCAAACAGAGTATCACAATTCAAAAATAATGAACAGAAACACGAGATTTATAGTGGTTCGGCGATCTTGCCTACGTCCACTCTGAAGTTGATGATTTTATTGATGTTCAGTTGATGATTACAATTTCTTTTGACGTAGTACAACTGATTATATGATTATAATCTGAATCTAAAAAAGCGGTGGTGATTCTGAGTAAATCTGGCAGAGTCTGGGCGCTCTTTAGCTCTCAAAAATGTCTGACCTCTTTTCTGAATGACCAGGGGCTCTATTTATAGGTGTAGGAGGCTGATATTTTGCCTAAAATGAAGGGAGACCAGTTCTGGCACGTCAGGGGGCCCACATGCCCGCTCTTTGGAAATTCGGGCCCACTTTGGGATCGATTCGACCCTTGGTTCGAATCGATCAAGAAATTGTCCGATCGAGCTGAAATTTGGTGTGGACATTCTTCAACATGTGCTCAAGATTCTGTGAAAATTTCATAGCATTTGGACTGATAGATCTCAAGTTATGATCGATTCAAGATTGCATTTCTGGTTGACTAGCTTGGTTCGAATCGATCCCTTCGAATCGATAGGGTCGACTCGATGGCTTCGCGCGTGGCATTGTTGATGTGGCGTGCTTTCTTCGTATCGATCCTATTTTCACTCCGAGTTGACTGGGTCGAATCCATGGTTTTAGCCGCTTTGACCTGGTGGATTCGAGGCAATGGATTCGAAAGCATGCTCGTTCGTATCGATCAAGGCATACGATAGTTGATCGATACGAAGTTGTCTTGATAGGGTGGATTCGAAGCAATGGTTTTGGATGGATATGAAGTGATTAGCCTTCGTGGTTTCGAAGGAATTCATCTCGATGGATCCGAAGGACACCAGCCTGTAGCTTTGTTGTTTCGAAGCGACTCATCTGGATCGATTCGAGGAAATGTCTGTTTGATGGATGTGAACCATGTGGAGTCGAATCGATGGATTCGAACAGAGTATTCACCGATGGATACGAAGTACCGAGGCTAGATGGATACGAAGTAAAAGGGGTTTCACCGATTCGAAGCAGGGGAAGGCTGATGGATTCGAACGCATGTTTCTGCCTATGGATTCGAACCCAAGACCATGTGCTCCACTTGCATCGATGATATCTTGAGCGTACGACCTTGGCTTGACTTGAAATTTGGAACGTTGCCTTTCGTGACCTTGCTTGACATGTCTTATCAATTGTAGCCCGATCCAGACTCGATTAAAATTCATCAAGATTTGTGGTGAAACAGTGTATAACGAACTTTTATGACGAACTATCTTTAGTTTTCCGATCAACTTTTTGGTGTCACGGGCTTGCCAAAAGGCGGGATAACATGTATGTATATATGTGTGTAATCACTTGGTCGAGACTTGTTGCAATGTGGTTACTCCTAGATCACTTGTTGTTTGATGTGTGCTGCACTTCTGCTTATACCATCCATGCATAAACCTGACCTTTGTTGCTCCTGATCAATTCATTATTGAGTCTTCTTGTTGTTGTGGTCTCTGGTATCAATGTTGCATCACTATTTCTTCTATTGTGTGGCTTTGAGCATTGCCTTGGTTCTACTTCATGTTGACAGGTCTGGACTGATCTTCATGTATACTTGAAACATGTAGCTTGTTGTCTTTGTAACTAATGTCCAGCTGCATGTGCATTTGATGTGAGCTTCAAGTGCTCCTTTGTATTGGTTGCATGCCTGTCATTGTGGTCTTGTTCTTGTGCACGTGTGCTGGTTCCTGTATACTTTGTGGAGTCTGGTCTGGTTTCATATGAAGTCACATCTGTAGCATTGTTTCTTCATGAGCATTGCAGCCCTTTGTATATGTGTGGTCTGCACATCCATGTTATACTTGAATATAGTTGGTTTTCATCCCTAAATGTTTGCATACTCCAGTGTAAATTTGTGTCTTCATGTTGACACTGTTGACATGTTTGGTTGTGTGGTCTGTCTCGACTGCTCATTGCTGTAGCATATATATATATATATATATATATATATATATTGCTCCTTACTTTGTCATTGCAGTCTGAGTTGCATATGAGCTGGTCTGGTTGAAGTTGTTTCATGACTCCACCCATATGCATATGTTTGCTTCATTCTTGTTTGGTTGCGGCTTTGTAATTGTAGTAGTTCATTGTGATTTTGGAATTTGTCTTGTAGTATGAAATGTTGAACTGAGTCTGGTTATCTTGTTCAAGTTGTCTTGGCCTATTGGTTTGTTATTCAAGTGGTTTCATGTTGTTGTTGTGGACTTGAACTGTAGCCACTTCAGTTTTTGTTTGCACAAAAAATTGGGAAAACACCTCCAAGTCGTATGATTTAGTTGATTTTATGTTGTTTTTAGTGATCTGGATGATTAGTGCAAATATATGAAAAGCAGGGACTAAACTGTAAAAGACACGCAGATTTATAGTGGTTCGGCCTGAACGTGCCTACGTCCACTTTGTATGTTATTCTCCTTTACTGTTCAGATTACAAGTACAAAGCTTTGATACAAGTATATGAAAGTTGTCTGAAAGTTCTATCCGTGCTTGAGCTCTCAAACTTGTCCCCCATTGTTGTACCCCTGCCCCTCTATTTATAGAGTGAGGCTGGGGGTAGGGGTCTTGGATGTATATAGCTGTTGGCGGGCCTGGGCCGACGTAATCTGGCCTGGCAGTGTTGGTTCGGCAACACCTTGGTCTGGTGATGAGAGGGACGTGGATTGGTTCGGTGGTTAGACTTTGGGTTTGGTTCGGTGTGCAGTGGAGTGGCTGGTTCGGTAATGTGGAGCAAAGGTTGGTTCGGTGGTAGGTGGAGTGGCCTCTGATTCGGTGGTACCTGGGAGGTAGCTGGTCCGGTAGTCAGTGGAGCTGAGGTCTGGTCCGGTAGCACCTGGGAGGTAGCTGGTCCGGTAGTGAGTGGAGCTGGGTCTGGTCCGGTAGTGCCTGGGAGGTAGCTGGTCCGGTAGTGAGTGGAGCTGGGTCTGGTCCGGTAGTGTTTACCTTGGCTCGGTTAGGCTTTGGAAATGAATTGGTTCGGTCTTCCATGGTTGTGAATCCGGTTCGGCAGTGGTGGAAACACACCCAACAGTTTTGTATTGTTCGAGCCATTGATTTGTAATCATGTGTATATTTGAGGTGTTGTATGTTGTATTGCGTGCACCTGAGTTGAATCCAACTTATGGCTCAAGTTTGACCTTGTGCTCACCTGTCCCTGCAGTTTTATCAAGTGTATATCGGTGTGCACGGCCTTGTAGCATGTATAGTGATACACTATGCATGTCACAAGTTGTTCGTGTATGATGAATTTAAAATAAATATGATGACGAACAACCCAAATAACTGAGGCAAATAATATTTTCAAAAACACATTTTATTTTACACTACAAAAATTATTTCTTTTTCAATTTTACTACGTCGGTGTTTATTTTGCAGATAACTCAGATGCGGGATACAAATAGGAATATAGCTGAAGAACAAATATGAGTGAACGAGTGATATGTAGTGAGGACGGTTATGTAAATTGAAATGTATTGTAATTGAAATTTTGTATATATAGTGAGAGCACAAATTTGTACTATTCAAAATTGTAATAAAATATTTGTTTGAGTAAAATATTCGTTTGAATTTAAATTCTGTGTTATTTATTTTATTCAGCAAATATTTACCTAATTACTTGAAAATAAAATAGTACCATAACAAATACAATTAAATGAATATATATATATATGTTTATTATCATCAAACAAAATCATATACTAGCATATTCAATATAAACTTATAATAAAAAGTTGGTTAATAAAGTCAAAATGGTAGCAAAAAAATAAAAAATGAAAAATGAAAAAAAATATAAATAAATAAATAAAATTTAAAGGATAAATATTTAAGAAAATTTAATTATAATAAAGGAGAATCATTTAAATGTAGGTTTTATTCACATCCAATTTTGCTATATCATATCTATGATGCTATAAACTATTTTTGATTTCTTGGATGATAGTTAGATTTGTTTGATTGAGTACTTGAAATTAATTTGGGTATTTCATTTAAACTATTTAAGTGTCATTATAGCAATTTTCGCTATACTGTCATTTATTAAATATCATCCCCTAAACCCTTGTGTGTGTTTGAACTTGAGCTTGTGTTTTCCTAAAAGTATATGTTCAAAATTCATTAATCATTTTGATTAATGATATTTTAAATTTATTAATCATTTTTATTAATGATATTTGACATTAATTAATTTTTTGGTTAATAAGAGTTGAATTTAATTAGATCTATTTAATTATTGATATTGAACTTTAATTAATCATTTTAATTAATGATTGGTTAAATTTAATTTATTGTTTTGACTAATAGATTTTGGAAATTTGGTTTATCATTTTAATTAATGATATTCAAAATATAATTGATCACTTTGTATATTTGATTAATTATCTTTTGGAATAATTAATATTGTTTTAGATTTATAAAAAATATTATAAATTTGATTAATTATCTTTTGGGATAATCATTGTTATTTTAAGTCTAATAAAAGATTTTAAATTTGATTTATTTTCTTAGAGAAAATTTATGTGGTTATAAAGTTTAAAAAATAATTTTATAAATCATCCCCTAAGATGGTTAATATTGTTTTAAATTTATAAATGATGTTCATAAATGAGAAAATCCTTTAAAAGGTATTGTTTAAAAATAAAGCTTAGTGTAAATTGTTTTGGGTTTATGGTTTAAAATGATATTTGGTTTTTGACCCTTGTTTTAATACACTTAGCATTATAAATTTGCCTTTTAAAGA
Source organism: Allium fistulosum (assembly GCA_030737815.1). NCBI lineage: Eukaryota > Viridiplantae > Streptophyta > Magnoliopsida > Asparagales > Amaryllidaceae > Allium > Allium fistulosum. The sequence goes on from CM060902.1 coordinate 521,919,969, forward strand.
TTTCTAAGATTTAGAGAAAAGTAAAAGTGATATTATTTGGAAATATTTCTAAGTACAAATATTTTGATTTTTTTAATGAAATGCATTTTCATTGGGGTAATTCGGGGGACATTTTGATTAGTTTTGTGGTAGTTTGAATAATCTTCTAAGTGACAATTGGATGTTTGCTTAAGCGAACACTATGGAGTACTTAGTAAATTATTCTCTTTATCGTTGTGCGGTTGAAGAAAATTCAAATCCGAAAGAACCTAAACTGAGTTTTAGCAAATAAAAATTGTTTGAAGTTATTTTGTAAAGAAAAAGTAAGGAGTATACTTTCAGAGATGTGTTTTGAAACTAAAAACCAGATATTCTTAAGTTCCCTAAAAGGGAATTGATTTCCAAAATAAAAAGGTATTTTTAATAAAAGATTGTTTTGATAAATGAATTTTACCCTTAAATACTGTACGAGGTAATTTAACATAGATTTAAATGGGATAGATTGGATATGAAAGTTTTGATAACGATGTTTTATCAAAACCATAGATATTATTTAAGTACGTAAGCAGTGTAAACTAATCGGTGTTATTGGGTCAGTCCATAAACATGATGCATTATAACACCTTAATGTGAAAAGGTAGGAAGATTTTAATAGACATTGTTTTAATAAAACCGTAGCTTTAGTTTAAAACATGCAAGTAGTGTAAACTATTTGTTATTTTGAGTCAACCTATAAACATTGTCCATCTTAACACTTTAAGTTAAAGAGGTCGAGAGGTTGACTCAGTTTTAAAAGACTGAAGTATTGATTTGATCTTCACCTAAATTATGATAAGAAAATTAAAGTTTGTGCTTTGTATGTACTCTTAGGATTTAGAAGGGTATTATACAAGTAAATAAAGTGGAACAAGTTATTATTTGGTGTTTTATAAAGAAATGACTTTATAAACTATTTCTAAACTTAGATAAAAATTTATGAAATAATTCATAAACAATTTTGGTATTGAATAAAACATTAAATGCAAATTTAAGTGATTTAGAAAGATTGATGTAGTCAAGAAATCAATAATTTTAGAGTATAACTTTCTATTTTTTCCAAGTAAGTTTGGATAATTTTCTAAGAAATAACCAAAGGCTAATGAGTAAAGAATAGTACACTTAGATAATTATCTATATTTTGAGCAATCAAGAAAGTTTTGGACTTATGTTAGGAGTGTTAACCTTTTGACTTTTTAAGTAATGTTGAGTGTTAGATTTTTCCCTTATGGAATTTGAATAATTGATAGTGTTAGTGTATTCCTTTATGGAATTTGGTTGATTTAATTGAATTTGATTTATTTTATTTAATTGAATTTGATTGATTGACTGTGTGGTCTTATATACCATAATTTATAAAGTTAAAACTATAAACCAAGGTTTTTGAATTGTTGTTGTAATGACATGGAATTTTTGGTCATTGATTTTGAAATATTTAATCGATTTAAATATTAAAATGATTGGTTTAAAAAGTTGGATAATTCAAATTTTCAAATATTGTGATTTTATTATAGTTAATAAATGAAATTCAAATATAGTGATTTTTAAATATTTGAATTGGGGGATTTAATATTGAATAGTGATTCAAATAACTGGATTTTTAATTGAATATCAATTCAATTAATTTAATGGGCTAATTTAACTCATTTTGAATGAATAGATAATATCGGTGAATTCAACCGTTAATTCAATTGCAATAATAACAGTTCGAATAAATAATCGGAAAATAAATTTTTATTTTTACAACTCGGTTTCTTTTGACGTATTTTTAATTTAATTAATGTGATTTTTCCATAATTTTTATTTTGGAAAATATTGTAATTCTCGTTTGATGTTTTAAGGGCAAATGATAGCACTTTTGTGATTTTACAGAACTCAATAACCGGTGTATATTATTATTGATTTGGAATCGCCTCGTTGTTCTGGGGAAGATGGTATTTTTGTTTTGACAATTCAGAACCATTACGTGAACGAAAAGCGGTGCAGTGAGATGCCGAAAATCCAAATTAAATATAACCCTTCTCTAGGCAAACCGTACTCTCAGCACACAAACCCATTTCTTCGTCTCCCTTCCCTTGGTTGTCCTTCTGTAGACAATTAGGTGGCTGAAAGATTTGGTGGCCAGAGAATCGAAATTGGGTAACTAAAATGAAAGAAAATATCAACTATAAAAGAAAACACTATCTTTAAAATTTTAGCTCCTTCATTTTCCTTTCCCATTTGCTTTAAACTTTCGTTCTTCCTCTCCAGTGAAGAAAAAAATGATACCGCACCTTTTTAAATTTAATATCAAAATCAACATCAATTCAAATATAATCTAAAGCTTTGATTTTTGGGTTTTTGCGGCAAGATCTTGAAGTGTTAGGAATCTAGTGAGGCTCAGTTTAGAAATTGGGGGTTCGACAGTTGGTTGTGTAGCCTTTAGTCATATAGGGTTTGGATTTGCTAAGTTCATGGTTGTTAATGTGCTAATCAGAGTGGGAGATGGCGTTTGGCGAAGGGAGACACACCTTCGGTTGGTCTATGGTGGCGCGTAGTGGAGAGAGAAGGACTCTATATGGGGTTCATGTGGATACTGGAGGAAGTCGAGATTCCCTTCTTGGAATCGGAGGGCGTATTCTACTGTGGGGAGGAAAATAATAGTTGGAGGCTGAGCTTTGGGGGTCCTCGATGGTTGGGGGAAGTTCCGTTCATTGTATGGAGAAGGTGGAGGGTGGAAAATCACGATCTGGCATTGGGGTTTGTGGTTCATCTTTGTGAGGTCGGAGGGTAGAGGACTCGAAGGGGTGTTTAATGGTGGTGTCAGTTGGCTGTCTTCTCATCGGTGGTGGGAGTGAAGAGAGGAGGAAGTGGTGGTTTTAGTGGGGAGAAAATTGGGTAGAGCGGGAATCAGAGGATGAATTAGTTATTATTTTGGATGGTAATTAGTTAAAGTGATGTGATTAAGAAAATTAATTTATATTTAAATCTCAAGTATTATAAATTTTATATCTTTCTCGCTTTAGGTCTAAATCCAACTTAGTCGGTCGCGTTGGGTTCATAATAACGAGATCTTTACTATGGAACTGAATTCGGGGAGATTAAAACTAGTTGAATTTTGAACTGTAGTCAAACGTCGTTTGACTATAGACCAACCAGAACGCAAAAGCAACAATTGGAACTCTGGTGAGTTAAACTCACTCATTTTGTTAATCGGTAAGTTTTATAATAGATAAAAATTATTTATGCCATTTTAGATTGTTGAATTGGCTAATTGATTGAATATGATCTAGGATGACGACATAGCATCTTGAAATGCTATTAGATTGTTTTAATCTGATCTAGGATCACGATATAGCATCTTGAAATGCTATTAGATATTGAGTTTAAATTTGGATTCAAACTTGTTTAAATTAATGGATCATATACGAGGAGATAATTAGATATTGTTGTTGATTAATATAATTATGTTGTTTAAATAATAACATAGTTAATTTAAATATACAATGTTGGTGTTATTAATTTGGCCAAATAAACACCGTTGAGTAATAAGTGGTAGATTTTTATGTCGAATGACTTTTCTTAGCAGAATCAATCCATGTTCTCCTATTAGATTAATTTGGACTTTATTTAAAGTGGCAATTGATTATACTGGATAATTGATTGTCAATTGTGGATTGATTTACATATATGCCTATTATGTAAATGCATGTAATTTAACATGTAAAGTTAAATTGAAATTAAATGGTAGCTTGTTAAGTACCATTGTGATCGTTAAGCCTCTTTATGAATTTGGAAAGTTACGAATGTTGTTTAACTTCAAATTTTATAATTTGAAGTAAAAGTTTCTATTTAATTATTATTCGTACAAATTGTTTTGCTTAATTATTATTTTACAAATGTTTTATAGAATTATTTATTTAGTAAAGTTAATTATGTTTTAAAAATAAATTATTTAATTGATTTTGTTTAAAGATATTAAATTATTTTATTATTAGTTATTTAAAACTATATAATTATTTCATTAGTAATACTATTTAAAAGTTAATTAATTTTATTTAAAAGTTGATTTAATTTATTTTGTTATATTAGACTTTTAAAATGTTAAAAGTTAAATTATATATTATTAATAAATGTTTTAAAAGTAATTTTATATTATTAAAAATGGTTATGATATTTCCATGATGTTTACTGTCTTAGTTATTATAAATATATAATAAATTGTTTATAAAAGAAATCCTTTTGTAAAAGAATGTGTAAAAGGAGTTCATAAATTTGAAAGTGGTTTGAAATTTGGAAAAAAAGAAGTTTTATAAATGGTTTGAGATTTATAAAAGAATATTTCGCTAAATTAAACTTTGAAATATATAAAGAAGTTTTATAAATAGATTTCGAGGTATTTATAAAATAAAGAGATTTTGGAAAGAAATGGATAAATTTCATAACATAATTCAAGGGGCAGAGATTGCCTACCGTTTGTTACAGATTTGCTAGGATAACGACGTAACCATTGTACAAACTACGGTCTACGAAATTTCATGGCGTAATTCGAGAGGCAAAGATTACCTGCAGTTAAGTTTGGATTTCTTTGGGACAGATACATAGCCTCATCAGTGGAAACGACTAAAACAAGAGATAGGAGACATGGCCAGTAGGGTTGGCAAACCCATAGGGTGTAGTCGGCTCCTTTTTCTAGCAATATATCTATCGTTTTGGCATGCTGGGAGCGATGCATTCGATCTTAGCAAGACCAGTTATGTTTTTCCTATAGTCCCCCGGCTATCGGTACGATGCTTCAGAAGGATATCTCTGATCCTTGTGCAAGAGGACGGTTCTTGAGGTACCAAGGACACCTCCATGGAAATCCTACAAATTAGTGATCAACCCTTCTCGAGTTTGATTTTATACATAGTATTGTTGTGATGTACACTGCACAAGCATCACAGCTGCTTGATTATTATAATTTTCACCTTAGACATTATTATAATATCATTAGATTTTCTGATATAAATTTTTTGGTTATCGTAAAGTAAAAACTCGTCCGTGTTTATGTGCGGCATGGTCTTACGATGTACCTTTATTTTGAAAGATTTTGGTAGCTTTAAAAATCAAATTGGGTGTGTTTTCTCACGCTAGTTTACCAGACTGATCCATGTGTTATTGTTTTATAATAATGCTCGGGTCAGACCAAGCATATTTACAAATTTAGATTTTGTTGCTTTGGAGCTCCGAAGACGAGTTGGAGCCCAAGATGTACTCTCGTACTTTCTTATTCCGCTGCATTTGGTTGTTTAAAATTATTAGCAATTGTGAGGACAAGTTGTTATAACTGTCCAGGCTGATGATTAGTGATTGTGTACTTTGATTGGAGATATGTATATAACAGTTTTCCTTTGTGAAAAAATCTGTGGTTATATTATATATTATTCATTCCACTGTGAGATTCCATGTTGTTTAGTTCTTTTTATCTTCTACCTTCTTTCTTTCATCTAACAATCCGCCTTTCTTTGCAATTTGAGTTGGACATGGGTGATTTATTATCAGCTTAAACTGTATGGAAAAGTGGGTCGTTACAGTTTCTTATGAGGATTTAAATCTCGGTGCTTTTAAAAAATAAGCGATTTTGAAAATTATTGGATAGAAATAATGATTGTTCACTCTAGTTGTTGTATATGGAGGAACCAGAATACCACTGAATGGTCGATGTTGTTTTGATTCTAGAGTTTTACATGTTTTTCTAGGAGGATCCCCTCCTAATCATTTTTGTTTGTTTTAATACATTTGTTTTCGAAAGAAATTTGAAAATAAATTTTTGAATATAAGAGGCAGGGCATTTAGTTCTAAATTTACCTTTTGATATGATTGGATGCGCAGTATTTTATTTTACGTATTCTCTGAATTTGGATGCATATAGATTTATATCATACTAGTCTTTGTTGGATAAGTTACATCCGATTAATGTGTTAGATTTTTTTAGAATAGTTTGTTTTCTGGGATATGATTGTGGTAAATTTCATGGATAAAATTCTTGTAAGAGGGGAAGAGTGTAACGATTCAGAATTTCACCACACTAATTTTCAAATATTTAATTAATTTTAAATATTCAAATAATAGGTTTTATAATTAAAATAAAACTATTTTAAATAACAAATATTGGATATAAAATAGTTTTCAAAATTAGTTTACAAAAGTATTTGGTTCGAAGAAAAATCGAAAATATGACCGGAATTCATTTTCCGAATTTCCAACCTTTCGTCCGCTAAAAGTTATCGGAATGTTATAAGCTCTAGTGCATAAATATACACATACAAACGTAAATAAGTTAGCATATGTTAGTATGTATGTATATAAATACACTTAAGTATAAATAAGTTCAAAAAAATTAAAAACAAAATAAAATAGAAACTGTCACATCATAAGCAAACATTTTGGCGACTCAAGTACAGTTAGTGTTTTATGGATGTTGAAGAAAGATACATTGAGGGGGAACATGATATTTTCGAAATTTAAGGTGAGGGAGAGATGGGAATGAGGTGGCATTCGATTTGTGGAGGGTAGGAGACAAGGGTATTTTGGTAATTCACATTTTCACTTGCTTATAAATAGCCTTTCATCTCTCTAAATTTTCCTCTTCTTCCACCGACCAGAGATCATTCATATCTTGTCTAAATGAAGTTATTATTTTTTCCAAACCATGTCAATTTTTCAGTGGCTACAACTTTTATGTAATTACTTCTTCAAATTTCAAGCATAGTTATGTCGAAATATCAATTGTTTACCGATGTTTTTGGACCCAGAATTTCAAGTCCGAAAATGGTCCATCTTCTTTTGACCGTATCATTTTCAAAACTAATTGAAATTGAGTGATTCCTTTTTTAAGGTTGTATAGAAAATAATTTTATAAAACTTTACTTTTTATCACCTTTTCAAAATCTTAGAGTAAATAGTCCAAAAACCAGTTGGAAAATGACATTTTTTCGGGTTCATTTTTGAGAATTCAATGATTATCTAAATTCACTCCACCTTACCAAAACAAGTTTCACTTCCTTATCCTTTCAAGGTCGAGTCTACCTAGTTTATTAAGGATCCAAGACTCCATCTTTTGTTTAGGAATGGAAGTGCTAGGTCATACCCTAAGTTAGCAAGGGTTTGGAAAGCTTTCGGTGAGTAAAATCTCATCTTTCAAACAAAAGATTTTAACTTCAATATATAACTCAAATTATTAGTTGCTATTTACAACTATTTATGTACAATATTGTGTTTGGTTATTGGTTTGGGTTATGGTTTAAAAATATGGCATCTTGATAGTTGGTTAGTGTGGTGACCCTCACTCTATAACACATAGATTTTTTTAAACTTTCAAGAGGAATTCACCACTAAACCCCAATTCTTTTTATATTTGAATATTTATATAATTTCCAAATATTTTTCCCAAGACCCTGGTTTTACCAATATAATCATATCAGTGTACAAACGAATTAAGTCAATTGTATATTTGATGATATACAATTGTTTCTTTATTTTTATTTTTTTTTATCAAAGGGAATTTAAATCAAATAGAAATCAAAATACCATACAAGCTATTGACATAGTCACTTGTCTCTTTTCTAAGTCTTGTTCTACTACCAGAGGTATACTTTGGCAAATTATAACACTTATATATATTTATCTGCCTAGATAATTCTATTATCAATAAAATAGCATTTACTTAATCTCATGATAGTTATCAAAGTCAATAATAATTAATAACAATAAGTCGGATCGACAAAAATCGATAAATCTTGGAAATTTACTCGAAAATAGGCAAACTAGGCAAAATCAGCAGTTCAGACGTCTAAGTTTTTATGACAGACGTCTAAATTTGATCTCAGACGTCTAAATTTTTATGACAGACGTCTCAGAGGTTTAAAATTGAAACAGAGAGTAAAAAACATTTTGAACTAAATTCAGACATCTCAATTTTTTGTAACAGACGTCTAAATTCGATCTCAGACGTCTAAATTTTTATGACAGACGTCTAAATTTGATCTCAGACGTCTAAATTTTTATGACAGACGGCTCAGAGATCTAAAATTGAAACAGAGAGTAAAAAACATTTTAAACTAAATTCAGACATCTCAAATTTTTGTAACAGACGTCTAAATTCGATCTCAGACGTCTAAATTTTTATGACAGACGTCTCAAAGGTTTAAAAATTGAAATTTAAATACACAATTACATACAAACTTCCAGAATTCATGCACATGCCAGTATCATCTACCTGCCATGCACAAATTCATTTCACTTGAATATTCTACTAAAATCTTAAGAGTTTATTTCAAAAAAAAAATCAATCCCCTTAGCTGTTTAATTTCCATAAGGCAAAATATAGGCAATAAAAATCAGTGATCAAATATATATATGCACATATAATATGTATATGATATGTCTATCTCCTTATTTTCTCCAAACCAGACATTCATAAAATAAATTAGTAGTTAACCAAACATCATCAATGATCACTCACAACAGGTTTTGCTTAAGTACATATTTTCAACCCCAAATACTTAGAAAGTTTCCTACAAGTAACTTCAATTACAGAAAATAGAATTTGTCTAGTAATTTCATTACAATGCAACTGCAAATTTTAAAACAAGTCTCTCTTATTTATACTAGCAGCCAATGCCTTCTTTACTCATCAAGCCAACTTCAATTTCCTGCAAGCAAATCATTTAGTTGCCCCAAAGAATTTTTGAGACACCCAGATGATTGCAAGGGCAACCAAAAGGGTCAGTTTACACTGGTATGAGCATTTATCAATTTTGTATACATATTCATAATTTTAGTAATCTTGCAATGCCTTCTTAGTTTAACAGGTTTTATACTTAGCATGTTTTGGTTCATACAAAGAGATACAAAATCACTTTCAACAAATTAAACAATACACAGCAAACAGTTAAAATAATCATGTGTACAATTCTTAAATCATCCTCACCAAATCTTAGATAAGTAAATTCAAGTTTTATACTCCAGTTTTCACCCAGCAATTAATCAATGAACAATGTTTATCTTGATTAAATCTAACACCATATCTGAATATTTATAACCCAGATTTTTAAACCCCTGTCCCCATTTATTTTATGGTCTTTAACTCCTTGTCAAATGAACACTATGTATGCATTGTGAAGGAAACTCCCATGTTACTTAATTTATTCCAACACACAAAGGCCTCAGGGTGCAGTTGCACCATGCATATACTTGCTCCCACCTGAAGTAAGCAGATCATTGACTAACTCCCAAGTGACCAATTTAGTTTTTCTTTCATTCATATTTCAGAAAGATATAACTACTTGTATATTTTCTGGTTCAACCCCATGTTCCCCTATTTAATCTATATCCATGTTTAATGATGATAAGATAGAACAAGAATGCTCAAAACATGTTAACTTTAAAAGCCCACTTACAAATTAATGCTCCAATCAAAAATGCACAAACAAACATCCATATCACCCATAACAAATCATTTCAGAGATTTAAATGACTCATAATATTTTAGGCTGCCTACAATAGGACTTAATGCCATTGCATACAAAGGATAAATACTCACATTATGTTTTTCCTTTCACTGCCTTAATTTCATAGAACAGTAAATCCCCCAAAGCCTCAAGCTAGTGTTTCTCCTTGCTTATTTTATTTTTGTTTTGATCTCGAGAGAGTGATGGTTTTGGCTATGTGCAGTTATTTATAATTCCATTCTAGGGTTTAAGAAAATGGGTAATTCCCCTGATACCCTTAGATGTTTATTTACACATCACATTCCTGTGTGGTCCTAAGTTGGAAATGCACACATTAGGTTGCTTTAATTAGTTATTTCAGGGATCATGCATTTTTAACACTGCATGCTATTTTCATGTCTCCATTTTATTCATGCCATATGCATGTGATCCTTTATTCATTTCTTTTTATAAGTTTAAGGAATCTGAAAATCTCCTTTGTATTTTCTACCTATCTATTATCTCCATTCAATCATGCATACTATCATACTTTATTATGTAATGTAAAAAATCATTCACCCATATTATTTTCTTGAAATAAATATAAGATAATCAAATTTTTATTTGATTCTGTATGTATATATATATTTCTGCCTCTTTGTAAAAATCAGTAACTCCTTCTATTTTTAAATAAAAATCACACATATTATATTAATTATTCCAGCATAATTATAAGACATTTACCACAATTTTTTATTAAACTTCATTTTATTCTATCTTTATATAAAACAGCAAATACCCCATATATATTAAATGTATATATATTTACATAATTCTTTGAACATAAAGCTATATTTATTTTGAGTTCCAATTTTTCTTCTAATCACCTTAATTCCTTGCATTTTATCAAACAGAAGCTCCCATGCAAATTTTATTTATTGCCAAATTCTTTTCTATTTAATGCAATATATATTTATATATCTCAGAATTTCCTAATATAAATATATATTATTTTATTTTATTTTATTTTAGGGTCATTACAGTTAGTAGCTTAAAAGTGGAAACTTTGTTTGTAAGTTAGTAATATGAAAAGTTAGTGGTGATGGTTAATTATATTCTAAGTAATGTTTTCTACTTATTTTATAATAGTTAAGTACGTTGTGTTATGTTTTGCTTATGACTGTGTGATGTGTAGATGTAAATAAAGTGACATAAAAATAGCCGTTGAAGTGTCTGTATAGGGATTATCCCTATATCGGCACTTTCAACAAACATATCCTTATCGAAAATTTTCGATTTATTTCTCAAGCTTGGCTTTTGTTTTACAAGTTAATAAAGTTTTTAAATAAGGATGATTTCAAATTTAATTAATTATCTTAATAAATATTTCTAAATATAATTAACTAATTGATTAATAAGGACTAAGGTTAATTAATTAACTTATTAGTGGTGAGCTTAAATTTGATTTATTAACTTATTAATGATATGTTTAAATTTAATTACCTTATTGATGTTACTTAAAATTAATTAATTATTTTGTCTAAAGATGATTAAGGTTAATTAATTTTTATTAATGATGGATTAAAATTAATTAATCATTTTTAACTGATGATGATTAAAATTAATTAACCCCTTTCAATTAATGAATTAGATTTCATTAATTAATTAATCTTTTCTTAATTATGTTTTAAATTAATTAATTTAATTAATGATGTCTAAAATTAATTAATTAATGTAAATAATGAGATTAAATTTAGTGAATTAATTAAATTAATTATGTTTAATTTAAATGTGATGAAACCTTTTTAATTAAAGGGTATTTTGAAGTTAATTAACCAAATTGATTAATGAAGTTTAAAGATAACTAATTATTCTCATTTATGATAGTTAAAGCTAAGTATCCAATTAAATAAGGATGTTGAATGTTATTAAATCCTTTTATAATGATGTTTTAAAGCTAGTAAACTCTTTTAACAAAGTGGTTTGAAGCTAATACTTGTAATGTGAAGCCCAAGCATGAATTTAAGTTTTTACAAGAAAAGTTTGAATTGTTTATGGAACTGAATTAATTTCCCTAAAGCGATTTACTTGTACGGAAATGATTTATTTCTATAATAACACTAAATATCAAAGAGGTAGACTTTTTTCTATTTTGAAAGTTAAGAATAATCATGAGACATAACTTCGAGGTAACACTACCTTAACTTGTCTGGTATTATTGTTAACCAAGAAATAGTATAAGTTTGAATTCGATGAGTGGTTATAAGTATACAAGACTTAATAACCATATACGATTGTATTACATCCTCGATAGTTGGTTTCTCAGATATCGGTTACTTCAACCTCTTTATTTTCATCATTCTAAGATGATATGTTGCTCCATCGAGCATTGTATCCTTTATCAGAAATGACTAAATCCAAAGCGCGAGAGGAAGCCAAGCTATGTAGGGTTCCTTTCATTAGGGTATTTTCACATCTCATCTAGATTTTTGTGTACCGTCATGTGAGAAACAGTTAAGATTTAGATATGAAATATTCGGATATTCGGTAAGGTTTGGCGGGGTCCGGCTTGGTATTGTCCAAGAAGTGTCACGGAGTATTTAAGCTTCTCAGAAGTATATTACTAGAGGTATACTTCGAGGGGGGTTCACCTTCCTAGTCATTACCTTTCATTATTTGATTCGAATCCTTGAATATGTTTATCTTTCAGTTGCCAAGGAAATGTTAACCACTCATCATGCACTTAAGTATTTATTTAGTCCATTCTATCAAATTTGGACGGTTACCTTATTTCATCCATTTTATCAAGTTTGGACCGTTATCTTGATTTATCCATTCTTTCCGGTTTGGATTTTTGTTCAAACTATTTCCATTCTTTCAAGTCTAAATGTTATACTAATTATGCCCATTATCTATGTTTAGATTTATTCCCTATTGTACATTTCCATTTATGTTATGTTTGGTTGTTGTTTATGTGGGAGAAAACCCATTTCGCATTAGCATCATGTCCCATATGTTATTGTTTAACTACACCCCATTTGTTTCATAGTTTTACTCATACTGCACATTTTGTCTTACCCAAGTTGTTTATTTTCCCTAAACTCTCGGGTATTCAATTATATTTGAGTAGTACGAGAATAGCAGGTTTTTCTTAGGAGCACGAGGCTCCTTAGTTATTTAGTTATTTATTTCCACTGTATGATTATGTAGGTGTATTTTGTATCTTAAAAGTGAAAAGTCAGAATGAATAGCTATCAATCTGTTAGATATAGTATTTTTTTTGTAACTCTGATAACTCCTTATAAGGAGTAATCTTTTATACTATATCATTTTATATTATATGTAACCATTCCAATGTAAGGTTTATTTATTCTATCTTTTTCTGTTCTTTATTTACCCTAAGCCAATTTATCCTTTGGATGCTTGGGCAACAACACATGAATATCATGGTGGTATTAGGCACTGTTCCTAGGGGTCAGAAAGGTAGATCGTCACATCACTCAATGCAAAATGAACTGATTTCTAATAGATGAAACATTAGTTTTATAAGATAAAAAATTAATAAACAAAAAGATGCAATATGATAATATTTTTGAGCAGGCTCCCAATTATTTTTTAGGCCGCCTTTCTCTCATTTTTCCCTTATGAAACCCTCTTTTAGCTATCATATTTCTTCTATAGTGAATCCCTATTCGAATTCCCTTCTTACTATTGCAAATCCCTCTTTCATTTCATTGTATATTGCTCATTGAATTTTATAAGACAAAAAATTAATAAACAAAAAGCTGCAAAATGATAATATTTTAGAGCATACTCCCAATTATTTTTTAGGTCTCCGTTCTCTCATTTTCCTCTATGAAACCCTCTTTTAGCTTTCATATTTCTTATATAGTGAATCCCTATTCGAATTCCCTTCTTACTATTGCGAATCCCTCTTTCATTTCATTGTATATTTCTCGTTGATTGTCTCGCTACCGCGGTCTACTCTCATCAACTTTTCGCTGGTGCATTCTGCTCTCACCACTGTCTCGCATTAAGGATCCATGTCACCTCGTTGTTGTCCATTAATGTCATCATCGCTTTTGTTGTCTTGTTAAGGTAAATCTAAACTATAATTTCAATTCACTATTGTCTGTATGTTATTCATGTTAAAATATTTCCATTGAATTTGCAAAGGGTTTTAAGTATTTTTCATAATGAGTACTAAAATTGTTTCCTTGCATGCATTATTTGGTATTGATATAGGAATTGTTAAGTTTAGATGCTTTGAAATTTATGTAATTCTTTTCACATAGATGTTTCCAATATCATAATACTTTGATTGCGGCTATTGTGAGGTACTAAATGGAACATTTAGTTTGAGTTTCATTGTTGTGTTAGGGTCTTTCCTAGGATCCTTACACAATTAGATTTTAGAAGAGATATGTAACGACCTGCAAATACATCACTTTAATAAATGTATTAATTTGAGAATAAATGATTTAATAATTATTATACTGACTGTGATAACTCATTTTAAATAGTTATAGAGTAACAATTTATCGTTAATTTTATAAAGATATATACTTGATTGGAAATCATAAGAAAAATTCATTTCGCTTTATCAATATAATAACATTTTTTGTAAATAATTATTAATATTAATTTATATGGTTTTATAAATGAAATATGATCATTTCAATTAGTTAAAAACAATAGGGAATTTATTTCCAATTTTTTTTTACAAATATATGCATATTAATTAAAAAGTTAAAATATGACCGGAAATCGAAATCAGAATTTGTAACTATACAACGTATAGATGTTATGCAACATTGTGGAGATATGTAACATACATATACACATGTACATGTGCATACATGAAAACATATCCACATGTAGATAAACATACATATACACATAGATTTAAGTATATAAATATTATGTAAAACATATAAGATATTTTTAGTTTTCTTACTTCTTAAGTATACAAAAGTCAACATTGCATGCCTTAAAGTGATGAAAGTGATGGGCACATGGGTGATGGGATTCTAGTTGTTCTTAAAGGGGAGGAAGTGATGATGATGGTGCATGTGATGGTGATGAAAATGATGATGTATGCATAAATGTTTTTACTCTCTTTTTTGCCTATAAATACCCTACACTATCCTCTTCATTTTCATTCATCTTCTTCTTCATTTACTAAGCTCTCTATCCATATTTTCATAGCTTCCAAACTAGAGGAAATATGCTAAAATATTTCACAAAAAGAATTTAAATTTATAATATATACTTATATACACTTAAGCACCTCAAAACAATTCTAAAACTCCACTTTTCCTCTCTACATTCACGACCTCCACCTCCTCCATTGAAGGCCAGGATTCCTATTCCTCTACCCTAGGATGTGTGCTTTTCAAGCCATCCTAAGCTTAGGCCTAGTCACCTAGGAGCTTAAGTCCAAAGGATCATGAGCTTTGAAAACCAAATAGCGGAGCTATAGCTAATTTTTAGTTAACAGTTTAAACCCAAGGTGAGAAACTCCTAAACTATAGTATTATATGCTATTGGATGTTATATATGTTTGATTTTGATTGCTACTGATGGTTGTTTAATATGAGTGTTGAATATATATATATATATATATATATATA
The DNA here is from genome assembly GCA_030737815.1 of Allium fistulosum. NCBI lineage: Eukaryota > Viridiplantae > Streptophyta > Magnoliopsida > Asparagales > Amaryllidaceae > Allium > Allium fistulosum. Next base: position 521,935,069 of record CM060902.1, read on the forward strand.
TATATATATATATATATATGCAAGTCACAGAAATACACGTCGATAAGCATAAAGGAAATCACTTTCCTCTAATAATGAATTGGTGTATATGGAATGTTAAACCTCTTTAAAAAGGTTTAAAAATGAGGTTGAAATGCTTTGTAAACATATGGAAGTGTTTTGTGAAGTTTGAAAGGTGTTTGAAAATTTAGTCAAAAATAAGCGCGTTGCTTAACGGTAGTTTGCGATTTCGCGCAATAAGAGTCAAACGAGTATATGGAATGGAATATAGCTCAGAGAGATAAGAATTTCTGAACTATTATATCCATAGTTTCCAAATAAAGAAAGAAAATTAAGATTTCGATAAGTAGATTTGGAATATGAGTAAAACAAGTTTTTAGAAAAATCGCGGGTTTGCAGTTCGGAATCCATACCATGATTTCTTTGAAATTTATATTTTAAAATTGTTCAAAAGTATGAAATAAATTATAAAATCTTTTAAAATGTTTTAAAAGTGATTTGAGTTATAAAAATGAATTTTCAAATAATAAAAGTCGTTTTGATCAATATAGCTTAAAAAGCACTTTCCACAATACATTAACTTTTGTAATATAGTTTTATACGCAACTGTTCCTTTTCAAATCTTTTGTAAATGTTTTTAATGATAGATAAAGTATTTGAAAGATGATTTTGAAGGATTTATGGAATGTTTAAATGTTAAATGACTTAGAGTCGATCAAATAACTAGATCGCCTTATCTGTGCCAAAGAGATAGTGTCTAGGCTTGAGTTTGACAAACAAGTTTCCTGCTCTCCCTGGCTATCCGGACTGGCCTGAAGGAGGAGATAGTGAATTTGGTTTACTTGGATCAATATTTTCCTAAGTGAAAAATGAAATGATTTCAAATTTATTCCCAGTTCAAAAAGGTTTAAAGTTATCAAAGGATTTGATATCAGAGGTTTGATGATTCTGTATGTACCGGAAAGAAATGTTTTAAAGTTACATATCTCTAAAAGATATTTTTGATAAAAAGAATGAATAAATCAAATATTATTCACCTATCTACTTGACCTATTTTATCGATGATTGGTTCGAAGGAACCGGGGTCGGATTTGGGTAAGTCCTATCCGAAGACCACTTCGAATCAATTTACGTATTCGAATTGAAGACATGGATATAAATATGGAAGATGGAATGTAGGGCTGCTTGTCACTAACCCTCGGAGGAAATTTCCCATATCATATTTTGTGGGAGTATTTCTTTATTTAAAATCTTCGATGCAAGGACTTCTCGGTGCTAATCCTAGGGTAGCTCCCGATAGGATGTGGTAGGAGATTGCCTTCGGTTTGTCCTGTTCCTGGACAACTTGTATGGACGAATGTCTGACGTTGGATTTCTAGTTACATAAATGATCTATATGAACATATCATCTGTTTGGTGGCAGAGAAGGCAACTTCTCTTAGCTTAACAGCCTTTCCTGAGACGTACGAGCTCAGGAGTTTTACATTTGTAGAAATCAGTTATGTGACCATGGAATGGCAGTGTGGTATTCAAAGTGAAATGTGCAATGTGAAAGGTAATCGTTACCTCAAGCCTCACATCCGAAAATGGTCGAAACAGGGTAGATGCAGCAAGGCCATGCGGTTCACAACCATTAGGGTATGATCATCTCCTTCGAGATATATTTCTACTTGCTATAACGTTCGAATTTAAATTATTATGGTGAAAGCTAAGAGACGTCTCGGATAGGTCTGTAACGACTGGGATGATGTCATATTTGCTACTATCTAGGAAGAGGTATGCCGGTCTTGTGTTAATAGAGGACCATCGGTTGGGCCTCATTAAATTCCTTTAGAGATGTACTGTCGGAAGGTATTCCCTTCACCTGGTCATTTGTATGGAAATCCATTCTCCAATAAGTGTTTGCCATTTTGTTTGTAGAACTCACTTTGTAGCTAGTATGCTGAAATTTAATCAATGTAACAATTTCAGCTAAGATTAATAAGTTTACTTGCAAATGTTTTCAAGAAATGTCATTGAAAATAATATCCCTAATTTTTACGTAATAAAGATTGGTTGTCATAAGGTAAAAACCCATTCCATGTTTATGTGCAGCGTGGTCTTATGAGATACCCTTTTGTTTTCAAAATATCATATTTTGAGTCCTCACAACAGTCCTATGACTGACCCGGAGTTTATTTTGTTTTCCTTTAAACTCTAGGTAGCCTATCTTTCTGGGCAGCCAAGTAGTTAGGATTATGTTAGGAGCATTTTGGTGAAGCATTCTAGGGGAGGTTTTGGAGCATGGAGCTAGAGCATCTGATGTGGATACATATCTGTCTTTTATTTTCCGCTGTCTAAGTTTTATCAGTACCAGCAGGTGTGGGAGCAGGCAGTTATAGCTATTCCTAGCTGGGATAGTTCATACCATAACTCTGATGTACCCTAGTGAGAGTGGTTGTATGTACTACCTATCTATATAATTAAAAGAAATGTGAGAATTTGTGTTTCTATCTTTTACCTTTACTTTACTTTAACCCTGATAATCTGCATCCCTCGCACTTGAACTTATGGCATGCGAATACCGTGGATGTATTAGTGTTGATTTTTGAGGGTCGAGGAGACGGGTCATCACAAGGTAAGAAGTGATGAAAAAAATCCTCCAAACAAAATCTTTATTAACTCACCAAATTATTACAAAAGAAATCCAAAAATTGAGAAGATATGTCAATCCCAAAACCCTAGAAAGTAATTTTCCCCACATACATCTAATGAACTCTCTACATGCCTATCTATAATAGTCCTGACAAAATAGCTTTTTAAGATGCTATTGCATACTTCCATGGATCTTTTGCATGTAGATAATTCATTGCCTTCTTTAAAGCAATAAAAGAGGCAATAAATCACTCCCTAAAATCTCCAAAGTCTACAAAATAGACAATGAATTTGAGTCACAATTCCACATAAACTCAAATATCTCCAAAATCTACTTAAATATGGGATAATGTATCACTGACATTTAACAATCTTTACCTTGATACGATATTACATAAATGTCATCCAAGCTCCACCTTAAAACTCAAACTCCAAACAATCTCCAATATTACCATGGGAACAAATATATATCCTCATTCCAAAAACCGACTAACCTCCAAACCACCTATATATGCACGCTCTCTAATTGAACCTACATATTATTGCTAAATTAGAATTGCATGTAATACCACAAAGGTCTCAAAGCAGACTTTGTGGTTTTCTGTTGCATGCTCCACCTTAATTCCGACAATTTTTTCTCCCCAACACCAAATTAGGAACTTTCTTCATTCTCCGCCGTCTTTCCAATCAGTTTGTAAACATTATTGCCTTTTCTTTTTTGCACGCACACCTCCCCATTACACTTTCAAACCCTTGTGACTTCGTATTAAGTTGAAAAGCTCCAGCATTTTACCTTCAATTGTCCTACAAAAAAAAGATTCTTAGTAATTTCTGGAACATGCCTGACTTCTGTAAGCTTCACCACCCATCCATCATACACCTTCAATCTAATGGAACCAATGACCTTAACATCTGAATCATAACCATCAGCGGATAGCAACTTGCTCTTCATAATCAATAAATGATTCCCTTTTATTGCATATATAGAAACATGCACCTGAATCAAGCATCCAATCTTTGCTTTTGCCTTTATTTACACATAGGACATTGTCATTAAATTCCTCACCAAAATTCACCTCATCATAGCTACTATATTTTTGTTCATTTTGGTCTTCTTTCAATGCCTTAATCCTCTCCTTGTCCTTTTTAAGCTTATTGCAAAATCTGAGTTGATGACCAGGTTTTCACAGTAATAGCCGGTGAAATCCCTTTCCATGTTTGATCTATTTGACCGTCTTTTCATGTTTGGACGATTAACTCTCCTTGCAAGTTGGAATTCTTTAATTGGATTTCTACTTTCCTTTTCCTCCTCATCCTTTCCTTCCATAAGGTTCATCCTCAGCATCCCCTCATTAAGTAGGCTACTAACCACCGAACCTATTGAAACAACTCAATCCAAATTTGAATTGTTCAATGCAACCACAAACGTTTCCCAACTTTCTAATAAAGAACTCATCAATATCAAAGCTTGTGTCTCATCATCCACCTTGTACTACACAACCGCCAAGTGATTTACAATTGGTTGAAAATTGTTGAAATGCTCTCTAATTGACCCACCTTCCTTAAGCTTCAAATCTACCAATCTTATCATTAGAAGTGCTTTATTTGTTGTGGAGTTTTTTTTGCATAAATCCCTTCCAATTTCTTCTAAATTCCAAAAGAAAATGTTTCATTATAAACAGCATGAAACACTGTATTCTCTATAAAAAAACCAAATTGCCGCCCCAGCCTTCCTATACAAAGTCTCCCATTTTGCTTCAAATACATTGCTAGGTTTCTCCCCTTTGTTCTCTAATGGTTGATGAAGATCATTAAGATATAGAAAATCCTCCACCTTGGCCTTCCATAACCCCTAATTTCTCCAGTTAAGTATTTCAACACTTATCTTCTCCATAAGCAAAACTCTCTTCAAAAAATAATTGTGTAGTAAGCTTTGGTACCAACTGTTATGGTTTTCCCTTGGATCCCACACAATTAGATTTTAGAAGAGATAAGAGGTGAAGAAAAAAATAATGACAAACAAATTCCTCCAACTAAAAAATTTATTAATTCACCAAATTATTATAAAAGAAAGCCAAAAACTGAGAAGATATCGCAATCCCAAAAACATAGAAAAAATAACTTTTTTTCACACACATCTAATGAATCATATACATGCCTATTTATAATAGTCTTGACAAAAAATCATCTTTAAGAAGCTATTAAATACTTCCATAGATCTTTCCGATGTAGATAATTTATTGCCTTCTTTAAAGCAATAAAAGAGGCAATTAATCACTCTTCGAGATCTCCAAAATCTAAAATAAGCAATGAATTTGAGTCACAATTCCACATAGACTCAAATTTCTCTGAAATGTACTTAAGTATATAATATTGTATCACCAAAATCTAACATGATGTACATTTTCTGAATCTTGAAGGCAGATTATGGAGAAATCCGACTACTCCAATCCATTCAACTAAATATTCTACTAGTGAATCATCATGGACACAAGACCATCATGTAAGCTATTTAATAAAGATTATGTGGCAAGTTTTCTATGACTGGTTAGATGTTCATTATAGCAAGATGTTTTAATATATTTCATGTTACTTCTCTCCTCAAACCATGAAAAATAATCTGTATTCCCAAATAAATTTGCATCCATAAAATTTTAATGCTAAAGAAAAAGGATATATTTTCCAATTAGACTATAAAAACTCTTCTACATATTTGTTAATACCAATATAGCTATTTATTCATATAATGCTAGCATATATTTCTAATATGGTTATTGGTCAACGCCATGTTATATGCAAAGGTTGTATGAATCTGTGGTGTGCCACTTCCTTGCTTGCGTTTTGTAGCCAATTATAGAGGTAGAAATGATAGTTGATATTGATATTGCTGGTGAACAAGTTTCTGCTTCTGGATATGAAATATTAGCTTTATGCGCCTTTTAAAATTTCTACAACTATTACTGTTAGTTTATCATGTGTTGTTACATGAGTTAATGTGGAGAAATACGAAGCTGATTTTAGTCTAAGAATATAAATATCCAAAAGTGTACACTAAATTTTACTTGGGGCATAAACGCTCGAACCTTAATGATAATTCAAATTCTTATGAATTAGTGTGAGCCTGTTCTACACATATTACATGGAAAATTATGGAAAATAGTAATTTAGATATCCTTATTACAGTTTCTATTGGAATTCTAACAAAAACTCTGGAAATTTTAAACCTCGCAGTGTATATTATTTCGTAACAATGAGATGAACACTTAATATTAATACTTTGTGATTTATAATATGACATATATTTCTTTATATTCTAATGTCATAAAGACAAATCCCTTGTTGTATTACTAAGTCGAGAAAAGTGATATAAACTTTATAGGTTTACATATGTATTATAGGGCATTGCATCATAGAATTTATTGAAAATTCACTAAACAATAATACCTTAATTACACCAAGCATTTTCAATAATGTTTGTAAACTATATTTATTTGTTCCTAGTTATTGCCCTTCAGTTATGAACTTTAATAGCTACAATAATTTTTAGCATTTGAATCTTCTATGCATTCACCATAAAAGAAGTAATGACTTTGATAAAATTGTTGATGCGTATATGTACCTTCAACAATATTTTATCCTTATTACTCTTGATTTGTAATTGACAATAATGAAACAAATGTTGTAGAAGTTATCCCATTTACGTTATTATTTAATAGCTTATATACAAATGCCTTTAAGATTTTCTACAAATAGATTAAATTGTTGGATACATATGGAATTATGAGAGCAGGGATCTACTTAAAAAATTTCTGAAAGAAACAAATAGTTTAAACGTGGATTGAAAGCGAGATTCACACATATATATAAAATAATATAATATAATTTTTTTTATAAAAAACAAATGAATATAGTCGGGGTCTAATTACTCAAGCGGCAAGTGGTAAGATGCTCTAGCTTGAAGTTCTAGAGGTCTTGGGTTCCAAACCCTAAGACATCAAAATAAGAGCTTTACTTAAAAAGCCCAATAAATATGTATAATGGATAGTTTGTTGGTAACGTTCATTTCGGTATTTAAATTAATTTCTAATTTGATATGAAAAACTTGATTTTAATTCATGTTAAAAGACAATTAAAAGACTCGTAAAACATGTTTAATTATAACAACCGATAAAACTTTACCAAACCTATGTTAATTACACCATGGAGCACATATCCATCTGTTTCAACTTGAAACAATAAATAAATGTACAGTAATCGTTAAAACTCCTCATAAAATTTCACATTTGCCGATATATTTGTTAGAACCATAGGTATTGGTTTTGATGGTAACAACTTGAAAAATATTGGTATTGATGATTTCCCAAGTTTGTGTATGATATAGTATAGAAAATACAAGAATTCTTTTACGATATTCTGTGGGATAATCTGGTAGATATGCAATATACTAATTAAGGAACATTAATATAAGAACTCTGATACAAGGTTGAGTAGATCAAGAGGAATTAAGAAGATCAAGGAGATTAAGAGGAATCAAGAAATCAAGGAGATTCAAAGACTAGATTAGGAGAATATAGGAGACTTAGGGATCAAAGATGGGAAGTGTATAAGATAACGGTCGGTCAATTTTAAAGTAATATCGAGTCCTAGAATTATTTGTTAAAGATCCTATAACAATTTTTTGAATTCTCACTTTTAAATCTCTTTATTTTATTCCTTTAAGTTATTTTATAAAAGTTTTTTTTATTGAACTCTCAAGTACTCATTCGAATGGGTTGAGAAAGGCAGGTTATGTTTTTGACATTTTGGAGCCGATGGCGGAAAGCGGGATGCTTCCAAATATATCAACTATTTTGTTTTCCACTATACTGCTAGTATATATGTAAGGACACACTGTTATAACTATCTAGGCTGAAAGTTAGTACATGTTTGTAACTCCGATAAATCCTATATTTTGAGAGTGACCAAATGTACTACTTGTTATTTGTATTATATATGATCCTTTCATTACATGATAACATTGTACCGTTCTTTCTTCATGTTCCTTATTTTCTTGAACCCTAACGATATGTCTTTTGGATGCTTAAATAATCGAAACATGAATATCGTGGATGTGTTTAGTATTTGCTTTAGAAGCCAAAGTGACAGATCGTCATAATTGGATTAGAGCTTAGGTTGAGCGAATACCTTGCCTAGATTGGGTAAACTCATTAAAGATAAGGTAAGCGATGCCCTAGAATGAGTTATTAGAGAATGTAGTTGTAATTTTTATGAACATACATCATCTAAATAATCCATTTTTAAAATATTTCCCTTAAAGATAGTCTATTAAGTATTCTAAGGAGATCTTACTATATTCATGTATTAGATAATGAGTACTAGAGGAGGACGATGTAGGGGAAGATGATCTAGAACTCCAGGAAGTAAAACAATAAACGATAGTATAAGGAATTCCACCATGGTAGTCAGGGCTATTAGGGATGATGTTGAGGTGGAAATTATGTAGGTTTGACCACTAATGTACTTAGCTTCTTTGTGCCAATATTTCTACACTTGGCAAGGAAATCCTTCAATGGCACTGAATCTAACATTGGATTTCAAATATGGCTCCATACACGCGAATGAATCTTTGGGGATCTCCAGTTAAAAGATTATCAAACACTAGCCTTACAACAACTACAAAAAAATGCAATGAACTGGTGGGACTCGATTGCTGCTATTACTCCAGAGGAGGAGTTTTCATGTGTTGAATTCAAAGAAATGTTCGAGTAATAGTTTGTTCCAAAAGCTGGGAAGATTTGGCTATTCAGAGAATTCCTTGATCTTTAGTATGGGGATATGACGGTAGCTTAGTGTAACCATAAGTTTAATGCGATGTCATGTTTTGGACTTGGGCTTATCGGCACCTTGTTAAAGAAAAATGAAATGTTTATCAATAGGATGAGGCCGGAATTTCATAGAGAAATGACAAACCATATCTAAGGGACATTTACAAATATCATTAGTAAAAGTCTACGATTTGAAATCCTAGCAGCAAAGGAATAAGCAATTGCAGTAGTTAGAGGTAGAAAGCCAAAGATCAACAACAATAAGAAAAATTTTCATCCATAAGTAAAGAAGCCCTTGGAAGGAAAACCCAAAATTGGGAAACCAAAGAGGAAGGCCGATTTTAGCAACATAATTTGTCACAATTGCCAACAAAAGGACCGCTTTTCAAATAAATGTCCGAATGTTAGACAATCGACATATTACCACTACAATCACGTTGATCTCGTGTGTTATGGGCATAATTGACTTTATAGACAAGAACAGAATGCTGCTCTTCAAGTAGAAGTGGTATCGCAGTTCATTTATGCCGCTTCTGAACGAAGACGCACGATTGACGATACCACTTTTCTCTGAGGTCGAGTATCATACAAATTGCACCACCACGATGCCGCACGTCATCACTTATGGCTATTTATTGTCGATGCCGCCAACTATCTATGTCGACATCACCACACAAGTAGAGCCACATATCAGTGATGCTGCTAGAAGCCAATAATGACGTCACCAATGTCAGCTCTATTCCATACCACTAATCTTCTATATCCATTGATGTCGCACTTCATCAACTATTGAATTGAACCATAAGATGATGTCCTAAATCATGGTTGCTAAGGTTATACTAGATAAAGCCGCCTCGTATCGATGTCGCTCATTAGCAATGTCCCCAATAATCAAAGCCCTCACTTTGCAATGTTCATGATGAGTATCATCAATGTTTAGCTGAGACAACACATGCGATGTTGATAACTTTCGTTATCAATGTCCACTAATGTTTTCGATGCTGCTCTTAATCAATGATTACTTCATACCAATGTCAATTAAAGCTGATCGTCACTGATATCTCTAGTAGTCAGTATCATGCCGATAATACTCAAAGAAAATTTCATATCTATACATGCGATATTGGTGTCAAGGGTCATCGATATTCATAAAAGTCATTAAATTCGCTTCTTACAGATGCCGTCATTCATCAATGCTACATCATAATCATGATCTCCTTGAATTAATGCCGCTTCTTGACTATAGCAAGAGCCAATCAGCATAGGAGAAATCATCAACACCGAGTTTAATGATGTCAAATACCATCTCTATTGAAAAAACATCGAAGCTTAGTTATGCATCCAAGAATGCCAAGGCTAATATCATGCGGCACTGTTGATGCCAAGAATCAACGAGGCCGACTTTAAGCTGTCATGCCGCAAATCAACCTCTATAAATATAGACCCTGGGGCATCGTATGGGGGAGAATTCAATCTTTTTCCACTTCTTATATTTTCAACTTTGTAAACCCTAAATTGATTTGGGGATTTTGCCAATTGTAACACTCAAACATTGTGCACATAAGGAATTGAATATCAAACAGTTGCATAGCATATTTGACTACTTGACTCTTGAACTAAGACTGGCATATTACCTTGCATATTGACTTTGATTATACATACGTTCGATGTGACTATAATGATTGTGCAAAGCTTGTTACATACTTTGCACCATGCATGCGTCATCCTAATGACTTCGACTAGCTTTGACAATGCCTCTACTTGATTGACTCTATTTCCTACACACTTTTGAACTTAACAAATTTATTCGTTAACATTTTAATGCTAGAAAGAGGGCTTGAATCTTCGACTTTGTTAAAACCCTAAGAAGAACTACCATAGCCAACGTATTTAGGGCTTAAAGGATTTTCCCAACCAAGCATATCCCATTTAAAATTAACCTACCCTTAATCACATCAACTGAATTTTGTTTAGCCATGTTACTTAACCATGATAAGATGTCCTAACAAGGATCCTGTGAACCTCGAACAACTAGGCCCACTTACCTAGTCACTAATAATCCCTACCTTCACGAGGAACAAGTATTAAGAGTCAAAGCACTGCAAATCATGGAAAATAAGAGAAGGCAAGTAGCATTTTACAATCCATACAAATGGATCTTGAATCCGTTTCATCTAGATCCATTACCGATCTTTGCTCTAGGAAGACAGAACAAAAGGGATAACATGTTCTCGCGAACAAGAAGGAAGATTCAATAAGGGGACCATTTTTGAAGAGGAAATAGAGAGATGCTTCAATCGATTCACTAGAACGTGGGAAAATTTTCTTAACCATTCTCAAGAACTAGGTAAAATTCGAGATTCTTTAAAAAGAAAACCTATTACGGAGCCTATCATGCATAAGAGAGCCAAAAGGAATTCTAAAGGATCAACTTCTAAAAGATCACAACTTTCAAAGAACTACGCTCTTACTACTTCCTATGAGAACATCCATCTCTTGACTAAAGATAAACTCAATTATTGGCCTTCACAAAAGTGGAGACCCAAGTTCGCACAAGATCGTGGTAGATCATATTTTTATCATCATCTTGCAAATGACCATGACACTAACCAATTCAAGAGCTTGGAAGGATGATCATTAAATTTCTAGGGCAGGGAAAACTTAACGAATTTACAAAGAGATATTAAACAAGTTTACAATAATGGAAGGTTTTCCAAATAAGTGAATCTACATGGTCAAGGAGTAAGATTTTCCTAAGGCAAAGGCACCTGACCATCAAAGTCTCATGGTCATCCAAGACCTTATAAAAGCCTTTAGTGCCATCATCAAAGGCCTAACTAAAGCGCCTTATAGAGGGGGGATGGAGTAAGCCTTTAGTGTCGTCATCAAAATCCTCACTAAAGCACTGAACAAGCCTTTAGTGCCATCATAAAAGGCCCCATTGAACTGCCTCCTAGAAGGAGGACAGAGTAAGCTTTAGTGCCATCATCAAAGGCATTACTAAAGCACCGAACCAGCCATTAGTGCCGTCATCAAAGGCCTCACTTAAGCGCCTCCTAGAGGAAGGATGGGTAAGCCTTTAGCCTGTCCAAAGCATCGACCCGGCTTTTAGTGCTGTCATCAAAGGCCTTACTAAAGCGTCTTCTAGAGAGAGGTAGCATAAATCTTTGGTCATGTTCATGATGGCTAACCAAAAGCACTGGACATCAGACCTAAATCATCACCTAAGACGATGATAAGCGATCCGAGCAAAGTAGTGCTCCAAAATAGTCAATTTTCTAGAGTAAAATCTATCAAAGTACGAGCCAAGTAGTGCTGTAAATTAGTCAATCTTCTAGATGAAGATCTATCAAAATCCAAGCCAAGTAGCTCTTCAAATCAATCAAATCTTCTAGAGGAAGGACCATCAAATGTGAGAGATTTATGCTCCCTGACAAACGCAAATTTTCAACTACAAGATAAGGATTTCTGGTCTCTATTATCATAGCCAGATAAGGATTTCAGGTCTTCTATTATTATTACCAGATTAAGATTTCTGGTCTTCTATTATTATTGCCAAATAAGGAATTTTTTGTCTTCTATTATTATTGCCAGAAAATGATTTCTGGCTTTCTATTATTTTTGCCAGATAAAGATTTCTGAACTTCTATCATTATCGCTAGCTATGAATTTCCGGTCTACTCTTATTGCCAGATATAGATATTTGGTCTTCTTTTATTGTCAAATAAGGAATTTTTGGGGTTCTTTTATTATCAGATAAGGTTTTCTGGTCTTTATTTACTGCTAAACAGGTGTTCTTGTCTTCTATTAGTATTGCTATACAGGTAGAGTGGCTCTCTGAACTTCTATTCAAATTGTTCGCAAAAGGATTTTCTGGTGGTAGAGCATTTCTAAACCAATTCTCGA